>OW285239.1:4848523-6112827 GCA_935421215.2 Melolontha melolontha | reverse complement strand
ACCTACTGAGTATGACAACTTAGTTATCGAAATACGTATTTAGGACACGAATATTAAAAGGATTTGTAACTTTTTTCAAATTCTTACTTAACCATAATCTCTAATGAAAGCTTTATCATTAAAGAGAATTATTTGATCCAAAGCGAACTTGTATGTATAGTCGATACTTTGTATACTAACAATATACAGGGTTAGACAAAAGTATGGATCCATTCGAATAATTAGATTTTAATAAAATTTTCAATATTTAAGATAATGTAAATAATAAATTCGAAGAGCATATTTATATTCGAATCAGACTTCTGGTTTAGCCGGAAACGATGTTTTTATTTTAAATGAAACACTGTATATTTTTACGAATTCCAATAGAGCTCTGCGAGTTCTGCAATAATAAGGCTTAGCGCCCTTTAGTTCAACAACGACAGAGATATTTAATTAAATCTAATATCGTCCGTTCAGAAAAAAACTGCCTCTAGTGAACCATAAGTAGTATCAAAAAGCATGTCTAACTTTACCAATATGAATTTCTTAAACGACAGTTACATCTAAAAGACAGGCCGCTTTAGAAAATTGCAAGATTAATTGCTAGGTTATAATCTTCCCGTCATAAATAAATAAAATTTCGTGTTATAGTTTTTATTAGATGACACTAATGACATTAACGTTTGACAATTCAGAACGGTGCGGTTAAGTTACGACATACCTAAAAATTTCATGGCCAACTCTGACGCTGTTATTTTCTTGAACGCACGATAATGCAAATTTTATTTAGAACAAGAAAAATGAACACAAAAAGTATAAACAAAATCAATATCAGTTAAGACAGTTTTCGACATGATGACCGTTCACTTCTTGAGAATATGCAAGTCTCTGAATAAATTCTTGAATTACATTTGTCAAAGACTCCTCACGAATTCATTGCACTTCCTCAATTATTCTCTGTCGTAACTCGTCCAGATTATGCGGTCGTCTAGAGTATAAGTCCCAGATTTTAAATAACCCCTAAGTAAAAAATCTAAGGGATTTAGATCTGGTGACCATGCGGATCATTCAATGAATCGTCTACGATCAATCCACTGATTTGGGAATGTTTCGTTTAAAAATCTTTTAACATTAATGGCATAATGAGAAGGTATTTCATCTTGTTGAAACCAAACACTTATAGATAATTCCCAACATTCCTCAATATTTGGAACAACCTGATCACGTGAACGATCTAAATATCTCTGTCTAGCTAGTGTGTGATGAATGAAAAAAGGACCAATAAAACGGTTCCTGAAAATGTCAGCCCAAATGTTTAATTTCTGCGGATGTTGTGTATGCGTTTCTAGCATCCAATGAGGGTTTACCTACTGACAATATCAACAATTATGGCGATTAACGGTATCATTCAAATAAAACGTAGCCTCTTCGGAAAAGAGCAAATTCTATGTAAAATATTGGTTATTCCTGCAAACCTCTAACACTCTTTCCCAAAATTCATGTGCACGATCATAATCCCCGTCCAATAATTCTTGCAGTAAATGTGGTTTATACGGATGGTATTTTTCATGCTTCAATACTGGTGCTACTGATCGGCAACTTATATTATAGTTTAATGCGAGGGATATAGTATAAGTTTGTGGTAATCCTGCTAATGCTAATAGCAATATCTTAAGCAATAACTTCATTAATTGCGACTTTTGGTCGTCCGCTTTTCGGTAAATTTCTAACGTTTCCGGTCAAGTTTATACCTTCTCAAAGTTGTACAACGATAGTTCGTGATATTAGATCTATTTGGACGACTACAATGTTAATTCTGACAGTTTAAGTCAAGTACCAAATTTTAATTCCATGACTTGCTACGAGGTGCATTCAAGTTCTAAGGCCTCCGATTTTTTTTCTCCAGACTGGAAAGAGATAGAAGCATGTGCATTGTTTTAAAATGAGCGTGCGTTCGTTGTCAATACGTCACAGAGATGGCAGCACTGTACGGCAGATGGAATTGTAGCGGCAGCGTCGAGAATGAGAACTGTTTTAGATACTTAAAATGGCTACGTTTTCCTTACTTGAACAGCGTGCAATCATTCGTTTTCTGAATTTGCGTGGTGTGACACCAATTGAAATTCATCGACAGTTGAAGGAGACATGTGGTGATGGAGTTATGGATGTGTCGAAAGTGCGTTCGTGGGTGCGACAGTTTAATGAAGGCAGAACATCGTGTGACAACAAACCGAAACAACCTCGGGCTCGCACAAGCCGGTCTGACGACATGATCGAGAAAGTGGAGAGACTTGTTTTTGGGGATCGCCGAATGACAGTTGAACAGATCGCCTCCAGTGTTAGCATTTCCGTGGGTTCTCTGCACACAATCCTGCATGACGACCTGAAAATGCGAAAAGTGTCCTCCAGGTGGGTGCCACGAATGCTGACGGACGACCACAAGGCTGCTCGTGTGGCATGTTGCCAAGCAATGTTGACGCGCAACCAAGGCATGAATGGGACTTTCTTTTCGTCGATTGTGACAATGGATGCGACGTGGATGCCATTTTTCAATCCAGAAACAAAGCGCCAGTCAGCTCAATGGAAGCACACAGATTCACCGCCACCAAAAAAATGTCGGGTAACCGCCAGTGCTGAAAAAATGATGGTGTCCAAGTTCTGGGACAGTGAGGGCGTAATCCTTACCCATTGTGTTCCAAAGGGCACTACGGTGACAGGTGCATCCTACGAAAATGTTTTGAAGAACAAGTTCCTTCCTGCACTGCAACAAAACAAAACGTCCGGGAAAGGCTGCGCGTGTGCTGTTTCACCACCCGCACCCCCGCACATCGGGCTAACGTTACGCAACAGTTTCTTCGTGAAAACAACTCTTTGAAGTGATTTCTCATGCTCCCTACTCACCTGACCTGGCTCCTAGTGACTTTTGGCTGTTTCCAACAATTAAAGACAGTGTCCGTGGCCGCACATTCACCAGCCGTGCTGCTATTGCTTCAGCGATTTTCCAGTGGTCGAAACAGACTCCTAAAGAAGCCTTCGCCGCGGCCATGGAATCATGGCGTCGACGTTGTGAAAAATGTGTACGTCTGCAGGGAGATTACGTCGAGAGGTAACACCAGTTTCATAGTTTTCAGGTGAGTAGTTAGTTAGAAAAAAATCGGAGGCCTTAGAACTTGAATGCACCTCGTAAATACATATAAACATAATTTTAATTAAATATATTTGTCATTGTTGAACCAAAAGACTGCCAAACTTTATTATTTCTGAACTCCCAAAGCAGAGCTCTATTGAAATTCGTAAAAATATGCAGTGTTTCATTCAAAATAAAAAAAAGTTTAACATCGTTTCTGGCTAAACCGGAACTCCGATTCGGATATAAATATACTCATTGGATCCTCGATTTGCATTTAATTAATCGTGTAAAGTCTTATTAAAATCTAAGTAGCCATATCAAACATATTCGAATGCACTCAGACATTTGTCTAATCCTGTATGTAACGGGGCAATAAAAGTTAAAACAATTCCTAAAAAATTTTGTTTTTCTTTTTATAACACATATTTACATATAAACTGACGAAAACAATTCAAGTATTCATGTTATTGCTTCAATAAATATGTACGAATATAAACGAAAGTTGTATGTACTTGAACATTGTCGTACATATTACATTATTCATTAACTTTCGTGCTCTTTACGACAAATACGCACATATTTATAAATCAATCCAACTAATACAGATAATAAATACTCGAGCATCAATCGCACTTCGTAAATATAATCTTAATTGCGTACCAGTAGACTTATTTGATCAATGCGCGTTCATTAGCTAGCATAAACTTGCAATTACGATTTCTAATTTCCCTGTTTTTCTATAAAAGAGCTAAATTGGCTCGCTGTAATTAAAGTACCAAGAGTGATTGCTGTAATACTAATAATAATGTGTATTAATTTGAATTTACGTCATGTTAATGGAGGGTTACATACATGACCGTTAACTGTTAAAATAAATATAAAAAATCGGAATTGGATGGATACATAATATAATATAATATATATATATATATATATATATATATATATATATATATATATATATATATGAGACAAAAATAATATTTTTTGGGAGTAGCGGCCGGGTAATTAATACTATACCGGGTGGTCCATTTATCGTGCCCCCCCCCCCCCCCCCCCCCCCAAGATTTGGAAGCAGTCAGTTTTATGAAAAAAGTTTCAAGTAAAAGTTTTACTACAAGAAGTGTCCTATCTGATGGTTAAGCAGTCGTACACCAAGAAGAACGTATGAAGGTCATACGAAGGTCAAGCTTTTTTTTTTAATAGAACATGGCATTTTTTTTCCAAATTCTGAAAAAGGGTGTAATTGCGAGTAGAAAAGTACTAAAACTCATGTGGCCTAAAACTAAGATTCAGCGAAATATTCAAGAAAAACAAAATATAAATTGGAAACAATACATGAAAAACATAGTATTTTCAAAGCAATAATGTGGACGTATTACAAAATAATTAATAACAGATTTACATAACAGATAAGTCATATTTGAAATAGCGGTTGTAGGTAATTAGAAAGTAATTACCTACGTATAAGTTTGTTCTTTATAATTGGATATTAATAGGTCGTATGAATTAGTTGCTTGTTGTAATAATGGGTTATTTGTTGCCCCTTAATCAGGGAATACCATCGAAAAAGCCAATTAACTTTCTATTTGTAATCCCTTGCAGCTGCATAAATATGGGTATAAGTTTGTTCTTTATAATTGGATATTAATAGGACGTATGAATTTGTTGCTTGTTGTAATAATGGGTTATTTGTTGCCCCTTAATCCGGGAATACCATCGCAAAAGCCAATTAACTTTCTATTCGTAATCCCTTGAAGCTGCATAAATACCTCACAAGCTAGGTAACTGACTTAATGTTACTTGTATCGTTGTGATAAAACTACCAGTGTTTGAATATCAAGAATGGATCCAGCAACACGTGCAAAAATTGATATGATTTTCATTTGTGGTGAAGCGGGAAGAAATATTCGCGCAGCGTGTCGTTTGTATGCTGTAAGATACCCTGATAGATACCAGCCTAGTCGTACGACCTTTCGTCGTCTTGTACAACAGTTCACTACCACAGGAAGTATTGTGAAGAAAAAAAATCGAAAAAAGAGTGTTACCGATGAAAACGCGGAAATTGCTGTTCTAGCGGCAGTGGCTTATTATCCACACGTCAGTACTAGAGAAATTGCCGACCAGTCTGGAATCTCACGAACTAGTATTGGTCGAATACTGAAACACAAAAAATTTCACCCATACCACATATCGATGCATCAAGACCTTCACGGAACTGATTTTGAACATCGTGTACAATTTTGTGAATGGGCTCAGCAAAAAATTCGCGATAACAATAACTTTTTTCCCAATGTGCTATTTTCCGACGAATCCACTTTTACGAATCATGGGCAGATAAATAGGCATAATATGCATTATTGGGCAACGGAAAATCCAAAATGGTTACGACAAGTAGACCGGCAACATCCATGGAATGTCAACGTCTGGTGTGGGATAATTGGTATGAAAATAATTGGACCTTTCTTTATTACTGGCAATTTAGATGGTAATAAGTATAGCGACTTTCTACACAATGTGTTATCGACACTACTTGAAGATGTACCCTTAGAGCGGCGAGCCACAATGTGGTACCAACATGATAGGTGTCCAGCTCATTATTCACACGCAGCTTGAGAAATATTAAACAGGGATTACAGTGATCACTGGATAGGACGCGGCGGACCTACATCTTGGCCTGCTCGCTCTCCAGATTTGACCCCTCTCAATTATTTTCTGTGGGGTTCAATGAAAGAAAAAGTGTACCGTACTGCCCCAACAACACCGGAAGATATGCAGCAAAGGATAATAAATGCATGCTCAGAAATTACGGAAGACGTGCTAATAAACGTCCATGATTCGTTTAGTCGGAGAATTCTAAAGTGTATCGAGGTTGAAGGTCAACACTTTGAACATTTACTTTAATGAGTCCGAAGTTTCCGAAACAATTGTCCCGATTAAATTAAATTAGTGGAGCCCGGGGGTGATCGGATATTTTGTGTCTATTTATGTTATTCTTTTAATAAATTTTTATAATTTTTTTGTGTTTTTCTTGAATATTTCGCTGAATCTTAATTTTAGGCCACATGAGTTTTAGTACTTTTCTACTCGCAATTACATCCTTTTTCAGAATTTGGGAAAAAAAATGCCATGTTCTATTTAAAAAAAAAAATTGACCTTCGTATGATCTTCATACGTTCTCCTTGGTGTACGACTGCTTAACCATCAGATAGGACACTTCTTGTAGTAAAACTTTTACTTGAAACTTTTTTTCATAAAACTGACTGATTCCAAATTTTTGGTGGGACCACGATAAATGGACCATATATAGTATATTTTTCATATATAGTATATTTTTCAAAAACTGTAAAATTTATTTAAATGTTAAAAAAACGTAAGGGATAATATCATAACAAATCTACTTACATTAAATATTATTGGTGTTAATATAATATTGATAGCAGGTGCCTGCTAATACACAAAGTTTAGTTTTATTTAGAAATGCAAAACAAATACGTCGCAATATATTAACATTAAGATGATTTGAAGGATAGAATTCGAAAAGCATCTGATTCTGTTATAATTAATATAATAACAGCAACAACTTCTACAGAATTAAATCGTCGATCTGAAGCATGTGGTACGTCCAATGGTGGTCACTTTGAACAACATTTATAACTCGCAGAATTATAAGAATTTTATTTTATTTAAAATTATGTTCATCGCATTTGATTTTAATTATTATTTTGTAGCTAACTATTTGTTGAATAAATTTGTTTATATCATTGTATTCCAAACGCATACTACTACAAAAGTAAACAAAAAAGGGAGGGATGTCATTTGAAGAAATGCCCTAGGGGATGGTTTCTTGGGGAGTGGTTTATTAAGTGTTGTTTAACAACAAATGCTTTTTAGGGTTTTGTGAACCATTTTCAACATCTTGCACAATTATTTATTTCTACAGATAAGGGAGACCCGATTTACGCGAGATCACCTGATTTAAGTCCGCTAGATTTTTTTTTATGGGGATATGTTAAAAATAATATTTATAAAGTAGATGCGCCACAAAACATTGAAGAATTACGAGACAGACTTCAGAATGCCTTCGATGCAGTTCCTAGAAGAACTATACAAAGGGCAGTACAAAATGCCAGAAGGCGTGCCCAGTTGTGCATTACCGAAGATGGCCAGATAATTGAACATTTACTGTAATTGTTTATTGTTTACTTTTCTATGTATTTTTATTAATGTTTGTGTTATCTTGTACTCGCTACTGTTGAATTTCGTTTCGAAGAATAAAAAATACTTATCATATCTCGTTTCTCTTCGTTAGTGTATGACATTTTTGTATTATTAATGAACAATAAATGAAATGTTTGACAGATTGAAATTCCATGGCTACCTTATTTAATCTTATAATTTATTCTTTCAAATAAAACCTTAATCAAATAATAAAACTTTAATCAGCATGTGGTACATGGTTGAAATCAGAGAAAAAAACTCTTTCTGAAGATGTCTAAATCCAATATGGCGCCTATAAGAAATTAGATAGTTGATGATGGCCAGAAAGAAACGAAACGTCGTATAAAAATTTAGAGTACACCACTGGATAGAGGTTTAGAAATGGCCACAAGGATGTGTTTTTATTTTTTCTCTACAAGGCCAAATGTCGGTGCTACAGGTAAAAGAAGAAAATGGGGTTTTTGCGTTTTTTTTTTAAATAACGAAGGTCATTTGTCACAGGGCTATTTTCTTTACGGATTTATAACAAACACAAAATTTAACAACTTTGCCAAATTTAAACCTATACTCTATCTCCAATAATAAGCGAGATCCCCATGGTGAGGGCCGAAAATGAATCAGCCTGTATATATATATATATATATATATATATATATATATATATATTATATATATATATATATATAATAACTTCGTGACCTTGGTATGATATGGTAAACCTAATCAGACTTGACATTTATATCCTGTCATTCATATTTTGTATTCTCTTGAAAAAGGCGTATACAGCCGAAACATGTAGAGTTTTTTAAATACATATATTTTGAAGTAATGTACAGACCTTTAATCGCCTACTGATTAGGTTTACTATATATATATATATATATATATATATATATATATATATATGGTAAATCAATTTGTTGGCGATTTAAAGTTTGGTTTTAAAATAAAGAAACAGCGTATGATAAAATGATAAATGAAAAGATATAATTATTTAAAACATAAATCTAAACTATTGTGAGCGAACCCCGAAATTAAAACCACCCCTGAAAATTCTATTACGTGACGCCTATTAATTCAAAATATTCCGAATGCGTATAATAATAAATACCTCATGCACACATACGTTACAGCGTATGTTCACATACCTAACAGCTGGATGAGGTGATTCAAGGATCAAGTTTAAGAAAATGGCTCATTAAAGAAGATACAGTATAACTAGAAGAATGCAAACTAAGAAGAAAAGAATTAGAAAAGAAATGGCAAGTGTTAAAATTTAAAAATAAAAGAAGACAGAATTATTCAAATGGTGACGTACTAAACTAGTAAAAGAGAGTGACAGGAGTTGGTGACAGGAAATTAATTAAATGGACAAGTTTATTTAGTTTTGACAATTTATTTTTAGTATAGTCCATTAATAAATAAAGGCAGGTCATATTTATTCATTTTTTAGATAATAAACTTAATATATTTAAATCAAATTTAGATTTGCTTTATTGCATAGGTTAAGAAATTAAATTTCTCTGAATAGAACAATGGACCTTGAGACATTTAAATCATAATAATTTGACATCATTAACGTGTATTTTGTACTTCCTGGTGCAACGTTCTTATTTGCAATATATTCTTATACCTAGCAAGTACCTTTACATATCATCTATTAACTGTTATTCAATAAAGTAAGTTTAAAAAAGTTTTTATAAGACTTTGCTATATTTATTAAAATTGATATAATTGTTATAACCGTAAAATTTGAGAATCTATAGAAACGATCTCAACCATGTTGACGTAATACTTCTCAATTCTTGTATAGAAACAACTGCCTAGCAAATATAATTCAGGTGACCCGGAAGAACTGCCATATAACCCTGCACCGAAATAACAGACTTCCAATTTCAGTGTACTAACGTCGACAGTAGTAACAATCCTGAAAACGTCAATTGTAGAACCAGACGAAACGTCGGTTGAATGGAAGCAGTGCCAAGGATCCGGAGAAAAACTATGATAACGACAGCGGTAGTTTTAAAAAATAAAGTAATTCTTACTAATTTTAAATCTCAGATAATAAATATGATTTCAACGAAGTTCTGCTTCATATTATTCTTTGCAGCATGATTAAACTACCTAATCCTGTAAACGTTTTCCTATTAAAACTAACCGTGAACAAAATTAAAACAATATTTAAAGTTCACCCATTTCATTATTAACGCCGCCTGAAGTGATTTGGGAAAAGGCGAACGCAGTTACACGTAATGATGGGTAATGAAACGCTTCTACGACGAGGTAAAAGTGAAAATTAATTCGCCGGCGACCGGTTTCGACATCAATCCAATCGAACGAACATATTTAGGACATGCTGGAACGACATACTAAATGGGAACTTGTCCCTCTAGGAAACCTGTGAATGGCGTCACCGAATGATTAGAAAAGGGTATCTCTGAATAAATGAAAACAAGTTTACAGTAAATGTCATTTTATTGATTAAGATTTAAAGGTGATTACTTCGAGTTACTTGAGACAAAATTTTAGGTGGATCTGTTCTTATGTGACGCAAATAATAAAAACACTTGATTTATTTGACTGATATGCTAACAGTATTATTTAGTTATGTTCTATCATTTTCAAAGAGTTTACACGCTCTTTCATTTAGCTTAATAAACTCTTTCAAAATAGTAAAGCATGTCTGTAACGTGCGCTTGCAAAAAGTGGCTTTGGCTTTCATATATGCTTAGCCCGTTCTTCAGATCAAAGACATATCTCGTTTGGAAGGATGTCTTTATTGTGTTAGGAGTTTTGTTCGGTTCAGTTTCATTATATCGCAATTACGAACTTCGATAAAGCGACTATCGGCTCGAGTAAATTTCCAGATTAAATATATATGATGGAAGTAAAGTAATTCGTGAAGTCTGTGATAAAGCTTTCATGTTCCAAAATAGAGTTGACTGGTAGAAACACGTGGATGGTGCACAGCACAAAAATTTAGAAAAAGGCGTTGAGTTGATGAGTCAAGAGTTGTACTCATGAATCAAGATTTTGCATTTATAATTCCGATGGTAGAAATTTATTGTGGAAAGAACGAGGACAACGATATAATGAACATTTCATGACGGCAACAGCTCTTTTCAGTAGCGAATCAATGCTCGTTTGGGAAGACATTCGTTTTGATGGCCGCACAGGTGTGGTTGTTTCAATTCACAAGAACGCATCAGCAATATTGAGCCATTTGCTGTTGTAATTGGTGACAATTTTACTTTAATTGACGATAATATTCGACAGCACAACGGCAGAATTGTCCACGATCGCATTAAGCATCATGGTATTGACCGAATGGATTACCCAGCTTGTTCTCCAGATCACAATTGTGTTGAACTTGTCTGGACTAAAGGGTCAAGAGAATTAAATCACCTACAACAGCCATCCTAGACATTACAGCAGCTTGCCAATGTTTTGCAAGGCATTTGGCAAAACATCTCTGTCTTTCATTACTAATTTAATTGGCTCTATTCCGATTAGGGTGAGAGCAATGCGGAGAGCTAGTGGTGGCCACACATGATATTGAACTGAAGTATCGTATCAACTCGATCAAAATAATAATAGTAATAATAATAATAATGATGTGGTCCTCTACTGGGTTGTAGCCTAGCATGCGCTACCAAACTCTGCCCGATGGGCGGACAGGTGCCATTCCGCCTTTCCAGCAGGGGAGAGAGGAACCAAGCTACGTGGCGCAAAACACGGCGCCGCGCAATGAACACACCACTAGGACCGGTCCTGGGCGGCAACCTGGCTAGGCTGCCGTTAACAGCACACACACGTCCGACGTGTGTGCAGTGTCCCCGCAATGGCGGAAAACGTAAAGATGGCACAAAGTGTGACCGTCGTCGACCGAAGTAGCCGCTAAGAGTGTTTCCTCGGTTGGCGATGAGCAACCCCGTGCAGGGTGCGCTTCGCTGGTCTGCGCCTTGCCTCGATGGGGCGGGTGTCGGGCCGTCGAAGTACTGCACGGAAAAGTAAAGAAGTTGCCGGGAAAGGGTTGGCGGCCCTGCGCAACGGCTGGTTCTCCGATCTCTCAAAATTAACGCGACCGGTCACTAAACATACGCACGAGCACGCCAACATACAACACCCTACACTTGCGCCCTCGCACAAGCACAAAACCACACACCCAGAGAGAGACGCAAGCTGCCAGCAGCAACCAACACACAAGTTCATACCCAGAAAGAGACACAGGCTGCTAGCAGCGGACAACACATATGTTCACACCTTAAAGTACTGGTAAGTATCTACTATAATCAATATTCATATAAAGTAAATGAATGATAGATAACTATGCCATCCATCTTGTTCGAATGAACCGATGGGGTAAGATAATGGCAACCAAGAACGAATGGTTCTTGTGAGTGGAAGAGATAATAATATAAATTCAAAACAAAAAGAAAAACTGAAGTTTTCATCCTCAACGCACCCCTAACGCCTACTCCCAGTAAATATGCCGAAGTATATCTCCTCAGCATTCTGCATCATGTGAGTCAATGAAGCTTTCCAAAAAATGTTTGTGTTTGGGGTGCGATGTGTAAATGTGGAACACTGACGGAAAGTAATGCGCGGAACACGAAGGCCGAAGCCAGAAAGCAAGTCCGAACAGTTAATCCGACCACTGATTAATTAATCAGCGTTGGAAAAAAAGCAAGGCACTAGGAAACTATCCAACTCAGGGTGGCACCCGAAAAGTGTAGAACTACTCCGGGGTATGACGTGCCCAAGTGGAACACTGGGAATGGTACGAGACTTCCTTGTGGGAAGGAAAATAGATAGTACAGATGTCACGAAGGCAATAGAGAAGGAATGCCACAACGTTCACTGTTAGGCCCCGTCTCTTGGCTAATAATAATGGAGGGATGGTTCCAGAAGATAAGTGAACCCCTAGAGAAGGCGAAGAAAACCAAACTCATGTACAACGCAGCTAAAACCGAAGCTATGTTTATCCAGTATCGACGAAGACCCGTTAGGGAACTACGACATAGGATTGAGAATGGATCAGCGACACTACAACACATTAAGTACCTGGGAGTAATTGTTAATACCTCAAGGTGTTGGCTGGCTCACACTAAATATGCAAGAAGTAAAGTAATGGAAATAACTCCAAGAACATATTTGTTAGGCGGAAAGACCTGAGGAATGGACAAGAAGACGAGAGGGCAGGTATACGACAGAGTCATCAAGTCAATTTTGCTATAAGGCTCCGAAGTATGGGGAGAGAAAGCATGCAGTCACAGGAAAAAAACACATCGGAATGCAGCACAGCTCCCATTTCTGATAACCTTAGCGGGGGCCTTGCGAACGGCACCGACGAACGCCCTGCAGCTTGGGAGGCCGCCTCTCTATTTGAAGGCCAGAGAAAATTTCAAAATAACACAGGACACGGCAAAGAAGGAGTACACTCAAAAACCCAGAGAGAGGTTCCTTCCAAAAGTAGAGGACTTGTAGGCAATATACAATGCGATGAAGTTGGACGAGACTACGGAAGAAAGTTTAACTGGTTGGTACTGTGACGCGTCAAAAACTGAGGATAGAGTGAGCATTGCAGTAGTCGAGAATATCCAGAACCCGAAATTTGGAGAAGCGGCGATGTTGCGCCATCCAGTCCACGTCGAGTTTGGTAGAGCCGAAACCATAGCCATTTAAATCGCCTGCGAAAGAAGCTGGTTCGTGAAGAACCAACGACATACGAACATTAACACCAATTCGCTCAGCATTTTACATCAGATCAGGAAATTTCAAGTTAAGGACCCAATGATACCGGCGATACAAAAATGCATTCTGAAGCACGTAATGAGCGGAAGAAACGTCAAGATCGAGCATAGAGGGAGAAAATCTACCGGAGAGATCTCCGGGAGAAGTCGGTGGGAATGCCGAAAGACAAACAATTAGTTAAGGACGCCGGCGAGGAGAGGCTGTTGATGTAATGGTAGATAAAATGGGAGAGAGGAAGAATTGGTCGAAGAGTTTTTAGCATGTACCCTGAGGTAGACTAAGAGCAAAGGGAGTTATCATGGAAAGCCATTAATAACAGGCCACGGCTATTTCAGAGAGTATTATCGACGCTTCAAACACAGAGAAACCGATGGACTTTGATTGCGTGAATGGGCAGGAAGACGCTGCACATGTTATCTGGGACTGCATGCTAATAAAGAGGTAGAAAGCAAAGCAGAACCTAAGGAAATTCAGAAAAATTTGATAGATCGTAGGATAAAACCAATTTTTTTATTCGCTGAAAGTAAATGCCAGATGTTTTGCACGTGCAGATTGAAGTTTAAGCAGTGATCGAATGTTATTCCAAGTTTCCTCATAGAAGCAACTCTAGAAAGCCGTTCGTGGAATAGGAGGAAAAAAATAGGCGTTAATTTCCTAGTAAAGGCCATGACAAAGCATTTATTTATATTCAACGTCAAGTGATTGGCACTAGACCAATTAAAGATAAGGTCAACACTTTCTTGTAAACATTTATAACACTTGACACTACATTAAAGACTTTAATATCGTTAGCATAACCCAAGGCATTAGGAGGCAGACTTACAAGTAAATCATTTATAAACAGGAAGAATAATAAAGGCCCTAGATTGGAGCCTTGAGGCTCAACCCCCAAAATTATATTCCCTTATTAAATTACATAAAGAAAATTACCCGATTCGTCCGGTTGTTTCATATGTGACAGCTCCGTCCTACAAACTCTCGAAAAGGCTTATAAATATCATTATTAAATACACAGGATTTAAACCTAAATTAAGCGTAAAAAACTCATATGTACTAATAAACAAAATCAAAGACTTTACTTTAACGTCTAACACAAAACTCATTTCCGTTGACGTTCAAAATTTATTCCCTAGTATCCCTCCAGAAAAAACGGTTATTTTAGTAAAATATCTTCTCCATAAAAATAATGTAAATCCAATAATCAAAATTACTTTCAATTTAATGAAAACATATACACTTGCAAAGAAGGTTTAATCATGGCCTTAAGTCCGTTATTAGCTCAGATTTTTATGGATCATCTTGAAAATTCTATTTCAAAAAATCCTCTTTTTCAAAATGTATTATTTTGGTACAGATACGTAGATGATATATTACTAGGTTTCATAGGAACAAAGAAACAATTAAATTTATTATTTGATTATATTAATACATTGCATCACAATATTAAGTTTACAATGGAACAGGAAACAAATAATAGTATTAACTTTCTCGATTTAACGATTACTAGAACCAACAACAAATGTAACTTTACAATTTACCACAAACCGTCAACTACAGATATAATTATTCATTATTCAACACTTCTTGTCATCCGATACAACACAAATTAGCGGCTTATCACAGTCTTATACATAGATTAATCAATACTCCGTTGAACCAAACAAATTTCGAGAAAGAGTTAAATTTAATTAAACAAATAGCTATCAACAATGGATATAAAAGTAATATAATAGATAACATTTTAAATAAAAAACTCCTTACAAAAGCAATATCACAAGTTTACCCAATATTAAATAATAACACCCAAAAATTTAAAATGATCACGTTTATAGGCTCTTCAAGCACAAAAATTTGTAAATATTTAAGAAAGTTTGACATTAATACAGCGTATAGAACTAACAACAATTTATCCAAATTTATAAAAAAACAATAAAGATTTAACAAACAACAATAAAAAGTCAAGAGTCTATGAGTTAACCTGCGGTAGTTGCCGTATGACGCATATCGGACAGACAGGCAGATAGTTTGAAATACGCATCAAAGACCACTTTTCTTCATTTAGAAATAATAAAAGTGACTCTTCATATGCGTCTCATATTAAGTCAACGAACCACAATTTGAACAAAGAATTTAAAATATTACACGTAGAAAATAAGGGCAAAACACTTAATATTAGAGTCACTTGAAATTAATAAATTAAAGAAAACCGACAAGATCCTAAATGATCAATTAGAAACAAATAACTCACCCTTACTCAATTTATTTATTTGATATTCAGACAGTCACATATTTGTATTTGTATTTTTCCATAGAATTTCTTTACCTCCCTGTAATATAATGTAAATCCCTAGTTTTATTACTTAAGAACAGTATTGTATAAACCGTAGTGAAAGTTTTGTGAATAGACATTTTAGTCTACAAAAAAGGGATATTTATCAATACGTTTTTGCCGTATTACGCAGTTGTTATATAATGAAACAGATATGCAAAATACATATCCGTCACTGTAAACATGGACAAACACCTCGTATTTTTAGCATTTACTTCTGTTCAATACATATGTTTCAGCCATCTAGGCGTCATCGGTTGAACTAGTGAAGCAATGTGTATACAAATTAATACAGATCTGTTAAACAACGGATCTGTATCTGTATCTACATTTACGCTAAAATCGTCCCCAAGCTATAACCAGTTTCGTTCTATCAGGCGACACTAATTTAATCAGTGACATCTGACGGAAGAAAGCGACTAGGCCAGAAAAGGCGATCTTCCGCTCGAATAGCAATGCTATTACGTAAAGCGGAAAAATACGTATATTGGTGCTGTCCATTAACACGCGCCAGATGGCGGTAAATATACAAAAAAGGGATATTTATCAATACGTTTTTGCCGTATTACGCAGTTGTTATATAATGAAACAGATATGCAAAATACATATCCGTCACTGTAAACATGGACAAACACCTCGTATTTTTAGCATTTACTTCTGTTCAATACATATGTTTCAGCCATCTAGGCCTCATCGGTTGAACTAGTGAAGCAATGTGTATACAAATTAATACAGATCTGTTAAACAACGGATCTGTATCTGTATCTACATTTACGCTAAAATCGTCCCCAAACTGGTTATAGCTTGGGGACGATTTTAGCGTAAATGTAGATACAGATACAGATCCGTTGTTTAACAGATCTGTATTAATTTGTATACACATTGCTTCACTAGTTCAACCGATGAGGCCTAGATGGCTGAAACATATGTATTGAACAGAAGTAAATGCTAAAAATACGAGGTGTTTGTCCATGTTTACAGTGACGGATATGTATTTTGCATATCTGTTTCATTATATAACAACTGCGTAATACGGCAAAAACGTATTGATAAATATCCCTTTTTTGTATATTTACCGCCATCTGGCGCGTGTTAATGGACAGCACCAATATACGTATTTTTCCGCTTTACGTAATAGCATTGCTATTCGAGCGGAAGATCGCCTTTTCTGGCCTAGTCGCTTTCTTCCGTCAGATGTCACTGATTAAATTAGTGTCGCCTGATAGAACGAAACTGGTTATAGCTTGGGGACGATTTTAGCGTAAATGTAGATACAGATCCGTTGTTTAACAGATCTGTATTAATTTGTATACACATTGCTTCACTAGTTCAACCGATGAGGCCTAGATGGCTGAAACATATGTATTGAACAGAAGTAAATGCTAAAAATACGAGGTGTTTGTCCATGTTTACAGTGACGGATATGTATTTTGCATATCTGTTTCATTATATAAGACATTTTAGTAATAAAAAGTACCCATTCCTTCAACTATTTAAAATAAAACATGTGTCTGTTACCGTATACTTGTGTTAAAAAATTTGTAAATAAGTTAGTTATATGTCTGATGAAGCTCAGGTTGGAGCGAAACGATCGTTGCAGTGTCAATTAAAAAGTGAAATTCATTAAAATTTGTTTTATTTTATCCTGATAATAGCCTTGCGGAACCCTAGAAGTAGATATAAAAACATCAGATAAGTAACCATTATAAAAAAAACTATATGAGAAGACGGTATCATTAAGCAAATCCTCAATAAAAATTCTTACTTTTGTACATTACTATCTCTTTAGTATTCTTGTTTTATTTTAGCCACTTTCTGCATGTTAAACGTATGTAAAAGAATCACATAATAAATTAGAGCACATAATAAATTTGCACTTTGATATAGATCTAGAATTTATTGCAAATATACAAATGATATACAAGAAAACTTCGAGACTTTCTTTAAAACTTCGACTTTACCTTCGAAATAAACGAAATGTAATGTCTGAAGGGAAAATATAAAAATAACAGTTTTTGAACAGCGATTTTAAAGTGCAAAATTGCAACTTAAGTATTTACGAGGGTGGATCAATAAATACCCGTGTCAAGAAAGAAGACGCAAGTTTTTCGCAATTTTTTTATTTATTTTTCAACGTAATCACCTTTTAGTACAATACACTTTTCCCAACGTTTCTGCCATTTCTTTAACCCCTCCAAAAAATACGATTTGTCAAACTCTGCAAAATACGCTTCTGTCTCGACGATAACCTCCTCGTTTGAGCTGAATCTTTTTCCCCTGAGCCACGTTTTCATGTTGGGGAACAGAAAGAAGTCGCAGGGAGCCAAGTCAGGCGAGTACGGTGGGTGCGGCAGCAATTCGTAGTGCAGTTCATGCAACTTTGCCGCGACAAATCTGGATGAATGTGCTGGTGCATTATTGTGGTGAAACAGCACTTTTTTCTTAGCCAAATGGGGCCGTGTCTCCTTCAATTTTATATCGAATCGGTCCAATAATTCACTGTAGTACTACCCCGTGACCGTTCTTCCTTTCTGCAAAAAGTCCATGAGGATTATTCCGTTGGAATCCCAAAGTTTCTTTCGGGGGGAATCCCAAAAAATCGTGGCCATGACCTTTCCGGCCGATGGGACCGTCTTTGCCTTCTTCGGAGCAGATTCACCCCGAAAAATCCATTGTTTTGACTGTCGCTTGGACTCTGGCGTATAATAATGGATCCAGGTTTCATCAACGGTGATGACTCGACGCAAAAACTCCTGCGAATTTCTCTTAAAGAGGTCCAAACACTGCTTCGACATTGACAATCGTATCCGCTTGTTGGCCACCGTAAGCAGTCGCGGCACCCATCGGGCCGACACCTTTCTCACCGATAACTTATCATGTAAAATATTAATTGCCGTTCCGTACGACACGCCTACGGCCTCTGCTACTTCGCACACTTTCGTTCGGCGATCAGCGAGAATCATGTCGTGGACCTTTTCAACGATTTCCTCGGTAACCACGTCTGCCGGGCGGCCTGGGCGCTCCTCATCAAAAACAGATGTACGACCACGTTTAAATTCGTTGAACCAATATCTTACGGTTGTCGTAGATGGTGAAGGGTCCCCATAGACAGCATCCAACTTCGCTTTTATTTCTTCGCATGTTTTTCCATCCAAAAATAAAAAGCGAATTACGGGTAGATATTGCTCTTTTTCCATTTTATCGAGAAACACGAAACACGTGTGATACAACTGGCTGCCAAATAAAAACTAACCTATGAATCAGTCTGAAATTTATTATGGTGTTGTCTGACAGATGGTAGTACACGACGGTAATGCCAACTTCCCTCAGCAGCGCCACCTGTCTTCAAACACGGGTACTTACTGATCTTCCTCGTATAAGTTTACTATCTTAATATTATTAAAACCTATTGATTTTTAAGAGATTTTTGTTGTTAATTTGTAACATTATACTACTATCTAATGTAAATATCAGTAATTGAATTGATTCGACATTTACTTGATGAAGATCCATAATTTAAAATAGAAATAAAACTACGGTTCTAATCTTCACTTTTAATTATTATTTAATAATTAAAAGTGAAGATTATAACCGTAGTAAATATCAGTTATTTAC
Source organism: Melolontha melolontha (assembly GCA_935421215.2). Taxonomy (NCBI): domain Eukaryota; kingdom Metazoa; phylum Arthropoda; class Insecta; order Coleoptera; family Scarabaeidae; genus Melolontha; species Melolontha melolontha. The sequence goes on along the minus strand of OW285239.1, from coordinate 6,093,796 downwards.
TAATTTTTGTATACTATTTTATGTATACTAAATATTTGATCAGTTTTATAGAGATATTGTTAAAGCTTCAATTAAAACGGAGAGCCGACGCTTACTATGTGACGCATGTTAAGTGCAATTTTAGATAAATAATTCATATTGCATCTGCAGTCACGTTTGATTTACTAAGCAGATTAAACTACTCGTAGTTGTTGATTTAATTTCGCTTGACGCCTATTAAACACATGCTAATATTGCTATCGAAAAAAAGGCTAATGAAAAAATAGAAATATTGTTTGAAAGCACATCTTTATGCTAATACGCTAATGTTTAATATGGCGTCCAGATTCCATTTTTGTTATCCACTTAACTGCAGCATTTAACATATGATTACGCATTTAAGCTTTAGTTAAACTATTGGAAAGTGTATAGATTTTAAAAGCGACCATTTTGAAAAATAATAAATAATAATATACAGGGTGTTATAAAATTCGTGGACACGAACTATGGGATGACGTTAATCATCAAAAATTGAAACGAATGTTCCTTTACCATTTTTTAATCTGACTGATATTTTCTGAACTTTAGCAAATTTAAAAATGAAAAATTTAACATGTAAACATTTTTCATATTACACAATTAAAAGTGTATAGCACGAAACACTTTATAACATTTGTTCAAATTTTCTTTCGGCAGCAGCTGCACATGCTTCAGCACGCTTTTCTATTGCCTAAACGGCGTTGCGTAACATTGGCGATGTTATTTGTGGCGTCGCTAGAACTACGGTTTTCTAATTCATTAACATCGGCCATAAGTTTTTGGTAAACTATTTCAAAACACCCCACAAAAAGAAATCGCAGAGTGTCAGATCTGGCGATTGAGGTCGCCAAGGTATTGAACCATTCCTACCAATCTAACGGTCATGGAACGTATTGTCTAGGTAATCCCGTACAATTCGTGCAAAGCAAGGGCCTGCCCAGTCGTGCATGAAAATCATATATCGCCGAAGACTTTAGGTACGTCATCCAAAAATTTTGGAAGCTGTTGTTGTAGAAAATCTAAATAATTTTCTCCATTTATTCGCTACGGCTAAATATGAATAAACTAAAAATAATTTAAAAAATATTATTCAATTCATTCATATTCATAAAATATTCATTAAAAGAAATAGTTTTGTTGTAACTTTACCTGTCATTCGCCCAATAAATCACCCCAAATATTTAAACAAAAGCGACGTTGGTGATTTCTAGACATAATTAAATGTGGATTCCCATAACTCCAGTAATGTTGATTATGAATATTGAAAATACCATCTTGTGGAATAAACATTCAACTGTTCACAGAAAGAAATTTTGGATGTGCGGATTGAAATTCAAATGCCATTCACTGTATACTTGCCGAAGGACCGAAGACCGTCATTATCTTCCGAATGCTAGACTCTTGTTTAGTGAAGTGATATGGATGCTGTTGGTTACGTACACGGCATACGCGATCTTGATTTGTTCTTGAAGGATCGTTTGTTATCAAATCAATGATTGCATCATCACGTAAACGAGGACGGCTTGCATTTCTGCGTGGTTGTGTTGTAATGCATCTGGCGAAGAGAATTCTCCTAGTCTTCTAAAGACAATCGCATTTTGGTGCACAATTGCTCGAGCGACTTTTGCCTGTTCCTTGGTCGGTATAAACATGTTCAGCTTAGCTGTAAACATAATCTCAGGTGCCATATTGTCCGTCGGCATTTGAAATTTCGGCTCTTCCAGTATAATTCCTGTGATATCTGTATGGTCCCCTACAACCTTATTAGGACACCATTCGTCATTGCCCTTCAGCATCAGGATCGCAGCCATAACCTCTGCTTTTACAAATAGTTCCAGCGGTGGGAGACCCACGATGGCCTCCACGGAGGCGGTTCCCGTGCTGTTCATAGCTCTCGTGATTTCCAACAGAGGCTGTCGCTGGCGAGTCGTGAGGAGCCCTGCCAACGATGCAGCTCCGTCCTCCTACATTAGACAAACTGCCCCATAGGTAATCCCCAAGTCTTGTCAACAGCTCTTCTGCATCTCCAGAAGAGCTGCGTCGCCCTATCTGCCACTGACTAGGTGTCTGCTCCAATTCAGTTTCTCATCAAGTGTTATGCCTAGATACTTCACTTCATTGGTTAGTTCTAACTCTTCTCCAAACAGCCATGCGCGGCCCAGATCATTTAGTTTTCTCATATTGTATAATATTAGAGTCACTTGAAATTAATAAATTAAAGAAAACCGACAAGATCCTAAATGATCAATTAGAGGACACGCTTTTGTTGTCCTCATGGAGATCTTTTTGGTTTGCATTTGGGCATGAACCACTCTGCTAAGCAGTATGTTATGGACCCAGTTGCATGTGGTGCGAATAATGGAAGATATCGACGTGTTATAGAAAGCTCCCTCTATGTCTAAGCAGCAGGCGAAATTTCCTTGTGGTGTAGGCTCCTTTCGAGCCCTCTCACCAGACTATGCTGGGCAGCCTCACCTGATTTTCTCATCTGGTATGCCCATTCCAGAGAGTGTAGAGGAGATCTGTCTGGAACTCCTTTAATATTTAAATATATCATTTTCTCCATAATCTTCAACATAAATGCGGTAAGACTAATTCGTCTAAATGATTTAAGGTGGGTTATATGTTCCTCTTCCGGGTTTTGGAATAAACACTACCCTAACTTCTCTCCATGCCCTAGGGATACAACCCATGGCATGGCTAGAATATCGCCAATAGGGAACCCATAATTTTCCCAATTCCCTCTTAAAGGACCTTGGCAAACACTCCGTCTGGTCCTGTGGATTTATATGGTTGAAGCGATCCTATCGCCCATATAATTAAATAGGGCTTGAAGATCTCGTTTGACGCAGCGACCTTCGCTGATTTTAACTGCTTCAGTATAACTCATATAGAGATATCTAATTGTGGAATTGTGGATATACTCTGCAAGCCATTGTAACCATTGTCATAAAATTTACTTATTGCTCGATCTTGTATAAAGAACAAATTGCAAATAAACTTTTTAAAAGAAAAAAACACTGCTGCAGTATAAAATAGGGCGCTATTGTAATATTGTTGATACAAGCAAATTCATTCATAGATTATTTTTGTTAAGATACAAAACGGATCAGTATTTTATTTGGATGGGTACGTAAATACCCAGAACTGTCGTGTTTGGGCTACTAAGAATCCTAGGCAAATTCATGAGGAAATAATGCATCCACAAAAAGTGACTGTGTGTGTTTGGTATGGGTTGTGAGGTGGCGGAGTTATTGGGCCAAATTTTTTCGAGAACGAAGCCGGGAACGCAGTTACAGGGAATGGTGACCAGGGCGGAGGTAATTTCCTCACCAACCGCTCGGGTCAGACAATCCGTAAGGTATTTTCCTCACCAGAACTAAGGGTCGTTCTTAATCTTACAGGTATTTTCCTCACCAATTTGTATTTTAACCTGATAACCAAAAAGTAACATAAAAGGAAACTGGACCAAAATAAAACGCTGGGTACATTTAAATATTGTTTATTGTAAGTAAAAGCAGAGTTAATATATACAGTAAGTTGTCATATATGTATGTACAAATTTTAAATTTTATTGTAATGTGAAACACATTTTACAAAATCTATTCTGCTTATTTGATGAAATTCATATTTAAGTATCAATTGTTGGAGATTTTTCAATTTAAGCTGAACTTGTCTATCTTTAATACGCTTGACAATATGCCGACTTTGAATTTTTACATAAGTGTCAACCTGAAATTCTTTAATTTTTCCAATAAAGATATATATAGAAGGATGTGTGTTGTAGAAAGATGAATTGAAATGTGAATGGAAAGACTCGCATGCATTTGTGCTATGAGAAATTGAAGCTTTTCCTTCCGCCCAGAAATAAGGGGGAAATATTGCATTACTATCTACATATGTTTCAATTAAATAATCGGCGAATTTGTCTAAAATTGCATTCTGAGGCTTATATGCCATTAATTCAAAAACAAAACAATCTTCTACATCTTTTGGATTTAAATAAGTAAGACCAAATATATGTTTCAGCCACTTGCCTATTTCCGAATCAGTTTTAAATTCTGAGGTTAAACCAAGTGACTGAATTTTTCTAAACCACGCTTGGTGTAAGTGAAATCTACAGCCCTTTATTTCAGTGTTAGGCCAGATTTGCACAATACCGTTGTGTATCGCTTTTTCAAAATTTACATAAATAATTTTTGGATAAAATTCAATGTTATATGCTTCAAATATGTTGGATTTTAATAAAGAAAAAAGTTCCATGTAGGTCTTAGTGCTTTTGTTAGGCAGTAAACAATACAATAAGGGAATATAATGTCCATTAGTTAACCCGTGTATGGTAAAGAACTGTAAACAATATTTGGTACAATAAGAAAATGTACCGTCCATGTACAGAATATCCATTTCGGTTAAAACGCAAATATTAGTTTCACAACTAAATACAATTATATTGCTTTTTAAACAATTTATAAACAGAAAACATTCGTTTTTGCTGGTTTGGGGCGCAGACGTCTGTACTACCTCTTGAACTTCTTGAATATTGGAAGGAAGTCCACTGGGCATCACTTTTCGGCGACAGTTGTACATGTTTTTTCTGATATAACTAATATCAGTCGTGGTAATTGTGGCTGGCAAATTATTCGCAAGTGTTCTGCGTATAATTTTTGACGATTTTTCACTTATACCATCTACTGCTTTCCGCTTACAAGAGTTTGAAACAATTTTCCTATTCAGTTTCTTTTCATTTGGTTGATGGTTATGAAACGAAGCACTTCTGGATACGGTAAGATCAGATCCAATAGTAAACACCTTAGCACTACATTTGGTTTGGATACATCTCCAAAACACTTCTTCACTTTTTAAAACTTTTGTTTTATAAAACGTAAAATTTTCGAAAACCAATAAATCTTTGCCACGATTGCTTTTAATTAAAGAAGTTGTCATTTTGTTATAATATTCACAAAATACAGTTAAATTAATAGATAAACTCAATCTAACACGAGCAACAATTAAAAATGGCACTTCAATTCCAGTTTCGAAACTATATATACATACTACGTACCTACCTACCACTTTTAATTCCCAGAATCCATAGTCATTAATATTAAATTCGGGAATACCTAACTTTCTCTAATACACCGATACTTCAACGTTTGGTGAGGAAATTACCTGTGAGATTATCGTACACCCTTGCTTTTACAGCTAGGAAAGGGTTTTTGGTGAGGAAAATACGCCCGCCGGGTGACCATTATCGTAAACGTTAAGAGAGTTTCTGTGAGCTGTATTTGTCGGTATAGATCTGGACGATATGTGATTCCAGTAGGTTTAAGCAACCTGCCACACAGCACAAGAAACAATACGGTTATTTCAAGACAGATTTCCATTTCACGCCAAGGCAACCAAAATTGTCCACTGAGATCATGTGATCTTACGCCATGCGATTTCTGCCTGTGGGGTTTTGTAAAGTCCCACGCATATTCCAACCATCCAACGACAATTGATGAGCTTAAGGATGAAATTCGACGCGTCATTGGTGAAATTACAGCAGCAAATGTGCGTAAATGTTATCAAAAATTTTACTAAAAGAATAAGAGTGTGCCCGCAAAGTCGTGCTGACCAGTTATTGGATATTCTTTTTCATACTTAATTCGAGATTATGTACTATAAGTTGCAATCAAAATAATATTAATTTAAAAAAACAATATGTGTTTTATTAAAGAATTAAATGTTGCGCTCCTTTTGGCCCACCTTTATACAACCCTTTATTTCATAACGCTCTTATTACGAGCGGCAAGCTACAATTACTGAGAATAGAAAGATTGATACAAGTTTTCAGAATTTTTATTTTAAATATGTTCAAAGTAATTGCCATCAACAATAATACACTTAACCATTCTTTCCTTCCATAGTTCAAAAGCGTTCAGCCAGCTGTATTTAGGAGTACTATCAAAAAAGCACTTAACGGCGATATCAATCTCTTCTTCTGACTGGAACCATAGACTGAAGTCACACATCGCCAAAACTTTAATTTTATTTTCAGCTAAATACTGAATAGTTATCCCTGCTGTGTGGGACGACGTGTTATCATTTATCATGATGTAAATTAGGGACGCGATAGCTAGTGTTGCACGTCATCAATGAAGTATACATGATGTCATATCTATATTAGCCCATTTGAAAACATTTTAAATGCAATATGTATTAAAAAGTCGTTAGTTTATTTGTTTTACATATAGTAGCACTACTTGGTTATAATTTATTACATTTTTGATAAAACAACCCATGTTTCGAGTTGATTATGATTTTACAGTTTGTAAATATTTTTAACGAGGTGAATACAAGTATGCGACGTAGCCGATGTCAATTCATCAGTCATTGTCAATCTTGTTATTGTGTGTCACCTAACCTGCATTTTTTCTTCCCTGTTGTATTTCGTGTTTTTTTGCCTCCGTTTATTTGTCTGATATTTAAAAACAGTTTTTTTTTAATTATAGGTGCGTATTATTATTATCGCAATGCCTAAATCCTTTTGTAAGCAATCGAAGCAATTAATTGCTTCACTAATAACCTTTTTTGAGAGGGAACGCGATGAAGGAGGTCCTTTCATACCATTTAACGCTGTTCAAGAGGTACGTACATGTGTTTGGCAATCACTATAATGCAAAAATTACATATTTCCTTAACATTTCAGAGAGTTGCTGCAGCATTAAATATACATGTGTCTACAGTTTCAAAAATATCGCAGTGCATGAAGGCAAATCAACCTCTCACCAGTCCAGTGAAAACAAGGAAGAAAGCAAAACCTATTCGCGATCTAGAACCTGGCACAGAAACATCGATACGTGATGTCATTTATGAAATGTATCGTACTAGTAAGCATATAGATATACCGTGATATCATAAAGTTTCTAGGACGAAGATGGCTTTGTAATATAAATTGTATGTCTGAACTTAAGTTAGGAACTATAACTCTGTTTTGTAAATTATTTTGACAGTGACATTATCTGTCATCCATTAATGTGTTAGAATTGCTGAAAGCAAGTTTGAACGTCGAGTTTGAAACATAGCACATTCGAGTAAATTCAACTATGGTTTACAATATAGTGCAAAAAGCGTACATGATTGAAGCCTATTTTCGGAGTGGAGTGCGAATTGATGGAATTTGGGTGTACAGTCAACGTGCATGTTTGGATGGTTTTAGAGAGCACTTTCCAGAGTTAGCTGTAATTCCCAAAGATTTTTATAATTGCCTTTCCAATTGTGTTGGTGTGTTTCGTGAGACTGGTTCTGTGGGTCATAAATCACGTACTGGTAGACCAACTGTTCGTTCGGAACAAGCTATAAATGATGTTCGTCAACGTATGGTAAATGAACCCACAAAACCTTTGAAACGCCTTTCTCAAGAGATTGGACTTTCTTATGGAACATGTCAGAAAATTGTAAAGAAAAACTTACACATGCATCCGTATAAGATGCAATCACATCAGGCTATTTTGCCGGTAGACTACCCTAGACGTCGTGCGTACTGCCAGTGGTTTGCAAATAACTTAATAGAAGATGATAACCTGCTAAATTTGTCATTTTTCTCTGATGAAGCATGGTTTCATCTTTCGGGGTATGTCAATTCCCAAAATACTCGAATGTGAAGTAGTGAAAATCCTCATATTTTTATTGAATCGTTTGGCTAGCAGTTTCTCGCCGCAGAGTTGTTGGCCCTATTTTTTTAAATTTCACAATTAATGCTGAGAGGTATAGAAACATTCTGAATGAATTTATTGAACAGTTGCATGATGATGAATTGCAATATGGATACTTTCAACAAGATGGTGCAACGGCACACACAACACGAGAAAATATTGCTTTTCTTCGTGAGTTTTTTGACGATCGGATCATAAGTTTACATACGGAAGTTGAGTTTCCAGCACGATCACCTTGTTTGACAATTATGGACTTTTTCGTGTTTCCTCACCTAAAGAACAGAATATTTAAAACTCCTGTTGCTAATTTGCAAGATATGCAACAAAGAATTATTGACGAATGTGCATTAATAACGCCCGCAATGCTGCAAAATGCCTTTAACAGCATGAAAAGGCGTGTCACATTGGGAATTGAAAATAACGGACAACAATTTCAACATTTGCTTTAATTTTGCCTTTTTTTTATTAATAAAATTTTGAATACAAGCTGAGCTTGTTGTTTTATTGTATCTTTATTAAATCAAATGACATATTTATTGATGTCACGATGACACTATCACAATAATTTTCAAAAATTAAGGTTAAGTTACCAGTATGATAATATGGATAAAGTTCAGACATATATTTTCTATTTCAATGCCATCTTGGACCCAGAAACTTTATGATATCGCGGTACAAGTACTACTTGAACGGTTATAAATATGATGTATTTTCAGAACAGCATATTACTCGGAGATCTTTGTTACAACTCCTAAAGGAACGAAATATTTTTAATGGAAGCTTAACATCACTGGGTTTAGTTCTAAAAAATATCGGTTTCAAATGGAGGAAAGATGATCCCCGTAGAGGTCTAGTGGCACTGCCACGCATTGTTATAGCACGGGTAGACTTTTTACAACAATATGTTCACAATATGAAGAAAAATTTTTGGCAATTGGTGTATCTCGATGAAACATGGATTTATGAAAATGGTTCTGTAAATTGGTCATGGCAAAACAAAAATGTTGAGACAGTTAAGAAAATAAAAAGTGATGGTAAACGGTTAGCATATAGATACTGTAATTAATAACAATTACTACATATTTATTTTTGTAGATATATCGTAGTGCATGCTGGTAACATGGATGGTTTTATTCGTGGGGCTTCGCTTATATTTTCATCAAGCACAAGAAATCCTGATTACCATGGTGAAATGAATGAAGGAAACTTTTTAACCTGGTTTGAAAACCAATTACTAAAAAATTTGGAGCACCCATCCATGATAGTAATGGATAATGCAAGCTATCATTCTACTGTGGTGAATAAATCACCAACTTCTAGTTGGAAGAAGGGTGATATACAAGCATGGCTACATGACCAAGGTATTACCTTTGAAGACAATTTATTGAAACCACAATTACTACAGTTAGCTTTATTGTAAGTATAATAAGCCGAAATTAATTATCATTACTATTATTGTTACATTTAATTCTAGGAATAAGCCCAGAAAGGTTTATGCTGCTGATAAACTTGCCGAGGAGTATGGGCATAAAGCACTACGTTTACCACCCTATCACTGTGTGTTTAACGCAATTGAACATATATGGGGAATTGCAGACATATTACAATAGGCACATTGGAAGAGATGGGGGAGGTGTCGCAAACTGTATCAAAATGTGGGAAGAAGCACTTTCCACAATCACTACAGAAACTTGGAGGAATACAATTAAACATACAGAAAAGGAAATACAAATATGGTGGGACAGAGAAGTGGGCTTTGATAGGGATGAAGAACAGCAATTCATAATCAACTTAAATGACGATTCTGATACAGATGAAAGGGATGATGATGACGATGACGATATAGACTGTGAAACGTAAAACAAAATCACATGTAAAACATTTTTCTTAATACAATTTATAAATTTTTATCAAATGTATACACCTTGTATTAGTAATGTACACATTTAAATTCATTCTGTAACATCATAAATGTACCCAGTTAAGTTTATTATAAACTTTATGGCAAAAATTATCCGAGTTTTTATTATAGTATTTACATCAGTATTTTTAACATGAAAGCAGATTTTATGTAGCATGTATGCCAAAAGCTAAGCATATATTGGCAAAAGCTACAAGAAATTTATAGTAACAAACTAATATAGTTTCTTAATCTAAATACCTGACAAATTTGCTCATAGATGAGCTTTTTCATTCAACCGAGCTTAAATGGTGATTTTAACGTTCCTTAACATATTCGAACTGTTGTTTCAGCAATAAATAATATAATCACTGAATATTTTTAATCCTTTGTAGCTAAACAATAAATTCAAGTACACCATAGATCATAAAATGTAAAACACTAATTGACATAGGTGTAAATACTATTTTGCGCTTAATTACCAATATTTTCAGAATACATTTGACATTACCATATAATGTAGATGACGTTAAATTACTTATTTAAATGTCCAAAGGATTAGGATTTTTATAAAAAATTGTTCTTTATTAGTCAGCATAAGATTTATAACATTTATAGGTTATGGATTTCGCTGTTCGCTTCTACTTCTAACCTTACCTTTGACATAATACATATGATCAATTTGCGGTTGTCAATTATAAATCGATCGATACGGCAATATTGCCCGGCTGAGACGTCAATGTTGATTAATGACGCACTTCGCTAGCTATCGCGTCCCGACTATAACATAATTCCCCTTCTTTGCACTTTACTGAAACAGTAGGCAAACAACTTTCAACATACCATTTAGCGGTAACTGTTCTCTGATCTTCTAATTTAATTGCGGCCACCAAACCTGTACTTCTAAAAATTACTGCGTACATTGCTCGCACATTACTTTAGTCATTGCTCGCTGTTTCTTCACCATCATAGGAGTTTCCTCATCTTCATGTATACAGATTCGGCTTTCTTGGCGAGTGGGAACATCAAAAACGGTATGTACGTTTCATCACCAGTTATAATTTTAGAAATAATTTGATGACCTCCAGCATTCAATATATCTAAAGTTCGTTGACAAATTCTAACACGTCTGCTTTTTGTAAATCTGTTAGACGATGGGGTACAAACCGACCTTTTTCAAATGTAAATGTTCGTGCAATATTGATCTCACTTGCGAGGATCCAATCTTCAGTTTGTACTCTATCATTGCATAGGTAATGCGGTTGTCCTCCTCCACCATCTTCTTCACTGCTGCAATATTTTTGGGATTAACAACAGTTGAAGGAGGGCCAGCTCCTTTTCTGTGTACAACCGAGTTCAAATTCTTTATAATCTACATAAAGAGTAGCCAATGATAGTGCGAGATCACCAAATACCGATTTTAAACTTTCCTCACACAAATACCTACTCAAGCCTTTCTTGAAATCATAGTAAATCATAATCCGAAAGTTCTCTCCATAATTTCATTTTTTCGATAACAGAAGCGTTTTCTATAGGTTATTTCTCAAACACTATTCAACCGAATTGCACAAACTAAACTGCATTTGACAGATAAAATAATGCGCTATTTAAAAAACAACAATTTGTTTCTCACAGGTAACTAGATTTTTTTATTCTCAATAATTGTAGCTTATCCCTGGTATTTATATTATATTTATTATAAATATACATTAGCTTTCTGCATAAGTATTTTTTACGAAATTAATTGACAATGGCCTTTATGAGAAATCTGTTCCAATACCTAAATGCTTAAGAATATGAAGAATTCCATTAATATAATTTTGATAGTACATTTTCTAAATTCTCATAATTTAAAATTTTGTATCATTAGCATACTTATAAATAGAGCAGACCAATTTCCGTGCGCGCCATTTGCGCCGATGTGAGGATTATTGTATTGCATCAGAACTAATAAAAAGCATTCAGTATGTGTTTGGTACTTGCTTAAACTGCATTTAATTGTAAGCATACGTAATAAAATGTCGTCCACGCATAAATCGAGAAAACGACCGTTGTCAGACGAAGTGAATAAGTTTATTATGGATTTCCCGGACTTAATATACGATGGCTCAAAAATTAAATGTTTAGTGTGCAATACATATCTAATGTGTTGGTCAAAAACACATTGTAAAGAACACGTAAGCAGTTCGAAGCACAATAATAACAAAATTAATCGGCAACAGTTTATACATGCACTATGTGTAACTATGATTGTGTGTACACTGCCGTTTACCTTGTTAAGTAATGATTCATTTATTTGATTTTGGAATAAATACGCGAATCAAACATTACCGAGCACGACAACGTTACGAAGGTATTTACCATCGGTGCGTAAACAGGTTGAAAATAAAATCAAAGCCGAACTGAAAAATAAAAAAACTGTGGTTATGTGTGGACGAAACAACTGACAGCAAAAAATAATCTGTAGTTAATGTGATGGCGCGTAATATGGAACCACATCAACTAACGTCTTCAATTTTATTAGCATCCAGACGACTAGAACAATCTAATGCCGAAAAAATTTCGGAGGTGCTATTAGATACTTTGTAAAAATTTAAACGTTCGAAAGACCAAGTATTAATGTTTATGACCGATGGTGTCGCAACCATGTGTTCTGTAGGCCGGTCTCTTAGAAAATATTGTCTTAACTTGTTACATATTACTTGTAAACTCCATGCTCTACACCTTGTGGCAGAACAGGTTCGTAGATGTTATCCAGAGGTAGATGCTTTAATATCGAGTACAAAGGCAGTATTCCTGAAATCTCCAAAATGTATTCGGAAATTTCACGAATTGTGTCCCCATACCCCTGCGCCACCACAACCGATTCTGACACGTTGGGGTACATGGTTACGGGCGGGGTTTTACTATCATGAACATTTTGAAAAAATTAAGGACGTTTTATCATTCGATCCGTAAGAAAGTGCAGCTATCAATACAAGCCAAAAAAAAATCACTGCAAATCGTTAAAGATGTTCACGCACAACTGTGTGCTATAGAAGACGCAAAAAGTGAAAGTGTTCTAATGAAAATTGAAAGTGTTTTAGACAGAAATGCAGATTTTGACACCTTGACACGTATTTGTGAGGGCACGTTTACAGATGCGTTAAGTTGCTTAAAAAAGTATTTTGATTATGCGAATATAACATCACTAGATGTAGAACGCTCGTTTTCCGAATATAAACATATTTTTTCTTCACGACGGACATGTTTTTCAGAAATAACCTTAGAAACGCACCTGATGTTGAAAATATACAATCGAGTTTCTCCAGTTTGTCAATCCTTGGAAGACGCTTAAAACGGTAAGTGTTTTTTTAAATCCTCTGTCGTGCACACAATCACTGATTTCATACATTTTCTATTTTATTTATAGGTACATACAACGCTGCTATAATATGTACTATTCTTATTTTTCGTGTGTTTATGCATATTATTTTAATAGCAGAAAACCAAATGTATATTTAATTATTTCTAATAGAATAAATGTCTCTACTTCTATACTTATACCGGTAACAAGCTCATGTTGCGTCCCTATTCTATCGCATATTCTAATATATTACGAATTACACTCCAATTCCGGCGCTCATGGCGCACACGGAAATTGGTCTGCTCTACTTATAAATCAACAATAAATTAGTATGTATTTCGACAGAATAAACTACAAATATGACATTTTCTAAAATAAGTCTCCAGTTTAGATCCTAGAATTTAGATTTTAATGTTTAATTATTAATTTATTTATAAATATTTTTGTGAAAATCACATTTGTATTTAAAATATATTTTCAAGGATATTCTAAATGTGAACTGAAGATACAAAATGTATGTTTCCTTGTAAATATTATGATGTATTATTAGGGCGATTAGAAAACAGTTTCTTACAAAAATATAACATTTGTAGGCGACGCTGTTAAATATAGCAGACAACGTATACTATAAATATAATCTCAATTATTTTTAAAATCTCAGGTAAAAAATATTTAAAAATTGTTTGAGTGCTTAGGATATGTAGTAAATAACTGTTTTGTTTTCATTTTCTTAGACTCATTGTAAGAGGTTTTTTTGCAAGAATTTTAATTTAACCACATGGTAATGGCGAAATATTTGCGAAGACGAAAAAACGCTATCTATTATTAGAATGGAGCAATTTGGCAATAGAACTTAATGAAATCATGTATACTAAACAGAAAACGTTCTATTTTTTTCTTAAACTTGGTTTCGTTACACATAAGGATGTCAGAAATGTGTAACTGATTTTTTTTCTAACCATTCAATATTATATAGTCTATTTGTGGGGTTTTCCTTAAATGTTGGAATAAACAATATATAAGGTCCGACCTAAATCGCCCCATGCATGTTTATAAATCATATGGCATAAATTTCCTTTGCGCCAATCGAAACACCGTGTTCCTTTTTACTCAAGAGTTTCTCAGATGTTACAGGTCTCTTAATGCTTGGCGAGCTGTTTGTATAAGCATGGAACACTTTCCATATCAGATATCGCCGTCAAACCCATCGAAATACAGTTAATCAAGTATGTACATCACTATATAAAGAAATTGGTTATAAAAATGCAACAATGATGATGAAGTTCCAAAAGATTATAGATAGTTTTGGATATCTACCATACGTCAGTATTCGATTCTAGACTAACCCAAATCACCATTAAGCTGCTCATTTATAAATTATTGTTAAGATTGGTTCTGATTTACGAAGCATTTATTTGGCGCAACGCGGCGAAAACACACGTCAAGACCATGGAGATACTTCAGAATTAACTTCTGACACTGATCGTTAATGCTCCATTGTTTGTCAGAAATCAACAACTCCAAAGAGATTTAGGTATTCCCTCTCTCTCACACACACACTCTCTCTCTCTATATATATAGATAATTATTTCGAGACCTTTGTATGTTATGGTAAGTTCAATTTGCTGGCGATTTAAGGTCTGGTGTTACTTCAAAATGTATATATTTAAAACAATCCTACATGTTTCGGCAAATGATGCCTTTTTCAAGGAATGTAAAATATAAATGACAGTATATTAATGTCATACTTATACATTTGTAGTTGCTATGGATAAAATTATTCAAAGATACATTCCAATTTAATAATAATAAATCATGCCTTAGTATTCTAAAATAGATAGACAACAAAAACAGGGAAACACAAGATATGAGTTATTATTATGTATGCGCCCGTGGAGCGACTTAAGATGTTAAGCTGTCGGCATTCGCCTTAAACGAGAAGGAAAACCACGAAAACCTACTCGGACAGTCAGACAGGGATCAAAACACGCAAATGTCAGCATGATAAGCAAATGTATAGATATTTAAATAACATAAGATATATAATTATATAACAGCAACATATATTATAATAGAATCCAAATGGGATGAAATTAGCCCACACACATCACTAAATAAAAACAAATTTATTAGAGGTATACACTTCTGCCATGACAACACATATTTTCAGTACAAAAATTCTTTTTATAGTCAAACATTTGGTATTGCCATGGGCTCTCTTTTATTCTCCTATTGCAAATCTGGTAATGGAACATTTGGAACAAAATGTTATCAATTCATTAAACTTCCATCCCATTTTCCTCAAAAGATATGTTGATGATATCATAACATGTATTCCGACTAATAAAATAAACTATGGTAGACAGGGTACTATTTACACAAATTGGTATAATAAACCCACAGCTTCTTTTCGATATATGAATTACCACTCAAATGCACCTACAGTATACAATAAAATGATTATAAATAATCTGACTGATAGAGCAGTAAAACTATAACATACTCAATATAGAAAAGAAAACATCAAGAAAATTAAAGCAATCTTAACAGATAATAATTATCTACCACAACTTATAGACCAAACAATTAAAAAAAGAATCCACCAAATATACAACACTGCAGACACCAATAACAATTTAAACAATGACACAACATATATCACGATTCCATATGTTCCACAATTATCAGAAAAAATTAAATACACTTTAAAAAAATATGATATAGCTACAACATATAAACTTAGTAATACTAATAAACATTTATTTTCAAAACTTAAACCTAAAATAGAAACAAATCGACAAACACATGTCAACTATAAAATACAATGTCGCGATTGCGATAGTTACTACGTAGGCCAAACTAAACAATATTTATACAAAAGAATACAAGCCCACAAATATTCTAAAACAGACAAACTGCTTTATCTACACACAAACTACAACGCGATCACCATTTCGATTTTGAAAACACACAGATAATTGATAAAGAACAACACACAATGAAAGGGAAATTGAAGAAATGATTAGTATTAAACAGGAAAAAAATTCAATCAATAGAAGTGATATAAAAAATTTAAGCAGTATATACCATAACTTAATTATGTAACGATCTGCAATTTACCATCATAATATAACAAGTGTTCATTTAAAAAGTCAATCTAGTAGCATGTGATTTATTGAGAACATTTTTAAGTATGTCGTAAATTAAAATTTACTACTTAACCTACGAAGTCGTATATTTTGACAGTTTCATACATACAAATAAATAACAAATAATAGGTATTTATTGAAAACTATAACACATGTTGAAAATGATGTCCTTCAAGATCAATGCACTTTAAAATCCTCCGTTCAAAGTTTCTGATGATATTCTGCAACATTACTGGATTGTTATTAATTTCCATGCATTTCTATTCGATTCTCTGTAGCATATCATTCAAATTCAATATAGGTGTTCGAAATATGTTATTTTTTAGATAAGGCCACAAAAAGAAGTCGCAAGGTGTTAAATCGCATGAACGTGCAGGCCAGGCAATTTCAGTATTTCGACTAATTATACGCTCATCAAAAAATTCTCTTAAATAATCCAAAGATTCTGCAGTACAGTGACAAGGTGCTCCGTCTTGTTGGAAATATGCATTTTGAAGTTCATCATCATGCAACTGATTGACAAATGGTTGTAAAATTTCCGTACGGTACCTTTGAGCAGTTAACGTTCCCTGAAAAAATATTGGTCCAATGATTCGCCTTTGGCTTATCGCTGCCCAAACACCAATTTTCTCTGGATGTAGCGATTCTTCATTAATTACATGTGGATTTTCACTACACCAAATTCTTGTATTTTGTGAATTTAGGTATCCCGTTTTATAAAACCATGCTTCATCAGTAAAGATGACTCTTTGCGAAAGTTCTCCATTATTGTTCACATTTACAAACCAATTACAAAACTGTAGTCTATGTGGGTAATCAATTTCTAACAATTCTTGTACTGCTGTGACACGGTATGGATAAAGTTGCATATCTTTTTTTAATAACTTGTGAGCTGTACCAACAGAAAGGTTTATTTGTTGACTTAAATGTCGAACAGATGTTTGTGGTTCATTTTCCATTATTTCTTCAACACGATTGACAACTTGAGGTGTACGTTTCTTAACTGCTCCGCTGCCTGATTTTCTTAAGAGACTACCAGTTTCAGAAAAAAGTTTTACAGTTGTATCCAAAGTATTCTTAAATTAGATATAATCTATTACAAAATGTGGAAACTCAACTTGAAATTGTACCATGCAATCTTGAACTGAATAAACCCATAAACCATCAATTTTATTACCACTTCGAAAATAAGCCTGGACTAAAAAAAATTTATGTTCTAAAGTGAAAGACATTTTAAAACTGAGAAGCAATTTATTTAAACCAGAATCGACGCACGATTATTTCATGCACTAACTGATATTTGTGATTGACATTATCAAATGTCATTTGGATTTACGTTTACGGAACAACAAACACATACTAATATATTTGCGTCTTATTCTATCAAAATTTCAATGTAACCTAGATTGACTTTTCAAATGAACACTTGTTATGTTGCTGTTATATAATTATATATCTTATGTTATTTAAATATCTATACATTTGCTTATCATGCTGACAGTTCCGTGTTTTGATCCCTGTCTTGCTGTCCGAGTAGGTTTGCGTGGTTTTCCTTCTCGTTTAAGGCGAATACCGACAGCTTAACATCTTAAGTCGCTCCACGGGTGCATACATAATAATAACTCATGTCTTGCGTTTCCCTGTTTTTGTTGTGTTGTGTATTAGAATACTAAGGCACTATCTATATATATATATATATATATATATATATATATATATATATATATATATATATATATATATATATATATATATTAAAAATAATAGAAATAAGAAAAATAAAATTCTTATAAACACTAAATATATATATATTTATATATAACAGATAATGTGATTGAAAAAGCCATTTATTAGGATTTCTTGGGTTACCTATGTCAAAATAAAAATTCACTATGCTGACATAACCAAAAAAATCCTAATAATTGGCTTTGGCTTTGAAAGCATGAAGTGTAGAGTACAACTTCGTCTTCAAAATAATGGTCAATATTTCGTGTTTTAGTATTATTTCCTTTTAATTTTGACTATTGTAATAAATATTTTTTCAAAACCGAAATGATTAATTATTACACACATTTACATGACATAAACAAATTATCAAAATTATACGTTTGTGACAGAATACGTGCACTGTCACCAACCATTAAAAAAATAGCATGGCTGTCTTTAATGAGGAAAGTTATTTTCACATTTTTGTTGTATTTCAATTATTTCTGCTAATACCATGATTTTATGAGGGCGCTCCAATACCTTTCAGCGGTCGTGTATATATGTACTTCTACATAAAACCACCAGATTAGTTAGTATTCGATAACATTAAAATAGCCTTTAACCTATTCTATGAATAACTATCGTTTGGACAATGACATGACAATGACCAATAAAAGACATGTAAGAATTATTGCTTACAACGTTGCATAATAATAACTATAAAATCTAGGCAGCCAACTAAGGTAAAACCTGTTTTAAATAATAGATAATAACAGCTTTGACCGACTTTGGACGGGTCTTACAGATACCGCGTTAATAAAGTAACGCGTCGCATTCATTATTTCGTTAATTATTAATACGAAAAAACCCACAAGGCTTCATTAAACATAGAAATGCGTGTATTCTATGATAAATAATTAAAACACTTTTTTAAGTAATACGGAAGATAATTGTTAGGTTTCTGTGTGTTTTTTATTTATATAGGAGCTAGGGAAGCTGTTAAAATTTTATTACGAAAACGTTATAAACTTGACTTTTCTCTAATTAGGTAGAGTTATTTTTACTTCCGTAGGAAATTGTGGAAGTAATAAAATTTATTTGATTTCTAATTTGGTGAGGAAATATACCACATTTTTATTTATGCATGCAAATGACATGCATGAATTAA
Source organism: Melolontha melolontha (assembly GCA_935421215.2). NCBI lineage: Eukaryota > Metazoa > Arthropoda > Insecta > Coleoptera > Scarabaeidae > Melolontha > Melolontha melolontha. The sequence continues at coordinate 6,074,811 of OW285239.1, read as the reverse complement.
ATATTAGAAAACTCCTAAAAGGCACAACGAAAATGAAATACAACAAACAAATAATATTAAGTAAGAAAGGATTGATATCTGAATAACTTAATTTACTATAAACGAAAACTAAAATGGAATTTACAACTTTTTGTAATAAGAAATTGAAATCAACCTCTAACGGAACCTTTAAACAAAGCAAAATATTTGGCAATAACGATTCAAAACAATATACCAGGGCGGGTTGATTTATTCACGCGATCGCCTAGACTAGGCCGTGAAATAAAAGAAAGCACACATCACTACATCATATTTTGACAACCGATATCTTGTCAGTTTTACTCTTAGTGTTTGATAAATTTGTAACAAAGCATGTTTCGCCGGCAATTTTTTAAAATTTTACTCTGCTACTAATTAAGTGTAAATGGATAATTTTGAACACCGGAGCAGTGATTATTAGAGTGGACCAATTCGGAGTGAAAGCAGAGGCGTGACTAACGAATTGGTTCCCGCATGCGAAACATTATTAATATCTAGAGATATACTATCACGAACGGTGCTGTTATTATGTTAGATACAAAAAAAATGTAAGGCGGTTTTTCTAGATTATGAAACGTTCTCGATGATACGTATAAAAAATAAAATCTAAAATGTATGTAATTAGATGATTAAAAAAAAACTTCCTGTCTTAAGCGTTTTCCGTGACTTGAAAATCTGGAGAAGCGCGATGAAATATTGTTAACATAAGGTGCGTCTCCAAAGTTATTTCTCGAAAACGCGTCCGCCGTGAGGAAAATATGTGCTTGTATATTTAGAATATTACAATAAAATTGTTTTCTGTTCTGTATACATAATTCATTTTCTTAATAAAAGCTAAACAATATTGTGCCAGTATAAAGTGGATATACCTTAATAATTTTACAAAAATGCAATTTTTCGTTATTATTCTGCCGGAAACCGTAAACTATTATAATTTTAAACGTTTATTCAAAATTATCTTTCTAGTAAATTAAACAACTGAAGAAATGTGTTAATTTTTTACACCATTTTTCCACAAAAAAAAAATATATATATATAATTTTTTTTTTTAATATAAAAATTACTTAGTATAATATAAGGAAACACTCCACGTACAGATTATACACCAATTTATACACACTGCGTGAAGGTTGTCCTTCGTATATAACCGTCAAAAAATTATCCACGCAATGGAGGGCCGAAAACTGCTACAAATCCAGAAATGGTGGATAAAATTCGTGGTTTGTTGCTAAGTGACCGATGATTGAAAGGGTTAGAAATAGCAGAGGCATTGGGCATTTCAAAGGAACGGATGTTTTATATTTTGCACGAAGAACTTGATATAAGAAAGCTTTCGGCAAAATGGGTGCCGCGTTAACTGACGACGGAACAAAGACTGCTCCCTAAATTAAAATATTTTCTAGCGGGCAAAAAGTTCTGCACAAATGGAGAGCTAACTTCAACAGAGTTGAACTTACTGCAAATAAGAATTAATGACTATTAAATCTCACTTTAAAGTTGACTACATGCAAATGTAGCCTAATGTGTTTTGTTAATTTCTACAATTCGACAAACTATGCTTGTACCAGTATGCAGTACGCAACACGTCGCTACGTTAACCTTCTTCGTTATTAGAATAATGACAAATTAGTGAAAATCACATCTATCCAGGATATCGAGTGCTGACGAGTTCCAATAAGAACGAAATGCATCCACACGTTCCAAGATAGATGTCCAGGATTAGAAGAAAATCCCTTTCGAGGCGGAATAAAGAAGCCTGAACACAGATGAACTAATTGTATTGAATTAAGAGGAGATTATGTAGAAAAATAAAGTTTGTTTATTTAAATTATTCCTTTGTTTCTGTACGATCGCACGAATTAATCAATCCGCCCTCGTAAAATGGGACTCATATATCCGAGAGCGGAATGATATACAGAGTGTCACACAAAAAACGCCCCAAGCTGTAACTCTGTTATTTATATTGCGATTTTCACGAGACAGGTACCAAATGAAATGGTTTGATGAGTACTATGTTTGAGGCTACATTTTACTTTCTTCCAGCGCCATCTTCGATTCCTAACAATTGTCAATTTTTTTTAAAATTGCACGTTATATATATTTTTGCATCAATGGATGAAGTTTTTCCTGAATCCATTGATGTGCAACACATCAATTTTAGTTAAATTTAGAAGACAAAATATTAAAACACTGTCCCTATATTCTCTTAGTCACTTGTGTTGTACTGTAGTATGCTATGAAATGAATGTTTCCACTGAAATCTAAAGCATCCCGTACTATGCCTATAAAATCCTTTTATTAATAGGTAGCCCAAAATTTGTGACCATGGACTGTATACTAGGAAAGATACGTAGAATTCACATTTCAAACGAAATACATCTAAAATCTTTTTGCCAAACGGCAAAATAATTTTTCGCAACGTTTTACGTTATCCTCCTCGCGTTCGTGACTAGGCAGGCGGCACGCCTGTTCTGTCTAAATAAAGGTTAGGCTTTTCCACCGTGATCGTATTACGCTCGCGGTTGAACGCTGAAGCAACTTTAATAAAATAACGAACCGCTTAGGTTCTACCGTTTGTGTAGTTATGTTCGACTAGAAAAATATATTGAAGTTTTCACCTTGGCTCGCAACATGCTATTTTGTACATGGTTTGTAATTGCCGTTCCTCACGCAAACGCCGTCAAAATCAGAAAGGAATTAACCTATACCCATCATCGCTATTTTATGAATGTGCGCTGAACTTGTGCAATGGAACATGGGCGGGTGGTCGCGTGGGCGAACCAGAATATCCTAACGAATTTTTTTTCGTAAGTGACAATCTAATTAAACGGATATATTGTTGTATATACTTAACCAAGATTGGTCAAAATCTGCTTGTATATATTACGCATTCATAAGTACATACGTGTAGGTACGTTGCGATATCTAAGGTAAATATTGAACTACTAAACATTGTGAAGTATCGTTGCTGGGGAAATAGTTCTTAAGCTATTATAGAATATGAGCAGAATAATTGCATTTAACGTTACAAACAATTTTGTAGATACCAGGTGTGTTTTTTTATGTAAGTATCGTTAAGATATTAGAAAAAGACAATGCCAGTTTTTAACAAGTTAATTTTTGCATTAAAGTCTCGACCTTAATTTACTTTTCGATATAATTTTCACCTATGCAAAGGGAACTATATAAAAGTTTTACAATACAGCTTCATTTATTAATTTTTTTCAAAGTAATTTCTGGCACATTCAATACATATCTCCACCCTCCAAAACCAATCTTTATACTAGCTCTGTCAAGTTTCATTAGAGAGTAAGGCACACCCTTCTTCCCAAACCCTCATAAGGTTCTGATCACTGGAAATCAGCCTCCATTTCAGCTTCATTTTTACATGCGGGAACAGCGCAAAATCGCAACGAGCAAGGTCGGGACTGTAATGAAGGTAGTCAAGAAAATTCAGTCCTCCAGTGGTCAAATATTCGGGACAGGTTTTGGCGCGGTGAGCTAGACCGTTGCCATGATGGAGAAACCAATCCATTCTTGACTTTGGCCGCAGGTTCTTCAGAGATTCGATCACCTTAGGCAGGCACTGCTATGTTATTAAGTTATGCCAGTTATTAACCTCGCTGTTACTGTCTTCTATGTGCCCAAAATGGTACTGTCTACAATTCCATTCGATTTGAAAAATACAGCTAACATTTTCTTTTGAACAGATCTGAATTTTCTGACGAGTGTGTCCTCATTATTAAAAACCCAAATTTTGTTTTGAGATTTGGTCGGTACAGATCATAATAGTCATAACAGCCAAGTCACGTCACATTCTTCTTCTTCTAGTTTTGGGTTGGACGCCAACACGCGCCGGCAGTTGAGCACAGTGCTCTTTGTGCCACCCCCAGTAGATCTCATAGTTCCACTCTGTTAGTCTTGCATCCTCGATAAAAGCCACTATCCTCCTCAGGGGAAGGGTGGGTACCCTCGTAAAATCTAAAAGATCTCTTCCGAAATGTTTCTGTCTGAATCTTTTCAGTTCCTTACAAGTGCATATTACATGAAAGCTAGTTCCTTCCTGTTTTTTTGCATCTCCTAAACCATGCTGTACAGATGCTTCCTTACAGGACAATGTCCAGTTATTAACCTGGTAATCATTTTAATTTCTTTTTTGTTGCTACGAATTAGGTTGGCTGAAAGACTAGCGTCCAGCTCCCTTAGTAGTGTTTTAGCATGGAATTGACCTTCCGTTAGCCTTCATTTGTTTTTATGTTATCTTATGTTCTAGCCATAAGCAGATAGGGATTTTCTGAGTGCTACGAGTGTGTCCTCATCTTTAAAGACCCAAACCTTGTTTTGAGTCTTGGTCAGCACATCATAATAGTACAGCCACCTCACGATATTCTTCACAAAGCGGGATTGTCCTCAACAATTTTTTTAGCATCTCCCGCCACTAAGTCGCACGTTGTAATCATCTGATCTTCAATCAGTTATACGGCACCCACAGACAAGAAAGTTTCTTCACGTGCAGAATCAAATGAATTGCTGGCGCATTTCGGCCCATGGTATCCTCTATCTGTTGGTAGGTCAGTCTGTAACTCTTATTTTCGTCAAACATTTTCCTCACAGTAGTAACGTTTTCCTTTAGTAACTGACGTTGGTGGCCTTCCCGCCCTCTCAGCATCCTCCAGGGAGAAATTTCTCCTTTGGAATTCTCTATGTAACTTGAATATAGTTGTATGATGTGGATAAACATTACCTGGTGCGAGAGCCATTTCTTATAAGCACTGGTCTACGTTTAAACCACGCGAGAAGTTAGACGGTAAAACTACCTAAATCTCACTTCGTGATCACGATACAATATCACTGCTAATGAACAATTGAGTTCATAGACGTGGCGCAGCGACTACTGTGTGACTCTAAATATGTCTTAATAACCCAGCTATATTGCATCATATTGTAAAACTTTTCTAGTACCCTTTGTATTAAGACTTCTGTATCCCACCCTCATAGTGTTACGCTTCGCATATAGAAGAATGTTTAATTTTATTTTATTTTATATTTCTTTAAATATATTCCACATTCTAAAATACAAAATTCAACTTTCTTCTGTTCTTTCTTTCTTTTGTTATCACACTAGTCGACCGACCTTTCGAAATCTACCCGACTTGAATGGTCAACTCAAGTATCTAACGTTCGATTCGAATTCTTATCTCATCTCAACAAATATATCTTGTCGCATATCATTTTGAAGCTTATTTCACAAGCGATATTGTACTGATATTTATATCATAGACATCACAGCTTTTCAGTTCGCGCTTTTGATTAATTCATTATTCAAGACATCGACAACGTCGACCCCTTTCTCCAGCATGAGCAATAAAACAAACCTTCTTTCTCAAGCTAATGTTCTCTTCTATATAAATTCCTTCTTTTGTTCAGAAGCTTCGTAAGTTAAACACCTTACTCAATCTGGTGTCCCAACATGCTGCAATCCGCCGTCCGGCGTCCTTCGCTTCCAAGGCACATAAGGAGAATCTCGTGGCCGATCAACATACGCTTCTACAGGTAACTCTGTATTGTTCTGTACAGAGGTTATTTTATATTAATCACAATTAATTCACATTCAATTTACTAACTAATTATTTATTTATATATTTCTGTGTTAATTTTTAATTAGTTATTCAACGTTCCCTGTGTATATTACTTTTATTTAATTACTTTAAAATATATCAATTTCGTAATTTCTTATGTAAATATTAAATACAAACTTTAAGGACAACGTCGTTGTGTTTTATTTAGTTAATTAGTTGTAATATATTTATGTCAGCATTATTACATACGTCCTGGACCTTTTATGCGACTTCATCACCACTTTTATTTATTTTAAATAATTCCTTTATTGTTAGCACAACCCCACCAACCAGAGCGTGTCAGTAATAATATAAATCTGCCGTTTGATTTGTTAACCACAGCAGTACAGCCGTCTTGACTTGGTCATCATCGTCGTAGCGTTGATCGCCAAGGTGCTTCTTTAAGTGCAGAAACAAATTTTAGTCGCTGGGGTCGAGATCAGGGCTATACGGAAGTCTTTCCCAGTCATATGACGCAATGAGAGCTTTGGTTTGATGAGCAACGTATTGACAAGTATTGTCCTGAAGCAAAACGACCCCTCTACTGACCATGCCACGCCTTTTCTTTTAGATTGCACGACGCAGTTTATTTAAAGTCTCACAATTTGGTTCAGCATTTAAAGCAAAAAATCCACAAGCAACATCCCCTTCTCTGTCTACAACATGCACATTTTTTTCAAATTTATACGCGAACTCGGATATTTCAGCCAAACAAACAGTTCGGAACCTAATTTGGGGGGACTAAAATATTAAAATCTAATATAATAAGTTATACAAGATGGAATACATTTTAAATCAATATTTAGACTACATTTCTAAATTAATCCAAGTTATTCACAAGAAAAGCAAACTCAACTTACGCAAATGTTCACCAAAACAAAGCAATCTCTAAAGCGGCATTTCTCCGAGATAAAAATAACACACCTGACTACATTCTTTTCGTCTTTTGGTGGCATTTGCTCATCCCATTAGTATAGTGTTTCGTGAAGAAATAAATTTAATGAAATCCATTCGTATTCAAGTCGACGACTCGATATACCTATATTCCGAACGTACATTTTCGCGTGGTAGGGGTTGCTGAGCTATTAGCGATATGAAATTTCTTGGCGAAAAGTAAGCAAGTATTTGATTAAAAAAAAAGACAAATGACATAGTATAAACGCAATATAGAATATGGATTATAACGTGAGAAAGTACAAATTGCTTTTGGTTAAAGTGCGCGTGCCAATGCAAGATTATGTTTGATTATAAAAACCAGCACGATATCAGTGAAATATATACTGCGCTCACAAGTGTATTATTTAAAAATCTTTAATTCCGAAGAGGTTACAATTTTTTTTTAATTTTCCAGGAATTCAGCAATCTGTCTCAAGAGGCAATGAGCGTATTGTCCAAATTTTACTGACGCCGTATTAAATTTGACATATTTTATAGCTAAATTTAAATCACTGGTGTAAAAGGTCATCTAAACCATATCATGTGAGGTATCATTTTAAAGCATTTTCTTGAAGGAATATTTTAATGATATTACGAGAGCGATTTGCAAAGTAAGTTCCGTTTTCGCCTAGTAAGCAGAGAAGTAGGAATATCGGCGCGAGAGCAGCGCTGCGGTGTAGTTTGGTTCAGTGTGAGTCTGGCAGTGCTAGTAAGAGAATCGTTCGGGTATTATTTTGTGCTATTTTAGTCGTTTAAAATGGTGCTGCAATTGAAAATTCCGCCGACTGTGAATTGCGTGGTTATCCGATTTCTATGTGCAAATGTCATGAGTGACTGAATGGTTAGAAGAAAGTAGCGTATCTTGCGAGAAGGACGAACTAATGTCCATGATCAACGAAATGGAAGACCAACTGTTGTGACGAACGAGCTTGTGGGTAATGTCGAAGAAAATCACATAATCTCAGAACTGAGTGTGCCTCTTTTGCTCAAATTTCACGTACAGTTTTGTACGAGGTTGGCACTGAACATTTAGATTACCACAAATTTTGTTCACGATGGGTGCTAAAATTTCTTGCCGAAGATCATAAAACAAAGAGAATGGTGTCAGCATTAACTTTTCTGACACGTTACGATGTTGAAGGTGAAAATTTTCTCAGGCATATCGTAACAGGTAACAAGAGACTTGGGTCCCCTATGTCAATGTTGGGACAAAAAGGATGTCAATGCACTCGCCTACGAGGAAATTTTTAAAGTGCCGTCAAACTTTTCTGCGAGAAAAATCATAGTTACAGTCTTTTGAAACAAGAAAGGCGTCCTTCTTGTAGACTTTATGGAACGAGGGACTACAATAACCAGCGTTACAGCATGGCATAATTCACAAGCGGCAAATGGCATTAAAAAGCTGATTCATCGCTATAACAAATGTCTTAATCTTAATAGCAACTATATAGAAAAATAGTTGAAAGTAACTTTAAGTTGTATATAATGAAACACTCTTCAAATATTGGTATTTTTTTTAATAACCAAACGGAGCTTACTTTACGAATCGCCCTTGTAATTCCATTGACATCACAACCATTTAGCTCGCGTCTTTAATTAAATCCTAATTCCTAGACGTCACTATTTGAAATAGGATTATTTTTCCTTAAACTGAATCATAAAACAGCCCTTTTCTACCGCGAGTTTTTGCTACACAAGCTCTCTCTCGCGCAGTTTCTAGCCTTGAAGGGGTAAACATCTCTTACCACGAGTTCTGGTTCAGGCATACCATAGTCGACAAATTTTAACTCCGTATTCGAAATCGCAAGAGCGAGTGAGTGCCCGGTATAAAATAGAGATATAAAATAGAGAATACTTTGCGGCGATGCCAAATGTTTAATTTGTAGTGGAGAATGTGAAGGCATCCCGGTGCGCGACGATGTAACTGGCTTGCCGGCAGTTAATTAGTATGCGGGAGTATTGTTCAATTAAAGTCATATCGTGTATTTCAAAAATAATTTATTTAATTTTTTTACAGTGGCACCAAACCAAACATGTATTCTCCTTACAGATATAAAATAAATTAAAGTTCTAGAAGTTAAAGTAATAAAATATAACAGAAACTCAAATTAGATGTTCACATAATGCTTGACAATACGCCAATCAATACGCCAATGAGAACAACTTTATTCTCTAGAGAAGGTTATGACTTTCGTTCAATGATTAAATATATCTATTAGAGCCTTTAACAAAGGTGCTTACGCTTTCTAAAGATATGTTTCAACCAAGTAAGACGGCAATTCAAGTACCATTCCAAGATTTCTAACATAGTAAGCCTGAGGTAATTGACAGTTGTTTATCTTCACTGGACAACATGTGTCTCTTCGCATTGTAAAATCCACATGTGTTGATTTAGACTTGGATTTGCTTTGATTCGCCATTTCTTGAACCAATCCTGCATCTTATTAAGGGTAGACTGTAAATTGCGTGAGGCTGATTCTGGATCAATTTAAGATGCGAGAATTGTACCGTTCGCAAATGTTGTTTACTAGTCTAAACACTTCCTCAATGTTTCTGTGTATATTATGAAAACCAAATTGATGTTCTGGAATAGTATTTTAAACAAGGTACTACTCCGAAATTCCCGGAATGTGAAGGAAGAGAAACGATAAATTGGTCTTACAACTTATTCACTACCGTCCCCTTCAAAGTACTTTTCTTCCGCATGAATACACCGATCCCAGCGGATTGTCCATGATTGGAAGCAGTGCTGGAAGTCTTCGCGTGTTAATGTGTTCAATACCGCCTGCGTTCCGGTGTAGATCTACTCAATCGTTTCAAAGCGACGTCCCTTGAGCTTCAGTTTCAAATTCGGAAAACGGAAAAAAGTCACAAGAGAAAAGATCTGGGGAGTGGATAGGGTCGGATAGTACTGCTGTCTTCGTTGAAACTAGAAACTGACGCACAAAGTGACGTGTGGGTTGGTGCATTGTCGTGGTGTAGGATTCACGAATTGTTGCTCCACTTGGCAGGCCTCTTGCGTCGAATGTTTCCTCTTAGTCGCCGTAGAACATCGCTATAAAATCGTTTTATTAACTGTTTCGCCTGGTGAGAGAAATTCTTTGTGCACATTTGACGTTGCTTCCATACTTGATGTACTTTTTTCGATTGTGGCATCTTCCACTGCGATGACTGTTGCTTTGTTTCAGGATCATACCAGTACACCCATGATTCGTCACCAGTAATACTGGTACCGAAGTTCGCATCCATTTCGGCAGTATTTTTCAGCTCTGTGCGCACATGAACAAGGTACTGCTTTTGTTCAATCACCCTGGCAGAAACTTCGCAATAATGCAGCGTATTATTGCGAAGTTTCTCGCAATAATACGCTGCATGTTGAGTTCGCCGAAGAGAATACACTGACAGGCCGACAATGTTGCAATTGTCATGGAGGTCATAAAGATCTTGCAGGATAGCATCACGTACTTATATGTCACATTTTACGGCGTGTTTTCCATCGATGGACGACCAGTACGCTCATTATCATCAACCGCCACACGTCCATTTTTTAAACGGTTGCACCACCCATAAATTTGCTTCTGACCTAAAGTATCCTCACCAAACGCTAGTTCAAGCATTTTCAAGATTTCCCCTGTTGTTTTCCCAAGTTTGAAAGCAGAACTTGATGCACTTCTTTGCTCTTTCACATCAGACATTGTAGTAATCGTAGAATAACCCAAGCACCACTCAACAAACCTAAACACAAAAACTGTTTGTCACCACCTAGCAAAGTACCATTTGACAGACTGACTTAGTAGAGACGTAACTCACACCATCTAGCGATATGGAACTGTACTACCATCCCCTTCACGCGCCACATTCAAATTCCCAAAATTTTTGGGTAGCACCTCGTGTATGTGGCATCTAATATTATAATTAATCTTTTGACGTAAATTTTTGGAAAATACAGACAATAGGTCCTATAAGATGATACTCCGTGGTATTTCTTTCCAAACTTGAGGCTCATAATGATCTGAGCAACTTTCAATATGCTTTGACAGTAGTTCATCTGAAACATTTCGTTATATTGCAAATTCATCGGTGTATATTCGCAAATTTTGAAATATATTTAAGCCTTCTTTTTATAACTCGATTTATTATTAATATGTCTACAACTATAATAAGCATCTGGTATGATGGTATTAAAATACTTTTGCTTATAAGCTTTTGCACGCTAGTATATGTATGAGAATTTCATCAAGTCTATTATCTTTATTCAAAATTAATTATTGTTCTGACAGCTATTTAAAGTTAGACATGTTATCTAATATTTTATTAAATTTGGGTTAATGGATTTTTGAAAATGGACCCTAAATTTGGAATTTAGTGTTTAGAAACTAGAAAATTTAGAGTAAATAATAATACCTATATACTTAAGTATGTTTTGTCCTAAAGATGAATCAACTTCGATATGAAAAAGGACTATTTTGTATTAATCGGTTACTGTACAGATATTTTAAGTTTTTTTTTTTTGAAGTAAAGGAATATGTTTTAAAACTACTTTTAAATGAATTCCTGCCATTGCTTTCGCAAGTTAATTTATATGTGGCTGCCAAGTTGGAAGCAGTAAAAAAATATATTGCCAAATAAAAAAACCAAAACTATAAAGTCTGTGGAACTAAAAAAAGGCAGTTAAACTTTTTCTAAAAAAGAATTAACAACGCAACATTTACGAATACTGAATAATCTTATTTTATATAGTATAACATAATGTTTTACGAGTTATCTCTTATATCTTTTCGCACTTCTTGCAATATTTCCATACAAGAAGCCGAAACGTAATAAACTAACCCGAAAAAACAAAATTTGCAATATCGCAATTTCGCCATATCGAGGTCGGTAAATAAAAATTAATTTCATATTAATTTCAAGGCATTTATTGCTTATTTAAAAGACCAATTTCTGTGCGCGCCATGTGCGCCGATGTGAGGATGATTGTATTGCATCAGAACTAATAAAAAGCATTCAGTATGTGTTTGGTACTTGCTTAGACTGCATGTAACTGTAAGCATACGTAATAAAATGTCGCCGACACATAAATCGGGAAAACGACCGTTGTCAGACGAAGTGAATAAGTTTATTATGGATTTCCCGGACTTAATATACGATGACTCAAAAATTAAATGTTTAGTGTGCAATACATATCTAATGTGTTGGTTAAAAACACATGGTAAAGAACACGTAAGCAGTTCGAAGCACAATAATAACAAAATTAATCGACAACAGTTTATAATTGAAGTATGTGTAACTATGATTGTGTGTACACTGCCGTTTACCTTGTTAAGTAATGATTCATTTATTTCATTTTGGAATAAATACGCGAATCAAACATTACCGAGCACGACAACGTTACGCCAGAGGTGCGTAAACAGGTAGCCGAACTGAAAAACTGAAAAATAAACAACTGTGGTTATGTGTGGACGAAACAACTGACAGCAAAAAACAATCTGTAGTTAATGTGATGGCGCGGAATATGGAACCACATCAACCAACGTCTTCAATTTTATTAGCATCCAGACGACTAGAACAATGTTTTGCCGAAAAAAAATCAGAGGTGCTATTAGATACTTTGGAAAAATTTAAGCTTTCGAAAGACCAAGTATTAATGTTTATGACCGATGGCGCCGCAACCATGTGTTCTGAAGGCCGGTCTCTTAGAAAATATTTTTACTTGTAAACTTCATGCTCTACACCTTGTGGCAGAACAGGTTCGTAGATGCTATCCAGAGGTAGATGCTTTAATATCGAGTACAAAGGCAGAATTCCTGAAATCTCCATAACGTATTCGGAAATTTCACGAATTGTGTCCCCATACCCCTGAGCCACCTGAGCCGATTCTGACACGTTGGGGTACATGGTTACGGACGGGGTTTTACTATAATGAACATTTTGAAAAAATTAAGGACGTGGTTGTATCACTTGATGCGAAATAAAGTGCAGCTATCAATACAAGCCAGAAAAAATTTCAATTCAATTTCAATTTCAAGATGCCCAGATTAAAATGGATTTACAAATTATTCGTGAGAATTACTTGGGACTAGAAGAAGCAATAACAAAATTAGAAAATTCGTCGCTGTCGTTATAGGAATCACTGCAAATCGTTCAAGATGTTCACGCACAACTGTGTGCTGTAGAAGACGCAAAAAGTGAAAGTGTTCTAATTAAATTTGAAAGTGTTTTAGACGGAAATGCAGATTTTGACACCTTGACACGTATTTGTGAGGGCACGTTTACAGATGCGTTAAGTTGCTTAAAAAAGTATTTTGATTATGCGAATATAACATCACTAGATGTAGAACGCTCGTTTTCCGAATATAAACATATTTTTTCCTCACGGGGGACATGTTTTTCAGAAATAAACTTAGAAACGCACCTGATGTTGAAAATATACAATCGTGTTTCTCCAGTTTGTCAATCCTTGGAAGACGCTTAAAACGGTAAGTGTTTTTTTTAAATCCTCTGTCGTGCACACAATCACTGATTTCATACATTTTCCATTTTATTTATAGATACAACACACTGTATAGTCATAGTGCTGTTATTCAATTTTTGGTCACTGTAGGGGTTAACTAATCAAAATTTATACAAGAATAAAAGTTGCATGTGTGTTCGCCATGGTTTTCGTTGTTCCTTGTCATGAATAAATACTTTTTATTAGGAGTGCCCATTCAGAATCTTTGTAATAATATTTACTCACGATCGGTTAGCAATCTAAACATTTCTAACCTTCAAACCGACTAGAAAATGCGTTATTACATACCAAGATAGGTAATAACACTTTACCGGCTAGCTTATGTCACTTTTCTGACTAGGTAATGTCATTTCAGAATTTATTAAACGTGAGTGTCATTTAAATAAGTAAATAATAGTTATTTATGTACCTAGGTTCGTAAGTACAGTTTTATGGTCGAGAATACGATTGCAAACCGAGACCCGTAGGGTCGAGGTTTGCATGTATTCGAGACCATGAAAGTGTACTGTACGAACCGTGGTGCATATGAGATTTTTCGTCATACCTACGTTTTTTTAAATAGACGAATTTGAATGATTTTCCACTTTACTTTTACTATATGTACGATATACACATTAGACATTCAGACATTAGTAATATCAAGTCAGGAATATTTGTCGTATCTATGGTAACCATGTTTGTGTCGATATAAATTTATATTTTTGATAAATGTCAAAGTACATGCAATAGATTTTCAAAAGTTTTTCTTTCTAAATAAAATTTATAAACACGAATCAAATAGAGATGGATGCTATTATAGCTTGTACTGAGATTTTGCCGGAGAAATCTAAAAACAGATACAATGAAACCTATAAAATGTTCAAAGATTGGTGTCACCAGAGGTATGTGGAGAGTATTTCAGAAAGTGTAATGGTGGCATATTTTCGTGATTGATCTATGAAGTTAAAATCACCAAACAGTTTATGGTGTGAATACTCCATGTTAAAAACTACCATATTTATTAACGAAAATGAAGATATTTCAAAATATCCTAAATTGAAAGGATTTTTGAAGCGTAAAAATTATGGTTTTAAGACTAAAAAGTCTAGTATCTTTACAAGAGAGGAAATGAATAAATTTCTTATTGAAGCTTCCGACGATACATATTTGTTGATGAAGGCAAGTTTACAGAATGATTCTTTTTAATTCGTGTTCATTCTATACTAATTTTTTGCAGGTTGTTATGATTATGGGAATTGCTGGGGCTTGTAGGAAAGATGAACAAGTTAAAATGAAAATTCAAGATGTGGAAAATAAAAATGATGTAATAATAATTAAAATACCCGATACTAAAAATGGATTAAAACGTTCTTTTACAATTATTGCGAAGGAAGAATATCCAATTAATTTTATGCTAATTATTAAAAAATACATTGGTCTGAGATTAGAAAATATTACCAATGATAGATTTTTCTTAAAGTACAGTTTTGGTAATTGTCGAAATCAGCCTGTAGGAAAAAACACTCTCGCAAAAATTCCTAGCCAAATAGCAAAATACTTGTCGTTGGAGAACCCCACTACCTACACCGGACATTCCTTTCGAAGGACCTCGGCAACATTATTAGCCGATTCAGGAATTGATGTTCTTGGTCTGAAAAGACACGGCGGATGGAAATCTTCTACCGTGGCAGAAAGCTATGTTTCCGATTCAATGATAAATAAAGTACAGATAGCTGACCGAATTTTATATAAACAAAATATTACAGAGGCTGTTTGCTCAACTGTGATACAGAAAAATGAGAAGAAAGTTGATGATTCCTTTGGGAATCCAACCATTAATAATGTTGACATTATTGAAAATATAAACTTGCCTAGTAAGAAAGAAGACTCTATTGTTCAGATAGCTAATTGTTCTAATTGTTCGTTTACATTTAATATTACAAAATCATAAGTTTTTGTACAAGATTCTATTTTTCCTAGTTATGTTAATTAATCATGTTTGAAATAAATTTGTCATAAATTTTCTAATATTGCTATTATTTCCCGAGGGTCGTAATAAATATTACAGCCCGCTACCGTAGCAACTGTCAATACGGTATGTAAAGTGTCACTTACGTTTCAAAAAAAGGTGTCATAAGTGTTTACTTACGCAGTAGGTGTGACGAAAACATTATAATATAACTATTCACAAATCTTTATTAAGTAAACAGCAAGATAACGTTTTAATTCAAAATTTATTCGCTTTTTGAATTAATATTAATTGCTACATTAGAATTTCCATGACAATGCATGACAATGCGCCCGTTCATAATATGGCTTTCAAGAAATTGAATATCCACGTAATATGGCTCCTAACGACTGTTATTTACTTTCCTATTTTCCTAAAGAAAAGATCTTAGGAGACGTAACTTTCATGACGATATTGAGCTATAAGCAGTCGTAATGTAACATTTTGTGGGAAAACGTCAGATTATTTTTGCAAAGGTATTATTAATTAATGGTTGTAATGATTGCAGTTATGAAGTAAGTGAAAACTATATTCCAGAATAAAAATTATATTTTATTTTTCTTACAGCCCGAAAACATATGGCGATTACCTCGAATATTTAAGAAAAAAATTTATGAATATGTAGTTACTGCAAATATCTAAATATTCTAGATTGTCTACAAATATATCTTCAGTAGCAATTATTGCTAATGGAAGATGTGAATTCAAAGAAAAGAACAAATCTTAATTTGTTGGTCTTAAAAAAACATCAAAATAAAAACATGTTTAATACTATTGTATTTACAACGCACCGAATATACTAATTCCGCTGTCCAATCCTTACATAGCTTTCTGGTAGGTACGCACCATCTGAAAAAATTAAAAAAATACTTAGTACACCTTCCAAATCCTTTACCAAAAACCTAAAGCTCGTATTACGAGGGATGTCTTCTATGTTTTGCATGTTGGTAAATAGAGGGCGCCACCAATCAAACGTCAGTACTAAAAATTAACATCAATCTTTAATTAGACTAAATCCAAGTTTAAGTGCGATATGTGTAGTGTTGTACCTACAACGAACTGTCAAAGTTGACATGTTAGTCGAAAAATGGAATTAAACCGTGAAAATTTTCGCGCAATAATTTCTTATAATTTTCGAAGACGGATTAGTCTTAACGACGATCCAAGAGCAGGTGCACAAAAACCGGCAGTCACTCAGGAAAACGTCGATGCTGTGCGCAAACTCATCTGCGAAGATTGACATGTGACATATCGCGAAATTGAGGCATCATTTGGGATTTCAGCGATCTCAATTCAAAAAAAAATTGCCTGAAGAATTATATGTAAAAAAATAAATTAGTTTCCGGACTGCGTCATCGAAGGTTCCAATCGTTCAGAAGGTTTTATACTTTTTAGGTGGCGTTCACACTTCCACCTGCTGGTACACGTCTAAATAGTCGTCGCAGCTTACACATTTAATTCTATCGCCTTCGTATTCTAAATCCGGCATACTCGCTATTACGTTTTCTAGTTTCTTCGAAATACACCGTTCTTGAAACATACCTAAATGTGACATTTTCTAAGTATGTGTGTACTGACATGCACTCACAACGATCAGTGGAATAATATTAAAATTATAAAAAAAATATTTCGCGAAAATTTTAACTGTTTAATTCCATTTTTCGACTAACTTGTCAACAGTTCGTTGTAGCTACAACACCACACATATTGCACTGAAACTTTGAATTGACGCTAACTAAAGATGGAGGTTAATTTTTAGTACTGACATTTGATTAGTGGCGCCCTCTATGTCCCTGTATGCAAAACATAAAAGACATCCCTCATGTAATGCACACTTCGTATTGCGTCGAAAATGTGCTTCATAAATTTTAATGCACATTAAAATAGACAAACTGCTCTATTTTCCAAGTAAATTTCCTGCGCAGGAAGTAATGCGCATTAAATGTGATCTTTGCTACAAATCATCTATGTCTAACAATTTTAATGTACATTTTTATTTACATTAAAATTGATCGTGTCATATAGGCTTTAAGTAAGTAAGTAAGTAAGTAAGTATTTTTATTAGCAAAGCTATTTTACAACTACAACATTTCTTACATTTTACTTAATTAACTAATTTACACTGCTACAACATCGAAACTTCAATGGATCACTCAAATTTTTGTTTAACATATTCTAACAGATTTCTCTTAAAGTTATTTAAGTCATTACAATATTTTAAACCCCGCGGCAATGCATTAAACAATATGAAACCATTCACATTCAATATGAAACGTTTCTCGATGTCCTAACCCTGCTCTATATAAAGGTCTTTTACATTTCTTGTATTGTGTTCATGTATATCCTGTACAACAGCTACTCTATCACTTAAATAAGATGGTAACATGCAGTTTTTCATTTTAAAAACAAAAATCATGGTTTTGTAGACTATGTATTGCCTTATACTCAACAGGTTCAACACCTCGAGCATAAGCTTGATTGGTATATACTTATTGCACTTTAATATAATTCTTAATGCCTTATTTTGCAGCTTTTGTAATTTTTGCATTTCACCATTGTTTATGCTGAACAACACTGTTGAACAAAAGTCAATACATGGCGACACAATAGCCCCATACAACAGTAATAAAGTATACAAAGATAAATTCTTACTTATTCTACTTAGAAAGAAAACTTTTTGTGACATCCTATTTAATAAATATTGAACATGTGATTTAAAATTAATGTTAGCATCAATCATCACTCCTAAATATTTAATATTATCAACCCTTTCTAATTTATATTGATTAATAGTTAAATTCATACTATCAAAATTGACAGCTGCAATTCGAAATTTTGACCCAATCACCATATATTTAGTTTTATCCAGATTAATCGCCATATTTATTATCACACAACCATTTGTACAATTTACTTAATTCATTATTTAATTTTTCAACCATAACGTCAATATCTTTACCAGTGACATAAACCATGGTATCGTCCGCAAACATACGGATCTCACAGTTGTCTACACATTTCACCAAATCATTGATATATAATACAAATAAAAGCGGTCCCAAGACAGTTCCCTGGGTACACCATACTGAGTACAAACCTCATTAGATACCACATTTCTAAACTTTACAGTTTGTGTCCTACCTAAGAGCATTTGTTTTTAATTATATTTTTTTGATTACTGTCTACTAGAAAAATATTTTACTAATATTTTAATATAATTCTAAATACAGAACGTTACAGGCAATTTTAATGTATAGTTTATTTCAAATTATAAGAATATAACTTTGAACGGCTCTAATGCTTTTATTTCACCACCTGCGGCAATAACTACCTGGCCGCTCAATACGATTATCTTTTACGCAAACAAACTGCTGAGGTCCGTAATGACAAAATTTAAGTAAATTGTAATTACTACAATTTAGATGAAATAAAATTTAATAATAATATAAGTACCAACAGTTGTTAATTTGAATATATAGTTATTATATATAGTTAAATAGTCATTAAATTACAATTTAGATGAAATAAGTGCTTATATTTATTAAACAAAATTTAAGGAGAGTTGGTATATATTACATCTAATATTCAGTCTATTTTTATAGTTAATCTTTACTGCTGTATACATATATGATTTTTCTCTCTTTACCTAACGAACATGTGGCGACCTTTTGCTGAAAGTGTTAGTGATTATGATGTTGATAGTGAATACTGTTGGAGCACGGCAGAGAAAGCATATATCAGAAGATGCAAAACAGATAGTTTTCAATGTCTATCATACCCTGATGGAAGAAAATAACGAACTACAAACCCAGAACATTCAACGAACGTCGCAATTAACCAAGGTGCCTTTTGGAACAATATATAAAATAATTAGGAATAACGCAGGACCTCGAAAGCAAAGAAGTGACAAAGGAGCACCGAGAAAAATTGAAGAGTATGAAATTGATACTATTAGGCAGCAAGTATACTCCTTCTACAGAGGAAATGTTGTATCTACACTTGACTGCTTAATAAAAGAATCAGTGATGGATGAGCCTATAAATATTCAGTGTTCTAAAGCAACCTTGTGGCGGACGCTAAAGAAAGCTGGTTTTAAGTTTGGCACTATAGACAAACGTCACACAATTATGGAAAGCCCGAGGTTACAGAAACTTCGATATGAATACTTAACGGCAATTAGAAGGTATAAACAGGAAGGACGATTCATATGTTATTTAGACGAGACGTGGTATAACACCCATGACACAATTTGCAAAGGTTGGGTGGATAGTTCAAGTATGTGTCAGTTGGACGCGCCGGTTTCGAGAGGGAAGAGAACAATCATTCTTCATGCTGAGTCAGAAAAAGGATGGATCGGACAGCCGCTATTATCTGCTAAAAATGTTAAATCCTTAACTTTAGATTATCATGAAGATATGACCTCATCTTTATTTGAAGAATGGTTTTGTGACACTTTGCTGCCAAATTTACCAAAAGATAGTGTGATAGTGATGGACAACGCTCCGTATCATTCTCGACAGCAAACCAAAGTTCCTACAAAATGTAATAATAAGAAAGATATTAAAACATTTTTAGAAGCAAATGATTTATATTTTGAGGATCATTATACAAAAAAAAACAATTAATAGAGGTGATGATGACAAAAGAATATTTAAAGGATTATTGTGTGGATAACAGAGCCAAACAAGCAAGACATACAATTTTGCGTTTACCACTATACCATTGCATTTTCAATCCCATTGAATTGATATGGGCCCAACTGAAAAATACCATAAGACGAACAAATCAAACACCGAAATTTAGTGAAAGCAGTGTAACACACATAACATATAACTGCTGTAAATTGGAAAAATGCTGTTAAGCACGCAATAGGAAAAGAGGACGAATATATGCGCATGTACAAAATAGTAGCACCTTTGATTATAAATTTGCAATACGATTCAGGCACAGACACCGATTTGCAAGACGACTCAATCACAGATGATTTATGAAATGCGGTGACACATGAAAATTTTATTGTGTATTATAAATAAATTAGCTTTATATATCTATATGTGTCCACTACACATGTTGCCACACGATTTGTAATTTTTTCTTTGTATATAAACCCAATGTACAGATATTTTTTATTATATACTTGAAATTAACAGCGTTTTATTATTATATTATAGTGCCCAAATTTATAGTCAATACGGTCCCTAGATTCATACGTTGCAAATAGGTAAACCGTACCCGTTTAATGAGGAGACCAGGTATAATAATTATCATCACAGAAGGTGGTGCAATAAAATCATTAGAGCCGTTCAAAGTTATATTCTTACAATTTGAAATAAACTATACTAATTATGTAAGTTTGATACGAAAATAAACAGTTTACAAGCAATCAAAAACACTTTTACTGTCTTCATACATATATATCGTATCTAGTAAATAGCATTACTCGAACACGTTCGTACCTACTCAACTAATACCTGACATCGTTCGAACAAAAGCACATATACTTCTTTCTATCTGGGCTTAAAATCAATACATAAAGGCCAAGTTATCGCAATAATGTATTTCTTATGAACCGCAAAGCCTATGCACTAGATACCGAGCGGCAGACGATCTGTACAGATGACGTGCGCAACATGTAAACGTTCATGTATTTATTTTCCTGCAGAAGACAGAAAGAAGTTAATAACTTAATGTTTATTTAATCCAGAACACTTCACGTGAGCGCTCTGTGATGTAAAACAAAGGTTGACGGTGGAGCTTCTGTTTTTATAAATAGACCAAAATCAATGTAGAAATTTTAAGGAATGAGAATCTGAATTTCGTCTCATTGCGTTATGCCATAACATTACAAGGATTTTAACTACTTACAGACATGATAGAATATTGATTTTAGATTATTGTTTTGACTTATTAAATTTTTAAGATTTATTTCAGAGAGAATAATTTTTCTTTTTCCTTATTTATTCTAGGATTGCGTGTCTTTGAATGTTTTAAGTTGAAATAATATTAATATAATAAATAAGCCATTAGTTCAAACATTGTATGGAAAAAAGGATTTTGTCTTATTACATGTTTAAAAATATCTTTGAAGTTGGTGATGTTGTTATTGTGAGGAGTTATCGTCTTGGTAGACGTGACCAAGGCAAATGTCAAAAGCTCGACCTTCCTTATGTCGGACCATATCGAATTACCAGACGTTTTAATGACGTTACGTACGAGTTATATACTATGGATGGTCGTCGTAAGAAGGGGCGATACCATATTAGTGCTCTGCAACCGTTCGCTCCACTGCTGCACATCGAGGAGGATGATCCTGTATGAAATTGTGCCTCGAAATATAATTATAACATTTGTCAATACTCTTTTACTGGCGCATTATAAATTTTGTAGAAGAGACAACCACTTTTCCGATTGGAACCCTGAGAGGAAAGCAGTCCCATTTTTTGAAATTAAACCGACTGAGTATCCTAGCTGGATAGATTTGTCGTGAATTGTGAATAAGCAAATTTCAATATCACAATTCATAGCAATATGTAAAAAGATTCCACGATTAATTTATAAAAAAATTAAAGCTGGGGTATTTGATGGACCTCAAATTAGAACTTTAATGAGAGATCCAAATTTCATCAACTCTATGAACGAAGCTGAGAAAGAAGCCTGGACTTCATTCACGATGGTCGCGAATAATTTTCTTGGAAACAAAAACGTCTGCAATTATTAAGATCTAGTGTAATCAATACTTAAAAAATTTCACCGTCAAGGTTGTAACATGAGCATAAAGCTTCAATTCCTTCATAGTCATCGTGATAGGTTTCCCGAAAATTTGGTGCTGGAAGCGATGAACAACTACTGTTGGAGTGTTCAAAGGGACTGCCAAGCCAAAATACACAGCAGAAAGTGCTACAAATGAAAATTAATTCCCTGATTGTTTTTCCTTTTACAAATACTCTTGTAATTTTTTAATGATTATTGTGTAAATACTTGCAGTATACTCGTTATTAATATTGTATTGAAATAAATAAATGAATTATTAAAATTTATACTTTCTTTATATCGTAACAGGTCTTATGTAAGTAACTAACTTAGCCGCATTAGTGATTCTTCAAAGAGCATAGTACAGTATACAGTTTAATTTTGACGTGATATGCAAAAGCTAATATGATTTTCAGCACACCCGAATTAGTAAACAAAACAAGTCTCGCTTAGAAGTCAGCAAATATCGAGTTAGCTAGTGTTATGATTTCATGAATACCGATTCTTTTAATGCGCGACTCTTTTGATAGAAAGTCGTAAATTAGTTTTTATTCTGTTATACGAACTTCTCGAGCATTAAGCTGGAAAACGAAACTGAGATATGCTGCAAATGCACTTGTTTTATCTTAGTCGCTCCTGGCCTAAGCCTCTTATGCCGTATATCACATCGTTACTTCGATTTAGTACCTCGTATGGTCCCTCCCAATTCTTTTGAAGTTTTGGATACAGGCCCCGTCGAAGTTGTGGATTATACAACCAAACTCGATCACCTTCGTTGTAACCGCCTCTCTCGGCGTTGGTATCGTAGCCCTACATCATCCTATCACTGGTATGCTGGCAATTAAATCTTATTTGATCATGGATATAGTCTAGCCTTCGTCGAAGAGTACTGAAATAATATTTCCCTGCAAGATCTCTGGCCCACCTTATCCAGGTTTTGTCTTAAACTTCAAATCGCAGGGCAGTCGGAGTTCCCTGCCAAATAGCACGTTTGCTGACGATTGCCTAGTTGTTTCTTGAATAGATGCCCGGTACACTTATTTAGAAGGTCACAGGCCGAAGATTTATTTATATTAATCTTACGGATGGTTATGATTTCATGAATGGCGATTCTTTTTAATGGGCAGTTCGTTTGATAGGGAGTCTCTCAAATGTCGTAAATTAGTTTTTCTTTTGTTATAGGAACTTATCGTGTTTTAAGCTGAAAAACAGAACTGAAATAATCCGCAAATGCACTTGCTTTATCTTCGTCGCTCCTGGCTCAATCCTCATTAGTTTTTCTCACCAGAGTCTTGACTTTCTTTTGATATTTTAGTTATTTTATAAATTTCCACAATGAATACGTAGTTTTTGTTTTCGATTGAAGATAGGTTTCTCAAGAACTCCTTAACTTTTTGTTCCTTATAGACTTTTAAGACTGCTTTAAGTTTTCTTATAGATCCGTTCAGATTGGATTTATGCTCAGGAAGTCTGATTCTCTGTCATATTTTTCTCAATTTTCGTTTAGCTGGTATCATATTAATTTTGTGGGTAGGGTATGCAGATGGTTTATAACTGTAGTGTTACGAGAGTGGCTGACCATGCCAATTGTTGAATGGATACTGTTAAGTATTAGATTGTAGCTTCGATTTCGGATCGAGTTTTTAATAGTAGATATAAGAGAATTTGATAATAAGTTCCTGAACAAATTCCAGTATATCAGGTAATTTATTTGGTCTGGGAGGTTTTGAAGCAGGACACGGTTGAGTATAGCTTAGTTAATATCTGAAGGCACCCACGATGCGCGAGGCGTGGCTAAAATATGTCTATCTCTCTCGTTTCATGCTGCGTTCTCCTTTTTTGTCTTAAAATCTTTATCCACCCAAGTGTTATCAGATCATAATATCTGAAGGCACCCAGGATGCGCGAGGCGTGGCTAAAATATGTCTGTCTCTTTTAAAATTGTTATCAACGCAAGTACCATCAGATGTTAACCGAGCTATATACTCTTGTTGATAAAAGATGAGGAGTAATTAGATGGGAGATCTAAAGATGACGCCAGTAAGTTAAAGCACTTTATACCACCCCCAATAGATCTCCTAGATCCACTCGGTTAGTTTCGTGTTCTCGATAAAAGCCACTATTCTCCTCAGGGGAAATTTGAGTATCCTCGTAGGATTCAATAAATCTTGTTCGAAATGTTTCTGTCTAAGTCACTTCATTTCCTCACAAGTGCGTAATACATTAAGGCTAGCTTCCTCCTGTTTTTCACATCTCCTACTCGCTAACCAACCCCATACTGTACAGATGCTTCCTTAAAAGACAATGTCCGGTTATCAAACCAGTAATAGTGTTAATTTATTTTTTATTATTAGCAATTAAGTTGGCTGAAAGCCTAACGTTCGGTTCCCCTTGTAATGTCTTAATATGGAGTTGACCTTCCGTTAGCCTCCATTTATTTTTGTTTTCTTTCTAGCCATATCCAGATCTCTCTTTTAGCAGAATCCTTCGCGATTCCACAAACAGGCTTTGGTTATATAAAGTTCCTCTTAGAATCTACCTTAGCCAGTTCGTCTCATTGCCGTTAATCTCATGTCCTGGCACAGATATCAGTGACATAGTATTGTCTTGCGACAGTCTATTGAGAACCTGTTTATAATGTTAAACCTGGTAGATGGACTCATAATGGTTTTAATAACCGCCTGACTATGAGTCATTATGTTGATTTGTTTTTGTTTTCGCAGCTAGCTTCTCGAATTTCCTCGACGCAGGCTGCGTCTGTATACAATTCAGCCTGGAAAACTGTCGAGATGCCTTTTACGACAAAGAAGACAATGAGATCAGGTATTTATTTTGTCTGTTTGCCAATGAGTGGATTGATTTGTAGACAGAGTAGACAAATTATGATTCTGAACTGCTTTTAAAATTTCTTTGCCACGAGTAGATACGTCTGGATCTTTACAGAGCATGCTTAGCATTATGAATCAATGACCGAGCGAATTAAAATAGGCCGAAAAATTTCTAATGAATATTTGAATGAAAGTATCTATTTTCTCTGCAAATCGTATCAAAAATATTATATATAAAAACGAAGGGCAAATAACCTCAAATTACTTTTATGACTTTCGTATACATATTATAAAGCTAAGAAATAAGTAATTAAACTTCTAGTTTCAAAAATTCTTTTATTGTAAATACCACTACAATATTGTTTCGCCATACAATGGCTTCATCAGGTGGATGAAATACTGAATATGTACAATACAAGTTTGAATATTTATGTGAAAATTATTGGGGAAATGGTGGTGGAAAAATTTTTACAATCTTAAATTTAGTAGAGGGGAGTTGTTTAAATCTAGTTGGTCATTTAAAGCTAATCCTAAACTATTGTATCTATTAATTTCTAAGTTTTCTAACAGGTTAAGTTTTTTACTTTTTTCTTGAATGTGTAAAATTTTGAAATCTATATTAAATCTATGATTGATATCTATACAATGACTTGAGAAAGTTGAATCTGTTTTCCTTTCTTTATGGCTTCTCTCGTGTTCTTTCATCCTAATTTTGAATGTCCTCCCCGTTTGTCTTATGTATACCTTATTACAATCTTCGCATGTTAACTTATATACACCAGAGTTTGATTCTTTGTCTATTTTATCTTTGTTGTTTTTAATAATGTTCTGTATAGTATTGTCTGTTTTAAATGATATATGTTCGTTATTAAGTTTTTTAATGAAAGTACCAATTTTTTTCGAAATTTTTCCTAAGTAAGTGATTGAATTATAGGAATTAATTATCTTGTATTTTAATTTTGGATAAACTAAGGAAAGGGTTTTAGATTTTTGTTGGCTATTTAGGATGTTATTGGCAATATTTATAGAGTAACCATTGTTTAATGCTATTGTGTATATTCTATTTAGTTCAAGGTCGAAATTACTTTTACTCATAGGTACATGAATTAATCTATATACCATTGATTGGTATGCTGATAATTTGTGTGTTATAGGATGAAAAGAATTAGCGTGTATTGTGGTATCTGTATGTGTTGGCTTATGGTATATAGCGAACTCGTGTTTATTAGTTTTGTGTGATATGGTTAAGTCTAGAAAATTAATGCTTTTGTTTATTTCTGTTTCTATAGTAAAATTTATTTTGGGGTGAATAGTGTTGATATAATTATGTAAAGTTTTTAATTGTCTATCTGAACCGTTAAAGCAAATTAATATGTCATCAACATACCTAAACCAATATACACAATTACTAAACAAGGGATGTGTACACTAATTATAGTTTCTAAATTATTCATGAAAATTTCCGCTATTAAGGGACTTAGTGGGTTTCCCATTGCTAGACCCTCTGTTTGTTTATAAAATTTCTTTTTAAATTGAAAATAATTTTGTTCCAGGCACGTTTCTAAGAGCTGTAAAATTTCGGTCTTTGTGACAATGTTCGTGTTTCTACGTTCTAGTTGTAAAGTAATTAAATCTATTACCTCCTGGGGTGGGATACTAGTGAACAAATTCGAGACATCAAAAGAAATGAGTTTACATTTGTTAGGTAATTGCAAGTTTGAAATGTTGTTAATTAATTCCTGGGAATTTTTAACGGAGAACTTAGATTTGAATTTAGTGTGTGTAAGAATTAAATCTATTAAGTGTTTGGACAGATTTCTACAAGGTGCTTTTACGTACGATACTACTGGTCGTATAGGTGTATTGTCTTTATGTAGTTTAATTAAACCGTATAATTTGGGAGGTAGGGGATTCATAGTGGTTAATATACGTTTTTGAGTGTTATTAAAAAGAGAACCTGATTTTTCTATAGTTTGTTTAATCTGTTTTTGAAATTTGTTAGTAGGATCAGATTTAAGTTTTATGAATGAATTATTATCGAGGAATTCGTGAACTTTATGTATGTAATTTGATTGAGTAATTTTCACATAAATATTCAAACTTGTATTGTACATATTCAGTATTTCATCCACCTGATGAAGCCATTGTATGGCGAAACAATATTGTAGTGGTATTTACAATAAAAGAATTTTTGAAACTAGAAGTTTAATTACTTATTTCTTAGCGTTATAATGAAGTTTCAACAAGTATCTCCTTCGTCAATTAACTACATATTATAAAGTAAATGTATAACAAAGGGAAAATTAACCCTTTCTCATTGCCCATGTAAAAATCTTCCTGTCTAGAATCCCGATATAAGGATTATGAACGGCAGATGTTTGCATTTCATTAAAATATCTGAATGCTTAATGTACCATTGTTTGTATTACATTAACGGTGCATCAATATATTCATGACAAGAGCTAACAGCCACTATACTCTGTGAACGTCCAGTTGGAACCATTGAATTATCTATGGAATTTATGGCCACATTCGCCATGATATATATATCAGCTTGAATAACGATTATAATTACCCTGAACAGGACGGATCGATCGTTCTGAAAAATATATAAAAAATGTGATATTTTTCTTACTTCCCCAGCTTCATTAAAATTAATTAACGGAACCGCTTAGCTATGGTAAGGCGTAGGTTGAAAATATTTTATAAAGAATGTTGGCTAACGCTTCGTAAACATTCTGTGAAAAGTGTTAAGGGTCATATAAACCTAAAAACATTTATAATTACGTTGGGGGGTTTACTTCATTTAAAACCAAATCTAAAACAATATTGATATAAGTTCTCTGCCGATCTTTTAGGGAGAAATTATGGAAATTATACATATCAACAAGCTAATACGTTTAGCTAAAATAATATTAAACAAAACAGGTACTAAAAAAATAAACGAATAAAAATAAATGGGATTTTAATTAATTAAATTAATTACGATAAAAATGAAAATATATTTGAACGATATATGAGTGTCTACAGTCTATACAATAAGAAACTCAGGTTAATATTCCATGAAGTTAGAGTTAATGAAGTGTGAGAGGTAGAAAAATCTGTTTTCTAATACGCCTAGTTAGTTTTAGTTCAGTTATCCGATATACGAGTACGTGATGCAGGTAACAGTTTTCGTTGAAATAAGTGCAATGTATCCAAAATATTTCGAAGCAATGTTTCTGTGTACGCACAGTAAAGGTCTTAAGGCAGGTAACTACTTACACAAGTCAGAAGGCTTTGTCATACGTTGAATAAGGCGTCATCCACAAACCCAAAGTGTAGATAATCTACCAGTACGCGAAGAAAGCTGCACTTATTTAAGAAAATCCGCAATTAACACATCAGCAAAAACAATCCGAGCTAGCCAAGAAGAATATAAATATTAGTTTAATTGCAATTAAAAGCAAATTATGTGAGTACGATCTTGCTTATCGAAACCGAATTATTAAACCGTTGCTGTACGATAAATATCTACAGACGCGCATGATCTGGGCACACGAAAATTCCAGCAGAGATTGTTGTAACGTTGTATTTACAGATGAATTATCTTTCTGGAGCTGATCACCTGGAAGACGGACATGATTGAGGAACATATACAGCGCACTGTAAAACACCCAGTGAAGGTTCATATTTTAGGGGTGCTTTTACACACGAGGTTTTGGAAATTTGCGCGTGTCTACCGGTATTTTAACATGCGAAACTAATGGTAAAATTGTGCCAAAAAGGACTTTTAGGATCGGTGAAAGAGTAATTTAGAGATATCAGTGTAGACTGGGTCGAGAAGACGATCCTAAACATCCAAACACATTGTGTAGTGATTAGCTGAAAATGGTATTGCATCAATGAATTGGCCTTCACAGTTCCCGAGACGCCAACCAAATTGAAAATGTTTGGGCTCTTCTTGTGAAACACTAACTTCGCGGGAAATGTGCATATAAAATTTCCCAATTATTCTCGGAATATGAATATGATATAAAACTCATTACCTACGCAAATATGAGGAATAGCTCCAAAGCTATTCTTAAAAATAATGGAGACAGGACACCATAATGAATATTAGCGTATTAGAAAATAGTATGTATTTTGTAGCAATACAAGATGTGTAAATTAAGTAATGTAACTGATTATTTTCGCATTTTTTATTGGAATAGAATTACAATTCAATATTGTTTCCTTCAAAATAACTTCCTTGGGAAGCCACACAGCGCTGGAGACGGTTTTTCCAATCCCCATATCAGTGCTGGAACTTGGATACTGAAATACCCTTCAACTGGTCGGTTACAGCCGTCTGAATGTTTTCGAGTGTACAAAGATGACGTCCCTTGTCGTGATCTTTTAATTTCGGGAAGAATTACAAGGACTCAAGTCCGGCGAATACCAAGGCTGAAGAGCTACAGGAACGTTTTTACTGGCCAAAAACTCGTTTATTGAAGTTGCTGTGTGATAAAGCGCATTGTAGTAATGCAACACTCATTTGTTCTTGATGTTTGGTCCCACACACATGACCTTTTTCAAAGTTTGCAAGAACCTCTCAGTGAAAGTGTTGATTAACTGTTTACACGAACACTCTTTGTGGACGATTTCCTAATTATCGAAAAAGCAAATCAGAATGCATTTTCCATTCCATGCCTGGGTCTTTGTTTTCCGGGTCGCACTCAAACACTCAAGATTCTTCACCTGTAATGACACATTCTAGGAAATTGGTATCATTTTTAATCGATTCCCAAAAGTCCAGCTACCTGTCCCTCCTAATGTCTTTGGTCCTGTGAATGGTTTCTTGCAACCATTTTTGCGCAGATTTTTCTATCCCCCAATTCATCGGTCAAAATCTGATGAATGGTGGTGTGAGTTTAAAGTCAACTCTTCCCCGATCATTCTGTCAATCGATGATCTGAACGCATAAGGTCCTTTCTACCGACATTTTCATCGCTTCTTGAAGAAGAATGGCTTCCGCTGCGTAGTTCATCTTCAATCGACTCTCTTCCTTCTGAAAATGCCTTAAACCACCGAAAAACCTGGGCCCTTGACAAAACAATGTCTCCGTAGGCCTGCTTAATTTACACACATCGTATATCTATTTTTTCTATTAACCTTTTTTGGGTAAAGACCATGACAATAATTAACGGTTGTTCAGTCATCTGAACAACGTTGTGATCGTCGTCTTACTAATTGCAACTTCGATGGAACTGCAAATTAAATCATTACCTGTATTATCTTCTTTCTAAAGACCAAGTCATAGACTCCAAGAAAGTCCAAGAAAATTACACTTGCTGAGATATTGTATTTAAAGCATGAGGTTAACACTTCCTACATTGTGAAAATCTGGTCAGTTGTTCCTCTTCTTTTCCTACATCCGGCTTGACATTGGCCTATCAAATCTTGTGCAATGGGTTCCAACCGCTTTTTTATTACTATCGCCAGGATTTTGTATACTGTATCCAATAGAGAGATTCCTCAATAATTATTACAGTTAGATACTTCTCCATTTTTTAAAATGGGTATGATTATGGAATGGTTCCATTTTTTCGGCATTTTTCGCGCCTCCAAATATCTATTATTAACTCGTAGATTTTTTTATTTAGATCCTCTCCAGCATACTTTATGTTCTCATTTGTTACTCCATTTCTTCGTGGACATTTATTGTTTTTGAGCTGCTTTATTATTTTATTTATCTCTTGACCCACCAGACAAGCTTCATGAGTATAAACAATATTTTTTACATATCCCCACAAAAATAAATCATTTGGAGATAGATCAGGAGATCGCGGGGGCCATTTAATGTTTCCTGTTCCAGTAATAAGACGGTCAGGAAAAGTATTTCCTAGAAATTCCTTTACCCTCACTGCATTATGTGCTGGACAGCCATCATGTTGAAACCAAACGATTTCCTGATTTATTCCAATGTTTTGAATGGCGGGAAGTATTTGATTTTTCAGTAATTCGAGATACTTGTCGGCATTTAATATACCATCAATAGAATAGGGGCCTATAGAATGGTCACATAAAATACCTGCCCAAACGTTTAGTTTTTGAGGATACTGAGGCGATTTCAAAATGCTGGTGTTGATTTTCCGAAGCCCAATATCGAAGAACAGAGGGGATTGTGCTTTCCGTGTATTGGAAAAGTTGATTCATCGGTGAAGAGAATATTTTTAACAAAATTTTCATCTCGATGTATCTTTTCCATAACGCCTTGACAAAACTCCATTCTCCGGTAATTGTCATCGGGAAATATTTCTTGAGTTTTCGAATATTTGAAACATTTTAAACCATTACGTTGCCAAATACGTGAAATAGTTGTGTTACTTGTACCCAATTCCTCGGCAGCACTTCCTAGTAGATCTGGTGTTATCAATTTCCAAAATACTACAAATTAATACATCCCGCCGTTCTCTTTCCTCAATTTTTTGTGGTGATACCTCTCTTGGTTTGCATTTCGTACAGTTATTGAGACAGAAACAAGTTTCAAATTTATTTATAATATTATAAATTGTTTGTCTGCAAGGTACAGAACGGTCTGCAAAAGTCAGCGCAAACAAATTCATGCACTCCATTGCAGACTTGCCAGCATAAAACCATTTTACTAACTGAAGCTTTTCAGTGGGTGTATAAAGAGCCATTATACATTAATTTTATTGTAAGCTTTCAAACTGTAACGGCCGCAGCTAGACTGAATGCAAAATTTCCAGTCAATCTGTATCGGAGACAATCGTCAGTCGTCGCGATCTTCGCTGGCATTGGACTGGCTTTCTCATGTACGTATACATTGTATGTACTCATACGTTGATTCTCTATGCCTAATGATATTTAACACATACGGTATGGTAAAATATTTATGAGCGACAATGTATATCTGATAATTTCGATAAAAACACCTTAACCTAAATATCCAAACACGCTACTGAAACGTATGTACCTTAAGTTTTTGGCATTTCTACGCGAAACCGATTGTTTTCATAATAGTTTCTATATCAAATAATGTCACGGCCGGGTCTAATTTACAATAATAACAAGCGATAACACAAAGGCTTCATATACATATTTCGCTTCAAAACTAAAAAACTATAAAACTACTTAGGTATCTTTACATATATGTACTTGTACATGAAACTTAAATAAAAACTTCCTTGCACTTGCCACTGTACAACGCCTGCGTATCTAATAGACTTACGATCTTAAAAAACTAATAATATATTGTGAAATATCCTCCTAAAAGAAAAACATTACGTTTCTTATTTTACTGAATCGCGGCACTCCCAAAAGATTGGGTGTAAAACAAACAAAAAACGACAATATATACTCGCGTAATCTACGGGTTAAGAATTCAGATCGCATTAGGTTCGCAACTGAATGGTGTTAAAACTGAAATCTGAAGTAAGTCACGTACTCGTACATATAACAAGTTATTCTTCTCCACTGGAATATTTGTAGAGATCTTGAAACACTGAAAGTGCCTGGAAGTAACGGGAAACACGTTTTAAGTTATTTTTAACGGGAACTGTTATAAAGTGAAATGAAGTAAGCGTTAAGAAATTATTAAGTCCCTTGATCTATGCGTATGTTATTTTGATTTAATATGCGTATGTATAATAAGTAGAGACCGGACATGAGAGGTTGGTGACTCATCGCCAACGAGCGTACTATTGAACATTTGTATTTTTTTAAGTTTTTAATTTTATTTATATAATTATACTTATAATAATAAAACGGGTATATATACGACTACAAAATATGAAATACATTTTTATTTGTTCATTTTGTAGTTCAAGTTGAGTAAAGGAATATTAACATTAACTAGTAATACCTTCTCAAGGTTCTCGTCTGTAAAATTTGTTCTCTTTGAATGAAATACATCCGTGTATATAGAAAACGCTCTTTCTACATCGCAACTGGTTATAAGTGCATACTGGAAAAATTCTTTTATTTCCGTGAATTTTGCAGTTAGATGTTGTGGCATTGACCCCATACACAATTGCCGCAATGTTATTAAATCTTGATTTCTATTAAAAACCGCCTCTAACTCTTGCCGAAGGCCTCATCCGAAGTCAATTGGAATATTTTTCAAATTATTAATATCCACATCTAATGTCGTTAAACCATCATTTAATTTGAGATTTAAATTTTCAAAATAAGTGATTAGTTTTGGCAAATTTCCAAAGTGTTCCTGAAGAAAGTACAATTGATTTTTTAAATGCGGAATTTGTGTTAGTTTCTTGCACTCAGAAATACTCCGAGCATCGTCATTTAAATATGCAACGTAATTTTGTAAACTAGCGAAATTCTCTGCATAAAAACTAGTAGCTTTCAATCATGTCCCCAATCTAGTTATTACTGGAGATGGAGCCAGTGACAAAGATGGGAGTTTTTCCCTGTAAAGAGCTACTCTCAATAGTGCTTTTCTGAAAACTTTCTTAAAAGCGAATACAAGTCTATCAACTTCCGGAAAGGTGTCTCTGATATATTCACAGATTCTGTGGAGAGCATGTGTCTGCCTGCTTTTAACATATATGCAGCACTGTCACTGACAAATTAAAGTATTTTTTCTTTGCACCATCGTCCGAATGAAGCATTCGGTGTATATTCTCGTAAATGGTTTTAGCTACTGTTCTCGCATCAACTATATTTATAACTTTTGTTGCTATTACATATACGTTATATGAATTAGTTCAATTTAGTACACCAGCTACAACATTTACGACACAGTGTCCTAATAACGAGTGATCATTAAAATTCTCACTCGTAGCAGGCCGTTTATATAAAAAGTATGTCGTAACTTGAGATAGTAAGATGTTAATTCAAACGGCTATCAATGTCAATTATATATCATATATATATAGTTTGATCAAAAGAAAAGATGTCTTTTAACGATATGCATAAACCTTGTCAGGTAGAATGTTCTTCCTCACATCTTTTATACAAATTATAAATATATTTAAAATAAAATCCAACATTTTACTTTATTTTATAACAATCATGACGTTTGAAAGCAATTGACTGATCTCTAGTAACTTAAGTTACGACATGCTTTTTGTATACATGGCTTATTTGAGTGAAAATTTTAATGATCACTCGTTATATCGACAGTTTCGTAGGCACTTATCCATAGGTACTGATTTGAAAGATGGCTTCTACTGCGTTCTACTGTTTTAGTGTTGTACTTAGGAACATAATATTTGCGTAAGGTGGATTCGCCAGGAACATATCGACCAGTATATTTTTGGAGAAATGTTTTTAAGATGGAATTTTTAAGTTTATTTAATGGAATATTCGTCGCCATTAAAGTTTCAGAGAGTTCTTCGTTAAAATTGTGAGATTCCAACGGATATAATAATTTGTGTATGTGTTTACGATGCTAAGTGACGTTTTACGTCCGATTTCTTGGAATTTTTTAACGATATTTTACAGACTTTGCAATAAATTTCGGAATCACTGGCAATGGACATACAATGAGTATGACCCTTAATCAAACTCGCCATTGTTTCACGATGCCATTCTCGACGCTGTTCCATATCATATCTGAAAAAGTAACTTAAACGATGTTCTAGATCTAAATAAATGAAAATTAAAAATGTATGCGTAAGTTATTGAAACTTAACGAAATTCTGGACACCTACGTCAAAGTAATTGGGGGAATTCGATGAAACGATATTAAACAGGATCTATTACAAAAATTACAAAGTGCCTATGTAATCAACAATTAAAACAATAAAAAAAAAGAAACTAACTCACCCTACTTTATTTATCTTACGAGATACAAACTAATAAATAAAATAAATTATAAAAACTCTTCACGCTATCTACGCCTATGAAGAAAGGAATTTAACTGTAATATTGAAGTAATTGCGTCACAATTCAACAACAAAAACAGATATGCGGTTAACCGAATGAATAGTGCTATTCAATAACTGCGTGTTGTACTTAGCGATGTTATAGACTATTTATATGGTTCATCGTAATTTCGGCCCGATGCGTCCGGTCTATAATAAATAATAATAAGGTTCAAATGAAGTAGAAAATACATATTGCTGTGTAGTTTGATTGGGTATGCCTAGAATAATTGCTAATTTTAATTCATTTTAATCGAGCATATACAAGGTGGCGCAAAATTAATCATCCAATTTTGTTTTTGAATAACTTTTTTAGTAAATTTTAAAAAAAAATTTTGAGTCGTGAAAATCTTTATTTGGAACTTTACAATTTTTTCTGTTAATTGGAAAATATGATATCCGCCAAGTGGCTGCCGCCAGTATTGATAAACATTTGTGCCCGTTTTATCGCATCTTCCATAACTTTCCGCACGATTTCTGGTGATAACTGTTCGCATTCCTGTCGAATATTCTCCTTAAGGGCTGCGATTGTCTGAGGCTTGTTGGCATAAACCCACGACTTCAAGAAGCCCCAAAGAAAGAAGTCTGGGATGGTTAAATCGGGCGATCTTTCTGGCCATGCCAAATCGCGAAAACGGGAGATTACGCGACCAGGAAATGCTTCCTTCACAATATCCATTGTGGCTCCTGCTGTGTGTGCGGTTGCACCGTCTTGTTGAAACCACATGTTCACCAAGCCCCGCTCATTCAATTCTGGCAGTAAGAAGTCGTTTATCATGGCCCTATAGCGTTCGCCATTAACAGTAACCGTATTGCCGATGGCGTCCTCAAAAAAATACGGTCCAATCACTCCTCCCGCGTGAACACCGCACCACACAGTAGCCTTGAGTGGATGTAACGGCTTTTCGTGCATCACACGCGGATTTTCAGTGCCCCAGAAACGAAGATTTTGCTTATTGACGTAACCGCTTAAATGAAAATGCGCCTCGTCGCTCATGATGATTTTCGACTGAAAATCGTTCACTTCGTTGTTGAGATTGAGGATGGCTCTACAGTAATTCACACGCGACTGAAGGTCAGCAGGCATTAACTGATGCTCTGTATGCACTTTGTATAGGAACATGTGTAAGTCTTTCACTAAAATTCGCTGTAGGGTCCGTCTGCTGACGCCCAATTGCGTGGCACGTCGTCTGGTTGATGTTTCTTCGTTCTCAGCAACATCAGCAGCCACAGCCGCGATATTCTCGACAGAACGACCAGTCCGGTGGCGGCCACGCCCTGGAAGATCTCTTGTGGTTCCAGTCTGTTCGAGTCGAGCAGCTAAGCGGCGTAATGTTTGTCCAGTTGGCGCGACACGATTAGGAAATCGACGACGAAATTCACGCTGCGCTAATACCACCGACCGATTATTGGTAAAAAAAATCGACGCAATTATTCCACGCTCTTGCGGAGTATAGCGCTCCATTGTTTGTCTGTTTGTATTCTGCAGCTGTCTAGTTCACTAATGTCAAATATGATTGACGTACGACGCCATTTGCAAAAGTTATAACATCTTCCGACAGGGTGATTAATTTTGCGCCACGTGTACAAGGGAAAATTTTTATATTATCTATCCAGCCATGGAAAAATTAAGTGACAATAGCAAGCTATTGCTGTCAAATAGGTGTCCCATTTGGATTTATACTCACTAAGTTTAATCCAAATCTAAAGAGTTTGCCTGTCTTTACAGAGCTTTATTTAACCAAAAATTAGTGTTTAAAATCTGCAGTTAAAACTTAGAAGCGTGATAAAATCATTGAGGAAAGAAGAAATTCATCAGAGGGTATCAGCGCCCTCCATTTGATCAAGGTCGTGCAGCGCACAACGGCGCCAAGGCTTTAAAGCCGTCTACGGCAGCCTGTGGCAAATTTAATTTTAAAAATATTAAAAGCATTTATTGAAAGTATACAACAAATCAACAAATTTACATAAAACCAAAAAATTATCTACCACCGGCGTGAGAAATATCAGCATGCCATAAAATGGATCTTGAAGGAAAAGAAAACTCACCTAACAAGTAGGGTAATGGTCGGCGACTTAAGAAAAAACTACCACGTGGTAATAGGGACCAAAAATCTGCAAACTGCGCAAAAAAGGACCAGTTCCCCGATTCTCCAGAAAAAAACTAAATTTGTCTTTATATTATGGATTAAAATTAGCTTAGAATCGAATACTATCATAGCAAACGACGTGCTTTCATTGTCACTTTTAACCTGCCTCCATCAGAACGTGTTCAGTAAGCCTTGTTACCGGATGAAAATTTCGGCAGCAAAAGAAAGCGAGATTTCACCAACTCAATACTTATATACGATAAGATACATAGTTCTAAAATCAACTGATAGATGATTCGTCTCAAAAGAAGATTTACAAATAAAATATTTTGCTACATCAAAATTAAGGCAGTAAAATACGAAACCCAACTGAGAACGAATTTCAATTAATTATGTTCTAAATAAAGAAATTTTAATAAAATATTGTCCCGTAAATAGACGCAAGATGTCTCTGACACTTTAATACAACAAAGGAGATATTAAAAGAAAATACTATACGACAATTCTAATTAAATTCACCACAAACAAAGCCATAAGCTAATCTAACTAACTTTAAATGAAAATTCGAACTAGACTTGTTACAATTTACTCAACTTAAATGTTTACCATACTAACTCTTTATTGAAAAATTACAAACGTCATCTACATGCGTAACGCATAAACGATACCCAAATCCAAACTATAATGTGAATAAATTTGCATACACACCTGTATTAATATATCAATTTAAATAAAACTAACGACGAAACTTCCAATTTCATCTAACGATAGAATAAATATCCGCAAAAGAAAAACATTACACAAATCCTAAAATAGCGAAATTACAATTTATAAGCAAAATTCTACGATATACAGATCCGTTAATAATTTATCGACTAAACGATCAAAAATGGCAAAGGAGCGAAATCCACCCGTTCCAAATTATTGAAGTGTACCGGGCAAGTCCTCCTTTGTACTAAGAACAAATGCTAATTGTCAATGAAGACAGATTGCTGCAGTGTTGGAGTTAATTTTTTTTATAATAAATTGTATATAAAATGTATCTATGGACAAGAAATTTCTCTTCAATCAATTAGATTGTACTCTACCCCTAATTTATTTACCAATAATGTTATGCTCAAGTTTATAGAGCAATAGTACTAAAAAAAGATATATTGTGGCAATAACCTCTACTTTAATGTACCATAAATAAGTGCATACGTATTAGAAGAAACTTATCCCGTACTAACTAAAAACGTTAAACTTTAGAACGTGAATCTGGCAGATGCCCCGAGACTCCGAAAAATATATAACGAAGAATGGGCTCACATGAAAACCATGTCAGGTTGGAACTGATTGGCTTAAGGCCAAACTGCACATTACGAAATAGTTTGTAGGTTTCTGTGCACTTGAAACATGTACGAACCAAATCTGGGTTACTGATAAAATCGTTACTTGCAGAAGCCTGTAATTAAATGATATTAAAAAGAGTCGTAGGAAAAGATTAATGCCCGGAATTTTATTGATCGGATTTTGTTTGGATCGGAATTCTGTTCATAAACAATGTACTCGTATTACTACGGAGAATAATAAAACATAAATCACGAATAATAGCGGTAATGACCTAAAAACTATTAAAAATACTACAAACGAAAGATATTTATGAAGTGTAACTTCGGCGTTTCAAGAGTGAAATGCTAAAAGACCAGTTTTCCATTGAACGAAATACGAATTAAACAGCGATATCTGATGAATAACTTCAAATTATTACAAATGTTTCAATATACGAGGATTGTTCAATAGAATTCACGTGGCTGTTTGCGCAACCTTTCTCTAACAAAATCGAACCATTAATTAATGATCCAAACATATACAAATGGCAAGGGGACAAGTCATGACTGTAAATTGAGTATCCTGAACATGGCCCCCCCAATCGATTATGGGCCCTGGACCCAGAATCAGAGACGGGCCCCCCTATTTTACTGTCGCGTGCTGCATTATAATTGCATTGTTATTTCTTACACATACTCTTTTTAAAATGTAATTTAACCTGAAAATACAGGATATAATTATGGTAACTACTTTATAAGTCCAAACTAAACTTTATTTATAAAATTATTTTATTTAAAAATGACCACAGCCGATATATGTATTTAACAAACAAGATTAAAATAAAAATATTTACAAAAAACTAAAATTTGGATCTATGTATGTCACAGACACTGACTACAAAATAAAACTATTTAATAATAGTCTCTAGAGCTTTCTTTTGACTAAAATGATCAATTACCTTGGAAAAGTAAAGAGTATTGGCCAATTTGTTAACAATTGCTAAAACAGCTAAAAATGGTTAAGACAGTGTTGGCTTACTGTGCTTCTTTGCCAAGTTTTTAAAGAGATCACCAGTCTACTAAAAGACCTTTCGGCCGTAGAAACTGTTACTGGAATCGTACAAAAATCTCCAATTGCAGTACACAGGCTCAAAAAAATTGCTTGAAGGTTTTCCTCATATATAGAGTTGAGAAGCTTAATCGACTCCTTTTCTGATTGGAAGACTATACTATAGACGCTCTTCATGTGTACAATTTCTTCAACTAAGCTGTCTGAATCTGCTAAGTCTGAAGGATACTTTGAGACAAGATTGGTGGTTGAACTAAAAGTTTTCAGTTCATCATTTTCTAGGTCTATGAAAGCCAAAACTGGTAAAAACATATCACGAATTTGTTCACAGCTCCCAAATCTTGTTTTCAAATCTGCCATGACAAAATCCAAAAAAGGTCAACGGAAGATTTGAATTCATTTGATGCTTCTAATCCCAACCTGAAGTTGTTAAGGCGTCTTTTCATCTGCACTGGGTTTCCTTTCGATAACAAATCCTGGTGAAATACCAACTGACTCGGCAATTATTTTTCCTTCATTCAAAATGGTTTCCCATGAATCTCGTAGGACCAGCATCTCATTAAGTAAGTCTTTAATTAGTTGCGTCTCTGTTAAGGGAAATTCCTTTGTTCTGTATAATGACATTTTTGTGATCAATAAAGGCCAAGATCTTGTACTAAAATGATAACATCAAGAAGCCTTTGAAAGATCCAAAATACTTCTTGATTCCCAATTGACAGTAGTTCTTGCTGATGGAGTTAATATGGGTACGTTATCCGCCAGGAGCAGGTCTAAAAGTTTGAGGATCGACGGATAGTGCTTCAAAGTTTTATTAAACGTTTATAATGAACGGTTTATCATAAATATATATTTTAAATTTTAAACTATAATTAGTTGTAGAATCTTCTAAAATATCAGTGGATAAAAAATATTTTTTTCTAGTTTGAATTAAATTATAATAATCAAAAAATTAAATTGCGTAGGGACCGGCCCTGGACCCAGGGGTCCACCCAGCCCCACCCTTGTGAGGGCATGATTCTGAACTTTCACAAGGCATACTAATAAACAGGTCTTGAATCTTTTGGGGTACATGAAGACAAATATTTTCCAACACAAGGATGACGCCTTTTGCAAGGTTCATGAAACGTTTATTCTTGATGTCAATACATAAACAGTTTAACCCTTAAGTGGTATTGTGGGATCCCGGCGGACTCTAGCACAAAAAACTTAAGGTGTAGTTTTGCTATCACTTAATAGATGGCACTGTGTTTTCAGTTAATCTGATATTAATAGTAGGTATTTCTAAAGTTTTATATACAACATGTGTTGCAATAAGTTTGAAGATAGAAGGAAATGAAGATATGGACTTAAAATTTATAATAGAATACCAACAGTCTATATTATCAATTGTTAAATGACTTCATAAGCAAAATAGAAGTTTATACATGTAAAATGTTAATGTTCATATGCAAAATGTAACCGATCCTTTCGATCTTGCTACAGTATTAGCAGTTTCAACGACCTTTGTACTTCGATCTATAGAAAAAATATCGTACACTTTTTTGATGATTTCCGGTATGGTTACACTTTTCGGAAGTCCTTCACGTGCATCATCTTAGATACTTTCGCGGCCGCTCATTTCGTCACCGTGGAAATTAAAGAAAAATAGTCGCCATACAAATCGCACGAAACTATTTTTTTCATTTCCAACAACACACGCACCGAAACTGATTCAAACGACCGCTTACAACCAACTGCAGGTTGAAATGACTTGCAATTTCGCATGCGTCTATTAACAATGGTTCCAACATGTAGAAAAAAAATCATTCAAATAGTGCTGCCATCTATGGAGGACTGAAAATACTACAGACCATCCTCGTATGTATACCGTGTGTTAAATATCATTAGGCATAGGGAATACGTATGAGTATAGTTCGTTCATAATTATAAGAAACTAACTTTTAATTTGTTTACAATTGTTGTTGCACCTCATGTGGCGATAATTCTTCGGTTCATCTTCGTGCAGTATACGAATCCATTGGCCGTATTAACTATCGTGTACTGCAGGTAGGTGAACCGAAGAATTATCGCCACAGAGAGTGCAACAATAGTTGTAAACACATTAAAAGTTAGTTTCTTGTAATTCTGAACGCACTATACATACGATGTATATGTACATGGAAAAGCCGATCCAATGCCGGTGAAGACCGCGACGGCCGGCAACGATTGTCTCCAATTGTTTTGCAAATACAAGTTAGCAGTAATCATTGACCAATCGACATAGGTACTTGTAATGCGTTCTAAAATAACATTTACGAATTGCAAGGGATTTGCTTTTCTTATTTCCTTCAGTAGATGCAGGATATTTGTAAGCTGCGGTGCGTCGCATAAACAAAAGCGTAATTCTAATAATTAAAGAATAATTCTAATAAAATAAATAAAAAAGGATTCTAAAAATTATAATAAATTATAATAAATTATATAAGAGGTTCAAAAATTCCAAGGCATTGTCCTAGGCGGTCGTAGAAATTAGCTCAGTTATTTTTTCTCTCAAGGCAACTAGATTTTCTGCTCTACCAGCTTCATGAGTATAAACAATATTTTTTAGATATCCCCACAAAAAGAAATCATTTGGAGATAGATCAGGAGATCGCGGGGGCCATTTAATGCTGCCTGTTCCACTAATAAGACGGTCAGGAAAAGTATTTCCTAGAAATTCCTTTACCCTCACTGCATTATGTGCTGGACAGCCATCATGTTGAAACCAAATGATTTCCTGATTTATTCCAATGTTTTGAATGGCGGGAAGTATTTAATTTTTCAGTAATTCGAGATACTTGTCGGAGTTTAACATACCATCAATAAAATAGGGGCCTATAGAATGGTCCCCTAAAATACCTGCCCAAACGTTTAGTTTTTGAGGATACTGAGTGCGATTTGCAAAATGCCTGTGTTGATTTTCCGAAGCCCAATATCGAAGAACAGAAGGATTGTGCTTTCCGTGTAATGGAAAAGTTGATTCATCGGTGAAGAGAATATTTTTAACAAAATTTTCATCTCGATGTATCTTTTCCATAACGTCTTGACAAAACTCCATTCTCCGGAAATATTTCTTGAGTTTTCGGATATTTGAAACATTTTAAACCATTACGTTTCCAAATACGTGAAATAGTTGTGTTACTTGTACCCAATTCCTCGGCAGCACTTCTAGTAGATCTCGTGTTATCAATTTCCACAATACTACAAATTAATACATCCCGCCGTTCTCTTTCCTCAATTTTTTGCGGTGATACCTCTCTTGGTTTGCATTTCGTACAGTTATTTAGATAGAAACAAGTTTCAAATTTATTTATAATATTATAAATTGTTTGTCTGCAAGGTACAGAACGGTCTGCAAATGTCAGCGCAAACAAATTCATGCACTCCATTGCAGACTTGCCAGCATAAAACCATTTTACTAACTGAAGCTTTTCAGTGGGTGTATAAAGAGCCGTTATACATTAATTTTATTGTACGCTTTCAAACTGTAACGGCCGCAGCTAGACTGAATGCAAAATTTCCAGTCAATCGGTATCGGAGACAATCGTCAGTCGTCGCGGTCTTCGCTGGCATTGGACTGGCTTTCTCATATATGTATACATTGTATGTACTCATACGTTGATTCTCTATGCCTAATGATATTTAACACATACGGTACGGTACGATATATGTATATTATATGGAGGGGAAACTTGAGGTCCGTCAGGTGAATATTGGGGGTTCGTAGGATAGGCAGAATGAAAAACACGGAAACACAGAAATCGTAGGAAAAATTTGTAATTAAGTCAATGGCAACATAATTGAAATATAATCGAGTTGATGGGGTCACATGGTTAGGATGCTAGAAAATAGAATGACGAAGGTACTGTGGGAAATAAGAATAGAGAAAATAAGGAGAAGAAGGCCTAAAAGGACATGGAATGAATAAATAAATAATTAAAGTGCTAAATAGAAGTACTGGATAAAAGTATGAAAAAAAAATCGGGAGATAGAAATAGATCGAAAGAATGTATTAAGGGGTCAAATCAGCTGACCTCAGCCCAACATTTCTACGTCGCAAGATAAGAAGGAATATTATTTATTATTTATATTTTATACCGAAATTTAAAAGGTGGAACATTTAAAAAATTTCATCGATGCCAATATTATTTATACATGCCTTTTGACATCTGCACAAAATAAAATTAGAATGGAGTAAGGTTTTTTATCTGTTGGTGTTTTAATTTTTGATATGTGATGACTAGAGCTGAGGATGTTTGCGGTACAGCAGGACCGTATGTAGTGCATCCCCACATTTAACTATTTATCTAAATATTCTCTGAAATGATTTGCCGGATCTCATAAATTAATAGAGTGATATTTTAGTATGCACTGGATATTGTTATTATACAAAATCATAATAGCCATTTGTATTTATGGATCGTAAATAATAATACGCATGTATTTGTATTTGGTTGTAAATTCAATTTAAACTTAAAACGAATCGTAATATTTTAACGACAAGCCGTCCTTACAATACATGCATTCGAGACAAAGTGTGCAACTCTACGAATAACTTCCATAATTGATCGAAAATGGACATTTT
The DNA here is from genome assembly GCA_935421215.2 of Melolontha melolontha. NCBI lineage: Eukaryota > Metazoa > Arthropoda > Insecta > Coleoptera > Scarabaeidae > Melolontha > Melolontha melolontha. The sequence goes on along the minus strand of OW285239.1, from coordinate 6,031,222 downwards.
GGAGCTGAAGTAAAGCCCCTATTCTTAGAAAATTTTATTACTGTCGTTAAGTACTATTATTATAAACAACAAAGGCCTTTTATTAGTGTTGAAGTTTTAGTTTCATTGAATTTCCATGTTGTAAGTAGTCAATTGTAAAGTGTTCATTCAAAATATTCTAAAACAAGGTGTAAATTTAACTAAAATCCAGAAAAACACATTCTGATAATATATTACTAGATTAGAAGCTGTGTTTATTACTATTTATTATATTATTTTTATAACCAAATGCAATAAAAGCTACGAAAACAAAAGAAACCTCTATTTATTAAAATCTTGTCACACAGCCTTTCAAAGCCTGGCAGCACATATTTTGCATATATTTTATATATACTACCTACTTGAACTAGGTGAATGAAGTTAGAAGTTATAACTTATAACTTCTAACTTCATTCACCTAGTTCAAGTAGGTAGTATATATAAAATATATGCAAAATATGTGCTGCCAGGCTTTGAAAGGCTGTGTGACAAGATTTTAATAAATCGAGGTTTCTTTTGTTTTCGTAGCTTTTATTGCATTTGGTTATAAAAATAATATAATAAATAGTAATAAACACAGCTTCTAATCTAGTAATATATTATCAGAATGTGTTTTTCTGGATTTTAGTTAAATTTACACCTTGTTTTAGAATATTGTGAATGAACACTTTACAATTGACTACTTACAACATGGAAATTCAATGAAACTAAAACTTCAACACTAATAAAAGGCCTTTGTTGTTTATAATAATAGTTCTTAACGACAGTAATAAAATTTTCTAAGAATAGGGGCTTTACTTCAGCTCCAAAATGTCCATTTACGATCAATTATGGAAGTTATTCGTAGAGTTGCACACTTTGTCTCGAATGCATGTATTGTAAGGACGGCTTGTCGTTAAAATATTACGATTCGTTTTAAGTTTAAATTGAATTCACAACCAAATACAAATACATGCGTATTATTATTTACGATCCATAAATACAAATGGCTATTATGATTTTGTATAATAACAATATCCAGTGCATACTAAAATATCACTCTATTAATTTATGAGATCCGGCAAATCATTTCAGAGAATATTTAGATAAATAGTTAAATGTGGGGATGCACTACATACGGTCCTGCCGTACCGCAAACATCCTCAGCTCTAGTGATGACATTCTCGTTTACAATGTGGAAGCATTTACAATATAGGTGGCAGAATTCCAAAGGAAAACAAAAAAGAAATTGTTGACTCTCTTCCAAGCGAAAGCAATGCATTGTTATTAAGTATATACAATGTAGCTATTAATCTACCGAAAAAATAAAGAAATAATAGATATTATCTAATCATATCATGTTAAACGCAACGTATATTTGTTTATAAATAAAATTATATTATTCACCAAGCCAGTTATAGACTTTAAACTAGCAGGAATGACTTGTATATCCCACCATCATACACTGGCGATGCTATAACAGGGCAAAACACGTCTCTGCATGTCTGGATAGCAATTTTCACACAAACAGGTACTTGTATTGCATCCTCCACACCCTCCCTCATCAATAATATCATTTAAATTTTTAAAAATATTTTTGCTTTAGATAAATTATGAGTAGAGATCGGACGCATCAGACCAAGATTACGACGGACCATATAAATAGTCTATAAAATGGCTAAGTACAACACGCAGTTTTTGAATAACACTATTCATTCGGTTAACCGCGCTTCTGTTTTTCTGTCGTTGAATAGTGACGCAGTTACTTCAATATTACAGTTAAATTCCTTTCTTCATGGGCGTCGACAGAAGCGGGAGGAGTTTTTATAATTTCTTTTATTTATTAGTTTATATTTCGTAAAATAAAAAAAGTACGGTGAGTTAGTTTCTTTTTTTTTTTTTTACTGTTAATTAGGTACATACTTCGTAATTTTTGTAATAGATCCTGTTTAATATCGTTTCATTGAATCTTCGTCTCTCTATTATTTTGACGTAAGTGTCCAGAATTTCGTTAAGTTTCAATAACTTACGCATACCTACATTTTTAATTTTCATTTATTTAGATCTAGAACATCGTTTTAAGTTACTTTTTCAGATGTGATATAGAAGAACGTCGAGCATGGCGTGAAACAATGGCGAATTGGATTAAGGGTCACATTGATTGTACGTGCATTGCCAGTGATTCCGAAATTGAATGCAAAGTCTGTAAAATATAGTTAAAAAATTCCAAGAAATCGCACGTAAAACGACACTTAGCATCGCAAACACATACACAGAAATTAGATCAGTTGGAATCTGACAATTTTAACGAAGAACTCTGTGAAACTTTGATGGCGGCAAATATTCCATTAAATAAACTTAACAGTCCCACCTTCAAAACATTTCTCGAAGAATATACTGGCCAAAATGTTCCTGATGAATCCACCTTGTGCAAATATTATATTCCTAAGTGCTACACGAAAGCAGTAGAACGCATTAGAAGCATCTTTCAAATCAGTACCTATAGATAAGTGCCGACGAAACTGTCAATATATTAGGACGCTGTGTGGTAAATATTGTAGCTGGTGTACTACATCTATTCCATATAACGCATATGAATCATCGGCCTCTCGTATCCTGTGCCCAATTATGAGACATCGTCATTTCTTGTAAACACCGTTGGTGGTATTTTCATCTAAAAATGGGACAACTCCTAACACCTTATGTAATTATTGAAGAGCCTGAATCCGAATTTTAGATATGCTTTCTTCCGTCTTGATTCTAATTATTCAAAGCCCAATGGGCAAAGACGTTTCAAATAATTATAGGCATTTTTGTCGATATTTAATTTATAAAGTAACTAATTTATGATGCTGGGTTGGACTGTTTCAAGGCCCTCACGATATGTAGCGGTATAAGGATTCCATTGAGCAGTTGTTTAGGTTATTTCCAGTGTTTGTAGGACTTGAATCTGCCAAATGCCAAACTCATGTCTGACATATATGTCAGATATGTGTTTTGCAAGAACTGGCCCTTCTCAGGGCTACCCTGAAGACTACAGTAGATTTACTACTGAAACAACGGGTTCAAATCCTACAAACGATGAAAATATCCCAAACAACTACTCAATTAATCATCAATCGTCAACAACTTCTCGTTGCGACATAGGGATTCCTTACAATGCAACATTATTCTAAGATTGGCCGAACTAGTGGATAGTACAATTTTATAATAGTGTGATGAGTCATCCGACGATCCGACGATACGTCAGGTATCACACGGCCCGGCACCGTCTAGAAAAATGTCGATGCGGATGGATCGAGAGATCGAACATACGAGAATTTTCCCTTGAATATAAATAGCACTCAAGAGGGATTTAAGCCATTCCACACCAAATCATCGTCGAGTGATCTGATATAAATATGAATACATAAATGTTCTTATTGTTAGCTATTAGTTTTTAAAGAAAAATCTGCAATGGAAGACATATCTGAATGACAGTACACCCACTCAATACGAGAAATATAAGCACCAAAGGAAACTAGTTAAAACACTAGTTACAAAGGCGAAAGACGGACTTCGGAAACAAACTTGAAATTAATAGCAAAGACAACCAAAAGTTGTTCTATAAAGCATTAAAGACATTGAGAACAGAAAAAGGCGCAGACCAAATACATATAAAAGATGCAAATAATGTAATTTTAACTAACGAATTAGATATTATGAGCAGATGGAGAGAGTATTTCCAAGATCTACTAGGTGGTAATACTATAATAACGCCCAGTATAGTAAGGAAAAAACAAGTAAATGAAAACAACAACGAAGTAATAATAATGGAGGAATTGGAAGTAGTAATAAAAATGCTGAAGAATGGGAAATCGCCAGGTGAAGATAAGATTACATCAGAAATGATAAAAAACCTCGGGGAAACAGGAAGAAGATGCCTACTGGAAATAATTAACAAAGTATGGATAAAGGAAGAGATTCTGGATGAATGGTCAATAGCACTATTAATACCAATATATAAAAAAGGTGATTGCAAAGACTGTAACAACTACAGAGGAATTACTCTACTTAATACTATTACTAAAATCTTAGAACAAATCATAAATAACAAACTTAAACTAGTAGTAGAACCACACCTTGCAGAACCGCAAAGTGGGTTTAGACCCGGAAGGAGTGCCCAGGATCATATATTTACAATAAAGCAGATACTCGAGAAAAGAAGACTCCAAACAAAGAAGACATATTTAGGATTTATAGACTTAGAGAAAGCGTTCGTAGAAAAATTATAAATCTAATACAAGGCATCTATGAAAACCACGTAAACTTCGTTATAAAAAATAACATGAAATCTGAGGGGTTCAAAACGGAAGAGGGACTGAGACAGGGAGGAGGACTAAGCCCGATGCTCTTTAACATATTTATGGATGTAATTATTAGAGAATGTGATAACTATACCCAAAAAATGTGGGTTGGCTATAGAGACCTCCGTACAGTAGAAATTGATATTGGAGCATTCGCAGATGACATAATAATAATCGCAGAAAATACACAACAACTTAAACATAATCTGGAGGTTTGGAACGAAGTGTTACAACGAAACCAAATGAAAATAAATATAAATAAAACCAAAGTAATGGCAATCGGAGAAGAACAACTTGATATTACAATAGGCAATGCAAAAATAGAACAAGTTAAGGAGTTCCGATATCTGGGGGCCATACTAGACGAGTCAGGACAGCAGGATGCAGAGATTAACGATAGAATAGAAAAAACAATAAACAAAGATTATACCAGGCACTAAATAAAAAATTCATTAGCAAAACAGAAATCTCAGTTAAAACTAAAATACAAGTCTTTAAAACGTTGTAACGACCAGTCCTAACGTACGGATGTGAATCCTGGATACTCTCGAACAAGCACAGAAGTAAAATCCAAGCAACGAAGATGAAATATCTAAGAAGAGTCAAAGGAATAACCAGGAGAGATAGAATAAGAAATACACTAGTAAGAGAAGGACTGGATATCCCATCTATATTTACGTTTATAGAAAAGAGACAACTGAGTTGGTGGGGACATGTTCAAAGAATGCAAAATACAAGACTGGCTAAGCAAGTATACGAGGCAAGAATACAGGAAAGAAAGAAAAGGGGAAGGCCAAGAAAAACCTGGAATGATACAATAAGCAATATATTGAAAGACAAGAATAAATCCTGGAAAGAAGCAAAAGGAATGGCGAAAGATGGAAGAAATTCGTACATGGCGAAGAATAACAGCTTACCCGACACCTTACGGTAAAAGGGTTATCAGATTATATATATATATATATATATATATATAGTTTTTAAATTGTTATTCGTTCTTACTCGTATTGTTAATATAGTGTGTGTTTAAATTACCGTTAGTTATATTTAAGAACCCGGAAAGACAAATATTTTACAATAGCAATAACATTTTTAAAATCACGTGTCTGTCGCTTAATAAATCCACAGATTTTATTTCCTCTACATAAGATATCATAAATGCGCAAGTGGAATCTCAGTTCGCAGTTCAGAGTGATTCCCAAATCTCGGATCGATTTTACTCTCTCAAGAGAAGCATTATTCAAAAGTATTATGCTGCTAAAGGTCCATTCTGCTTCCTAGCAAATGATATGACTTTACATTTATTAATATTAACTGGCATATGGTTCCCAATAAACCATGAGTGAAAAGCATTTAAAGCACAGTCGTTAGGAGAACAAAAGCGTAAGAAAAGTTTCATATCAACAAATAAAAGAAGACGACAGGAATGAAGACCAAATTCTATATCGTTTATAAATAGTAAGAATAAAATTGGGCCTAAATATCTCCCCTGAGGTACGCTCCAAGTAACAACATCTCGAGAGATGCTATTATCTATGATAACATTTTGATCACGATCCGATAAGTATAATCGAAACTATGGCAGAACATTTCCAATTATATTGTATTTTTCCAGTTTCAGTAGTCGTAAATAATTGTCAACGTGATCGAACGATTTTCTAAAGTCAGTTCAGAACTGTTACTATAGAATAATAACTTCTGAATTTCTTGATTAACAATAACCTGCCATCAATACTTTTCCTAAGATTTCCATATCGTATATTTATCAAAGATATATTTTATTCTGGAACAGTCTGCTCTGTACGGCGCTGATAATATCCGTTAACAATATCAATTAACTAAATTTACACTTTAATGGAATGTGTACTTGGCAAATTGTCTAGCACATTAAATGGGATTTAACCGCATTAACAAGCTTTGCAAGCAGAAAGTTGGAAACTTCAAATGGCAAAATAGAAGTTAGGAAATTGCTTCCATTACGTACATACATTCGAGAAGAAAAGAACAGAATCTAGGTTAAATCGAACGTTTATCTGATTACATTTTAACTTCCTTGAAGATGAGGTAATTATTGGATAGAGAATAAAAATAACTTGCTAGATATATACGAGGGTTATTTGAAGAAGTTTTTGCAAAAGTGCAAAGAAAGTTGTCCAAATTAATGAAAGTTTAATTCCAGTTCATTTTTATAATCTTATAAAAATAAAATCTAAACTTCTTTTAAATTTACCTGTCTCTACTGTTATTGATTCAAATGAACTGTTTTAACTAAATGATTATGATATATAACATATTTTTAAGAACCTGTATGAAACTCATCAAAGTTCCTATCCTAATTCCTCTGTCACCTTCCTGTCAAAAATGTTATGTAACCTTTTCTATAATTTTATCTTTCTTCACTTTCGAATATTATGTTGTATTTATTTATAAAAAACAACAAAGACAAAACAGACTATAAATCAAACTCAGGGGTGTATAAGTTAACTTGCGAGGACTGTAAAAAAGTGTATGTGGGGCAGACAAGAAGGACTTTCGATCTAAGAATGAAAGAACAACATTGCCTTGAATACAACCATAAGTTCAACAGGAAATTAAAAACTTTACATGTGTTAGATAAAAGCAAAAAACTTAATATGTTGGAAAGTTTTGAAATAAACAAATTCAACAGATTAGAGATAATTTTAAATAACCAGCTAGATGTAAATAAGTCCGCCTACTCAATTTAAAATTAAAAATTTGACCGTCTCCTCTCCAAGATTGATATACATAGTTGTTATTATATGTAGGTACTAAGTTGTGCTTTGTATTATAAATTCATCCACCTGATGAAGCCACAGTGTGGTGAAACGTAATTATATATTTTCTTTGAAACTAAAAAACAATTGCGTTTTATTTTATTCGTTAAAATGGAGTTTCAACATGTACCTCCTTCGTCGATTAACAGTTCCATAATTATTTATGAATCCGAACTGATGTTCTGGTATCCTGTTTCTTTCCGATGCAATCATCGCAATATTTGAATGCGATTAATTTTCGCCATTTGCAATGGCCAGTTCGAAACCCAGGCTTAACTTCTACCGAAAATCTCTGGGATTCATTAGGGCGACGTGTTCGGCACCCATACCGGTAACCATTCGGGATTTTCGAATAGCTCTTCGTGAGAAATGGAAAACATTACACAAGAAGAGGTCGCCAACTGCATTCAAAGTTCACGTTGTATAGCAGAAGTCATTAGAGTTCGTGGAGATAGTACCTACTATTAATCGCTTAAATTGTGTGAAAACGTAGATGTAGGACTTGCACAATTTACAGTTTCGCGACTTTTTCTTATTGAATAATATGTTAAGTAATATGGATTGTTGTCAAGGAAACCTGCTGCCTATCCACTTCTGCTCCCAGCTCATCATGTTTAGCGACTACGATTTGCCCGCAAACATAGAAACTGGACAATTGATCAATGTAGCTCTGTATTTTTCACGGATGAGTCTCGTTTTTGTCTGCGCTCACCAGATGGGCGAGAACGTGCCTGAAGAAGGCCTGGTGAACGATTTTCAGCGTGTGGTATATCTCCAAGAATGGCATCTGGAGGAGGTTGTATAATAGTTTGGGCTAGCATTTCTCTGAACGCGAAAACTGAAATTGTTTTCATTGAAAATGGTACCATGACGGCTAATAGGTACATCAACGAGTATTTAGCTGATCATGTCACCATTTGCTCCATTCGTAGGTGAGAAATTTACTCTATTACACGATAAAGCGCAACCTCACACCGCATGGGTGGATCAGCAATATTTGTTGCTCAACCATGTTGATTTTCGCCGTTTGCAATGGCCAGCTCCAAGACCAGACTTGAATCCTACCGGAAATCTCTGGGATTAATTAGGGCGACGTGTTCGGCACCGACAACCTATACCGGTAACCATTCGAGGTCTTCGAATAGCTCTTCGTGAGGAATTGGAAAACATTACCCAAGAAGAGGTCGCAAACTACATTCAAAGTTTACCACGCCGCCTGGGCAGAAGTTATTAGAGGTAGTACGCATTACACAGGTCTACAAAATTAAACTTTTTGACAGATGTTTTCATTTTGAAAACTGATTTTATATAATTTTGGTAGGCTGATTTCAAAAATTCTATGCATTTATTTGTATCACGTAAGGTTTTTTTTCAAATATTAAATGAAAAAAAACGATATTTCTAAAAAAATTTATTTGTTTATTGAGTAAAATGGTGGAATACAAGTTAAAAAAGTGGAAAAAAATACTTTACTCAGTCTTTTTTAAGTGAAATCTTTGTCTTTTTGCCAGAAAGCTGCGTTGTCCGGACATTCGGTTGTATGTTTTTAAGGACCTATCCCGTTTTAACATCCAGCAGTAGTCCGCCATCATCGTTATGCTCCATCTGCCTTGGTATCGCCGTTCCATTTCCTCAATGTCTTGGTGAAACCTCTCTCCCTGTTCTTCGCTAACTGCTCCAAGATTTTCAGGAAAATAGTTCAAGTGTGAAAACAGGAAATGCACTTTCAAACTCATATTACAACCTAGACGATGAAAGTTTTGTAACATATTTTGAACAATATTTTCGTAGTTTTCGTCCTTAGAGTTCCCAAGAAACTTATCAATTACTTCTTTAAATGAAACCCAGGCGTTTTTCTCGACATTGGTCATTGTGTTTTGAAAATCCTTGTCTTTGCATAATATTCTTATCTGCGGCCCAACAAAAATACCTTCTTTTAACTTGGCATCGGATAAGGCTGGAAATGTCTCGCACAAATATTTAAAACACTGTCCATTTTTGTCTAGGGGGTCTTTTTTTGTCTTTTTTGGGGTCAACCAAGCTAATCTCTTAATACATTTTTGCTACCAGGTGTAAGGCTTGTTCTAGAGGGCCATTCTATTTGAGTCCAATGTCTATCCCTTGCTCGACTATCCCACTCACAAATAAAGCATGTCAATTTTGTATAACCTCCTTGTTGTCCTAGTAGCATGCACAGCACTTTAAAGTCACCACAAAGCATCCACTGATGTTCTTGGTAGTTTATTTTCTTTAAAAGAAGTTCAAAATTTTCATACGTTTGCATTAAATGTACCGAATGGGCAACGGGAACCGAGGCCAGCTCGTTACCATTGTGCAATAAAACGATTTTTAAACTACGCTTACTTGAGTCAATAAACAGGCGCCATTCTTCTTTTACATACGGCACATTTCCTAATTTTGAAATTAAGTCAGGAATATTGTTGCAATACACTAGCGGTCCGTCTTGAGTAAAATATTGACATAACTCTTTTTCGCGATCCCGGTAAAAGCTTGATGTGACGCCAGGTGCCAGTAAATGTTTCTCACGAAGTCGGGAGGCTAACAATTCGGATGCATCGTTTGGAAGGTGCAAATCTCTAATTAAATCATTTAGTTCGCTCTGGTTAAACGCTTCGGGCTCTCTGAAATCTGGTGTGAAATCTGAGTCATCTGGGTCGCAATTAGATTCCTCTGATTCTGACGATATGACGTTTTCTAGTGCTTTTGGAGCAGTAGGTATCGGTACATCTGGTCCATGAGGAACTGGTCGAATAGCAGAGTCAAGATTGGGATACACAATTTGTTTCTTATTTTTTCTGTTGAATCCTTGAACATTACACGAACAAAAATAACAATCATCACTGTGATTTCTAGGCTCTCGCCATACTATAGGAACACCAAAGCTTATACATTTCTTCCTACCTTTTTGCCAGTTTCTTAAAGTTTGAACGCAAACGGAACAAACAGTATGAGGAGCCCAGGACTTGTCTTGGTCGCCAATTTTTACACCAAAATAAGCGTGGTATACATTTTTCACAAACGAAGTTATAGTTTGCCTCTGCTTTACTACGACATAACTACCACAGATATAACAAAAGTTATTCGGATTGTTCACACAATGTCTTCTTTCCATATTTATACGTTCTAGAATACCTAAAATACGCAACAACGAAGACAACAAGCGCGCAACCACTAACACAACCTAACTAACCTAACCTAACTAACACAACCAAACTGCACATAAGCAGGTTTCAACGTTGTATTGACGCTTCTGCGCCGACTCTGTTGCTTTGCTGAGAAATCTAATATTAACCAGTGCTTCCAAATCACATTTAATTTCATAAAAATCAATTCATTTAAAAATCATGCCTAACATGGAACAAACATATTCTTGTTATAGGTACGTATATTAATAAATTAACATTTTTAAGATATAGAGCGCTATAAAAAAAATTTACGTGATAGAGTAAAAATATGGCGTTTTTTGGAATAAGGGCCCCCAAACATATACAAATTAGCAATCAGCTTTCAAACATCAAAATCACTGTAGACCTGTGTTATTAATCGCAGAAATTGTGAAAAAACCTAGCCGATAAGACCAATGAATTTGTTAATTTTCCACAATTGATTGTTTCGTACTTTTTCTTATTGAATAAAATGTTACTTTTTTTTATTTCTCATTCTTACTTTGTAGATAATGTTTCATATCTTGTTAAAAAGAAAAAGATTTTTCTTGTACTAACAGACATTTACTTCGGTGTCCGGAATTTTTTTTCCATGAGTGTATATGATAATTCTTCTTAAACTCATGTAAAACTCAGTACTGTACAATTATTCGAGTAATAAAGTTATAATTAAGTAGTTTTACTTAATTGGAAAAGAATCCGACAATATTTATTTACTAGAACACAAAAATGCAATAAACTTCTCGGGCTGACCAAATACATTCAACCATTTCGGTGCCGGAATATATTTTCAAGAGAACATCAATTCTTACGAAATGTTTATGTTAGTTTTTTAGACATCGAGAGATCTTAAATATTGTAATTGAAACCGTAAAAATAACTGTTCGTTTTATTCATTCACTTAATCTAATCGTTAATTCAAATTCCTATTAAGTAAACTACCTCTGCGTACATATATACCTATATGAAATATCGATCTAAATTTAAAAGAAGCCTTTATAAGAAAATGTCTTAAAAATAGATACATACTTTATGATCGAGGCATGCTTGTTTACATTTCTGTACGTTAACCCATATCTAACACAAATATGTGCAGATGCAGGCAACTAGATCGCGAGTAAATAATAATATAACAAATTAGGAGTAATGTTCTTGTTACACAAAACGTGTGGATATGGAACTTTTAGTTAAGTTAATATTGACAGGCATATGTGTCATTGTGTGATATTATTGTGCTCCTTTGTTGAAAAGAATTAAAATGAAATTTGTTCTAGTTTACACAATGTGCCCAGACATAAGTTCTTTTCTTAAACTAAGTAAAATATGTTATAATAAATATAACGCTAAGAAATAAGTAATTAAACTTCTAGTTTCAAAAAATTCTTTTATTGTAAATACCACTACAATATTGTTTCGCCATACAATGGCTTCATCAGGTGGATGAAATACTGAATATGTACAATAAAATTTGGAAAATTTATGTGAAAATTATTGGGGAAATGGTGGTGGAAAATTTTTTTTTTACAATCTTAAATTTAGTAGAGGGGAGTTGTTTAAATCTAGTTGGTCATTTAAAGCTAATCCTAAACTATTGTATCTATTAATTTCTAAGTCTTCTAACAGGTTAAGTTTTTTACTTTTTTCTTGAATGTGTAAAATTTTGAAATCTATATTAAATCTATGATTGATATCTATACAATGACTTGCGAAAGTTGAATCTGTTTTCTTTTCTTTATGGCTTCTCTCGTGTTCTTTCATCCTAATTTTGAATGTCCTCCCCGTTTGTCCTATGTATACCTTATTACAATCTTCGCATGTTAACTTATATACACCAGAGTTTGATTCTTTGTCTATTTTATCTTTGTTGTTTTTAATAATGTTCTGTATAGTATTGTCTGTTTTAAATGATATATGTTCGTTATTAAGTTTTTTAATGAAAGTACCAATTTTTTTTTTTTTTTAATTAAAAACTAAATAACGAACATATATCATTTAAAACAGACAATACTATACAAAACATTATTAAAAACAACAAAGATAAAATAGACAAAGAATCAAACTCTGATGTATATAAGTTAACATGCGAAGATTGTAATAAGGTATACATAGGACAAACGGGGAGGACATTCAAAATTAGGATGAAAGAACACGAGAGAAGCCATAAAGAAAAGAAAACAGATTCAACTTTCGCAAGTCATTGTATAGATATCAATCATAGATTTAATATAGATTTCAAAATTTTACACATTCAAGAAAAAAGTAAAAAACTTAACCTGTTAGAAAACTTAGAAATTAATAGATACAATAGTTTAGGATTAGCTTTAAATGACCAACTAGATTTAAACAACTCCCCTCTACTAAATTTAAGATTGTAAAAAAAAAATTTTCCACCACCATTTCCCCAATAATTTTCACATAAATATTCAAACTTGTATTGTACATATTCAGTATTTCATCCACCTGATGAAGCCATTGTATGGCGAAACAATATTGTAGTGGTATTTACAATAAAAGAATTTTTGAAACTAGAAGTTTAATTACTTATTTCTTGGCGTTATAATGAAATTTCAACAAGTATCTCCTTCGTCAATTAACTATTTATAATAAATATAATAAGAATTATTAATCCGGTGTCCGAAAAAATAACCGAAATCACTTAAAAAACAAATGCAGTTAAAAAATCTTGACAAAAATCATTTTATAACAATTTGCCCTTTCAACAAGTGCTTGAAATTACTGTTAGATGTCCCTGATTGCAAAGGTGTTGAGATTTCTCGTCGTTGACCCTTGAATGTTTTCAACTAATGCAAAACGGTTTGCTTTCATCGCGAAATGCAGGTTTAGCGGCAAAAAATAATCGCGAGGAGTCAAATTAGGTAAATACATGGAATGCAAAAGCAAAAAAAGTTCCACTTCTAAGAATCTCATTGAAAATATTTTTGTGATTTTTACGAAATCACGCCGTTTTTCGACATTTTCATCGCTTCATTTGATCGACCTGAACATTTATCATAATTCACATCCTCTCTACCTTCTCTGAGTCGTCGATGACACTCAAAAATTTCTATTTTGTGATAAACAATTACCTCCTTAAGCGATTTTTAGCATCGGAGCGTTAGAATTAAAATAGGATATATTATTTAGAAAGGATATCACTCCATAATTAAATTTATTTCCGGTAGTTGACGTCACTAACTAATTTCTTTATAATAAAGTTATTGTGGTTACTGTCGGAAAAGAGAGTTATTATATATCATAGATTTTCTATAGAATTGAAGTCTGGACTTTGAGAAGGACAAGAAAATTGTAATCTTGTTTTGTAGTCATCATCAATCCTTCCAAAATTTCAGTTTAATTTTGAATTAATACTGTATTTGGTGTTATAATACTGTTATTAATGATTTATGCCCTTTCAGTAAATGTTATCTCATTATATTTTACTTTATTTTACAAATTTAAAAAATCCTTGTCATATTTTCCAAAATTTCAATTAAATTCCTTTTATTTTTATTATTCTACTTGTTTTTGTAAATTGAGCCCCTCTTGAGTAATTTAAGCCAATTATGGTTTTATTTTATTTGCTTTTTAGGTGTGTAGAATCCCGATGTCTATGAATTCTGTTTGGATGTTATTCTTATTGGCTAATTAGTGTGTATTTTGGTTCCTTTCTTGACCTTTAAGTGTTTGTCCTTTTTGCAGTTGTAGTTATGGATATTATCCTATTTAAATAAAGTTGGAATTATTATATTACGATGGGTTTTTTTAATAAAATGTAATTTTTTTTATCTTTGGTGTATCCTTTTTAGTAGTATTTTAGTTTTAATATTAAGCACAGGGGATTTTGCTAATTAAAATCCTGAAATGTCCTTTCTTAATGTAACCTCTGGCCAATTTTTCTTTTATCTCGAAGAATTTTCTCTCGGTTTCACCGTTTCTAGGTTTAAAAATTTTATAATACGCCTATTATCATTATTGTTATCAATAACATGTCAATATTTTTGCATATTCTAATAAAAGTCCTGCATATTTTCATCGAATTTTGGAAACACATATGGGCATATAATACAGTTAATTATGCTATTAACAAAGTTTAATGTTTTTTTCTTAAAAAAATAGATATTATTTAAGCGCATTCATTACAAATGAAACAGACATGCAATATACATATCTGTAACTGTACATATGGACAATACACCTCGTATTTTCAGCATTTACTTCTGCTTAAGACACGTGTTTCTGCCATCTATAGGCGTCATCAGTCAAGCTAGTGAAGCAATGTAATACAAATGACACAAATCTTTTTAAGAACAGATTTGTATCTGTATATACATTTACGCTGAAATCGCCTACAAGATATGGCAAATTTCGTCCTATAAGGTGGCACTATTTAACAAGTGACATCTGACGGACGAAAGAGACTATGCCGAAAAAGGCGACCTTTCGCTTGACCAGCTATGCTGGTACATAAGCGAAAAAATACGTATAGGTGTAGTCCATTAACACGATCCAGATGGCGGTAAACATACAAAAAGGTTTAAGTATATCAATACGTTATGCACGTATTACGCATTTGTTACAAATGAAACAGACATGCAATATACATATCTGAAACTGTACATATGGACAATACACCTCGTATTTTCAGCATTTACTTCTGCTTAAGACACGTGTTTCTGCCATCTATAGGCGTCATCAGTCAAGTTAGTGAAGCAATGTAATACAAATGATACAAATCTTTTTAAGAACAGATTTGTATCTGTATATACATTTACGCTGAAATCGCCTACAAGATATAGCAAATTTCGTCCTATAAGGTGGCACTATTTAACAAGTGACATCTGACGGACGAAAGAGACTATGCCGAAAAGGTGACCTTTCGCTTGACTAGCTATGCTGGTACATAAGCGAAAAAATACGTATAGGTGTAGTCCATTAACACGAGCATATCACTTATTAAATAGTGCCACCTTATAGGACGAAATTTACTATATCTTGTAGGCGATTTCAGCGTAAATGTATATACAGATACAAATCTGTTCTTAAAAAGATTTGTATCATTTGTATTACATTGCTTTAGAGATGATATAACCTACTCCTTGAGCGGAGTAGGTGCACCTACCAGGATTCCAGTTCCGAACTAGGTGCGGCAAACTAGGTGCACAAATCAGTTCCGACTCCGACCGATTGTGAGTCATATTTTGCGTCCGATCGGTCAGGGTAATCTTTATGTTTACTTAGGCACACAGCTTGGATATACAAATAGCAGTTAAATTATTACATTTTAAATGAGGTGTCAGATTGCAATTTATAGATTTTTTTTTTAATTAAAGTGCATACGATATACATACATACATAGGTTTAAAATAATTTTTGTATGCTTTTCAATGCAACACTAGAAAATCCCATGTCATTCTAATATGCAATGTGTTGAATGTATTTATTGACGGCGGCGGTTAGAAAGAATGTTTAAAGTTAGAAAAAAAGAAACATTCGGTTAGACTAATCACAAAAATAATACCAATAATACCTCAATAGATAAAATGGTATCTAATGTTGAAGTCCCAGGGTCTGCAAATTCTCGCGCAATAATGGAAGTGCAACGATATTTAGAATGTGAAATGGCTGATCGAAATCAGGATCCATTTCAGTGGTGGAAGGACAGTGAATATTTATTCCCGAATCTAAGTATCGTTGTAAAGGAAATATGTTGTGCAATGGCTACTTCAGTTCCATGCGAGAGACTCTTTTCTAAAGCGGGGTATATTTTAAATGAAAGAAGAACACGGTTAAGTGCGAGTAAAGTAGAAAAACTAGTTTTCCTGAATATGAACGATGATTTCATTTAGATTTAAATATGTACAAAAATTAAAACTATTTTTTATGTATTAGTTCTTATTATTTTTACTTTTTATTATATATTTTTTGTGTAGCTAAAAATTTAGTTTTTCTTATGACTAGAAATCATATTAATTATTTAAAAATAAATATACATATTTGGTTGCACAATTCTATATACAATTATTCGGAATCGCAGCAACTACAATTGCCAGTTGTATTTATTTATACATAGGTATAGGAGTAGTTGCGTCGTTTATTTCTCACATTTCGCTTCGCTTAGTCGGACTCGTTCCAGGCGGACCTACTCTTTTACATAATACGATGCGAATATGTAGGTGCAACTGCGAGATCAACTCTCGGGCGCTCCGACTTGAACGATCGGAATCAGAATTGTACGACTCGGAATCGTTTCAATCGGATCTACTCTTTTGGAAAATGCGAACTAGGTGCACCTGCTCCGGCACGCGAACTAGGTTCAAAGGAACAGGTTCGGTTCAGAGCAACCATCTCTACATTGCTTTACTAGCTTGACTGATGACGCCTATAGAAGGCAGAAACACGTGTCTTAAGCAGAAGTAAATGCTGAAAATACGAGGTGTATTGTCCATATGTACAGTTACAGATATGTATATTGCATGTCTGTTTCATTTGTAACAAATGCGTAATACGTGCATAACGTATTGATATACTTAAACCTTTGTGCGCATTCATTAAAGTCAATATCTCATAAAAAAAGATATTTAGAGAGAGCTATGCGAAACTGTATCTACATTACGCTGTAATAATTTACATTTTATCCAGAGCACTTTGTGATATTAATATCTTATATTGTGTTTAAATTTCAAGAGAAACTCCGCTGAGCTTTGACTTTTATAAATTATTAAAACCAGACCATCTAAAATTTTAAAATAAAAGCTCCGAATAAGGAGATAATTTTTTTTAACCTTTTTGAATAAGATCAGTGTACATTTGTAATTCAAACATTTACTTTTAATTTACACTTTTGCAAAATTAACGTAATTTAAATGCTGACATTGCTGTTATTAAGTAGAACGCGAGCAATCCAATAATTACTTCAGAAATAATTAAGAATTAACATAACAGATTTAAACAGAACAGTAATATAACCAGTTTTCTTGTATAACATAATCGCACGTAATCTTGACAAGTCTGTAGTGGACACCATAACAGAAACAGCAACAGTACGTAACATAAAATATGTATGCTTGCCGAAAATACAACTCAATATGCCCGATGTATCGTGAAATTAATTCTTCCAGCAACGTGGGTCCTGCTGTCAGTTATTATGTTATTATTTTTAGATACGCGTGCGTCACATATAGTTTTGGCACTGACAAATTAGCAACGAACACCATTTCAATTGAGAAAACACATTTAATTTATTTTCTTTGCATAATGAGATTTGGTTAGAGAAGATTAAAAGGAGAAAATCGAGAATTAATTCAATGTTTTAATATCTGGAAAGTAAAGGTTTCAATTTGACGGTGATTTTCAATACGATGCAAATTATTTTGAGCAGTACGAGGGTCACCTTTTATATTTTTACAAAATCTGTGAAGAAAATAAAATTTTTGGGAACAAACTATTTTATTGTTTTCCAAAATATTCGCCTGTTTGCATGCGTACGACCAATTCTCAAAACATTTTTTCCACTCTGAAGATTGTATCTCAGAAATATGATTTTCAAAGGCTTCGACTGCTTCTTGAGGTGTTGAAAATCGCTGTCCACGCATTTTTTGTTTCACACGATATTAAGGAAGGACTGGTAACGTCCTTACTACGTGGAATAATAGAACACGGACTTCAACGACAAGTGTAATGCTTTACTTAGAGAATCCAAAGAAATATCTGGAAAAAGATATAAACGACGAAGACATGTCTTTTATTCAAACAAAGCGGTACTAAGAAAGGAAATTCAGAGTTTAATCGAGGCTGAGCAAGTTAGAGACGCTAATGATGATGACGACGTTCCTTTGTCCCATATGGTGACAAGTCGCGAAACCTCGCCGTGTACCTTGGAAGATGAATTAGAGCGCAGCCTTCGCACTGAATGGGAGACTTCATATGCTTCTGCACCCGCTCGAGTAAGCTCTCTAGATCTAGATCTTATAATAAAATGTGATGACTAGAGCTGAGGATTTTTGCGGTACGGCAGGACCGTATGTAGTGCATCCCCACATTTAACTATTTATTTAAATATTCTCTGAAATGATTTGCCGGATCTCATAAATTAATAGAGTGATATTTTAGTATGCACTGGATATTGTTATTATACAAAATCATAATAGCATTTGTATTTATGGATCATAAATAATAATACGCATGTATTTGTATTTGGTTGTGAATTCAATTTAAACTTAAAACGAATCGTAATATTTTAACGACAAGCCGTCCTTACAATACATGCATTCGAGACAAAGTGTGCAACTCTACGAATAACTTCCATAATTGATCGAAAATGGACATTTTGGAGCTGAAGTAAAGCCCCTATTCTTAGAAAATTTTATTACTGTCGTTAAGAACAATTATTATAAACAACAAAGGCCTTTTATTAGTGTTGAAGTTTTAGTTTCATTGAATTTCCATGTTGTAAGTAGTCAATTGTAAAGTGTTCATTCACAATATTCTAAAACAAGGTGTAAATGTAACTAAAATCCAGAAAAACACATTCTGATAATATATTACTAGATTAGAAGCTGTGTTTATTACTATTTATTATATTATTTTTATAACCAAATGCAATAAAAGCTACGAAAACAAAAGAAACCTCTATTTATTAAAATCTTGTCACACAGCCTTTCAAAGCCTGGCAGCACATATTTTGCATATATTTTATATATACTACCTACTTGAACTAGGTGAATGAAGTTAGAAGTTATAACTTATAACTTCTAACTTCATTCACCTAGTTCAAGTAGGTAGTATATATAAAATATATGCAAAATATGTGCTGCCAGGCTTTGAAAGGCTGTGTGACAAGATTTTAATAAATCGAGGTTTCTTTTGTTTTCGTAGCTTTTATTGCATTTGGTTATAAAAATAATATAATAAATAGTAATAAACACAGCTTCTAATCTAGTAATATATTATCAGAATGTGTTTTTCTGGATTTTAGTTAAATTTACACCTTGTTTTAGAATACTGTGAATGAACACTTTACAATTGACTACTTACAACATGGAAATTCAATGAAACTAAAACTTCAACACTAATAAAAGGCCTTTGTTCTTTATAATTAAAGACGGCAGACTATATGCCCGAACACTAAGTAAACTAACTGCCTCGGTATACGTATTTATATGATCGTCTCTTTGTTCTTTTCTGCGTTTTTTTTTTATTTTGCCAACGCCAATAAAAAATTCAAAACATTTTAATAAATACAATTTTATAAATACAATATTTTGAAAATATAAAGCATTTATTAATGCATACATATATATAACAATAACATCATGCGTTTGAAATTCGTTTACGTTAGACAACCTAAATAAACACACATATATGTATGGATGTTTTTATTGATTGTTAAATATTAAAAAAAACGCAGAAAAGAACAAAGAGACGATCATATAAATACATATACCGAGGCAGTTAGTTTACTTAGTGTTCGGGTACATAGTCTGCCGTCTTTATTTATAATAATAGTTCTTAACGACAGTAATAAAATTTTCTAAGAATAGGGGCTTTACTTCAGCTCCAAAATGTCCATTTTCGATCAATTATGGAAGTTATTCGTAGAGTTGCACACTTTGTCTCGAATGCATGTATTGTAAGGACGGCTTGTCGTTAAAAAATTACGATTCGTTTTAAGTTTAAATTGAATTCACAACCAAATACAAATACATGCGTATTATTATTTATGATCCATAAATACAAATGGCTATTATGATTTTGTATAATAACAATATCCAGCGCATACTAAAATATCACTCTATTAATTTATGAGATCCGGCAAATCATTTCAGAGAATATTTAGATAAATAGTTAAATGTGGGGATGCACTACATACGGTCCTGCCGTACCGCAAACATCCTCAGCTCTAGTGATGACACTCTTGGAATGCGGCAGCAACAGAGGAACGCAAAAGAGAAGCTGGTTACATCTACGTAAAGTCTATTCCTCCAACAAGCGTCGAAGTCGAGCGCGTTTCTGCCGCTGGGTACTTCTGCAATAAAATCAGGTCAAATCAATCAAGATCAAACTTTGAATACTTTATCATTTCTCCGAAAGTATTTTCAAAAGAATTTTTCTTAATTTTTTTTATTAATAAATGCTACTTTTATTTTGAATTTAGCTGTCTTTTATTGCATAACTAACTTCTGGTAGTTAATTTTCTTAGCAACTGAAAAAAGCATTGTGATAGTTTGTAATCCTGCAAATTCTGCAGATGCGCGGGATTGATGACCTCAGACCCGTAGGCATTTTGATGCGGGATTGGATTCACTATTTGGAATTTAATGCTCGTCGTATTATTAACCAGATACACTACCAGACGCTTGCAAAAGTGGTCGAAAATTGGACTTTTAAACAGCTCTATATTCAGGCCAGACGTGGCACTCATATGCACAAAATCATAATCGAATATTAAATAGCATAAAATTATCTACGGAATAAAGACAAAATGAAAATCATTTGAACAATTTTTTTTGTTTTATTTCAAATCAGAACACTCTAAAACAAAACAACCGATATTTTCGGTTAGAGCGATCTTTTGGATAATTATAACGTCATAAATGTCATAATTCGCTAACATTTTACATTGATAACCAAATAAATAGGTACATAAACGAAGCTAATTGAGATAGCCCAATATAAATATGCGGTGCGATAAACCGTTACATAAATATTTGCATTTTATATCCGTCTTTATACCGAAGAATTTAGTTTGAAAGAATTTTATCACATTAAAAAAAATTTAATCTTTATTGTTGTCTTAAACTGGATTAGAAATACAGTAAATAATAAAGAATTAAAACACTTGGCCTGTTTCACTATGAGATTTATTTAAATTCTCTAGCATCTGTTTCGGCTCTTATGCCATTCTCAAAGAGATCTATAAATCTAACACTTAAAGACTATCGCACTTGTTCTTATATGTTGTCTGTTCTTGTGTGTAGTGGGGGTGGTACTAGGTTGTGTATTACGGTGTCTATAAAGGTGTATTGGCATATTCTATCTGTGTGTTGGTGATTGATAGATTTTGTTTTTTCGCTAGTTTTATTTCTAATATTTCTAGTAGGTCCAATCTCTTGCTTTTTGTGATATTGTGTATTAAGTCGCAGTTATCTATATCGGGGAAGTGGTTGAGTTCTATACAGTGTTCGGCAAAGCCTGTGTTTTTCTCACTATATAAAATTGACTTTTTGTGTTCTTTAACTCTATTTTTAATGGCTCGTCCACTTTGGACGATATAGATAGCCTCACAGTCTTTACATTTTAATTTATAAACACCTGATTGGTCCATTTTATCTCTTTTATCTTTGTTGTTGCTAATCATTGTTCCCAAATTTGTTTTATTTACCCAGCTTATTTTGATATCTAATCCTTTTACTGTTCTGTTTATTTTATTAGTGAGTTGGGGTATGTATGTAATTTTGGGCCATCTTTGTATATTTTCTGTTATGTTCGGGTATAGGTATTTGTTCTTATTATTTTGTATTTCTTTACGTTTTAACAGTTTAACGTTTTAACATCTACGATTTTAGGGTCATATCCATTATTTCTTGCGATTAATTTAATTGTGTTTATTTCTGTATTAAAATCTGTCTTGTTTAATGGTGTGTTTGTGGCTCTATGTATATAACTATGGAATGTTGACATTTTTATTTTCATCGATTGTTTAGCGTTTGCGTGTAATATGTTGTCTGTAAAAGTGGGTTTTCTGTAGATTTCAAATGTAAGCTTATTATTATTTCTGTTTATTGTAATGTCTAGAAAGTTTATTTTCTTGTCTTTTTCTGTTTCTTTTGTAAATTGTATCTTGTGGTTTATAGAATTTATTACTTTTAGGAACTCCGTTAATTGCCTATCTGTACCCTTCCATATGCAAATTACGTCGTCTACATATCTGGCCCAGAAATGGACTTGTTGAATTAATACCGTGTTTTTCTTGAATAGTTCTTCTTCGAAGTTATTCATGTATATTTCTGCTAATAGTGGGCTTAACGGGTTTCCCATCGGTAATCCTTCTATTTGTGTGTATGTTTCATTGTTGAATTTGAAGTAATTTTGGTGTAGACATAAATTTAGAGTTTCTTTAATTTCTCGTTTATCTGTGTCCTTAAGGTTATTGTTATTAATGTGTATGTAAATTATCTTTTTTATTTCATTTATTGGTCTAGATGTAAAAAGGCTTTTAATGTCAAATGAGACTAATTTAGCATTGCTAGGTATCTTTGTCTTTTAAATTGTTCGTTAATTCTATGGTATTTTTTATTGCATATTTAGATTTGAAATGTATTTTTGTCGGTAACTTTTTATTGAAATACTGGCAAAGTTTGTAAGTCGGGGCATTTATGTATGATACTACTGGTCTCATTGGGGTGTTGTCTTTATGAAGTTTTAGTTGTCCATACAGTATGGGTGTTCGTGGGTTCAGTATTGTTAGATTTTTATTCTTAAGTGTGTCATTGTTTTTTATGAGATTCTTAACTTTTTCTTGGTAATTATTCGTAGGATCGGAATTTAGTTTTTTTAAATCTTCGGTGTTTATTAGGTTATACATTTTTTCATTTCAAAAATAAATTTCAAATCTAAATATGCAATAAAAAATACCATAGAATTAACGAACAATTTAAAAGACATAAAGATACCTAGCAATGCTAAATTCGTCTCATTTGACATTAAAAGCCTTTTTACATCTATACCAATAAATGAAATAAAAAAGATAATTTACATACACATTAATAACAATAACCTTAAGGACACAGATAAACGAGAAATTAAAGAAACTCTAAATTTATGTCTACACCAAAATTACTTCAAATTCAACAATGAAACATACACACAAATAGAAGGATTACCGATGGGAAACCCGTTAAGCCCACTATTAGCAAAAATATACATGAATAACTTCGAAGAAGAACTATTCAAGAAAAACACGGTATTAATTCAACAAGTCCATTTCTGGGCCAGATATGTAGACGACGCGTAATTTGCATATGGAAGGGTACAGATAGGCAATTAACGGAGTTCCTAAAAGTAATAAATTCTATAAACCACAAGATACAATTTACAAAAGAAACAGAAAAAGACAAGAAAATAAACTTTCTAGACATTACAATAAACAGAAATAATAATAAGCTTACATTTGAAATCTACAGAAAACCCACTTTTACAGACAACATATTACACGCAAACGCTAAACAATCGATGAAAATAAAAATGTCAACATTCCATAGTTATATACATAGAGCCACAAACACACCATTAAACAAGACAGATTTTAATACAGAAATAAACACAATTAAATTAATCGCAAGAAATAATGGATATGACCCTAAAATCGTAGATAAACTGTTAAAACGTAAAGAAATACAAAATAATAAGAACAAATACCTATACCCGAAAATAACAGAAAATATACAAAGATGGCACAAAATTACATACATACCCCAACTCACTAATAAAATAAACAGAATAGTAAAAGGATTAGATATCAAAATAAGCTGGGTAAATAAAACAAATTTGGGAACAATGATTAGCAACAACAAAGATAAAAGAGATAAAATGGACCAATCAGGTGTTTATAAATTAAAATGTAAAGACTGTGAGGCTATCTATATCGGCCAAAGTGGACGAGCCATTAAAAACAGAGTTAAAGAACACAAAAAGTCAATTTTATATAGTGAGAAAAACACAGGCTTTGCCGAACACTGTATAGAACTCAACCACTTCCCCGATATAGATAACTGCGACTTAATACACAATATCACAAAAAGCAAGAGATTGGACCTACTAGAAATATTAGAAATAAAACTAGCGAAAAAACAAAATCTATCAATCACCAACACACAGATAGAATATGCAAATACACCCTTTATAGACACCGTAATACACAACATAGTACCACCCCCACTACACACAAGAACAGACAACATATAAGAACAAGTGCGATAGTCTTTAAGTTAGATTTATAGATCTCTTTGAGAATGGCATAACAGCCGAAACAGATGTTAGAGAATTTAAATAAATCTCATAGTGAAACAAGCAAAGTGTTTTAATTCTTTATTATTTACTGTATGAAGTTAAAATGTTTCACCAAGAAGTATCTGCAACAACAGCCGAGAATATTGGATTAGAAATATTTTTAACATTTTTAGATCGCTTAATTTATTTTCATTTACGTTAGATACTTCTCAATCCTAGTTTGATGCCTTTAATAAATATTATTGGTAACAGCGACTGTTATTATCTGAGGAATACATTTATTTATATTATCTAATTTATAACTGACAAAATTTCCAAATTCTAAATACAGTTGAGTGAATATTTATTTAAGCAAGCTATGTGGATAAAATAATAAAATTTGTTTGAGTGCAGTAACGTGAACATCATTAGCAGCCCTGAGGATGTTGCTTGTAAGAGCAATCGAAACATCGACATAGGAAGAAGCAATCCAAGGACGCAGTTTCACCTCAATATGTTCATCCTTGGTGCGGTATGCGAAGCAATTGAGTTGTGTTTCTCGATTCCATGCGTGGCACAAGAAAATCAACTTTGAACACCAAGTCAGGTGAATCTACCTTATCAATAACGAAATTCCACATAAATAAAGGTCTTTAGATGGTCTTTCTCGTTTCTGAGAGTAGGACGACGCGTCTCTCAATTAACTCGTAATTAATTCCAAGCACGGGATAGCACTTAAATGTGAGGTATTTTAAAAAATACGCTAGATTCGCTCTAAGAGATTAATCTGAGCATCTTAGAAGGGATACCAGGCTATGGATGCATATTCGAGCTTAGAAATAAGATAAGCAAAGAAGAGTCTTAATAGAATCAATGTTATTGAAATATCTGCATGTGCGAATAATTAATTCAAGAGATCTGGAAGCAGCAGCTGCTACATTAAAAACATCAAGTCTTTAATCGAAAAACTGACGAGTAATCTTAACATTTGCTTGCAACAAATTAACATTAGCTAAAGACTCAATCCTATGATAAATCTTAATATCAGTATAGTCCAATACAGAACAGGTGATAGATTTAATAAAGTCGCCGATGAAGATGTCTAATAAAAGTTGGATCAAGATTTTACCCCTGCGGTACTCCAGAAGTATAATAGAAGAGATGAGAACTGAACCCATTGTAATAAACATAATTCATTCTATTGTATAGATAAGACTGAAATAATCTCAGCACCGATCTACCAATGCCAAAAGAGCTTAACTTTTACAATTTTACAATTTTTTTTTAATTTAAGAAAGGAAATATATATACGTCTAATTAAATTAAACAATGTTTAGACGGCGTTTATAGTGATTTATCTTATCCAATATTCTATTGAAAAAAGTGGGCAAAATGTTTCCGTTTGGGGCAATAACCTTTTGAAGATGCTGAGCGTCCCGTCCCGCTCGGCCAATTGAAGGGAAAATGCCACAAGAAATTTCTTTATTTAAGAAGTGGTATTAGAAGACAAGTATTTGAAAGTAAGGAATTATCAGTAATGCCCAACATTTTTGAAGCAAGTGTTCGCCCAACACCACACGATCATGTCAAACTAGTACCTAAGACGACATGAGTTGAGAACAAAGGACAGCCGTTATGTGACAAGAGAATCAAACTTTTACAGCAGCGACAATCGGGAATGAAATTTGGTTTTCGACACAGAAGCAAGATAAAGTTCAGAAGAAGTTTTAATTAGTCAAAGTCACAAGCAATATCCATCTCCGACTTAAAGGTAATCTTCTGCAAGAAGTTTGTACCACCCGGGCAGACACAACTGCTTGAGAAAAATAGTTCGTCATATTCGCCCCGATATTTCAGGGGCATAAGACGCCAACGCGCCAAATCATAAAATCAAAAAAAAAATAGTTTCAACACTTGAATGTAATTTATTTTCGAAGGCCAATTGAGTTTTAGTTGAGTGTGGTTAAGGTTAGGGCAAGGTGAATACCACTTCTTTCTGCTCCTCAGTCTCAAAATCGTGTTGAAAGTGCGTCCTCGTTTTTAAATATGTGTGAAGACGATCCAAAACCGATTTAGGAATTCCTTATCGCAAGAGATGAAACAATAGTGCGTATTATGATCTTATATACAAGAAGGAGTTGTTGGAAAGTCAGTGACCAGATAAACCTCATCCCATAAAGGCAAAAGTCGTTTAATCAACGAAAAAATTATCGCCACAATATTTCGTTATTGTAACGTATTTTACTGATTGACTTTAAAAATCGCAATATAACTGCGAACAGCACATATTATCCTTGTTTTGTTGAAACAATATTTGGGAAAAATTTAGAAGGAATGTAAATATGCTACATATTACGACGCTGATTTATTCGAATTTTTTATATAAAAAAAAAATCGCCCTTAAGTGGGATTCGAACTCACGTGCATGGCTTGTCGGCCCATCGCTCTAGACCACTAAGCTATTAAAGGCAATAGGTCCGAATCTTTCTGAGGATGCCTTAAGTTACATCAAGGAAACAGATGATATATATCTTGCCCGTAGTAGGCCGTGCGCAAATTTGTTGCATTTTTCGCGAAGTAATGTAAATGTAAATATTCTTTCTACAAATTACGATGCTGCTTAATTCGAATTTTTTTTATAGAAAAAAATCGGACCCACTGGCTTTAATAGCTTAGTGGTCTAGAGCGATGGTCCGGCAAGCCATGTACGTGGGTTCGAATCCCACTTAAAGGCGAATTTTTTTCTATAAAAAATTCGAATAAATCAGCGTCGTAATATATAGAAAGCATATTTACATTACTTCGCGGAAAATGCAACAAATTTGCAATGTAAAACGAAATTGTCAAAAGACGTTCGATTACAGCATGACAATGCATCTATTCATACTGCTGCAGTTTTACAGCCTGCAATTCACGAATGCGCCTTTTGAGAAATTCCGCCGTATAATCCTGATATGGCTCCTAGTGACAATTATTTATTTTCCTATTTAAAAAAGGTCTTAAGGGATGTCATTTACATGACGATATTGAGTTGCGAACATCTGTAATGCAACATTTTAGGGGGAAAAAATTAAATTATTTGTACAAGGATATAGAATTATTAACTAATCGTTATAATAAATGCATTGAAATTAGTGGAAAATATATTTCAAAATAAAAATCATAAAATTTAAAAACTTGCCGAGAACATTACATCGTTCGTATATTTCAAACAAATTTCTAAAAATTATTACACCAAATAAAACCTATATTTATTTAATATGCAAACATAACCAACGCCTTGTTGTTTAACGACCAATAATTGTGATAAGTATTAAGAGATATCTACAATATGCATAAGGTCAGTCAACCTTTAAAAATCTGATTGAACATGTGTTAGCAAAAACTTGGCTTGCATGCACATAAGGAGACAGTAATGACTACTGTTGCATATATTATAAATTCATTTATAATCTGTAAATATGTTTTTGTGCAGTCATGTAGCGAAATATTATTATTTATACCACATAACACGTTAATACCAAAATAATAAAACAAAATATACTTGTTTTTCTCGTTTTTTTAAGAGATAATAAAAGATATATTTTAACCGAAAAGTATTATATAAAATATTACATGGAATTAACAGTTACACGAACTTGAATTGAGATGTATTTAACTAAACCAAGGCACTCGTAAATGTAATTGTGTTCATTGATTTTATTACCCATTTCAATTCGTTTCTAAAAGATGAGTCATGCAAAGTTTGTTGTATATTTTAGATAAAAATCAGGACTTAGCAGTCAGTGACTCACAGTCAAAATGATGCAGAAGTAAATATTTATTTTTCTTACCAAAAACTATACTACAGAACAATCAATTTTAGTAGCATCTTTTACGTGCAATACTCCTAAAATATTGTTCAACCAATTTGTGATTGATATAAATGGGCAGAGTCAACTAGATGTTATATACACGACCTAGCTAAAGCGTTTAAAACAGGGATGGATGCACAGACTTATAGGGAACAGGAGCCACTCGGGAAAATTATAAGCCAAGGACGGGCCACTACAAAGAATACTTATTAAAACAAATATTTTTATTTTTAAATAGTATGAATTACTACAAATGATAAAAATAAAAGAACATTCATAATGTTTGTTGTAATTATGTTATCGTAATGTAATCTAATCATTACAATGTAATATTTCATGTTTTATTATTTTGATGCATGACATTGCATTGACCTAACAGTTTTGTTTATGTTTGGCTCCACATTACTTGTCGCCACACGTAAAATTGCTTCCAGATTTTCATTTGTCAGACGGTTTCGATTTTTTGTTTTGTTAAGTCTCATCACTGAAAACGTTTGCTCACAAATATACGTCGATCCAAATAAGCTTGCGCATTTCAATGCATTTATTCGCAACTCTTCATAAGCGGTTTTGTCCACGCAACGGTAAAAGTTGCTAGGTGGAGACAAGCAGTTTTTGTGTTTATATTTGTTGAGTTGTGTGTGAGTTATTCTGTAACACTACAACGTCTGATGTGAAAGAGCAAAGAATGTGCATCAAATTCTTCTTCAAACTTCATGAAACGGCAGCGGAAAATGCTTAAACAAGCGTTTGGTGAGGATGCTTTAGGCTAAACAGAAACTTATGAGTGGCACCATCAGGAGCATGGAAAATTTAACGACTCCTATATACATTTTACGACGCTAGGAAATAAGTAATTAAACTTCTAGTTTCAAAAATTCTTTTATTGTAAATACCATTACAATATTGTTTCGCCATACAATGGCTTCATCAGGTGGATGAAATACTGCAGTAAAATAATTACTTATTTCTTAGCGTTATAATGAAGTTTCAACAAGTATCTCCTTCGTCAATTAACTATTACATTTTACGAGTTATTTTAATGTTGTGATACTGACTTTATATGCACTCGAATAAAACATAGCACATGCTTAGCATATTAATAATGAATAATCGAAAACATGTAATATTTTTATTTGAAAAACATAATACAGTAATAAAGTAAGTAATTAATATTTTATAGGACTACCATTACTTTCCGCAATTGCTTGCAAATGTCTAGGCATGGGTGCAACCAAATTTCTAATGAAATTTTCTTCTAAATTTTCCCAAGCGTTTTCTATTGCTGTCCACAATTCTTCTCTATTAGCAGGTCGACAATTTATTTGACAAATTATATTGCGCAGACACTTTCCATAGGATTTAGATCGGGAATCGATGACCATGGTAAGGCGTTAATACGATTTTCTTGTAACCAATTTTGGACAAGGCAACTTCGATGAACAGAACAATTGTCGTGTTAAAATATGAAATTATTCGAATGTTCTTGAAAAATAATATCACTTAGAAAAGTTTTATAGAAAATTCCTGTAGGCCTTTCATCCACTCTTCAACAAACACCTGGACCATTATTGGAAATCCATGCACGAAAGTTGATACTAAATCGACCACTATTTTTACAATTTTTTGTATAGCGTTCAAGATATCTGGAATTCCAAGGTCAATAGACGCGTATTGACCCATTATGACAGTTTTATCAGAGAACACGACTAAATTCCAGAACTTATCACCTCTAATCAACATAATTATGCGCAAAAATTTCCCTAGCTTGCTTATGTTACTCCGTGAGAAATGGTTTTCGTGCAGTATTTTGATTTCTCAAATCAGATAATTTTATTCGTCTATAAGCAGTCCATTTCGAACCAGGAAAATTACTTTGATGGATTAATACTGACATTGCGGTTTCAAAGCAATTTCCTCGTAAGTAATATATTAATTCTTGGTCTTGATGTTGCGTTGATATTTTTCTGGGACCTGTTCCAAAATTTCTTGCAACGGTTTGTTTCTCGCGCCATTTATTTTTTACGTAAAATATACAGGACTTAGTTGCATTAAACTCTTCAGCAACAGTACGCATTGAATATTCCCTTTCGAACATACTAACAATTTTTACTTTCTAATGCACTATTTTTGGACTTGGAACGATGGAAAATTATTTGAGATGCACTATTTTCGGACTTGGAACGATGGAAAAAGTTTTCAGTGATGTAATAATGCACAGAATACAAGTTTATCGTCCGCGAAACAGAAGATATGTAGGAAGATATACAAATTCAGTAGCAAAGAGTGGAAGATTTTCGATAATGGTGTGGTCTTGAATTTCAGCTGATGGCAAAGGAGTTTTAGTTCGATTAGATGAACGTTTTACAGGACCTAAATATAGAAACCTCCTTGAAAACATAATGCTTCCACCCGTTATAAATAGATTTCCGCAAAATAATTTCATTTATCATCATGACAATTGTCCGTTGTGCACTTCTAGAACTGTAAGGGAATGGTTAGAAGGTAACAATATTAATGAGCCCCCTTTTCATGTTAGAAGTCCAGATCTCAATCTCACTGAGAATATATGGATATATATCAGGGATGCACAGACTTATAGGGAACAGGGGCCACTCGGGAAAATTATAAGCCAAGGACGGGCCACTACAAAGAATACTTATTAACACAAATATTTTTATTTTTAAATAGTATGAATTACTACAAATGATAAAAATAAAAGGACATTCAAAAATGTTTGTTGTAATTATGTAATCGTAATGTAATCTAATCATTATGATGTAATTTTTCATGTTTTATTATTTTGATGCATAACATTGACCTAACAATTTTGTTTATGTTTGGCTCCACATTACTTGTCGCCACACGTAAAATTGCTTCCAGATTTTCATTTGCCAGACGGTTTCGATTTTTTGTTTTGTCAAGTTTCATCACTGAAAACGTTTGCTCACAAATATACGTTGATGCAAATAAGCTTGCGCATTTCAATGCATTTATTCGCAAGTCTTTACAAGCGGTTAGTCAACGCAACGGTAAAAGTTGAGTAAATTACCTTCATTAAACTTGTTTCGTAAATTATCATCATTTTGCATGTCTATCAATTCCAGCTGTATTGATTCCGGTGCATTTTCGGGTGAAATGTTGAAAGGATTGCTGAAAATGTCTAATAGAGGTATAACTTTTTTGAAGTCTAGAAAACGATCATGAAAAGCTCGTTTTAAAATATCAATTTTTTCAACATAAGCGAAATTGTCATCAGTTTTATTGAATTTCTCCATCATTTTTTTGTAGTTCGGAAAATGGCTGTAATTGGCTGAACTGGTTTGTGTCCTGAAAAGACTCAATTTGCATTGAAAGGACGAAACATGAGAGTATAACTGCGAAATCAATTGATCTTTGCCTTGGAGTCGCGTATTTAAGACATTCAAGTGATTTGTGATGTCTACAAGAAACGCTAAGTCACACAGCCAATAAGGGTTGTCGAGTTCGAAGACGTCCTTCTTCTTTTCCGCCAGAAATATTTTGATTTCTTCAATCAAGTTAAGAAAACCCTCTAGTGACAACCCACGACTTAGCCACCTTACTTCAGTGTAAAACAGGAAATCACAATATTCGCTTTCAATATCCTCGAGAAATTGTGTGAATTGTCGGTGATTGAGACCTCGTGACTTTATAAAGTTTACAGTAGGTACTACAACTTTCATCACATTTTCAAATCCCAATAATATTGAACAGGGAGAGGTCCTCTTGATGTATAATGCAATGAAACTGCATTAATTCCTTAGTATCTATGTTTTTAGTTTGTAAATACTCTTTTAACATAGTTATTATCCCAGATTTACTTCCAACCATTGAAGGTGCTCCGTCAGTCGTAATTCCAGATAATTTCGTTAACTTCAAATCCATTAGTATAGAACATTTTTCCAGAAGAGCTTTGAGCATGCCACTCCCCTTGGTTTGACTTGTCGAAGAACTCATACCAATCAGTTCTTCACTCACTTCAAAGTTTTGCGTTACACCTCGTAAAAATATTAAGAGTTGAGCAGTGGAACTTATCTGTAGATTCGTCGAGTGCTATAGAAAAATACTCAAAACTTTTCGATTTCGTAGCTAATTGCTCTTCTATATTAGCTGCTAATTTGGTAAAGTCTTCTTTGAACAGTCATCCAATTTAGTTGAATTTTCTCAAACCTCTTTGCATCTTTCAGACACACTTTTTGCGGGGATATCTAAACACTGCTTAACAAACTCACCATCTTTAAAAGGCCGACAAGTTTTCGCTATTATTCGAGATATTTCAAAGCTAACTTCAGTAGCTGTTTCAGCATCTTGAATTGGTTTTGTAAACATAGCTTTCTGGCCTATTAGTTCCCTTTGTAAGTGGAAATTTTTTGCGTTCCATTTTCGCCGGTTAATTTGGTAAAATTATGATGTTGGGTTTCACAATGCCTTTTCACATTATTCCTTCGGAATAGAAACACTACTCTTGCATATTAAACAGACACTTTTGTTATGCGATGAAATAAAAAAGTATTTTTCCGTCCAAATATCTTGAAACTGTCGATTTTCATCTTCAACCTTACGACTACGTTTTTTACTGGGGCCTGGTTTATCCATATCAAAATTGATATTATATTGTTACCCAAGTTCGAACGACGAAATATTTATTCTTCACAGAATACAATTCAAACAATATAACGTTCGCTTGTCCGTAGTTAAATCTTAACTGCCCCGATAGCGGGCGATGCGTTGTATTTATACGAGTTACCTAACATCGAGAACCTGCCACATTGTTCGGGGCTAATACCGACGTGTTTCGCGAATCTTCGAGCAATCTAGTTGGTTCGACAGATTTCTAGTCTCGCAACAATATGCTTGGAACGACGAGGAGCATACCTCTACTACGTAGTAAACCTACAAGAAAGTAGTAGGTACTTAAAGATACATATCTTACTAACAATTACAAAAGTTAGAATAAAATAAAAAGTTAAGAAATATTGATTTGAATGGATTTTTACCTACTTTTGTAGTTTTTCGAACAATTTTTAAAATTCCTTGGCGGGCCCCATAAATATCGACAGTGGGCCGCATGCGGCCCGCGGGCCGCTGTATGTGCGTCGCTGGTTTAAACGATCTTTTTCTATATAAATTATCTAGAATCAGCATTAGTGATTCGCTGGTGAAGCTGTTGCTGTTATATCTCCACAACAGGGAATTTTTTGTGTCGTATAACGAACATAGCTCTAGGAGTGTTATTGTAACGTCGGGAATACCACAGGAGTCTAATCTGGGTCCTTATTTTTTCTTGTATTTATTGACGATGTCATGGAGTCCATTAACTGTGAATTTTTATTGTTCACTGATGATGTTAAGTTATTTTGGTTCCGATTTCAAATTTCCTTCATTGTAATACTTTACAGAGAAATGTTAACGTTGCTTATGATTGGAATATTAGAAACAAGCTACCGTGATAGCGTAAAGTTTCTAGGACGAAGATGGGTTTATGTGATCGATTTTCTGTAGCGAGGGGCATCGGTAAATCCTTCTCGGTACATACAGACTCTAAAACACCTACGGCGTCGAGTTTGTCTTAGAAGCAGCCTGGAACGAATAATCTTGCAACATGACAACGCTCAACGACATACCTGGCGCGCAACTGCAGAGGCTCTGCGAGACCTAAAGTTTGAACCGATTCCACAGTCACGTTATTCCCACGATCTTGCGCCTTGCGACTTTTATTTTTTCCTCTACTCAAAAGAGACCTCAAAAGTAATCATTATACCTCGGACGATGAGGTAAAGGCAACTGCCAAATCTTAAATTCAAGTAAAGTTGGAAGAATTTTACAGTGTTACACGTTGGGAGAAATGTGTTAGCCTTAACGGTGACTATGTAGAAAAATAAATATATGATTTGGAAGCTTAAGAATTGTTCTTTAATGTAATTTTTGCCTGATCTTGTTATTTGTTTTTCTTCGCGCTGTACAAGCATAGGTGTGCATTACTTTTCAGCCTACCCTTGTACATTATACGAGGGCCAATCATTATGTCCGTGGCTTTTGGAAATTCCAGCGTTGTATGTTGTCAAAGTTTGAGAAAATTGCGTCATTTAATTAAAGTTTGACCGCGATTTAAAGCAGACAAACTTGTGAATTTTATTGAAAATGGAAAAAATGAACTTCGTGTCCTCACTAAGCATTTTTTGGTGGAAGAAAACCATCCCTCAAACCAAAGTTAAACTGGATAAATGCTATGAAAGACTATGCACTATCGAAATGAAAGTGGTTTACTGAATTTGGTTCTGGACGCCCCTTTGAGGTCACTACACCCGAAACAATTAAAAAAGTTACAATAAAGTGTTGACCTAACGGAGGGCGCGAGATTATAGGAGCCATAGGAATATCTTACGTCTCCGTAGTTTCGATACTGAATGATCAGGTTGCGTATGAGACAACTATGAGAAATCAAGGTGGGCATCGCGTTTACTCTCACTCGATCACAAACGTAATCATGTGACAACTTCGAAGGTGTGTTTGGCGTTGTTCGACCACAATCAGCGCGAGTTTTTGCACCGTTTCGTAACCGTAGACGAAATATGAATCCTCTACAATACACCAAAGACTAAGCAGCAGTCGAAACAGCGAGTTTTTCCAGACAAATTGTCACCGAAGAAGGTCAAAGTGGATCTGTCAGCCGATAAGATCATGGCGATAATTTTTTAGGATGCATGTGGCATAATCCACGTCGATTTGCTTCAATAGGAAAAAAGAACCAATGACGAATATTACAGCAACTTATTTGACCGGTTCAATGGCGATTTGAAGAAAAAGCGACCGCATTTGGCCAAAAAAAAATGCTCTTCCATCAAGACAATGCGCGGTTGCACACTTGCGTTGTTACCGCGGCTAAATTTCATGAATTTGGTTACGAATTACTCCCTCGTCCACCATATTCCTCAGCTCCCCAGTGATTGTTTCCTGTTTCCAAGCCTGAAGAAATGGCTCGCCGGAAATAGATTTGGCTCCAATGATGGAATCATCGTTCAAACAAATGCCGATTTTGGGAAACCCGATAAATCTTATTATTTGGAAGGAATGAAAAAATTGGAGAAACGTTAGACGAAATGTATTGAGCTCAAATGAAACTCTGGTGCTTTTGTTGTCGAAAAAACTATCTTTCATTCAAAAAAACACGGACATAATGATCTACCTTCGTATTATATTTAATTAGTTTAATAATTTAATGGTTTCTTGTAATAGAATTTGTTATCATTTATTTATCTTAATGCTGTTGGATAAATAATGATTATTGTCAGTAAACCTACATGTTACATTGAAAATAATGGCATTCAGAAAGAGTACTGTGTATATATGTAGGTGTATAGAAATCACCTATATGCATTAGGAATTTTCTTTAGTATAAGTTTATACTGCGAAGTATATTTTATCACGTAATTCTAGTATTCCCAACACGGGCCGACACACAGCGCTGAATTGATTTTTCACTACAAAAACAAAAAAGTAAGCGCGATATCGGAAAAACATGAAATAAAAGTCCATCTACAGATCCAGCATATTATTGAGTGACAACCGCGAGACGAATAAACGCAGAAAAAATTCAAAAAGCAATTTAATGAAGATAAATGAAAACTGATGGATTGCGCGATAATCGAGAAACAATACAGCGTTAAGTGTCCTAAAGTTGACATTTGAAATGGAACTATGCAAATAAGGTAAAACCAGAAACTTCAATAACCCGAGAGAAAATAAGTAGTTTATAAACCAAAAGAATACACGAATTCGTTGAGAGTGTCGAGGATACATTTAATTAATATCATTTTGTAATATTTTAATTTCAAACACTCTTTATTGTTAAATATAAGTAAATCTGCTACATAGAATTCAAACATAAACATTTCTAATTTATAAAATATTTAACGTGCATTTTCAAGTTTAAACCACTGTATAACATACTTTTATTAGCACATTAAAAAAAACGTTCTTTAAATTCTAAGAAAGCGAGATCCTTTACATTTGCAAATCTGTTTATTACCTAGAGTTATTAACAATCGGTTCTTTTTCTATATTTATTTATTGCTTTATACACCAGACCGTTTGTTTATTGACTAGCGTTATTAGTGAACGATTTCAATAAACCGTTAATATGATCACCCATTGTTAACTAAATATGTATAATAGGCTCACGATTCCTAAATATGTATGTACCATAAAAATCTATTAGTGAACAAAGGCTTTAATTGGGATATTCACCGTTAAGATCTCCTTTCTTAGATATGTATAATAAATTTTATTACTTTAACAAGGGACTATTCGGAACTATATACTTAGATTTATGACACCTACTAATACTTAATTTGCAATGATATTTTATTATTTATTAGTTAAGATTAGATATTTAAGACATTATCGTAAACCTTGGGCACTATTGCTTTTAGGTATAATTTCCAAGAATTAAATAACACAAAATTTCCCCGTATGACGTCAAAGAATATACTATTCAACCAATACGATTTTAATCTGTAATAGGGGTAGTGGTATATTTTTACCTGCTTGTAAAACAGGATAGAATAGAACAGTATCAATCAGAGTCTCATACCAGCAACAATAGACTCAAGAGTACAAACTCAACATCAGTATAAGACACACAGTCTTGCAGTATGAACTCAAACACAGTACGAGACGCACAGTTTTCATCATAACATCATAACAATCATTTTTAACAAGAGGCACCAGTCTCATCATTTAATATCCTTTTGTCATATAGGTTATGTTAGTATAAGTCGTTGTAGATCCAAAATAAATGTATTTAGTGTAAATAAATATATTTAGATGAAAGTACATTTATTCATTTAACAAACAATCACCGAAGATTTAAAAAGTAATGTGTAAAAGTAATGTATACACTCTTACAACCTGTGAACGGTAAAGCAACAGTCATGATTCTAGTCACCGCCAGAAATGGGATTCATCGCAAACATTTGATCCACGGGCCGACATCAACCCCAACAATGGGAGTAAATTTAACCTTTTTTGGCCCAGATTGAAAAGTTATTAATTATTTGAAACCAAATGTCATAGATGGTAGGAGATATATATAGGGTTAACGCTGAATAACGCGAAAGCTATGTACGTATAAATGTCTAACTGAAAATCAAAGAAGAAATTTCTTTGTAATTCATCAAAAATTTCCAAATTTTTAGAGCCAAAATATAGTTAAAGTCGGTTCATATCCTTGTTTATTCTATATTTAAGAAAATACAACTGTAAGTCAAGATCATTAATTTGCTAAAAAAAATCGATAAAATTCCTAGACTTATTGTTAAAGGATAACGTCTAGCAATAAGTTTACTATTTACAAGAATAGTGAATGTTTATTTACTAAAACATTTATGAAATAAAGTCAGCCGCACATATGATCTTTTTATTGGGATGCTCTTTTTTGTGGATATCAATAATAGCCTTTACGTCGAATATGTCGACAAGCCTACATTTATGTGCGAAATTAAGGATGCTATTGTGGACGCACCTAGCCACAGCAAAGACTATATCCATACTAAATGTAAATTCCAGCGTTGTTTGCAACGGTAGATTCCCGTATATTAACCGAGACAGAACCGGACTCAAATAAAGAAAAATCATTTTCTCGTTACTACGTGAACATTGGATCACGATTTTTTGTATGAAAGCATTACTCATACGTATCGTTCACTTCTTCTTTTCTTTGTCGCTATATAAAACTAAGGGTGTATAGTAATATGGAGTTGCATTTCAGTTAAAATAGTAGGAAACTTAATCTTTATTTCATGGTAATACAGACGATTTATATACTAAAAATATTTGAAACAAACTATTAAATATGGAGAATAGATACGAGAATATGATAGTATAGGTCCGTATTTGGACTGCAGGAATAGGACACCTTCGTTTTATTCAAAAGCATTTAAAGTCGGGAAGTGAAAATCTTGACTTTGCAAACGATTTAAAGTTTTATTACGACAATGGTCCCAAACATTCTTGGTTTGTGGTGATAGAATCACTCGTTTATAATTGCCCGAATATGATAAAAATGCGTTAGAATAATATTGTGCTTCCCTTCTGTAAATAATCAATAAAAAGTACGCTTTTGAAATGCCCCAAAAAATAGTTCTTATAATCTTACTGAGTATTGGCGGATTCGTAGCTCGGCTGTCCGAGATTTTCGTGGTTTTCCTTTTCGTTTAAGGTGAATGTCGACAATTAAACATCTTAAGTTGTTCTAGGGACGCGGGCGAAATAATAACACATAGGCTACCAACGCCTCCTATAATTGGCTTTTAGCTGTCGAGAGATGTTAAGACATGAATTATTATTGTCACTATTGTCTCCAAAAAACACTCAGCAGTATACTCATCACGGGGAAAGTATTGCTAATTTTTGAAAAATCCTTCTCTCGTCGTATAATGTAGAAACAGAGTAAAGTTTCGGGACTAAATCCCTATGTTGATTCACGAATTAGTAATCAATTAGTCATCCATTTATGTGTTAGAGTGCGTATAAGCAGCACCGGTTTTTAAGGTATTATCAAAAACGATACAGAATGAGCTGCTTGATGCAATGTTGAACGTGTATCATGAACAAGTTGCCAGTGAAATTAAAGCAACCGACTTCATATCTGTGATAGCTGATGAAACCACAGATGTGTCCAATCAGTTTCAGTTGGTGGTTGTTTTAAGATATATTGTGAACGCGAGACCGGTCGAAAGATTTTGGAAATTTCTTCTGCCTAGTGGACATGATGCTAATTCTTTATCTGCCTCCATCCTTAACGAAATTAGTTTGCTTGTTGATGACCCAGAAAAACTGATTGCCCAAAGCTATGATGGGGCAGCAGTCATGAGTGGTGCTATTAACGGCGTGCAAAGACATGTCCAAGACCAGTATCCAAGGGCTAATTTTGTACATTGTTATGCACATCAGACAAATCTAATTATGTCACATGCTACATCGAGGAGTAGTAATTGCAGAATTTTTTTGCCAATCTGACGGGATTATGTACATTTTTCTCCCCTTCACCACAACGAGCTGCAAGATTGGAAGAATTCCTTCAGAGAAAAAGCTTGCCTCGTTCTTCAAAAATAAGATGGAACTTCAATTCTAGGACAGTGAATACAATATATGAGCACCGAGAAGAAATAATTGAAGCTCTAGAACAAATCGAGGGAGAAGCTAGTTTACAAACTACCATTCATCAAGCTGGTGCCAATTTGCGAATTTTAGAGGAGAAAATTTTATCTATTGGTTAACTTTCTTTCATAAAATTATGCCACATGTGGACGTATTGTTTAATTACAAAATTACTAAATGTCAATACAGATGCATTAAAAATCAAGAATAATTTAGATAATTTTGAACGTGCTATTGGGAAAATTCGAACCGACATCGCTGACACAGATAATCAGTTGGTTAAACAAAATGACCCAGAACTGACTCCTCGACCATCAAAGCGGCGAAGAGTAACTGATGGTAGCCAAAGAAGGAGGGAAACTATTGAAGTGTGCGATATTGTTTTGTTAGAAATAAAAACTAGATTTCGGTATACAGGGCACTTAATATTAGCAAACTTAATTTCTTTTAAACAGTTCTCCTCTTTTCAAAAAAAAATTCCGGAAGATTGCCTTAAAGAAGCAGTAAAATTTTATCCATGCCTCAATGAAAGCAGACTACGAACTGAATTAAGCGTTCTATATTCTAGAGAAGAATTAAGGCAAAATATAGAAGTCGGTGCTGTAGGTCTGCTAGGTCTTCTGCTGGATGGATTAAGCGACACCTTTAATGAAGTTGTTACGCTTTTAAAAATTGTCATTACAATCCCAATGACAACGTCCGAAGCGGAACGCCAGTTTTCACGGCTGACGAGAATAAAAACTTTCCTGAGAAATACAATGAAAGAAGAGAGATTAAATGCCCTTACTATGTTATCTTTTGAAAAAGAATGTATAAATGATTTCCCAAACTTTAATGAAAACGTGATAGAACTGTTCTGCAAGTCAAAGACACGTAAAATGGACTTCGTTTATCGTCAGATGTAATTAAACTGTGTAGTGTAATATTTACTATTCCCTCAAAACAAACTCTACAATGAACAGTACCTGTGTGAAACAATACGTCGGTGAAATTTATAAGGATTGGGTAAGCGTTTTTGTATTACACTTTTTAATTTTGAAATTATGCACTCCCTATGTGAACCACCCCGAGCCGCCACTGCCGTCTCTGTACATAAAATATTGATGTACAGGGAAACCATCATACGTTTTGCACCTTTGCCGTCAACTATCAGTAAAAGCGCATAATGAGCGTAAATTTTCAAGAATTGCTACTAACCAAGACGTTATCAATACTCTCCTGTATACTTCAAATCCATATCTGTCATCTGTAAAACGCGTACTTAACAAAAGTGGATCGGAATTAGATGCAGATTTGTTGATGTAAGATTTCTTATTGTATAGCTTCATTCGATGCAAATTAACAAATTTTAAAATATTTTATGTATATCAAATATGTGTTTCCTTTAAATATAATTTTTAAAATCGTTTATGTTTTATAATTTACAATTTTGGACTAGGTAAGTACTCCTTTATAAAATTGCAAAATCAACACGATATTATTTTGGTTTCTAATTTTTGGTTATCACATTAACGATGGTAATAGTGTATAACTTTATAACGACATAACTCTAAAACTATTGTAAACTAGCGACCAAAAAAGCTGATCCACTCGTTTTTCGTTTTATCAAACGGTCTTCAATATGTCAAAATAATTATAATTATTATAGCTGTCACAATGTGTTGATTGAAGCTCTACTTAAATGAAGTAGGTATAACCTCCAAATTCAGAAACATAATTCACACCATCTACTTAAAATGTTATTAAATATCAATATGAGGAGTCAGTTCTTTTGTCCGCCAGTTTACATTATTTCTTGCAAATTAAATCATTCTATTACAATGCCTTGACATTAGCTTTACATCTTCAGTTATATTACGATAATGGAA
This sequence comes from Melolontha melolontha, assembly GCA_935421215.2. Lineage (NCBI taxonomy): Eukaryota > Metazoa > Arthropoda > Insecta > Coleoptera > Scarabaeidae > Melolontha > Melolontha melolontha. The sequence goes on along the minus strand of OW285239.1, from coordinate 5,990,010 downwards.
ACGTCAAAATGAGATTTCACGGTCGAAATCTGACATTTTTGTGTCAAAGTATTCTATCTAAAGGGAAATCATTCTTTAGAGACATAGTAAATTATTCATAATTGATTATATTTATCAATATACACTTGTGCATGTGAAATGTGTCATTAAAAGTATGAAGCTAGAAGGTGAATGTCCTATAAAGGTATATGTACCTTCTAAATTTAAATTTTTAAAGAAATATTTACATTTTAACTATACTCGTAATTTAACTTATACTCGTCTAAAACTAAATAAATGTGTGCCTCAAATGCAAATAAGGATATTAAATTCATTATAAAATCAAACAGGGGAACTGTTACTAAAATTTAATTGAATAAAACAAAATAGTAATTGCATAATGTACTTTTACTTTCAACTACTTTGAAGATTGATGATTATCTAGTAAATTATACTCTCAAATAGAAATTATTAATTTAAAAACACTTGACCTATTAGGTTCTTGTAAAGAGATTTTCAAATCAAATAAGTTGTTTATTTTTGGTAATAAATACTAAAATTATTAACAAATTAGAATTAACTTGCAAAAATTTGATGAAACTTTTATGATTTACAGTAAATAAATCGTTTTATTTAAACCAGTTATATTCTGGATCTAACCATGTATTTTGCAGTAGGTGCCTATGAATACCACGGATGATTCATTGTCTAAGAAACTACAAAAACTAATCGGCAAAAAAAAAAACAAATCCAAGTAAAAAATATTTAATAAAATAGGATGGAAATTTTGAAAATCAATGGGGCAACAAATTATAAAATTTGGAGATACACTTTACAAACTACCATGCTTCCTACTAAAGTAAGGGTGGAAATCTCACCTTTATCAAAAACATAACAGCTTAATACTTCACATTTTCAGTATAATTTAATCACATAAACCACATAATAATTAGTTCCGGGGGGTGGATCGAAATATATTATCTTTACGACCTAGTGCACAATGTTACCCCTTCGCAGTCGATAATAGTATGTCCAAATTATAACTTAAACTTCACGAATTTTGCAACATTGAAGCCGATATCACTATTTGCAGTCAAGGAATTACATTTTAATATAGTTTTTCGCACAATCGGAAGACAAAAGACACAAATTCAACGAAATCATGTCGGTAACTGCCGAACAAAAACAACTGCGATTGAACTAAAGTGTACCTAGTGAATGTGTAGAACAGAAACAGCAGGTAATAAATGTATTTGCTAGATGAAGATAGAATAAATGTAACAGTTTTCTTGAATGTGATATGCATACACCCACACAAACAACTCATAGCGCCATCTCGTAGGGACGATATGTATATTTCCAAATAAAGATCTCTATTTGAATAATTAAAAAATATTAGTACAAAAAATACTTTATTTTTTATTATATTTTACTTGAGATGATCACATATAATTTAATATTTCTAAAATTATATAAATAATTCAATTTCATTATTTAAATTAATAACATCACAAATTAATTTAATTTACTAATTACTACTAGCACTGCCCTTCCAAGGTTCTTCATAATTTTCAATAATTAATGATTTATTTCTTCTTAATTTAACGTTTAATTTATCTTCTCTTTCATCAACTGATAACACTTCGACTCTAGCAACAACTAGCAATTTAGGATTGCTCATACTGCTACCCTTTATTATATCTATTTCATCACCAGGGTTTACTAACACACTTTTTTTCAAAATTTTCTTTCCATTCACTCGAATTTTGCTCTCATAGAATAAGACTTCAATTTTATTTCGAGCCATTCCCAGACCTTGTTTTAAAAGTGCATCTGTTCTCAACGAATTTAGTTTAACATTTATAATCTTGGTATTTTTATCAATAATTTCTTCATCTAAACTTTCTGTTTCAGTTTTAGTCTCACTTTCAATCATCTTGTCTAAATTTTTTGTTCTACTTTTGCATCTACATAATATGAGGTTATGATTACAAAATTTGCAAAGTATATCCTTATTATAAATTGATATGAAGGTATAATTTCGTACTTGTTTGGTATTAATTTTCGTAACATAAGAACTTAATGAACACAGTCTTAATATTGCAAGTGAAAACATATTTTCTTTTTTTTAATTTACACTAACTATGCACTAACAAACACATTGCTAAAACCATAGCAGTTAATTTTGTTAGTTTTCAACACCTGTATTCAAGTTCTTCAAGTGTTTGAACTATCATAGAAAGGACTAAAATAAGCACAGGATGCACAATTAACATTAACATTAACAAGTAAAATATCTTAATTATTAAAAAAAATAAAGTTTTAGCAGCAAATATACAAACCTAATAAATTATAATTAAGAAGAAACCATCTTTTATTATTGGCAACTGCAAATCAACTATTTGGTGCAATTTTATCTTTCAGAATAGAGATGTCGCCAACATCAAAATTCTAATTTATTATTTTAATTGTATTTATTTTATATATAAACATATTTACCAAAACCCTAACAATAAATTATTAGTTCAATTAATTACTTATGTTTAAAATGTATGTGTATATACAAACTAGGTAATTAATAGAAATCCATTTATTCTCATATGATAAAAAACGAACCTACCTCAATAAACTATTCACTAAACGTACAAAAGTAATTTAATACATCAGGAAAATGAAGTATTTTGTGGTGTCTAATATAATATTTAATCTTTGCACCAATCTTTGTGCCATGCTTCTATTTAATTTAATTATGAGTTCATTTTTGTATGATCTAGTCAAATTTATGGACTGATATCATCAGACATTCTGACCAATAATGTTCCTAGATTATCCGATATTATACTAATTTTTAGTAAGCGATTTTGATGTTATAATCGTCATTAAAGGTATCCTTACTGTTAGTTCAGTGACTATCTATCATTATTGGTTACTACCACTATGAATGATTGCACCATAAATGAATTGGCCGACAGTCGAGTCAGCAGAAATTCGTTAAAAGTCAGGTGTTTGTATTAGAAATGCATCCTGACCGCATGATACGTTTAGTGGTTTACGTCAGTATCATTGTGAAACAGGCGATTTTTTGAAAAAGACTCCCCTCTCGGTACATTCGGACTATAAATTTTTGATGAATTTCTTCATCGAGAATTTCAGCCCGAATGTAACGAGATGATCCGTCAAGATATTCACACCTATCAGGAAAGTGGCTATACTTAAGAATATGGTACCCTAATATTTTCGAAAAATAATTATCGGAACCACTAAAGTACCTAAAAAGAAGCAACTTTTCTAATAAAATTATTGGGGGAAACATACTAGTAAGCTACAATTAAATAAAACACGTTACAAACCTTATACGTTATGTACCTAAGGGCTATTACTAGAGAACGGACGCAATTTCCATAAAACGCAATCGGCAATTGGAATTGTGTATAACGTGGCACAGTACATCCCGGCGTAATTCAATGAATTATATGTTTGACTTACTCGGACACCTGGGCTATCGGCGATAACAATGGACAAGCCAGAGAGAATTATTAAGAGAATATAGTGCTTTTTAAAGTGTTTTCATGAGCGTAGATAGAAGCGGGGTTTTTATAACGGAGTTTCTTGTTTTCGTAGTTCTAACTGTTATTTACATCGTAATTCTTGTGATAAATCCTGTTTAATATCGTTTGATTGAATCTATTTCTACCAATTATTTCGACGTAAGAGTGTGCATTGAATTTCGTTCAGTTTCAATAACTTACGCACACATTTTTAGTTGTCATTTATTTAGATCTAGAGCATTGTTTAAGTTACTTTTTCGGACATGATATGGAAGAATGTCGAGAACGGCATTGTAAAACAATGGCGAGTTGGATTGACGGTCATACTGATTGTATGTCCATTGTCAGTGATTCCGAAATTTATTACAAAATCCGTAAAATATCGTCAAAAATTCGTCACTTAGGATCGCAAACACATCTGAACTCTGTAAAACTTTTATGGCGGCTAATATTCCATTAAATAAACTTAGCAATCCCACTTTAAAAATATTTCTTCAAAAATATACTGGTCGAAATGTTCCTGATGAATCAACATTACACAAATATTATGTTTCTAGGTGCTATACGAGAACAGTAGAACGCATTAGAAGCCATCTTTTAAATCAATACATATGGATAAGCGCCGACGAAACGGTGGATATGTTAGGACGCTGTGTGGTAAATGTTGTAGCTGGTGTACTACATCCAACTATTCCCTATAACTCATATGTAATAGCAACAAGTGTTATAAATAGAGTTGATGCAGAAACAGTTGCTGAAACCATTAAGGAGAATATGCAAAAAATGCTTCATTCGGACGCCACGTACAAAGAAAAAATACTTTTATTTGTCAGTGATAGTGCTGCGTATATGTTAAAAACAGGCAGACTATTGAAGAAAACATATCCTAATATGCTGCATATTACTTGTGTAGCACATGCTCTCCACAGAATCTGTGAATGTATCAGAGACACTTTTCCGGAAGTTGATAGACTTGTATCAGCTTTTAAAAAAGTTTTCAGAAAAGCACCATTGAGAGTAGCTCTTTTCAGCGAAAAATTTCCATCTCTGTCACTGCCTCCCACTCCAGTAATAACTAGATGGGGAACATGGCTGGAAGCTACTAGTTATTATGCTGAGAATTTCGATAGTCTAAAACATTTCGTAACACTGCTACAGGAGGATGCTAGAAGTATTGGTGAGTGCAAGGAGCTCACACAAATCCCAAATTTAAAAAATCAGTTGTACTTTCTTCACGAACATTTTGGAAAATTGCCAAAACTAATCACTTATTTTGAAAATCGAAATCTCAAAATAAATGACGGATTAACCACATTAGATGTGGCTGTTAATAATTTGAAAAGTATTCCAAGTGACTTCGGATGTGGCCTTCGGCAAAAGTTTGAAGCAATTCTTAATAGAAATCCAGATTTAATTACATTGCAGCAATTATGTATGGAGACAATTCCGCAAAATCTAACGGCTAAATATGAAGAAATAAAAGAATATTTCCAGTATGCACCTATAACCAGTTGCGATGTAGAAAGGACGTTTTCTATTTATAAGGATGTACTTAATTCAAAGAGAACAAAATTGACAGAATTGACAGAATTGCTAGTCAATATTAATACTCCTTTACTCAACTTGAACGACAAAATGAACAAATAAAAATGCTCCAATTATAGAAATAAAATTAAAAACTTTAAAAATACAACTTTTCAACAAATACGTATTTCGTAATTTTATAGATCACCACCCGTTTGTTTTCCAATTATATAAATAAAATTAAAAACTTTATAAATACAACTTTTCAACAAATAAATATGTATTTCGTAATTTTATAGATCACCACCCGTTCGTTTTCCAATTATATAAATAAAATTAAATATTTTAGAAATACAGCCTTTCGCCAGTACTGCACTGGGTGGTAAGCGTGTCCGTTCTCTAGTTATTACATTTTGAAATTGTCGTCGTTTTGTCAAATAGTAAAGTATACACAAAATAAGAACACATTTGTGTTCATAAAATAATGGGGTTTATATCGTCGTTCATATTTTTTATTTCCGTTACCATGGCAACAAGTTCGTTGATAAAAATATAAATGTTAGCTTTTCTTTCTGAATTTGACAGACATTTACCCTGTGAAAAATAGTTTTGACGTTGCAAAATCGTAGAAGACTTGTTCAGCGCTACTATGAATATGCAAGAAGTTTAGCAGCGTTATTCGAACTTAATGAAACGACTAAACCAGTTAGGTATGATTTTGCTCTTCGTGTATTAGCACAAATTCAACGAACTCCGCAGTGACTGGATAACGTTTTATGGACTGATGAGGCGTATTTTCAACTGAGTTAATTCGCACTATTGTAAGATTTGACCGGAAAATCCTCCACATACTGTAATTCAGCAAGGGATTCATGATTTGAAAGTAACCGTGTGAATTGGGTTCAAATCCCGGTTCATTTTAGAACCATAATTATTTGAGGAAAATCAAAATGGGTAATTAAAAGCAGTTACAGTTACTGGAGAAATGCTACGAAATTATGTTGTCCCAAGATTGCACAATAATTACGATATTCAAAATATCATCTTCATGCAAGATGGCGCATTCCCCATCTTTACACTCCAGTTAATTAACATTTTTGGCAATCTTATCATAAGCAGAAACTTCCCCGATCCTTGGCCAGCGCGTTCTCCAGATATTAATCAGGCAGATTACTGGCTATGGGGCTATCTTAAAGGAAATGTTCTTTTAAGGGGTTACGTGGGTTTCGTACCCAAGGAAAAAAAACATATTTTCCCGATTTTTTTAAAATATAATAAATGAATTATTTATTTCATTCGAAGTATTAAGCACATGAAAGAATAACTTTTCTACAATATTAAAAAAAAATTTCATCAAACAATTCGGGAAATTCAGCCGGTGAGGCCTGGTTTCCGAAGACCCCTAAAAAAAGTGTCCTCGTGCTATGCAGGATAACTCAGGATAGCTTCTTCTGAAATTAAAAAAAACCTTTTTTTTTCTGTTAGTAGATAAGTATAGGTCGTACTAGAACGAAAGATTTAAAAAAAAATGAAATTTGAATTTTTGGCAAAGTTGTATGCAAGATAGTTCAATTTTTGGTACAATTTACACTACGTATAGCCTTGTAAAATTATTTGTAGTCGAAAAAAGCCTTCGTTCAATGCTATTTTGAAGAAGTGTGCCCAATTTCAATGAAATCGTTGCATTAGTTTTCGAGAAATCTTGTCTACCGACTTAAAAAATGGTGTTTCAAAGAAAATGCGATTGAAGTTTCAAGTAGAAATAAAACGGATTTTTTTTTTTTATAACTCCCATAGAATAGTCGCTTCCAGCACCATATAACAAAGATACTGTTGCAGCTGCGATGTCCAGGTCATCCTTTTGTTCCTGCCTGAGACGAATTCTTGCCTCTAGGATACCAGTCTCAGCTTTTCTCTCAGCTATTAGTAGGTATATGATGTTCATACTCTTTTCGCGCGTATTCCTGGATATTTCGGCTAAATTTCAGGTCCATCCCGTGCATAAGAAGTAATAGAGCTGAGATACCTTCGTTGAAAGTACAAGCGGCAACAGACGCAGCAATTTCAACTATTTTGGAACTAGCAGGAAATATTTTTGGAATTAACTTGTTCAGACTCTCACTATTATTTTGCGTAAAGCCACCAAGACACCACTCTAGAAGCACATCTTTGCTAAACTACTCATAAATAGGATTGATAGCTAGCATCATTTGGCAATGGAGCATAATCGTGTTTGAATGATGATAAAACATTCATAGTTGAAGCACGCTGCCAAACGCATCATGAGTCAGGGCCGCTTGGGCATTTCCCGTGCTGTGGGTTTTCATCCGTGGAGGTATAGTGGAAGTAACAAGTGTTCATTTGAAAAGTCAATCGAGTAGCATGTGATTTACTGAGAACATTTTGAAGTATGTCGTAAATTAACATTTACTACTTAACCTACGAAGTCGTATATTTTGACAGTTTCATACATACAAATAAATAACACATAAAAGGTATTTATTGAAAACTATAACAAATATTGAAAATGTTGTCCTTTAAGATCAATGCACTTTAAAATCCTCCGTTCAAAATTTCTGATGAAATTCTGCAACATTACTGGATTGTTATTAATTTCCATGCATTTCTGTTCGATTCTCTGTAGCATATCATTAAAATTCAATATAGGTGTTCGAAATATGTTATTTTTTAGATAAAGCCACAAAAAGAAGTCGCAAAGTTGTTAAATCGCATGAACGTGAAGGCCAGGCAATTTCAGTATTTCGACTAATTATACGCTCATCAAAAAAATTCTCTTAAATAATCCAAAAATTCTGCAGTACATTGACAAGGTGCTCCGTCTTGTTGGAAATATGCATTTTGAAGTTCACCATCATGCAACTGATTGACAAATGGTTGTAAAATTTCCGTTCGGTACCTTTGAGCAGTTAACGTTCCCTGAAAAAATATTGGTCCAATGATTAGCCTTCGCCTTATCGCTGCCCAAACACCAATTTTCTCTGGATGTAGCGATTCTTCATTAATTACATGTGGATTTTCACTACACCAAATTCTTGTATTTTGTGAATTTAGGTATCCCGTTTTATAAAACCATGCTTCATCAGTAAAGATGACTCTGCGAAAGTTCTCCATTATTGTTCATATTTACAAATCAATTACAAAACTGTTGTCTACGTGGGTAATCAATTTCTAACAATTCTTGTACTGCTGTGACACGGTATGGATAAAGTTGCATATCTTTTTTTAATAACTTGTGAGTTGTACCAACAGAAAGGTTTATTTGTTGACTCAAATGTCGAACAGATGTTTGTGGTTCATTTTCCATTATTTCTTCAACACGATTGACAACTTGATGTGTACGTTTCTTAACTGCTCCGCTGCCTGATTTTCTTAAGAGACTACCAGTTTCAGAAAAAAGATTTAAAGCTCTATCCAAAGTAATCTTAAATTGTATATAATCTATTACAAAATGTGGAAACTTAACTTGAAATTCTACCATGCAATCTTGAACTGAATAAACCCATAAACCATCAATTTTATTACCACTTCGAAGATAAGCCTGTACTAATAAAATTTTATTTTCTAAATTGAAAGGCAATTTAAAACTGAGAAGCAATTTATTTAAACCAGAATCGACGCACGAATATGTTATGCACTAACTTATGTTTGTGATTGATATTATCAAATGTCATTTGGATTTACGTTTACGGAACAACAAACACATACTAATATATTTGCGTCTTATTCTATCAAAATTTCAAAGTAACCTAGATTGACTTTTCAAATGAACACGCGTTACGTTGCCCATATAGCGTCCTTCATTTTTTCAACTGAATCACAGTTTCTCCTTATAGCCAGTCCGTAATAAACTGTTATCTTATTAATCAATTTATCCCCAAGGTTGCCTTTGCCAGATAGGGTTTTTTTTTGTGGAGAAATGAGTGAAATCACAATCTCGAACGAATCTCGTAGCTCAACAAGCTATATGAAGCTCAAATATTTAGAATAAGTGACTCTCAGAAAGTAAGAGAGACGAAAGCGAGAGAGACAGCCAAACAATAGCTAAGCCCTGCTAACAATAAGCACCTGCCTCGGTATACCTGCGTCGCTCCCGTCCGGTCTTTCCCAACGGCTGGGAATTCCCACAGTCTCTCTCTCCTCGACTTTTACTCCGATTGACTTCAAACTTTAGGAGAATATTCTGGAAATATTGTACTATTAGATAATGAAATTAAAAAAAAAAATTATCCAAATTTTCAGACCCACGCAACCCCTTAAGTCATCCTACGACTATCCAGCAGCTCAAAGAATCAATTTCACAACAAGTGGCAGCTATTCCAGTTAATTTACTCCACGATGTTGTCCACAGTATAGAAGAAATGCAGCTTCTTGTTGAAAAACAAGATGGCGGACATATTTAAAATTTGCGCTGGAGTGATTTGCTTGGTAATAAACTCCAATACCAATAAAAACCTGCCTTTAATTTGTATATACTTTACTTTATATGGAAATTACAGCAATTTCAAAATGTAAGTTACTTTTAAATAACCCTATATACAGGGTGTTCACGCAAAAACGCCCCTGTTCCTAGCGCACTTATTTGGAGTCGGATTGTAAGAAGCGATACGTCAAATTAAAAGTCTTAAAGAATACTACGAACTGAAGCTTAAATCTAATTTTTACCTGTTTATCCTTTCCAAGGCCAAATGTCAATTTTTTTTTCAAATTGTAACCTTTTTCTTTTATTAATTTAATAGAGATTTTTTTGTGAATTCAGTGATGTACCACAACCGATATTTCTTATTTACTTTAGGGCAGTGTTTTTCAACCTGTGGGTCGCAACCCTCTGGGGGGTCGCGAAACCTCTGTAGGGGGGTCGCGAGAGGTCGAGAGAACAAAATGATACTCGTTATGTTATTTATACAAACACATTAACAAAAAATAAAATCTTCGAGTACTCGTTCATTTTAATGTGAAGGTTGCGCTTGAGTTTGTTCAATCAATTTCTCCCATCGTGGATCTGTTTTTGCAACTTTAAGTATTAAATCGTTTTCCAAATTTAAGCGATTTCTTGAAAATGCCAACTCGCACAAGTACGAGGTAGAAAATGGAATCAAACACTTCAAAGCCTCGGTTGTTAATTCCGGGTATTCTGTTTTTCTTTTAAACCAAAAGGTTTCCAAATTTTCAGACTTGAATTCCAAGTGTAACATCACATCGGCAGATAATTCCAGCAGATTCTCTTTGAGCTTAGTTGATAAATTTGCCTCATTTATAGCTGCATTTAAAAACGGATTTAAGATCCATCTTTGCCCAGTGTTATCCGATATCTCTTGCACTGAGAAGTAATGACACAATTCTTTCTTCAAATTATCTAACACCATTTTCATACCAGATATATATGAGTTGATGTTAATCTCGCTTCCGACTTCTTCAATGGAAGACTGTGTCGACGAAAATGAATCAAAGTTGTTTTGATTTATAAATGATGACCACAATTCAATTTTTTTTATAAAGCCATGGAGTTTGTCTTTTGCTGTAATGACATTTTCATCCCGCCCTTGAAGACTTTTATTCAAGTTATTTAAATGCTCAAATAAGTCAGAAAGAAAAGCCAATTTCAAAAGGAATTCCGGGTCAGAAATGAATTCAGAGTAATGTGACTTGGCTTGTTGTAAATATACTAATAGTTCAGCGCGAAGTTCCATAACTCTGGTCAGTACTTTGCCTTTTGATAACCACCTAACTTCTTTATGGTAGAGCAAATGGCTGTGTAGTGCCCCATATCTTCACAAATGATTAGAAACAATCGAGTCTGCAACGCTTTTCCTTTAATAGAATTTACAATGTTAATAATAATATTTAGAACTTGACTGTATTCTTGTGGCAAAGTTTTGGCTGCAAGAGCATGGCGATGGAGAAAGCAATGCATCCAACAAGCGTTTGGCATCTGTTCTTTCAGTCTAGCAATAAATCCACTCTTCGCACCAGTCATGGCTTTTGCTCCGTCACTACAAATAGCAATGCATTTTTGTGCCCAATCGATATTCATATCTTGCGTAGCTTCAAGGAACGTGTCATGCAAGCACTGACCTGTAGTATTTTTGGGTAGTGCCTTGCAAAATAGTATTTCTCCATTAATATTTCATTTGATTCAAAACGCACAAAAGCTACAAACTGCGCACAACCCGCAATTGATTCATCAAATTGCAAGGACACAAAAGAACTTTTCTTAATTTTTCCTATGACTTGATTACGAACGTCAGTCGCCATATTGCTTATCCTGCGTTGAATCGTATTGTCAGAGAGAGGTATACTTTTGAGCTTTTCGACCTCTTGCTTGCCAAACATAATCTCTGCTATATCTAAAGCCGCTGGTAAAATCAAATTTTCGGCAATACTGTGAGGTTTTCCTGCTTTAGCCACACGAAAAGCTACTCGATAACTAGCGAGCAACGCTTTCTCATTTAGGTTGGACATTTGTCCTATAGCAGTTTGTTGATGTTCAAGAGCTTTTAATTTTCGCTCAAAAAATTCCACGGGTTTATTTTTTTCATTAGGATGTTTTCTGTTTAGGTGGCGTACCAACTTCGATGGCTTCATGCTTTCTCTTGACAAAGTTTCAAAGCAAATTACGCACTGCGGTATATTCTCAATCACGGTAAACCCAAATTTCAAATAATTGTCGTCATAAAGACGTTTTTTCTTTATTCCACTACTGCCGCTAGACTTAGACGTTGATGGTTCTGATGATCTTTTCAGGAATTTATCCATTTTCAATTATAACAAACAATTCAAATAAATACGTAAAACAAGTGATTCGCGCTCTTCAAACAACTAAACAGCAGACGACACGACCACTTGCTTCGCGGCCTTGCACTCAACTGCCGTGGCCGCGGTCGAGCGCCCTATTTATAGGCCAGCGCATTCTAGCGAGAATCATCACGAAGCGTAACGAAACGTCTTGAAACTTGTGGAGCTTTAGCGCGGGCCGTGGAGCGCGCGGGGGACTACCAGCGCCATCCGTTAGTAACACTATACTAGTTCCGAGTGTTACCAACAGATGGCGCTGGGAGTCTCGGTCCTAACAATATGTTTGTATTTGTTTGTTAGTTATCAATTGGCCACCTACTTGATTTAAAATTATATGTTTTACGTATTTAATTGTATATTTATATCCGAATCCTAATAACGCAAACGCCTAAAATTTTTGTGTGGGTTAAATATTTTTAACATACATGAAAAAAAGGGTCGGGAAATATTTTTTGATACTAGGGGGGTCGTGTCATGAAAGGGGTTGAAAAACACTGCTTTAGGGTAATAAAAAAAAAGAATAACCAAGATTGACACAGCCGTGGTTTTTGGAAACAATGTTTCAGTACGAGAACAACAATCTTTTCAATAACTAATTCTAAACAACAGATAACGTTTAATAACTGAACAACTAAATAAAGACATGACAAATTAACGAAAATGTTCAAATTGGACACCGTCTCTTCACTTTCTCGACATCTAGATACCACACTTTGTGTAGCATTAATTAGAATTTATGCTGGCGTTTCCCTACAAGCGTTGGCTATTCTATCTCTCAAAATTTCAGCCGTTTCTGGGCGAGTAACATAAACAGTGTCTTGAATGTATCCCCAAAAAAATCAAAGAAAGAATCCAAGGTTATTATGTCGCAAGACCAGGCGGGCCATGGTACAGGTCCGTAAGTTCCTATCCATTTATCTTCAAATTCTGTATTTAAATAACCTCTAATCAAGGAGCATTCTATGGTGTAGCTCCATCTTATTGAAAGAATAGTTCATTTCTTTCAATTACTAGCAAGTTATCTAATATTTCTTGTAAATCTTCTGTCAAAATTTAGAGATATTTTTCTAGGTTGAGATTTCCGTCAATGAAAATTGATTATATTATCCTGCCGCCTAGTATTAATTTGACGTATAGCTTCTTACAATCCGACCCCAAATAAGTGCGCTAGGAGCTGGGGCTGATATGTGGGTGGAGTAAAATGTTTCCCGGCCGCAGCCTGAGAAAGTGCGAGATAACTCGACGTCATAATAATAATAAGACAATGAATAATTTAAAAAATATATATTAAGACTGATGAAATGTTCCAAGAAATACAAAATTACAATAGCAATTTATCATACAATTGGTTCAAAAAGAAAAAAGAACACAAGTTTAATATTTATATGTTTTGGGTACTTTAACTCCCTTATTAAAAATAATTAAATTGAACGATGTAATGTTAAAACATTAAAACGACTTTTTAAATGCAAATATTCTAATTTGCATAACCAAATTTTAAACAATATTTTAACATTGTGATCGTATACTTCTTAGAAAATTCTCACTTTGTGTTAAAGTCAAGTAAGAAAAGTCAAAATTTAGTCACAGCAATTAATGTTTATTGCGTCCCATATATCAAACTATTATAGTGAGGATAACCACAGTACAAGGAATATTCTCGGAAGTCCAGTTTCTTATTTTAAACGCCTAACCTTTCACCAACCTTTCAAAGATATAATACTCGCTGTATTTTCTGAGAAATAAGTAAATAGATGTTAATTACAGAAATGTATTTACAGATTAGGCTTCTTTGCTAATTATATGTACGTTTTCTGTGATTTAATTTACAAGGTATAATTCAATAAAGAAATATTTAATCGAAGGAAAATATCCGAATTTAATCACGCATCAATAAATAAATTAATAAAGTTCAAGTCTTCATGGAAGTTGACATTTAAAGTAAGCCTGGCGTATTACACTATAATAATGCATTATGGACAAAATATTAAATGTTACTAAGCATGTTATGAGTACATTTCCAACAATTAGCAGAAGTAGATACTTTTCACAACACGTGAAACAGACTATTTATTTACGCTTTTATTAGAATTAAGCTAAAATACACTGGTGTTATATAGTATATACTTTTATTACTTAGAAGTATATTGCAATATTTTCAGTAGTAATATAACAAGTACAATAAAAATTATTGATAATTTTTGGAAAATTTTACCGAATGCGAGATAAGTTGAAAAGGAGTGTAACTTGCATGAGTTCAAATTGATTAAAAATAATCGATTCATTTTTATTGCACAAATTATATTTAACGGATTATTTTTTAATAATTTTATTAACCAATCGTTTAGCAGTATTTGCGGACACGTGTTTAATTCTGTGCAATCACAATATTATTATAATGAGAATAATCTTAGTACATTATTCTCCCAAGAATATTTTCTAGTATTTTGTTTCTGTTTGTCGACAACGTATTTTCTAGTTTTGACACCTGTCACCAGTATTATTGCAAATTGGAAGCAATGAACCATAAGCGATTTAGTTCATCATCAGTGGAAGATATAAACGCACAGATTAAAGAAAATTCGTGCAAAAATACTATGGTTAGTAATAATTCAATATGGAAACAATTCCAATCATTTTGCGACGAACGGGGTTACAAATTAGAAGGAAATACACCAGTCACAAAACTGGCAAACATTTTGAAAGACTGGGGATTTAATAGGAAAAGGTGCAATGGAGAAGATTACAAAGAAGCCGTTATTAAAACAATGTGGAATAAAACCGCCAAATTAATGCAAGAGTTGTACTACAACGAATTTAGTAGAAAATTAGACCCCTTTAATGATATCGAATTTAAATCTGCGAAAGAAGCCAGAAATACAAAACGTAAGATATTACAACAGGTGCCAGAAAAAATGAAGCAAAGTTCTGCAATTCTAACTAATGAACAAATCATGGAAATAATAAAACGCTACGACGAGGAGACACCCTTCGGTTTGCAAAAATGCTTTTATCACATTGCTTCATATGAGCTAGCATGGCGTGGGGGAGAAGGTTGTCAATGTTTAGTGCATTATTTTCAAGAAGAAACAGACAATACTGGTTTGGCCACTGGAAGAGTTGAGTATAATCCGGTTTTCTCTAAAACAGCGCAAGGTGTGGCACAAAAGTTGACTGATAGTAAATGGTTAATACCAAATACTGAAAAGCCTGATGCGTGTCCTGTCCGATTGCTCAAGAAATTGCTAAGCAAGAGGAACGAACATATAAAAACTGACAGACTTTTTTTAACAGTAAACATTGCTTGGGAAAAACCGTCGTCTTCAGGATGGTACAAAAATATGCCGTTGGGGGTGAACATAATGTCGAAGTGGATGAAAGAATCGGCGGACATGATTGGGCTGGACACTAAAAAAATAAAAATTACGAACCATTCTTCAAGGTCAAGTGCAATGTCTCATCTAGCGAAAGCAGATGTTAACGAGCAGGAAATAATAAAAATTAGGGGCCACAGCTCATCTAGTTCATTGAAACCGTACCTGCAGTTGAATAATGAACATCATTCAAGTTTGATTAATAACCTAAGAGACAAGGGAGAAGTTATAACTTTTAACACAACAGAACAGAAGAATGTTGCAAAATCCACCACTCACGGACAAAACATTTACAATAATTGTGTATTTCACATACAAACTTTTAACATGAATTAATTTTGTAAATGTACAGAAATAATATTAAAAAGTTGTATTTTAATGCTGTATTTCTTATTTAAACATTAAAAAATAATCTTTGGAATACCACTCGAGAGTGAGAAATAATTAGAAAATAATTCTCCAGTCTTTCTCAAACTTGTTGCATTTCCTAGCAACAAGTTTTCGAAAATCTGTCGAATTATTTTTAATATATTCTCACTCTCTTGTGATATTACTATTGAAAATTTCATGAATCATTTTGTCGCAATGACAATTAACAATAACTGATTTGGAGTTACTAAGGACAATTTTTGATTTATCAATAATTTTACAAAACTGTACATTTTATAAGTGCTGTCACATTTCACGCAATGCCGCGATTTGGAAACGCTACAGGTGACGAATAGAGAAGTTAACTCCCATAAATACCAAATAATTAAAAACTTCTGTATGGAAACAATTTCAAGAATTTTCTGCTCAAAGAAATTATGTACTGGAGAAAACGACTTCTGTACAAGAAATTAAGTCTATTTTGAAAGACTGGGCTAGTAATATGCGCAAAAAAAGATGGATCATTTTCCAAAAAAACTGTTGTAAAGACAATGTGGAAGAAGAAGAAAAATACAACCCCAAGGCGAGATTCAGGGTGGAACATAACCTTGAATAATAAATGGAATAAACTAAAATTACTGCCTATTGCTAAACTTGCAAGCAAAGGTTGAGACAAATCAAGTGAAGAATATGAAAAAATTGTTTTAGTTAATTGCCACGGACCTCAAATTGTTATAAAATAAAATAAAAAATCAAATTCTTTTTTATTAAGATTGTTTGTCAGACTTAGAGCAACTTGTAGGCCAACTTCTTACCAACATTCAAAAATGTCAGAAAATGAAAACGAATTAATTGTTGCAACAACCAAAACATATGATTAAAAATTCGGAACTAGTTCATATTGCTATAGACTTTTCCCCGCAAATATTTTGAAAAGTTTTAATTATTTATCGTTGTACATTTATTTTGGATGCCAGTGTATAATTTTTGAAATTTATTATCTATGAATGTATTTTTATTTTGAACTGATATTTCTTTTTTGACTTGTGTAGTTGAAGCACGCCGTTTGGCTTTGCTGTATCCGTATTCAGACACTATTGTACGCTGAGTTTAGAAGGTCATGTGTTAAGAAGATAAATCTTTATCTTTGTCTTAAGTAGCTTTGTGATTTGATTTAATTTGTGATGATGTTTGATTTCAATACCGATTTATTTACGAGTG
This sequence comes from Melolontha melolontha, assembly GCA_935421215.2. Lineage (NCBI taxonomy): Eukaryota > Metazoa > Arthropoda > Insecta > Coleoptera > Scarabaeidae > Melolontha > Melolontha melolontha. Next base: position 5,973,182 of record OW285239.1, on the reverse strand, counting down.
TGTAGAACTCGTAATTGTTTAATTTTTAGGCTTTCTAACTCAGGTGTCTCGAGAAAATAAAAATACAGTAGAATCTCACAAATTAGAACCACTTTGTGCACCGGGCAGTTCGAATTTCTGAAAAGTTCGAATTTCTGGACATTTTTTTTTTTACAGAAAATGATAAAATTATATTAAAACTAGTTATGTAAGCTTTATTTTAACACAAAACAGTTTTTATTTATTAACATTTAATTAATTGAACATATTAAATTCATAGAAAAACTTTTAAAAAGTTTTTTAATTATTAGGTATTTAATTGGTTTTTAACATAAAGTCAGTAATACTTGTTTGTTTTTTTGATTTATTTAAACTTGATACAACGATATCGTTACGGACGTCCATAAGGTTAGATATGTGTTTACTGGAAAATATATCACTGGTTTTGCACCATTTTATAACATTATTGATGCCTTCAAGGACTTTTAAATGAGGAATAGCTGGCGTTATGTCGATAATATCGACGTCGCTGCTATCTGAAGCCTCCTCATCGCTATTCTCTGCATCAGATCCGTCAGTAAACACATCTTCATTCCATTCCTCGATTTTATTTACATTTACGGAATTGTTTGGCATAATTTCATTCAAAAGATCAAGATTTATTTGAAGAACTTCATTGCAATCCTGATTTCGTTGAGCCAATTGTGCTAGTGGCAAATCATCATCGCTGTCGTAATCGCCTGAGTCCCAATTTAATAATTTGGACCAAGAATTTTTTAACACTGTCTGTTGTACCGCATCCCATGCTTGTTTCAACAATATTATTGCATCTAGGATTGAATGCCGTTTCAAAAGCTTATCAATATCACCACCATCACCAATTAATTGAGATAGCAACTAACTTCTGTAAATAAGTTTTGTAATTTTAATAGGATTTTGATCCATTGGCTGCACAGCTGCTGTTACATTTGGCGGCAAGAAATATGCAATTATATTACCATCCTCACTTTGAAGTTCATCAATTGGTGCATGAGCGGAACAGTTATCTACAAGCAGAAGAGCTTTTGGGGCCAAATTACTGTCTTCAGAAAATTGGATGACCTGTAGAGCAAAAAAAAAAAAAAATATGGAACTTAAAATATGCATTGGTTAAACATAATTCTTTGATAAATATCTTGTGAAACAAGTCATGAAAAATCGAAGACATCCACGCATTTTTCGAAAAGTCATAATGAAGTGGGTTATCAAATCCTCTGAAGCTTCTGGGCTTTTTAGCTTTTCCAATAATCAATGGTTTTAATTTGTGTGAGCCATCAGAATTTGCGCCTAGTAAAATTGAAACGCGTTCTTTTTGAATTTTAAATCCTTGGGCACTTTTTTCACAAGCAGCGACACATGTTTTATCTGGAAGGCAACGGAAAAATAATCCGCTTTCATCAGCATTATAGATTTGTGTTTCCAATAACCCCATTTCCGCGACTTTTGCACGAAATCTGTGTAGAAATGGAGTGACCTCACCAACATCACTCGAAAGTATTTCACCACCAATTTTTAAAAACCGTATTCCATGACGGGTTTTAAATTTGGAAAACCTTCCATCACTTGCAGTAAATGCGTTTTCATCTTTATCGGGGTACACTTCACTAAAAATTGACTTAGCTTTTGCTTTTATACGGGTCCTGTCACTGTGTTCTTCTTTTCAGGTTGATTTAAAAACCACTTGTAAAGGCGCTTTTCCATTTCCTCATATTCTGCCTTATGTAAAGATTTTTTTTTGCTTCCTGATAGGTGCTGGTAACTGCATCCATTATTTCTTGTTTTTTTGATTTTATGGAGCTGATGGAAGATTTTGTCACATTAAAATCTTGAGCTGAACGATTTCCACTCACGCCTTCATTAAGTCTTTTTAATATTTTAACCTTAGTATCCAAAGATAAGGTATTTTTTTACGTTTGTTTGGCATTTTTTTTTAACTTTCACACGTATGAACACTTCACTTTGACCTTCAGTCATCAACTGACCCAAATTTGTACAAGCATATTAAATTTCATACGCATATGACCGAATTGTACATACCACGAATAACTCGCTGATTCCCCGTTTTATTTTTACTTTAATGAGCGAAAAAAAATAATTTGTAGTGAAAATACAAAAAAAAAAAAAAATAAAAAAACTTCCAGAAATTAGAACCCTCTGTTCTAATTTTAGAGCGTTTAATTTGGTTTTTCGCCTATTTAGTTCAAAATCATAGAAAAAAAAATATTTTCTAGTGGAAATAAAAACCAAAAAAAAAACACTTCCAGAAATTAGAACCACAGGTTCTAATTTCAGAGCGTCCAATACATTGAAATGGCCGGTTCTAATTTCTGGACGGTTCGAATTTGTGACGGTTCGAATTTGTGAGATTCTACTGTATATGTTTTTTTTCATCTATGTAAGTAAAGTATATTATTCTTATTATCATTATTATTATTTTGTGTGTATTGCATTTTGGATTTTTACACTGTGTTAAGTTTGATATATATTTTAATATTAGTTATTTGAGTTAAATGAAAAAGATTGTTTTTTAAAGTTTCTAGTTAAAAGAATCTGTAACTTTAAAATTTTGTTCGCTTCGATTCAAGGGCATATTTTTTTCATGTGGCTTGCACATGCGTTAGAGATTGTTTCGGCCTGTCATATCTGGTTGTTTACTTTGTTTATTGAGGGAGAAATTGAAAAGTATCTTTGGAATTTATTAGTTGTAATTTTGCTCGGTTGTCACTAAGGAAGTTTTATTATATGCTACGGTCATTTTCATATAATATTTTTACCTTAATAATATTGTTTAATGACGCAATATTAATCTTTATACTTCATAAAGATATTTTTTTTTAATTTTTTTTTTATTGTTGTATTAAAGTTTCATTTAAAGTTTATTGTGTTTTTTATTTAACATTACTTCAAGAAGTTTACAAGTAACTTAAAGCAATATAATTAAAACATTTGTAAAGACTCTTTTACTGGCGCTTGATAAATTTGTAGAAGAGAAAAACCACGTTTTCCAATTGGAACTCTGAGGGAAAAGCAGTTTCATTTTGAAGATAAACCATCTGAGTATACTAGCTGGACAGATTGGTTGTGAATTGTGAATTAGCAAAGTACAACATCACAATTCATAGCAATATGTAACCAAAACACCAAATAGCTAGTACGATTGCGCAGTAGTTCTGGAACTGTTCTGAATTGCGAACCAAAACAAACCTTATATATAATTTTATATTTTGGAAATGTATAATTACATATATGCAAAAAAGCATACTTGAAAAAATAAAAATAGCTATTTGTGAAACAAGTACATAATGTAGGACTTTATTGACGAGCTGAGTTTACTAGGCGAGCGAGCTTTAATAAAAAAGGAGAGACAATAAAGTCCATTATGTTGCGAGTTGCATATATAGTTTTATGTTCGACTGCTTTGAATTCTTAAGAATAGGTAATAGTTTTCGGAAAATTCCAGTATTGGTTAATGATTTTTGCTGTTGCCATTAATTACCCAGATTAATGTCAAGTTTAGTAATTTTGCCATTTGGTAAAAGTAAATTTAAAATGAAGGAGTTTGAAGAAATAATTTCTGCCGATATAAATGAAATAACGTTGAATGCAAAACAATTACGGACAAAAGTTAAGATTCTCACCAACATTGTTCAAAATTTGCCTTGAACACGTATTAAAGGGATGGAAGAAAATATGCTGAAACATGGGCCTACCCTAAAACGAAAGCGTCGTATATACATTACGTTTCGCAAATAACCAAATATTAATAGTCCAGGAATACGATGATTTGAATTACATGACCCGCAAACTTGTAGAGGAATACGAAAAAGGGGAGCTAGAGGTAAATCTCAACAAGATCGGATATAACGTGTGTTCATTTGAAAAGTCAATCTAGGTTACTTTGAAATTTTGATAGAATAAGACGCATACATATTAGTATGTGTTTGTTGTTCCGTAAAGGTAAATCCAAATGACATTTGATAATGTCAATCACAAATATCCAGTTAGTGCATAAAATAATCGTGCGTCGATTCTAGTTGAAATACATTTCTTCTCAGTTTTAAAATGGCTTTCACTTTAGAACATAACATTTTTTTAGTCCAGGCTTATTTTCGAAGTGGTAATAAAATTGATGGTGTATGGGTTTATTCAGTTCAAGATTGCATGGTAGAATTTCAAGTTGAGTTTTCACATTTTGTAATAGATTACATACAATTTAAGAATACTTTGGATTGAACTTTAAAACTTTTTTCTGAAACTGGTAGTCTCTTAAGAAAATCAGGCAGCGGAGCAGTTAAGAAACGTACACTCAAGTTGTCAATCGTGTTGAAGAAATAATGGAAAATGAACCACAAACATCTGTTCGACATTTGAGTCAACAAATAAACCTTTCTGTTGGTACAACTCACAAGTTATTAAAAAAAGATATGCAACTTTATCCATACCGTGTCACAGCAGTACAAGAATTGTTATTACCCAGGTAGACTACTGTTTTGTAATATTTGTAAATATGAACAATAATGGAGAACTTTCGCAAAGAGTCATCTTTACTGACGAAGAATGGTTTTATAGAACGGGATACCTAAATTCACAAAATACAAGAATTTGGAGTAGTGAAAATCCACATGTAATTAATGAAGAATCGCTACATCCAGAGAAAATTGGTGTTTGGGCAGCAATAAGCCAAAGGCGAATCATTGGACCAATATTTTTACAGGGAACGTTAAATGCTCAAAGGTACCGTACGGAAATTTTACAACCATTTGTCAATCAGTTGCATGATGATGAACTTCAAAATGCATATTTCCAACAAGACGGAGCACCTTGTCACTGTAATGCAGAATCTTTGGATTATTTAAGAGAATTTTTTGATGAGCGTATAATTAGTCGAAATACTGAAATTGCCTGGCCTGCACGTTCATGCGATTTAACAACTTTGCGACTTCTTTTTGTGGCCTTATCTAAAAAATAACATATTTCGAACACCTATATTGAATTTGAATGATATGCTACAGAGAATCGAACAGAAATGCATGGAAATTAATAACAATCCAGTAATGTTGCAGAATATCATCAGAAATTTTGAACGGAGGATTTTAAAGTGCATTGATCTTAAAGGACAAAATTTTCAATATTTGTTATAATTTTCAATAAATCCTTTTCAAATGAACACTTGTTATGTGCATTGGAGGATATTAACGATGCTTATATACTATTCAAAAAATTATCGAAATATTAAAAATTTCAATTTAGAGTTCTCTGATGAGTCATATGATATAAAAAGGCAAAAAAGTCTTTCAAGAATTAAGTAAAAATGTTGAAATTAAAAACAAAAAAACTGCTTTTGACTGAATCTGCAAATTTAATAAACAAAGCCATAACACATTGTCAACTTGTATTAGAGGAGCTGGAGAAATATTTTTTGAGAAGCTAAGCTCAATATTAGAAAAGAATCAAGGAATTAGAATTCTTTTAAGTTTCTAATATTTTGAAAGGGGAAATTGTAGGTGATATTGAATAAGAGCCTTCCTTACATTGTAGGCGATTTAAAAAAATGCTCCAATTACTTGCGTTGATGTTGTACGATTTTTTCCACATTCAAACACTTGCTAAACAACATAGTCTTCTGTTGTTTAGCAAGTGTTTGAATGTGGAAAAAATCGTACAACATCAACGCAAGTAATTGGAGCATTTTTTAAATCGCCTACAATGTAAGGAAGGCTCTTAGAAATAGAAAAATTAGAAAACCATCTAATTGTAAATTTTTTAATAGTACCTAATTGTAATAACTGGATAGATTATACATCAGAAGTCATAAGTAAATAGATGTATTTATTGTTAGATATTATTAATTATTAATAGTTGCTAAATATTAGTAATTACATATTCTTGAATAACATTTATAATCTCTAAAGATATTTTAAGTTTTTGTAAACATATCGTTAATAGTGTTACACAAATATTATGTAATGTAACAGACTTTAAAAGTAAAATAAAGTTTTGTTTGATTGAATTGGATTTGGCTTTTGTTAGAATGTTATAAAAAAAAAATAAAAAATTTAGCATATTGATTCATATTTGTCTATATTAAACCATATTTGTCAAAATATGTGCATATATATGGTGCACATTTTGTTATTTTTACATAAATATAATCCGAGCTTTAATTATAACTTAAACCGTTTCAAAATATTCGCCCAAACCAATTTTCAATCTATTGTATTCTACGTAAAGTGCATATAAATTTGTCCGTAAAATTTTGTTCGAAAACAAGTTAACGGATGGAAACCAATATTTGTTAATTCGATGTGCTTCTAGAGTTCGTATTGTGGTAACTTTATGGCTTGCGAGCACGGATCTTTACGGTTACATTCATTGAAACCTCATTCACCTATTGATTAGTTGCACGCTGAGCATGAATAATATATGTGGGCCTTTCTTTGACACTCTAAATATTGTCGAATGTCTGGCTACACACTTAATTCAACATCTGGAAGGAACGATTAAGTCAATACTTACAAAAGACGACGGGATTATAAACATTTTTAGCTTTATTAGTAACTTTGATTCTAGGAATATCTAATATTACAAAATAATACTTTATCTATCTACCTAAGCTAATACTAGTACGTAAGCAACGATTATACAAGCTGTCCCGTATCGTTATGTTCAAATTTTAAGAGTGTAAAGTAGATTTCATTTCAAGTAACAAACACGCAAAACTTGTATATCAATTTTTATTTGTTTCAAAGTTACAGATCTATGAATGTGATTGTCAGATCATGAAAAAAAATGTAATCCTAAAGTCAATAAAAACTGATTTTATTTAAAAAAAAGTTAATAATATTTTCGAAATGTCCACTTCGTTGTTGAATGCAGGCTTGTGCCCGTAAGTCAACAGAAGAAGTACTTATGCGAATTTCATACCTGTTTTGTCGGATTTGCTCGGCAGCCAGGTGAATACGATCCAACAACTCTTCTCTTGTGTTCGAAACTTACGCGTAGACTAAATTTTTCATGTACCCCCATAAATAAAAATGAAGGGGATTAAGATCGGGTGATCTGGGTGGCCATTGCAACAGGACCACCTCGACCAATCCATCTTGGATAATTGACGTTAACCCAATTTCGGACAGCAATTCCGAAATGTTGTGGTGCCCTATCCATGTGAAACCACATATCTCGTCGAACATTCAGTGGGACATGCTCTAAAAGACCTGACAGTTCGTCAATAAGAAATTGAAAGTAATTGTCCGCATTTAACCTCCCAGGAAGAACGACACGACCAATCAACAAGTCATGGATTAGGGCCGCTCAAACGTTATTAGAAAATTCATGTTGAAATTTAGATGGGCGTATAGCTTTGGGATTTTTTGATGACCATCTGTGAAGGTACCTCAGATTTGTAACACCACTTCTCGTGAACGTAGATTCATCTGTCCAGAGGACTGTTCTGCAGAAATTAAAATGAAGCCGTGACTGTCTTAATATCCAGGTAGAATAAACTAGACGAGCATAGTGGTCTGCCTCAAGCAAACCGTGTCTCCTGCGATAGTGATATGGATATAAGCCCTCACGTTTTAAAATTCGCCAAACTGTCGTTCGTGGCACTCCTAGTTGTCTAGCGATTCGACGTACACTTGAGAGTTGGATCCCTGGTAACAATAGCTACTGCTTCTTCCTCTAAGTCTGCTGGCAAATTTGCTCCTCGGTCGAAAAGATAATCACGCAGTCCGCATTCCCGAAATTGTTTGTGTACTTCCAGAAACGTTGTGTAATGAGGAACGCGCCTATCGGGAAACCGATGTCGGTATTCAATAACTGCTTGACGTGTACTGCCGTTACAGTAGCCATACACAAAATGCATGTCCGCATACTCTTGAGAAGAAAATCGGTAAGGCATTTTGAATAAAGAAAACGTGTCCCCTCACTAATAAGCTGTTGTATGAACTGAAACGTAATGTAATCCTGTATTAAAAAATGTAACGTTAACAGTCATCTGAATATTTATTTATTGTATGATATTCATGGTTCAGCACTTACGAAATAAGTAAGAACCTTCTTTATCATAAATCAATTTCCAGTACTCTTTTTTGTAGATCTCCAAGAAATTACTATATGCACTACGACACGTGTTTATTTATTTTAGGATAACATTTTATTATGCGACGTTAACAATCACAGGCCTGTTATTGAATCGTATAACTTTTTTTAAATAAAATCAGTTTGTATTGACTTTAGGATTACATTTTTTTTTCATGATTTGACTATCACATTCGTAGATCAGTAACTTTGAAAAAATTAAATTGGATATACAAATTTTGCGTTCTTGTTACTTTAAATGAAGTCTACTTTACACTCCTAAAATTTGAACATAACGTAACGGGACAGCTTGTATATACACTGCCCCCATAAATAATATAAGTGAACACTCAATAAAAGTTAAAAGACGAGGTTGGCATGAGAAGTACCAGATGACTAAAGACCGGATTATATGCGAAAAAAAAACTGAAAATATGCGCATAAATATGCAGATATTTTAGCCTAAATATGCACTTCCTTATGAAAAATATGCAGGTAAAAAGATACGAGGAAAATGGAATACTGTAGAAAAAAATATTCTATTATATTTACTACAAGTTTATTTAGAGCATTTTACAACGTAAACGTGTTATAAGAGCATATTTCAAATTAGAAATATCATCTATTGTCAACGCAATATTTTCTACTGAATCACCACACAAGATTTTCGCAATCTCCTTTAGCTTTTTAAAACCCTAATTTTTTCCTATTACACTTAAAAATTTTTCATACACGGACTGTCCCACTCCTCCTTTAACATCTAAACATGACTTTTCAAAGTTGTTTGTTATTTCAACGCTCTCGATTAGCGACATAAATTGTAAAAACTGTAATTGGATTTAATAAACCCCAACTGTTGAGGTGTATTTCTTTACTCGAATACACCTTTTTGGCGTCTATCACAGATTGTACATCCCCATCAAGATCCATAATAATTGTCATTATTCCTTCATAATGATTTGCATGAAAAATAACAGCCTCCAACCACGCTTCCCATCGCGTGATTACTGGTTGAGGAGGAAGCAGAAGTTGTTTGTAAAACTAAACTCGTAATGGGGCCTTTAAAAATACTTAAAAACACTACTAATTAAAGTATTTACTAAAGGAAAATGGTTTCTGACTTCCTTTGCAACACGATTTAGTCCATGCGCCAGGCAAGTTGTGTGAATTAAATTTGGGTAAAATATTTTCAAGTCGAAAGCTGCCTTCACCATCTATGGTGCAGCACCTGTCAAAAACAGTAGAATTTTCTCTGTTGGAATCGATTCCGGTAAGGAGAAAGTTGCCAGTTCTTCCTGTATAAACCTTATTATTGTCAAATTATTTGCCTTTTCCATCCGTTTGGATGAAATTAAATAAGATTTTGCTGGAGCCGATACGTTAAGGACACCAATCACTAATATTTTTTTCATTAACGAAGTCCCACGTTTTTTTTTTGTATTTTCTCCACATTTTATGTATTATAATCGACACACCTTTATTGGCCGTGTAATATATGTCCTAAAAGTTTTGTCACAAAATATTATTTTTTTCACGATCAAATTTATTATTATAAAGTACAATTCAATACTTAATTAAAGTAGATTATTAAATTATGTGAACTGGCTACCAGGCGCAAACTTCAACGGATGTCTATAATCAGGAGTTGGACGGACTCCAAATCAATTTTTCTCAGCTTTTCGTAAATTCACCCTCTTAGATGTTCTTTATTTTGGGCTTCCCACCCTCAATGATAAACCTTCCGCTACGATAAAGCCCAAGAATCCTCTATTGAGAGAGCCTGAGGCAAGCTTGGAGAGTTATCGATTTTAGGAACAATTGTGGTGTTCTTGTGGCCAGTTCTGGGCATCTCTAGAGTAATTACACGATGCCAAGTCTGATATTGTCAACAGCATTATGTTCATTGATGAATTCCAAGAAACTTGCAACTGTTTTTTTTTGCATTGTTTAAAGCTTCGCCTCTTACTCTTTCCAAAGAAGGTCGGGATATACCCCTCGTGAAAACTGCGTACCAGACAAGTATTTTATTAGACGAATTTTGCTTTATGCTTGTAATTAACATTGTCAGGGCATTCCACTATTTTGTCCGCATACCGCATACCGCAACACCATCGTTTTCTTTTAATTCAGAGTTACTCAAAATGAAATACTTTTCGTCATGTGCAATAATGCTTTCTTCACCGGTAAAATTCACTCGCCTGAGTTGATGGCAGCATCTTGGTATACGTAGCAGTTGGCTGTGGGTGTATCTGGAGCACTTTCGTTCTTTTCAATAATTGGACCATTTCTTCTCAATTCCAACGATACAGTATTCTTCCTCCTCATTGACATCCCAACTTGATTTTTCGCACTTCTCAACAGCCTCTCTGTCCTTTGTGCGGTAAATACACGGGGTCTTCCATCTTTTGGGAGGTTAAGACATGAAATTCCCTGTTCGCATTCCGCTATTGTGCAATAAATTGAAGAGTGGAAGTACCAAAGGCACTAAGTGCCAAAATCTGAGTTTTGTAGATATTTACTTAAAAAGGTTGTAAGTCCCATCGCCAATGTACGAGCAAGGGTTATAACCCTTGCTCGTACATTGGCGTGTAATTGGAGTGTAATTTTATTTCTAAGCTTTAGTAAAGTAAAACTAGATGGCGCTCAGCACTATGTCCTGGAAGTTTTTATTTTGAAAGGGTATAAGTTCCAAAGTCGGGTTGAATGTGTAAGCGTGCTTCTTTGTTTATAAACGTTTATTGGACAAGAAATTGCAGTGTAAACATGGAAGTTGTGCAAGAAAAGACTAAAGGAAGGTTTATAGAACAGCAGAGAATTAAAGAATGCTGGGAAGGCATATGTTAATAGGAAGAAGAGAGAAATTCCTCCGAAAAATCCACCTACTCAAGAGGTAAGAAATTTTAGGTTATGGCGGTAGTTTAAGATTATTATGCAAATAGATAGTGACTCCTCGTCCGTTGAACGGGCGGCGTATTTAGGTTTGCTGTAAAGTTAAACGGACGGTAAGTGATAAACGTAAATGTAAAAATATTTTATTGACCTACCTAAATATTTGCGTATCTCCTTCACGAGTCGTGTAAGTGTTATTTTGACTGCAAAAAAATAACATACGAACGAAAGCTTCAACTATTTGAGAGATTTTATGCTGAAAACTACAAAACGCAAGGGACGTATCTGATGGGCCTAATAAATTTAGTGAGAATAAAAAGACGTCGCCATGGAAATTATGAAACTGCCGCAAATAGCAAAAGGCAAATTTCCATATCCTACACACTTCCAGATCAAGATGGAAATTTTGTGCCTATATGCAGAAAGACATTTATGAATGTTTTTGATTGTACTCAGAAGCGTTTGGTTGGTTTAATAAATAAGAAAAGAATGGGAGATACCACATTTACTGATAGGCGTTCTAACAATAAGCCAAGCAAGTTCACGGAAAACGACCGCCAACTGATCCATCAACATATAAACTCCATCCCTAGAGATGTTTCACACTATTCACGTGCAAAATCAGAAAAGCAATATCTCAGTCCTGATTTAAATATTCATCGACTTTATAAAGCATTTTTGGCGAAAAACAAAGAATCTTCTGTCAGTTATAAGTTTTATAGAGGTGTGTTTAAGAAGGATTTCCCGAATCTAAGCTTTCATCGTTCTAGAGTCGATACATGTCATACCTGCGATAGGTTAAATTGTGAGGCAAAGCAAGCTTCTAGTGCTGGCTGCAGTGCGAAACAAGAACTCAACCTTCACCACCGAAAAGTACAACAAAGTCTGGAATATATGAAGAACCAAACCGCAAATTCACAACTTCCTGGTAGTGACAAATGCTGCATTTCGCTTGATCTCCAACAAGTTTTATTTGTTCCTACGTTGACACATTCAGATATGTTTTATCTGTCTCAACTATCTTGTTACAACCTGGGAATATATTTGTCGGACTCTAACCATGCTTTTATGTGTATGTGGCATGAAGGTGTTAGTGGACATGGAGGCAATGAGGTTGCATCTACCCTCCTCAAACTTTTAAATTCCGGTGTTACACCAAAAAAACATTTGCTACTATGGAGTGACAACTGTGCGGGGCAGAACAAGAACAGAATGGTAATATTTGTTTTAGTGTTCCTTGCTCTTCATAAAGTTTTTGAGACAATAGAGTATAACTTTCTAATAAGTGGTCACAGTTTTATGGCTTGTGACCGAGACTTCGCTCTCATCGAAAAAAGAAAGCGTGTTATGAAGGCAATGGTGCCAAATGATTTGCAGAATGTAATAACTTCCGCAAAATATGATCGGCCATTCGAAGTTATTGACATGTCTGTAAACGGATTTTGGGATATAAAAGAAGCTGCTGACACATTTCTCAACACTAAATCCTTAAATATCAGTAAGGCAGTAAGAATAAAGATTGATTATAAAAATCCAACACTACTTCATATAAAAGAAGCTTTCTCCGAGTTAGAAGCCTGGAAAAAAATCAATGTATTGAAGAAAGGAAAAACCACGGAAGGTCTAAGATCGGCAGAAATAAAACCTTTACCACCTGAGAATAAGATTACCGCTAATAAAAAAAAATCTCTATCGTCCATGATTCCTTACCTGGAAAATCCTGAACACAAATATTTTATAGAGAACTTCTTAATTTAGACGAAGAAAGCTTGGGGCCAAGCAGCAGCTCAACTCACCTTTAATTAGTACTTATAACCTTTAGGTTGTGAGGTACTTAAGACAAAATTTTGGTTTATGCTTATAACCTTTGTAGGAATCATAGTTTGGCACTTATGCTCTTTCAGTTTTAGTTCTAAACAAACTTCAATATTTTATTTTTTTGATAGAAACATTAAGTTTGTGTTCTACCAGTTACTATTTCTAGATGCTAGGAATCGTTTTAAAATGTTTATAATAGAAAAAATAAAAAAAAATTTGCTTTCTTAAAGTTGTTCTCTTAATTATCTCTGAATTATGAATATGGCACTTAGTGCCTTTGGTACTTCCACTCTTCAATTGTTGTACGTGAAATATATTCATTCTCTAAGATTCGGAATATTATAACATTGGACATCCACCCAATCGAGTTGTAGGTACTTTTTCGAAGTTCTAATTTATATGACATTGTAAAACAACAACTTAAAATTAACTAACTGTCAACTTAAAGTAAGCAATGTAACCAAACTTTTGTTAACAAAGGCAACTTGATATTATTTATTTTTTATTTAATTGTAATTTCATTGAATCTATGTCAAAACTTTAAGGCCATGCGTTAAAAGAGGTGACGACTTATTTGGAAAATATATAAGTGGGATTTGCTTCCGATAAGACTGGAATATTACTATTTAAATGTTGGAATAGAATTTTTGCTTTATTCAAATATGTCCTGAACTTGAATCAAAGACATTTTTAAGTCTTGCAATTCCGATATATACAGATTTCGTAAATATATATTTTGTTGGTTTTTATAATGACTGTCCCTTTGAAAAATAAAAGAATTATTATTACAACATCTGCGTAAAAAGCCATCTACGAAAACAAACATTAACTACTCAACAAATAGTTAGCCCTCAGATGTTTTTCTTAACCTGTAATCAATTGTAAAATTAAAATAAAATATTCTCACTATAACCAACAAAGGTATCATAAATTACAGGGAAAAATAAGTCAGTAATAATAGATTATTTCAACAAGAAGCCCTAGGTAATCTGGCTAGGTGATAATCTTTTACCGCGTCAGGTATCATATTCATCACCTGCTCTTCGGTAATTACAGAGCACACTTCGAATAAAAATAAGAAACCCTCCAAAAACCTCCAGACCTGTAAAGAGGCATCAGCAATCTTCAAGCCGTAGTTAATTATAGGCCGTGGGATTATATTAGACGTCATGTAACTAGTTCTGGAAGTATACTTTTATATTGTTAAAAAATAAACAAATTTAATATTATTACGAGAAGAATGGGTTTTGAAGAACCTCTGATATTAAATGCCTTCGTTATTTTCATTTGTAAAGGCGTCAACTAAGTACATACATCTGAAAAAAAAAACATTAGTATAATAGATTTTTTATATAGTTTACGGATTTATCCATTAATTACGAGGGTGGATTAATATACCTGGTGTACTTGAAATAAAAAGAAAACATAAAAAAATGAAAAGAAGTAACTATATAGAATATACAACCAAAATATTTTTCTAAAATTCTCTCTCATAAGCGAGAAAAAAAATGACAAAAATATATTAAAAAATATTGTTACACCACTGTGCGACTGACTATATTATAAAAAGTTCAGAGACGATATCTTAAAGTTGACCAACAATAACGTCTGTCAGTTTTAATATCCCCCTACGATTCAATACGTTCGATAAGATTTACATTTACATCTCCGATTAAAGATAGAGTATTATCAAATAGCAATTAGAGAACACATGTTATATGCTCTTTTAATATATCAACTTTAAAAATTCAATGCAAGTATAAATTTAGATACAAAAAAGGGATATTTATCAATACGTTTCTGCCGTATTACGCAGTTGTTATATAATGAAACAGATATGCAAAATACATATCCGTAACTGTAAACATGGACAAACACCTCGTATTTTTAGCATTTACTTCTGTTCAATACATATGTTTCAGCCATCTAGGCCTCATCGGTTGAACTAGTGAAGCAATGTGTATACAAATTAATACAGATCTGTTAAACAACGGATCTGTATCTGTATCTACATTTACGCTAAAATCGTCTCCAAGCCATAACCAGTTTCGTTCTATCAGGCGACACCAATTTAATCAGTGACATCTGAAGGAAGAAAGAGACTAGGCCAGAAAAGGCGATCTTCCGCTCGAATAGCAAGGCTATTACGAAAAAGCGGAAAAATTCGTATATTGGTGCTGTCCATTAACACGCGCCAGATGGCGGTAAATATACAAAAAAGGGATATTTATCAATACGTTTTTGCCGTATTACGCAGTTGTTATATAATGAAACAGATATGCAAAATACATATCCGTAACTGTAAACATGGACAAACACCTCATATTTTTAGCATTTACTTCTGTTCAATACATATGTTTCAGCCATCTAGGCCTCATCGGTTGAACTAGTGAAGCAATGTGTATACAAATTAATACAGATCTGTTAAACAACGGATCTGTATCTGTATCTACATTTACGCTAAAATCGTCTCCAAGCCATAACCAGTTTCGTTCTATCAGGCGACACCAATTTAATCAGTGACATCTGACGGAGGAAAGCGACTAGGCCAGAAAAGGCGATCTTCCGCTCGAATAGCAAGGCTATTGCGAAAAAGCGGAAAAATTCGTATATTGGTGCTGTCCATTAACACGCGCCAGATGGCGGTAAATATACAAAAAGGGATATTTATCAGTACGTTTTTGCCGTATTACGCAGTTGTTATATAATGAAACAGATATGCAAAATACATATCCGTAACTGTAAACATGGACAAACACCTCATATTTTTAGCATTTACTTCTGTTCAATACATATGTTTCATCATATGAACATCATATGTTTCAGCCATCTTGTTAATGGACAGCACCAATATACGTATTTTTCCGCTTTTTCGTAATAGCCTTGCTATTCGAGCGGAAGATCGCCTTTTCTGGCCTAGTCGCATTCTTCCGTCAGATGTCACTGATTAAATTGGTGTCGCCTGATAGAACGAAACTGGTTATGGCTTGGAGACGATTTTAGCGTAAATGTAGATACAGATACAGATCCGTTGTTTAACAGATCTGTATTAATTTGTATACACATTGCTTCACTAGTTCAACCGATGAGGCCTAGATGGCTGAAACATATGTATTGAACAGAAGTAAATGCTAAAAATACGAGGTGTTTGTCCATGTTTACAGTTACGGATATGTATTTTGCATATCTGTTTCATTATATATAAATTTAGAGACAATATTATTGTTTTTATCAACATATTTTATATTTATTACTTCTCGTAACAAAAAAAAAGCAACATTCTTGTGATACACATGAAATGATATCAGTTTTAAAAGTCCACAAATTATTTTTAGTATAATTTTTAAAATGGGTTCGTAAATTACTGTAACACACATCTTAATTTTTAATAATTTACTTGAATGTATAAAAAGCTGATTTCGTACGAGGTATTGACCTTAGAATACAGGTTAGCCTTTGTAACATCGATAACTGTTGCATATGTAAACTTAAGATGTGTGTGCGTGTAACTTCAATAGAGGTACATATTTACATTCTGAATATTCATAGGCGCAACATGATGCAATTTTGAAGGGGCTCCTAATTTTGAGGTTCGCGTTGTAATTGACTCACAATATTTTGGATTCATATTCTATATACAGTAAGATCTCGTTAACGTGAAAATTCGTTTATGTGATTATCTCAGTAACGTGAACACAAAATATTTTCTACTGCATACTCTGTAGTATGAACAACGAACATACTCGAAAACGTGAATAATGAATAGTTTTAATTTTTAAGTCATCGGGGGGGGGGGGGGGGGGGGGTCCCTGTCTGTATGATATGTTACAATATGTAAAAGCAGGCCACAGTGTTCAGTGAATGCTCTTGTGAAGTACGTTAACTGTCGTAACATGACAAAAGTGAATGCAAAGTGTTTGTCTTTACATGAAAAGGTAAAAAATTCTTTCAATGGAGACTGTGGTTAAATAATAATTTAAAAAGGTATATAACCCCTTACCACAATTATTAGTCGTATCCTAAATACGTATTTCGACAACTAAGTTGTCATCATCAGTAGGTAAAAACTACTAATTAAAGTCACACGGGGCACAATAAAGTAAGATAAACTGCAACCCTGTAAGGACTCAGTCCTTACAGGGTTGCAGTTTACAGGTTGCAGGGTTGCAACCCTGTAAGGACTGAGTCCTTACAGGGTTGCAGTGTATAGTAGTTGTGCGGAAGCGTTTATCTTACTTTATTGTGCCCCGTGTGACTTTAATTAGTAGTTTTTACCTACTGATGATGACAACTTAGTTGTCGAAATACGTATTTAGGATACGACTAATAATTGTGGTAAGGGGTTATATACCTTTTTAAATGAAAAGGTAAACTAATAGAAGATTATGAAAAAGGTTTGAGTGTAACGGCCATTTCAAAAAAGTATGGCGTAGCAAAATCAACAGTTTGCTCAACTAAAAATAAAAAGAAAAAAATCGTCGCTATTTTGGCTAGTACGTCAACATCCAGCAAAAAATGTACATTAAGAGAAGCGGAATATCCAAAAATGGAAGAAATTCTATACAGATGATTTCTTAAACAGCGCCAGGGAAACATTCCGGTTACCGCTGAAATAATTCGGCAAAGGGCTTTATTTTTTTATGATAAGGTGCATCAAAGTACACATAAATTTAATGACAGTTAAGGGTGGCTCCAACGTTTTAAAAAGCGCTTCGGAATTCGTCATTTGCAAATTACCGGAGAAAAATTATCATCTCAGCCACATCTAGTGGATCCTTTTAAACAACAATTGAGACAAAAAATTGCGGAATTTGATTTAAATGAACATCAACTCTATAATGCTGACGAGACTGGGTTATCTTGGAAACTGATGCCTGATAGGACCTATGTTTTACTTGCTGAAAAAAACGCTCCGGGAATGAAAATTGCGAAACAAAGAATTACATTCCTCGGTTGTACAAATGCAGCTGGCTCGCACAAATTAAAGCCGCTCATATTTGGAAAAACAAATCGGCCTAGATGCTTTAAAAATTTCTGCAATCCAATTGTCTACAAGAACAACGCAAATGCATGGATGACGAAAGATATTTTTAAAAACTGGTTTTTTAACCAGTTCGTTCCTAAGGTAAGTTCAAACAAAAAAAGATACCGTAGTTGATTTTCATAATTTTAGGTTAGAGCTTTTTACGCAGTAAAAACATCAGAAAATATGCCATCCTTCTTCTTGATAACGCTCCTTCTCATCCCTCGGAAGCAGAATTAAAAACAACTGATGGCAAAATATTTGCAATGTTTATGCCTCCTAACGTAACACCATTGATACAGCCGATGGATTAGAACGTCTTACGGCTCACTAAGCTGTATTATAGGAAAAGTTTACTGGCCTCTATAATTTCCAGTACAGAAGATATTCAGGAAGCTCTTAAAAATCTGTCGTTAAAGGATGCTGTATTGAATCTAGCCACTGCCTGGGATAAATTGGAGCAATCTGTTGTCGCTAAATGTTGGCATAACATATTATCAGACAGTGACAATACTGAATCTGATGAAGAAGACACTCTCCCCTTAAGTGTTTTACAACGAAAATGGAATGAAGAAATTTCCGAAATTGTAGCTGAAACAATCACTTGATTGAATAATCTTGAAAGTGAACCGACCATAGACCCAATACACAAAGACTCATATTGAAGAATGGAATAAAGACACAGTTACATATGAAAGCGAAGATGAAGATGATAAAGACGATAAATTATTAAAAAATAAAGAACTTGAAATTCCTAAAGTACCGCATTCGGATGGCGTGAAAGCATATGGTGTTAGATTGGGTGCGTACAAACAATTTGGATGCTGAAGACATTATAAACTTAAAACGATTGCAAGAGAAAGCAATTTTGCTCAGCATTTCTAGCAAACAAATTCAATAAAACATGACTAGCTATTTTATGTAATGTTGTATATTATTAAATAAACGATATATATATATATATATATATATATATATATATAAAAGTAAAACTGTGTATGTTTAGTATCTACTCGCTAACGTGAACAAATTCCATAACGTGAACAGTCTCGGATTTTTTGTGTTCATGGTTTCGAGATTCTACTGTAATTACATCTTCCCATTTTTCGTCTTTTTATTTCAAGGACACCCTGTATAAGGTCTCCCAACTCTACAACACAAAAAAAAGATGTAATAATAAAATCAGTCCTAAAATTAGTAAATTTTTGTAGCTACACTGCTAAGATAATGGACACCACTTTTATCTTATTGTAAATGGGTATATTAAGTTAAATCAGCATTGCTGATATATTGTTTAATACAGTTGTCAGTTCTCAACAGTAAAAAGTCGACGTGTTTCAACTGTGAAAATGCGTAGATATTTAACTGGAGTAGAAAAGGCAAGAAACTATTTCTAAGTTGGAGAAAGGATAGTCATTACAGCTGTATTTCAATAATTAAGAAAAAGTGGGACCAATCGCATATTGTTGAAAGAGCAAGAGGATCAGGCCGTCCTAAAGTATCGACTGACGAAGAGGATTCTTTATTAGGAAAGCATGTTGTAGAAGAGACTGTTTCTACCGCAGTTAAAGCCCGAGAAGTTCAAAATTTCCCAGGGTCAGAACTGCACGTCGACGTATAAACAAAACTGGGCTGAGCAAGGAAACCATTTTTTACGCAAGCAAATAAAGACGCCAAGATTGGATATGGTTGGCAGGATCTTAACGAAGACAGCGATTTCTAGAATATTTTTTTTCCGATGAAAAAGTTTTTTACTTTTTAATGGACAATTTTCTGAAAATATGTGGGTCTGAATAAGCTCAGTAGGTGCTTGTTTCAGAATTATCATTTAACAGGAAAACCATACAGAAATATATTAGAAACAGTAATGTTGCCAACAGTTAGCGAACGTTTTCTAAATCAAGATTTTATTTTCCAGCAAGATAACCGCCTAGTTCATACGTGTAGATATCCGAATAACTAGCTAGTTTAAAATGATATTTTATGTAACGTGTGTTCATTTGAAAAGTCAATCTAGGAACTTTGAAATTTTGATAGAATAAGACGCATATATACTAGTATGTGTTTGTTGTTCCGTAAACGTAAATCCAAATGACATTTGATAATGTCAATCACATTTGTTATTTATTTGTATGTATGAAACTGTCAAAATATACGACTTCGTAGGTTAAGTAGTAAATTTTAATTTACGACATACTTCAAAATGTTCTCAGAAAATCACATGCTACTAGATTGACTTTTCAAATGAACACCCGTTATGACTGGCCATCAAGAAGCCTAGATTTGAATCCACCGGAGTGTGTGGGCTTTACTGTTATAAAAAAAAATTACAATCGGGAATTTACGCCGCGAAACAGATACGAACTATGGAAAAACTATTCAGCAAGTTTGGGAATAAATTGTAGAAGTTGTAAGAAATATAATACTGTCTATGAATAATGTTCTGGATCGACCCGGAGCTGCTATAAAATATTAAACACTCTTTCTAATTTATTGTTGCTATCCTGTACCCTATTCGTATCCTACTTTAATCATACAGGTTATTTTAGATAGAATTCGATTTTGAATCTACCTTTTCAGTTTTTATCTCATCAAAAACGAATCTAATGTTATGACACTTTATTGTGGAAGTTCCCATGACATTTAACTGACCTTTCAATAAATCTATAGCGCCAAACCCCCACTTACACTGAATAAAATTATAAAAAAGTGTTAACTTAATTAACGCTGGTGTTTCCATTATTTTGGCTGCGGACATAATGACTTGTCCAATAATCACCATTTATTTTTTCATTTCGTCCATGAAAAAACTTTTTTGTTTACTGTTGATTCAAATCTTCGTCGTTTCGTTGCAGGATAGAGGTCTGGCGTTGTCGTGGTGCAAGGAAGAAGTCGTTCTTTCCGGCTTTACTCTGCGGATACGATTCTTCTTACTGAATTAGTCGTTGATTCTTTCGGCAGATATTTGGTATGAAACCCGATTTTCGTCAAACACCTTAATTTCGCCTCTATGACAGAGTTTTGGCCGAACATTCTACACATCCATACAATCAGTGCCATAAATAGCTTCGAAACGTCTGTAAATTTCGTAGGGCGCGCACCCTTCCAGTACCTCCTACGCATCTCCTACGAACTCATAACAAATGACGCTGTTACTCAACTACTCAACTCAACACAAGAAAATTAAACTTTGCTTACTAAGACGACATACTCGAAATAACTCTTTGCAGCTTAGAACTTGTTCCTGTAACCATCACTCACACAATGGCATTGTTAGAGACTATACATAATCAATCCACTCTCGTAAATAGTATGGAATATAGAACATATTCTTTTGTAGTATTAAATATATTTGAATTCAATTATGCTGAATTGATTCGTTACAGATCTTGTATGAAATTCTTAATTACTGTTTTGAGGTTTCAGTGCCTATGTATAGAAGCTGCGCTCCAGAGTTGTATATTTAGGTTAATAAACTCTAAATACGTATTTCAGCAATTAAGTTGTCATCTTAAGTATGACAACCTGAAAAAGAAAGACAGTGTTAAACGTGGCGTCCTTAGTTTGGGATAACACAGTAGGATAACACTGTGTTATCCCAAACTAAGGACGCTACATTTAACACTGTCTTTCTTTTTCAGGTCGTCATACTGAAGATGGCAACTTAATTGCTGAAATACGTATTTAGAGTTTATTAACTTAAATTAAAACATATCTGTATATGTACATATATATATATATATACATATATATATGTATATATATATATATATATATATATATATATATATATATTGCTATGAATAGTGGTTTGAAAATTTAGCACGCCACCATCCACAACTAGTTTTTCCAACTAGGTTTCTCAGCCGGGGAATTTTCAAATATGAGACTTCTAACTTCTCGGGTTCCAATCAGGAAAGACGTGTAAATACTAAAATGTGAGTTGAGTGCCGGTGAAATGTTCACAAAAATTTATTTACTTATTTTATATAAGTTAAGTTAGAACAGCAATATTGGTATTATTAAATGAAACAAATGCAGGATAAAAATTAAAATTAATATTTAATACAAAAATAAAAAAAATAAAAAATATATCTTTACAAATTATAAAGATGCTGTATTATACAAAAATACTTGAGGTAAAAACATTCATTGAAAATTGACAGCTAAATGAATGGAAAACATCCTCTTAATGACACCGATCAAAACTTATCTAAAAATAATCAAGTTTAATATTAATTTCTCCCTAGAGAACCACACTGTATAATCAGATACTGATACACGAAGAAAAAACTTACACGTGTGCTATCGACACGCACAAAAACCCTTTAATCCTCTCAAACAAACTTTTCAATTATAATATTAACATAGAATTTTAATATTTAACTGTATTATCTATATTCCTAAATTAAATCTCGTAACTACAAGCTTGAATACAATAGAAATATACTTATAGTAATTTTATATACTATGACGACGTCATATAATTTTAATTCTACTTACAAGAAAAAAAAAAATATGCGGAGACTCTTTCGAACAAAGAAGGTGCATAATCAATTTAAACATCAATAGTACAACGAGAAATTCTCTCTATAAAATATCGGGACTTTAATACTAATATAACAAAATCACTTTCAATCAATCAACCCGAATTAATTAAAATATATTTAAATATATTTAACAAAGCAACCTTCTAGTTCAAACTATAAATTTCATCTCCTCTCGAGAATTTACCTCGACTTTCACATGAGACCGATCCCGAATAACAAGTTTTTCTTTTCGCAAAATTTAAATACATTTTCAATATACAATTTATCTCACAAAATTTTTAAATTTTTTAAATTTTTAAATTAAATTATTTTTAATTAAAAATCCATAGCAATTATGTACCGTATGTAATACCGTATGTACTGGCGATTTGGTGAAGAGATTTTTTCAGATTGTTCGATTAAAGATGGCAGCTTAGCTGCGGCAATACGTATTTAGAGTTTATTAATTTATATTATGGTCGGAATTTTTACTTGTTTCTCTGTTTTATGGTATCTTTTATAATATTATCGTTAGAATAATTATTTTTAAGTTACTCCGATTAAAGGTTTGTCCTTTATAATAGATAAAATTTTAAAAGTTTATTATTTTCAATGAAATTACAATAACGTAGTATAGAATTGTAAACAAAAAATCGTCGAAAGAATTGGTATTAAGGTCACACCGAGATTTGAACTCGGATCGCTGGATTCAGAGTCCAGAGTGCTAACCATTACACCATGGGACCTTCCGTCAGGAATATTTTAGAAAATCCTATAAATATAGAGTTATCATATACATATTTACAAATTTATTTTTTAAAGAATAAAAATTAATAAATTTTAGGCAAAATCAATCTTTTATATTATTCATAAATGTTTTAATGTGAAATATCAATTTTTTAAATTTCTATTTTTGTTTATTTCGCATATGTATTCGTTTTGTTTGCATACTTCATATAATAATAATAATTTTATTTCTTTAAATAATAGACATGTTAAAACTAAAATGTGTAGTATCCCAAACATAATACTTTTTTTATTGCAACAGTTGCAGCACAGATGATTAGGAATATGGAAACGTACTGTATATAATAAATTAATATAAAATGCTAAATAGAGCTTGGACAGTTACATTATTTACGATAGCGTGTACTAAAACTTACCGTAAACAGACAAGTGACAATGTGCGTCATAGAACGTCAACAAACACAGGTCACAAGCTATCGTTGTTTAGACTATACGGACTAATTATTAGCGTAAATTGCAATTAAAATCTAGATAAATGCTTGAGTAGTTTGTTGTGTATAACGTACGGGAATCACGAGAAAAAAATTTCAACAATTTGCAGGAAGAAAATAAATTTGTAGACTCTCTCTACGCGAAGTATTTTGGACGAATCCATATTGTAATTAAAATATTCATGCAGGCTTCTCCAAAATTAGAATAATCTTATTCTGTAGACTTGCATGGACTACACTGTCTAATTTTTGAGGATCTGCTATCACTCATTTAGTATATTTTTAACATTTATGTGACTGGAAGGGTACCCGGGTGCCTTTTACAGATTTAAATATTAATATTTTTTGTGTTTGAACTTGCTGAGCTTGGAAATTCTGTGACATCTCTAAACTTGTTTTATATTACATTTTATTATATACACTTCGTTATTTAGATTTAATTTTTAACGAAAAAATGGCATCCGAAATTATTACAACCTCTAAGACCGGTATGGGTACCCGGGTACCTCCATTTAAAATTACATATGGATGGATGTGAAAGAACAAAAGTAGCATTTTTACATTTTTTTACTTATATATGTTATAAAAAAGATGTATAAAAAGAACGAAAATAAATAATAATAGGATTAAACTGCCTGTTGGTTACAGGTATCGCATACGGCCTTAGTAACAGAATGCTCATTACAAACTGGTTTTGAACAAGAATTACATGCTTTTCGCGTTTTTCTTTGTCTGTGATTCAATTCCCGGCAAATGTAATATTTTCTAACTACCAAAATACGCCCAGAAGTATCTCGAGATGATTGATCTCTGACTGCTGTAACGACTGGTTGTGTAATTTGGCTTCCTAGAACCATTTCTAGTGATATACGTGTAAAATGATTGCCCAAAACTCTTGGAATACTGCTTCGAGTTAGTACAGCAGACATGCATAACTCGTTTGCAAGATCTTCCAAAAATCTCCGTCGTCGGTCGGTTGATGTAAGCCTAGGATTGTGCTCCGTGTAAATTATGTATGCACTCAGTGCGGCAAGGTCGACCATATTGTAAAAAAATGCTAGGGGCCAACGATTTGTTCTACGCTTTACTGTATACTCTGATAACATTTTATCCATCGTGTCGACGCCGCCTTTGGTTTTATTATAATATTTAATAATTTTGGGTTTTGCAGTACCAGTATGTTCTACTTTGTCTGTTGTATGCATTGATGATAATAGGATGACAGATGTGTTCTTTTTGGGAACATACGAACATATAGTTGCTCTTTTAGTAAATGCAAAATTAGTGGAATTAATAACTCCACTTTTATTGGATTGCATATTGGAAGGAAGAAAAGTTTTATTTTTTCGAACGATTCCTACTAAAATTAAGTTCCAAGAATTTAGGTTATGAGCCAACTGTAAACTTGTGAAAAAGTTGTCTGTCGTTATATTTCTTGCAGAACCTTTATATTTAGTAACTAAATCTAGAACTGTACGCTCTCCAATATTCACTTGCCGTTCACCGTCTGGTGGTTTTCCAGTATAAATTTTACCTTGCAAAGGATAAGCATTTGCCGCATCACAAGCCCAAAAAATTTTTATCCCATACTTTGCCTGTTTTGAAGGAATGTATTCGGTAAATTTTGTATGTCCTCTATAAGGAAATAATTGCTCATCGACCGTTATGCATTCAGACGGCTTATAGTTGTTTTCTAAATTACTATTTAGCATTATCCATATATCACGAATTGGAGCAGCTTTGTCACTTTTAGATCGTTCAGCACGTGTATTCTGATTATCAAAACGAATAAATCGTGAAAACATTTTGAAGCGATCACGAGACATAGCCGCACGAATAAGAGGTAAGGATTCAAGTTTCCACATTTCAGATATATGTTCCTTATTAGATTTATGTACACCAGCTGCAATTAGGATTCCTAAAAATGCATCGAATTCCTCTTCAGTAAATGCCTTGAAAACCTTTCGTGGTGGTGGTTGCCGCTTAGAATCTTTGTACTTTTGAGCTTGTTTTTCATTATAAACTCCAGTTACTTGTGTGCCTTTTCTGTTAGTTTCCCTTAAATTTCATTGGACATGATAGATTTAAAAGTTTCTTTAACAGTATATAATGCACTAAAACTTGGTGCGTCACAATTTTCGCGCAAGATATTTCGGCTAATTGTCTGCGCTTGTGGTAATGGAGTATTAGTCCCATGAGTTCCATCTTTAGCAACTAAAACAGTAGGCTGTGCAGACGTTTCTTCTTCATCACTAATTTCATCTGAATAAGGTTCCTCTTGTTCGATTACAGGTTCTATTTCTGCATCAGATTCTTCAGATTCGATTTCCGGAATGTATTCGTCTTCATCCGAAGCAGTAAATGGCTCTTCTTCTAATGCTTCTTCCGCTGCTGCTAGTAATTCTACTGATGTCAGTCTGAAAACCATAAAATATCACATTACGTTCTTATTATTACTATTACTTTTACTCTTACAGGATTTGTAATTATATTAACTTCTATATCATACCTGGTTCACCTCCATCTTGGTTTTGTAAATGAACCTGAACTAGGACCAGGCGTATTATCACAGATTCCGATAAAAATAATAAAATTTGCACTTGTTATTACCAAAAACACTAAAAATATTTAGTATGTACTGTAGCGAACAAATTATATACGAGCACTTCGAAAAATGGACGGTTACTGATATTTAGACATGTCTAATCTTGTTCATAACAGCGCAGTTTATGTCTCCCCACCACTGTCTCCCGTATATGTATAGCTGCAACGTATATACAAAGTGGGGTACCCGGGTATCTAGTACCTACGTCGTCATTAGAAGGTGTTATTTTTCCCCGTCACATAAAGGTTAATTATGATTTTCTTCGTATGACTAACACAATGTGGCTTTTAATAGTGATGAACAAATAAATTTTAAATTTATATCTATATGAGGATGATTTTCGGATGGTGAGATCAGCGTTTATCGCGACAATCTTTTTGGAGACACTTCTAGAACGGATGACTTTTGTCGGTTTTTCTTCACGTTGAAACACCCAACTGTCGTTTATTTTCTGGCTCGTATGAGTAAATTAATGCTGCCCCTAAACTGCTTAAAATTATAACCTCAAATTTGGCCTGCAAGGTTCTCTAAGTATTTTGGCTGCAACCAAACTACCTTTGTAAATAACATAATTAACATACTCTGCACCACTCAATCTAGCCTTTTTGATTTTATTTCGTTGATAATTTTCAGGTTTTCACCTCTTTTTTCTTTGTTTATCACTCATTTTTGTTTCGGAGTAATAACGAACAACAAAAATATCAGCTGTGATACTAACACTAACCAAAAAGTCCTGAAATGTTGAAATACTCCGATCATGGAAATTTTATGCATAAAGGAGATAAGTCAGCGACACAAAATGACTGTTGAATCACTAATCAAATTTTATAGAGCGTTAAATGGTACTAATTTCCTTTCTGCATAAAGAGGTGTTGTTTGATACATAGAATTCGTTTTCTTCAAAAATTCCATTTTACCAAATATTGACTTCAGCCTTTTCTGAATAAGGCGATTCAAATGTTCTGTACACTTATATTGCGAGGGGAGTTTTTTAGTTTCTGTGACATTACACAGTGGCATCTCTAAGTTCGGTTCGAATCGAGAAGAGAAACTGAGAGATTTGAAACTTGAACACAGAAGCGTCATGAAATTTTTATCAAAAGAGGGCAGTAGCCCAAAGAATATTTGTGGCAGTATATGGAGAAAATAGTCCGTCTATTTCCAAGTCTTAACGAATTGGGCCGAGAATCCATTCATAATAACCCAAAGTATGCAAGACCTTTGGAAGCACGAACTGGGGAAATCATCAAAAAAGTTGAAGATTTGGTGTTGACTGACAGCCGAGTAAAAGTTTCAGTTATAGCTAGAGAAATAGGAATATCAAAAAGGAGTGTTTTTAAAATCTCCTATCAAAATCATCTTCCGTTAATTCGTGTACAAGGTGTACCTTATAAGGTTTACACTTTTCACTTTTTAAAAATGACACGATCGATGACTGTGAAATATTGAAATTGGCTGCTAATTGATTGGTTGATAAATGGGGATATTCAGATACAGCCAATAAAATATCCAGTTTGTCATCATCGCTTTTTGCTGTTCTAGGTCTACCACTCCTTGGCAAATCTTTAACGCTATCCGTTTGTTCAAAGCGTCTTAAAGTTTTACCAACAACGGATTTAGAAATTGGATTTCTATTTGGATGCGTATCATTAAATAAATTACAAACGTCTTGTAAACTTCTGCGTCTATCTCCATAACCCAACATCATAAGTATTTCAATTCGTTCATGTTCACTTAAACTCGCCATTGTTAATATTAACAGCAACAAATTGCACAAATGAATTATTTCTGTCAAAAATTTGACGTACACAATAACCACTGATAAAATTATGTCGCTCAAGTTTGTTAATCGCTACGCTTCTGTCTATCTGCGATGTACCGAACATCTGTTAAATACATGAACCGGCCTTTTCTTATAAAAAAAGTTATTAAAATGAATTTTAAAAAAACAAAAATATTATTGTAAAGAGAAAAAAATTCTCTATCGAATGGTAGAGTAAAATTTACTTGTTCCTATTTAAAAAAACTGCGCGGACAGGTGTAACTAAAAAACAATTGAAGAAAAAAAAAATTCAAATATTCTCAAATGTAGATCAAAATATCTTAACAAACTTTTATATTGAACATAATTCCCTAAAATGAATATTAACAACAATAAATCGCCGTTCCCATACTTTTAACTAACCCTGTATATACCGTGTATAAACGCGGTAAGACAACGATACTGCTGCGCAAGACGCGTCACCGCCGCTTTACTTCCCCGATATGTTTATTGAATGTATAGTGTAGCATTTGATTGGATAAGCATAAGTCAGTATAAGGATAGGTCAGATGTAGGTGTGGTATATACATACATATGATTGGATAAGCTATAATGATACGTCAGAAGTAGATGTGGTATACACATGTATGTACTCGTATTTCAACACAGATACGCCTATTGATTGGTCAGAAGTAGGTGTGGTATATACATACTGCTATGGATTTTTCCTAAAATAATATTTTAAATATTAAAAATGAATGTACATTATTGTGGGATAAGTTGTATATTTTTGAAAATGTTATTTTAACTGTGCGACAATAAAAACTTGATTTTTGGAGGTCGACTTGATGTGAAAGTCGAAGTAATTGATTTCGGGGAGATGGATTTAATGTTTTCACATAGAAGGTTGCTTGTATGAAATATAATTAAATATATTTAATTAAACCAGTTAATTGATTGTAAAGTGATTTATAGATGTGTTAGATTGTTGTAGAGATAAATTCTCGTATAATATATGATGTTTTAAATTTATTATGCACCATCTTTGTTCGTAAGAATCTCCAATAAAAAAATCTTGTAAGTATAATTATAATCATAAGACGTCTTAGTACAAAAAGCTTTTAAAATTTTATTTCTATTGTATTAATATAAGTAATTAAGAGTTTGAATAATTAATAATAAATAATACAGTTTATTATTATAATTTCTATGTAATAAAAATTATAATTGTAAGATTTTGGTCGAGTTGAATCAAGGGCATTTTTTCTTGTGTCTGATGTTTGCACATGCGTAGATTTGCTCGTGTATCAGAGTTTGAGTATAGAGTGCGGTTCTCTAGGGAGAAATTAAAAATAAACTTTATTATTTTTAGATAAGTTTAATCGGAGTATTAAGAGGAAGTTTTTTAATCCACTTAGCGGTCAAATATACAGTGGATATTTTCACCTCGTTGTATTATTGTAAAATACAAAATCTTTATACTTTATAAAGATATATAAAAAAGGTTTAAGTATATCAATACGTTAAGCACGTATTACGCATTTGTTCATGTGTGTATGTATTGTCCATGTGTACAGTTACAGATGTGTATATTGAACAAATTTATAAAGATAGATTTTTTTTATTTTTTGATTTTTTTGTATTAAATATTCATTTAAATTTTATCTTGTGCTTGTTTCATTTCATTACCATTACTACTAATTAATTGAAAATAAGGAACTCATAAAATATATAATAAGTAGAGAACGGACATTCTTACCACATGACTAAGTTCTCCCAATACAATAGCCGTTGTCCATTGTTAACGCTGGCGAAATCAGGTGGCCGAGAAAATCAAACACAAATACTTCATTGTATTACGCCGGAATGTACTCAGCGATGTTTATAAACATTTCCAATTGCCGATTGCGTTTAATGGAATATATCCTCCGAATACAATAGGTGTGTTGTCCATTGTAATCGCTGTCGACCAGATGGCCAGATGGTCTAACAAATACTTCATTGAATTACGCCGAGTCATGTGGTAAGAATGTCCGTGCTCTAATAATAAGTCAATATAAATGTTGTGAATTATTTACTGGCGCCAGACTTATTTTAGTTTTAACACGGATTTCCGATTGGAACCCGAGAAGTTAGAAGTCTCATATTTGAAAATCAACCGGCTGAGTAACCTAGTTGGGAAGTATAGTTGTGGATGGTGGCGCATTAATTCAACAAACCACTATTCATAGCAATACGTCTTGCGAATGTATTTGTATTTCAACACAGATACACCTGACGCCTGGTGCAATAAACCTTCCGCCTCTCTTATCAAGTGTACTGGTAGGGTATCGTTTACCTCTTCACCATTTTGTTACCGCAGTTCCATACGGTATG
Source organism: Melolontha melolontha (assembly GCA_935421215.2). Classification (NCBI taxonomy): domain Eukaryota; kingdom Metazoa; phylum Arthropoda; class Insecta; order Coleoptera; family Scarabaeidae; genus Melolontha; species Melolontha melolontha. The sequence continues at coordinate 5,942,845 of OW285239.1, read as the reverse complement.
TAACTAACAGTTAAAACAATGAAAAAAAAGAAACTAACTCACTGTACTTTATTTATCTTACGAAATATAAACTTATAAATAAAACAAATTATAAAAACCCTTCCCGCTTCTGTCTATGCCCATGAAGAAAGGAATTTAAATATAATGTTGAAGTAAGTGCGCCACAATTCTACGACAAAAAACAGATGTGTGGTTAACCGAATGAGAAGTGCTATTCACTAACTGTGTGTTGTAATTAGCGATGTTATAGACTAGTTATATGATCCATCGTAATTTCGGCCTCTCGTGTCCGGTCCCTATTCATCACATGTTATCCCTCTTTCCAAGAAGTTTGGGCCATTTTCAATGGCACTTAAAAGTGTCAGTACAAATACACACTTCTTGCATGTTTAAATTCTTCCATAAAATTTGCCTTACGCATTCTTTGTTAATTCCTACAGATTCACCAACCGCACGAATAGTTAATCAACGGTCAGATCGGATCAGATTACACAGGTCTACAAAATTAAACTTTTTGACAGATGTTTTTATTTTGAAAACGATTTTATATAATTTTGGTACGCTGATTTCAAAAATTCTATGCATTTATTTGTATCACGTAAGGTTTTTTTTGCAAATATTAAATGAAAAAAAAAACGATATTTTTAAAAAAAATTATTTGTTTATTGAGTAAAAAAGTGGAATACAAGTTAAAAAAGTGGAAAAAAATACTTTACTCAGTCTTTTTAAGTGAAATCTTTGTCTTTTTGCCAGAAAGCTGCGTTGTCCGGACATTCGGTTGTATGTTTTTAAGGGCATATCCCGTTTTAACATCCAGCAGTAGTCCGCCATCATCGTTATGCTCCATCTGCCTTGGTATCGCCGTTCCATTTCCTTAATGTCTTGGTGAAACCTCTCTCCCTGTTCTTCGCTAACTGCTCCAAGATTTTCAGGAAAATAGTTCAAGTGTGAAAACAGGAAATGCACTTTCAAACTCATATTACAACCTAGACGATGAAAGTGTTGTAACATATTTTGAACAATATTTTCGTAGTTTTCGTCCTTAGAGTTCCCAAGAAACTTATCAATTACTTCTTTAAATGAAACCCAGGCGTTTTTCTCGACATTGGTTATTGTGTTTTGAAAATCCTTGTCTTTGCATAATGTTCTTATCTGCGGCCCAACAAAAATACCTTCTTTTAACTTGGCCTCGGATAAGGCTGGAAATGTCTGGCACAAATATTTAAAACACTGTCCATTTTTGTCTAGGGCTTTAACAAACTGCTTCATCAAGCCAAGTTTGATATGGAGAGGAGGCAGTAAAACTGTTTTGGGGTCAACTAAGCTATCTCTTAATACATTTTTTCTACCAGGTGTAAGGCTTGTTCTAGAGGGCCATTCCATTTGAGTCCACTGTCTATACAAATAAAGCATGGAAATTTTGTATAACCTCCTTGTTGTAGCATGCACAGCAATTTAAGGTCACCACAAAGCATCCACTGATGTTCTTGGTAGTTTATTTTCTTTAAAAGAAGTTCAAAATTTTCATACGTTTCCATTAAATGTACCGAATGGGCAACGGGAACCGATGCCAGCTCGTTACCATTGTGCAATAATATGCCTTTTAAACTACGCACTTGAGTCAATAAACAGGCGCCATTCTTCTTTTACATACGGCACATTTCCTAATTTTGAAATTAACTCAGGAATATTGTTGCAATACACTAGCGGTCCGTCTGGAGTAAAATATTGACATAACTCTTTTTCGCGATCCCGGTAGAAGCTTGATGTGACGCCAGGTGCCAGTAAATGTTTCTCACGAAGTCGGGAGGCTAACAATTCGGATGCATCCTTTGGAAGGTGCAAATCTCTAATTAAATCATTTAGTTCGCTCTGGTTAAACACTTCGGGCTCTCTGAAATCTGGTGTGAAATCTGAGTCATCTAGGTCGCAATTAGATTCCTCTGATTCTGACGATATGACGTTTTCTAGTGCTTTTGGGGCGGTAGGTATCGGTACATCTAGTCCATGAGGAACTGGTCGAATAGCAGAGTCAAGATTGGGATACACAATTTGTTTCTTATTTTTTCTGTTGAATCCTTGAACATTTCACGAACAAAAATAACAATCATCACTGTGATTTCTAGGCTCTCGCCATACCATAGGAACGCCAAAGCTTAAACATTTCTTCCTACCTTTTTGCCAGTTTCTTAATGCTTCAACGCAAACGGAACAAATAGTATGAGGAGCCCAGGACTTGTCTTGGTCGCCAATTTTTACACCAAAATAAGCGTGGTATACATTTTTCACAAACGAAGTTATAGTTTGCCTCTGCTTTACTACGATATAACTACCACAGATATAACAAAAGTTACTCGGATTGTTCACGCAATGTCTTCTTTCCATATTTATACGTTCTAGAACACTTAAAATACGCAACAACGAAGACAACAAGCGCGCGGACACAGTAGCACGACGACTAACACAATCAAACTGCACATAAGCAGGTTTCAACGTTGTATTGACGCTTCTGCGCCGACTCTGTTGCTTTGCTGAGAAATCTAATATTAACCAGTGTTGCCAAATCACATTTAATTTCATAAAAATCAATTCATTTAAAAATCATGCCTAACATGGAACAAACATATTCTTGTCATTGGTATGTATATTAATAAATTAACATTTTTAAGATATAGAGCGCTATAAAAAAAATTTACGTGATAGAGCAAAAATATGGCGTTTTTTGGAATAAGGGCCCCCAAACATTTACAAATTAGCAAACAGCTTTCAAACATCAAAATCACTGTAAACCTGTGTTATCAATCTTTTCAATATTTTTATCAATTTTTAACTTTTAAGGATGTCTCGGGCATCTTCACGTCTTCTCGGCCATCTTGGAAATGCTTAAACCAGTCAAACACTCGTGCACGTAATGAACTTTCATTGTTATATACTTCTTTTAATAAAAGATAAGTCTCGGTAGCAGTTTTTTCAAATTTCATATCACATTTCACATTAAATAACTTAAAAATGGCCCCTCGTATAACAAGAAATTTCTAAAATAAAATTGAATTTCGAAAACTAAAGACTTTAATTATAACTTCATATTATCTAACTAAGTGTAATTATTTAATGTAATTAAAATATAATTGAATTTCATTGTTTCGTATATACACTAATAGCTTTTTAAATGCACAAAATCAACGTGAAACACGCATAAAATTACTAATAAACCAGATCCGAATCGAAATCCTTGTTGAAACCGAATACCGAAAACATATCGTGTTCTTTTTTTTCGTCTTCTCTTGAATTTCGCAAACATGTGCGGACCAAATTGTCCTTGCTGACATTGGTGTGAAAGACCGCCTCTGTCGACATCACTCCTGCCGAAATGAAAAGGATGCCGTCTGGACCCCGAAGGCCGGTATCTTTTGAAGTCCATTGTCCAGCTATTTGTTACTCAATGTGAAACTGAAATCATAAAGCCAAGGGATAATTTTATTTGTTCAGATTGTGTCGGTCGGCCTTTACATTATACGGAATGGCGGCCGTAGAAATTAGTACTCGCAATAAATGTTTCATTGTTAAGTGTAATTATATCGCTGGAGATTTCGTATTTTACGAGTGCTTATAAAATTCGACAGCAATAAAAGGTTACGTCTTTTTTTAATATTTTTAAGCTGTACTGTCCCTTTCGATTTTCTAGATGGCAACTTACTTAAGTAATAAAATTAATGCGAATACTGTTATTGTAAAGTTTCGTTTCTTAATATTGTATATAATTAATTAACAAAAGTGCAGACCACCAAGAATTAATTGCAATTAATGGTGTTTCTGATTCTTTAATTACCACTTCTTTCAATTCATACATGTATAGTTTATTTCAAATTATAAGAATATAACTTTGACTCTATAATCTAATGCTTTTATTGCACTACCTTCTGTGATGATAATTATTATACCTGGTCTCCTTATTGAACGGGTACGGTTTACTTATTTGCAACGTATGAATCTAGAGGCCGTATTGACTATAAATTAGGGCCCTATAATATAATAATAAAACGCTATTAATTTCAAGTTTATAATAAAAAATATCTGTACATTGGGTTTATATACAAAGAAAAAACTACAAATTGTGTGGCAACATGTGTAGTGGATACATATAGATATATAAAGCTAATTTATTTGTAATACACAATAAAATTTTTATGTGTCACCGCATTTCATAAATCATCTGTGATTGAGTCGTCTTGCAAATCGGTGTCTGTGTCTGAATCGTATTGCAAATTTATAATCAAAGGTGCTACTATTTTGTACATGCGCATATATTCGTCCTCTTTTGCTATTGCGTGTTTAACAGCATTTTTCCAATTTGCAGCAGTTATATGTTCCATAGCACTTTTTATGTGTGTTACCCTGCTTTCACTAAATTTCGGTGTTTGATTTGTTCGTCGTATGGTATTTTTCAGTTGGGACTATATCAATTTAAGGGGCTGAAAATGCAATGGTATGGTGATAAACCCAAAATTATATGGCCTGCTTCTTTGGCTCTGTTATCCACATAATATTCCTTTAAATATTCTTTTGTCTTCATCACCTCTATTAATTGTTTTTTTGTATAATGATCCTGAAAATATAAATCATTTGCTTCTAATAATGTTTTAATATCTGTCTTATTATTACATTTTGTAGTAAGTTTGGTTTGCTGTCGGGAATGATACGGAGCGTTGTCCATCACTATCACACTATCTTTTGGTAAATTTGGCAGCAAAGTGTCACAAAACCATTCTTAAAATAAAGATGAGGTCATATCTTCATGGTAATCTAAACTTGAGGATTTAACATTTTTAGCAGATAATAGCGGCTGTCCGATCCATCCTTTTTCTGACCCAGCATGAAGAATGATTATTCTCTTCTCTCTCTCCCTGTCCAACTGACACATACCCAACCTTTGCAAATTGTGTCATGGGTGTCACACCACGTCTCGTCTAAATAACATACGAATCGTTCTTCCTGTCTATACCTTCTAATTGCCGTTAAGTATTCATATCGAAGTTTCTATAACCTCGGGCTTTCCATAATTGTGCGATGTTTGTCTATAGTGCCAAACTTAAAACCAGCTTTCTTTAGCGTCCGCCACAAGGTTGCTTTAGAACACTGAATATTTATAGGCTCATCACTGATTCTTTTATGTAAGCAGTCAAGTGTAGATACAACATTTCCTCTGTAGAAGGAGTATACTTGCTGCCTAATAGTGTCAATTTTATGCTCTTCAATTTTTCTCGGTGCTCGTTTGTCACTTCTTTGCTTTCGAGGCCCTGCATTATTCTTAATTATTTTATATATTGTTCCAAAAGGCACCTTGGTTAATTGCGACGTTCGTTGAATGTTCTGGGTTTGTAGTTCGTTATTTTCTTCCATCAGGGTATGATAGATATTGAAAATGATCTGTTTTGCATCTTCTGATATATGCTTTCTCTGTCGTGCTCCAACAGTATTATCACTATCCACATCATAATCACTAACATTTTCAGCAAAAGGTCGCCACATGTTCGTTAAGTAAAGAGAGAAAAATCAAATATGTATACAGCAGTAAAGATTAACAATAAATGATAAATAGATTCAATATTAGATGCAATATTCGTATATACCAACTCTCCTAACTATATTTACTTAAATTTTGTTTAATAAATATAAGCACTTATTTCATCTAAATTGTAATTTAATGACTATTTAACTATATATAATAACTATATATTCAAATTAACAACTGCTGGTACTTATATTATTATTAAATTTTATTTCAGCTAAATTGCAGTAATTACAATTTACTTAAATTTTTTCATTACGGACCTCAGCAGTTTGTTTGCGTAAAAGATAATCGTATTGAGCGGCCAGGTAGTTATTGGCGCAGGTGGTGAAATAAAAGCATTAGAGCCGTTCAAAGTTATATTCTTATAATTTGAAATAAACTATACGAGGGATGCTCCGTTAATACATTCTGGAAATGTGGTGAATCAAAACCAATGAAAGAAAATTTGCACATGTGACCATTGCGAAGTGACAAGGAAACTGCCCACCTCTTACTCTCAACAATAAGAAAATACCACATAGAAATGATGCCAAATATCTTGGACTGCATTTGTACCGCAGATTAACGTGCAAAAAGAAGCTCTTCACGAAAAGAAACTATTTTGTTCTCAAGCTCCGTATGCTGTACTCAAGTTGACGCTATGGGAAAACCTCAAGACATGTCGATTGATGACAAACCTCGTTCTGCACGTCCATCAACTGCCCGAATCGACGAAAATATAGAAAAAATTCGAGAAATTGTGCTCACAAACCGTCGACAGACAATTGATCAACTGTCGGAGATTAGTGGTTTATCTTGGAGCTCGGTTCAGCGAATTTTAACGGAAGATTTGGCAATGAAAAAGGTTGCTGCCAGGTTTGTTCCTCGAGTTCTGACTGACAATCAAAACGAACATCGAGTTGAAATATGTCGTCTTTTGAAACAAAAGCTAGAAACTGATCCAGATTTTCTATCAAATGGCATTACTGGTGATGAGTTATGGTGCTATGGTTACGACTCAGAAACAAAGCAACTGTCAAGCCAATGGAAGACGTCATCGTCACCCCGTCCAAAAAAAAATGTCGTCAAGTCAAATCAAGCATCAAAAAAATGCTGACTTGCTTTTTTAATACCAAGGGCGTAGTTCATTAAGAGTTTGCTGCCCAAGGTCGGACCGTCAATCAAACCTATTATTTGGAAGTTATAAGATGATTGTGCAACAGTGTCCGTCAAAAAAGACCCGATTTGTGGCAGACAGGAGACTAGTCCTTCCACCACGACAACGCTCCAGCACTCACAGCCATCTCTGTTAGACAGTTTTTGGCTAAACATGGCATGGTTCCGCTGCCCCATGCACCTTACTCGCTTGACCTGGCTCCGTGCGACTTTTCTTATTTCTACGCATGAAAAGGGGCATAAAAGGACACCGATTTGATAACATTGAAGAGGTCAAGCAAAAAACGAGGGAGAAGCTGTCAGCTATTTCTAAAGATGACTACAAACAATATTTCGAACAGTGGAAGCACCGTTGGGACAAATGTATTAGTTGTAATGGAGAGTATTTTTAAGAGGATAGGTTGTTTTGTAAACAATTTGAAAATATATCTTTTAAAAAATAATTTCGTTTTTTTTTGGATACCCCCTCGTAAATCTATTTTCAAACTCATTTGGTTTTATCGAATTAACGAAGTTCAGCATCTACTTCGAATATTGACATCATTGAATGATTTAAATGATTAATAAGCTTGTTTTGGACGTTAACAAATGTTATGCTATGACTTTCACTAGGAAAAACCGTCCATACTTGTCCTGCTATTCAATTATGATATCCCACTCATTAGTATGAGTGAAATTAGGGATCTTGGCCTGTCACTTGATTCATCTTTATCGTTTAATAGTTACATTCAAAAAATTTGTTCGTCTGCCTCAAGAATGTTAGGATTCATTATCAGAACTTGTAAATTTTTTAATGATGTTGCACTTCTAAATCTTTATATTTTGCTCTTGTTCATCGTAAATTGGAATTATATACCGCAGCAACTTCCTATTGAGCGTTTTTTGAAATTTTTGACTTTCAAAAATACTAGAGTGTACCCGGATAGATGAACTGATGCTACGTTTTGGGTTCCGGATACTTACTGATCGGAGGTTTGAACAAAGTGCTCGTTACCTGTTTAAACTTGTCAGCAATAGTATTGACTGCGCTGGGATATTATCTGCTGTTCGATATAATGTACCTTCAGTTAATACTCGCCATACGGATACATTCAACTTGAGTACCCCGAGGACCAACTTACTAATGAAATCACCTGTATATCATATGATGCGGAATACTGATACAATCTACAGCAACATTTTTACTGGTAAAATCAAGTTTTCTTATTCAATGAATTAATAATCAATTGTACTTGGTTTTAATTTCATCGTCATATCTCTCGATGATAAATTTTGACAGTGACAGTTAGATAACCTTTATACCATTTAATCTATATCCGCATTTCAATCATGCAGAACATAATAATTTCTAGGCGAAATTCATGGATAACTAGATGTAATTCTTTTTTAAACACGTCGTAGAATGAAAACACCTGCAAAACACATAAGTAAGTGTTTAAGAATAAATATTCTAACTCAAAAGTGAGAATTTTTACATTCTATTATTAAAAAGATTTCGGAATTATTACATTCACTAATGGTCGTGGAGAATAGAATATTCTATTATTGAACGAAAAATATCTTTAATAAATACAATGCATCGGTTGTCGAAATGTGATGCGTATTTTTTTTTATTACCTACTCTAGGCGATCGCATCCACCCTCGTATTAGTGTGTTATACGTCGTTTGCCCGAAGCCATGGGTCTAAAAACTCAGAATTGTGGAAAGATTATTTGCGGTTTCTGTATCACGATAATGGCCCGTATCATACGCTTATACGAGATTATTTGGCAAAGCATTCAGCACATATTGTACCGTTAGCATGATTTAGCACAGTGTGATTTTTTTCTATTTCCTCGGCTCAAGGGGATGCGCCGCAGACATCAATTTGAATTGATTGAAGCGATAAAACAATTTCGATTTCCGGTGTAGCCCTCGAAACACGCTTCGAGGGCTACACCGGAAATCGACTTTGAAAACTGCTATGGAAGTTGGAAAAACATTTAAATGGGTGTATCGTTCGAAATAGAATTACTTTGAAAGAAATCAAAGAAATTTGGAACAAAAATAAATCACATATTTCGTGTTTTATTTAACCAGTCTCGATACTTTTACGTCAGAGTAAGAAAGCCATTCTAAAAACTTTTAGAAAATAAAACAAGTTTAAAAAAAATTAAATGATTATATTGGTTTTCAAAATATTCCCATTTAATATCGAAACATTTTCTCATTCGATAAAACCAGTTCTTTAAGTAATGATGCCACTCTCCCTGAGACACTTCTGAAACCAGGTTTTTGTAATGTTCCACTGCTCGATCTGATGACGCAAAAGTGATTTCACGCATTTTATCTTTAATTCTTGGAAGCAAAAAGACATATCAAAGTGCTAGGTCAGGACAGTATAGAGGAGGGTCCATGTTTCTGATGTTAAGGGCATCTAGATACTTAGTTGTTAGTTTTGCTTTATGCGAAGATGCGTTGTCAAGGTGTAAAAAATTTTTTTGGGTGTTTTTCACGAACTTTTTTAAACATTCATAGTAAACAGACATTTGTGTACCAATCGCTAGTAACGGTACGTCTATCTTCTAATGCGATAATAGCAACCATCTTCTTACCGATACTGCGAATTAATCGGACATTTGTTGGCTTAGATTCTGTTCGAAGGACACATTAAGTCGACTGACTTTTTTTTTCAGGATAATAACAATAAATCAATAATGATTTACCAGTAACGATATTTTAAACCGAATTTGAAGTGCCGCCTTGGAATTTTTCCAGAGTTTTTCTGCACCATTAGGGAGTTAGTTGATGTGTAATCTATCGACAAACTTTGTTGTCTTGTTGTTTCACATCTAATAATTGATGTAATTTTTCTTGGATTTGACTCATACCAATGCCCGAATAAATTCATATGATGTCCGTCGATCTTTCTCAAACATTGCTCGAACAGGGGAAATATTTTCTTAAGCGTCCTTCAGGAAATTCATCACTACGAAAAAAACGATCTCTTTTGAATTCGTTGTACCAATTATAAATTGTTGCCTTAGATGGAGCCTCTTCGCCAAATGCATTTATAAGTAGATCTTCACATTGTTTCGGCGTTAATGACGATTTAAAACCGTAAAAAAATCATAATCCAGAAATTTTCTCTAGTCAAATTTATTTTTGAGTGAACAGAAAATCTTTAAATTATGATAATTAATAAACTATTAGAACAAATCGAACAAACTATAAGGCAATGAACTCGCAAAACACTAAAAAGTAACTGTCAAATAAAAACAATTATTTTATATAAACATGGCCAATCTAGATCTTTCCCTTATAGTATACAGGGTGGAGTTAAAATGAGGGGACAAACAGTGGGAGCGAACTGTCCATACAAAAACATGAAAAAAAGTTCATATTAACAAATGTCCGTAAAGGCACTGTTCATGAGATAGAAAGAAAAACATAGTTACATTAGTTTATTACAAAACATATAATTTCATTGTATATGAAACAATTGTAAAAAGTATTATCTATAGTAAATGTTCGAAGTGTCCTCCTTCTGGCTCAATGCACGCATGGACACGCTGCATCATTGACCCTCGCACCCTTTCATAGATCGCGGGGTGATTCGCTATTATGCTACCTGAAGGAAAACGCATATTAATAAACATTTATTTTACCTATATCTCATGAATAGTGCATTTGCGGACATATTGTCGTGGATTTTTCCATTCAGAGAGAGAAAAAGAGGAAGAATTTAATATTGAACAATATTTGAATAATTTGAATGTAAAATGCATTATTGAATTTTATGTATATTTATATTTATTGTGTTTGGATTTATATTTTGACTGGCCCTATATATATATTATATTAGATTGATGGGTGCGGCCAGATTTTGTACTATTGAGTTCGATGTAAGAGATTTTCATGATATTTTATTTTAGAGATACCAGAACTTGCAAACCAGGTGGTCACAGAGAATAAGAAATTCATTTTTATTCTTCTGTTTTTGAGTAAAGTCGGGTTTTTTTTTGTTTGGTGCAATTATTATTTTGTGCATTCCAAGTAATTACGATTTTTACGAGTGTTTGTGATCTCGTTATTGATATTTTATTTAAATTATGGTATCTCTCATGTAGTTTTGTGATAAAAGTGCTTAGATCGATGTAAGTAATAAAAACACTTAATTTATATAATTGCTACAATGATAATTTGCTTATGTTTGTAATTTTAGAGTATAATTTGCGTTAATTTTGACATTTAAATTAGTATATGAATATTAAAGAAAATTGTCATGTTTTTTGTAATGGAGTTTTTTCTTCAAGATAAGATATTCTAGATCGTTTTAAATTCAGGTTGGTTTTTGTTTATGGGTTTGATTTTGTCATGTTTTATTGCGCATGACTGTAAGGTTGTCACGCGTACTCGATAACTTTGTGGTTGTTGACATTTGATTTATAGGGGTTACAGTTAGAGGTCAAACTTGACAAATTTCTTAATTATTTATTAATTACATGTTTGATCGAGAGTCACAGGGGGTTTTTTCTCTTTGTGCGTGTCATTATCATAAAGAGTCTTTCCTCCTAAGCTACTGTTAATTTGCTTTAGCTCCCTGTACATTCAGTAAAGGGATTTTTTTCTTTTTTTTCTTTTTTTTATTAAAATTGTAAACAAACTAGATGCGACTTTTATTAATGCTTATTGTTTTACTTTAAAAAATTTAAACCTGGCCCGCATCCGTAAGGATCGACCCGAGAGAAGTGAGCTCAAGGAAATCTACGAGACTGAACAGCCGGAAGCTTAAGTTGTAGTGTGAACCCAATTAAAATTCATAATTAAAAGCACATTCCACTGCAATATGTTGATATGAACTTTTTTTCATGTTTTTTGTGTGGAGAGTTCGCTCCCACAGTTCATCCCCTATATTAGTTATACCCTGTATATGCACAGTAATTGCTAGATTTTCTGGCTAGTTATTTTTGTCTGTGACAAAGTACGTTCCTGTGTGTGATATGTTCACTAACAACTTAGATACAATTAGTTTCCCTTTTTGCTGTAAATTACTGGATTGTTTTATTGTGGTAGGAAATTCTAATATCGACTGCAGTCTTTAAGGACATTTACGTGCGTTAAATAAAGGAGAAACGTTAACTTCTAACAGTAAACTTTTACTTTCAGTTCTAAGAAAATTTAAAAACGTGTTTTTATGTTCGTAATATTCCATTTGCCGAAGCGAAGAGCGGTTATTCAATAAAGTACCACTAAATTCCCTTGTATTGTACCACACTATAAGTTAAGCATTAACATTTTACAACTCCAAAAAAGTCTTGTAAAACGTATTTGCGAATTCTTTATTTCGTGTAACTTTTTGGCCATTTCATTGTGGGTGTTCGGTGATTGTGTGTTGCCAAAATAATTTTACTGTTATGGCTAGGGCCTGTGCGCGTTAACTATAACTGCACATTCCATTTACAGGGGCGAGTTTGCCTAGACTAAATAATAAACGGCGTGCCGAAATTATTTTTTGCAACGACATAACAAACGTATAACTCATTTTTTGAAGGTAAAGTCCGTTGTAAAACTCTAGCAATATAATTTTATTGCAAATAAAGATCCGCTTGTAAAACAGTCCTCGCATTAAAAATTGCAATATACAGGGTGGCCCAAAATGACCGAAGGGGTTTGAGTTCATTATAACTTCTTATTTAAGACATATTTATTAATTTTTTTAAATTTTAAATACAGTATATTAATGGAGAATATTTTTAATTTAATTATGAAAAATTATATCTCGCAAGTGGTGGCCATTTTCTGCTTCGCATATTCGTGCTCTTTCCAAAACATTTTCCATAACCTTTCGCAAAACTTCAGGTGTTATGTTGTTGATTTCGTCGCGTATATTATTTTTTAATTGCTGTATGGTTCGAGGCTTATTAATATAGGCTTTTCCTATCAAATAACCCCAAAGGAAACAGTCTGAAGCGGTTAAATCCGGTGAACGCGGAGGCCAATTAAAAAAGGCTTGTACGGGAAATAATTCGTTCACCAAAGATGTCGCGTAAAAGAGCCATTGTGTCCCTCGCAGTGTGCGCTGTGGCTCCATCCTATTGGAACCATACTTGCGGATGGTTTTCCACGGCTGGCCTTAAAAAATTTTCCAACATTGTCCGATATCTAACACCAGTGATGGAAACGGCAACACGGCGTTCATTTTCAAAAAAATATGGGACAATGATCCTTTCCGATGAAACACCGCACCAAACGGTACTCTTAAGTGGGTGTAATTTTCGCTGTTGAACTACTCTTGGATTTTCCGTAGCCCATATCCTGCAGTTTTGCCTATTAACGAACCCATTAATTGGAAATGGGCTTCGTCGCTCATAATTAAATTATGAATAAAATCATGATTTTCTTCTGCTTTTTGGCGAAAATAAATTGCATAATCAAGTCGTTGCTGGTAATCTGTCGGTTTCAATTGTTGGACAAGCTGAATTTTGTATGGAAACATTCTTATTGTATGCAAAATTCTCTGCAGCGACCCTCTTGAGGCCAAGTTGTGTCGAACGTCTCCTGGTTGATGTTTCTCCATCTTCCCGAATACTCTCCTGTACCCGTTCAATATTGTCATCCGTGTGCACCGTTCGTCGTCTGCCGGCACCAGGAAGGTTCCTTACTGCCCCTTGTTCTCGAAAATTTGCAACCAGACGGTTTACTGTTCACTCTGAGGGTCCAACCCGCACATTAAAATAACGACGATATGCACGCTGAGTCAAAACAATGGATCGTTGATTTGAGAAATAAAGTTCAACGATTTTGGCACGTTGTTCAATTGTGTACTGTTGCATTTTAAATTCCCCAAGTCTTCTTTACAAAATACTGAAAACAAAAAAAAAACAAAAAAAATATAATAAAAAAGTTATAAGTAATTAAAACCCCTTCGGTCATTTTGGGCCACCCTGTAGTTTAAATCAGATTGTTACCGTCTAAAATAGTTGAATCTTAATACATGATATTCAATAATAGGAAATGCATTTGATTACAATGGGAATGTAAATAATATACGAGAGTAATTTGACGTGAGTTTCCAAAAATTGGCAACACTTTTGTCATTATGAGTAGAGTGGACCAATTCGGAGCGAAAGCAGAGGCGTGACTAACGAATTAGTTTCCGCGTGCCCCATCGCACATACGATTACTTAGTATGTTGTTCACGGTCATCGTGTGTACACGTATAATAGCAGCAGGAAAGTGTATTCTGTGTATTTAATAATGTTGAAGGAGCGTACAGTAAAAAAACCGCTATCACCAAAGTTAGTCTATAGGTTTATTGAGAACCATCCTAGTTTATCTTACAATGGGGTAAATGTAAAATGTTTAGTGTGCAATATATATATAAACCATTTAACAAAATCAAATTTGCAACGCCACGTGCATAGCGCAAGACATAAAGATAGAGACACTGGTGCCGATACAAAATACGAAGTGTTCTTATTTGATTTGTGTACAATGATCAGAAATAACTTTGGAGACGCACCTTATGTTAACAATATTTCATCACGTTTCTCCAGATTTTCAAGTCACGGAAGACGCATAAGACGGTAAGTTTTTTTTTAATCATCTAATTACATACATTTTAGATTTTATTTTTCATCGAGAACGTTTCATAATCTAGAAAAACCGTCTTACATTTTTTTGTATCTAACATAATAACAGCACCGTTCGTGATAGTATATCTCTAGATATTAATAATGTTTCGCATGCGGAACCAATTCGTTAGTCACGCCTCTGCTTTCGCTCCGAATTGGTTCACTCTAATTATGAATATATTGCTGACTTGAGATGTTTTAGACATAAACGGTTTTACAGTCGTTTCAAGTAAATTATTAGTTGTTTTTGTGTTAATGTGAAGAAAAAGGAATTCCGTCTTTAACACAGATATGCCTAAAAAATTTTCGGCCAAACTTCTGCTATAATTTTGAAAAATCCTGTTTTATGAGATAAAAAACCAGTAAATTATAATTGAATACATTTTATTTATGTAAAAGTACAAAATGTTTACTGTATTATATACAGGGTTAGGCAAATGTATGGATTCATTCAATATCTTTAATATGGCTACTTATATTTTAATAAGGCTTTCCACCATTAATTAAATGCAAATAGGAGGTTCAATGAGTATATTTATATCCGAATTAGACTTCCGGTTTAGTCGAAAGCAATATTAACTTTTTTATTTTAAATAAAACAGCCTGTATATATTTTTACGAACTTCAAGAGAGCTCTGCTCAGGGAGTTCAGCAGTAATCAGGTTTGGCACCCTTTTGTTCAACGACATAGTTATTTAATTAAATCTAATAAAGTAAATTTGATTGAGAATAAGAAAAATCAACACAAAAAATATAAACAAAATCATTATCGTTTAAGAAAGTTTTCGAAAAGATGACCGTCACCTTCTTGACAATATGCAAGTCTGTGAATAAATCCTTGAATGACATCAGAAGCGGGTACTAGTGTTCAAGAAATAATTAAAATTACGCGGTATACTTCAGCGCATTCCATACAACCATATCTGCAGTTAAACGTGAATCATCATAGCATAGCAACATTATCTCAAATTTAAGAAATGTGACAACAGCTGCAACATCCTCCACTCTCTGCTCTTCATTTACAATGGCGCCAATGTCGAATAATATTGCAATGTTTTTGTCTTTCTGACTGTAAAATGTTTGTCTTTCTGCGGGGTTCTTAAATAAAACTAACGGTAATTTAGACACATTCTATATTAACAATAAAAACCAAGAACAATTTAAAAACTAATAATTCACAGTGATACAAAATCGAACTTTCCAAATGGGAATCGGATGAGACCAATTGCAAATGAAAGTTGACATTATCCATAACAAAACCTTCAAGGGTTTTTTTTAGTTCAGTGCGAGATTTTTTTTTATACGCATTTGAATTTGGTGATTTTGGAACGCTGTCTAACAAGGAAAGATCATTGAAAATGTGATAAAATAATGCTTATTTATTTTTTATTATCCTGGAAAGTTGTGGTATCTTACTGTTTTTGGGGTCGAGGAATTCATTTTTGATATTAATTTTTACCTAAAACTGACGCTAGATGGCGCTGTCATACAAATAGTGCTATTTCTTGTAGATTTTCATAGAAAAAACGGTGTATTTACTGCTTCAGACATAATATTTTAACCCTTAAAGAATTTTTATTACAAAAACAACTTTTTTATTTAAAAGTATTATATCTTATTTGGATCTCATTTTGGATTCGCTTAATCATAATCACTATCACTGTCAATTTGCATGTTTGAAGTAGCAAAAGCTCCAGAAGTAGTAGGTTGTGGATCTCTGTATGTTTCTGGTTCTTGCTCTTCTTCAGTATCCTCTTCATCGGTTGTTCTCTTTAACCACCAGCATAAATCGCCTAACATAGAATCTAGTTTCTTTCCTCTGTACCTAGTTTCCATGGTTAAAGCTACTTGGTGAAAACGTTCACTTTGCTCATCAGATTCGGTGGATAGTTGGTTTTCAAACCAATCCATATGGTGATGGAGAAAATGAATTTTTAATGACATATTCTCAAAGGCTTTCAAGAGACGTTTAACCCTTTGTGCACTATCTGCTTCTCGTTTTTTACCAAGAACTTTTTCGATTACGTCTTTAATTGCAATCCATGCAATTAATTGATTTTGATCCAAAGAATTTTCAAAATAATTATTTTTCATCAATCTTCTAATGTCTGGACCATTAAACATACCTGTAAAATTAGAAAAAAATATTGTAAATTCATTTTTTGAAATCATTTATTTTATTTGTATACAATACCTTCTTTAACTTTGCTAGCACTGAGTCGTGGAAATGTAGATCTCAAAGTAGTAAAAGCTGGTCCATCTACAGAAAACACTTTTACAAAATTTTTGAAAATACCCAATTTAATATAAAGTGGTGGTAGCAATACTTTATCTGCTGGTACAAGAGGTTCATGGATAACATTAGCTGTTCCAACACGAAAAAGTCTCTCTTTTCCCAGTCACATTTTTTATATTGATTTCCTTTGTAACGTGTGTTCCACAAGCATATAAAGCACAAGTTCTTCGTATAGCCACCTTGTAAACCACAAAGTAAGGCCACCATTTTCAAATCACAGCATATACGCCATTTATGGTTTTCATAATTCACTGATTCCAGTAGATATTTTACTGATTCGTAGGTTTCTTTGGTGTTCAAATTGTATGCTATTGGAATGCTTGATTTTTTGTTATTGTAGTACAATAAAACTGCTTTCATACTGGTTTTTGAAGAATCTATAAAATAATCTCCATTTATGAGGAACATACTTCATACCCATTTCTGCCATAAGTTTTTCAATATCATTACAGTAAGCGAATGTATTTTCTTCGTTGACAGAGAAATATTGTTGAAATACTGCTTGACGATTACGATAAGCAGTTATTCTTACACCAGGTTCTAGTAAATTGTTTTATTTTAGTTTACGTGCAACATACTCTGAATCACGCTTCGACATATTAATGTGTTTTAGTACTTCATCTAACCAGTTTTGTGATATTGGTATCATACGATTGTTGAACTCAGAAGGCTCGTAAGTAGGATCGTATCCAATTGTCCCTGTAGCATTTGTAGATACTACGGAGGCTACATCAGGACTAGGTGGTTTTGGTATTGGAATAAACTCTGTATGTTGTTTAGGTAATTCTGCATATTTTGTACCAACATATACCATGCGTCCTCTATTATATCTGTTTCTTCCTTTAATACTTAAATAATAATATTTAAATACACATAACACTGCGATTTAACGTGTTCACCTGAGAAGATATGAAAATTCAAATTAAAATTAATATATTTGATATACAGGGTGTTCACACTTAAACCCGCACCATTGGTAACTCCGTTATTATTGGAGCTAGGAAGTCGTCCAAATTAGCAAACTAGTAGGATTTTTCCTGGCGGTTACGACGATAAAAACAAAAAAGCTTTTGAACATCGCGTTTTTCTGATATTTGACAAAATGTAATTTTTAAAATGGAACACCCTATATATTTTTATGCGGTTGAATAAAGAATTTAGTTCTGAATAAAAATGTCTCAATACATTATCTCAAAAAAATTGAAAATATAAAAGGTAACACGTGATTTCTTAAACATTGTATTTTGTTTAAAAAAATTGATAAAAGACGTAGCATGTTTCACATGTTTATCCAATTGAAGTCATCTTCTGATATTAAATAAAATAATATCATAAACATCCTTAAAATTTGCTTACTTTATCACTAAAACGTAAGTTTTCAAATGAGATACCGTGCATTTTTAGGGATTTAGGATTTGTTTTTAGGGATGCCTAACGAAATTTGTAATTAAATAATATGTACCGATTATTTTAGACTATTCTCTTGTTGAAATATCAAAAATGAATTCCTCGACCCCAAAAACAGTAAGATACCACAACTTTCCAGGATAATAAAAATTAATAAGCATTATTTTATCAAATTTTCAATGATCTTTCCTTGTTAGACAGCGTTCCAAAATCACCAACTTCAAATGCGTATAAAAAAAAATCTCGCACTGAACTAAAAAAAACCCTTGAAGGTTTTCTTATGGATAATGTCAACTTTCATTTGCAATTGGTCTCATCCCATTCCCATTTTGGTTGTTGCACAGATAATTAATAACATTTATTTTCACAAGTATTTATTTGTATATCACATGGTTACATTTATTTGTTGAATGAATCAAATCCCTTCCTCGACGGCTTATATATCGACCGTCGCACCTCTTTCGTGTGTTCTTATTCTCGATCTTTCCGTTTCGATATCTTT
The DNA here is from genome assembly GCA_935421215.2 of Melolontha melolontha. Lineage (NCBI taxonomy): Eukaryota > Metazoa > Arthropoda > Insecta > Coleoptera > Scarabaeidae > Melolontha > Melolontha melolontha. The sequence goes on along the minus strand of OW285239.1, from coordinate 5,924,296 downwards.
CGAGAAGGTGCCAGGCCGTGTGAGACTTGACGCATCGTCGGAGGAGGCATCGCAATATTTATAATAAATGTATGTTCCATATAAGCAAAAATTAAATTTCTATCAAACAGATTCTCTTGCTTCTAAATGGTCGTTCCAGATAAACAAAATAGCAACATACTTGATAAAAGTAAACTATTACATTATAACCGTGCGTTATAATAGCGTACGGGTTTTTGACAAATGAATGAAATTGTCAAATTTCATGCCTATTCAAATGTCTAAAATTGACAACTTTCTTATAGTGTCATAGGGAGAGACAACGTGTTTCAAAACGAATTACATCTAGTTGTCCATGAATTTCTCTTATTAATTATGATGTTCTGCGTTATTGAAATGCGGATATAGATTAAATGGTATAAAGATTATCTAACTGTCATGGTCAAAATTTATCATCGAGAGATATGACGATGAAATTAATACCAAGTACAATTAGATTATCAATTTTTCATTTTCCAACACTCATAAGTTACAACAACATCTTCAAACAAAGTTAGTTAACACAGACCCACTGAAAGAATCAGGTATTTACAGAATTAACTGTAATTCCTGCCCAAAATTATATATCGGCCAAACAAGAAGAAATATTCAAACCCGTTTCAAAGAACATTTAGCTCATGTAAAACTTCACAATGTAGATAAATCAGCATTAGCTCTACATCATTTAGATACCGGACATAATTTCAGCTTAGATAATGTAAAATTAATTAAAAAATGTAATAGCAAAAATTTAGACATGTGGGAAGCCATACATATGAAAAAATACAAGAATTACCTCTTAAACAATGACATTTCACCTATTAATAATAAACTTTTAAATTGTATACCTACAGTATCTAATAACTAATTTTTCTTTTTCACGTTACTATATTGTTATTTAATAGAACCCGACATGCCAAACACAGTCATTGTCTTGTTTTTCATAGGTAACGGTCTTTCCCATAATTTGTCCTTTCTTGGAATTTCAATAGATTTTAACAGGCACTATTACAATATACGACCAAAATTTTTTATTTTTATTTTTAGTTTTATATTTTTATATGCATGTTTTTTGACCATTTGATGACCATTTATAATTGTAATTTTTACACCCCTAACCAAAAAAATAGATAGATAATTTTACTATACATGTATTTAAAAAATAATACTTTTAAATTTAGTTACTACTGATGATGTGTGCAGGGCACATGAAATGTACATATAGTTAATATACTATTGTTTGTGAAATATAAGGTGTTTTATTTAAGTTTAATAGATTATCAATTTATTGAATAAGAAAATTTTAAAGATGGAATATTAATCAAATAACCAAGGTAAATAACTAATTTGTAGAAATTTTAATTATTGTAATTTATAACAAGTGTTCAAAATGGTCACCATTTTGTTGAATGCATAATGCAATAAGACGTTTCATGTTATCAAAAATATTCTGCAATGCATTTGGTGTCATTTCGTTACATTTAATTATAATTTTATTCATCAAGTCATTTAGTTTATTCATTCTTGTCTTATATACCCCATTTTTTAATCCGAAAATAGAGAAATCTAACGGAGTAAGATCTGGTAACCGCGCTGGTCAAACACCTCTGCTTATAGCTCGATGAAGGAAGTAAACTTCTAGAAGCGCTAAATTTTCACGAGTTGGATGTGCAGTAGCCCCGTAAACCCAACTGAATTCGTCTCCTTGCACTTGAGTTAAAAATGGTGTTAATAACTGTTCTCGGTATCGTTGGCTATTAATGCTATTGTGAAAAAATATTAGTCTTATTTTTCTACGACGATATACAGCTAACCATAGGTACTCCAACTTTAACAGGATGTAAAGGAAGTTCGATGTGATTGTTTGGATTGTTTATAAACCATGTTTTGTAATTTTATTTATTTGCAAACCCGCTTAAATGTAGCTATGCTTCACCAGTAACAAAACTTAGATCAATAATTTCGCCATTATTTAAATTTTCTTGAAAGAAATTGCAATAATTAATAAGCCTACTAGCGAGATCTCTAAGTAAGATTTGTTGAACAATCTATACTTTGTATGGATACATATTGCAGTGGATTTTTCCCTGCAACATTTAGTGAACATATTTGAAAAATATTATTTTTATAGTGTACATACTATTTTCAATGACAGTGTATAATTTTATGTATGAATATTAATTGTATTTTGATTTATTTTGAATTATTAGGTTTTGATTGGCGCAGTTCCTGGAAGCCGTTTGGACTTGCTGGGCAATATTCTTGATAACTGTAATCTTTTATGTTTGGATGCGTGCCGCATGTATCCGACAGACACGTTTTGATATCGAAGTAAGAGAGTTGTATATTGGGAGATAAAACTTTTTTATCTTTTATTTCATTTAAATTCGGTTTTTGTTGTTGAATTCATAGTGTTTGTGATTGCTTTAATTCATTATCGAATTTATACGAGTTTGAAAACCTCGTAATTTTGATTTAATTTATCTCTTACTTGCACGTGTTCTCAAGGTTATAAAATAAAAGCTACGTAAGTTTTATTTTACATTTATAATATTATTTCTTTACTGTATGCATTTATTGTATTATTCATTGTATGAATTTATATATATTTTAATAGTAATTGAAATATAGATGACAAAGATAGTTTTTTGGGGTCTCGTAAATTTTTTTTAACGTTACATTCTAGAACGTTTTACTTTCAAGGTTGGTTTTTATACTTGTGGTATCGCGCAAGTCTTAGATATTTCGGTTTGACAGATTTAATCTGATTATATTTGAGTTTGTTATTCTGGGGAGATAGAAAAAAATATCTTTGGAATTTATTAGTATTAATTTTGTTCGCGAGTCATTAGAAGACGTTTAAATTTGCTTAGCTGTCAATTTTGTTATACAATTGTTATACACAGGTCTTTATGCTTCATAAAGATTCATTTTTTTAATTTTTTTCTATAATAAACTGTAATTTGGAAACTGTGACTTTCTCTTTACCTTTGTTTGAACTATTAATTCTGGCGCCCATATTAACTTTTGTAGAAGAGAAGTACCACGTTTTTCCTATTGGAAACTCGGAGAAGAAAGCTGTCTCATAAAAGAAAATTAACCGATTGAGCATTAAAGTTGGACAGTGTTGTGGTGAATAGTGGTTTATTCAACTGCGAACTCTCACTATTCACAGCAATATGTAAAGGACTCTTCAAAATTCTATTAACGGTACTGGAAAATACGTTCGTTTGAACTGATAAACGACGGACTGATGTATGTGGGTTTTCTCCAACAAGGTTTTCTACGGCTTCAACAATATTTTGCTGCGTACGTGGTCTACCAGAACTTTTGACTTTTAACACAGATCCTGTGGTCTAAAACTTCTTCACGACTAAACGAATGTAATGATGTAAAGCGGTATTATCCACAACTTTTTTTAGGAAAGTGCAAGTGAAACTATCGCTTACATTCCGTGTAGGAATATTGCCATTCTCGATTAAGAAATTCTGCACTTAGGAAATATGCTTCAACAATAAAAATATTTTCTTGCAATGTGTATAGCATTTAGTAGTATTGTTTATTAAGTAAAAGAAATATTTGTACGAAAAAATTATATTGTTAGTCACAAAATGACAAATGTCAAAATGACATTAGATAAATAGTTATAATTAAAAGGCAAGAGGCTTATAATCATTTGCAAGTAATAGTGCAACTGTATATGTTAACATCATTTTACTCAAAATGGCTTCATCTGTCAACAAGATTTTGTCCAACCATTATTGCCCAACGTTATTTTAATTTCTGCTAACATTTGCAAAGCGAAAGCTACGCGAATCAGCTTATTTCGTCCTCCGAGTTCAAATAACAATTTAATTTTATAAGGATAGAGTCGAACTGTAGAAGAACTCATTTCCAAATGCTTTTCAACTCTATTAGCACTGCAAACATTATATGCTGAATTTTCACTAACATCCCTCACTTCTTGTAAAACTACAGCAGAAAGGATATTTCTTAGTAGACCTACTACTCCTGAGGTATTTAAACAATAGATATCAGATGTCATGTTGAAAACATACTAAGGAATACATTTTCTAATGCCGTTTACACCAAAAAAGAACAACATAGAAGAACAAATGTTAAAATGACATTAGATAAATAGTTAGTTATAAACAAAAGGCAAGTGGCTTATAATAATTTGCAAGTACTAGTTACTCAGTGCCTACTGAGATGAACTTCTTTTTGAAACACGCTGTATATTCTTCCAGGGGCGTCTCGTATAATCGAATACTTTCAAGTGCCAAGTTGTAACAAGTGTTCATTTGAAAAGTCAATCGAGTAGCATGTGATTTACTGAGAACATTTTGAAGTATGTCGTAAATTAACATTTACTACTTAACCTACAAAGTCGTATATTTTGACAGTTTCATACATACAAATAAATAACAAATAATAGGTATCTATTGAAAACTATAACAAATATTGAAAATGTTGTCCTTTAAGATCAATGCACTTTAAAATCCTCCGTTCAAAATTTCTGATGAAATTCTGCAACATTACTGGATTGTTATTAATTTCCATGCATTTCTGTTCGATTCTCTGTAGCATATCATTCAAATTCAATATAGGTGTTCGAAATATGTTATTTTTTAGATAAGGCCACAAAAAGAAGTCGCAAAGTTGTTAAATCGCATGAACGTGCAGGCCAGGCAATTTCAGTATTTCGACTAATTATACGCTCATCAAAAAATTCTCTTAACTAATCCAAAGATTCTGCAGTACAGTGACAAGGTGCTCCGTCTTGTTGGAAATATGCATTTTAAAGTTCATCATCATGCAACTGATTGACAAATCGTTGTAAAATTTCCGTACGGTACCTTTGAGCATTTAACGTTCCCTGAAAAAATATTGGTCCAATGATTCGCCTTTGGCTTATCGCTGCCCAAACACCAATTTTCTCTGGACATAGCGATTCTTCATTAATTACATGTGGATTTTCAGTACTCCAAATTCTTGTATTTTGTGAATTTAGGTATCCCGTTTTATAAAACCATGCTTCATCAGTAAAGATGACTCTTTGCGAAAGTTCTCCATTATTGTTCATATTTACAAACCAATTACAAAACTGTAGTCTACGTGGGTAATCAATTTCTAACAATTCTTGTACTGCTGCGACACGGTATGGATAAAGTTGCATATCTTTTTCTAATAACTTGTGAGTTGTAACAACAGAAAGATTTATTTGTTGACTCAAATGTCGAACCGATGTTTGTGGTTCACTTTCCATTATTTCTTCAACACGATTGACAACTTGATGTGTACGTTTCTTAACTGCTCCGCTGCCTGATTTTCTTAAGAGACTACCAGTTTCAGAAAAAAGTTTTAAAGTTCTATCCAAAGTATTCTTAAATTGTATATAATCTATTACAAAATGTGGAAGTTCAACTTGAAATTCTACCATGCAATCTTGAACTGATTATACCCATAAACCATCAATTTTATTACCACTGCGAAAATAAGCCTGGACTAAAAAAAATTAATGTTCTAAAGTGAAAGCCATTTTAATACTGAGAAGCAATTTATTTAAACCAGAATCGACGCACGATTATTTTATGCACTAACTGATATTTGTGATTGACATTATCAAATGTCATTTGGATTTACGTTTACGGAACAACAAACACATACTAATATATTTACGTCTCATTCTATCAAAATTTCAAAGTAACCTAGATTGACTTTTCAAATGAACACACGTTATAATATGTGATTATATCGAGAAATAAACAAAAGTATGTTTTTTTTTGTGGAATGTATTAAATATTTTTTTAAAATTATAAATGGAATGTTGGATTGTACTTTTAACATCGCAGATCCCTGGTACATTGTGCAGAATATGCTTGACTTTATGAATGTATTAAGATAATATTATGTAGGAAATAAAAGCAGATGAAATAAATAACGTCATAAAAACATAAAAATTTTTCAAAAATAAAATTTAAATAAAATCAGTCTTCGCTCTTGATTTAAATAAATTTACATTATTTGATTGTGCTTCACATTTGGAATGTCTATTCCAATAAAAATTAGTTGAAAATATGATACACGTCTAAATGAAAACCAAACTTTATCGTAGCGGCAAAGTATTAGATTATGTTAAGTCTTTTCATTACGTATTCAATATTTGGCCCTTATATTTACATATGAATGTGCTCTCTAATTGTTCTCCAAGAAATGACCGTGAGTGAAAAGCGGTAAGTTAGGTCTGATTAAAGCAAGCGGTAAACAGGTAGGTTTGTCAGAGACAGGTAATATGTTTTTTTCTGTTAGAGGCATCATTTAAAAAAAACTAGTTAATATTCGCCCGAAGCTGCTAACAGAAAGCGGTAATCATTCACACAAAAGTCGCTACCTGTTGCGATATTAAACCTGTCTTGGGGTGAACTGAATTAATATTATTTATTCCACCGTGCCTTTCAGTTATTTACACAAAAAAAGTAAAGAAAAAGTTGATTTCATATATATTATACATACATGTATAGGTGTAAAGAATACACAAATGTATGCATATCTATATTGATGAATAATGGGGATTTATGCGTTGCATGATTATTACTACATTGTCGTCAACAAATTAGCCTTCAAATTTATTTGATGTAGTTTATTTAAAATATTGCAATGAAAAAATAGATACATAATTCGACATTTCAAAACTCTAAATCTACCTTTAATCCTATTGATTTTATAGTACTATAATACAGTTTCGTTAACCCTAGGACTACCAGGAAAACGGCCTATCGCTGCTTACGGCGCGGGTCCATCGGACCCGAATTACTATATGCTGGATTTGAGCTAATATTCGGCGATTATTTTGAATTCAATATAGCGTAAGCATTATTATATTTGACTTTTATTTTATTCAACATAAGAAAAGACCATTAGAATAAACCGAAGCAGTAATCCTAACAAGACATAAATATTGTAAAATAAATTAAATAAATGACTTACATGGGTTAAACACATTTCTTACATATAACTACTGAGTTTTCACTGCATATATTGGTTTAACAACGTATACAAGTTATTCTTGTTTTTCTGTCTTTTGAAGATGGACAAACATCACATCTCTTCTTCTTTTTTGGAATCTCAGAACTAGTAGATGCTTCAGCTTCTTCTTCTGCTTCTGGTTTTTCGTGGTCCTTGTGTTCTGCTAGCTCCTTTCCTAGCTCAATTAGAAAGTTTCTTCTCATTTTCAAATCAAAAGCTGAATTAGGTTTCAAGAGCTTCCATAGTATGTATGCGTTCATGGCGCTGATGTCTATCATGTTATAAAAAACTACAAGAGGCCATCTCTTGGTCATCCTTTTCACGGTGTATGATCGTGTCATTTTGTACATGTTGTCTACGCCACCTTTTGTTTTATCGCAGTCCAGGATTACCAGAGGTTTCTTTCTTTGGCCATTATCAACATTTTTCTCACTGTGTAGAGTACTCAGCAACATTACAAGCTTGCGTTTCTTTGGGCAATACGAAATAATCATCACATCGTCTGTAAAACCAAACTGTGTGGAAAACGCTTTACGATTTTTTGGACCAACAAATGAAGATGGCAATTCAGGCTTATTTTTACGGATCGTACGAAGTACGATCCGTACGAAGTAAAGAAATTGTCGCAGGTGACATTCCTTCCAGAGTTTTCTATTTCTTCTACTAAACGTTTTACAACCTTTTCGCCTTGATTTTTGTCTCTTTCCTCTCCCTGCTTTCCAGGATAAATTTCCAGTTTCCATGCATAGGTTGTTACGCTATCACAAATGGCCCAAAATTTCATTCCATATCGCCCAGGTTTTGATGGAATATATTGTCTAAAGGGACATCTGCCTCTGAAAGTTACAAGCTGTTCATCAACCGTCATACACCAATTTAGTACATATACATCTCGCATAACTCAAAGCATTCCCGTATTGGTGCTATTTTGTCGCCACTCCTTTTTTTCGTCTTTCGGCTGCATCGTCGAATCTAAGTACACGAAGTATATTTTGAAATCTATTTCAAACAATAATAGTACCAAAGATTTTTCGACCATTGTTTTTGCACCAAAGTTGTGTTACGTCCTCGTTATAAGATTTGTATACACCTATTGATATGAAAACTCCAATAAATTTCTTCAATTCTTGAAGATCCATTTTTATCCAATTTTTGCTGAAAACAATCTTTACTTCTGCATTTGTCCACTTTAGAATAATTTCAAGAGGAGGTTTACGAAAATAAATCAAAAAAGAAGAAGCAAGTGTATCGATCTCGCGATTTACAAAACGTGTTGGGCCTGAACGTTCTCGTAAAATATTGTGTCGTGGTTGTCTTCCGTGATGAGGTAAAATAGGATCTTGGTACCAAACAACTTGTTTGTTCTTTGATATAAAAGAAATTAGCTCCAGCCGGATTTCTGTTGTGGTCATCATCGCTGCTCTCAGCAGATTCTTCGCTATCTGATTCTTCTGCTGTGCTTGTATCACCTCCATCGATGAGGCCTTCGACAGCATCTACCTTTCCAGTGTCGTCTGAAGCTTCATATCCGCTTTTGTATTCAACATCACTCATTTCGGCTACTATCGCCTCTAGATGTTGTTGTGTAAGGCAGCGTTTTCCAAACTGGGACGCCTCCCAGTGGAGTAGTCTAAGGGGAGGCGCGAATATTTGGTGCACGTGCAGCTAATACAATACGTAACATATAGGTACATATTAACTACCAAGAATGATTGGTTGGTAGCACTGTAATAAATTTACTCAGAGAGATCTCCAAGAAAAGAAATTAAATCAGTTTAAATAAACTGCAAGTTTTCTGTAATATTTTATAATAAACACATAAATAATATTAAAATAATTAAAATAATATAGAAAGTGTTTAAATTGGGTTGTTTAAAAGCTGCAAAACTAAGAAAAATAAAAAACAAAATAAAGTGAAGAGAGAAGAAAAAGAGCAAATATGAAATGTGCAGTGGGCAAGTGCAAACAAAGTAACAATAAAAAAACAAGTGATAAATTATATTAAAACCTAATATTTTGCGTACTTTTAATAAAACGTTTATATTTTCAAAAAGCTGTATCATTTTACAATTTTCCAAAAAATGAAGCTAGAAGTAAGTTATGGGTAATATTTTGCAACCGAGTGAAGCCTGTGAAAGCGGATAAAGAAAAAATGTGTGCTTTACATTTCAAGCAAGAGGACTTTGACTTTAATTTCATTAATGAACACGTTGAGATCGTGTGACACCATATTTTTGAAATTAAATGGTGAAAAATTATTACTTTCAACCGGATATTTACAAAAGCATTTGTTGGAAGCAAAAGAAATTGAAGCCAGTGACGACGTTAAAAAACTTTTCTTTAGATGTACAATGTATTTTAGAATTAATTGTGTGTTGAAATTATGTTTTGTCTTTTAATTCTATGGATCTCTATAAAATATTTTCTTTTTGAAATTTATATTTATGATTTCCATTTATTATGAAACAATTTCGCTTTGCTTTAAAAAAATTTAGTTAGAGAAATAACAATTTGTCCCACCGTCATATTTTTACACAAACATAACAGTTCTACAGCTATATTTTATTAGCCAATGAGAACACAGGTTGAGTGCCGTTGGTATTCCTTCATGCGCAGAGAAGTTTTTTTATTCTTGCAATATCGACTTCAGTTTAGCTCAGCAGTGTTAGATTGTGTTTCATATTTTATTTTGACGTACCTAATTACTCACTGATCACAATAGTAAGTAATTTAATTAAGTTTAATTTTTTTAAGAACAATAAATTAATTATCCTAATATTTTTAGAGAAATGGATAAGTTCTTGACTGGTTATAAGAGAAAATCCTCGAATAATGAAGAATCTGATGTTGGCACAAGTAGTAGGAATCAGGAAGGAAGAACTCCCAAGACAAGAAAATACGATTCGTCTTATTTATCGTTCGGATTTACAAGGGTTATTACTGATAATGTGGAAAAACCAATGTGTTTGTTTTGTTCGAAAGTTTTGGCTGCTGATAGTATGAGACCCGGAAAATTAAAACGCCACATTGAAACTATGCATTCTCAATACGTTGGCAAGTCCCAAGAATTTTTTCAAAGAAAATTGGATGAGTTCACTACACAAAAGCAAACGTTCAAAAACATAGTTCATATTCCATCAAATGCGTTACTAGCATCGTACTTAGTATCTTACAGAATCGCGAAGTGTAAAAAACCACACACAATAGGAGAAACATTAGTTTTGCCAGCAGCTATTGATATGGTCAAAACAATGTTTGGCGAATCATATGCAAAACAGTTGCGACAAATACCGCTTGCTGATAACACTCTTGGCAGAAGAATCGATGATATATCTGACGATCTTTGCGATCAATTAGTTTCTCAGATGCGCACTTCAAAATTCGCCTTACAAGTAGATGGAGCAACCGATGTAGCTAAAGACGCACATTTAATTGCATATGTTCGATATGTTGAAGAGAATAATATAATTGAAGATATATTATTTTCCAAACCCATTCCTGGCAAGGCCACATCCAGTGAAATTTTTAATATAATCGACAATTTTTTTGATGAGAACGGCATGTTGTGGAATAATTGCATTGGGCTTTGTACAGCCGGTGCACAGTCAATGTCAGGACACAAAACTGGCCTTCAAGCGCTAATTAAAAGGAAAACACCCGATGTTCTCTGGACAAACTGCATGCTCTCGTATCAAAAAATATGAGTGAGGAACTTAACTACGTTTTTACAAAAGTAACGCAAGTTGTAAACTACATAAAAAACAGTCCATTAAAAGTTAGGTTATTTGCAAAGCTGTGTGAAGATATGGAAGCTGCTTACACCTCACTTTTGTATTATTGTGAAGTGCGCTGGCTACCTCGTGCAAAAGTGATTCAGAGGGTATTTGAACTCAAAAAAGAAATTGCAATTTTTCTCGAAGAAAATCATTATGAGGATGCAAATATGTTTAGGGATGATAATTTTACTATTAAGCTTACCTATTTGGTTGAAATTTTTGGAAAATTGAGTGTTTTGAATAAATCGATGCAAGGGCCACAAATGCATTTGATTTAAAAAGATAAAGTGAAAGCATTCATTAAAAAAATGGAGGTATGGAAGACAAATTTGGAAAAAAATAGGTTCGACATGTTTCCACTTTTAAATTTATGCCCCCAAGTTAATATAGAAGGAAACAAAAATCTATTTGTTGAAACTTGGATGGTTTGTTAATTCATTTTTCGAATTATTTTGATGATCTTGATTTTACAAAATATGCGTGGATACAGAATCCATTTATCGACGAAGAAGATGACGAATTTGAATTAACAAGTATTGAGAAAGAAAACATGATTGAACTATCTTGTGATACTTCTTTAAAACAAAAATTTCAGAATGTATCTCTGATTCAATTTTGGCTAGATATTAAGAGTGAATATAATATTTTGTCAAATAAAGCTTTAAAAGTATTGCTGCCGTTCGCAACATCTTATTTATGCGAAACAGGATTTTCTGCATTAGCTGCAATAAAATCGAAATATCGTGCTCGTTTGGTTGTAGAAAAGGAGCTTCGTGTAGCTATCTCATCAATGACACCGAGATTTGAGAAACTTTGCGCTAATAGGCAAGCACATCCATCTCATTAAGCGACAATAATAAAATATTGTTATTCGTTTTTTCTTGTGTATAAGAGTGTATCTTAATAAATTTTTTAGTACTAACAATTTTTGTGTTTGTAGTCTTTTATAAAATGGAAGGGAGGCGCCATATGATCAAATATTTTTAAGGGAGCCGTGATAAAATAAAGTTTGGAAACCACTGGTGTAAGGTATTCCTTATTTCTACGATCCATTTTCCGTAACGTAAAACGCAAAGTAGAAAATAGCCGCAATAAAAGATTCAGAAATAACTACCAGACAATTTATAAAAAATGACGGTGAAATATCAAATCGCACATCACAATTGAACAAAATATAAATTTTGTCTTATTCACAGTAACAAAGTAACACTACACAGATTCGGCAAGCACTAATGCATTGTTCACGACGTGCGGCTATAAATATGCTGAAACAACTAAAGTCCCCAAAATCCGCATGATAGAGGGATTTCCCCTTTCTGTAGACATCGGCAAATGGCAAAAAAGGTTTATCAGTAGCGGGGAAGTCCGGAATTTATAAGCTACCCACTATCATTGTAAAATCCAAAAATAATCCAACTGATTAGGGAAGGATACACAGGATATCAATGTCGAGTACTCCATGAGGGAGAGCTGTCACAACCTTTCGTCGCTAGTACGGGTGTTAAACAGGGCTGCATACTCTCACCACTGCTTTTTTTGATAATGTTGGACACGGTACTCTACGCAACAACAAATAACAAGAAGAGAGGAATACGATGGGGCTGACGGAAGTTTTGGAGGACATCGAATACGCAGATGATGTATGCCTTTTTTCATCGAACATTAGGAACATGCAGAGTAAAACTAATGACCTTGTTGCGGAATCAAAAAAGAATGGCCTTAGCATAAATAAAAATAAAACTAAAATGTTGAAAATTAACACCAAAGATACAACAAGCATAGAAGTCGAAGGCACACAGATAGAAGTAGTGGAGGAATTCACTTACCTTGGCAGTGTTGTCTCGAGCAATGGAGGAACATTATCTGATATACAGCGAAGAATAGACAAGGCACGGAAAGTTTTTGCAAGTATGAGAAAAATATGGCGCTCTAAAAGTTTGTGCTTATCATCAAAAATCAAAGTGTACAACTCAACAGTGAAACCAGTTCTCCTCTATGGCTCAGAGACCTGGATGGTTACCTCAACAATCAAGAGAAAACTCCAGTCTTTTATAAACAGATGCCTTAGAAATATACTAGGAATATGGTGGCCGGAAAGAATATCAAATGCTGAACTATGGCATAGAACAGAACAAAACGACATAAATGAAGACATTAAGAGAAGGAAATATAAATGGCTTGGTCATACATTAAGAAAGCCAGTTGATACACCAGCTCACACAGTCCTACTTTGGAAGCCACAAGGAAATAGAGCGAGAGGCAGACCACGCACCACCTGGAGGAGAACAGTTATGGAAGAGACTAACAAGTCCATCCCACAACTGAGGAGCATTGCCCAGGACCGAATAAAATGGAAAAAATACATAGAGACATTATAAGTGCACATACTTGCTATACGAGTATGTAATGTATAATTACCCTACGTCCCGAAAGGGAATAATGGGTTTAATAATAATAATAATAATAATACTATCATTGTAAAACACACTCGCTTTACCTACATTTATACAGTAAACGACATATGGGTCCAATGGATCCGGTTGGTAAATCGCGAAAGTATTTTATACTGCCGAAACCGTTCTTTCTAAAATAATTTTTTGGGGAAAATTTTAAAGCTATAACTCGTACTTGAAAAGTCTATTAATACCAGTAAATTAGCCCAACCATAAGTACGACAAAACAATGGTTAGAAATCGTTGCGGGTTTATTGGACCCGCTGGGTAGTCCTAGGGTTAATGTGAGTGGAAACATATTTCATTAAAAAAAAATTGAAAAAAAACTACAGTTCATAAAATGTTTCTTTGAAAGATCTTTGTAAGATTCTACGACTCACATGTGTAGTATTACAACGCGTATTTATATGTGTCAGAAAGAGATAAAGTACAATTTGCGGCACACATTTGGGCAGTACGAACTGCAAAAAAACATTTTATCAACTATACTTTAGTAACTAGTCCTTACTTGTAGGTACAATAAAAAAGTAATAGGTGGTTATTCTTAATAATCTGGAAGTTACGGTCTTAAAGTGCAAAATACTGTTCTAAGAATATTTTCACATTTTGACATTCCGCAAAGATCTATTGTTAGTCCCTTTTTGTTTGTGAATGACAGTAACTTTCATAGATTACTCATTAAATCTTTACGCATACATTTTAGTTGCAATAATAGACATCTAAGGTTAAGAAAGTATTAACTGAACTTTGCAGACCTAAGTCATTGGTTTTACGGTAATGGCACCTCGATATAAATAAAACAAACTTTGTTGGAATAATTTTAAGTTTAAGTTATAATAGCATTATCATGCAAAATTAGTAAACTGTACAGGCTCTTAAGCTTATTCTTACTTAAAGAAGTAAATTAAAAGAACCACTGCAATATCATAATAAAAAAAATGATTTCAGCGTGTTATAGTAAAAATATTTAGAGAATACCACATACGTCATAATGCGCTATGATAATATTAGAGTTAGACTAATGCATTATATACTATCTGATTCAGTTTAGGGGTGTTTGTATAACAGCTGCGTGTCGCTTACGATTAAGTTATATTGGTTTATGTTTTGTTGTTGCCTCTTTGAATTTATTAAATTATTGTTCTTTAAATAATAGTCTTTATCAATATTTCTATATTATTCGATCATGAAGTTTAAAAAGTATATATTTTATTTTATTGTATAAATAATTAGAAATTATTTATACAGCGATATTTATATGTATATATATATGTGTGGGTGTGATACCAGTTAATATTGTTTTACTAGTAATCGTAACCTTATATTATTCATATATATATAAAATATTCTAATCCTAAAAACCAAATATAAAGCGATTGACCAGGAAAGCTAATTTCTCAAGGTTGCTAAATTAATATTTGCTTCTATGACTTATAGTCGCTCGGTATATTAACTTTGTTATAGAGATGAACACTTTTCAATTTTATCAAATAAAATTAACACTTTTACTAATTTAAATGCAAAACAAACCAGAATTGGTTCGCGCTAAATGCAAACATAGCTACTACAATGTTGAATAGATTCTAATTGTAAACCCTGACATATTTGCTTCATCAATTCACAAATTTAAGATTTATATTATATATTTATTTACGGAAAATATTTCCGAAGCATTATATTAAAACTAGCAATAATTGAAGTCACTCGAAATCAATTATTATATATTCTAATCTGTACTAATATGCACTAATTTTCACATATTCACGTCACGTGGCTGTCGAAGCATGTGATTGTAAATCAACATTATATTTTTCCGAAAAATAATAAGTAATTACGATTAGACAGTAATAGTATATTAGAGAACTAGTGTCATAAGACGATGTTTTGTTGTACGAGGCCAAGTTTGGAAAACGAGCCGAATGCGAGTTTTCCAAAGGACGAGGACAACAAATCGTCTTATGAAACGAGTTTTCTATACTATTTTTTCTATTTCGCATTTCCATAACTTTTAAAATTTGTATTTTTCATAGTATGCAATTTGTATAAAATAAGTAACATTTTCTTTTTTGAAATGTAAACGTTGGTCAAACTGACATTCCCTATTTTTAAATAGCGAATGTCATTCAAAATTTATTATTATTCTAATTCAAACAGAAACTATAAAGAAATGATCGATAATTCTAATTACCTAAGCGGGACACCACCGAATCTCCGTGAAATAGCAGAAAATACATCAAACCAACCAATATTATTCCATTATTATCTTTTGTATTCTGGTAGGTACATAACCTATATTAAGCAGCGTGTCAAATATTATTATAAATTGAACAGGAAACCAACACTGAATAATGAAAGGTTGCGTCTCGAAATAAGGTTCCTTTCGAGCCGCGAATGCGTATCAAAATGAGATCATTGTGTGTGCGAAATAGAAAAACAAAATTATCAAGTTAATGGAAAATTCTTTTTTTTTTTTTAATACAAACAAATATACGAGGATAATTGGTCAGTAGATTGACTTTTCAAATGTTGATAATACTTTCACCATGATGAGTATATTTCTAACTTCATGTTTTAGAAGCCTACTGTCAAAATTTCGCCCAAATCAGTCAGACAGATTTTTCAATTGTTTAAAGTAAACCACTAGTTGCTTTTTTGTGTGAATATAGTGAAATAAGACTTTAGTGTGTTAATTAAATATTTTTTACATGAAAATACCATTAGCCCACATGTCACCGAAATTTTTTTTTTTCAGCAAAAATGTAAATTAGTATATTAATTGGAATAGCATTGGAACCAAGCTTTATTAACGCCATTTACGATTTTACTTTTCAAGGTAGTGGCAATCTTTTTTAAAGGGCTCTGGCATTTTATACCAAAGTGTGTTTAAGAGGTGTAAGATTATAAATTGAAATAAAGTTTTATCGAAATGAGATTTTTTTTTTAAATCGGTAAGATAGTTTTATGACATTAATGATGGAAGATGATTTCGGGCATATGGCCATCACGGGAGCGGCTGAGGCACGACATCCTGGAGCACCAATTTTAGATTACTATTTTGAGTACTTGAGGCTGTATGTTACGAATGTTGGTTTCCAAAGCTACAATAGTTGTTGGCTTGTTTGCGTAGACCAATGACTTCAAATAGCTCTACAAAAATTAGTCTAGAGGCGTCAAATCACATGATCTTAAAGACCCATTTCTAGAGATAATCTTATCGCCGAACACTCCCTTCAATAAATCGATGGTTTCGCCATGTGGCACCGTTTCGCTGAAAGCAAGGATTTTCCAGACCATGTTCATGCACTAATGGGAATAAAAAATCCTTGGATATGCCTCTATACCAACCGCCATTGTCTGTGACAGCTCGATTTTATTCGTTTTTGAAGAAGTATGTCCTGATTATGCCATCGGGCCACAAACCGCATCAAAAAGTGCATTCTTCGCTGTGAATTGGTAGTTGATGAATAATCTGTGGATTAGTGTCGCTCCACATGAGACAATTTTGCTTATTCACAAAGCCACTGAGCCAGAAGTGACTCAATTTGCCCATAAAACAGTGAATCGACTTCCAACTGTTCAAGCACCCATTTACTGAACTGACGTTGAGAATGATGGTCGGTTGGCTTCAATTCTTGCACGAATTTAATCTTGTAGGCATGTAAGCCAAGATCCTTGCGCAAAACCTTCCACAAAGTCGATGGGCATAGGCCAAGTTCTTTCACACGATGATGAATCAATGAATTTGGATCAGCCTCAACACTGGCCTAAACGGCGACATATTTTCTTCAGTGCGCACCAAATTGAGTGCAAAATTTTACAATTGTGTTGCAAAGAGTTGTCTCAGTTGGCCGATGACGTATGTCGTAAATTGGGCGAACCGTTTTGTGAAAATATTTAACTGAACGCTGATTTTAGAAATAAATTTTCACAATTTGTAGACGCTGGACGGAAATGTCAAACAATACTGAATAAAATGGCGATGACTTGTCAAATTATCTGTTATAATGTCAGAGTTTCTCCCTATTGAAAAAGAAAGATATTAAAAAAACAGAAATTACTACTAATTTTTAAATTCATATTATTGGGTTAATAAAATAATTCATTCGTATAATCGTTTATTATAACAGAAATTTATTTTATGTGATAGAAGTAAAAACATTCTTTGGCAAGCAGGCCTAAGTCACATTTACGACATTAGAAATTATACCTTTTAGGAAAGAAAGCACATTTTCGTTGGTTTTCGTGATACACAACTATGTGATCAATAGTTAACAAACTTTAAATGTTTGTTCAAATTGGCACTATCATGAACAGGACCGCTTTCAGTATTTTGACTCAATTATCTATTATGACTTAAGCCATCCCTGGGTAATTGATCTGAAAACCAAGTGATCCCGCTTTCTACCATTATGCTTATAGAGTTGCCAACCTTTGTGCACCGCCATACCTAAACACTTACAAAATAATGGGAAATATAACATTTTGTCCCTTATACAAGTCTTATATAGAGTAACGTTTTGATCGGCACGATCTATGCCTTCCATATTTTCATTACAGATTTTTATAAGCCGTGGTTGGTCGACGGTCATCCTCTTCTTTTCTTTCTGAAAATATCCTTCTATCTTCGGAGCTGTTGCTGGAAGCCATACTCACTAGCTTATTGTCGTACCATTTATAAATCAGAATATTATCTTTTTCGGTAGACACATATTCAAAATATTTCTTATGTTGCTTTATCAGTGGTTTGCTATGGTTTATTGAACAGTTTGAAACCCTATTTTTCCTAACCTGTTGCCTTTAGCTATCTGCTAGTCAATTCTGTGATAAGTAGAATAGAAGTAAAAAATTTGTCAAAAATATGTGGAAATTCTGGTTGCCTTTCTTTAAGTCAAAACATCATAAATGTATAAAACTGCACTTGGTCCTAAACCAAGGTCTTTATATTTTAGATCAAGAACTGTTGAAGAACCTCGATAAGGCCCAAACCATTGGATATATTCTAATCTGGCTGTTCCAGCTCACAGTTTGTAACCCCATCGATAGGTTTTCCTGTAATAAATTGTTTTGATCCATGATAATAATATTTTGAATCGAAGTGGGCTTTACTTGATGGAAATTAATAACACAGGCATGTATAAAATTTGTGATGACGTGATTTTTGTTTGTTAAGCTCAGTTTTTATATAGCAATAACTAATTAAAATACAGTTGGTCTCTACCAGCCACAGATTTTTTTTTGCACAAAAGCAAAAGAAAAAAATATAAAAAAAAACTTATAATAGGCGTTTTAATACATTTTAAAATGAATGTACTACTTCAAATTCTAAGTATTAACCCAAAAATGATTTTCTGTTGTGGGTTTAAAGAAATTTGTTAAATAGGCTCTCATTACCTGATGTAAATCTTTTATTACATGTATTAATTTTGGACAAGATTTTCGGGAATTTTTACATGCTAAATCCTATTTATTATGCTTTCACTTTATTAGTACTGCGAAGAAGGATTTCAAGTTTATCACTCCAAACAAAATGTATATTTTAATGTCATTTACTTCATTATAGCTCTGAGTGTCGATCAGTAAACAAGTAAAATTAATTTGTCTTTAGTGTTGTGCGTGGTATTTGATAAATAAATATTGCTTAAAAATATGTCTAGCCGGTGTTAGAAAAACAAACCAGATGATTTCTGTTATATTTGTGGATATTTCGTCTTGAAAAAGTTTAAGAGACCAATTGGTGAATTTGTGAAAAATGCATATTATGCTTATTTCAAAATCAAATTAGGAGATCTAGATAAAGATTGGGCACCGCACGTTGTTTGTAAGGTATATGAAGAAGGTTTAAGACATTGGACCAAAGGGAATAGAAAAAGCCTTTCTTTTGGAATACCGATGATTTGAAGAGAAACGCAAAATCATCATGAAGATTGCTACTTTTGTCTTTGTGATATTAAGCGGCATAATAGAAAAACTTTGAAACATATTTTGTACCGAAACAATATTAAATCAGCTATCAGACCAGTTCCTCACAGTGATCATGTACCTATATCTATACCCCCCAAAGTACTACAAGAAGATATTGAAACCTCTTTAACTTCCGGCTCCGTACAGATGGATAGTGATTTTGAACCATCAACCTCAGGTCAAAACCAACCTCAGCTATTTGCACAAGCCGAACTGAATGATTTAGTAGGAGATTTGGGACTTTCAAAAGATCTTTCTGAAGTACTGGGGTCTAGGTTGAAACAAGAAAATTTGCTTGCCCCAGAAACTACCTTCTCTTGGTATAGAAATCGTGAGGCTGGATTTGTAAAATATTTTGCACAAAACGAACCACTCGTGTACTGCCAAGCAATTGCTGATCTACTTACTTTCCTCGGAGCTCCTGAGTACCTACTGACTGGAGACTTTTCATCGACTATTCAAAAAGGAGCCTTAAAGCTGTTCTTTTACATAATGGCAATGTCTTTGCTTCTGTTCCGGTCGGCCATTCTGTTCATTTAAAGGAAAACTATGAAAATTTACAGGAATTACTTTTAAGAATACAATATGAAAATCACAACTGGGAAGTGTGTGGAAATTTAAAAATTTTAGGCCTTCTCTTGGGTCAGCAGTCTGGATATACTAAATTTCCATGTTTCCTGTGCGAGTGGAATAGCAGAAATCGAGAACAGCATTGGATAAAAAAAGACTGGCCACAAAGGGCGATTTTAACAACTGGAACAAAAAATGTAATTCGCGAAAGTCTTATTGACCCTCAAAAAGTGTTACTTCCACCGCTTCACATAAAACTTGGACTTATGAAACAATTTGTTAAGGCATTAAACAAAGAAGGAAATTGTTTTAAATATTTGTATAAAACATTTCCGACTCTGTCAGAGGCAAAATTAAAGGAGGGAATCTATGTAGGCCAGCAGATTAGGAGCTTGGTGAATGATCAAGAATTTGAAAATGTGATGGAAGATAGAAAACCATGCATGGCATGCTTTTAACGAAGTTGTACATAAATTTCTAGGGAATTATAAAAACACAAACTATGTTGAGATTGTTGAAAATATGCTGGAAAAATTCAGGATTCTTGGTTGCAATATGAGCATAAAAATTCACTTTTTGCATTCCCATTTGGACTATTTCCCAGAAAACCTTGGGGACGTGAGTGAAGAGCAAGGAGAAAGATTTCACTAGGATATTAAAGAGATGGAAAAAGATACCAAGGGCGCTGGAACACAAAAATGATGGCCGATTACTGTTAGACATTGAGAAGAGATCTTCCTTTAGCTGAATATGACAGAAAAACAACCAAACGAAGCTTTTTTGGAAAACGAAAACGTTTTTTTAAGAAGCATAAAGAATAAATAACTATTTCTAATAGTTTCTATGTGTATATTTTTGTATTTTTTTTAATATAATATAAAACTAGCTTATAAATGAAATAAATCGTGTTTTTTCTATATTTTTTGATTTTACTGGTTTGAAAAATAACCTTACGTGATACAAAAATAAAATAAAAGCAGATTAGAAATCAGCGCTACCCAATTACTAGAAAACAGTTAAAATTTTTAAATCAACTTTCAAAGTGTTGGAAAATGCAGGCCTGTGTAATTAATGAAATAAAAATGAAAAAGCAATATTACTTAATTTCTACTTTATTGAGGTAAAATCCCATTGCAATTGTTTCGACACACAGTGTCTTCTTCAGATGGAGTTGTATTGCAAACTAAACCCAAAGGATGTTGACAAATTTAAACTTAAATGAATTTTTATAATTAATTTCGAGTTGGGCGACATTCATTACAGGTATGGTTTAGCTGATGGCAACCCACCGGAGGCTAGACGATTGTATTGTTACACCTTCGTGTATATATAAGAATGTTTAATTTTAATTTTAAATTATATTTCTTTAAATATATATCTCTAATATAAAATATTAAACTTCAACTTCGCCATTTTTCTGTGTACATTTCGTGTGCAAAGAGAAAGCCTTTCTTTTGTTACCGCGCTAGACAATAGATCCTTCGGCTTCTATCTAACTTGAACGGTCAATTTGAATTTATTTGTATATTTCATTTTAAATTAAGTTATTTTAATTTAATTTCGTACGTCTTCTATTATATATCGTGTCGCATATCGATATAAAGCTTGTCTCACAAGGGATATTTTAATGATATCTGTGTCATCGATATCACAACCTCTTAGCTTGCGCTTTTGATTAATTCATTAGTCAAGACGTCGACAACTATGATCCCCTTCTCGAAGGGTAATAAAACTTAAACATTTTTTGCTAGACCAGTGTTCGCTTCTACACGAATTTTCTGAACCTTCGTAATATACAGATCTTACTTCACGTGCTGTCCCAGCGTGCAACACGCCACGCCGTCCGGCGTCTTTTGTTTCTAAGGTAATCTGTATTGTTCTATATACATGATTCTTTTAATCTAATTCAAATTGATTTAACTAATTAATTTCTTCGTCCGTCTGAAAAGCATCGCTCTCCATACTTGTCTATGTATATGACGCACATCTCGTGGACCATCATCGCAACTCAAAGGTTCGATACAGTGGTTATTTTATTTTTATCACAATTAATTCACATTTAATTTACTGCCTAATTTAACATTCTTTCCAGCACGTAATTTTTGTGTTATTTTTTTTATTACTTATTCAACGCCCCTTGTGAATATAAAACACAACAATGTTGTGTTTTATTTAGTTAGTAAGTTGTAATATATTAAATCTCAACATTATTACACACGTCCTGGATGTTTTACCATCACACCAATTATTTATTTCAAGTAATCCATTTTATTGTTAGCACAACACCACCAAACAACGTGTTAGTAATAGTATCAAGAGCGCTTTCCAAATAGAGTCACACCAGATAAATAAACATTTTCAGTGCTTGAAAAATTGGAAATAACTTGAATATCTGGCACTTTTTAGTTTGAAGAATTCTTCACGATTTTCTGTTACACCCGTATCATATTTCACGGGTCCAAGTCTTACTTCCTCGAGATTTTCGTTTGCGTATCAACTTCTGTTAATGGTCTTTGGAGAATATTGCGCAAAATCCCATGTTTGGGTGTAAAATAATGTTCACAGATAAAGCTAACTTCTCAAGAAACGCTACCAAAAATTTCCACAATAATCATATTTGGGCTGAAGAAAACCCGCATGCAAATGTTGAATGTAACCATCAAGAGTAAATTTCGGTAAATGTCTAGGCCGGAATTGTTGAAAATTACTTGATTGAGCCTTTTTTTCTGCCACAAAGGCTAAATGGTCATAACTATCGTCGGTTTCTAGAGGATGATTAACCAATATTGCTTGAAGAAGTGCCAATTTTAGTTAGAAATATTATGTGGTTCATGCATGATGGCGCACCAGCCCATTTCAATCTAGAAGCAAGAGAATATTTAAATCGTATATTTCATAACCGATGGGTAAGTCGTGGCGGATCTCAACCATAGCCTCCAAGGTTCCCAGATTTTATTTTAAGGAAGAGCAGTGGCGTACCATTACGATTTTTTTCTTAGAACCTTAAAACTCTATATCTCGGAAAGGGAGTATTTCCGGACCGATGTTTATATTAATTATTTTTTTTAAAATAACCTTATGAATTGCCCTTTACAAAACTGACATTCAATTAAGAAACGACCTGTATAGACGCTCGCGATACTTAAATTGATATGATTTACAAACGTGTGCATACTATTAAAAGTAACAACTAAGTCCTAGTTAAAATTCTACAAAATTATTTCTCGGCTGTTGTTGCAGATACTTCTTGGTGAAACATTTTAACTTCATACAGTAAATAATAAAGAATTAAAACACTTGGCTTGTTTCACTATGAGATTTATTTAAATTCTCTAACATCTGTTTCGGCTGTTATGCCATTCTCAAAGAGAGAATGGCATAACAGCCATGACATAACAGCCGAAAGAGATGTTAGAGAATTTAAATAAATCTCATAGTGAAACAAGCCAAGTGTTTTAATTCTTTATTATTTACTGTACAAAATTATTTTGTTGACGCGTGCATGAAATAATTTTACATTTGTTTATTATAAAAAAAAATAAGTATAAAATACCAAACGTTGTTAAATTACTTTCTAAGGCGAGGCGGTCTGTAATAGGTACACGCTAAATATTAAATTTATATTTGAATGTTATCTTTCTTTGTTGATTTTATTAAATATAAATCATTGTTAGTGGCATTTTCCTATTTCTATAGTATTTTTATTTGATCTTGGCGTTAACATGTAAATCTATTTTTAAAACTTGATAATTTCCATTTCCAATATTTATACAAAAAATAAAATAAATATTAATAAAGCGTTAATAATCCTGTATAGATATAATACACCAAATATCCTTGTAATTTTAAATTGCCTTAATAACATTGTACGAGTAAATCACTGAAAGTGAAACATTTTATGGTGGTTTTGACCATAAAAATATTATTACCGCAAGGTCGTTTTTAATGTTATTACTTCTGGAACGAGTAAAGGGTTGGTCATTTGACTCGTTTTTAATCTTTCTTGCATGGGTTATTGCGACAATATTACGTATTTATAACCAAGGACGAGAACGGGTTAGACAAATTGCGTTGTATTTATGGACAGTCAAAGAGAGCGACTTGTACTTCGGAGAATAATAAAATCTTTCGGCACGTTTCTGAAATGTTTAAAAATAGAAGTTTACATAAATCATTACGTTTGCGAAACCCTTTTCTTGAAAAGTACATTTTTATAACGACAACTATCTAAATCCAGAAGTCATTTCGAAAATATTTTAAAGTTCGATTACACAGCGCTCTAAGTAAATAGAATTACAACTGTTTTTCATAGCGCAGAAACTTCGAATATTAATATATATGTTAATGTATTTATTAGGGGTTGCATGGATACACACTTCCACCAATACGGTAACAATAACGATACGGATATGGAATAAAAAGAAATTGTAAATAAAGACGCAAACGAAGTTGCTCACATAAAATCTCTAATAAATATAATTTTACAGACAAAATAAAAATTGTATTTTTAAATTTAATGAAATTTAAATTAAATTTGTCTTATTGCTGGGGACTTCAATGGCAGAATAGGAAAAATATAAGGCAGTTATGAGAGAACATGGAGAGGAAATTAGAAATGGAAAAACAATTTTGGACTTTTAATTACAATAAATATTTGAAACGACAAAATTATTACTTTCTATACAAGTATCTCCTCCGTCAACCAGCGATTATATGTACTTATATAGCTTATTATAACATTAGATAATCGTATATCAAATTATTTTATGTCCTTTTATATATCCTACATCAAAAAAAGAACACTATATTTAGATATCTCTGCAAAAACGACTCAGTAGTGACGTAAATTCCAATGGCCAACGGACATATCGGCTCCAATGATTATATTTTACCAAATCGAGTCATTGTCAGACAGCATCTTGCCCTTGCACTTTGTAAACAGAACAACGCTTTTATCTTGTTAGCTTCGTGCGTCATTCAATCACAGAGGAATTATAATCATCCTCGTGAGATCACATTCACGAACGAATGTTTATTAATAAAATATCAAATCTTCTCTTATATATTTTTTTGTCTTCGTATACATTTGCATTGCACGTATAACAAAATTAATTATTGTATTTTATCTAGTCTTAGTAGAAGCGGATAATGCAGTTAAATTAATAGCTTTTACCTATCCATAATACATGTTTAGGTATATAACTGAAATCGGCATGATTTTTATTATAAACAGGGTTATTCAGAATAAATGTCATTAATTTAATTATTAGATTAAACTACTAAAATATATCCCAATTGCGTCATTTTTTATTACAAAGAAAATGCGAAAAAATATTTGTTTAGATACGGTTTGTTTACAATGAATGGATTTATATATAAGTAAGTTATGAATGAACCTCGAAAAATCAATTGAAAAAGTAGTTGTAGTTTGGCTACATAAATAAATGGAAGGAAGTGTGTTTCATGTTTTGAAAAAGGTTATCAATTTATCAAAACAACGATACATTAACAGATTGAAAACAAGACAATAGATAAACCGACAGTAACTTTATAAAACTTTATAACATGATAACGTGTGTTCATTCGAAAACTCAATCTAGGTTACTTTGAAATTTTGATAAAATAAGACGCAAATATATTAGTATTTGTTTGTTGTTCCGTAAACGTAAATCCAAATGACATTTGATAATGTCAATCACAAATATCAGTTGGTGCATAAAATAATCGTGCGTCGATTCTGGTTTAAATAAATTGCTTCTCAGTTTTAAAATAGCTTTCACATTAGAACATAAAATTTTTTTAGTCCAGGCTTATTTTCGAAGTGGTAATAAAATTGATTGTTTATGGGTTTATTCAGTTCAAGATTGCATGGTAGAATTTCAAGTTGAGTTTCCACATTTTGTAATAGATTATATACAATTTAAGAATACTTTGGATAGAACTTTAAAACTTTTTTCTGAAACTGGTAGTCTCTTACGAAAATCAGGCAGCGGAGCAGTTAAGAAACGTACACCTCAAGTTGTCAATCGTGTTGAAGAAATAATGGAAAATGAACCACAAACATCTGTTCGACATTTGAGTCAACAAATAAACCTTTCTGTTCGTACAACTCACAAGTTATTAAAAAAGGATATGCAATTATATCCATACCGTGTCACAGCAGTACAAGAATTGTTAGAAATTGATTACCCACGTAGACTACAGAATTGTAATTGGTTTGTAAATATGAACAATAATGGAGAACTTTGCAAAGAGTCATCTTTACTGATGAAGCATGGTTTTATAAAACGGGATACCTAAATTCACAAAATACAAGAATTTGGAGTAGTGAAAATCCACATGTAATTAATGAAGAATCGCTACATCCAGAGAAAATTGGTGTTTGGGCAGCGATAAGTCAAAGGCGAATCATTGGACCAATATTTTTTCAGGGAACGTTAAATTCTCAAAGGAACCGTACGGAAATTTTACAACCATTTGCCAATCAGTTGCATGATGATGAACTTCAAAATGCATATTTCCAACAAGACGGAGCACCTTGTCACTGTACTGCAGAATCTTTGGATTATTTAAGAGAATTTTTTGATGAGCGTATAATTAGTCGAAATACTGAAATTGACTGGCCTGCACGTTCATGCGTTTTAACACCTTGCGACTTCTTTTTGTGGCCTTATCTAAAAAATAACATATTTCGAACACCTGTATTGAATTTGAATGATATGCTACAGAGAATCGAACAGAAATGCATGGAAATTAATAACAATCCAGTAATGTTGCAGAATATCATTAGAAATTTTGAACGGAGGATTTTAAAGTGAATTGATCTTGAAGGACAACATTTTCAACATTTGTTATAGTTTTCAAGAAATACCTATTATTTGTTATTTATTTGTATGTATGAAACTGTCAAAATATACGACTTCATAGGTTAAGTGGTAAATTTTAATTTACGACATACTTCAAAATGATCTCAGTAAATCACATGCTACTAGATTGACTTTTCAAATGAACACTTCTTATAGTATATATGGTAGATTTGGGTAAATTTTAAATTTAGATAAATTTGAATTTAATTTGTATTTAATATGCAGGACAACTTTGTATTTATATTTCCAAGAAAGTATAAATTTCTTAATCTCTTGTCCGGGGACAAATTAAGGTAAGGGATTAAAACACCGTAATTAGCATGGGTGCGAATTAATGTAGCAATCATTAGATAGTACCTGCTCGGGGACGAGTTTAGGGTCGCCCTTCTGTTAAATAAAAACTCAAAAAAAGTATAAAACTCCTTCCCGCAATTAATAATCGTATCCTAAATACGTATTTCGACAACTAAGTTGTCATCAATTTAATTGGTGACTGTATATGACATAACTTTTACAGGATCAAGTCGTTCGCATAAGATTAGCCTATAGTTAACATGAACTAATCATAAGAATATTTCGTTTTGTTCACAGATTCAGCCGTCTACTGAATTCGAATTAGTCGAATATTAAAATCCTCACGATTATTCAGTGTAAAATTGAAAAACTAACATTATTAATTCAATTTAATTGGTGAATGTTAATTATAACACCGGTTATGTAAATATTTGAAAAAATACTTATTTTCTTCTTGAATAAATAAATCTAAATTTCAATAATTTCCTTCATTCGCAAGACCACAGTTGCTTAAGTAAATTATGGCCTGTGTTGTGTATCCGATGGGTATGGCAGTCGTGACCTTTCCCCTCTGTGAGAATTTTTTTTCCACAGAACCGAAGACACATAAACAGCGAGCGTGTGCCGCGATAAGGCTTCTTCCTTTTAGTCGTCTTAGACCGATGCCAGAGGTCGGGGTCTCGACATCGTTGTCGTCTCTGATTTACATAAACATCCGTGTCATAGATACTTTAATAAAGAAGAATGCAGCTTCGCCTCTCGCACAAAGAATATACCGCATATTTGTATTTACATGTATTAGTAAGTTTGAAAAAGATATATCGACATATATGTGTTGAAATATTGAATTATTTATGTACATACATGTATTGATATGTAATATATCTTGAGAACCCTATTAAAGAAAATTTGTTATTTTCTTTCATTGAATTTAGATGATATTATATACGTTTATTTTCTAAAATAGTTAACAAGAAAATGGATAAAAAGTGTTTCAATCGCTTTTTGGGTAACAACAATAAAAAAAAACATTTATTAAATTAGAAACTATTTATAAAAGGTGTTCAAAGAATTCATCATTAACTTCCTGGCAGTAATAGATACGTCGAATGAAGCCTCGAA
Organism: Melolontha melolontha; assembly: GCA_935421215.2. NCBI lineage: Eukaryota > Metazoa > Arthropoda > Insecta > Coleoptera > Scarabaeidae > Melolontha > Melolontha melolontha. The sequence goes on along the minus strand of OW285239.1, from coordinate 5,896,210 downwards.
TTGCGTTTTCCCACAAAATCGAAGGTATATCAGAAATTTCTCGACGAATTCGTAATTTGAGATCTTTGAGAAATTTTCTGGTCTTTTTACATATCCCCACGAAAAAATCAGGTGGTGCCAAGTCCGGTGACTTTGCCGTCCTTTCGACAGTTCCTCGTCGGCCGATCCATCGATTTGAGAAACTAGCATTAAGAAAATTGGCATAGTGTGCTGGTGCGCCATCTTGCTGGAACTATATTTCCTAGTTTCGATAAAGTTGAGGGATGATATCTTCTTCCAATAGTTCTAAATATTTATCTGCTGTCAAGTCGCCATCAATGAAAAAAGGTCCTACAATATTGTTGCTATTAAATCTCATCCGAACATTTAATTTTTGGGGATACTGTGTATGAACCTAATCCATCCAGTGCGAATTTTTATCAGCCCAGTTCCTACAATTGTGTCTGTTAATATGACCATTTAAATATAATTTTGCTACATCCGTGAAAATTATATTTGAAACAAAATTTGGATTGGTATTCATTTTTTCCATTATAACTGCGCAAAATTCAATCCTACAATCAAAATCATCTTCACATAATTCTAGCAGTAATTGTATTTTATAAAAATGTTTTTTGTTATTTTTTGAATTGAGCGTTTATACATGTTATGTTAAAAAGCTAATTGTTGGACAGAAGTCTATTACATTAATAAAGACATTCAATGAATTTTCGTCATTAGTTTTTGTTTTTTGTTATCCTAATTTTGGATGATTGGTAACACTGCCTGTATCCATGTATCTTTTCACCGTTTTTTATGTTGTTGATTTATTGATGCTTGTATTTTGATGTCAATAAATTCTTTCATTAAATAATCGACAAACTACAGCATAATCAGCAACCATTGCTATTATTAGAATTCTTCCTCTTTCAGTTAAATACATCCTAATTACGTATGATGATGGAAACTAAATCTAAAACTAACAGATGGACGTTAACGGTTGTCAAGTGCAAGTAAATAGTTGATCCGTCATCCGTAGTTTTATAGTCAACTAAACGAAAAATGCGTTTACCCCAAAAGAAACCCAAAGATTTTTTATCCATTTTTATAACCATTTAACGCGCAGAATTATTTTAGTATCTTTTTTGCAAGTTTTTGTGGTAAATGGTGTTAATACATTTTAGTTACATAAGTAAATCGTAATTTAGAATCAAAATATCTTTCATAAGGGCTTGAAGGTGTGGTTAATTTGCTAACCACAGAACGTTTAGGATTGTGACTAAGGGTGAGAGGGTTGTGTTTAATATATTGACCACAATAGCAAAAAAGTTTATTCCCAAAACTAATGCGATTTATTTATATAGTATTAACAATATTATAGACTTTTATGGGCTTCATCGGCATATACTGTTTGAGGAAAGACCTCCCTTTAAAAGCTACCATGCTCTCATCCACTGCTACATTTTTAGATGACACAAAGGAATTATTAAATTTTTCCTGTAAATGAGAAACCGGTAGTCCTACTTTATAAAGTCTGTCAAACGTATTAGAATTTCTGTCGGGCATTTTAGAATTGTCATTCATATGTACGAATCCCAGCATTTTAGAAATCTTTTTTGGGTCATGCAATCTTGTGCATACGCAGAAGCCGTTTTTAAAAACGATTTTATTTCACGAGTAAAAGTTTGCGACACGAGCGTTAGCGAGTGTCGCAATTTACTAGTGAAATAAAATAGCATTTTTAACATGTGTATCGTACAATATTTTTTCTACAAACACTATTTTTATTATAAAATATAATGAAACTCCACTGACCAAATTTGACAGCTCATGAATACGTTTTGACACAACTGGACGCAACCGTTAAATTACGTCAAATTAATTTGTCACAATTTGTACAAAAGATGAGTTCGTGTATTAATAAAGAAAATGAAGTAATACCCAGTGTAATAATTGAAGCCGCTGATAAAGCGACATTAGATTTGTTGCCCTCAAAATCTAGGCAACAATATGAAATTGCGTACAAAAGGTTTATGGAATGGTGCAGATACAATAATGTGATAGGTAAATTTTTCGAAAATGTTCTACTAGCAAATTTTAAAGAAAGGTCTAAAATTTGGAAATCTTCTACTCTTTGGTCACATTTTTCGATGATAAAACTTTTGCTAAATATAAAAGACAACCATGATATTAGTAAATATTATAAACTTATTGCATTTTTGAAACGGAAAGGAGAAGATTACCGACCAAGAAAATCAAAAATATTGACAAGACAAGAAATTGATAGATTTATTTCTGAAGCATCAGATGGATGAAAAATATATGCTGTTCAAAGTAGCTGTTGTTATGGGTATATTTGGCGCTTGTCGCCGGGAAGAGTTATGCTGTATGACTGTGGATGACATTGAAGATAGAGGAAATGTGTTAGTAGTTACTATACCAGATACTAAAACCAATACTCAAAGAATATTTACCGTTATTGGCTCATATATAAACTTGTATCGCAAATACAAAGCATTACGTCCATCTGCCTGCAATTATCGCAATGTTTTTGAAATTGCCGAATCCAGAATCTTATACGGGACATTGCTTCCGACGTTCATCTGCTACTTTGCTTGCAGATTCTGGTGCAAGCTTATGCTCAATTAAGCGACATGGAGGCTGGAAAAGTTCCACCGTTGCTGAAGGTTACTTAGAGGATTCTCTAGAAAATAAAAACAAAATTGCTCACTCCATCTTCCCAGATCTATCTAATAATTCTATTGCAAATGATAATTTAAATCACGATATTTTAGTTCCTATGAACTATTTGTCTGCAAATAATAATTCTGCAAGTACAGCAACACATGGAATAAATATCTCCAATTGCACAAACTGTACATTTAATATTAATTATCCAAAGAATATGTAATTTTCATTGTAATAAAAATCATTTGATATGTACGGAATTTTCTCTTGTCATTTACTTTTAACACAAGTGTTAAAAGTGGCCTTTTAACACGCTACGCAATAAAATCGCATTTTTAAGTGAAGTTAGCCGTGTCAAAATGTCAACTTTTAACGGTGTTTGTAGAAAAAAATATTCTTAAAACCTGTTACATTACAATCTCATTATTTATATAAAATTTTGTGTTTTATTAATCTGTTTAATTATAGTTTTTTTCGAAGAGATTAGAATTATCTGACATTGCCGCCTATGGTATCTTGCAATTTGATGTAAAACCAAATACAAATCTCCCCATTACTTCTAATCCTGCGCGAACTTACCCCTCCTCGCGCCAACTTAATTGGCGTTTGCTATACTTATCTTTTTAAAATTTGTACGTCTATTAACACTAATATAATATATTTTTTCTACAAACACCGTTAAAAGTTGACATTTTGACACGGCTAACTTTAATTAAAAATGCGATTTTATAGCGTAGCGTGTTAAAAGTAGTACTTTTAACACTAGTGTTAAAAGTAAATTGACATGACAGTTTGTCAAAAAATGACAACATATATTAAAGTGATTTTTATTACTAAATGAAAATTACATATTTCTTGGATAATTAATATTAATTGTACAGTTTGTGTAATTCGAGATATTTATTGTTGCAGTACTTTCAGAATTATTATTCTCGCTATTACTTCATTTTCTTTATTAAAACACGAACTAATCTTTTGTATGAATTGTGACAGCTTAATTTGACGTAATTTAACGGTTGCGTCCAGTTGTGTCAAAACGTATTCATGAGCTGTCAAATTTGGTCAGTGGAGTTTCATTATATTTTATAATAAAAATTGTGTTTGTAGAAAAAATATTGTACGATACACATGTTAAAAGTGCGATTTTATTTCACGAGTAAAAGTTTGCGACACGAGCGTTAGCGAGTGTCGCAATTTACTAGTGAAATATCGTAAATAACTATTCTTTCAAATACGCACATTTTTCAGACTAAGACTATTCACAGAGATACATAAAGATATTGTCTTCACAATCGACGAATCTATTTACCTTGCTTTAGTAGGGAAGTCTATCATACGATGACAAACATGTTAAAACTTGCAGAATTATAATAAAAATATCGTGTGTGAATAGGTTCTTGCTATCTAAATAACCACTTTGCGTTTATGATCATATAGCACTTGAATGTGCGTTTATCGAACAATAACACCTGTCTACGTACTTGCAAAGTCATTAGGTTCAGTATCCTATAATTCTTGATTTACATATATTTAGTAAATCGACTTTATGGAAGTGGTGAAATAAGTAACCGCTACACGTTAAAGGGTTAAACTATTTTGGAAAAAAAACATACTACATTTCCATCAATGAATTCAGAAGAAAATTACCTTTCCAAAGATGCCAAATTCATGTACTGTTACCATTAAAAACAAAATCAAATAAGCCTTGCATTTCAAATACGCGTTAAGAAAAAAATGGAAATATAACTGAAAAGATCCAAACATTTCCTTATATCCGTATATGAAATTTCATTTAGATATCTCGAACTGTTCTTGAGATATTTGACCGTTTTCATACCTAATCGCGACCCTGTATATGAACATACATAGTGTATTTAACCAATGGTCACTTCAACATACAGACATATTGCAGTGAATTGTGATGTTGATTGCTTATTTAACTTTGGTTCACAATACACAGTAGCTTGCCCTGCTTATACTCTAGTCGGATTCGCCTTCCTGGAGCTCTTTAATCTTCAAGGTTTACCCTCACAGGGTACGTAGCACAAGAATAAAAACAAAAGGTATTAGGAAAACAAACAAAAATTCACCCCACAAAATTTTAATCCCATAAAAAAAAGAAAAATAAAAAAAATAGACTTTATAAGGTATAAAGTCAAACTGAAACATCTATAATGTAACCGGTGTGAGGAAAACTTTGATACTAATGACAGCAAAAGGTAAAAACCTCACAAAAATGACCGCGAGCAAATTACTAATTAAATATTTAGAAACAACTGTCAGACTTATCAAATTACGTTATCCCAATATCAAACGTCAAATAGAAAACTATCTATATTCACACGCAACCAAAATTAATTCATGCGCACATTGAACATGAAACAAATAAATTTTCCCACCTGTTCTATCCTTCTAGAATATTATACTTATAAAAAACTTCAAAAGAAAATCTGACAATTTTTCTTAATATTCCTCTGATTACAAAATATTTTATAAACCTAAAATTACTGATTTTACTGAGCTCAATTATCTTACAAAATTATTTCTAAAATACATAAATATAATTGCAAAAATATACATACATTAATTAAAGTATACGTCACTTCACAAAAAAAAACTTAGAGATTTCAGATAGGTCACCTTAATCAAAATTACAAGTTTAAAGACTCGTAATATCGCAAATTAATTTTTAACACAACAATAAAGACACAACAAAAACGCAAACCGAATTTATCTAAAAATATACCTGAATAAAGGAAAGTTTTATTCAGTGACAAAAACTTCGACCTATCTGTACGATGACAAGTTAATCTCTAAAGGCACCAGTATCCCGGAAACAGCATCATTACCCTACCTAACATAAATCAAAAGATCTGCACTTGCAAAATACTACCGCATAACTCGGACTGCATACATCAAAACTAAATTCGCAAAATATACAAGCGTGGACAAAAATATACATTATATTAAATTTTTAAATAAATATTAAATATTCTTAAATATTTTTCTGGAATAAAATACACATAAATATATTGTTTTTTATAGTTTCTTTAAAATTTCTCTTCGGGGAAAAGTTCATAGCAATATGTGTTTCGATCTAGCGATTTCCTCAGTGCAGTTATGAAGTGACGTTTTTAGACACCCTCTCGCAAGATCTTGTAGGAACAAATACTTGATGTGTTTACGCAACGATATTACTTCTTTTAGTACAGTCTTAACTTTTAGTATGTATCTATATCAAATAGGAAATTTTTTTTTAATTAGGAAGTTTTTACTGAATAACCCTGTATATTTAAAAGCGAAGCAAAAATGTCGAAACTGCATGTGTACGGTACTTAGTTGCAATAATTTTTCTTCTTAAAGTATTTTAGCTTGTTAAAAGTTCGGACGCGTAATTTTATAAGACTTTTAAGTCGCCGGTAGTCCTTCCACTTGCTCGATTAAAATCCGGTTTTGCAATGAAATTGCGTCGGTTTCCATACCACACATGAAATTATCATTCTTTAAATAGTTCAGTACAATTAACATCAACTCCAGCGCGACCCACACTCGTGCGTTCGCAAAAAATACCGAATTACCGTAAACGTTTCGAGAGTTCCGTAAACGATATGAAACGATGAAATTAGCGTCGTTACTATATAATTTATGCAGACGTTTTAAGATATGAAAAAAATTAACCGGATTCCGTAGTAGATTTCACTACTGTATGCAACTTAGTTTAGTTACAGGTGTGTATTAAATACGAATGTAGTTAATGAACTATGAGGATACAATTATAAAATTAATAAGTATATTTAGCCCAGCTATATGTTAAAAGAATATTAGAAACCTTACAGAAAAGGAACATCGTATCAGAACATCACTTCGGATTCAGAAATAATCATGTAACTATAGAACAGCTCCATAAACAGGTAAAGAAAATAAAACAGAGATTTCGAAGCAAAAAAATACTGCTTCGTGGTTTTAATAAACATGTTCCAAGCCTGATAGACACTTCCTTGTGCAACAAAACAACACCTATATCGATTTATATCCTATTTTGTCTGGTGTCTCACAAGGAAGTTTATTACCACCAATCTTGCTTTTACTATACAGGCTGATTCATTTTCGGCCCTCACCATGGGGATCTCGCTTATTATTGGAGATAGAGTATAGGTTTAAATTTGGCAAAGTTGTTAAATTTTGTGTTTGTTATAAATCCGTAAAGAAAATAGACCTGTGACAAATGACCTTCGTTATTTAAAAAAAAAACGCGAAAACCCCATTTTCTTCTTTTACCTGTAGCATCGACATTTGGCCTTGTAGAGAAAAAATAAAAACACACTCTTGTGGCCATTTCTAAGCCTCTATGCAGTGGTGTACTCTAAATTTTTATACGACGTTTCGTTTCTTTCTGGCCATCATCAACTATCTAATTTCTTATAGGCGCCATATTGGATTTAGACATCTTCAGAAAGAGTCTTTTTTTCTGATTTCAACCATGTACCACATGCTGACTAAAGCTTTTGACATTAGGTTTTATTTGAAAGAATAAATTATAAGATGAAATAAGGTAGCCTTTGGAATTTCAATCTGTCAAACATTTCATTTATTGTTCATTAATAATACAAAAATGTCATACATTAACGAAGAGAAACGAGATATGATAAGTATTTTTTATTCTTCGAAACGAAATTCAACAGTAGCGAGTACAAGATAACAAAAACATTAATAAAAATACATAGAAAAGTAAACAATAAACAATTACAGTAAATGTTCAATTATCTGGCCATCTTCGGTAATGCACAATTGGGCACGCCTTCTGGCATTTTGTACTGCCCTATGTATAGTTCTTCTAGGAACTGCATCGAAGGCATTCCGAAGTCTGTCTCGTAATTCTTCAATGTTTTGTGGCGCATCTACTTTATAAATTTTATTTTTAATATATCCCCATAAAAAAAAATCTAGCGGACTTAAATCAGGTGATCTCGCAGGCCATTCAACAACTCCCCTATTTACAATCCAACGGTTTGCAAACTCTTGATTTAAGAAATTTCTAACAACAGCTGCATTGTGTGCTGATGCGCCATCTTGTTGCCACCATAAATATTGTAATTGTAGTAAACAATCCATTCTCGACCAAATTTCTGTCGAGATCTAGAAAAATGGTACGATGAGGCTGTTGTCGTTCTGGATATAATTGTAGATATCATTGTAGATATAATAAAAAATACTTATCATATCTCGTTTCTCTTCGTTAGTGTATGACATTTTTGTATTATTAATGAACAATAAATGAAATGTTTGACAGATTGAAATTCCATGGCTACCTTATTTAATCTTATAATTTATTCTTCAAATTCTTCAAATAAAACCTAATGTCAAAAACTTTAGTCAGCATGTGGTGCATGGTTGAAATCAGAAAAAAAACTCTTTCTGAAGATGTCTAAATCCAATATGGCGCCTATAAGAAATTAGATAGTTGATGATGGCCAGAAAGAAACGAAACGTCGTATAAAAATTTAGAGTACACCACTGGATAAAGGTTTAGAAATGGCCACAAGGATGTGTTTTTATATTTTCTCTACAAGGCCAAATGTCGGTGTTACAGGTAAAAGGAGAAAATGGGGTTTTCGCGCTTTTTTTTAAATAACGAAGGTCATTTGTCACAGGTCTATTTTCTTTACGAATTTATAACAAACACAAAATTTAACAACTTTGCCAAATTTAAACCTATACTCTATCTCCAATAATAAGAGAGATCCCCATGGTGAGGGCCGAAAATGAATCAGCCTGTATACGGCTGACATACTAATTACTAAGCTGAAACCGCAGCAACATATATTGACGGTGCAGCAATTTTGCATCTCATGACTTCAAGAAATCTTCAGGAAGACTAATACTGATAATAGATAAAATTCAAGACTGGATTGCGAAATGGCATATTAGGAACGAATCTAAATCTATACATGTCACTTTTACATTGCGTCGCGAAACTTGTCTACCCGTCATAATCAACAATTGTTAACTTCCACAAGCTAACACTACAAAATACCTAGTGTTACGCTTCCCATATATAGAATATTTTAATTTATTTTTAAATAATGTTTCTTTAAATTTATCTCGCGTTTAAAATATAAATTCACTTAGACATTTTCCTGTATATTCGTTTGCAAGTAGAAAGTCTTTCTTTGTGCTCGCTCAAGCAGCTAGACCCTTGGTCTTCTACCTGCTTAGAACCATAACGGTCACTTTGGAATGTCTTTATATATTTAATTTTAAATTAAGTAGTTTTAATTTAATTACGTACATCTCCTACTGTGTTTCATATCATTTTAAAGCTTGCCTCACAAGGGATGTTTGAATGATATCTGCGTCATCGATATCACAATTCTTCAGGTCGCGCTTTTGATTAATTATTATTCGAGACATCGGCAACTTCGATTTACCCTCTCCAACGTAGGGGCAATAAACACAAACCTTTTCTAGACCAGTGTTCTATCTACACAAATTCTCGGTCTTCTGTTCTGATACTTCGTAAGTTAAACATCCCCGCGATACTGTTCAAGTACCGGCCATGATGCACGTGCCCCTGCATCTCCGCAACTAGAAGGTAATCTGTATTGTTCAATATATATATATATATATATATATATATATATATATATATATATATGGTAAACCTAATCAGTAGGCGATTAAAGGTCTGTATATTACTTCAAAATATATGTATTTAAAAAACTCTACATGTTTCGGCTGTATACGCCTTTTTCAAGAGAATACAAAATATGAATGACAGGATATAAATGTCAAGTAATTAAGTTGCTATGGTTTAAATTATTCAAAGATACATTCAAGTAATAATAATAAATCATGCCTTAGTATTCCTTAGTATTATTATATATATATATATATATATATATATATATATATATATAATTCCTTTAATCTAATTCACATTAATTTAACTAATTAATTTCTTATTCCTCCGGCCAAACATCGCTCTACATATCTGTCCAAGTATATAGCGCACCTCGTGGCGGACCATCTACGCAACTCAAAGGTAACTCTGTATTGTTCGATACAGAGATTATTTTATATTAATCATAATTAATTAACATTTAATTTACTGCCAAATTTAATGTTCTTTTCAGTTTATTTTTGTGTTAATTGTTTTTAATTACTTATTCAACGCTCTTTGTGTATATTACTTTTATTAAATTACTTTTATCAATATCAACTTCTTATGTAAATAATCAATACAAACTTTAAGGACAACGCTCCTGTGTTTTATTTAGTTAGTAAGTTGTAATATATTTAAGCATTATCACACATGTCCTGGACCTTCACTAGCACCACTAATTATTTATTTTAAATAATTCCATTATTATTAGGAACCACATCCCAGCCGAACCAGAAGCGCGTGTTAGTAATACTAGAAATGCATCTCGATAGGCGCCTCACATGGCAGACACATATCTTTACCAAACGCAAGTGTTAAACTAAATCAAATGTATTGGCTAATCGGTCGCAGATCACAGCGATCTCTAGAAAACATGTTGTTGCTATACAGAACCCTTCTAGAACCTCAGAACCTATTCAGTTCTGCGGACCACCAGTAATTCGAACATTGATATCCTACAGAGGCTCCAAAATAAAGCGATACGTGTCATACTTGACGCCCCAAGATACGTCATCTAACCGTAGTGAGAAGTACCGTGACAGAGTGACACATCACCCAAATGTGCTAGCCAAACGGTTACTTAATCTACGTTGACAAGTGAAACGATTGACCCTCTGATCTAGAAGCTGCACTTATACAATCCTAAATACATTGTTATATATGACCAAATGTACAAAAAGTATTTTGTACATTGTTTCATTGAAAACAGTTATTGTAACAAACTAATAGAGTTAAAAAAAATTGATCCTGAGAATATTATTATATTACCGGCAAATAGTGCAGTGATAACTCACTGGCTTACAGTGCCGAAGCTTCCGGAATCGAATACGCGACTTGCTGTCCGAGAAAGCTTTTGTGGTTTTCCTTCTAGTTTAAGGTGAATACAGACAGCCAAAATTATAGAATATCAATACTCCCTGTAATTCGTGTTAAACTATTTGGGGGAAGCTAAAGCGTGAATTTTTATTAACATTAATCAGAATGCTTATTAATGAAAATACAGCAAATATGCCAGAAGTATGGGAGTGAAAAATACTAAGAAAGATATAAGGACTCTGTTACAAAGTTTCGCACGGTTTTAGATACATAAAAGAGGAGGTAGAAAATTTGTTTTGTCTTTCGAAAATGGGTAAAACCTTTGAGGAGCCATAACATGTATAGCAGAAGTGCACTGATTATTAGTGAAAATGGTTTGCAATGTGGATTGAAAAAAGTAGAATAAATTGATTTACAGTATAGAGTATTAAGATAGGACAGAGATGGATAAATTAAATAAAATATTAAGAAAACTAGACATATATACAGGGTGAGTTTTTTTGAATGTTTAGCATTGGGATCTCAGAAACTACTGGAGATAGAAAAACGCTGAAATGGGGAAAGATGCGCAGTTTTACGAGTTTGATTTAAAACTGCTTTTGTTTCTCCGATAACTTTCATGGCTTATTAGATATTCAAAGAAAACTAAATTTTACGATTTTCTTTAAACATGCTTAGCATCGTTAATAGTAATTTTAGAGAAAAAGTGTTCAGACAAAAGTTTTAGATAATTTTACGCCAAATAAAACTATGTAGCTAATATTTTTTTTTCGTTCACCATTATCGAGTTATGACACAAACTTTTTTTTTTTTAATGGAAACCATAGTTGGTTTTGACATCATTAAAAAGCTTATTTTTGCTGATTACAATGATATAAGGTTTGATATGGTTATTTTAAAAAATAGAGATGATATAGACATTTTTATGGTTTTTATGGAAAACAATTAAATTTCGAACTGATAAAATACAAACCAAACGAAAACTTATTTTGAAATCTTATGTAGTAATAAAATGAAAACTATAAGAATTTTATTAAGGGCACACAACATTATTAATGTTCAAAGATACCTCCATTATTATTAATACACAAATTGCATCTCTTCACAACAGAATTTGTAGCATTGCGGACTTTACGCCTATCGATGTTATTAAAAGAAACTAAGACAGCTTCTCTTAAATCGTCGATTGTTTCATATGTTCTTTTGTATACTGTGTCCTTTAGTACACCCCACAAGAAAAAATCCAAAACTGATAAATCAGGGGATCTAGCCGGCCATTCAATGGGTGCATTTCGTCCTATCCATAGATTAGGGAAGTTCAAATTTAAATAATTTCTAACATTCAGTTGATTGTGCGGAGGCGTTCCGTCATGTTGAAACCATTGCAGCATTGCTCGGGTTCTTAAATTTAAATTATCTAACATTTCCTCGAAATCTTGTCGTAAAAAATTAAGATAACGATTGCCAGTTAGTGATCCATCAAAAATAAAAGGAGGAAGAACAGTTGATCCTATAACACCACACCAAACATTAAACCCAAATTTAATTTGTGGTCTCCTATGTTCAACGTGAAGTAGATTTGTTTGAGACCATATGTGCTCATTGTGCCTATTAAACATTCCACAATTTGTGAAACGAGATTCATCAGTCCATAATATTTTCATTGAAAAGTGTGGATCGTTTTGACACCTTCATGTAAAGTTTGTGATACTGATAATTTGTAGGGACGAAATTTATGCTTCTTCAACACTCTGACAATAGTGCGTTGAGAGGAGCCCATTTCTGTTGAAATTTGTCGGGTCGATGTAGATGGATTCTGAGCGACAATTGCTGATATGTTTATGTCTCTATCTTCATCCTTCCTTTTTTTTTATTTTGGTTTAAGGAACGAACCATAATCTGCTAAATTATCCCATAATCTCTTAAAAGTAGGTAGGGACGGCTGACGTCGATCAAAATAATTTTCAAAATAAACTTCAGCAGCTCTAGTAGAATTTTTCTGGCACTGAATGTAACATTCAATTAGAAAATTCCATAGGCAATGCAAACTTATGATTAACGGCCGTTTGCACCGCTTATAGTTAAGTTACAATTAAATTAATTAATTGTTAATTGTCAATGTTTGACAATTAACTTGACTTAAAAGTAAAAATTAACAGCTCTCACTTCTGTGACTCAACGTGAAAGCAATGTTAGTATATTTATCTCGACTGCTCCAACGAACACTATTGTAACTCAGATTTTTCGTTTTTTGAATTACGAAACACCAAACATTTTTTTTTAAAGTTTTTATCTTATAAAGTGAACAATCATATAAATGTCTATATCCTCTTTATTTTTTAAAATAACCATATCAAACCTTATATCATTGTAATCAGCAAAAAATAAGCTTTTTAATGATGTCAAAACCAACTATGGTTTCCATTTAAAAAAACACAAGTTTGTGTCATAACTCGATAATGGTGAACGAAAAAAAAATATTAGCTACATATTTTTATTTGACGTAAAATTATCTAAAACTTTTGTCTGAACACTTTTTCTCTAAAATTACTATTAACGATGCTAAGCATGTTTAAAGAAAATCGTAAAATTTAGTTTTCTTTGAATATCTAATAAGCCATGAAAGTTATCGGAGAAACAAAAGCAGTTTTAAATCAAACTCGTAAAACTGCGCATCTTTCCCCATATAAGCGTTTTTCTATCTCCAGTAGTTTCTGAGATCCCAATGCTAAAATTCAAAAAAACTCACCCTGTATATCATAAAGTTGGATGGTTAATATTTTCGATATTGATTATTTAAAACAGGACGTGTTGCCGCTTTGCAATTTTTCGGAATACACTCCTGATAGACAAATACTATTACTAAATATTTCATGGCCCACAGGTAAACCCACAGCAGGTACTCCCTATAATCCACTCGTGTTAATTGCAGTCATTTTAAAATATTTTAAATCTTACAATACAAAGAGGTGCTTTTTTTATGGATTTATTATTATTATGCAATTACGAGTATTTTTCTTTGCACAGCACAAAAAATATGTTCATTATTACCATATACTCGTATATTTTAAGGAAAAATATCTTCGAACATTAATATACTCATATCTTCCTTAGCTTAGCCCCTTTAATTTTTCTGAATACAATCCTGTACAATTACATCGGCGATCTTAAAAATCGAACGTGGGTTGTCCACGGCGAAACTCCGTACAACCTTTTTCTTATGCTATGTCAAAAACATTCACGGAATCGGAGAAAAAGACGACGTGGACGGAAAAAGAAGAGACAGTTTTTTGGTTGCGGCATTCCATCACTGCCGGTGCGGTATCGCGAGCCACCGCGGGAATCATCTGATAAAGAGGAGGTCACAACCCACGGTCGCGCCAACCAGCAACTTATCCACCTCGTATCGAATTCTGTCGGGTTATAAAACGTTCATAATAAGGAGGAGGAGGTTTATAACTACGGAGAAATAATTAAAAGACGTGACCGAAAAGCTACGAACGTGCTTAATTTAGTGAAGCCGTAAATGGTGTCTTGTAGTAAACATTTATTCTTTGTTTTACTATTAGATTAACGCATATGAAATGCCGGTTTTTTTCCTTTCGTAATAACGTGCAATATTTGTGGTAAAAACCAAAAGCTGTAAAGTTAACGAGTCGGTAAATGTTTGAATTATGTGGCAGAATTTACTTACGAGATTCATTACATTTTTTTTTAATGATACAGGAAGTGAAATACTAATTGTAATACAATATAAATTTAACCACGAAAACTTAGTCGGCAATTAAGTTTTAAGGACTTCAATAGTACAGGATCCAAGTGAAACATTGACAGAACTTTCTCAGATAAACAAACATGATTTATAATATGGATATATATATATATATATATATATATATATATATATGATTTATTTAAATTAATTAAACTTGTAATATCTCCGGAAGAAGCAACAAAGTTGTTGCGAAATATAGGGATACTTAATAAATGAGTTTTTTAATTGACAGCCCGCTTTTAATTATTTGATTATATATATATATATATATATATATATATATATATATACACATATACATATACATACATATATATATATATATATATATATATATATATATATATACGATGTGTCCGAGATAAAGAGGGCCACTATTGGGACCTCGGAAACCTTAAGAGATACAGATTTGGTTAAATGGAAGAAAAGTTGCGTAATCATTTTTTTTGTTTTTGAGAAATTTTGAAAAACTTGAATTTTTCGATTTTACGAATTTTCTTTCCTTGCGTTAATATTTGACCTAGAGCAAAACCAAAGACACTTCTCCTCAGCAACTTTTAATGCTGTTTAAGTTGGTGTTGTTAGTTTTTTAATCCAACGTTTCGTCTTTGCGGAACCATCATATACTTAATTTTTTTAATTACGGTTTATATTAGATTCTGAAAACTGTTTTTATTGCAAATTCAACGACTTATCATACTTTATCACTTAATTGCGGTTTCGTCATTTTCTCGACCTTAATCAAAAAAATTCCTAGTACGGACCAGTACCAATTTTTTAAGAATAAATGTTTTGTTATGTTCATTAGCAGTTGATTTCATTTACATATTTAATAGCTACATTTAAAAAACAAAGAACAAATCAAATTAAATTAACAGAAGACATAAAAAGTAAAATAGAACAACAAACGAATATGAACAAAACAACTAAGTCGTCTATTGAAAATGCCATTATTCGTAATCATACTCTCATCAGACCATATTATTTGATAAGGAAAATTCATATTCTTTTGACATTTTCTTGTGTACCATTCACAGCATGAGAGACGTCGTTCTAAATCACCTGGTCTAAGTCCTTGACAAATTCTGTACTTGTACGGATGTAATTTTTGTTTTTTAAAATACAATGTGTCGTTGATTTTGGTATACCAATGTTTTGTTCAATCCGCCGGA
This sequence comes from Melolontha melolontha, assembly GCA_935421215.2. NCBI lineage: Eukaryota > Metazoa > Arthropoda > Insecta > Coleoptera > Scarabaeidae > Melolontha > Melolontha melolontha. Next base: position 5,880,618 of record OW285239.1, on the reverse strand, counting down.
CTGATATACCGGGATTCTGAGTGACGGCCAACCGAAAATTTTGTACGGTTTCCTCATTGCCCGTTTTTGGTCGAGAAACTACAGGTTTTCAAAAAAAAACCATATGCTTTAAGGTTTGCTATTCATTTTCTAAAAGTCCTTTTATTTGGCTGCCTCCTTTCAGGATATTTCTGCAAATACATACGCTCTGTAACAGAACAATTTTGGTTGGATGAAATGAAACATGCCACCATGTCAAACTTTTCTTCGTTAGAAAACAGTTAGAAAAAATTTAAATGATTGCATAAAAAATTAAACACCAAACTAATGTGTCAAAAAAGCCAACGCAACTGTCAATCCAAATACAGCAGTACCACATTTGCTTTCCAAAGCTTGCTTTCGTCTTGGTGATAATGGCGTGTCATACATTTGGAAACCGCAAAAAAAATCTAAAAACTGATGAAACCGCAATTAAATGATAAAGTATGACATTTCGTTAAATTCGCAACAAGTGTTTTCAGAATCTAATATAAACACATCAGGGCGTATTTAAAAAAATTAACTTTATGATGGTTCCGCAAAGACGAAATGTTGGATAAAAAAATTAATAACACTACCATAAACAGCATTAAAAGTTGCTGTGGAGAAGTGTCATTGGTTTTGCTCTAAGTCAAATATTAACGCCAGGAAAAAATAGTTTGTAAAATCGAAAAATTCAATTTTTTCAAAATTTCTCAAAAACTAAAAAAATTTTCGGGAAAATCTAAACACCAATTTCTTAGACCTTTGATTACGCAACTTTTTCCCATTTAACCAAATCTGTATCTCTTAAGGTTTCCGAGATTCCCAAAGTGGCCCTCTTTATCTCGGACACATCGATTTATATATATATATATATATATATATATATATATAAGGTAAACTTAATAAATCGGCGATTAAAGGTCTGGTTCATTACTTCAAAGTATATATATTTAAAACAACCCTACATGTTTCGGCAATGATGCCTTTGTCAAGGGAATAAAAAAAATAAATTTGTAAATAGATTTAATTAGTTGGCGATTTAAGGTCTGGTTTCACTTAAAAATGTATATATTTAAAACAATCTTACATGTTTCGGCAAATGATGCCTTTCTCAAAGAATTAAGATTTATATTTTTTATTCCCTTGACAAAGGCATCATTGCCGAAACATGTAGGGTTGTTTTAAATATATATACTTTGAAGTAATGAACCAGACCTTTAATCGCCGACTTATTAAGTTTACCTTATCATACCAAGGTACACGTCGCGACGTCAGCCATCCGCACAGCTGGATGGCTGACGTCGCGACGTACTTGGGTCTACATTCTTCGGCAGGAGTAATCTTGTCAGATTGTAGAATCAACTGCACAAATTTAGCGACAAATGCATGTGAGAGGAGATTTGAATAATTGCTATTTCTCACTCCAATTAAATTCAATATAATTCGTATATATACACGAAAGTATACAAATAATATCATGTCTATGTCAGAATATCGTGTACTGATGATCTGTAACGACAGTGAAATATCGATATCTGCACGTTTCTGGACGGATGTGGTTTTTTTCATACAAATGTTCCTTAATCCTGTTCTGCAAATTTTCTTGGTTATCAAATGGCCTTTCTGAATACACCCGATTTTTCAACCAACCCCATAAAAAATAATCCAATAATAATAATTTATAAGGATTTAAATCCGGCGAGCGTGGAAGCCATGGAAATGTTGAATATCTTCCTATTCATTTTTCTTGAAATTCTTGGTTTAAATATTGCATGACTCGACGAGAACTATGTGCAGGTGCACCATCCTGCATAAACCACAAAGAACATCTTATTTTTAAAGGTATATTGTCATATGCATTTTCTAATTCAGTAGAAATGTCAGAAAGTCAGAAATGTTAAATACCTTTCAGCATTTAGAGTTTGCTGAAAAAAATACGGCCCGACCACTTTTCTCTTCAAAATTCCACACCAAACATTTATCTTTCGTGAATATTGGTTTTTACACTCCATTTGGAAATGCGGATTCTCTTGAGACCACCAACGGCAGTTTTGCGAACAAACTACACCATTTGTGGTGAATGTCGCTTCATCGGTAAATAATAATTTTCTGGGAAATGTTATGTCTGCTTCTATTTCACCTTGTAGCATGAAGGAAAACTCTAAACGCTGGTCATAATCTCGTTCTTGCAACGTTTGGACATATGTTGGTTTAAATGGAGTAAACTTGTATGTTTTCAATATTTGATGTACTGATGATTTACGTAATCCTAAATTAGTTGCACATTTTCTCACAGATAATTTAGGATTCCCAATTACACTTTGTAAAACATTTAAAGAATTATCTAAATTTCTGGCTGGTCTAATGTTCCTTTTTAAAATTAAATTCCAAAGAGCCTGTTTGTTTAAGTGATCGCAAAATTGGGGATACCATAGACCAACTAACGTTTTTATTGGGATGCCTTTCGTTAAAAGTCGCAGCTACGTCTCTACATGTCTTATAATTATCGCCACATGTAACTCTGCTCTTTCTTGCAAAGTTAAACGTTCTGCCATAGTAATGTATTTTGTAGGATGTGAAAGTTACTGTCAAATACCATGCATACGTGATTAAAAGTAAAAAGTAAAATGACTGCACACACGATATTATAGGTACGGAAATTTTGAACAATTAATAAAATAATTGTATTTTTACTATCTAATATGATAACTTATTTATTTTAACGGGTAAATAGGTTTTATGTAAAGCAAAAACTTTTATAAAGAATAAAATTTCCTGAGAAATAGACAATAAAAAAGTTTTCCCTTTGTTGCATACTTTCCTGACTATTCATAACTATGGAAATAAAAACACCTGCTCGAATGCAATCGAGCCAGCAAATAATGGGGCTTATATAATATGCATACTGACCCTGCACAACGTTTTATCGGGGCAATTGGTCATTAAAGCGCTTCAGTCCGCTCTCTTGTAATAAAGATAATAAATTCGAACGCTTTTCGAAAATTTTTAAAATCAATTTTAAATTAGTAAAGATCATAGACAATGTAAACCAAAGTACTTTAAAATAACGTAAATACTTTTAACTTTAAGGTATTTAATATTTAGCATTAATATGTACTACAAATTATAAACTTGTTATTCTTTTATACGAATAATTTCTTTCATCATACATTCTCCCATAAGAGCAGGTGACTGACTTATGACAACACCGGCTTTTTGCAGCGCCGTTATTTTATCTTTAGTGCCTCCTTTTCCACCTGAGATAATAGCACCAGCATGACCCATTCGTCTCCCTGGAGGAGCAGTACGCCCAGCAATAAACGCCACTACTGGTTTGGCGTTTGGCCCGATATTATTCACCATCAAATATTCCGCTGCTTTTTCCTCGGCGACTCCACCAATTTCACCAATCAGTATGATACCTTTAGTGTCCGGATCATCTAAAAACACACTTAAACAGTCTATAAAGTCTGTTCCATTAAAAGGATCACCCCCGATTCCAATGCATAATGTTTGACCCAAACCTATTTTAGTCGTTTGATACACGGCTTCGTAAGTTAAGGTACCGGAACGTGACACTATTCCAATGTTACCTTTATAGTGTATATTACCCGGCATGATGCCTATTTTACAGGCTTGCGGAGCGATTATTCCTGGACAATTAGGTCCGATTAAACGTGATTTACTTTGACGTAAAAGTTTGTGTTTTACCCGAACCATATCGTGTTGAGGAATACCTTCGGTAATACAAACGATTAGCTCAATTTCCGCCGCCATCGCTTCTAGTATAGCTTTCGCAGCAGAAGCTGGTGGAACGTACAAGACAGTTGCGGTACATCCCGTACTCGCTTTTGCTTCTTTGACACTGTTGAACACCGGAAGACCTAAATGTTGTTTGCCTCCTTTACCCGGTGATACACCTCCAACGAGATGTGTTCCATATTCTAAAGTTTGTTTAGAATGGAAGGTTGCTTGTTTACCAGTAAAGCCTTGACAGATAAGTCTAGTTTCGCCTGTCAGTTTCAGATTTTGTCTCGTGGATGTGTAACTGCAATGACGCTTGAACACGGAAAAACATTTTCTCTTAGTAATATATGTCAATACCCTAGTTAATACTATCATCTTACAGTAACCTGAAAGATAAGTAATACGTTATCAATATTTAAATAAGCGTATTATTTATATCTAACTTAAGTGTAGTACTTTCATATTTTGCATAATGCGCGTTCTCCATTAAATAAACTAATAGTTCATACGACAAAGTATTGACAGTAAATATAATTTGTTACGATACAATAATATTAATTTCCATTCAAAATTGGACACGTTGACATAATCACTAAATGTCAAATCTTATTAAAACGATTTTGGTTATAAGCAGGTGTATTGATTTTATTGACTTTGTTGACAAATGGGTCCACTAAACGAAATATAAATTAACAATACTTAAGAGATTTTCGAAAACTTGTTGCTAGGGAATAGACACGAGAGCCCGTAGGGCTCGAGTGGTTATTCCCGACTGGCAACAAGTTTGAGAAAGACTGGAGAATTATTTTCTAATTAATTCTCACTCTCGAGTGGTATTCGAAAGATTATTTTTTAATGTTTAAATAAAAAATACAGCATAAAAATACAACTTTTTAATATTATTTCTGTACATTTACAAAATTAATTAGTGTTAAAAGTTTGTATGTGAAATACACAATAATTGTAAATGTTTTGTCCGTGAGTGGTGGATTTTGCAACATTCTTCTGTTCTGTTGTGTTAAAAGTTATAACTTCTCCCTTGTCTCTTAGGTTATTAATCAAACTTGAATGATATTCATTATTCAACTGCAGGTACGGTTTCAATGAACTAGATGAGCTGTGGCCCGTAATTTTTATTATTTCCTGCTCGTTAACACCTGCTTTCGCTAGATGAGACACTGCACTTGACCTTGAAGAATGGTTCGTAATTTTCATTCTTTTAGTGTCCAGCCCAATCATGTCCGCCGATTCTTTTATCCACTTCGACATTATGTTCACCCCCAACGGCATATTTTTGTACCATCCTGAAGAAGACGGTTTATACCAAGCAATGTTTACTGTTAAAAAAAGTCTGTCAGTTTTTATATGTTCGTTCCTCTTGCTTAGCAATTTCTTGAGCAATCGGACAGGACACGCATCAGGCCTTTCAGTATTTGGTATTAACCATTTACTATCAGTCAACTTTTGTGCCCCACCTTGCGCTGTTTTAGAAAAAACCGGATTATACTCTACTCTTCCAGTGGCCAAACCGGCATTGTCTGTTTCTTCTTGAAAATAATGCACTAAACATTGACAACCTTCTCCCCCACGCCATGCTAACTCATATGAAGCAATGTGATAAAAGCATAAATGCAAACCGAAGGGTGTCTCCTCGTCGTAGCGTTTTATTATTTCAATGATTTGTTCTTTAGTTAGAATTGCAGAACTTTGCTTCCTTTTTTCTGGCACCTGTTGTAATATCTTACGTTTTGTATTTCTGGCAGATTTAAATTCGATATCTTTAAAGGGGTCTAATTTTCTATTAAATTCGTTGTAGTACAACTCTTGCATTAATTTCGCGGTTTTATTCCACATTGCCTTAATAACGGCTTCTTTGAAATCTTCTCCATTGCACCTTTTCATATACAAATCCCAGTCTTTCAAAATGTTTGCCAGTTTTGTGACTGGTGTATTTCCTTCTAATTTGTAACCCCGTTCGTCGCAAAATGATTGGAATTGTTTCCATATTGAATTATTACTAACCATAGTATTTTTGCACGAATTTTCTTTAATCTGTGCATTTATATCTTCCACTGATGATGAACTAAATCGCTTATGGTTCATTGCTTCCAATTTGCAATAATACTGGTGACAGGTGTCAAAACTAAAAAATACGTTGTCGACAAACAGAAACAAAATACTAGAAAATATTCTCGGGAGAATAATGTACCCAGATTATTCTCAGTTATAATATCACAAGAGCATAGAAAATAATCGATTATATTTCCGAGTCACGAGACGTATTCTGCGAATACGTCGAGTGAAGAGGTTATATAATGGATTATTTTCGTTTGCTCGAGTGGTATTGGTTACGATTATATAAAGCATTAACTAACAAATTTTTTTTATTGGTTGAAATTAAAAGTACAATTATTATAATAAATATTTGTTGTATTATCTTTAGAAGTTGAATTTGAGGTGCTGGTGATGGTAGAGTTGGCAGAATCTTGTTTATTTCTCATTTTTTCAAGTATCTTGAAATGGTGTTCATTAGTAAGCTTTAGATACGACTTCAGAGATTCAGATGATGAGTGGCCTGTTATCTTAATAATTTCTTGTAAGTTTGCTCCAGATTATGTCAAGATGTTAACAGCCCTTTAAGGGCGACAGAACTTGTTCTTCTTTTTTCAGGAATTGCTTGTAACTTCTTCCTTTTAGCTACCCGCGCCTTTCTTGCATCTTCAAAAATTAAGCCTCTGAATGGATTTGTTTCTCGATTAAACTCTTCATAAAACTTTTTCTGGACAAGTTTAGCGGAAATATTCCAAATTGTTTGCACGTTTCATGTTGAATGCCCAATATTTCAAAATACTTGCTAATTGTTCGTCAGAAGTTTGAGCACAAAGTTTATAATTTCGCTGTTCACAAAATTCGGTGAACTGTTTCCAAACATATTTATGTGTTTTAACGGTATTTTGCGGTGTCAAATCTTCAATTTCTTTATCTATTTCGGTCCCCGAGCTTATACCAAAGCTTTCCATGTCGAAAAAATAAAAAAAACCTTATGAAAATTGCTGAATATATTTTTGACGTTTATCAACAAACTTCAAAACACTTGTTACCATGACAAAATTCATATTGCTGGAGGAAGCGAAACACCAAAAAGGTTATATCACGTCGTCAAGAGTATATTCACTTATCAATACATGATAACTATGTAAAATTTGTAATTGCTATTGGCAAAATTTCAAATGAGTTATATAATCACATTAATCACTATAATAATATTGTGATTGCACAGAATTAAACACGTGTCCGCAAATACTGCTAAACGATTGGTTAATCAAATTATTAAAAAATAATCGGGATGACATTTTTGGAATTAACGTGAATGAAAGTTTTCAGATTATTTGTGTCAAAGTAATTTTCAATTTCGAGTAGTATCCGGCTAAATTGGCAATAATATTTGAATCTATTTCTTGCATTCGCGACTTGCGAACCGGTGCCAAACCACACGTTCCGATTTCAATGAAATCGCAGAAAGGCACACTATTCGACATTTAAAGAAATACTTTTTACTTTGTAAAATTTTTGCAAAAGTGTCCTTTGAATGCCCTAATCTATTAAATAAAGATCACTCTTACGTATTTTTGCTATATTAACATTCAATATGTTTAAATAACCTAGTTAAAAACAAATTGACAAATTTCTTTTTTTATACAGCATTTTAACTTTCAAATTGACATAACTTTTACAGCAGCAGTTTCAAGCTACCAACTTAAACATTTACATTCAAATGTTACTGACGCGATGTCTATCTATATCAATTTATTTTTTCCAATTGTCAAATTTAAAATGGCGTTTATAATGGAAGACGTACCTTTGTTAAATTTACGAAAGCTTTGCGAGGGTGATCCAATTGCCCTCGCAAGGCAATGATGGCATGGGGTTTGATTCCCAACGAGGGTGCATATGTGTGCCCTGTTTGTGGAACAAACCCCATGAAATTGATTGTGGATAGTGAACGGTAAGTATATGTTTAATGTGTATTTTGTGTGTTTATGAGTTATTCATTTTAGAACAGACGGGCTCCGGTGGTATTGTGGAAATATGGTTCGAAAGCCTCGATGGAAGCCAAAGAGATGCGGCACACGCGGCGGCTTTCGGACAGGTACTTTTCTTGCTCGTTCGAAGATTTCCATTATGCAGATTCTGGGTTTCGTCAATTTTTGGGTTTCCAATAGCCCTTTAACTTTTATTTCTGTGCAATTAAGAATCTCTAAATCAACTACGGTAGATTAGGCTTCTTTCTGTCGTGAGGCGGTTTTTTACGCATTTATTGTGCATAAACAGAAGTTGGAGGGTTATGGTAAAATCGTAGAGATTGACGAGTGAAAATTCGGCAAAAGGAAGTACCATCGTGGGCATGCTGTGGAAGGTCGAACGAGGCACAGACAGAGTTTTTATGATTCCAGTTGAGGATCGGTAAGTATCATATAACATGGTATTGTACTTGAGTGCTTGTTAAAACTCCCACATTTGTGAGTATCAACTATTTATGTATTTTTTCTTTTGTTTCAGTGCTGCTGATTGATTGGATTTACGAGAGAACAACTATCATCAGCGACTACTAGAAATCATACAACTGCCTGCATCAATAATAATTTCATAAACTTTTTAACAATATATTATTCTTTAGATTTCATATTTAAAAGAAGTTAAATTAACTATACTTAATTTATAACTAGAGCAGACCAAATTCCGTGCGCGCCATGTGCGCCGATGTGAGGATGATTGTATTGCATCAGAACTAATAAAAAGCATTCAGTATGTGTTTGGTACTTGCTTAGACTGCATGTAAGTGTAAGCATACGTAATAAAATGTCGTCGACACATAAATCGAGAAAACGACCGTTGTCAGACGAAGTGAATAAGTTTATTATGAATTTCCCGGACTTAATATACGATGGTTCAAAAACTAAATGTTTAGTGTAGAATACATATCTAATGTGTTGGTCAAAAACACATTGTAAAGAACAGGTAAGCGGTTCGAATCACAATAATAACAATATTAATCGAGAACAGTTTATACATGAACTATGCGTAACTATGATTGTGTGTACACTGCCGTTTACCTTGTTAAGTAATGATTCATTTATTTCATTTTGGAATAAATACGCAAATCAAACATTACCGAGCACGACAACGTTACGAAGGAATTTACCATCGGTGCGTAAACAGATTGAATATAAAATCAAAGCCGAACTGAAAAATAAAAAACTGTTGTTATGTGTGGACGAAACAACTAACAGCAAAAAGCAATGTGTAGGTAATGTGATAGCGCGTAATATGGAACCACATCAACCAACGTCTTCAATTTTATTAGCATCCAGACAACTAGAACAATGTAATGCCGAAAAAAAATCAGAGGTGCTATTAGATACTTTGGAAAAATTTAAATAAAATAACGAGCCATCGAAAAAATTCATAATTGGAGTAGACTGTGAAATTGGGTTGGTACTTTAGCCACTTCCACATAATGACACATTGCTTGATACTTGACAGTTTCATTTGATTTCATTGTAAAAAAAGGTTATGCCATTGAAATGATACTACAACAAAAAAGAAAACAAATAATTTATTTAGTATCGAAATCATAATCAAAATTTACATATAGCTACAGACGTTGTTGAAAATGTTCTAATTCCTCATCATCCAGTTGATTTATGAATGAGCCGAGTATCTCATTGCGATATCGTGCAGCAGTAAGTGTACCTTCAAAAAAAATGGGACCCACCAATCTTCTTCGACATATTCCAACTCAAACACCAACTTTTTGGAGATGCAATGTTTTTCAATAAAAAATGAGGATTTTCGGAGGACCAACACCTCATATTCTGTGAATTAACATATCTAGAAAGATAATACCAGGCCTCATTCGGGAAAAAAACTGTGTTAAGGATATCCTGATTGTGTAGATTATTTTGAAACCATTGACAAAATTCCACTCGTCTTAAATAATCCACTGGATAAAGTTCATGAAAACATTGCAGCTTGTATGGATGACAATGTAAGACTTTTTTAAGAATGAATTGGCACGTACCATAAGATAAATTTGTTTGTTGGGTCACTACTGAAATGGATGTTTTTGGATTTTCATCAATAATATGCTGAAGGGCTTCAATATTATCAGCTGTACGTTTAGATGGCCGTCCACTTCCAGTTTTTCGACCGACGCTACCAGTCTCTCTGAATAACTTTACACAATTTGTCAAAATAATGTAAAAATCATTGTAGTCAGACACTAATTCAGGATGTTCTTCACTAAAATCAGCCATGCATTCCATAATTGAATACTGCCACTCGCCATTTACTTTCACACCTGTACGGAAGTAACATTCGATAATTTTTGCTTTTTGTTCTATGTTGAATACCATTTTTTAAATAAATTTAATTTTCTTAATAAGAGTTTTGAAAAATTTGACACAAACTTATAGTTTCAATGTCAAATAATAAATGTCACTATGTGTAAGTGGCTAAAGTACCAACCCAATTTCACAGTCTACTCCAATTATGAATTTTTTCGATGGCTCGTTACATTTATTTACAGAAATGTTTTTATTGTAAAAATACTACGTTAAAGAAGATGCTGGAGTTGTTGCTTTCTTGTCTCGATGCACACACCAACTCTGCGTTTCATGTTTTTAAATGCGTTCGACAAATAAGAGATTATATTATCACATACTTCTCTAATACTATTGCAATGTTCTTCAATTGTAGGTCGTGGCGTTCTAAAAATCGTGCATTATGAGATCTGGAAACCTTGGAGAAAAATTCACTATTCGATTATCAAAGAACTCTTTCAAACGGCCAGGTGTTTATTGAGCCGTATGTGGTGAAGTATTGTCTTCCTGGAAAAATTCTGTAATTTCATCGTCATGTAACTAATTAATATAGGGTTCTATTAAGTCATTTCGGTATCTTTCAGCATTTATTGTTCCAAATTAGTCCAATGACTCGCCTCCGTGAGACGGCCAGCCAAACACCAATTTTATTCGTATGTAATGGTGTTTCCTCAAATTCATGAGGATTTTCTACCGACCATATCATATTTTGTTCGTTTAAATTTCCCGAAAGATGAAACCAGACCTCATCAGTAAAGAAGCATTTATTAAGAAGATCATTATTCAAGTTTCCAAGAACCATTGCTAGTAATCGTTTCTTCTATCGTAATCAGCGGCACTGAGTTCATGTACAGATTGAATTTTATATGGATATAATTTTAATTTTTTTCTAAGAATAGTGTAGCATGTTCCAACTGATAACTGAAATTCTTGCGACAGTTTTAATGGATTTATGCCGATGAACGTGCTGCGAAGAAGACAAAAACTGTTTTTTTGTCAATAAGATTAGGAGTATTTTTTAAATAAGGCGTGTTTGGAAATGAGAGCGAGAATATCGTACGATCGCCACAGCGCGCATGCGCGTCTGCTCCCAACATGCTTTGCTTATATTTAGACGCAATTTCCAACGGTATCATGTACCTGTGTGTTCAGTTGTAAAAGTTTATAATGTTTAAAAAAATTGAGTCATCAGCTGACTGCGAGATACGATCTGCAATTTAATTCTTGAGTGCAAGAAATTTGATGCGACATCGGAAAATCAACCTCAGGTTTGTGAAATTTATGGTGATAGTGCTATCAGTAACTGTAAAGTTCGAAAGTGGCTGAGGGTGTTCAAGGAGAGACGAGTTAATGTGTATGATGAGCCACGCCCTGGCCGACCTTCTCTGATTTCTGAAGATTCGGTTCTCGAAGTGCACGACAAAATTCGAGAGGACCGATGATTGACGATTTCAAATCAGTTATCAACTGATTTTCCACAGATGCCAATGTCAATTTTGTGCACCATTGTTTCGGAGAAACTGAAATATCAAAAATTGTGTTGTCAATGGGTTTCAATACTGCTTTCTGACAATTACAAAACAGAGAGATTTACGATAAGGAAAAAGATGAATTTGTGGACAACATCGCTTGGGTTTCACATGAGTCCTGTGTCCAAGCAACAGTCAACGAAATGGCGACACCTATAGTCGCCAACCAGAGTGAAAGCTGAACAGAAACTTTAAGCACGAAAGATTATGGCAACTGTATTTTGGGACAGGAAAGGGACTTTGTAAGTGGATTTTATGCCTAGAGGCACAACAATCGATTCTAATGCGTATTGTGAGACGTAATCGTTTTCGATTCGATACGATCAGGAAAAGGATGAATTTGTGGACAACATCGCTACAGGAGATTAGGTGTTTGACATGAGTCCTGTGTCCAAACAACAGTCAATGAAATGGCGACACCTATCGTCGCCAACCAGAGTGAAAGCCGAACAGAAACTTTAAGCACGAAAGATTATGGCAACTGTATTTTGGGACAGGAAAGGGACTTTGTAAGTGGATTTTATGCCTAGAGGCACAACAATCGATTCTAATGCGTATTGTGAGACGTAATCGTTTTCGATTCGATACGATCAGGAAAAGGATGAATTTGTGGACAACATCGCTACAGGAGATTAGGTGTTTGACATGAGTCCTGTGTCCAAACAACAGTCAATGAAATGGCGACACCTATCGTCGCCAACTAGAGTGAAAGCCGAACAGAAACTTTAAGCACGCAAGATTATGGCAACTGTATTTTGAGACAGGAAAGGGACTTTGTAAGTGGATTTTATGCCTAGAGGCACAACAATCGATTCTAATGCGTATTGTGAGACATAATCGTAATCGTTTTCGATTCGATACGATCAGAAAAAGGATGAATTTGTAGACAACTTCGCTACAGGAGATTGGGCGTTTGACATGAGTCCTGTGTCCAAGCAACAATCAATGAAATGGCGACACCTATCGTCGCCAACTAGAGTGAAAGCCGAACAGAAACTTTAAGCACGAAAGATTATGGCAACTGTATTTTGGGACAGGAAAGGGACTTTGCACGTGGATTTTATGCCTAGAGGCACAACAATCGATTCTAATGCGTATTGTGAGACGTAATCGTAATCGTTTTTGATTCGATACGATCAGGAAAAGGATGAATTTGTGGACAACATCGCTACAGGAGATTGGGTGTTTGACATGAGTCCTGTGTCCAAGCAACAGTCAATGAAATGGCGACACCTATCGTCGCCAACTAGAGTGAAAGCCGAACAGAAACATTAAGCACGAAAGATTATGGCAAATGTGTTTTGGGACAGGAAAGGGATTTTGTAAGTGAATTTTATGCCTAGAGGCAAAATAATCGATTCTAATGCGAATTGTAAGACGTAATCGTAATCGTTTTGGATTCGATACGATCAGGAAAAGGATGAATTTGTGGACAACATCGCTACAGGAGATTGGGTGTTTGACATGAGTCCTGTGTCCAAGCAACAGTCAATGAAATGGCGACACCTATCGTCGCCAACTAGAGTGAAAGACGAACAGAAACTTTAAGCACGAAAGGTTATGGCAACTGTATTTTGGGACAGGAAAGGGATTTTGTAAGTGAATTTTATGCCTAGAAGCACAACAATCGATTCTAATGCGTATTGTAAGACGTAATCGTAATCGTTTTCGATTCGATACGATCAAGAAAAGGATGAATTTGTGGGCAACATCGCTACAGGAGATTGGGTGTTTGACATGAGTTCTGTGTCCAGGCGACAGTCAATGAAATGGCGACACCTATCGTCGCCAACTAGAGTGAATGCCGAACAGAAACATTAAGCACGAAAGATTATGGCAACTGTATTTTGGGACAGGAAAGGGATTTTGTAAGTGGATTTTATGTCTAGAGTCACAACAATTGATTCTAATGCGTATTTTGAGACGTTTAGAAAACTCTGGTGTGCCATACACTGCGCGACATATAAAACCCGTACAACTCTTATGAGCATAAAATCAGATTTTTCAGTTGCGTAAACGCGACAAATATATTCATACTGTCACTTATTGACTTTATAGGTTATACATGACCTTTATAGGTTATACATGACCTACATTGCTACATGTAATATCTATAACTTAATTCAAATTTGACAAGTTAAATAAGACATGTCTAATTTGATAAGCCTGGCTTACATTGATCTGTGTGTTAGTGTACGGGTTATATATGTCGGGCAGTGTACATAACAAGTGGCGTGGTCTACTGTCTTGCGATGTGATCTTGCTCCATAACAATATAAGACCACATGTTTCTACACAAACACAAGGTCTAATCAAGTCTTTTGAATGGGAACTGGAATATCCATCCGGTGCAGATTTTGAACCCAGTGGTCTTCACTTGTTTCGATTCTTATAGGAGTGTCTTGGTGGCCAACGGTTCGACGACGACGAAGAAGTGAAAACTTTAGTCACGTAATCTGCTTCTTCACAGGCGGTATATTTCTTTGACATCAAAATTCAAAAACTTGTTGAACGATATGACAAATGTTTGAATAAAAATGGAAATTATGTAGAAAGGTGGATGAAAGTATGTAAAATGTGGAAATTACGGACACCTCCCTTAAGCGAACACCTCCCATAAACGGACACTTTTTGCAGTACCAAAAGATTACTTAGGAATTTTTAAAATTTTTCTCTCTTGAGCGGACAACCCTCCCATAATCGGACGCGGACACTTTTTTCCCACACCAAAGTTGATTTTAGTTCCCCATAACCGGGCAGCTTACAACACTGTAACACTGTTTTTCCGTTTACTCTTCTTCATATTCGTACATTCGTACAGATGTTGCTTATTGAATAATACGTGTATGTACAAAGGGGAATTCCCTAAATACGCACAGCTTGTTGTTTTGAATGTAGTACGTAAATACATAGTACATTTATAGATTCTTATTGTATACATACTTGAATCGCTATGCCTAAAGCAGTGTTGACTATTAAAGACAAAGTTAATGTCATTGAAATTCAAAAAAATGAGAAACTTAGTGTACGCGAGTTAGCAAGGAAATGTAAGATCAGTAAAACTCAAGCTGCTTGTATCATCAAAAACAGAGACCAAATTTTAAGATTGTGGGACACTGATGTCAATCCGGATAGAAAAAGGAGTATGCTGAACGTCAAAGGCGTTAACATTGATAAATTGTGCTAGGAATGGTTTGTGAAGGCTAGAAATAAATGTATTCCTCTCTCGGGCACACTTATCAGGAGCAAGGCAAAAGAAATTGCAAATAAATTGAATTACGCAGATTTTAGTGCATCATCTGGCTGGCTGGAAAGGTTCAAAAAACGGTATAATATAACCTTCCGTGCCATTTCTGGAGAAGCCGCTAGTGTAAACCAAGATGATGTCAAAAGTTTTTCTGAAAAAGTGCCATTTTGATTCAAGGATATGATTCACGAGATATTTATAATGCGGATGAGACTGGATTGTTTTTTCGGGCATTACCCGATAAAACATTTGCATTAAAAGGTGAAAAATGCACTGGTGGAAAAATGGCTAAGGATAGGCTAACGATTTTGCACTGCGTCAATATGGCTGGACAAAAGGAACCCCCTTTTGTTATTGGGAAAGCTGCAAAACCTCGGGCGTTTCGCAATATTAATTTGAACAATTTATCAGTTACGTGGCGATCAAACAAAAAGGCTTGGATGACGTATGATTTTCTAGCGCAGTTCGATAGAAAAATGTAACTTCAAGAACGGAACGTCCTGCTATTTTTAGACAATGCGGCCTCTCATCCTCGCGATCTTAAATTGAAAAATGTTAAAGTTATTTTTCTTCCAGCAAACACAACAGCATTTTGTCAGCCCCTGGATCAAGGCGTTATAAAAAACTTTAAGTTTTTGTACAAATCGTTATTTTCAAAAAATATTTTGCTGCAAATGGAAGACGCAAATTCTGCTTTGGATTTATCAAAATCAATAAATTTGTTAAATGTCGTTTATTTCATACACAAAGCGTGGGAGCAAGTTGGTCCCCAGACAATAAAGCATTGTTTCAGGAAAGCTGGTTTTGAGAAAACAGATATTCTAAATGACGATAGCTGTTGGACCGCTGAAGATGAGCTTCCACTATCAGCACTTGCTCAGTTCTCCAATATTATGAATCAAGTTCAGAGCCAAATTCAAATTGACGTCGAAGACTATATTAATTTAGATAATGAAGTCTTCATTAATGACGAAGATGTGGAAAACATTCATACTGAAATGTTAATTGATTCCCAAGAAACGCTCGCCAACTCGTCTGAAGATGAGCTAGAAAGTCAAATTGAAGACAAGTTAATTTCCTATAAAGAGGCTTATTTAGCTATAAGAAAACTAAAGGCTTTTTCTTTGTATCACAGCGACCTTAAAGGTGTTCAATTGCTTACTGATCTTCAAATACATCCTCAAGATAATTAAATTAAAGGAAAAACGCGCCAAGCTAAAATTTCTGACTTTTTTAAATCTATTTGAATACCTTGCATAACAAATTTTGTTTTTTTTTACTTCTCGCAAAAATGTTAATGAAAATTTTGTTTACTTTATCTAATATTTATATGTTCTTGTTTTGGAAATAAAATTGTTTAAAGATAAATATATTACAAATTATTATTTACTCTTTTTGTACTTTTCTCATAAGCGGACACTTCTCATAAGCGGACAAATTTTTCAGTCCCATGGCTGTCCCCTTAAGAGAGCGTACACTGTATTTTTCTTCTTATTAAAAAAATGGGTCTTATTTAAAAGATATTCCTCGTATACAGAAAAATATGAGTGGGGTGAGGGAGGGAAATGAAAATGTACCCTCTTGCTTTTAATGCAAATGTGAACTTGTTTAAGTGCAATCAATTAATGCTTGTTTTAAAAAATAATAAGGCAGATAACAAAGTACATTTTATGTGAGGGATCCAAAAAAGAAATCAACTTCTTTCCATCAATTTCGGTCCTGGTCGTCTAGCCGAAACCCGGTCCTCCTCGCATTATTATTATTGTTATTATCATCATCGCGAACGGCAATATATTATCACATGTAGTTCCTTCATAATGAGAATTCAAAGCTATTAAGATTCCTCGGCGCGGATAAGAGAAACGCTATTATTTAGAAGATGTATGTGTGAGTGCGCGCGTAATATAAATGCAATAGTAGTGTAGCGCGGCTGAACATTTCGTTCGTGACTCATTTCGATCGTCGACTCAAGATACACTATATAACATACTACGGCTTCTCTCTCTCGTCATCTCGGACCATGAATCAGCATCGAAATGCGGTTTCTTTGTGCGCGGCAGCGCAGAGCTCATCTCATCTAGCCACCCGCGGCCAAGAGGAGAAGGTTTCCCACAGTCGCGAGCATGACACACGGAGGCACGTGTGGTCGAACATAGCCGTGAGCGCGACACGCGGTACCCAAGCCTAACTCACCTGCCTTAAAAACTGCGCGAAGGGTACGGACGGTCGTATTAGATAAGCAGAAAAGACTGAGACGGCCGACCGAAGGAAAAGAGACGGAAATGGACACTAGATGGACTCTGAACACGCCATGGGAAGATGGATCTCGGCCTTGTCTCACGCGCGCGCCTAAAGAGGCACGCGGCAGTGCCCCCCACCACAAGAAACTACACAACCGAAACGTAACCACTTTACGGATGCCTTTGCAGCATCCCAACAACGGAACTCAGAACGATTCAGTCGTTTATTGGAAGCACATCGGTGCCTTATATTTCTGCGCTTATTTACATTACGTACACCACGTAACTGTGGACATTTACTTAAGCACGCGTTAAAAATATATAGAAGTAAATATGGTTACTGAAACGGGTGGTTTAGTACAAAGTGTTTCACCCAGTATGACAAGTGTTAATTCAAATGCAGTTGCTGATAGTACAGGGCCACAGAGAAGGGTTAGTGATAACAGAAGGGTACGTATTTTTATTTTCTAATTTAACTAATAATTCTTTCAAATTTAATAATAATTATTATTATTAGTTTATTTGATTAATTAATTTCATACAATTTTGAGATTTATTCCTTGAAATTTGCTTTAAAGTCAAATATTTAGATCGAAAAAACTATATTAAATTTGTTTACGACTCTAAGAAACTAAACAGAATCTGGTCAAACTAATTCACAGAGGCTACTTGGTTTAATTTTTAAATAATATAAATAATATATACATACATACATACATATATAGTAAAAATTAATGGAACGGTGACGGGTCTGTCAAATAAAAAAACTCATTTATTTCACTCTATATTTCATAACGATTTGTTACTTCATCAGGAGTTCAATTACAGAAACTTAAAAAAGGTATATAACCCCTTACCACAATTATCAATCGTAAATACGATTAATAATTGTGGTAAGGGGTTATATACCTTTTTTAAGTTTTTACTTAACCTCAGTCTCCAAAGAAAGAATTTTCAATTACAGAGTTAAAATTAATAAGCAAAGACGCCACTAAACATGTTAAAATCAATCGTTTACTCGATAATACTTACAAGTCTATATATATATGTATGTGTATATATATATATATATATATGTATGTGTATATATATATATGTATGTGTATATATATATATATGTATGTGTATATATATATATATATATATATATACATATATAAATTCACTAATATTTGGGTTATCGGTCTGTTTAAATTAAAACTTAAATGTTCTGTCTCAATATTTCGCCTATATATTTATGATTTCATCAGGAGAAGGGTTAGAGTTAACCGTTAGCAGTCTTGCTAATTAATTTACACATAATTGTCACTAGCAACTCACAAATAAAACATGAAAATGATATTTTTAAACAACTAAAACTGGAAAATATCAACTTGACCTTTTTCACCTGTATGTCTGTAAATTAATTAATAAGAGTGCCAACGCTTAATTCTAGCTCTAGATATATATATATAGATATATATATATATATATATGTATATATATATATATATATATATATATATATATATATATACACATATATATATATATATATATATATATATATATATATATATATATATATACACAGTATGACTGATGTTTCATTTTGTTTTTTTTTTGGGATATATTCTAAAAAATATAACAAATAAAATAGTAAAAATTTTTTCTAGACAACTTTTATTAGAAAAATTTTTTACTATTTTATTTGTTATATTTTTTAGAATATATCCCCAGAAAATACAAAATGAAACTTCAGTCATACTGTATATATATATATATATATATATATATATATATATATATATATATATATATATATAATAATAGACTTTTTATTGGTTTAGCGACCTTTTATTGAATTATGATGTTTTATTCTACGACGTTTCGACTTTTACTATTTTTCAGTCTTTTTCAAGTATCTAGAAACAAGAATTAATACAATGAGAATATGAGAATTGTGTTTGCTTTTGTGAGATTGAATTAACAATTAAATTAACAATTAAAATTAAAATTAGATTAAAGAATGAATTACCAATTAGATTAACAATTAGAGTTAAAATTTAAAATTAGATTAATAATGAGTAAGGACAATTAAAGTGATTACATCTGTATAAATGAATAGAAAAATTTGAATTAAGCCACAATACAGTAAGGTAAATAGAAACAAGAATTACTACACTGAAAACGTGAGAGTTGTGTTTGCTTTTGTGAGACTGAATTAACAATTACATTGACAATTAGAATTAAAATTAGATTAAAGACTGAATTACCGATTAAATTAACAATTAAAGTTAAAATTTAAAATTTAAAATTAGGTTAATAATGAGTAAGGATAAATTACAGTGGTTAAATCTGTATAAATTAATGAGATGTTAAAATTTTTGATGTTAAACTACATTACATGAACAATTAATGACAAAACTCACCGTTTCTTTTGGTTTTCAAAATCACGCATTCTGTGTAACATGTGTGTCGGGTACCCGAGACCTTTTTTTGTAACGAACCGAACGCACTGGTTGGAATATTGTAAGTGTTTGTGGCTTTGTTAAGAGAGGTTAATTTTTGTTCTGTTTTTGGAATTTAGCAAATTGATCAGGACCGTGTTTAGGGGTATGTAGTAAAAGTATTTACAAATGGGAACTGATAAAAAGTTTTTTTGTTTTTTTGGTTTGTGTTTGTGTGTGCGGGGGGGGGGGTTGATTTTATCTATTGTTTAATCAGTGGGTAATAGAGTTTAGACAGTCCTTCAATTTCGTTCCGGTCGTTTATTGTTCTGCTGTTTTTGAAAATGTGGATCATTTCTAAGACCTCCCTAGCTTTTGTATTCTTTTTCTGTGTTATTACTTTGGTGTTATCAAAATCAAAATGATGTTTTAGTGTCAATTGGTAGGGTCAATAGGGTCAATATATATATATATATATATATATATATATATATATATATGTATATGTTTAGATAATTTCTTAGTCGTTCATTAAATATATCAATTGATAAATTCTTGGGAGTTTTTCGGCTTTTATATGAAATATTTACAAATATCAAATTAGTATGTAATTGCGAAGTAAATGTGGATGTAAACATTGCTGTCTAGAAATTACAAAGCAAATCATACGAAATTTTTAAATTGAAAAATTTTGTCTCCGTAGATTTAGGTTCAAGTCCCAACGTAGAAAAAATTTTTAAATTGAAAAATTTCGTATGATTTGCTTTGTAATTTGTAGACAGCAATGTTTACATCCACATTTACTTCGCAATTACATACTGATTTGATAATATTTGTAAATATTTCATATAAAAGCCGAAAAGCCGAATTTATCAATTGTAGTTGTGGGTAATTTTATCCATGGCAACTACAGATATATAGTATGACATTAATATACTGTCATTTATATTTCAAATTTCTTTGAAGAAGGCATCATATGCCGAAACATGTAAATATATACATTTTGAAGTAAAACCAGACCTTAAATCGCCAACTAATTGAATCTACCATAACATACTAAGATCAAGAAATAATTATCTTTATGTATATATTATATATATATATATATGTACCTTAGTTACAATTACTGTTTTCACACTTAGTATTATAATCGATTTGTTTCTGAAGAAGACAATAAATGTCGAAACGTCAAAATGAGTATTATTTGAAAATTATTTAACTTTTATTTTGTTAACAAGTGCTTATATAATAAACATATTTGTTACATAAAAAAAATATTACGTCATTGATTAAATATGTTAATAATTTTAATCTTTCTTTTTCAGAGTAATAAACCTATAATGGAGAAAAGAAGACGTGCCAGAATTAATAACTGCCTGAACGAGTTAAAAACACTTATTCTGGATGCGATGAAAAAAGACGTTAGTATTATTTTAACAAAAATCAATTACTTGTTGTCGTAAAAATACAATACCTTTTAATTTAGACTAAAAAAAATATTTATTTTACAGCCTGCGAGACATTCAAAATTAGAAAAGGCCGATATACTAGAAATGACAGTCAAACATTTACAAAGTATGCAGAGACAACAGGCTGCAATGTCCGTGGCCACAGATCCTACTGTAATCAACAAATTCCGAGCGGGTTTTAGTGAATGTGCGAATGAAGTGTCAAGATTTCCCGGTCTTGATCCGGTCGTTAAACGTCGCCTACTGCAACACCTAGCGAACTGTCTAAATCAAGGAAAACAGGAAACTCAACAGCAAGTACAGGTGCATATACTTCCTACAACGGCGTCATCGGAAATTCCCCAATCTGGTCAAACGGGCGGTATTATATTGGGCAATGGAGGCGTGCAATTGGTGCCTACACGTTTGCCTAACGGAGATATCGCTTTAGTGCTACCTACGTCTAGTTCCCCACCCTCAACTTCCAGTAATCCTTTACCACTTTTGGTGCCCATACCGACAAGGACCGCATCCACGGCATCCGCTTCATCATCCAGTTCTTCGAGTTATTCAACGGCCGAAAGTCCCGAACCTTTAGATGTTAAATATAATAACTCACCCATGAAACCGTTATCTTTAGTTATAAGAAAAGCTAAGATTCAAGAAGAAGAAAGGATGTGGCGACCTTGGTAGTTTTTACTAATTACTTTATGTTAAATAATGCAAGTTTAATAATATACAGAGCCGGTTAAAAATATTCCTAAGGAAAGATACAACCTACTTAATTAATCACTTCTGTTAAAATAAAAATTTTCAGGTTAGGGCATAAGATTGTAAAATTAAAGAATCTCACATATTTTCCAAGCTTTTCACTTTAAATCGGTTCTAATTTCATTCCAAAAGTTTTTTTTTAATATATTTTGACTGAATCTCATAATGATAGAATGCTCGTTTAAGTATTTTGACATTATAAGAAAATAATGCGGACGATGTGATAGTTTTGTTATGTTAAAAATTGCCATAGCGTGTAGATACGTGTATTTTTACGGGGAAATTTTTAATTAAAAACATTAAAAATTTTCCTTATTTACATATCTACATAAACTTAGTTTTTAGATTTGTATATATAGCTGTAATTGTACATAATTTAAATACATATATTTTTATATATTATATATTTATATAATGAATATATGTTAAAATTATTTATATTATATAATAACGTATGTTTATGAAAGTGATTTTTAGATTTATATATTTTTATATTGCAAACGTGCCTTAAAACAGCAAGATCAATAAAGTCTTCCTATTATTAATATCTTAGTGTTTTTTTATGTAATAAATAACGATGTGTAATAATAACATGAACCTCATTTTGAGTACATTATAAACCTCGTTATTCCTCTAAATCATTTATGATTAATAATAATAGTTATATTATTACAAACCATAATATACACAGGGTTATGAAAATACATATACAGGCTTAGTTAAAAGTATGGAGACGGCGATTTATTGTCGTTAATATTCATTTTAGGGAATTATATTCAATATAAAAGTTTGTTAAGATATTTTGATCTACATTTGTGATTATTTGTTTTTTTTTCTTCAATTGTTTTTTTAGATACGCCTGTTCGCGCATTTTTTTTTTTAATGGGAACTGGTAAATTTTGCTCTTCCATTCGATAGAGGTTTTTTGTCTCTTTACAATAATATTTTTGTTTTTTTTAAATTCATTTTAATAACTTTTTTACAAGAAAAATTAAACAAATTAATAACAAAACTCTTTCTTTGGAGACTGTGGTTACGTAAAAACTTAAAAAAGGTATATAACCCCTTACCACAATTATTAATCGTATCCTAAATACGATTTCGACAACTAAGTTGTTAAATTAATAACAAAGTAAATTAAAGTAAGTGTTCAAATTGTCGTCCATTAGTAATTTGACAATGACCCAATCGATTTACAAAACCCCGAACAGAGTTCTGTAAAAAATCTCGGGGAATTTCTTGTATCGTTCTGGTAATTCGGATTTGTAAATCTTCGACGTTATCGGGCTTATCTTTGTAAACTGTTTTTTACGTATCCCCAAAGAAAAAAATCTAAAGGACTTAAATCTGGCGAACGGGCTGGCCATTCAATGGTTCCACGTCTTCCAATCCATCTGTGGGGAAAAACGTTGTCCAGATATTGACGAACATTTACACCATAATGTGGTGGGGCGCCATCTTGCTGGAACCAGATACTGTCATTGGGCAGGTGTTCATTGTTTTCATGAGGATAGAGCGTAGCACAAGCAGGTATTATTTCATTTTGCAATAACTGCAAATACAGAGCCGAAGTTAAATTGCCATTGATGAAAAACGGACCGATAATATGACCGCCTAGAATGCCAACCCAAACATTAACCTTTTGGGGGTACTGCGTATGGTGCTCCAAAAACCAAGAGGGATTTTCCGATGACAAGTATCTGCAGTTATGTCTGTTTACTTCACCGGTAAGGCAAAAGGCTTCGTCAGAGAAAAGAATATTGTTGAAAAAATTTTCATTATTATTGCAAATATTTAACATTTCTTCAGAAAATTGTAATCTCCTATCAAAATCATCTTCCGTTAACTCGTGTACAAGGTGAACCTTATAAGGTTTATACTTTTCACTTTTTAATAACGACACGATCGATGACTGTGAAATATTGAAATTGGCCGCTAATTGATTGGTTGATAAATGGGGAAATTCAGATACAGCCAATAAAATATCCAGTTTGTTACCATCGCTTTTTGCTGTTCTAGGTCTACCACTCCTTGGCAAACCTTTAACGTTATCCGTTTGTTTAAAGCGTCTTAAAGTTTTACCAACAACGGATTTAGAAATTGGATTTCTATTTGGATGCGTATCATTAAATAAATTACTAACGTCTTGTAAACTTCTGCGTCTATCTCCATAACCCAACATCATAAGTATTTCAATTCGTTCATGTTCACTTAAACTCGCCATTGTTAATATTAACAGCAACAAATAGCACAAATGAATTATTTCTATCAAAGATTTGACGTAGGTACACAATAACCACTGATAAAATTATGTCGCTCAAGTTTGTTTATCGCTACGCTTCTGTCTATCTGCGATGTACCGAACATCTGTTAAACACATGAACCGGCTTTTTCTTATAAAAAAGTTATTAAAATGAATTTTAGAAAAACAAAAAAAATTTTGTAAAGAGAAAAAAAATCTCTATCGAATGGTGGAGTAAAATTTACTAGTTCCCATTTAAAAAAAAATGCGCGGACAGGCGTAACTAAAAAACAATTGAAGAAAAAAAAATTCAAATATTCTCAAATGTAGATCAAAATATCCTAACAAACTTTTATATTGAACATAAATCCTAAAATGAATATTAACGACAATAAATCGCCGTCTCAATACTTTTAACTAACCCTGTATAGATTCATTCAAATATCTTTCATATGGCTACTTAGATTTTAATAAGATTTTCTACAATGAATTAAATGCAAAATTTTGTATATTTTTAAGAATTTCAATAAAGCTCTGCTCTGAGAGTTCTGTAATAATAAAGTTTGTTCCCCTTCACCCTTTTGTTCAACAACGAGAGATATATTTAATTAAATCTAATGCAAATTTTATTGAGAGCAAGAACAATGAACACAAAAGTATAAACAAAATCAATATCAGTTACCACGTTCGCTGCCACCATTTAAAAAAACCTTTGCGACAGACCACTTTGCTTTTTTTTTGTAAAATACGCATAAAGTACTAATACTATATTGACGACTTTTTTCGAAAAAACATTGTTTTTTTAAATTCTGATATGACTAGCGAATTCAATCCCGAGCATGTTTTTGAACGGGCTCTGGATTTATCAAATAAATCCAGAGTCGAAGTAGATTTTGGTTATATCCATTTTCCCCAACATAATTAATTTTTAATAATTAAACTTTGCAACTCTTTTCCTCAATTTTTCTTTATATACCGAGATATCAAAAATTATCTTGATCAACGGCGGCCATGGAGTGAAAAACGTCTTAATTTAAATCATCCTTTTGAATAAATTCTGATCAAATTTTCAAGTTAAGTGTCATACTGGCATTAAGATTAATATATTGACAAATATTAACATTAGCATGACACTTAACCTGAAGATTTTATCAGAATTTTCTCAAAAGGATAATATTAAAGTAAGATAAACGTTTTTCACTGCATGGCCACCGTTGACCAAGATAATTTTTGATATCTTCGTATAACATGTTGAAAATTTTATACCATTGGAAATAGACTGGAAAGTACTACCTAAATTAATAAAGAAAAATGTACGTTATCATTTAAAAAAATTATCTATGACATCATTTACGACAGTTAAATCTGGTATATATGAAATAAATTGTAACGATTGCAGCCAAAAATATATCGGCCAACTAGACGTTCAATTTCAACTTGTTACAAGGAACATATTTCCCACTTTAGATTCAACAGATCCGAAAAATCTAGCGTTGCCCGACATATTTGGTACACAGGTCATTCTGTGCCGGCACATAACCTTAAGTTGATTAAAACTGTTGATAATTATAGAGAATTAGATAGTTATGAAAGTATTTATATATATAGAAATAAGAATAAATTAATGAATTCTGATAATGGACCAATCTCTCAGTCCAGTTTGTATGCCTTATTGTGACAATAGCATTATTTTTTTTACGCTTCATGTATTCACGCTTTACGGTTCTCTAAATTTCACGCTAGGTTTAAGTAGTATATAAGTGTTATTTGGATGTTAGGAATTTAGTGTTATCCCACTGGCGATTTGGTGAAGAGCATATCATCTAAGGTTTACCTTAGCCAAAAAGCTACATTTAACATTTTTCAGTTTTTAAGGTTATTCTACTGAAGATGGCAACTTAGTTGCCGAAATACGTATATAGTATTTATATATATATATTGTGGTTAGGATGTTTTACTTATTTCTGTTACTCTTATGCTAGATTTAGCTTCTCTTCGATATTAAACAGTTTTTATTAGAAATTTTATTACTGAAAACTTTTTTTTTTATTACGCGAAGAAAAATAATGTCCACTAATTCCTAAAACTTTACAGCTTCACCAGTAGGTGCATAAACTTTATATATCTGAACAATGCTAGTACCCCTTGATCAAGATACATACTGATAAGGAATGACGTGATCTTACAGTTCTCTGTATTCTCCTATCGAAATCAGCCACAATATACCGCTACTTACTGATAAGTAGGAAGCAAATAAGAGAACTTTAACATGCACATACACATGAAAACGTGCCTTCATAATCTTGATATTTTTATCTTTAGAATGATATGCTAAAATATTAAGATGAAAATTTGACAAAAATTTAATCGGAAGCAATTATACTACAGTTAGATAATACATATATCCAAATATAATGCTACTTACTTACGAGTATATGCGATAGCCACTAATCTAGGAATCTAGCAGTCTACGAAAGTAGATTTTATTGAAGTTTGCATACTATTTTTCCGGGGATCGTTGAAGAATCAATAGAAACTTAAATTTTGCTCAATTTTGCAAAAAGAAGGTCTTATCAGGGTGAGCATGTTAGTGCGTATTACCCAGCTCTGTCCAAGGTTTTAGAAAATCAACTTAGAAAATTCTGAATATTTGCTAAGAGCCAGTGTAATTTTGATGCTATTAGTCGATTTTAATTTTTTCTCATTACGATTGGCTGACAGGACTGCTAAATAGTCGATGCAATTTTTACTAGTCGATAATCGCTGCAATTTTTGTGTAACCATGAAAATGACTAAAATTTAGTTTTTTCATTGGTTAATGAACATTACATGACAGATGAATTAAATAGTCACTTTAAAATCAATTCGCAAATAATAAATTAATAGTTACTAAAACTGTGTTTTTGTTATTTTAACATTACTTATAACTAAAGGCCGGATTATATGCAGTTTGCATAAATTCGCATATTTGCATAATATATGGATTTTGTATATTATTTGCAAATTTTGTAGTAATTCAGCATTTTTGAATATTTTAAGTACATATCCGAGTTTTATTTATTTACTAAATCAAATTTATTATAGGCATTGCTAAAAATATGTCGTGGATGTGACAAACAAAAATTAAACAGCCTTATTTAAATTAAAAATAGTATTTTATATCCCGTTACTTTTCCGATAAGGGTCTCCAAGAATTTATTAATGCTCTTCGCATATATCCAGGCTGAGACAAAATTCCAGGGAAAGCTAATACCTTAAAACTTCTAAATAAATACAAAAATTACATTTTACCAGAAAATTAGGAGTATATGTGTTTCTTTGGCATTCGGAGAAATTTATTCCCATATTCGAAAGTAATTTTATTTTAAACGTCATTTTAAGTTGGCTTTTCGAAGTGTAAACTTGTTGTGATATATAATATCAAAAATGCCGAAAATAGCGACTGTGCCTGGACGGATTGCACCTTAATCAGAATTGTATATGGATGGAGAAAAAGTGTTTTGCGTAGCATGCTGCAAGATTGTCAGTAATATTTTAAGTTTATTTCCTGTTATTAATTAATTTTTTAATTATTACTTTATCTTTTACTAACATATATTTTATAAGTAAACAACCGATGATGTGATATTTTTTTGTAGATTACAAGTGAGAGAAAGTTCCAAATCGACCAACATATGAAAACTCCATCTCATGTTGCAAAACTAACAAAGATGAAATTGGCGAAGAAGAGTCAGCAAACATTACCGCAATGTTTGCCCTCAACTTCCAAAAAATCGGAACAAGAACAATTTAATGAAGATTTGTGTCAAATGTTTGTGTCGGCAGATATTACACTACATAAATTAAACAATTTAAATGTCAAGTTATTTTTGCAAAAGTACATCAACAAATATAACATTCCCGGCGAGAGCACGTTAAGAAAAAAATATATTCGCTGTATCTATATAGAAACATTGAATAGCATTAAGAAGGTTGTTCCAAAGAATTATCTTTATATATGCATAGATGAAACTACTGATAGTGTGTGCTGATACATAGTCATTTAATGCTTGGTATCCTTCACGTATCGGTTCCAGCAAAATCTGATTTAATTTCATCCAAACAGTTGGAAAAGACAAATAATTAGACAAAAACAAGGTTTATACAGGAAGAACTAGCAACTTTCTTCTTACCGGAATCTATTCCAACAGAGAAAATTCCATTGTTTTTGACGTATGCTGCACCATACATGGTGAAGGCAGCTTTCAACTTGAAAATCTTTTAACCAAATTTAATTCACACAAATTGCTTGGCGCACGGACTAAATCATGTTGCAGAAGTAGTCAGAAACCATTTTCCCTTAGTAAATACTTTAATTAGTAGTGTTAAGAAATTATTTTTAAAGACCCCATTACGAGTTCTTTACAAACAACATCTACCCGGTGTTCCGCTTCCTCCTCAACCAAAAATCACACGATGGGGAACGTGGTTGGAGGCTGCTATTCTTCATGCAAATCATTATGAAGGAATAAAGACAATTATTATGGATCTTGTTAGGGATGCACAATACCTCAACAGTTGGCGTTTATTAAAGTCAATTACAGTTTTATTTCCACTTATATATTGCAGTTGGAAAAACAATTTATGTCGCTAATCGAGAGCGTTAAAATAATAAACAAATTTGAAAAGTCATGTTTTAATGTTAATGGAGGAGAGGGACAGTCCGTGTGTGAAAAATTTTTAAGTGTAATAAGAAAAAAATGAGTGTTTCAAAAAGCTAAAGGACATTGCTAAAATCTTGTGTGGTGATTCAGTAGAAAATATTGAGCTGTCAATAGATGATATTTCTAATTTTAAATATGCTCCTGTAACAAGCGTCGACGTAGAACGAACCTTTCCAATATATAAATACATGTTTTCAGACAAGCGTCACAATTTTTCTGTTGAAAACTTTGAGAAATATGTGATTGTAAATTGCTTTCATAGTTAATTATGTTTTAAAATGTTCTAAATAAACTTGTAGTAAACATAATATATTTTTAGAATATTTTTTTCTACAGTATTCCATTTTCTAACATCCCTCGTTTTTTTTTACCTGCATATTTTTCATAAGGAAGTGGATATTTTGGCTATAACATCTGCATCTTTATGCGCATATTTTCAATTTCTTTTTTTGCATATAATCCGGCCTTTAACCCATTAAAGCCCGGTGGCAACTAAAGTTGCCACCTAACTAAATCCGCCAAGTACGCCTATGTATGTAGTTAATGAAGGGAATTTTGTGTTGAAGTGGTGGCACAATGTGTACTGTATGTAGATTGAATGCTACAACGTTAGAAATGTGCTACAAGTCTTGATAATCACAAGTGTTTTCAAGTGCGTCAGCGTATTTCACTAAGCTCGATGGCAGTAGATCAGTCTTTGTAAGTATATAGGCTTGTAATCATATTTATATTAGTATTAGATAATTTAGTAGTCTTGCTAAAATATGCTACTTTGTACTTTTATAATTAGTTTATCAATTCAGTAAGATTTTACAAAATGGCGGCCATTTACATTTCGATGGCAACTTTAGTTGCCAATGGGAAAATGAGGTTATATATATTATAATATATAAAGTTTTTTCGTTAGGTATATCCGCGGAAGAGACGGAAAGGGGTTACTTTTTCATGAACTGCTGGACATGATTTCAGAAGATGACGAAATACCCCAGAGCATCGCAATTTGTCCCCCGTCTGAACCACCCGATGCAGAAACTGATAAAGATTCCGATTTATCCGATAAAGAAGTAGAGGGAAATATTGATCGCCTACCTGGTCGCATACGTCGCGCAGAAGTTGCTGTACGGTACGATGATAACGTCGAAATTGATAACGCCTCAGACAACGAACCAGTGGACACTGGTATGCCTTCGACTAGTGCACAGCCAAACAAAAAGGGTACAATAAAACGTAAAAACTCAAAGAAAAAGCAGCCATCGGCTAAGCGTTCTAAGGCTTCGTTAGCTCGGGAAACAAACTGGTATGCTAATATTACCGAAATAAATTCTGAAGTATCAAAATCTGATGACAGTGTGATTCATCCCAATACAGAAGATTTGCTAAAGGAAACCGTTGAAAGTCCTTTTGAGGCAATGAAAACGTTTTTGAATCAAGAGATGTTAGTGCATATTGTCCGAGAAACAAATCGTTATGCCCCGCAGAAACTGCTGCACAATTTTAATGTTTCAGAGCAAGAAATTTGGACTTTTATTGGTGTAATGTTGCTTTCTGGATATCATCCACTACCGTATCGGAGACTTTATTGGTCATCAGAACCCGATGTTCACTGTGAACTTATTTCTAATGCAATTGGTCGAAACCACTTCGATGAGATTATGGCTCATCTGCATCTTGCTTACAGTGAAACCAATGACGGTAATGATAACTTATATAAAGTGCGCAAGTTTATTGATATATTGAATGCATCATTCAAACTAATAAGTGCAGGACCAACTGTTAGCATAGACGAAAGTATAGTACCTTATTATGCCAGACATGGACTGAAGCAATTTATAAAAGGAAAGCCGATTCGTTTCGGATTTAAATTATGGGTAGCTGCAGATCCTTCTGGCAGAATACTTCATGCCGAGCCCTATTGTGGTGCTTCAACACATCTTCCGACAACAGGTTTGGGTCAAGGTGGAGATGTGGTACTTGGTTTAGCTGATTACTTAGAAGCCAAGGCGGGTACTATATTTTACTTTGATAATCTTTTTACTTCAGTTGGCTTATTATAAAATCTAAATTAAAAAAAATAGGAGGTACCGGCACATTACGTGAAAATCGGTGCAACCCTCTAATGAAGTTACCAGACAAACAAGCTTTTAGAAAAACACCACGAGGTGCACTAGCGTCATCTGGTACCGGTAATATTCTCGCAGTGCGCTGGAATGATAATAATGTGGTCACTGTTCTCAGCAATTGCGAGAACATGTATCCCTTGAAAATATCAAATAGATATAGCCGAACTGAAAAAGCCAAGATTCCAGTGAATATACCTAATCCAATTGATCGCTATAATAAGTGCATGGGCGGTGTTGATCTGTCGGATCAATTTGTAGCATCTTACCGATCCAGAATAAGATCTAAAAAATGGTGGTGGCCATTCTTTGCTTGGGGAGTTGACATTTGTTGTGTACAAGGTTGGCTATGAGGAAATTTGGCCATAACTTAACCTTTTTGAACTTTCGGAGGGAATGTGCCATTTTCATTTTGAAGTCTTT
Source organism: Melolontha melolontha (assembly GCA_935421215.2). Taxonomy (NCBI): domain Eukaryota; kingdom Metazoa; phylum Arthropoda; class Insecta; order Coleoptera; family Scarabaeidae; genus Melolontha; species Melolontha melolontha. The sequence goes on along the minus strand of OW285239.1, from coordinate 5,849,336 downwards.
TGGGGAATCTCGCAAAGCCACAGGTGTTCGTTCTTCTATGCAATTTTCCCTGGCCTTGGAAGAAATTCGGAAAGACCGAACTTATCACATTATTGAAAAGGGAACTTCCAAATATAGAAGATGTAAGGTATGTGGAAATCGTACACATTATATTTGTAGCAAATGTGATCTACCATTACACCCAGAAAACTGTTTTAAAACATTCCTTAAGTAAAAAATAAAATTATTTAAATTATATCATTTTTTAATAAAAATTTCCTATATTATCCCATTGGAACTTTAGTTGCCAGGACGAAACGTCCTTATATAAAATTAATATAATGCTTCTTTTAAGAGAAACTGTATTTAAATACATTCATTATTAAACACATAAAATATTAAAAAAAATCAGCAAAAATGAATTACGGGCTTTAATAGGTTAATGATAACATTACCTACAAATGTGAAATTGGTTCTAACGTATTCTGAAACATCTAGGGACAAAAGAATTTAAATAAACGAACACAATTAACTGACTTATTAAGAGTCTGCTTGCGATACGATATTTTTACTAGGCATATTCACATTAAACCCTCACATCCGAAGGAACTGAAGTGAATAAATACATAAGTACGTGTCTCTACTTATACAGGGTGCCGCTCATCACATTCTATATATTTTTTGTGTCGGTTTTTTGTAATGAAACGCTACAGGATTCGAACCTTATACGGTCCGTCGATTAGTACCTAAGGACCGGTTCCAACAAGTAACCGCGCTTTAAATACTTGCCGCAGAATAAAAAAAAAGGTGAAGTTTTTTACAAGAAACTATTTTCCTTACATAATTACACCTGTTGGATTACTACGCTTACATTGTCATTGTTGGTTATAGGTATATTTCATTAGTGGTATATCAATGTTGGAAAATTAAAAACTAAATTCGTTATTTCGCTGTAGTTATTTGAAAAGTCTTTATTATTATTGCTGACAGTCATGGATTTAACGTTCCGTCTTTTTAACCGTTTTGTATAGTTAAAAACCTTCGTGTATTCAAGATAACATTGATCTACGAGGTGTGATTAGGGAGTTTTAAGACAGGAGCCGCCACTGCTCAATACGAGAAGATTGGTTCTCCTGTGCGTGTGAAAAGAAATTTGTTTAGTCCTTGAAATGATCTTAAAAATATCACCGCTTTGCAAAATAAACCTGCCCGGAAAATATTGACAAAATGTATTTATATTTATATTTATATTTATATTTATATTTATATTTATATTTATATTTATATTTATATTTATATTTATATTTATATTTATATTTATATTTATATTTATATTTATATTTATATTTATATTTATATTTATATTTATATTTATATTTATATTTATATTTATATTTATATTTATATTTATATTGATATTTATATTGATATTGATATTGATATTGATATTGATATTGATATTGATATTCATATTCATATTCATATTCATATTTATATTTATATTTATATTCATATTCATATTTATATTTATATTTATATTTATATTCATATTTATATTTATATTTATATTTATATTTAAATTTATATTTATAAGATTTTATATATGCATTTAGAAATGCGTCCCGTGTGTGATGACTAGAGCAGACCAATTTCCGTGCGCGCCATGAGCGCCAGTATGGGAGTGTAATTCGTAATATATTAGAATATGCGATAGAATAAGAACGCAACATGAGCTTCTTACCGATATAAGTATAGAAGTAGAGACATTTATTCTATCAGAAATAATTAAATATACATTTGGTTTTCTGCTATTAAAGTAATATGCATAAACACGAAAAATAAGAATAGTACATATTATAGCAGCGTTGTATGTACCTATAAATAAAATGGAAAATGTATGAAATCAGTGATTGTGCGCACGAGAGAGGATTTAAAAAAACACTTACCGTTTTAAGCGTCTTCCAAGGATTGACAAACTGGAGAAACTCGATTGTATATTTTCAACATCAGGTGCGTTTCTAAGATTATTTTTGAAAAACATGTCCGCCGTGAGGAAAAAATATGTTTATATTCAGAAAACGAGCGTTCTACATCTAGTGGATATTATATTCGCATAATCAAAATACTTTCTTAAGCAACTTAACGCATATGTAGACGTGTCCTCACAAATACGTGTTAAGGTGTCAAAATCTGCATTTCTGTCTAAAACATTTCAAATTTAATTAGAACACTTTCACTTTGTGCGTCTTCTATAGCACACAGTTGTGCGTGAACATCTTTAACGATTTGCAGTGATTCCTCTAACGACAGCGACGAATTTTCTAATTTCGTTATTGCTTCTTCTAGTCCCAAGTAATTCTCACGAATACTTTGTAAATCCATTTTAATCTAGGCATTTTGAATTTTTTTCTGGCTTGTATTGATAGCTGCACTTTCTTTCGGATCGAATGATAAAACCACGTTCATAACAGTGGCGGCTCTTGATGCCGTACGATGTGCGCTGCTGCACGGATGAGACTACTTCGAACTATTTCGGAAGATTTCGGTACGGTTACTTGCTTCTCTGTATATATGAAAGCTTAAACGAAGCAGTCTCATCCGTGCAGCAGCGCACATCGTACGTCATCAAGAGCCGCCACTGGTTCATAATATTTTCAAAATGTTCATGATAGTAAAACCCCGCCCGTAACCATGTACCCCAACGTGTCAGAATCGGCTGTGGTTGCTCAGGCGTATGGGGACACAATTCGTGATATTTCCGAATACGTTTTGGAGATTTCAGGAATACTGCTTTTGTACTCGATATTAAAGCATCTACCACTGGATAACATCAACGAACCTGTTCTGCCACAAAGTGTAGAGCATGGAGTTTACAAGTAATACGTAACAAGTTAGGACAATATTTTCTAAGAGACCGGCCTACAGAACACATGGTTGCGGCACCATCGGTCATAAACATTAATACTTGGTCTTTCGAAAGTTTAAATTTTTCCAAAGTATCTAATAGCACCTTTGAAATTTTTTCGGCATTACATTGTTCTAGTCGTCTGGATGCTAATAAAATTGAAGACGTTGGTTGATGTGGTTCCATATTACGCGCCATCACATTAACTACACATTGTTTTTTGCTGTCAGTTGTTTCGTCCACACATAACCACAGTTTTTTATTTTTCAGTTCGGCTTTGATTTTATTTTCAACCTGTTTACGCACCGATGGTAAATTCCTTCGTAACGTTGTCGTACTCGGTAATGTTTTATTCGCGTATTTATTCCAAAATGAAATAAATGAGTCATTACTTAACAAGGTAAACGACAGTGTACACACAATCATAGTTACACATAGTTCATGTATAAACTGTTGTCGATTAATTTTGTTATTATTGTGCTTCGAACTGCTTACGTGTTCTTTACAATGTGTTTTCGACCAACACATTAGATATGTATTGCACACTAAACATTTAATTTTTGAGCCATCGTATATTAAGTCCGGGAAATCCATAATAAACTTATTCAATTCGTCTGACAACGGTCGTTTTCTCGATTTATGTGTCGAGGACATTTTATTACGTATGCTTACACTTACATCTGCTCTAGTGATGACTAGGGACCGGTCACGAGAGGCCGATGAACGCCCACGGGCGTACTATTGAAAATTTATATTTTTAAAGACTTTTTAATTTTATTTATATAATTGAAAATCAAATTCTAAGTTCTACTAGATCAGGGGTTATCATCAACTGATTTGCAGTAATTTTTAAATATGTTGAATCAAATAAAAATCAGACAAAATAATATGGAAAATTTAACGCCCCAAAAACGTTGCGAAATAATTAAAATTTATTATCACGTCAGCGTCAAGTACAAAGGATTCATAATGTTGTGGAAAACATTTGAACGTTGGTTGATAATCCAAAATCATGTTAGAAATGTGAGAAATGCAGACAACAGGCTATATAAGTTCCTAAAGCTGATTTGCCGGTTTTAAAACAAAATTTTGTTGTCTTTGTTATGTTTTATCAACCATTTTCGAAATCGATAAATCCGCCCAGAACCGAAAATATATTCGCTTACCAGACTGACAGTTTTTATTAATCAAATACAGGTGGGCAAAATAAAATCGGTTCGGAAAATATTTTATAGATCACCACCAAGATCTATAAAATATTTTCCGAACCGATTTTATTTTGCCCACCTGTATTTGATTAATAAAAACTGTCAGTCTGGTAAGCGAATATATTTTCGGTTCTGGGCGGATTTATCGATTTCGAAAATGGTTGATAAAACATAACAAAGACAACAAAATTTTGTTTTAAAACCGGCAAATCAGCTTTAGGAACTTATATAGCCTGTTGTCTGCATTTCTCACATTTCTAACATGATTTTGGATTATCAACCAACGTTCAAATGTTTTCCACAACATTATGAATCCTTTGTACTTGACGCTGACGTGATAATAAATTTTAATTATTTCGCAACGTTTTTGGGGCGTTAAATTTTCCATATTATTTTGTCTGATTTTTATTTGATTCAACATATTTAAAAATTACTGCAAATCAGTTGATGATAACCCCTGATCTAGTAGAACTTAGAATTTGATTTTCAATTATATAAATAAAATTAAAAAGTCTTTAAAAATATAAATTTTCAATAGTACGCCCGTGGGCGTTCATCGGCCTCTCGTGACCGGTCCCTAGTCATCACTAGAGCAGATGTAAGTGTAAGCATACGTAATAAAATGTCCTCGACACATAAATCGAGAAAACGACCGTTGTCAGACGAATTGAATAAGTTTATTATGGATTTCCCGGACTTAATATACGATGGCTCAAAAATTAAATGTTTAGTGTGCAATACATATCTAATGTGTTGGTCGAAAACACATTGTAAAGAACACGTAAGCAGTTCGAAGCACAATAATAACAAAATTAATCGACAACAGTTTATACATGAACTATGTGTAACTATGATTGTGTGTACACTGTCGTTTACCTTGTTAAGTAATGATTCATTTATTTCATTTTGGAATAAATACGCGAATAAAACATTACCGAGTACGACAACGTTACGAAGGAATTTACCATCGGTGCGTAAACAGGTTGAAAATAAAATCAAAGCCGAACTGAAAAATAAAAAACTGTGGTTATGTGTGGACGAAACAACTGACAGCAAAAAACAATGTGTAGTTAATGTGATGGCGCGTAATATGGAACCACATCAACCAACGTCTTCAATTTTATTAGCATCCAGACGACTAGAACAATGTAATGCCGAAAAAATTTCAAAGGTGCTATTAGATACTTTGGAAAAATTTAAACTTTCGAAAGACCAAGTATTAATGTTTATGACCGATGGTGCCGCAACCATGTGTTCTGTAGGCCGGTCTCTTAGAAAATATTGTCCTAACTTGTTACGTATTACTTGTAAACTCCATGCTCTACACTTTGTGGCAGAACAGGTTCGTTGATGTTATCCAGTGGTAGATGCTTTAATATCGAGTACAAAAGCAGTATTCCTGAAATCTCCAAAACGTATTCGGAAATATCACGAATTGTGTCCTTATACGCCTGAGCAACCACAGCCGATTCTGACACGTTGGGGTACATGGTTACGGGCGGGGTTTTACTATCATGAACATTTTGAAAATATTATGAACCAGTGGCGGCTCTTGATGACGTACGATGTGCGCTGCTGCACGGATGAGACTGCTTCGTTTAAGCTTTCATATATACAGAGAAGCAAGTAACCGTACCGAAATCTTCCGAAATAGTTCGAAGTAGTCTCATCCGTGCAGCAGCGCACATCGTACGGCATCAAGAGCCGCCACTGTTATGAACGTGGTTTTATCATTCGATCCGAAAGAAAGTGCAGCTATCAATACAAGCCAGAAAAAAATTCAAAATGCCTAGATTATCTTTGTTATGTTTTATCAACCATTTTCGAAATCGATAAATCCGCCCAGAACCGAAAATATATTCGCTTACCAGACTGACAGTTTTTATTAATCAAATACAGGTGGGCAAAATAAAATCGGTTCGGAAAATATTTTATAGATCACCACCAAGATCTATAAAATATTTTCCGAACCGATTTTATTTTGCCCACCTGTATTTGATTAATAAAAACTGTCAGTCTGGTAAGCGAATATATTTTCGGTTCTGGGCGGATTTATCGATTTCGAAAATGGTTGATAAAACATAACAAAGACAACAAAATTTTGTTTTAAAACCGGCAAATCAGCTTTAGGAACTTATATAGCCTGTTGTCTGCATTTCTCACATTTCTAACATGATTTTGGATTATCAACCAACGTTCAAATGTTTTCCACAACATTATGAATCCTTTGTACTTGACGCTGACGTGATAATAAATTTTAATTATTTCGCAACGTTTTTGGGGCGTTAAATTTTCCATATTATTTTGTCTGATTTTTATTTGATTCAACATATTTAAAAATTACTGCAAATCAGTTGATGATAACCCCTGATCTAGTAGAACTTAGAATTAGGGAAATTGCCGATGTACTGAATTTAAATCTTGACGCGGTTCAATCAATTTTAACTGAAAATTTGAAGAAGCACCGAATGTCTGCGAAATTTATTACAAAATTACTGTCACATAAGTAGAATGAACACCTACTTCAATAGTCCACAAGAACGGATTAAACGGGTCGAAAATAATCGAAATTTGTTGAATAGAGATATTGCAGGCTGCGAATCATAGGTTTATGGATATTACCCAGAAACAAAAGCACAATTGTCACAGTGAAAGAGTTTAGGTTCGCCGCGACCGTAAAAAGCGCATCATAGGAGGCCGAATGTGAAGACTTTTTTTAATTTTTTTCTATTCTAAAAGTGTTAATGAGCATTTGAGTATAAATCTGCAAAATCTACTTAAAGGCCTGTACTTTGGCCAGATAAGAATTGGATTTTTCACCACGATAACACACTAGCTCATTGTGCTTTGCCAACCTGGAAATTTTGGGCAAAATTCAAGGTACCCGCGCTTTCGCAGCTCCCTTATTCTCCTGATCTGGCCCCTGCCGACTTCTACCTGTTTCCGCAATTGAAAATTTTACTGAAAGGCAAGCGATTTGACTTCATTGAAATACAGAGAAGGATCTTAACACCCTTAAGAAAGTTTCCAGGAATACTTCCAAGAGTAGAAATACCTTTGGAGTGGTGGGTGTGTTCAGTCAGAATGGTACTACTTTGAAGGAAATCCATTGCAATAATTGTTTGTATGTACTGCCATTTTGAGGTTACAAGACCAGTCTAAAACATTCCAATTTGACCTACTAGTAAATTACAAAAACGAAGACTATTATAATTCCTTACAAAAAAGAATTATACAAACGGATTATACAGCTTAATCCACTGGTAATAAATAAAGATATCTATGATCAACGAGGGTTTTCCAAACCATCAAGATGGAAGTGTAGAGAATAATAATATTAGAAGAAAATAGATGAAAGGTTTTGAACATCCTTTGAATGACTATAAAAATATAAGCAATCAAAACACCATAGAACTTGTCTAAACTAATATTATAAAGAGGAAACATTTGTGTTTTTGTATGTATGTTTGTAATGTTTTCACACAAAAACTACTGGACCGATTTCAAAAATTCTTTCACCATTAGAAAGCTGCATTTTCACTGAGTGACATAGGCTATATTGCATTTTCAAAAAAAAAGGGATCCCCAATAAAAATGCATTAATGTAACCCAAGGTGTGAAAAAATTAGTCACAAAATATCTGCCATCGCGTACGCTGCGGAAACTATTGTTGATAGAACAAAAAAATGTTCTACAGTATTATAGAACGTATTAATATCTACAAAAAAGTCCGCGAAACCATATGTCCAACTACTGTAGTTATGCCACTATAACTACTTTTTTACATTTTAAAAGTTAATAAAAGTGCCGACAATAATCAAACCATATTATCCATACCTCTGTATTATTCCTTATCCTATTAAATGATATTTTATTAAAGACCATTTCAATACCAGTAAAATACTTTTTAAATGATTAAAATCGGACATTCCATTCAAAAGATATAACGAATTTAAAAATGTCAATCTAAAGAAAATAATGTTATAATATAATGTAGTAGTATAGCGATGGCCATATTCATTTTGTTTGCAATAAATTGACAATCGAAAAATTATAACTGGAATAAGAATAGTATTGGCAGAAGGAATTTAATAACAAGTTCAATGAGAATGAAAAGTAATAGGAAACAGGCACAGAGAAGCTGTTATAGAAAGAAGTTAAACATAAAGTGATATAAAATCCAAAAATTAAGGATCACAAGAAAGGAAGATTAAATATTTAAGAGAATACACTCACTATTTTATTTATTCAAGGTAGGATCGAAGAAAAGAGAACATATACGATACAAATTTTATTAAAAGAATTTAAATAACACTGAGATATTTGAAAGGTGACGTTTTTGAAGTAATTTCGACAATGTGTCAAAAGCCAAGTGACAGGAACATTATTAAAATAGCGGGTTACATTGTTTATAAGTTATGTTAAATAACTAAATGGACTAAACAAAAAATGTAATCAATTCATCAGCTTTACAATTAAAAAAATTATTTTTTTGTCAAAAACATTTTTTTTTCCTTTAACTTCACATAGCCACAGCAACGCAATTGGATGATTTGTTTTTCCAGTGAATTTATATTTACTGTAATACATTTATATCTTTTCTCATTCATTTCATTTCAGGTTGAGTCACAGCGAAGCGTGGTCGGGATTAGCTAGTAGTAAATATTGTTCTATGATTTATATTAATAACACAAAATCAGCTGTGCATAGAGAATACAATCTCGGGATCTCGGCCTGGTTTTGATCCCGTAAATCCCGGGACTGTACTTGGCTAATCTCGGGATTTTCGGGATTGCCAGTTTGTCGTAATCCGTTGCGCCTTGACAATGACCTTACCTAGATTAAATTAAGGGCACTTATTACATAAAGACAAAAAATCAACGTACGAGATAAAAGAACTACACAGGTACAGACCAAATAATATGTAACTTAGAAAGGACTTCCTCACCCGGCATACTTCAATACAGTACTGTTAAAGTAATTCCCCAACAGGCCAACAGGGGAATCACCCGATCACCTCATATATCATAATATTGTTGCGAGGAATTCCCCGTCGGGGATTCCCTGAACAAAAGTATAAATACGCTTATTAGGATTTACATTTTTCATTTATTATTCTACCAGCGACAAGGTTACGCAGGCTACGTCATTTAAATTTAAAAGTCAATTATCTGAAAAAGTTATTTTAAATGGCGGGAGACTTTGTTCAACATAAAAAAAACAGTGATCCGTCGTCAGCGTGGACTTATTTTTTAGTTGCGAAAGACGGGAATAGTGCTAAATGTAAGCGATGCCCTGCCATTCTCAAGACTTTGGGCGGATCGACTAAGGGATTACCTACACATTTGTCATCAAAACATAATATTAAGATTTTAGCTGACGTTAATCGTTTAATAGCTTCAACAAGTCAAGATTCCGAAAATCTGAACACAGCACCGCCGCCAGCTAAACGAAAATTAGAAGATTATTTTACTAAAGTGCCGACGATAGCCTGGATGGTGTTTTAGCAAGAATGATTGCATTAGATGGATTTCCATTCAGTGTATTCATAACTTCAGACGATTTGAGAGCGAAATTCAAGGATTTGCCGAAATAAGTCGTCACAATTCGTATTATGAATTACAGCGAAAAAATCAGAAAGCAAGTAATTGCAGAATTAAAACATTTCAAAAGTGCAGGTGAAAGATTCAGGCAGATCTTTCGACGAGTGGACATCAACGTCCAATAAACGATACATGGCTGTTAACGTTCATTCATATACAAAAATTTGGAGCTTAGGACTCGTTCCTATTCATAGAAATATGACGGCTGAAAATTGTCTTCGTATATTGAAAGAGCGTCTAAGTAAATTTGATATTTCCCTGGAAACTGATATCGTGGCTAATGTAACCGAATGTTATGATAAAGGTGGGACAGCTTGTTTGCACTGAATAACAACTGTGTCTCGCACCTGGTATCAATTTGGCCGTCTGTGATTTGCTTTATAAAATAAAGAATTATTTTCAAGATAGGCAAGATAACAACTACCTCAGACTCAGATGATACTATAAATGAACCAGCCGTGACTGCTGATTATATGAACGATAGTGATGATGATGACAATTTAGAAGATTTAGACTGTCCAGAATCAGGTTTAATCTTAATGTCACAAAATGAACTTGCGCGAAAACACATACCAGAGTTAACTAAAGATCAAAATATTAGTGAGCCGATAAAGAAAATCCGCAAAGTTGTAGTGTATTTCAAAAATCACCATTGAAAAATGAAACAGTACTTCAAAAATATGTGAAGTTTGAACATGAAAAAGAGCTGTCACTTCTTTTGGACTGTAAAACCAGGTGGAATAGTCTTTTAACCTTGGTGGAACGATTTTCTCTTTTAAAAACCTGCATTCAAAAAGCTCTTATAGATCTCAATCATCCAATCCGTTTAGAAGATGCTGATTTTGACTTAGTAAATAAAATTGTTGATGTGCTGACCCAAATTAAATTAACAGTAGAAGCAATCTGTCGACGATATGTTAATTTATGCACAGCTGATGCCGCTTTGAAATTTCTTATAAAACAATTGTCTAGCAAAAACTCAGCACTCGTCAATGAAATGAAAACATCCTTAGTGGAACGTATAAAGCAACGACGAAATCATGATTTAACTGGTGTATTGAATTATTTACAAAAACCACAAAAAGATGATCAAAATCAGTTATTATCGGATTTAGAATGGCTTGACTTATTTCCAGTTCCTACACAGGCTTTAGGGAGGGTGCAAATAAAGAGTATTGTTAAAAGATTAAATAGTCGAGATGACACGGAAGAGGAAGAAAGGTCAGGATCACAAACAGATGATGAGCTAAGGTAACAAACCTCCCAACCCCAATTGACACTAAAGGAAAAGTTACAGCTGGAAATTAATAACAGAATGGAATCCCCAGACCCTGAAGTACAAAATGAATCGGGGTTGGTAAATAGTATTAGACGCGAAATGAGCCTGTTCGAAAATGGAGGAGTTCGTGGGTATCAGTTAGAATTAGCATATAAATATCTATTGTCTATTCCTCCAACCAGTGTAGAACCTGAGCGAGCGTTATCAGCTGCTGCTTATGTTGGCAATAAACAACGAAGCAGGCTTGGAAGTCAAACATTGGATGCTTTAATATTTCTGCGATTGTACTTTCGAAATTCTAAATAGTTTTTTGTATTGTCTTTTTTGTTCCTTATTTAAGTATATTGTGTGTTGTGTTGTGCAACAATATTAATAACATACAGTGAGGACGCGTGGGTTGGAACAAATTTATGAGTTTGTTTTTTGGAAAAACGTCGATTTTTATTTTTGGCTGTGGGTTTTTAATGGTAAATTGATGTATACAGAATGGCCTAAAAATAAATTACGACCATCAACTTAATTTTTTCAAATGGGAACACCTATTTTGTATTTCATTTTTGATATATTTTTATCTACGGGGTTATCTGAAATCCATTTCAATAAACCGAAAAATATTGATTAATTGAAGAAAATAATTATGGCGGAAATACAACAAATCCGGCCAAAAACGTTAACTGAAGTATTACGAGAAATTAAATTTCGACTTGCCTATAGTCAGGAATTAATAGTCAACAATTTGAGCATTTAATTTGATTTGTAGTACTATTTTTTCGGACCACGGAGGGAAATAAATTATGTATGATACAGTCTCCGATATTGATATGTTTAATCGTAAATTTCTCGATAACTGTTAGAATTTGAGTATAGGACAATGTACCATGAAACATACTTAGAATTCGATGCAGATTTGCCCTTTTTTATTTGTTTTATTTTGTCATAAATAATATAAATAACAGTGACAACAACAACAAGCAACAAACAGTCATAATTTAACAGTAACAACTTGGTCGATGATGGTACCGGACAAGGAGAAGAATGGGATTGTCGCAGGAGCAACGCTTCACACACGAACAGCTTCTTCTTCAGCAAATCAGCTAGCTGTGTGGTCCGACTTACGGACTAACATGGGCCCTTACAGTGCACAGGGAACCAAGGATGACATATTTCTGCATGCTAGTTATAAGGTTTCTCACTTCCGTTGTTTTAATTTTTTGTACGCCAATTACACAAGTTTACAAATTCCGGTCAACTTTTGGATCAGAGCAGATGAGATCAAATCTTGACGTTATTTGAGGTGCTGAATTCAAATCCGGATTTCGTTTTTCAAAATTGGTTCTACTTTGTGAGTTCGCGCATGTTGGCAGCACTGCGCTATCATAATGACAGTCAGCTGTTGGCGTCGCTAGAAACAATATTTAATTTGTATTTTTAAAGTTTTTTTTTGAATCCAAAACGTGTGAAAATGCAAAGACAGAATTGTAAAGTTGATTCAAAGTGTTTTTGTTATGTTTGCGGATGTTATATGATCAGAAAAAGTGGCAATGTTATTACTAATGTGATCAGAAATGCATATTTTTATTATTTTGGTTTCTCTGTATCAAACACTCACAAGCCGTGGGTACCGAAATTGTTTTGTACCGCGTGTAGCACAATATTATACAAGTGGTCACGCGGTAAAAAAGTATGTTTTTCATTTTCATTGCCAATGTTATGGAGAGAGCCGAAAAATCATGTAGATGATTGTTACTTTTGCTTGATGAATGTCGTCGGTGTAAATGCAAAAAAACTATCAAAATATAAATATTCTGAAGTATCATCAGTGTCTAAGCCAGTTCCCCGTGCGAGCAATGATCCTTTGCCAATTTGTCCAGGTACGAGTGCAAATTACATGGAAACTTGTAGTTCATCACCGACGAACAGTGGATGCGATTTTAACATGGAGGAAAAACATTTAGTTTCGCAAAGTGAACTCAATGATTTGGTTCATGATTTGAATTTATCGAAACAAAAATCAGAATTGCTCGCATCACGGATGCAGGAGTGGAAATATCTTGACACTCAAACAAAAGTCACTGTATATAGAACCAGAAATGAGGCGCTTTTACCGTTTTTCAGGAGAATATATGCTTCTGCTATGACATCAACGGTTTGTTTGATGCGATGAATACACCATACGATGTAAATGAATGGCGTTTGTTCATAGATGGTTCAAAATACAGCCTGAAAGCTGCTCTGATACACAATGGAAATATAAAACCATCAATTCCGATTGCTCATGCAGTACAAACGAAGGAATGCTACGGTACAATATGTAAAATTTTTACCAAGATAAAATATAAAGAGCATCAATGGAAAATTTGTGGCGATTTGAAGGTTTGAAAATAAATTTCAATTCAATTTTAAAGAATAAATGATTTATATACTATTCCTACAGGATATTGGTCTCTTGATGGGGATGCAATCTGGTTTTACCAAATTTTGCTGTTTTTTGTGTCTGTGGGATAGCCGTGCAACTGACCAACATTATGTGAAAAAAGATTGGCCAAGCCGTACGAATTATGAACCAGGAAAACAAAACGTCTCTTCTATACCACTTGTGAACCCACAGAACATTTTCTTGCCACCTCTCCACATAAAGCTTGGCATTATCAAAAACTTTGTCAAAGCGCTCGACCGTGAAGGACCGGCTTTTGAGTACTTGACCAAGTTATTTCCCAAGTTGTCGTACGCCAAAATCAAAGAGGGAATATTTGTCGGACCTGATATTCGAAAATTAATGGCCGACAGAAACTTTACAAAATGTTTAACGCCCAACGAAGCAGCAGCATGGGTATCATTTCAAGATGTTGTTCACAACTTTCTCGGTAACCGCAAATCCCCGGATTTCAAGCAGATAATCGACAGTTTGTTGCAAAATTATTGCAAGATTGGAGCTTGAATGTCTCTCAAAATACATTTTCTGCATTCCCATCTCGAATTTTTTCCTGAAAACTTGGGTGATACAAGCGACGAGCAAGGAGAGCGACTACACCAAGATTTGGCGAAAATCGAAAAACGATACCAAGGATTTTGGGACGAGGGCATGATGAGCGACTACTGTTGGACTTTAATGCGTGAAACAGATCCCAAACAGTACAAGCGACTCAGTTCGACTGCTCTTCATTTCTAATTTAACACTTTTTAATGAATAAAATGGAGATTAATTGTCAAAAATTGTGTTTATTTAATATCTCGAAAACTATAACCAAAATCAAAAAACGGAGTGCAGATTCGGATTCAGCGCCCCAAATAACCATAGAAACAGCTTTTGGTTGCTTAGATCCAAAACCGTGTATACTTGTGTTATCAACGGTATAAAGAATATGTTGTAATCCGCACGTCTCAAATAATAGGTCACGGTATTTGACTGCTTTTTTTCCGTTTCCTTTTCTGTGATGTTGTCCTCACTGGGGCATGACATTTCGAAAATGTACATACATCTGTCTGCGTAATCCAACAGGGCTTTGCAGTTTTTATTTCCTATGACACTGCGAAGCTGCGTAATGTCGTAGGGAGGAATAATTTTCTCATCTATCTCATAGATATACCTTAGATAGTAGTATATCACTCGAAGAGCTGCATCATGTCGATGTATATATTGACTCATTCAACGATACGTTACGTATTATACCTCCAGCGCCTTCTCGATAGACATAGAACGCTCGAGAAGAGGTTCAACAGTGATATATAAGCCGTAGAGGAAGGGATTGAGGGCATTCCATACCGAATCATCGCCGTGTGAACTTACATAAATATAAATACATAAATGTGCTTATTGTTAGTAATTAGTTTTTAAATTGTTATTCGTTTTTATTACAGTGTACTCTCTCTTAAGGGGACAGCCATGGGACTGAAAAATTTGTCCGCTTATGAGAAGTGTCCGCTTATGAGAAAAGTACAAAAAGAGTAAATAATAATTTGTAATATATTTATCTTTAAACAATTTTATTTCCAAAACAAGAACATATAAATATTAGATAAAGTAAACAGAATTTTCATTAACATTTTTGCGAGAAGTAAAAAAAAACAAAATTTGTTATGCAAGGTATTCAAATAGATTTAAAAAAGTCAGAAGTTTTAGCTTGGCGCGTTTCTCCTTTAATTTCATTATCTTGGAGATGTATTTGAAGATCAGTAAGCAATTGAACACCTTTAAGGTCGCTGTGATACAAAGAAAAAGCCTTTAGTTTTCTTATAGCTAAATAAGCCTCCTTAGAGGAAGTAAACTTGTCTTCAATTTGACTTTCTAGCTCATCTTCAGACGAGTTGGCGAGCGTTTCTTGGGAAGCAATTAACATTTCGGTATTAATGTTTTCCACATCTTCATCATTAATGAAGACTTCATTATCTAAATTAATATAGTCTTCGACGTCAATTTGGATTTGGCTCTGAACTTGATTAATAATATTGGAGAACTGAGCAAGTGCTGATAGTGGAAGCTCATCTTCTACGGTCCAACCGCTATCGTCATTTAGGATATCTGTTTTCTCAAAACCAGCTTTCCTGAAACAATTTTTTATTGTCTGGGGACCCACTTGCTCCCACGCTTTGTGTATGCAATAAACGACATCTAACAAATTTATTGATTTTGATAAATCCAAAGCAGAATTTGCGTCTTCCATCTGCAGCAAAATATTTTTTAAAAATAACGATTTGTACAAAAACTTAAAGTTTTTTATAACGCCTTGATCCAGGGGCTGACAAAATGCTGTTGTGTTTGCTGGAAGAAAAATAACTTTAAAATTTTTTAATTTAAGATCTCGAGGATGAGAGGCCGCATTGTCTAAAAATAGCAGGACGTTCCGTTCTTGAAGTTGCATTTTTCTATCGAACTGCGCTATAAAATCAGTCATCAAATCAGACGTCATCCAAGCCTTTTTGTTTGATCGCCACGTAACTGGTAAATTGTTCAAATTAATATTGCGAAACGCCCGAGGTTTTGCTGCTTTCCCAATAACAAAAAGGGGTTCCTTTTCTCCAGCCATATTGACGCAGTGCAAAATCGTTAGCCTATCCTTAGCCATTTTTCCACCTTTTAATGCAAATGTTTTATCGGGTAATGCCCGAAAAAACAATCCAGTCTCATCCGCATTATAAATATCTCGTGAATCATATCCTTGAATCAAAGATGGCACTTTTTCAGTAAAACTTTTGACATCATCTTGGCTTACACTAGCGGCTTCTCTAGAAATAGCACGGAAGGTTATGTTATGCCGTTTTTTGAACCTTTCCAGCCAGCCAGATGATGCACTAAAATCTGCGTAATTCAATTTATCTGCAATTTCTTTAGCATTGCTCCTGATAAGTGTGCCCGAGAGAGGAATACATTTATTTCGAGCCTTCGCAAACCATTCGTAGCACAATTTATCAATGTTAACGCCTTTGACGTTCAGCATACTCCTTTTTCTATCCGGATTGACATCAGTGTCCCACAATCTTAAAATTTGGTCTCTGTTTTTGATGATACAAGCAGCTTGAGTTTTACTGATCTTACATTTCTTTGCTAACTCGCGTGCACTAAGTTTCTCATTTTTTGAATTTCAATGACATTAACTTTGTCTTTAATAGTCAACACTGCTTTAGGCATAGCGATTCAAGTATGTATACAATAAGAATCTATAAATGTACTATGCATTTACGTACTACATTCAAAACAACAAACTGTGCGTATTTAGGGAATTCCCCTTTGTACATACACGTATTATTCAATAAGCAACATCTGTACGAATATGAAGAAGAGTAAACGGAGAAACAGTGTTACAGTGTTGTAAGCTGTCCGGTTATGGGGAACTAAAATCACTTTGGTGTGGGAAAAAAGTGTCCGCGTCCGGTTATGGGAGGGTTGTCCGCTCAAGAGGGAAAAATTTTAAAAATCCCTAAGTAATCTTTTGGTACTGCAAAAAGTGTCCGTTTATGGGAGGTGTCCGCTTAAGAGAGGTGTCCGTAAGGAAAGAGTACACTGTATTAATATAGTATGTGTCTAAGTTACCGTTAATTTTATTTTAGAACCCGCAGACGGACAAGTATTTTACAATATGTATATGTTGCAGAGGTATTTTTATTATTATTATTAATTGAAGTATGTTTTCTTGTAAACCTCATTATGCTATTTCGATTCTTTGCAAATTCTTATATCCAATGTGAATCTTTTTGGCTCTTCAATGAGTATCCGCTTATGATGCCATCCATTGCGAATTAAAATGAACTCCGTTTCTTTCTTTGTCTTAATCTATCCGTTGTTGTGTAGGGCAAAGACAGTTTCGTCCGATAGTCTTTGTTTAATTCTTTTCTGATAATGCTAGCCGCTTCACTGTGTTACAGTTTCGTCCGGATCGAATTTTTGGGTATTTACGAGTTGGTACAGCTTCGTCCGATAATCTATAAGTATTTAATACTTTTTGTATTAATTTAGAGGTGTATCTCCAATATTCGTTTTAGTGGAAATAACATCTTTGTTATGATACTCTCCATATATTGAACACAAACAAGCAGAGTAGGTTTTGTGTTGAATAGAAAAAACACAATAAGTTAAAATTTAAGAATTTATTCTGTTGTGAAAGAAAAATATATAAAATAAGAAATAAGAGAAATTAAAAGAAATACTTAAATGGTAGAACAACTACAAACTAATATTTTTAAAATTACGTATTTACTTAAAAATAATAATAATGTGAAACTAATTGTACATATTGCAGTGTCCTCAGTTCTTTATTATTATAGTGTTCGATTTTCTTCTTAAGAAAATTTTCGCGTTTTGTGTGTGTGTTCACTTGTCTTTGTTTATTTACACTTTGTATTTGAATATAAATTTCAACTTGATACTGGCGCAAAACTGAAAAGACAAAGATATTTGGATGGTAGAAATTAAAACTCTTATTTAGATGTGAATGAAACGATTCGCATGCGTTGGTCGTCCTTGAGCTGCTAGCACATTTAGCCGCCCAAATTTCGGGAGGAAAGATTGAATCCTCTTCTATATACGTTTCCACTAGAATCACTAGATAGTCTATAAATGCTTGTAGTTTATAATTTTATGGTACTATGGGCAGTAGATCAAATACGAAACAGTTGCTAACGTTCTCAGGTTCTAAGAAAAGCATACCGAAACAGTATCCAATCCATTTGCCAATGTCTGTTTTTCTTTTTAGTATTTTGTGAGTCCTAGCTCTTGTATTTTTCGGCACCAAGCTTGAGAGATATGAAATCGGCAGTAAATTATTTTAATATTCTGCCACATGGAACTGACAGCATTGTGTCTCGACATTTCAAAATCGATAACAACCTCTCGCAGGTCGAAATTGCAACGAAAATTCTTCACATTTTTGACTTACAAAATTAAAATAGTGTTTATAGGTTTCTAAACCTTTATCTTTGAGTAAACAAAACACTAGGGTTATATGGTACCCATTATATTGTCCATGGATGGTAAATAACTATACAAAATATTTTGAGGAATATTTAAGTGTTCTGTCAATGAATATCTTTTTGCACTTACACAAATGTTCCAGATTTGAGTTACAAGAGAATATTACTATACAATGGTTGCTGTCGTTCACAATCAAAAATTCTTCTTATGTGTTAGTACTAATTTCGGATTTCATATTTTCCAAAGTTTCAAACACTTCTTTTAATATTTTGGGAAAACTTTCTCCATAAATACTTCGTTTCACCGATTTCAAGCCGCCAATTGTTAATTTACTATTGGCGCATTCTGTTAACAGCGACTGCACAATTCGTTTAGGTTGCACATTAAGTTATTCTGTGCTTTACGTTGTGCCGCCGCTACAAGAAATTGCTTTTGTACTGCTAAAACGCTTAATTCAAGATGGGCACGGTTCAAATTACAATGGGATAATAAATTGTCTTCACCCATAGTGTAAACAGTAGCAGTACATTTTGGTGTCCGACATCTCCACGTTTTTTCGCCACTTGACAGTTGTTCCGCAAAACAGTATCGGAAGTTGTTCACAAACAATATTTCATTACCACGCTTACTAACACTTTTTCTCACATTTAAATTTTCAATTTTGCACTTTTAACATGTAATAATTAACTGAAATGTAATCTTTCTAAGTAAGTACATAATTCATAGGAATTTCCATTGGTGGTTGGGGTTAGCAATAGTAGAATAAGCTATTTGTTGGATTTTACAAATAAGAAGTATCAACTGGGAAGAAATTACAAGGAAAGTATTGATTTGAATATAATACCATTAGTACAATTTTAATCCTCTTCTGTACTTGCACCTATGGGTCGGACGAAAACTGTATATCCCTAAACTGTATATCCCTAATTTAGACCCGTCTTACTGGCCGGACGAAAGTGTATATTATAATTTATGCAAATCTGCTAATCGGACGAAACTGTAATCGCCGGTTGTGTATCCTCGTTGCTTGATGTACTTGCTTATTTTATTATTTAAATTCACCTATTCAGTTTATTGGCCAATTTAATGCCAATAAATTCCATTGGTGTAATAGATTATTAAGTCCTATCTTATAACTTAATTGAAAATATTGTTCCTTCTGGAACATATAATTTTCGAGGCTTCTGGCATTATCAACTCCATTATATCATAATTATTCACGTTATAAGTTATAACATTCTTACCATAACAAACAGATGTCTCATAAACGAAAAACAAGTCGAGATAATAGATAAGAGGTTGCAGCTTTCTGTTTGGTCAGCAATCAAAACAAAAACACTAGAAAACAATTCAATTAAGCTCACTACCCTAATTACACCTTACTAGGTGGTCCATTTCCGTTAATAATAACATCAACATTACTTTAGGGCTACTAGGAGATATTCGGGTTGGTATATGAAATTGCAGGTTTTCGTTTCACAAATATTAGACCGACCACACACGACTAACCAAAATAAAATTTTCATTTCAGGTAGGGTCGCTGTAAGCGTAAAAAATCTCTGTGTCGTACGTCATCGTTCTTATGAGACGAAGACATACCAATAAATACGGCGACCGTACAAGAATAAGCACAATAACATCCACAAAGGTGTAGGCCGGATAATGACATGGACGTGACACGTCTACTATTTAAGTGATTTGGTATAAAATTTGCGGATTGGTTTCTAAGTAATGTAACAAAAGAGTGGGAACAATGTAACTAATGCATAATGCTCGGACAATGTTGGTAAGTCACCATTTAATGCCGCTTATGCTTATTGGCAATTTTCTAAAGGCATAAAAGTCTAGAATACAATGTGTGTATAGAACGGAGTAAGTAAAACAAATTATAACTATTGTGGAGGTGGGAGCTAATGTTTGTCTATAGTATTGACTTTTCCGTTCGGCGCTTAGAAATTTCAATTGAATATTTTCATAAATTTCAAATAATTAACACTACTTGATGGTATTTCATATTAGAATAAATAAAGTATAAATAAATGTATGCTTTGTTACATCACTATGTCTCACAAATTTGTTATTGCAGTTTCGACATTTTCAAACTACGGTGTTAATAAAAAGTCTTTCTTTGGAGACTGTGGTTAAGTAAAAACTTAAAAAAGATATAAAATCTCTTACCACATTAATACTCGTATCTCGAATACGTATTTCGACAAATAAGTTGTCATTCTCATTACCTACTGAGAATGACAACTTAGACTTAAAGTTTTTATGATGTTAGTACAAGTTTAATTCGTAAAGTAATTTCGTTTGGTTATTAAATAAAACACCAATACATAAAGATGTTTTTATTATATACAATTTAAAGCTGCTACTTTCAGCTATTTTTCTACATAGTTGTCATTAAGATCGAGACATTTGTTATAGCGATGAAACAGCTTTTCAATGCACTCTTCATAGAGCTCTGCCGCCTGTGAATTAAGCCAAACTGTAACGCTATCCTTGGTTCAAGCTTGAACCAAGGTCTATCGTGGCTTAATTGGTTAAAGCGGCGGCCCGGCAAACCATAAACTTGAGTTCAAGTCCCAACGTAAATAAAATTTTTCAATTAAATTTCGTATGACTTGCGTTGTAATTTGTAGACAGCAATGTTTACATTCACATTTACTTCACAATTACATATTAATCTGAAAAATATTTATAAATATTTCATATAAAACCGAAAAACTGCAAGAATTTATCATTTGATATATTAAATGAACGGCTAAGAAATTATCTTAATATACATATAGCTATGGAGTAATAATTAGCAATTTCAAACCTTCAAAACTGACATCTGCTCTCAAAACTGACATCTGCTTTCAACAACTGACATCTGCTTTCAAAACTGACATCTGCTTTCAAAACAGACTTCTACTTTCGAAGCTGGCATCTACCTTTAATAACTGACATCTGAATCATTGACATTGTCACCTTACATTGCGTTTCTAATTAGCTTGATCGTGGCTATCGTGGCTTAATTGGTTAAAGCGACGGTCCGGCAAACCATAAACTTGAGTTCAAGCCCCAACGTAAATAAAATTTTTCAATTAAATTTCGTATGACTTGCGTTGTAATTTGTAGACAGCAATGTTTACATTCACATTTACTTCACAATTACATATTAATTTGAAAAATATTTATAAATACTTCATATAAAAGCCGAAAAACTGCAAGAATTTATCATTTGATATATTAAATGAACGGCTAAGAAATTATCTTAATATACATATAGCTATGGAGTAATAATTAGCAATTTCAAACCTTCGAAACTGACATCTGCTCTCAAAACTGACATCTGCTTTCAACAACATACATCTGCTTTTAATAACTGACATCTGCTTTCAAAACTGACTTCTGCTTTCAAAAAACTGACATCTGCTTTCAAAACTGACATCTGCTTTCAAAACAGACTTCTACTTTCGAAGCTGGCATCTACTTTCAATAACTGACATCTGAATCATTGACATTGTCACCTTATATTGCGTTTCTAATTAGCTTGAACCAAGGTCTATCGTGGCTTAATTGGTTAAAGCGACGGTCCGTCAAACCGTAGACTTGAGTTCAAGTCCCAACGTAGACAAAATTTTTCAATTAAATTTCGTAGAAATTTCATGTAGATTGAATTTAGAGAAGCGTGCTCCCATGTAAAAAAAAGAAACAAGGAAAAATTTGGCCAATTGTTTCCACCTGGGATAATATCAATGGCCTCATTTTGATGCAAGATGGACCCCCACCTCATTTTGCACTCGACGTCCGTGAGTGACTGGACCGACGCTTTCCAGGACGTTGGTTGGGTTATGAGTGGCCAGCACCGAGTTCCGATCTCACTCCATGTAACTTCTTTCTTTGGGGTTGGGCGAAGAAAGAGGTTTACCGCACCAACTCATGATAATAAATGAATTGGAAGATAGTATTTGCAATGTTATCAGTAATGTCTAACAAGAATTAAGTCTGTCGAAAATATCTCCAGTCGATAACAAACACTGATGCAAAATGTCGGTGTATACTCGTATGTGGAGTTTTAAGTTAATTTACAGGATTTCTTCCCAGCTGATCCTTACACTTTGGGGAACATGATTGAAGGCAGCTCTTTATTATGCTGAATGTTTCCGGCAAATAAAAATTGTTATACTATAGTTTAATCTAGCCGAGGCTGCAGCTATTGAGGAAAGCCAAACACAATTTCGAGATATTTCCATTGAAACTTATTTAAAAACTATTTATGCCATAAAATTATAAAGGAGTAGCTGACGCAATGGAGTAATTACGAAGAAGTGCGATGGCGTTAGCGTAGTCTCTGCGAATAGTGAACGAAGTAAATTCACTGCTACATGTTATTGATGTTGCAAAAAATGAGGGCCTCAAAGGGCAAACAAAAGTTCGAAAGTGTGTTTTTCGTGTTCTTCTTCTTATAGTTTTGGGTTGAACGTCAGCACATCCAGCCACTTGGGCACAGTGCTCTTTATACCACCCCCAATAGATCTCTCAGTTCCATTCTGTTAGTCTTGTGTCCTCGATAAAAGCCACTATCCTCCTAAGTTTGAGTACCCACGCAGAATCCAATAGATTACTTCCAAAATGTTTCTGTCTGAGACCTTTCAGTTCCTCACACGTGCATATTACATGAAGGGTAGTTTCCTCCAGGGCTCGCTAACCAAGCCCATGCTGTACAGATGCTTCCTTAAAAGACAATGTACGGTTATCAGCAGGCAATAATTCTAATTTCTTTTTCGTTATTTGGAATTAGGTTGATTGAAAGCCTAGCATCCAGCTCCCTTAGTAGAATTTTAGTATGGAGTTGACCTTCCGTTAGCCTCCATTTCTTTTATATTTTCTTTCTAACCGAAGGTGTGTTAAAAAAAGACACCGATTTCAACAGACTAAGACAAGTTTCTGCTAATAGTGATCTACAAATTCGTTTAGTCAATACAAAGTGTATTTTTCGTATACCTGCGTTACATCAGTAGATGTCCAACGATTGTTCTCTAAATATAAGAAAATATTTTCACCACATCACTCACTGAAACAACTATGAAAACATACCTGATGCTGGAAAGTTTTTACGGATCGTCTCCAATTTGATAATGATCGTGATGCTAGTTCATCACGCCAGTTAAGGGAGTAAGTGTTGCTCACAGTGTTATAATTACTTGTAACAATATAGTGCATTTCTTACAAGTTACTTTGTATTATTATTTTTGTTATAATTGTTACAATGCGTACTTCCATGGGGCGCGAGGGAAAAAAATAAACTAACTCACAATAAGGTTCATTTTTTCCCTCTAGTAAGACACTTTTCTGAGATCTGTTTGGGATTAAACAAATTGTTTATGCGAAATATTAAACTAAACAGCAAAACGTGATCCAGTCAAATAAACTAAATATTAAGAGCTTTATTAGCATATAACAATAGGGAGTTATTTTTCACACATCCTGTATATTTATATATACTAAAATCTAGCAATAGCAAAGCATTGCTTGGTTCAGCTTGTAGTATATAATATCAGATGCCTTGTTATTTAATTCTCATATGAGCTACTTACAGACATTATTATTATAGGTTAATGCCATCATCATCGGTCAGAAATGACAAATATCAAGAAGATTGAACAATATAACCAGTATTACAGTGATGAAAATCAAAATATTTTCTTTGCCAACTAGAGGCACTTGATACTACATGCCCAGTACATCTGCCTATTGAAAAAAATGTATACCTTTCTATACTGCTGCCAAAAGTCTTCCTGAGTTTACTGATGGTTGCTTCCAGTACAAATCTGAACAACGAGTATTATATGACGAACTCTTTATTGTATTATATTATTGTTTTACAAATAATACTTGTAACTCGTAAATATTTATCTTAAAGGATTTATAAATGAGACATTAAATTTAATTATCACCAGACGTCTAGAATTTTTGAATTAATTGCGATTATTTTTGGGATATTACCTAAATGGAATATTTCATCAGTCGTTAGATAATTTGTGAAAGTACTACAAACTATTAAGAAAAAATATGTACATTGTTTTGTAATAAACGCGTAATTTTAGCAATAAACACTTAACTTTATCGCATATTTTTGTCCATCTGATGTTTACATGCTATAGATGGATTGAAGCATGTACAGTGTACAGATTGTTCAAAATTATCAATCCATTATGTTTTTATTCTAATATTGAAAATATTACTCAAGACATATACCTTTTTTCTACTATGATGCTGATGAAATTCAGAAAAATGTCTTAAATTAAATCATGTATGCTATGCAATCTCTATATACATAAAAATACATAAAAATTCAGTCTGCGCTATGTTTGCGTTCGCAAAACTCGAAAAGTAGTCGGTCGATTGACTTGAAATTTTGACATAACGTTGCATTCAAGTACGCGAGTGTTTTTATAGTAAAATGAATTTCTTTTTAAATGCGCGGCGAAAATCTCCCTGCACCGAAATCTAGGGTGCGCTTCGACATAATAGCGTACAAATTTCTCAAATACTTGACTTGGTAGTAATTTTTTAGTACAAGTTAACATTTGCTAATCATATACTCTATTTACGCTAACATATTGTTAAAAATGAAAATAACTTTGATTTAATCTTGAATGAATTGTCTTATACGAAAACTAAAAATAATGTGTATAAGTTAGATGTAAATGTCATGACAGGTAATTGTCAAATTTGAAATACGAAAATACACTGCCGACCAAAAAATTTAGGTCACTTTAAATAACTTAAGAAATTGCAAATAATTTTAAAAATGCATCTGCTTATGTCTGCATATTGTAAATTTACCTACTGCATCTTCGAAGCTTTTAAATATGGAATCGGACACAATTTATTTTTTTTATGATTTATTCTAGAAAAACAGTAACTGTACATTTTAAAAGAAGTTCGACTATTGTTAATATTATTTTCAGATTAGAGAAAATGAATGAATAAAACTTGACATTATTGAAAAATTGATGATACATACTCCGAATTAAATTATAGATTACATTCTGATCCATGTTATTCCACCCTTGCAATAGAAACTTATCTCCTTATCTCCTGGGCAGTTCTTGGGACTGGTGTATGCCTTCGGATACGTCGTCCTAACTCATCCCAGACGTGCTCGATGGGATGCATATCTGGACTGCATGTTGGCCAATCAAACCGCGTAATTAATACTTCATCTAGATATTCACTGACAATCCTGGCAGCATGTAGTCTTGCATTATAATAAATGAAAATTCCTAGCTCGCCCATGGTGACCATGAAAGGGACAACATGATCTTCCAGGGCTGCTGTTATGTATCTGTGAGCTGCTAGTGAGCCATTCTCCATGAAAACCAACTCTGTACGTGCTTCTGAAGTGACACCTGCCCAAACCATAGCAGACTCACTACCAAATTTACGTCTCTCTTCAATGCAAACGAAAGCGTACCTTTCTCCGGGTCTTCTTCATACTCGTCGACGTCCGTCTGGTCCATTGTGGCAAAAACGCGACTCATCTGTAAAGAGTACCTTGTTCCAGTGATCATCGCTCCATGCCAAATGATTTCGAGCAAAATCCAATCTTGCTATTCGATGCTGGCGGTTCAATTTTGGCCCTGTAGCCATCCTTCTGCAAGACAATATTAGCACGAAGCCTTCTTCTAATTGTCCATTCACTAACATTAATACCTCTAACCTCTTGAAGCTGATTTTGCAACAAAACCGCAGAAGATGTTCTATCCCGTAAGCTGGACATCAATAAAAAAATCATCTCTTTGACTCGTGACTCTTCTTCGCCCAGATCCGGGTCGTTTGGTTATAAGACCATTCTCCTGATAGCGCTGGTACACAGTTTGTACAACACATAGGTCCCTACCAACAATTCTGGCAGTTTGACGTTGTCCTCTACCATATTGTATCAACGCTACAATTTTTGCCACAACAATAGGATCTAAAGGCATTTCGGCCTGGTAAATAAACACTAGGAACAGTAAACCGTCACTATCCGCAATAAACCATATAACGAAGAGGTTTTATGCAATAGTTGGATGTAGTACACCGGCTACAACATTTACCACACAGCGTCCTAATATATCGACAGCTTCGTCGGCACTCATCCATAGGTACTAATTTGAAGGATGGCTTCTAATACGTTCTACTGCTTTGGTGTAGTACTTAGAAACATAATATTTGCGTAAGGTGGATTCATTAAGAATATTTTGACCAGTATATTTTTGGAAAAATGTTTTGAAGGTGGGATTGTTAAGTTTATTAATGGAATATTTGTCGCCATTAAATTTTCACACAGTTCTTAGTTAAATTTATCAGATTTCAACGGGTCCAATATCTGTATATGTGTTAGCGATGTTAAGTGACGTTTTATATGCGATTTCTTGGAATTTTTAACGATATTTTACAGACTGCAATAAATTTCGGAATCACTGGAAATGTACATACAATCAGTATAACCAACAATAATCTAACTCGCCATTGTTTCACGATACCATCCTCGGCGTTGTTTCATATCATATCTGAAAAAGTTACTTAAACAATGTTCTAGATCTAAATAAATGAAAATTAAAAATGTATGCGTAAGTTATTGAAACTTGACGAAATTCACTGAACACTTACGTCAAAATAAAAAGTATATAATTAACAGTTAGAACAATTAAAAGAAAAAGTAATTCACCGTACTTTATTTATCTTAGGAAATATAAACTAATAAATAAAATAAATTATAAAAACTCTTCATGGTTCTATCTGCGCCCATGAAGAGAGGAATTTACCTGTAATATTGAAGTAATTGCGTCACAATTAAACGACAAAGAACAGATGTGCGGTTAACCGAATGAATAGTGTACTTAACAATGTAATAGATTATTTATATGGTCCATCGTAATTTCGGCCTGATGCGTCCGGTCTCTCTCTGGTTATGAGTTTTATCCTTAACCACATGTCGACGTTCTCTGTAACATTTAACCATTAAGTATCATAAAATATTTTTCTTCGAATTACGGTTTCAGTAGTTTATTTGCTTAGAAATACTACACAGTCCTCTATAAAGTCAAAACCCCAAAATTTATCCAACCAATATGACGTCTATATATAGAATATTCTTACCAACAGAAGACAGCAGGCTACTAATGTTAAGTGTTGGGATAAGCAACAATAACTGCTTTCCTGATTTTCGCTACAGGTATCGATCGAATGTATTTTTTCTGTCTGTATTGAGTTTTAATTTAATTTTTTTAATTATTTTTAATTATTATACGGTTTAGAGAATCATTACAACAACAGGAAAAATTTAGAAGTCAAACAATAAGACTGGGAAAGAATTTGTTTTGTTCCTTAGAGACGCGTTAATTGCTCATCCAGTTCATTGGTTTTAATTCCTTTATTGAGATGAAACATCTCAGAGTTATCTTTGATAACGCTTAGTAATCCTTATTTATTTCTCATTTTAATTAAGGAATTCTAATGGTAATAATTGGCAATATCATCTCAGGTCATATTAAAAAATATTTTTCTAGTTTCGAAGTGCTATTTTATATAAAGAATGTTATGTAACCAAAGTACAATATGTAATTTGTGTAATATTGACTTGCTTTTTGTTGGTTAGATAAATTGCTACAATTATTACATACAGAAAAATATATAAACTTAAGTTTAACTCTAATTGCTTTTGCAATATAGGAACATAAATATGTACATGTGTATTATTTCCGGGCAAGATATTACTGAAATCTTCATTTACGTTTTTGTAACAGAAGGTCATGAGAAACTCAAATACTAGAAACTAAACATACAAATTACCGCAAATAAGATAAGATGACAAATTTACACAAACGGTGTGTTTAAATTGGGAATACGAGTATATGCACTTGAGAATGTTGCTTAAGCTAAATGTTTATTAATATATAATTATAGTATGTATATATATATATATATATATATATATATATATATATATATATATATATATATAGTAGATTTAGATATTCGGCGATTTAAGGTATGTTTTACTTTAGTATGTATATATTTAAAATAATCTCTTACATGTTTCGGTAAATATTACCTTTATCAAAGAATTATAAATGGCAGTATATTAATATCAAAGTTATATAAGTGTTGTTTACATGGTGAGAAATGTATATTCATAAATACATTCTACGTTCAATTCAAATAATAATAATTCATGACCTCACATTCCCAACTTACCAACTTTGTAATTGTATTATTTGAGTTGAATGTAGAATGTATTTATGAATATATATTTCTCACCATGACAACATCACTTATATAACTTTGACATTAATATACTGTCATTTATATTTCTTTTATAAAGGTAATATTTACCAAAACATTTAGGATATTATTTTAAATATATACATACTAAGTAAAAATAAAGTGAAACAGACCTTAAATCGTCGAATACCTAAATCTACTATAATATACGAAAGTCAAGAAATATTTATCTATATATATATAAGGCAAATTCAATTTGTTTGCGATTTAAGGTCTGGTTTTACTGCAAGATATATATATTTAAAACAATCCTACATGTTTCGGCAACTGATGCCTTTTTCAAGGAATATAAAATATAAATGACAATATATTAACGTCGTACATTTGTAGTTGCTATGGATAAAATTATTGAAAGAACAACACACAATGAAAAGGGAAATTAAAGAAATGATTAGTATTAAACATGAAAAAAATTCAATTAACAACAGAAGTGATATAAAAAATTTAAGCAGTATATACTATAACTTAATTATGTAACGATCTGCAATTTACCATCATCGATTTTAGAATACTAAGGCATGATTTATTATTATTCATGACTACGAACCTGTCTCAACAGTATCTCCTTTCTATTTCGATTTAGAAATCTTGCAATGATAGTTTGCGGATTCTTATTACATTGGAATGTATCTTTGAATAATTTTATCCATAGCAACTACAAATGTATGACATTAATATACTGTCATTGACAGATATTTAAATAACTTAAGATATATAATTATATAACAGCAACATATATCATGATGGTAAATTACAGATCGTTACATAATTAAGTTATAGTATATACTGCTTAAAGTTTTTATATCACTTCTGTTGTTAATTGAATTTTTTTCCTGTTTAATACTAATCATTTATTTAATTTCCCTTTTCATTGTGTGTTGTTCTTTGAATAATTTTATGCATAGCAACTACAAATGTATTACATTAATATACTGTGATTTATATTCTATATTCCTTGAAAAAGGCATCATTTGCCGAAACATGTAGGATTGTTTTAAATATATATATTTTGAAGTAAAACCAGACCTTAAATCGCCAACAAATTGAAGTTACCATAACATACAAAGGTCACGAAATAATTATCTATATATATATATGGTAGATTTAATTAGTTGGCGATTTAAGGTCTGGTTTTACTTAAAAATGAATATATTTAAAACAATCTTACATGTTTCGGCAAGTGATGCCTTTCTCAAAGAATAAGAATAAGTCGCCAACTAATTAAATCTACCATAACATACAAAGGTCACGAAATAATTATCTTATATATATATATATATATATATATATATATATATATATATAGGATAAAATAAATTAAAAGCGGGCAAGCGGTCTGTCAATTAAAAACTCATTTATTAAGCAAGTTTTTTGCTTCTTCAGGAGATACTACAAGATTAATGAAAAATAACATTAAATAAATAAGTGTATAAAGCATTAGTAAAATACTTACAAAATATAGAGTTCAAAAAATAAAAGTGACGTGCATTGTTTTCTGATATTCTTGTGACTTCAGTTTTTCGCTATATGTTTCGTTTTATATTTTTTATTTTTCATGTTTTAACTTTTACATATACATGTTTTTTAAAGGTTGACGTGACACCTTATATCTATAGTTACTTTAATGTTTTAAATCTAATCAATTTTATTGTCCGTGTACGTCACTGTATTTTCATTGTGTATGTCCCTTTTAACTTATTTTTTGTATTTTTTTGTATATATGGATATTCAAAAATTATACTTATAATTTTAAAGCACGCAGAACAGTAGACTTTTTCCATATCTGTACGTAGTTCTTTGTGTGGCTTAACCTATACTGACTTTGGGCATTTTACTAATAGAAATAAATAAAATACCATAACACTACGGAACACAAATCGATGTTATCGCTTCAACAGCACGATCAGAAATAAAATTCAGTAATCGATTTATTATTTACCTACTTATGTAAATATAGGTACAATAAATCCCCTGTTAATGGTTTAAAACGACCTATTTTGAATTCTCGGAATTTAAGACTGGTAATACCCATACTCTTGTACCTCATAATAATTTTTTTTTTAGAACTGCAAACATATTGAAGTCAGTTTCTTCATAATGGAAGATTTATAAAATTGTTTATCTTGAGCTGCCAAAGATCTACATCATTCAAAATTCTTTCAATTATGTACAATATGCTGTTTATTAAGGATATATGCACATATTTAAAGAAGTGCATATAATATGCAATAGGTATATGCAAAATATACGTTTTACATATGTGGGTTACATTAATTATAATAATAATAATAATAATAATAATTATTATTATTATTATTATCAATAAAAACATGAATTAGAGAGCAAAATAATAATAAGCAAATCGTTTGGTTTAATAACTAAAGAGGAGCCCATCATGTATTAAATATTTGAAGATATTTATGTGATTACATTTATTTCTGTCTAGAATTTAAAAAGAAATAATTTACTACGAATCGCACGCTAAATTTTCCATGGCTTGTCCTGATTATTTTTAACGTAACCAATTGACTAACATAAAAACATTTTTATGGATATCACTTGGCAATAATACAACTCAATTCCTAAAAAACATAATCGTAATTTACCAAATCCGTTCACATAAAAAGCAGGACCAGTGAAGAGACCACCCAGACGCACTCCCAGAAAACCGCAATAATACCCCGACATAAACAAAAAACTCAATTACGAGATTAATAATTAAGGGCCAAGACTATTGCTACTAATTAATTCAAATTTCTGTCAGATGCGGCCGATGGGCCACGAGAACTTTCGACCAGAAAGTGTTTCGAAGACAAAAAAAGCTGTAATTATTGGTAAACCGTATCCATCTCACCATGACTAAGTCTAATAGCTGATATTAAGGAGTTTAAACATAGGAGCAAATATTTTTTCGAGTATCGAGCCATAACAGTGCACAAATTGATTCATGTGCGTTGAGGGGCACTTTGGTGTCCGTCTTCGTCATGTGTGGTCTGGTTTTTAATTCGTTACGTTTACAAGTACGGGAGTTGTGCGTTGGTGGTTTGTCGTGTTTCAGTGCTATAATGTGAATAAATGTGTATAATATGGGCGACCTTAAATAATATATAATTCGCAAGGATCATTCCAACTAAGAGTGCTATGATAATACAAAAAAAAAAATGCATAAAATCAAATGTTTTTCACATCCGCAATAACATTTTATATGATGTGCTGTTATTAATATTCTTACTTTGTCTGTACCGAGGTAATATACAGTTAATTCGAAAAGTAATGGATGAAGTTAATATTTTACAAGGGCGATTTGTAAGGTAGCTGCTACTACTAACTTAAAGCTGCTACTTTCAGCTAAATTTCTACGTAGTTGCGGATTAAGATTGAGACATTTGTCATTTGCGATAAAACAGCTATTTAATGCCCTCTTCACGGAACTGTGTCGCCTGTGAATTAAGGCATACTGTAACACTGTCCTGCAGCTCTTCATCGCTCTCAAACTGTTGGCTCATAAGCCCTTCTTGTCTCAAGAGATCATGACTTTTATCGCAGAAAAAGTTTTAAGGCACTGTAAAGGCTTTCTTCTAGACGAGTTAAAGCGACCCCACCCCATTGACTGTCTTTTCGTCTCAACGTTGACGCAGGTGACCCAAGTTTCATCACCTGTTACGGTATGTCTGAGGAAATCTTCACTTTCAACATCGTAACGTGTCGGTAACAACCCCGTACAAAGCTGTACGTGAAATTTGAGGAAAAAGGGCACTCAGTTCTGTGATTGTGAATCGCCGATTTTCATAGATTTTTTCATCGACATTACCCTCAGGTTCGTTCGTCACAACAGTTGGTCTTCCATTCCGTTCTTCATCTTGGACATTAGTGGGTCTTTCTCGAAAGATACAGCACCATCTTCTAACCATAATGTCACTCATGACATTTTCACTATAAAAAGAACAAAGTTCACTATGAATCTCAGCAGCTTTCATGTTCTTTACACACAGAAATCGGATAACAGCACCCAATCTTCATTATCTAATTTTTCGCCAGTTCTATAGTAAATTTGAATAATTTTATGTTGCAACTCTAACATTATCAGGCTGGCCGAAGTTCTAGTGAAATTGGATCTTCACTGTACGATTTTTAAATAAAACCAGCTGAACCGTGTCAAAACTTTTTGGTGACAGGTGTGCCGGTCAAAATAAGAATCAATTTATTATAGATATTTTGGCATTTTGGCTTTATCATTAGGTTCCAGAAACGATTACAACAATCCTTTTTATCTTTCCTGTTCGGGGACATTCATTTCTCCCCACCGGTCGAGTCTGGTAGAATAGAAAAAAAGTTCAAAAAAAATCTTCAATAAAGAAATTATATGAAATAATAAAAATTGTATAATTGTATAAGATAATAATAATAAATTTAATTATGCGCTTCGTGGAACTACAAATTGCGTTGTATTCGACTCTCGAAGGACAATGTATAATTTTGTGTTTAACCCACCGCTCACGAGGCGTAACTTCAGTATAAGCTGGTTATTTATTTTGGTTGGTGGCAGTTACATTGAAAGTTGGTGTGTTTTCTGAATATTTTATTTATTTTGCAAAGAATTCTTAAACCTAATTTCATAAGATAAATTTCGAAATGTATCCCTTAATGAAACTTAAACCTAATTCTTTACTGTTTGTTCAGACTGTATGTACTATGTACTGTACTATGTTGTCTTAATAATGTGAGTATTGTGTTAATAGTATACAAATATATATCACTACCCCTACATTACATAACTAAAATGTGCGTATATGTTTGACGTCATTGTTGATGAATTTACTTACATTAGTCCTTCTTAGAATTTGTATCTACATGCAACAATATCCAATGCTTACGATAGTTTTAAATATCTTACTAAGAAATAAAATATAATAATGAAATAGAATTCCTAATTAAATATTAAATGTGTCATAAATATTCTTGTATGAAAAAAACCACATCCGTCCAGAAACGTGCAGATATCGATATTTCACTGTCGTTACAGATCATCAGTACACGATATTCGGACATAGACATGATTTTTATTTGTATACTTTCGTGTATATATACGAATTATATTGAATTTAATTGGTGTGAGGGATGACAATTATTCAAATCTCATCTCACATGCAATTGTCGCTTAATTTGTTGCGTTGATTCTACAATCTGACAAGATTACTCCTGCCGAAGAATGTAGACGCAAACACGTCGCGACGTCAGCCATCCGGGTTGTGCGGATAATGAAAATTGTATGAATAATACCACATCCGTCCAGAAACGTGCAGATATCGATATTTCACTGATATTGTCAGATTGTAGAATCAACGCAACAAATTAAGCGACAATTGCACGTGAAATGAGATTTGAATAATTGTCATATCTCACACCAATTAAATTCAATATAATTCGTATATATACACGAAAGTATACCAATAAAAATCATGTCTATGTCCGAATATCGTGTACTGATGATCTGTAACGACAGTGAAATATCGATATCTGCACGTTTCTGGACGGATGTGGTTTTTTTCATACAATTTTCATTATCCGCACAACCCGGATGGCTGACGTCGCGACGTGTTTGCGTCTACATTCTTCTGCAGGAGTAATCTTGTCAGATTGTAGAATCAACGCAACAAATTAAGCGACAATTGCATGTGAGATGAGATTTG
The DNA here is from genome assembly GCA_935421215.2 of Melolontha melolontha. Lineage (NCBI taxonomy): Eukaryota > Metazoa > Arthropoda > Insecta > Coleoptera > Scarabaeidae > Melolontha > Melolontha melolontha. The sequence goes on along the minus strand of OW285239.1, from coordinate 5,814,944 downwards.
AATAATTGTCATCTCTCACACCAATTAAATTCAATATAATTCATATACAGTACAATCCCGATTATCCGAATCGCGATTTTCCGAAATCTGGTTTAACCGAAACAAACTATTTAAAAACAAAAATCCCGATTAACCGAAAAAGTTCGCATTATACGAAACGCGTCTGGGATTCACCTATACTGCTAGGTGGTTCCCCTCGGGGTTTCACGGCAATACGACGATCTAAAATGCGAATTGTTTTGGTTAGCCGACAGAGTGTTACAAGTAGATATGTATTAACGTCTGTTATTATCGCAAAAAGAGTTTTATTCTCAAATATTTTACAAAATGCAGTGTCAGAGCAATAAACGTAAACGCGTTGTTATCAGCTTGCAGGAAAAACTTAAAGCGGTACGACGATTAGATAATGGTGAATAGCTTAAAAATATAGCAAAGGATTTAGGCGTAGGCGTAAGTACGGTTGCAGAATGGAAAAAAAAATCGCGAAAAACTTGAAAAATGGTGTAGTGTTTTGTCATCGCCGACCCCGGCACGAAAAAGTATGAAAAGAGGTGAATACGAAAAAGTGGATGATTCTTTATTTTTATGGTTTACACAGAATCGAGAACGTGGAATACCAATTTCGGGGACCATTTTAAAACAAAAAGCAGTGAGTTTAAGCGAAGAATTGCCGGTCATTGAAGCGCCTGAAAGTTTTTCTGCAAGTGATGGATGGATAGACCGATGGAAAAAAAGACATGGTGTACGTCAACTGAAAGTTTGTGGGGAAAAGTTGTCTGCCGATGTATCTGCCGCGAAAAAATTTGCAGAGAATTTTATGGAGCTTATGAAAGCAAATGATTTACAACCAGACCAGATCTACAATTGTGACGAAACCGGCTTGAATTACAAAATGTTGCCCTCAAGTACCTTAGCTTCAAAAACGGAAGCTGGAGCACCTGGTTATAAACGTAGCAAAACGTATCACTGTTCTTGCATGCGCTAATGCTTCTGGGAGACACAAACTTCAATTATTATGTATCGGTAAGTCAGCAAAACCACGAGCCTTCAAGAATATTCGTCCCAATGCTTTTCCTGTTTTGTATAAAAATCAAAAAAAAGGCTGGATAAATGCAAATCTATTCAAAAATTGGTTTTTTGAAGATTTCGTACCAAAAGTAGAGTCTTTTTTAAAAGAGCACGGCTACCCCAGAAAATGTGTTTTGTTATTAGACAATGCTCCCACTCACCCAAGTGCGCAGCAACTTGAAAGTGGGGAAATAAAAGCAATGTTTTTGCCTCTTGCTGTAACTTCTCTCATTCAGCCCATGGATCAGGGTGTGCTGGAAAATTTAAAACGTAATTACAGGCGTTTGCTATTGGAGCATATTTTGGAAGAAGTAGATGAGGGTGCCAATCTCACTGAATGTCTAAAGAAGTTAAACTTGAAAAATGTTGTATATTGGATAGCTTCAGCTTGGAATCAAGTAAAAGGTAGAACCCTGGAAAAATCTTGGTCAAAATTGATTCAACACGAGGAGGGACGTATCACAGAAGCAGAGTCCGACCATGAAGAAAGTTTACAGCAAATTTTCACGAAAATACCAGGATGTGAAAATGTTACGGAAACAGAAGTTAATGAATGGTTAAACAGTGATAATGTAGAAGATGAAATGACTGACCAAGAATTAATTGAAAGTGTTTGCAAAAATGCTAATGAAATAAGCAGTGATGACGATGACGAAGTAGAATGCACTGACAATATTCCAGTAAAAATGTCACATTCAGAAGGATTAGAAGCCTTGGAGAAAGCGTTAACTTATGTAGAACAACAAGAAAATGCAACTGCCGCGGATGTTCTTTTTATAAAACGTTGGAGAGACATTGCGGCCAAAAACAGAAGTAGTGCTAAACGAGTGCAGTTAAAAATTACCTCATTTTTAAACAGTAAAGTGTAGAATGGGATATATATCTTATATTTTACGTTGCATTTAACATGTCTTTTATGAATGTACATATGTATATACATACATATTTAGGCATTTATGTACATACTATGTTAAAAAAAAATAAGTAATAAAAATTAAACAAATTATTTGTTGATGTTTATTTTTAAATTAATACATAAATTCAAGTAAAATATTTCATAAATGTTTTTAAGTCGATCTAATGATATAGGCATCCTAAACTCCTATTTTCCAAAAAAAAAATTCGGATTAACCGAAATTTTGATTATCCGAAATCACTTTGGTCCACATTATTTCGGATAATCGAGACTGTACTGTATATATACACGAAAGTATACAAATAAAAATCATGTCTATGTCCGAATATCGTGTACTGATGATCTGTAACGACAGTGAAATATCGATATCTCCACGTTTCTGGACGGATGTGGTTTTTTTCATACAATTTTCATTATCCGCACAACCCGGATGGCTGACGTCGCGTCGTGTTTGCGTCTACATTCTTCGGCAGGAGTAATCTTGTCAGATTGTAGAATCAACGCAACAAATTAAGCGACAATTGCATGTGAGATGAGATTTGAATAATTGTCATCTCTCACACCAATTAAATTCAATAAATATTCTTAACGTATTTTTGTCTGTTTAATTCTTCAATAATAGATTTTTATGGTACATACATATTGGGAAATCGTGAGCTTATTATGCATATTTAATTAAACAATGGGTGAGCATATCAATGGTCTATTGAAATCGTTCACTAATAACCGTATGCAATAAATAAACGCCTAAATGTATAAAGCAGGTAACAAACAGATTAGCAAATGTAAATTCTTAGAATCTAAGAAAAGAAATAAATCTTGAATATGCTAATAAAAGAATTTCGTTTTATGACGAAACACATTCCATGCGGTGTTTTAGCTCTTCTTCTAGATCCTACGGATCCAGCTTTTACAAAAATCTCACTTTCACTTACTGCACTAGAGTAATCACGAATAATTGCTATTATTTTTATATTATTAGTTACTGTAGAAAGGACCACTTAATTTTCAAACTCACGGTCAAACGTTTTAAGTCAGAAACTGCGTTTGGATACGAATTATTGTGATCAAATACTGCGGTTTGAAGTGGATGTTTATATTGCAATCAAGAATACACTGACAAACACATCGTTTTGGAACAGTACGTATAGTGCATTGGGAAGACGTCATTTTAAGCTACCTAACGCCATCTTTTACTAAAAAAAATAAATTTATGACAGAAACTGCGTTTTGGAAAGTTACTCCTCATTTATTTATATTGTGGTTCTGGATTTTTCTTATTTGTTTCTGTTTCAGATTTCAAGCAACATTCTCATTAATTAGGATACATTTTGTATACTTATTTGTTATTATTCTCTTTTTTAATCAAATTAATTTTCAATATTGGTAGCCGTAACTTTGTGGTAATTCATTTTGAAAATAATAAAATAAAATGAAACAATAACTTTGTTATACCACTTTAATCACATATGATAGTGACCGCGGTTTCGACATACAATGTCATTATCAAACTGCAAAAGTTACAGGCCTACATAGATCTTATAAATGACACAAAAATATATGGGGGTGGTTTATGATGTTATTTAAAATTACTACTATGTACTTAACTATTATATACAACATTGGAAAAGAGGTGTATATATAAGATCCAACTGGTCGTTCGAAACAATATCTATTGTGTTGTTTCCCCTTTTAAAAATTTCTAGTGCCTCTAAAAGATTTAATTTACTACCTTTCTCGGCCAAATGCAATATTTTATGATGACCAAATGTATTCCTTTCAGTAATAAGATGGTTTGCGAATGTTGAATCTGTCTTCTTTAGTTTATATGACCTCATGTGTTCTTTTACCCGTATAATAAAACTTCGACCAGTCTGACCTATATATACACTTTTACAATCATTACCATATACTTTATACACTCCTGATTTATTATTGATATCTGTTTTAGGTTTTGCGTTAAAAATGAAATTATTTGTCTTTACATATGGTTTGTAAGCTATACTAACATTACTATTGTTTTTTGAAATTATATTTCCAATTTGCTCGCTTATTTTACCGAAGTAAGTTAACGAGACAAATTGTTTCAAATTAGCACTATCTTTAGGGTATACTAAACTAAGGGCCACTTGTAATTGTTTTTTCTTTAGTATACTGTCAATTACGCTACTTTTATAACTATTGTTTACCGCTATTTGTTTTATAGTATTGATTTCACGAACAAAAGATTCATTAGACAAAGGAATATTTAATGCTCTATGTATCATAGAATTAAAAAATGAATGTTTGTGTGTCTTAGGGTGTAGTGAATCTTTGGGAATAATGCAATCAGTGAAAGTAAGTTTACGATATATATAAAATTTTAAGCTCTGATCTAATTTGTTTAATTTTAAATCCAGGAAGTTAATACTGTTATTCTCTTCTATTTCTACTGTAAAATTGATATTAGAATGGATTGAATTTATGTAGTTCAGAAATGTTTGTAGTTGTCTATGAGTACCCTTAAAGCAAGCTAGGATGTCGTCTACATACCGATACCAAAATTTAATATGTTTTTTACCTAGTTGTGATGAAAGAATTTTTTCTGTAATATGCTTCATGAAAATTTCAGCTAATAGAGGACTTAGAGGTGAGCCTATTGCCAGACCTTCTGTTTGTTTGTAGAATTTGTTGTTAAATGTAAAGTAACTTTGGTTGGTGACTAACTCCGTTAGAGATATGATTTCATGTATAACAACCGGGTTTGTATTTTTCTTTACTAATATGTTTTCTATTAACCGTAAGCATTCCTTATGTGGTATTTTTGAAAACATGTTGGAAACATCAAATGATACCAGGATTTCTGTCTTTTGTATATTACAATCTTTTAATTTAGCTGTTAACTGTATTGCGTTTTTTATGGAAGAGCTATCTTTAAATTCGGTATATTGTCTAATTATGTTTAATTTTTCGGCTAATTTTTTATTGGGGCAAGAAATAAACGAAACAACTGGTCTGATGGGTGCTTCCTCTTTGTGAATTTTTACTAAACCGTATAATTTAGGGGGGAAAGGATTCATATGGAAAAGTTTGTACTTATCTGTGTTTGAGATTACTGCATTACAATTTTTGACACATTCTTTAATTTCATAATCACCTTTTTAGTTAATATTACAGACGAATTTCCTTTATCTGCTTTTGTTATCATGAGGTTGTTTTCTATGACTTTGTGATTAATACTTTGCAATGCTCGTCTGTCTGACTGATTATTGCGAGATGTTGAGTTGTTTTTCAGAATATTTGTAACTTTGGCTTTACCTAAGATACTGCTAATTTGATTGTTATTTGCAAATGCCAGTTCTGTTTCTATTGCTAGAATTTATTTTGTTTGTTACAATGGATGTGTGATAATTCTATGATACATAGAGCATTAGATATTCCTTTGTCTAATGAATCTTTTGTTCCTGAAATAAATACTATAAAACAAATAGCGGTAAACAATAGTTATAAAAGTAGCGTAATTGACAGTATACTAAAGAAAAAACAGTTACAAGTGGGCCTTAGTTTAGTATATCCTAAAGATAGTGCTAATTTGAAACAATTTGTCTCGTTAACTTACTTCGGTAAAATAAGCGAGCAAATTGGAAATATAATTTCAAAAAATAATAGTAATGTTAGTATAGCTTACAAATCATATGTAAAAACAAGTAATTTCATTTTTAACGCAAAACCTAAAACAGATATCAATAATAAATCAGGAGTGTACAAATTATATTGTAATGATTGTAAAAGTGTATATATAGGTCAGACTGGTCGAAGTTTTATTATACGGGTAAAAGAACACATGAGGTCATATAAACTAAAGAAGACAGATTCAACATTCGCAAACCATCTTATTACAGAAAGGCATACATTTGGTCATCATAAAATATTGCATTTGGCCGAGAAAGGTCGTAAATTAAATCTTTTAGAGGCACTAGAAATTTTTAAAAGGGGAAACAACACAATAGATATTGTTTCGAACGACCAGTTGGATCTTATATATACACCTCTTTTCCAATGTTGTATATAATAGTTAAGTATATAGTATTAATTTTAAGTAACAACATAAACTACCCCCATATATTTTTGTGTCATTTATAAGATCTATGTAGGCCTGTAACTTTTGCAGTTTGATAATGACATTGTATGTCGAAACCGCGGTCACTATTACATGTGAATAAAGTGGTATAACAAAGTTATTGTTTTATTTTATTTTATTATTTTCAAATTAATTTTCGTTTATGAATTTACTAACAACTTAATTTATACAGTTTTAGAGAATGATACGGACCTTAGTTATTTAGTTGGAACGAATTTACCGTAGCATTTTCTTAAGGTATTTTTACACACATACATACACAGGCGCGCAAACATTTTACGACAGTGAGACTGTTTACTTTGTAAAAAGTCGAACTTGTTAGTATCGCGGTTCAATGTCAGCGTACTGGCTCGAACATAGAAAACAAACACACATCATGTCTTTTAACATATGCTGGTCGTCTTTTTGGCAGACCACCTTACGGTTACGTAGGTCTCCTTGATGGTTCATTGTTTACCTTGGCATGCTGCAACTTGGGCGGCCCGTACTCGTGTGCGTCGTAAGGCGATGCTCCTTCGTCAAGGAGACTGCGACGATTTCTCTGTCGTCAATGCTTCATTGAGTCACACACAACGACAAAATTATCTTGTCGTTGACTCACTACGTGAAAAGAACTCATTTCAATGTAGTTGTAGGTTTTGCAGAGCTCCGGTTTCATTGAATGTAGTTATGTTTCAGTGATTTTTTTTTTATTTTGGCGAAAAATAAGTTTCGTAGAGAGCAGTACATTGCACGTAAGAGATTGTTTGTGTATTATGAAATCGTATTCATTTGCGTTTTAATGCAAATATATTTATTTCTAATAAATATGTAAATAAATAAATAATACAAAAATACTTAAAAGTATTAAGCCCAGCACCTGACTATTCCTTATGGAAAGCAACCACAAAGTTAATAAAAAGGCCACAACAATCAAATCCTCCTATTAGAAACGGCAATAACTGGGTAGGAGTAATGAAGGAGACAAAAATATCTGCTTCCCACCTCAAGGATGTATTCTATCCCTTTAACTCTGAACAAACTACCCATAAAACAAATAGAAACAAGCGAAGTCAAGAATATAATTATCAACAAACTGAAACTTAAAAAAAGCCCCTGATTGATTGTACTCAATCACTTGAAAACTTCTTAAGGAGTTCTCAATCAAATGCTTTAGGCTACTAACATACATATAAAAAGTCATAATTAAACTAGGCTATTTCCCGAATATCTGGAAAGTGCTCAGCTAATAACGATTTCACAATATATATATATATATATATATATATATATATATATATATATATATATATATAATATTCAATCAATTGGCGATTAAAGGTCTGGCTTTACTTCAAAGTATATATATATTTAAAACAACCCTACATGTTTCGGCAATGATGCCTTTATCAAGGATATAAAATATAAATGACAGTATACAAATGTCAAATAATTATTTGACATTTGTATACTGTCATTATAATAGCTTCCCTACTTACAATGTTTAAAATGGTTATTAATGGAACCTTTATTTACTTTAGGTAAGTAAATATAACTGTTTACTTAATAACACAAATATTATAGACTTAGCTCAATATTCTAACATCACTATTATCCGTCTATAGACCGTCTAGTCTCTGGAATTCAATCTTGCTTCCCTGACGTACGGCTGGTATATTTTAACTACAGGAACAACGGTCACGATCCTAGCAGATCTTGTAGGTCCCCCGAATACTCAAGGTAAAACAAACTTTTTCTAAAATTCTAAATTCTGCTTTTCTAATTTTATATGTTTTTTAAAATTATCTATTCAAAATTATATTCTCCAAAATGCCACTTAATTTCTTATCGTTGTTTCAATTGCTTCAATATCTCACCATAGCAACCCAACAGCTTTTTCTCTTTTTAAGCTCATTGGTCGCTTTAGTTAAACAAAATTTTCCAAAATATTTGACATTTAAACGATAATTTTGATCCTTGATTAATATTATGAACTTATTGGTTTACAAATAAATTCTTCCTTCACACATAACCTTTGACATTATCAAACATTAACAATTGTATATAAAATTAAATAAATTTACATTGTTCTATAATTTTGGGAAATGTAAGAAAGTCATATACTTTCAAAAATTTAATTAGACTTGACACTCTATGTTAAAAAAAAACAATATAAATATAATAGTCTTCCACCTTCTAAGAAATCCTAATAACAGAAATGTAACAAATTAAAGCTAGTGTTTTCAATAAGTTAATTAACATTTTTATTATAATATATATATATATATATATATATATATATGTATATATATATATATAATATATATATATATACAAGATGTCCCGTATCGTTATGTTCAAATTTTAGCAGTGTAAAGTAGACTTTATTTCAAGTAACAAAAACGCAAAACTTGTATATCCATTTTTATTTGTTTCAAAGTTACAGATCTATGAATGTGATCGTCAGATCATGAAAAAAAATTTAATCCTAAAGTCAATAAAAACTGATTCTATTTAAGAAAGTTCAATTAATAATACTTTCGAAATGTCCACCTCCTTGTTGAGTGCAGGCTTGTGCCCTTAAGCCAACAGAAGAAGTACTTATCCGAATTTCATACTTGTTTTGTCGGATTTGCTCGGCAGCCAGGTGAATACGATCCAACAACTCTTCTCTTGTGTTCGAAACTTGCGCGTAGACTAAATTTTTCATGTACCCCCATAAATAAAAGTCAAGGGGATTAAGATCGGGTGATCTGGGTGGCCATGCAACAGGACCATCTCGACCAATCCATCTTGGATAATTGACGTTAACATCTGTCCAGAGGACTGTTCTGCAGAAATTAAAATGAAGCCGTGACTGTCTTAATATCCAGGTAGAATAAACTAGACGAGCATAGCGGTCTGCCTCAAGCAAACCGTGTCCCCTGCGATAGTGATATGGATATAAGCCCTCACGTTTTAAAATTCGCCAAACTGTCGTTCGTGGCACTCCTAGTTGTCTAGCGATTCGACGTACACGGAGAGTTGGATCCCTTGTAACAATAGCTACTGCTTCTTCCTCTAAATCTGCTGGCAAATTTACTCCTCGGTCGAAAACATAATCACGCAGTCCGCATTCCCGAAATTGTCTGTGTACTTCCAGAAACGTTCTGTAATGAGGAATGCGTCTATCGGGAAACCGATGTTAGTGTTCAATAACGGGGGCACTGCACACACGTCGAACGTGTGTGTGCTGTTAACGGCAGCCTAGCCTCTCTGAAATCTGGTGTGAAATCTGAGTCATCTGGGTCGCAATTAGATTCCTCTGATTCTGACGATATGACGTTTTCTAGTGCTTTTGGGGCGGTAGGTATCGGTACATCTGGTCCATGAGGAACTGGTCGAATAGCAGAGTCAAGATTGGGATACACAATTTGTTTCTTATTTTTTCTGTTGAATCCTTGAACATTACACGAACAAAAATAACAATCATCACTGTGATTTCTAGGCTCTCGCCATACCATAGGAACACCAAAGCTTAAACATTTCTTCCTACCTTTTTGCCAGTTTCTTAATGCTTCAATGCAAACGGAACAAACAGTATGAGGAGCCCAGGACTTGTCTTGGTCGCCAATTTTTACACCAAAATAAGCGTGGTATACATTTTTCACAAACGAAGTTATAGTTTGCCTCTGCTTTACTACGACATAATTACCACAGATATAACAAAAGTTATTCGGATTGTTCACACAATGTCTTCTTTCCATATTTATACGTTCTAGAATACTTAAAATACGCAACAACGAAGACAACAAGCGCGCGGACACAGTAGCACGACGACTAACACAACCAAACTGCACATAAGCAGGTTTCAACGTTGTATTGACGCTTCTGCGCCGACTCTGTTGCTTTGCTGAGAAATCTAATATTAACCAGTGTTGCCAAATCACATTTAATTTCATAAAAATCAATTAATTTAAAAATCATGCCTAACATGGAACAAACATATTCTTGTCATAGGTATGTATATTAATAAATTAACATTTTTAAGATATAGAGCGCTATAAAAAAAATTTACGTGATAGAGCAAAAATATGGCGTTTTTTGGAATAAGGGCCCCCAAACATATACAAATTAGTAGCTTTCAAACATCAAAATCACTGTAGACCTGTGTTATTAATGTTTCTAATTCTATCATTCAAGGAGATCTGTCAATTCTCCCGGTGCAAGCTATAGTTACAGAAAACAATATAAAATAATCAGTTCATCCAAATTTATTTTGAGAAACAGAAACAGTGCAAAGAATTAAGAAATTCAAACCATCTGACTTAGTGACCGGGTATACTTGGGATACAGACTGATTTACTAACTTATTGAAAACGTTTGCTTCTTCAAGATCTGTTAAGTGCATATTTGTATTGACATGTGATGTTTACTATGACAGTTGAGAATGTAAAAGGCCGGTTGAAAACGCTATTTTGCATTTGAAACATGTCAGGTGCACTCGTTTTTCCATGCAAGCGAGTGTACATTATCATAAAAAAATTCTTTGTAATTTTGATTCTAATAAAGGAATATTAAATCCACTGTATGTCAGAAACAGTAGAGTTGCGAACTCACGTTGACTAAAACTTTTTTGTTTGTTCCCACCAATACTGTAACTGTAAAATATCCGACCTTTTTTTAACACCCGGTATACTTTAACAAATCCCTTTGTTCAGATGTTCAAATGTAGCGAACTAACTCTTCAACTGACAATTTTTTTAATGTTACTTTACAAGTAGCTGTCTATTTCCTCTACGATTTTAATTAAGAAGATTTATCATCATACGATGCATATTATATTACGAAAACGATATTCATGTTCAAAAGCACAGCACGCCAAATTTGAACCCTTCATTTGCGACTAATACACGTGCTGGCATAAGGTTTGTCTCAGTTCCCTGTCATGTTAAGAGTTATTTAAAGCGGGCAAAGAAGCACCGCTCTATCAGCTTTTCTTAAAATTTTCTGTCAACGTTGCTACTAATGGAACAAGCACAAAAGATAAATCCCTGGAAGGAAAGCAAGGCACACTTAATATTTGACTTCCTGTTTCCTGTGAGAAGTAGCATTTCGTCAAATATTGACATACTTACAAATGTATAACTAAGAAAGAGCTAAAAGAAATAGATTTTGAACGTAGTACATACATAAAAATAGGTTTAAAGGATTTATCTCATGTATATCTTTATTTTTGTTTCTACATATTGTATATAATGTATAGGTATAACAGTATAATATATTTTGATTTAATACGCGTCAACATAAAAACATCGAAATAAAATTTTAAAAAATAATAACATCTGCAAAAATTAAAAATACGTTTCATTGCTACCTGAAAAGCCTGATTATATGCAGTTTGCTAAATTTGCATATTTGCATAATACAGGGTGGCCCAAAATGACCGAAGTGGTTTGAGTTATTATAACTTCTTATTTAAGACATAATTATTAATTTTTTTTTATTTTAAGGACAGTATATTATGGAGAATATTTTTAATTTAATTATGAAAAATTATATCTCGCAAGTGGTGGCCATTTTCTGCTTCGCATATTCGTGCTCTTTCCAAAACATTTTCCATAACCTTTCGCAAAACTTCAGGTGTTATGTTGTTGATTTCGTCGCGTATATTATTTTTTAATTGCTGTATGGTTCGAGGCTTATTAATATACACTTTTCCTTTCAAATAACCCCAAAGGAAACAGCCTGAAGCGGTTAAATCCGGTGAACGCGGAGGCCAATTAATTCCCGTACAAGCGATTGTACGGGAAATAATTCGTTCACCAAAGATGTCGCGTAAAAGAGCCATTGTGTCCCTCGCAGTGTGCGCTGTGGCTCCATCCTGTTGGAACCATACTTGCGGATGGTTTTCCACGGCTGGCCTTAAAAAATTTTTAACAATGTCCGATATCTAACACCAGTGATGGAAACGGCGACACCGTGTTCATTTTCAAAAAAATATGGGCCAATTATCCTTTCCGACGAAACACCGCACCAAACGGTACACTTTAGTGGGTGTAATTCTCGCTGTTGAACTACTCTTGGATTTTCCGTAGCCCATATCCTGCAGTTTTGCCTATTAACGAACCCATTTAATTAGAAATGGGCTTCGTCGCTCATAATTAAATTATGAATAAAATCATGATTTTCTTCTGCTTTTTGACGAAAATAAATTGCATAATCAAGTCGTTGCTGGTAATCGGTCGGTTTCAATTGTTGGACAAGCTGAATTTTGTATGGAAACATTCTTATTGTATGCAAAATTCTCTGCAGCGACCCTCTTGAGAGGCCAAGTTGTGTCGAACGTCTCCTGGTTGATGTTTCTCCATCTTCCCGAATACTCTCTGTACCCGTTCAATATTGTCATCCGTGTGCACCGTTCGTCGTCTGCCGGCACCAGGAAGGTTCCTTACTGCCCCATGTTCTCGAAAATTTGCAACCAGACGGTTTATTGTTGACTCTGAGGGTCCAACCCGCACATTAAAATAACGACGATATGCACGCTGAGTCAAAACAATGGATCGTTGATTTGAGAAAAAAAGTTCAACGATTTTGGCACGTTGTTCAATTGCGTACTGTTCCATTTTAAATTCCCCAAGTCTTCTTTACAAAATACTGAAAACAAAAAAAAATTATAATAAAAAAGTTAGAAGGAATTAAAACCCCTTCGGTCATTTTGGGCCAGCCTGTATATGCATTTTGTATATTGTTTGCATATTTTGTAGTAATTCAGCATTTTCGCATATTTTAGTTATCCGAGATTTATTTATTTACTAAATCAAATTTATTATAAGCATTCTAAAAATATGTCGTGGATGTAACAAACAAACAAAAATTAAGCAGCCCTCTTTAAATTAAAAATAGCATTTTATCAAGCCTCTTCCCGTTACTTTTCCGACAAGCGTCTCCAAGAATTTATTAATGCTCTTCCCATACATCCAGGCCGAGACAAAATTCCAGGAAAAGCTAATGCCTTAAAACTTCTAAATAAATACAAAAATACATTTTACCAGAAAATTAGGAGTATATGTGTTTCTTTGCTACTCGGAGAAATTTATTCCCATATTCGAAAGTAATTTTATTTAAACGTCATTTTACGTTGACTTTTCGAAGTGTAAACTTATGAGTATATATAATAGCAAAAATGCCGAAAATAGCTAAGAAGAGTCAGCAAACATTACCGCAATGTTTGTCATCAAACTTCCAAAAAATCGGAACAAGAACAATTTAATGAAGATCTGTGTCAAATGTTTGTGTCGGCAGGTATTCCACTACATAAATTAAACAATTTAAATGTCAAGTTATTTTTGCAAAAGTACATCAGCAAATATAACATTCCCGACGAGAACACGTTAAGAAAAAAATATATTCGCTGTATCTATGCAGAAACATTGAATAGCATTAAGAAGGTTGTTGCAAACAATTATCTTTATGCGTAGATGAATCTACTGATAGTGTGAGGCGATACATAGTTCATTTAAAGATTGGTATCTTTAACGTATCGGTTACAGCAAAATCTTATTTAATTTCACCCAAGCAGTTGGAAGAAGTGCCGAAGTCGATACACTTCCATCACAATTATCTTAGTCGAAGGAAGACGGCGATTTGGGAAAAGTCGATTTGGGAGTAAATTAAAATCATCCTAATATATTCGATATTCGTATAGGATACCATTACGAACGAACCTAACCACAACTAAGACTATGTCCATACTAAATTTATATCTCAGCGTTGTCTGAACATTCTCCAAGAAAGATCCCAGCTAGGTCAAAAATTCTCTATAATCCTCTCTAGGCTGTTGCTCTCCCGAAGTATCTCAAATAAAATTGAGGATTGGAGATACTTGAACCTAATCTTAGTATATTTTGGGCTTTTCGTGTTAAATTCCAGGTTGGAATTTATCAATTCTGGGCCAAGCAATTTGAAATCTTATCAAGATTGGCACAGTTGGACCTGTACTTTTACCCAACTTTTCCTCAAAAACGCTTCTAAGAATTATTTCGTACATCTGATGCCTACAAGCTAAATACAATAAGTCTTTTTCGAAAAAGTTTTCATTCAAAATACATGCACCTTTAAAAGTGACGAACAAGCTACTTCACTATATGTGCTATTGCTAGCAGAGTTATGACTAAACCGTCATATAATTTTCTAATTTATTAATTTTTTCTTCCTTGCCTTCATTCATGCCTTCATTCGTCTTCATACCATCATAAAACTGTCACCAGAACTTCCTTTAAAATATATACAGTTTATTACTGGCCTGTTGTTTTGACTTTCCTTGTATATAAACTAAAATACAGATTAATAAATGTGTCGTTTCTTTAAGATTCTTGTAGTTCTTAAATTACTAACAGTCGTGTGTATTTTGTTCGTTAATTTTTTTAAATCTTAGTAAATACATCCAATTTTCTATATTGGTCGATGTTACGAAAGAAAATGTATTTGATTTAAAAAAGAAGTTCTGACATTCTAGTTTAATGATTCTTTTTTACTTAATGTTCTTTATTATCCTGTTCCATAAGCTTTATCTGTATTTAGTAATGTAATAATTCCTTTAATCCACCCTGTATTACAGTCAAATTGAATATTTATGTAAATTTTTAAAACGAAACTTTTAAGTACGAGATAATTTATTATTTTTATTTAAACAATTACACTATTATCCTGAAATCTACAGATTATTTAATCCTATATTATGTATTAAGCAGGAAATGCTTGCGGAAGAGCAGGAAGAGATTTAATTATATGTATGTTTGCGTGCTGTTGCATATGATTAAAAGTTTATGAGATTTCTGAGATTATCCACCTAATAGAAAATATGTTCTTACATATTGTGAGGGAACTGAATACTATACAAAAAGAGGGGCAAATATATTAAGTTTATCTGTCATTTTGCTAATAAGTCTACAGTAATTTACACGAACAAGCATCTTACCTACTTGTATTTCAATTATATACTACATGTCATGGAAATTGCAACACCGAGCAATTGCTATGCGAAATTTTTTCCTGCTAAAGGAACGTATAACTATTCAAATGTAATAACTGATTATAATTTCAAAAACAACAAAAGATTAACACAATTTTAAATTATTTTTATTAGTAATAATTAGAGCAGACCAATTTCCGTGCGCGCCATGAGCGCCGGTATGGGAGTGTAATTCGTAATATATTAGAATATGCGATAGAATAGGGACGCAACATGAGCTTGTTACAGATATAAATATAGAAGTAGAGACATTTATTCTATCAGAAATAATTAATAAGAAATAATAAATTAAATATACATTTGGTTTTCTGCTATTAAAGTAATATGCATAAACACACAAAAAATAAGAATAGTACATATTATAGCAGCGTTGTATGTACCTATAAATAAAATGGAAAATGTATGAAATCAGTGATTGTGTGCACGACAGAGGATTTAAAAAAACACTTACCGTTTTAAGCGTCTTCCAAGAATTGACAAATGAAGAAACCTGATTGTATATTTTCAACATCAGGTGCGTTTCTAAAGTTATTTCTGAAAAACGTCCGTCGTGAGGAAAAAATATATTTATATTCGGAAAACGAGCGTTCTACATCTAGTGATGTTATATTCGCATAATCAAAATACTTTTTGAAGCAACTTCACGCATCTGTAGACGTGCCCTCACAAATACGCAAAATCTGCATTTCTGTCTAAAACACTTTCAAATTTAATGAGAACACTTTCACTTTTTGCGTCTTCTACAGCACACAGTTGTGCGTGAACATCTTTAGCGATTTGCAGTGATTCCTCTAACGACAGCGACGAATTTTCTAATCTTGTTATTGCTTCTTCTAGTCCCAAGAAATTCTCACGAATACTTTGTAAATCCATTTTAGTCTGGGCATTTTGAAATTCTTTCTGGCTTGTATTGATAGCTGCACTTTCTTTCGGATCGAATGATAAAACCACGTCCTTAATTTTAGAACAGGTTCGTAGATGTTATCCAGAAGTAGATGCTTTAATATCGAGTACAAAGGCAGTATTCCTGAAATCTCCAAAACGTATTCGGAAATTTCACGAATAGTGTCCCCATACCCCTGAGCCACCACAGCCGATTCTGACACGTTGGGATACTTCGTTACGGGCGGGGTTTTACTATCGCCACAAGGTGTAGAGCATGGATTTTACAAGTAATATGTAATAAGTTAGGACAATATTTTATAAAAGACCGGCCTACAGGACTCATGGTTGCGGCACCATCGGTCATAAACATTAATACTTCGTCTTTCGAAAGTTTAAATTTTTCCAAAGTATCTAATAGCACCTCTGAAATTTTTTCGGCATTACATTGTTCTAGTCTCTGGATGCTAATAAAATTGAAGACGTTGGTTGATGTGGTTCCATATTACGCGCCATCACATTAACTACAGATTGTTTTTTGCTGTCAGTTGTTTCGTCCACACATAACCACAGTTTTTTATTTTTCAGTTCGGCTTTGATTTTATTTTCAACCTGTTTACGCACCGATGGTAAATTCCTTCGTAACGTTGTCGTGCTCGGTAATGTTTGATTCGCGTATTTATTCCAAAATGAAATAAATGAATCATTACTTAACAAGGTAAACGGCAGTGTACACACAATCATAGTTACACATACTTCATGTATAAACTGTTGTCGATTAATTTTGTTATTATTGTACTTCGAACTGCTTACGTGTTCTTTACAATGTGTTTTTGACCAACACATTAGATATGTATTGCACACTAAACATTTAATTTTTGAGCCATCGTATATTAAGTCCGGGAAATCTATAATAAATAAACTTATTCACTTCGTCTGACAACGGTCGTTTTCTCAATTTATGTGTCGACGACATTTTATTACGTATGCTTACACTTACATGCAGTCTAAGCAAGTACCAAACACATACTGAATGCTTTTTATTAGTTCTGATGCAATACAATCATCCTCACATCGGCACACATGGCGTGCACGGAAATTGGTCTGCTCTAGTAATAATTGATTCAAATAGATAGTCGATCCTCTTGGGGTATGGTGTGCCAAGAACCTGCAATTCATGATGGAGATCTTTTAATGTTCATCAGTTTTCTTGCCACAATATCTCACACGTGTTGATTGGAGATAGGTCGGAATTACCTGAATTTCCTGGCTATAAGCACATTATCGAAATTACTTATATTGACACCAAACCAAAGGAATCAGAGCTATCTCATAAAGCATTGTCAACCCAGGTCAACTCAAATCAGATCAAACAGTGGAAGGTACGCGGACAGTTTGCGTAGATGGTGCAAGGCTGCTGACCTGGAATGTATCATGTATCTGTGAAAAAATGCTTGCGTATTAGTTTTCTTCGTAGTTTTCTTTCCCAGTGAAGATATCTCTCGTACACCACGTGGTCTTGAATTAAAGGGCTTAATTATAGTTTTCTTACGAAGTATCTTCTTTGGATCATGCCTCCTACTATTAGGGTTATATTTAAGTACCAGGTATTTTTTTTTATTGGAAGTACAAATTTACTTACTAAGGGATTTACGGTGGCGAGAGGGATTCGTCGCTAATTACCGACGTAAGCTGTGTGTAAACCGGACTAATTAGAATTAACTTACTTAGTTTCATTCTATTTTTTATATACCTTTGAATTTCGAACATCATTTGTTGTTATTTGATATTACTTTTATTTCTAATTAGAACTTTTCCTTTTTTTTTAATAAATTTTGTGAGTTAATTGATTGTACTTAACTTACCATTAAACTAAAGATTGGTGTTACTTAGCTAAGTCCGAATTATTCTTTTCTTTGCCTTATCGTTTTGGACGACTTGGTTACGACACTTACCCGCTAGGTGGCGTGCCATATGTTAGTATCGTATTCTCTGAATTTGCGACGACTAGCGGTACCAAATTCGGTGGCGCCTTATTCAACTACATATCTCGTTTTGACTTATTTGTACCTTTGAGTCTCCCCAACCCTGAACGGAGGCTTTTTAGTAGCCGGGTGGGCTGCTAGTCGTTGACAGGAGCTGGTAGGTGGGGCAATCGTAGGTGTCCGGAACATTGTTGTTTTTTTTCTTTTCTTGTTTCTTTTTTTTGTCAAAACGGTTTTTTTAGCACCGTAACAACTTTTCATTTTTATGTCTATTTTTGGTATTTACAGATG
Organism: Melolontha melolontha; assembly: GCA_935421215.2. Classification (NCBI taxonomy): domain Eukaryota; kingdom Metazoa; phylum Arthropoda; class Insecta; order Coleoptera; family Scarabaeidae; genus Melolontha; species Melolontha melolontha. The sequence goes on along the minus strand of OW285239.1, from coordinate 5,796,690 downwards.
TGCTTAGATGAATAATAGGGCGAGAGATCTGAATGGTTATAGCATGATGCTGACATAAGCCTTTTCGAAGCGGTTTAGAGAAGTATGGTTATAGCATGATGCTGACATAAGCCTTTTCGGAGCGGTTTAGAGAAGTTCTCGCTAAGTGGGGACGAGAATTACCCTGTTGGAAAGCTAGATCTTCAAGTTGCTGAAGATATGGAAGAACATGGGGTTCCACCATTTCATCAACGTAACCTTGGACGTTCATGGCGTGTTGAACGAACACCAAATAAGATCTACTTTCATATACTATAGCACCTATCACGGCTCGGTGCGCATATCTATCAACGGAAAATTGAATATCGTGACGTTCCCCACGTCTTCGTCTGGCACTCATGCATCCCTATATAAAATCGAGATTCATCATTTAACGCCACCCTATGTCACTCCACGTTCCAGTGCACTCGCAACCTATACTACTCCAAACGTTGCTGCCCGTGTTGAGCCATAAGTAGTAATACAAGGTGTAATCGATAGAATCGCAAGTTCAAAGTCCTTATTCGCCCATAAACAGTTCGAAAGTAGCTCTCCTGCACCTCATTAGTTCTTCTTCAGCCCCCGGTTCCTCTTCAGCGTCTTTTCTGATCCTTCCTACTTCATAACTGATAACAACGCATGATGGTGAATTGATTCCGAATAAGACAATTTGCAATTTCCCTGGACGAAAAACCACCTTCGCGCAAGCCAACACAACTCAACCTTTGGCGAATTTATTCAATTATTGATGATAAATTAACTCCTATATAAAAATGTCCATTTGCGGGTGACATTTTTGTCACTTTGACAGCGATAAAAACCTACATAGCTTTTATCACCGATAAAAATGCTTCTTCCTGTTACATATCTAGTAGCCCTGCATCACTTAATTTATTTTGGCAGCTGACAGGTAATAACTATTAAGTATCGTTGAACGTAAAATGTACGAGTCGGTTTGGGGAAATTTCAACAAATATCAAAAGATCAATTCCGCAATACACAAGAAATACAAAATCGTCAATATGGAGACAATTTAAAAAGTTTTATTCATGTCGTTAATTTATCTTGCCAAAAAACACTCGAGCTTTTCTTTCAATCGGATAAATTTCTTTTTAACTCAATATTTTTCCAATCAGTAATTTCGCTCGAAAAACTTACATTAGAAAAAATCGCTCGACCTTTCGGTCTCGCGATTTTTTCATGTAAGTTTTTCTCGTCAAATTACTGATTGGCAAAATAATTTCGTTACAAAGAGAAATTTATCCGATAAAAAAAAGCTCTTGTGTTTTTACTTATGATAATTTCTACGTTTCTACATGCATAATCAAACCCTCAAAACATGTTAAACTAAAGTATCACAAGAGAAAGCTGGGAAAATTGGATTAAAACTCGCAAGAAATACACCTGACATTAATGTCAGAAGATAACTGCATTTAGTGTCAGATATGCCATGAACACTTAATCCATCGCAACAAAATTATAATCAATTATTACCTTTCAATAATTATACGTTTCTACCAAGTTTTGTCAATAAATTCGCATCTCCACTTGGCTCTGCAATTTCCACATTATGTTCTGTATTTTTAAAATAAAAGCGAAATTATTTTAAATCGCAATTATTCTTTCTTATGAGATGATTGTATAAACAATATTTATTTATGAATTATTTTAAGTAAAATCGTTTATTTTATTACCATAAAAATGTAGTTTATATAATTTTGTGCCCACTATTAAAAGCACACGCAATTACTTTTTAAATATGTGAAATAGAAACCTGCTACATTAGTCCACGTAACGTACGTCTTTTTTAAAAATGATTAACTACATCTATATTCTGGCACGTGCAGGAACTTGAAAGCTACGAAAGTGTTGTTTATGTACTGACAAACAAAGATTTAGACAGAGCTGCAATTCGACGTCTTACTACGTCGTTATGCGTGGCACATTTTTTTTTTAGAACCTCTGCTTGTTAATATACAATATACCTAAGTACAGCCTGCGACGAATTACAAACCAAATCGGATTTTTTTGCAGGAATTTCATAATCGACTCGCATATTGTATGGAATTTGAAACAGAAATAAGAAAAAGACTCTAACCACAATATATATTAATAAATACTATATAAGATTTCGGCAACTAAGTTGCCATCTTCAGTAGAATAACCTTAAAAACTGAAAAATGTTAAACGTAGCGTTTTTGGCTAAGGTAAACCTTAGAAGATATGCTCTTCACCAAATCGCCAGTGGGATAACACTAAATTCCTAACATCGAAATAAACACTTATATACTACTTAAACCTAGCGAGAAATTTAGGGAACCGTGAAGCGTGAATACATGAAATGTAAAAAAAATGCTTTTGTCACAATAAGGCATACAAACTGGACTGAGGGATTGGTCCATTGTCAGAATTCATTAATTTATTCTTATTTCTATATACGAGATAAATACTTTCATAACTATCTAATTCTCTATAATTATTAACACTTTTAATCAACCTAAGGTTATTTGCCGGCATAGAATGACCTGTGTCCCAAATATGTCGGGCAACGCTAGATTTTTCGGGTCTCTTGAATCTAAAGTGGGAAATATGTTCCTTGTAACGTGTTGAAATTGAACGTCTAGTTTGGCCGATATATTTTTGGCTGCAATCATTACAATTTATTTTATATATACCAGATTTATGTTCTACCTCAATTTTGTCCTTGGTGTTACCTAAAAGTGATTTTAATGAGTTACATAATTTAAACGCTATTCGAAGAGAATGGTTTTTGAAGATAGCGTTCAGATTTCTAGAGGCTAAATGGTACGGTAAACAAACAAATTTCTTACCTAGCTCTTTTTGAGGTAGAAAGCTCGTGGTATCATAAATAAGTTTCTTAAGCCTATGTTTCTTAATTAGGTTGGTTATTATTTTCGAATCGAAACTATTGTATGCTGCGATGCTTCTGATTAATCCAAGTTCTTTTTCATATCTATCTTTTGTAAGCGGGAAACTTAACAACCGATGGATAAGAAAGGAAGCCATCTTTTGTTGGCAACATTGGTGTCTTTTCGGCAAATATCTATTTCTAAGTTATTATTATTCTTAATTACCAAAACATCTAAAAATGGTATTTGTTCATTGTTTTCTTTTTCTATAGTGAATTTAATTGTAGGGAATTTCGAATTTAATTCTATTAAAAAATCGTCCAAATTACACAACTTGGTATTAAAAACCGCGAAAATATCATTGACATACCTAATCCATACTTTAGGGAAATATTTAGATGATCTCTTAAATTCTATCTCAAAATGACTCATAAACAAGTTCGCCATAAATGGAGACAAGCAGTTACTCTTCAAGATACGCTGCTTTGGACGGATCACTGCGATGGCCTTTCTAACAAAATTTCCAGCAAATCTTATGCTTTCCTCTGTTTAAGATCGCAAGTTTCGACGTCGACTTTGATTTCACTGTATTACTCGGAGATCCAGTCGCGACTTCAATATGGTGTTCTATTGTGGGGTCTATCGTCGGGTGCGCGCCGAGTGTTCTTGTCTCAAAGGGCAGTCGTGAGAAACATCGTTGGAGCCCGTTATACCGATTCATGTAGACCTATATTCCGGAGGCTTAACATATTACCTTTGCCTTGCTTGTATATCTTGGAAGCTGGTTGTCATCTTTACAGGAATGTCGAGTCAATTCAAAGAAACTCAGAAATTCATGACTACGATACACGATAAAAAAATCAAATGCATTATCCCAAGTGTACGCTACATGTAACCAGCCTAGGTGTCAATAACATTGGCATTAAAATTTACAATCGTATTCCCAAACATATTAAAGAGATTAGGAGATACAACTCCTTTAGAGCTAAGTTTAAAGCGTTTCTGCTTCAGCAAATGTACTATTCAGTCGACGAGTTCTTGTTGTAATTTGTTTCCGTCTGTACTGTTTGGGAGCGCTGTGCCTGCCACAATTTATTACGTAGAGACGAAAATCTTTTTATTTCAAAAAATCTTTTTATACTGATTCTCTATGCTTTTTTTTTCTGTTGTTCGGTTGCTACTATAGTTGCTTTATGCAGCTGTGATTTATCATCAATTATTAGTTTTGATTTTTATTGTATTGTTATGTATTTTGATGAATCTTGTTCATTATGAATTTGCTTGTATCTGTTTCTTTTCTTTTTAAGTAGAGTTATACCCTAGTATTATACTAATATGTTATATAATTAACTTTTAATTTTTCTCATGTGACGAGTTGTATACACATGTAAGTGTCTTAACAACAATAAACGTATTATTATTATTATTAATGTGTTGAGCGAGCTGGAGACTATATTGAAAAATAAAATATTTTTTTGTCAAAAAACTTGCGTTTTCTTTGTTAGGTTACGTAGTTTCGGAACCACTCCAGTATAAATTATTTTTATCACAAAAGTGACCACACTAACATCATTCTAATTCTTTTATCGCTTCTCGTATGAAATAAATAAATTCAAAATTTAAATTCTTTATAAACACGGACTTTAATTAAGCTGTTTCCGAACTTCTAAAACTCTCCGTGAATTCCAAATTTACGTTTCCAATAATTCTAGTGATTAATTTACTGAATATTAACGTTCCCAAATTCCTTTTCCCCGTTAATTTCTTGAAATATTTTAGATAACCGCGGTAGCTGCCTTTTTCCAGGTTGTTTACGCTACCACTTCCAAGAAGTAAGTCGAACAGTCGGACGTAGGCGTTAGATGTATATAATAACTTAATTAATAATCGGAACGCGCGAGCATGCTCTCGCAGAGTCACTGGGCGCGCACCGATATCTTCGACTCGCCGAAGCGGTATGTTTGCCCAAGTTTATTTACTCTTTTAATGAATCTCAAACAGGGACACCAATTGTATTTGAAAGTGTTTAGCGGTTAATTATCACGCCACAAGGTACAAACGCGTTGGTGAAAAGAAGAGGAAATATTATCTCATGTGATTCTTATTAGTGTATCGAATATTACGCACGTTCTAGCTCGTTGGTTAAAGAAATGTAAATATTATCAGTCTGGGATAGTCACTCAAACACTCAAATAATGTATTCAGTGCCATAGAAAATTTAGAAGCGGTAGCATTCAGTTTCGACAGAATTAAATTGGCCAAACTATTTATTAAATTAGCATCTTATATGGTGGCATACAAGGCTATTTAAAAGAAAGATACATTTTGAGACAGTCATGTTCAAATATCGAAGCAAGCACAAACTAAAGACGAGGTCTTGTTAGAATTAAATCAATTGTTGAACATATACAACATCAATTTTATCCTTCATCAAACAATAATCTGCGTTTTACATTTTAAACAATATTTCCTCACTAAGTGTAATGAAATATTTGCTGTTATGTAATGGAAACTTTGATAGTAAATACGTAAAGATATCAATAAAATCAAAGGTTGTGATTTGTTGTTGTGCAATCAAAACTTTGGTAAAAAACAAGGATATCTATAAAAGCAAAAGTAAACATTTCAGCGATAAGTTAAAAAAACATTTTCTTACGAAAAGATTCCATAACACATCTGATCCTAATGGAATTTCGTTTTCTGCATAGGAAATGTGTATGTTTCTTTGCTCCTCAATTACCTATTACAATTTTACTTCTTTAGTATTTCCTACTATCTAAAAATAAACTTATGTGTAGAGCAGACCAATTGTCGTGCGCGCCATGTGCGTCTATGTGAGGATGATTGTATTGCATCAGAACTAATAAAAAGCATTCAGTATGTGTTTGCTACTTGCTTAGACTGCATGTAAGTGCAAGCATGCGTAATAAAATGTCGTCGACACATAAATCGAGAAAACGACCGTTGTCAGACGAAGTGAATAAGTTTATTATGGATTTCCCGGACTTAATATACGATGGTTCAAAAATTAAATGTTTAGTGTGAAATACATATCTAATATGTGGTCAAAAACACATTGTAAAGAACACGTAAGCAGTTCGAAGCACAATAATAACAAAATTAATCGACAACAGTTTATACATGAACTATGTGTAACTATGTAAGTGTGTACACTGCCGTTTACCTTCTTAAGCATTGATTCATTTATTTCATTTTGGAATAAATACGCGAATCAAACATTACCGAGCACGACAACGTTACGAAGGAATTTACCATCGGTGCGTAAACAGGTTGAAAATAAAATCAAAGCCGAACGAAAAATAAAAAACAGTGGTTATGTGTGGACGAAACAACTGACAGCAAAAAAACAATCTGTAGTTAATGTGATGGCGCGAAATATGGAACCACATCAACAAACGTCTTCAATTTTATTAGCATCCAGACGACTAGAGAAATGTAATGCCGAAAAAATTTCAGAGGTGCTATTAGATACTTTGGAAAAATTTAAACTTTCGAAAGACCAAGTATTAATGCTCCATGCTCTAGACCTTGTGGCAGAACAGGTTCGTAGATGTTATCCAGAGGTAGATGCTTTAATATCGGGTACAAAGGCAGTATTCCTGAAATCTCCAAAACGTATTCGGAAATTTCACGAATTGTGTCCCCATACCCCTGAGCCACCTCAGCCGATTTTGACACGTTGGGGTACATGGTTACGGGCTGGGTTTTACTATCATGAACATTTTGAAAAAATGAAGGACGTGGTTTTATCATTCGATCCGAAATAAAGTGCAGCTATCAATACAAGCCAGAAAAAATTTCAAGATGCCCAGATTAAAATGGATTTACAAAGTGTTCGTGAGAATTACTTGGGACTAGAAGAAGCAATAACAAAATTAGAAAATTCGTCGCTGTCGTTAGAGGAATCACTGCAAATCGTTAAAGATGTTCACGCACAACTGTGTGCTGTAGAAGACGCAAAAAGTGAAAGTGTTCTAATTAAATTTGAAAGTGTTTTAGACAGAAATGCAGATTTTGACACCTTAACACGTATTTGTGAAAGCACGTCTACAGATGCGTTAAGTTGCTTAATAAAGTATTTTAATTATGCGAATATAACATCACTAGATATAGAACGCTCGTTTTCCGAATATAAACATATTTTTTCCTCACGGCAGACATGTTTTTCAGAAATAACCTTAGAAACGCACCTGATGTTGAAAATATACAATCGAGTTTCTACAGTTTGTCAATCCTTGGAAGACGCTTAAAACGGTAAGGGTTTTTTTAAATCCTCTGTCGTGCACACAATCACTGATTTCATACATTTTCCATTTTATTTACAGGTACATACAACGCTGCTATAATATGTACTATTCTTATTTTTCGTGTGTTTATGCATATTACTTTAATAGCAGAAAACCAAATGTATATGTGGGAGTTGCTTAACCCTTCTTTAGTTACCCTTAAAGTTTTTATCTCACTCGGAAGCCGATTGTAAAACTTCAGGCCCTATTAATCGATATCTTACTGTGTCAATTAAGGCGATGGTATGGAATCGCTATCGCGTCCTTGAATCGTGCCGTATTCGTGGTGAACTGAATTTGTTTCATGCACAAACTTCAAACACTCCAAAATATACACGCTTATGATGGTAAGTATGTGTTCCCACTTAAAGAACTCCCTGCAACTGACTCAACACTGCAGACCACACAACATCCTAATAGCTCTCTTCTGCAGTACTAAAATACGATAGATATCAGAGCAGCGTCCCCTTATAATTATGCCGTATGATGCAGGACTGTGAAAATCTGAGAAATAGGCCAACCTCGCAGCTTGGAAGGAAATAACTTTTCTCATCTGTCTTATAATGGTTCCCATTGCATAATTCTCTTCGGCAGCCTTGCCAAAAATACTCGAATTTTTGTTTTGCGAGATCTCAATAAACTCCAAACAAATATGGTTTCATGCGATATTGTTCAATTATTTCAAATTTTCGAGGTATTGGATACTAGAGGTCAAGTTGACGTCACTTATGTAGTCCAGTGGTTCACAAAGTGTGGGTCGTAAGATGATTTCCAAAATAAAACAGCAATTAAGAAGAAGAATTAATAAGGTATTTATTTCCGTCTTTTGGAACGCAGATAAAAATATATCAAGTAAAATAATGCCTTAACTTGATAATAATAATAATTTATGTTTTCATCCATCTGGCTACAGAACCATTTTCGTCAATTTTTAACCCTGTTTTTAAGTCTACTTCGGGTTTCCTGCGATTTCAGTATTCGGTATTCAGATCATTCGTAATCATACTCTTATCAGACCATATTATTTGATAAGGAAAATTCATATTCTCTTGACACTTTCTTGTGTGCCATTCACAGAATGACCGACGTCGTTCTAAATCACCTGGTCTAAGTCCTTGACAAATTCTGTACTTGTACTGATGTCATTTTCGTTTTTTTTAAATACAATGTGTTGTTGATTTTGGTATACCAATGTTTTGTTCAATCCGCTGGACTGATGTACCGGGATCCTCAGTGACGGCCAACAGAACATTTTGTACGGTTTCCTCATTGCCCGTTTGTCGTCGGGAAACTACAGGTTTTCTAAAAGAACCATATGCCTTGATGTTTGTCGGCCAAGGTACAACGCTGCCCTCTGTGTAGAACTTTAGTAGATTCGTAAATGGGATTTAAGTAAAACACTTATATTAATTTCCAGTATATATTACACTTTATTATATATTAATAAATAGATAACATGTTTCGCTACGATGTAGCTTCTTCGGATCTTATATTACTACTGAACACGCTCTTCACAAATGTATGGCTTTTTTCTAAACTATTTCAACTATTTCACTTGTCTACATTAGAATCGTCTCTTACCGATATATCGTCTAAAATTATTGTTATTTTAATATTTAATGAAACCAGTTTAAAAGTGGGGAATTATTAAGGTCTAATTGGTCATTTAACAATATATCTGCATATTTAAGTTTATTTATTTCTAAGGATTCCAGTAAATTTAACTTTAATCCTTTTTGTTGTGACTGTAAAATTTCGAAATCTTTATTGAAACTATGATTATTTTCCAACAAATGAATTGCATAATTGGAATCTGTATTTTTGTTAATAAAACTTTTAAAATGTTCCTGTATTCTTTTCTCAAAGCTCCTACCAGTTTGGCCTATGTATGTTTTAGGGCACTCTTTACATGTTAGTTTGTATACTCCGGATTTATTACTTTTGCTTGTCTTGGATTTATTATTTTTTATGAATTTCCCTAAAGAATTATTAGTTTTATAAGCTACATTTATATCTGTTTTTCGTAAAATATTTCCTATTTTTTCACTTATCGGTCCTATGTATGTTAATAATTTATAATTGCTTGGTTTATCTTTTATTATTGGGTACACATTTTCTATTGCTTTCCTATATTTCTTTTTTCTTAAAATTGTATCTACTATATTTGGGTTATATCCATTATTTTGCGCTATTTGTTTAGTGATATTAAATTCTTTAAAGAAGTTTTCATTATTTAAAGGTACTGATATTAATCTGTGTATCATACAATGGAATGATCTTAGTTTTTGACTTACCGGGTGACAGGAACTATTGTGAATGATAACATCTGTGTGTGAGAGTTTGTGATATATTGAAAAGACATGTTTATTATTTTGTCTAGAAATTGTAAGGTCCAAGAAGTTTATACTTTGATCTGATTCTTTTTCTATGGTGAACTTAATGTTTTGGTGTAGATTATTTATGTGTTCAAAAAATTGGTTTAATTGTCTATCTGTGCCTCTGAAACAAGCTAATACGTCATCTACATATCTGTGCCAGTATATAAAATATTTAAAATTGAGATGTTCTTTAATTTAACTTTCTAAATTATCCATAAAAATCTCTGATAATAGCGGACTCAATGGGTTGCCCATTATTAGGCCATCATTACATGAATATATCTTACTGTCAAATTCAAAATAGTTTTGATCTAAACAGAATTTGAATTTGACAGTAAGATATATTCATGTAATGATGGCCTAATAATGGGCAACCCATTGAGTCCGCTATTATCAGAGATTTTTATGGATAATTTAGAAAGTCAAATTAAAGAACATCCCAATTTTAAATATTTTATATACTGGCACAGATATATAGATGACGTATTAGCTTGTTTCAGAGGCACAGATAGACAATTAAACCAATTTTTTGAACACATAAATAATCTACACCAAAACATTAAGTTCACCATAGAAAAAGAATCAGATCAAAGTATAAACTTCTTGGACCTTACAATTTCTAGACAAAATAATAAACATGTCTTTTCAATATATCACAAACTCTCACACACAGATGTTATCATTCACAATAGTTCCTGTCACCCGGTAAGTCAAAAACTAGCATCATTCCATTGTATGATACACAGATTAATATCAGTACCTTTAAATAATGAAAACTTCTTTAAAGAATTTAATATCACTAAACAAATAGCGCAAAATAATGGATATAACCCAAATATAGTAGATACAATTTTAAGAAAAAAGAAATATAGGAAAGCAATAGAAAATGTGTACCCAATAATAATAGATAAACCAAGCAATTATAAATTATTAACATACATAGGACCGATAAGTGAAAAAATAGGAAAAATTTTACGAAAAACAGATATAAATGTAGCTTATAAAACTGATAATTCTTTAGGGAAATTCATAAAAAATAATAAATCCAAGACAAGTAAAAGTAATAAATCCGGAGTATACAAACTAACATGTAAAGAGTGCCCTAAAACATACATAGGCCAAACTGGTAGGAGCTTTGAGAAAAGAATACAGGAACATTTTAAAAGTTTTATTAACAAAAAGACAGATTCCAATTATGCAATTCATTTGTTGGAAAATAATCATAGTTTCAATAAAGATTTCGAAATTTTACAGTCACAACAAAAAGGATTAAAGTTAAATTTACTGGAATCCTTAGAAATAAATAAACTTAAATATGCAGATATATTGTTAAATGACCAATTAGATCTTAATAATTCCCCACTTTTAAACTGGTTTCATTAAATATTAAAATAACAATAATTTTAGACGATATATCGGTAAGAGACGATTCTAATGTAGACCAGTGCATCCCATTGAAATAGTTTAGAAAAAAGCCATACATTTGTGAAGAGCGTGTTCAGTAGTAATATAAGATCCGAAGAAGCTACATCGTAGCGAAACATGTTATCTATTTATTAATATATAATAAAGTGTAATATATACTGGAAATTAATATAAGTGTTTTACTTAAATCCCATTTACATATAATGGATTTCCAGCAAGTATCGGCCGATTCAATTAAATTTAGTAGATTCGTTAACAAAGTTTTCGAAAGAATTTCAAAAGCTCTCAGTAGGTTGTTGCATTAAGTAGCCATATATGTCCCTAAGTCCATATACGTATCCAAGTCCAGATTTAAGCGCAATCACTCTTGTTGAGGGAATAGAAAGCGTGTTTCTTATCTTTTGTCTCTTTTAGACGTTTCGTGAACGTCCCGACGCTTAGAACCTCGGTCCCGGCAACTACGCGAAAGAACACCATTACATTTTACATATTCTGTTAAATAATTAGATCAGTCAATAATTTATTGACTCCACTGTAAATCTCTTCATGTTACTGAAGATACTTTATTTTCAAAGCGATTTTATTAGAAATTTCTTGTATTCTTTTCAACCCAAAGGAAATGACAATGCATCTGTTAATATGTAGTCCTAATTAATGTTAAAAATAGAAACAATAGCGACATTTCAGACGCATCTGTAAACACCACGATGGAAAACGAGGTGTTTACTTTTTTAATAACGACGCCTTCGTAATCATTCTTTATTCAAATTTATTCGTGCGCTGATGTTGTGAAGAGTCCCGCTGTTTCTTAATCTATGAATATTTTGATGATGACTTTTTTGTGCCACCCGCTTTCTACGCATTAAATATAGTACCGTGTGGCACGACGATGTATTTGTGTGTGCCTGTATGTGTGTGAGAATGTGTTTAGTTTGTAATTTGCATTCGTGAGTAGGCCGGTAAAAGAAATACGTGTATCTATATGTGTGTATGTATATTCGAATTGCCTACAGCGAAGAAAAAGTATACCGTGTGTCCGTTTCATATCGATTTACTTTAAATGTTGTTGAGAGGCGTAATGAATTGAAGTAATCTAACTTAATTGTAGGCAATTAAATAGACTGCCGTAAATTCGACGATTTTATATTGCCTTAATATAAAAAAAAATTATGAAATATCCACAGAAGCCATATATATTAACGGTTATACATGAAAAATGTATTTATGACACCCTCATTTATAGGATTACATATATGAATATATTTACAAGGATTATTCAATAGAAACATTTATATATCATGTGAAATCCATACTCATAGTATTTTGATCTTACGATCTCCTTTGTGCAGTTATGAAGTGACATCTTTAGATTAGCTCACACGAGATAAGCACTCTTATACCGTCAGCTGACAAGAGATATCTCGTGATATCTGACGGATAAGAGAAGCTCGCCAATATGAGCGTTTTCTCACGAACGGTTAGGCTGTTTCTTAGGAGAGAAAGACATACATATAATTAGTAGTCCATTCTCGTAGAGAGATGATACGATATACGAAAATATATATACGAGGTGTCCTTGAAGTAAGAAAACTGTATGAAAAATGGAAATATGTAATTATGTAGAATATGAATACAAAATATTGTTGATAAATTACGACGTGAACACCAAAATTAAAAACCCCTTAAAAATTGTATCATGAAATTTGCCTATGAATTAAAAATATTCAGAATGTAAATATATACCCCTATTGAACTTAACACGCACACACCATACATTAACATACGTAACAGCTGTTGTTGTTATAAAAACAATAACATTCCTGTAGGCCAATACCTCGTACAAAATCACCTTTTTATACTTCAAGTAAATAATTAAAAATTTAGATGTGTGTTACATTCATCTACAAATTCATTTTAAAAATCATACTAAAATTTTATGTGTATTACGTAAATGTTTTTTTTTGTTGTTAGAAGCAAGAAATATCAAATATGAATATTGGATTCAGAAGGAGGTTATTGTATTTAAAAAAGTTTTATTATGGTAAGGGTTCAAGAATCTGATCTGAAACTCTAGTGAATTTTTAAAAATCATATATTAAAAGAGATGTGTGCTTTACGGGCATTTCCAATCTATTATCTTTAATCGAAAAATTGTATAGAGCGTACGTAACAATCGACAACGGAACGATACTTAAAGCGAGATGATCAATAACTAAACTATATTGTGAGTCAGCTTTAAGATATCGTCTTCGGTAGTATTTATGATATATTCAGTCGCAATATCAACTGATTGGCAGTCTTTATTTCAATTTAGTGACGCTGATTTGGCTTGCTCCAGATTCTACGACTGCGGATTGATATATAAACTTTACAACTCTATAAAATAAGAATAATAAAAGACAAAACAATAAAACCAGTCCCGAAATGAAGTAAATTAATTGTACGGGGTGGCCCAAAATGACCAACGGGGTTTGAGTTCATTATAACTTCTTATTTAAGACATAATTATTAAATTTTTTTTATTTTAAAGACAGTATATTAATGGAGAATATTTTTAATTTAATTATGAAAAATTATATGTCGCAAGTGGTGGCCATTTTCTGCTTCACATATTCGTGCTCTTTCCAAAACATTTTCCATAACCTTTCGCAAAACTTCAGGTGTTATGTTGTTGATTTCGTCGCGAATATTATTTTTTAATTGCTGTATGGTTCGAGGCTTATTAATATAGACTTTTTCTTTCAAATAACCCCAAAGGGAAAAGTCTGAGGCGGTTAAATCCGGTGAACGCGGAGGCCAATTAAAATCGCTTATACGGGAAATAATTCGTTCACCAAAGATGTCGCGTAAAAGAGCCATTGTGTCCCTCGCAGTGTGCGCTGTGGCTCCATCCTGTTGGAACCATACTTGCGGATGGTTTTCCACGGCTGGCCTTAAAAGAATTTCCAACATTGTCCGATATCTAACACCAGTGATGGAAACGGCGACACAGTGTTCATTTTCCAAAAAATATGGGCCAATTATCCTTTCCGACGAAACACCGCACCAAACGGTACACTTAAGTGGGTAATTCTCGCTTTTGAACTACTCTTGGATTTTCCGTAGCCCATATCCTGCAGTTTTGACTATTAACGAACCCATTTAATTGGAAATGGGCTTCGTCGCTCATAATTAAATTATGAATAAAATCATGATTTTCTTCTGCTTTTTGACGAAAATAAATTGCATAATCAAGTCGTTGCTGGTAATTTGTCGGTTTCAATTGTTGGACAAGCTGAATTTTGTATGTAAACATTCTTATTGTATGCAAAATTCTCTGCAGCGACCCTACTGAGAGGCCAAGTTGTGTCGAACGTCTCCTGGTTGATGTTTCTCCATCTTCTCGAATACTCTCCTGTACCCGTTCAATATTGTCATCCGTGTGCACCGTTCGTCGTCTGCCGGCACCAGGAAGGTTCCTTACTGCCCCTTGTTCTCGAAAATTTGCAACCAGATGGTTTATTGTTGACTTTGAGGGTCCAACCCGCACATTAAAATAACGACGATATGCAGGCTGAGTCAAAACAATGGAACGTTGATTTGAGAAATAAAGTTCAACGATTTTGGCACGTTGTTCAATTGTGTACTGTTCCATTTTAAATTCCCCAAGTCTTCTTTACAAAATACTGAAAACAAAAAAAAATTATAATAAAAAAGTTATAAGGAATTAAAACCCCTTCGGTCATTTTGGGCTACCCTGTACTATCAATGTACATAATTATCTTTCCACATAATCGCCATTTAATGCAACACGTTTCACCAAACGCTGAATTCATGTCTTCATTCGTTCCATGAAAAAACTTATTGTTGATCGAATTGCGAACAGCAATTCAAACTTCAGTGTCTAATGAAAAATATTGACCTTTCAACTTTGGGAACAGAAATCTGAACGTGTCAAATCGAGACTGTACGGAAGGTGTGTAACAACACCGAATTTAAGGCTAATCACTGTCTTCATCGTTTCGTTGCTGCAATGCAGTCTGGCGTTGGCGTGGTGCAAAAAAAATTATTCCTTCCGGTCATACTGTAGGGATGCTAGTCTTTAGCGATCGTAAAGTTTTGCAGTGTCTTATTGAATTTATCGTTAATCTCTTCGGCAGTTCTTTGGTAACAATGACTGCCTTTGCATCCCAGAAAATTACGAGCTTGACTTTCTGCGCTGATGGAACTCTTTTGAATTTTCGTACATGTGAAGAATCAGGACAACAATGACTACCACTTATTTTCAAGGTCATATTTATGAACCCAAAATTCATCCCTTGTAGTAATGTTCATGGGGAAATCATCTCCCCCGCATCCATACTGTTTAAAAAGTTCTTGACAAATGTTTTTGCTTTGTACTTTTATGACATCAGTGTAAAATTTCGTAGCATCTTATTGAATTAATCGTTGATATCTCTAGCAATTATTCATGAATTTGGATTCGAATTAGTGCCTTATTCACCCCATTCCTCAGATTTGGCTCTCAGCGATTATCGTCTCTTTCCAAACCTGAAGAAATGGCTAGGCGGTAGGATATTGTCGTCTAATTCTGAGATAATCGCTGCTGTAAATAGCTATTTCGAGAACTTGGATTTATCAACCTACAATTAAGGCCTTACTAATTTGGAATATCGTTGGAATAAGTATGTTGAGCGAGCATGAGACTATATCAAAAAATAAAATGTTTTTGTTCAAAAAAACTTGCGTTTTCTTTGTTAGGCCACGTACTTTTCGAACAACCCCCATATAGTCGAGGTGAACATTAAAAAAAAATTGTCTGCAAGATGAGTACCACGAATGTTAACAGACGCACACAAGCTAACTCGAAAAGACATTTGCAGTCGTCTTTTAACGCGGTATAGACACGACAAGGAAAATTTTTCTTCAAGAATAATGACCCATGGATGAGTCCTAGATCGATCATTATCATGCAGAGACAAAAATACAGAGTAAAAAATGGACACATCGAGGTTCACCACCGCTAAAAAAGATGCAAGATGCAACCTTCCGCAGGGAAGTTCATGCTGTTCATATTTTGGGATGCTGAAAGTAGATTTCCTGCGGAAAAGGGCCACAATTAGAGGTGCTTATTATGCCAATTTAATTCTTAAATTACGTGACTTAATAAAAGAAGAAAGACGGGGGAAGTTGCTCGAAGGGGTTCTCTTGGTCCGCCATTGAAACGGCTGCAATAGTTCAAGCAGGCTTCGAGTTAGTTGAGCATCCGTCTTATTCGCCAGATTTGGCCGCCAGCGATTATCAACTATTTCCAAAACTTAAAAAACACTTGCTTTCCGTCGGATAGTGATGTGATGTGTGCGGTAAATCAGTGGTTTGTAGAGGTTGAACAATATTTTCTTCGAGAAGCATTAGAAATGGTAAAACATCGTTGGGAAAAATGCGTTAATCTTAATGGAGACTACGTTGCAAAATAAAAGTAAGATATTTGCTAATTTTATATTGTGAATGGGTCAGGGGTGGAGCAAAGGGATTCACCCTTTTGATCTTCCATTCAAAAGGTAAGTCCTAGTGTTCAGCTATTTGCGTTTAAAAATATAAATATTTTCGCCAAAAAAGAAGAGTCATAACCTTGCCACTAAAGTGTCGAGATAAAAATTATATTTACTATAGAAAATGATATATGTAAGTACATACATATCTGTATTACAATAGACATTAGACATTACTTACACGTGATGGGTGTTGTTTGTTGTGAATTTGCAAAAATTAGAATACGTGACCCAGCGTTAATATCTGATAAAATCGAGATTATGCGTGATAGATACCTGATTGCTACGTGTAACTTGAGAGATGGCGTTATCAGTGCGTGCCAAATTAATATATACAAGATTTCTTTTACTTAATAAGATAATAAATGAATGACTTGCATAATAGCCTTCGATTTTAATATATCAAATTAATGATACGGAAGAATTATTTCGTGAGAAGAATGACATTTTGGCATATTTATATGTACATATAATAACAATGAAGAAATACATATTTCTTCATTGTTATTATATGTAAATGCTGGCTAATATACTTATATTAATTCATCGAGTCTAAATAAAAGCAGGAATATTTCGGTGTATATATCCTTCTTACTTGCACCTACGCACATTATATCATATACAGGGTTCCTTTTTATAATTACACATACATTTCTCTATGTGTAATAATAAAAAAAGAATTATCAATGCATAGGTGGCATAATAGACAACCAGTCATACACCAGTGAAGCATTTATCTACAAACAATAGCTTATTTCTCAAATCAGTCTGCCATGGAGAGAAAAAAATATTAGTGTCAAATATTTCTGAATTTTTATTCATACATGAATCTTAAATTAAATGCATTTTATTGAAAAATATATAATTTATTTAAAACATGAATGAATAAACACAATAAAGACGAAAAAGTTGCAATTATAAGGTGGTACCAGAAGAATAATAGTTTAAGAACGGTCAGAAACATGTTTACGAATTACATTACGTAACCCACTTATTGGGGGCATTTTAGTAACACGATAAAATAATGTATAGTTAGGCCCGTTTCACATCTGTCAATTTATTGATCAATTTCTAGAACTTGGGCTCTTGGTTGTCAAGTTGGGATTTTACATCTATCAATTTCTAGTTCAATTTTAAGTTAAATTTCTTGTTCTGGTTGTCTTCAATTTCACCTTCAAGCTTTTATCAATAAATTGATCAATTCCCAGAACTTGGTCAAGTTCTAGAAATTGACCAAGACGAACATGTTCTATTTTTCCCTCAATTTTCTAGCAATTTATTGGGGGATTTAGTTTATTGTATGCGGAGTGTATGTTTGTGTTTAATTTCTATCTAAATTCATTCAGCTTTTGTTGTTTATGCAATGTAGTATATTTGATGATAGTACACATTGTAGAACAACTAAGCAAATTTTAAATTTTGTGTTTAAAAATCAAATACAGGGTAATTATTAACCATAATATACAAGGTGTCCCGTATTGTTATGTTCAAATTTTAGGAGTGTAAAGTAACAAAAACGCAAAACTGTATAGTCATTTTTATTTGTTTAGAAGTTACAGATCTATAAATGTGATTGTCAATCATGCAAAAAAATGTAATCCTAAAGTCAATAAAAACTGATTTTATGTAAAAAAGTTCAATTAATAATATTTTCTAAATGTCCACCTCCTTGTTGAATGCAGGCTTGTGCCCGTAAGCCAACAGAAGAAGTACTTATCCGAATTTCATACTTGTTTTGTCGGGTTTGCTCGACAGCCAGGTGAATACGATCAAACAACTCTTCTCTTGTGTTCGAAACTTGCGCGTAGACCAAATTTTCCGTGTACCCCCATAAATAAAAGTCAAGGGGATTAAGATCGGGTGATCTGGGTGGCCATGCAACAGGACCACCTCGACCAATCCATCTTGGATAATTGACGTTAACCCAATTTCGGACAGCAATTCCGAAATGTGGTGGTGCTCCAACCATGTGAAACCACATGTCTCGTCAAACATTCATTGAGGCATCCTCTAAAAGACCTGGCAGTTCGTCAATAAGTAATTGAAGGTAATTGTCCGCATTTAACCTCCCAGGAAGAACGACAGGACCAATCAACAGGTAATTCATTAGGGCCGCCCAAACGTTAATAGAAAATTCATGTTGAAATTTAGATAGGCGTATAGTTTTGGGATTTTCCGATGACCAACTGTGCAGGTTTCTCAGATTTGTAACACCACTTCTCGTGAACGTAGATTCATCTGTCCAGAGGACAGTTCTGCAGAAATTAATGAAGCCGTGACTGTCTTAATATCGAGGTAGAATAAACTAGACGAGCATAGTGGCCTGCCTCAAGCAAACCGTGTCCCCTGCGATAGTGATATGGATATAAGCCCTCACGTTTTAAAATTCGCCAAACTGTCTGTGGCACTCCTAGTTGTCTAGCGATTTGACGTACACTGAGAGTTGGATCCCTTGTAACAATAGTTACTGCTTCTTCCTCTACGTCTGCTGGCAAATTTACTTCTCGGTCGAAAAGATAATAACGCAGCCCGCATTCCCGAAATTGTCTGTGTACTTCCAGAAACGTTCTGTAATTAGGAATGCGCCTATCGGGAAACCGATGTCGGTATTCAATAACTGCTTGACGTGCACTGCCGTTGTAGCCATACACAAAATGCATGTCCGCATACTCTTGAGAAGAAAATCGGTAAGGCATTTTGAATAAAGAAAACGTGTCCTCCTGTTGTATGAACTGAAACGTAATGTAATCCTTTATTAAAAAATGCAACGTTAACAGTCATCTTAACATTTGTTTATTGTATGATATTCATGGTTCAGCTCTTACGAAATGAGTAAGAACCTTCTTTATCATAAATTAATTTCCAGTACTCCCTTTTGTAGATCTCCAAGAAATTACTGTATGCACTACGACACGTGTTTATTTATTTTAGGATAACATTTTATTATGCGACGTTAACAATCACAGGCCTGTTATTGAATCGTATAACTTTTTTTTAAATAAAATCAGTTTGTATTGACTTTAGGTTTACATTTTTTTCATGATCTGACAATCACATTCATAGATCTGTAACTTTGAAACAAATAAAAATGGATATACAAGTTTTACGTTTTTGTTTCTTGAAATGTCTACTTGACACTCCTAAAATTTGAACATAACGATACGAGACAGTTGTATATAAGTAAGCAAATCAAATAAAAAAGTATCATATCTGTAGAATATTTTCGTTAATAGAAAGAAATCTACATGATATGACATGTATTCACTCATACTATATTTTAACAGTACTCAGAATTACATGTGTAGGTGTTTTCTTTTAGAAAAGAATTATCCGATTTTCACTTTTACTATTATATTATATACACAGGTCTGATGAAGACAGAATGTTGAAGCCAATATCCTAGTACATAATCCTAGTTAATAAAATAGAAATTGTACTTCGATTAACGGGAACTTTTGTATTTTATTTTTTTGCAAGTATTATAATCGTTCATTAATAAAATTTCGTTCTTGAATTATTTTCTTGTAAATTTTCTGAAAACCTCAATTTTTCTAGTTGATGTGTATCTCTAGTAAACAATAAAATTTTTATGGTTGTTATTTCCATTCGGTTAATAATAATGAACACATGAATGACAAAAAGTTATATTCTGTGAAAGTTAATCTACTATAGTTAAGAGATTTTCTTGTGTTGCCTATGATATTTAGCATTTGGAATTTACTGCAAGTGAGAATTAATGAATATTAAATCACATTCTTACATGTAAATGTCGACTTATATGATGCGTTCGTAACTACAATCCGACAAACTAAGTTTGTACCAGTATGCAGAACACACCCTTTCGCGACAACGAACTTCCTAGTAATTAGGTTAATTAAGAATTAAGAAATACTGAAAAATTAATATTCATTAATTCTCACTTGCAGTAAATTCCAAATGTTAATCATATATACAGAAAGTATAGAAATGAAAAAGCAATGTCCGTCTTCGAGGAATACCGTGCATTGAAAAGTTCCAATCAGAACGAAACGCCGTCTGTACGTTTCCTCCCGTTGATTGACTTGTTTTTTTCAGTATTTCTTAATTCTATGATATTTAGATTTTATCGCTTCATTTAAATGCAAAGCATGAACTTATTATTAATTTGTCTTTCTAAATGAATAATAATGAACACGAATCGAACAACACGGATACATATTTAAAATTATCTACGAACATTCTGGGAAATTGGCAACATCATCGAGAAGCAATGCGACAAGGATTTTTAAAATATTTTCCATTAAAACATCTATCCGAAATTATATTTACTTATCGTATTTTATTTGTACAATTTCGTCGACGATAATTACTCAGATCTCGTTGAATAAACAGGACTGCCTTTCGAATAAATAATTTCGTCAAATCATCCGCGCGTTGAATACGTAAATATTTGTATACACGGGCTGACGCCTGTACGTTGTGGGCCTTGCAAGTCGTTATTTATTTATTTAAATGGTGAATGAAGCGCAACACGTGGCAGGTAATACGAGTGCGTCTCGTATACATTAATGGTAAACATTGGCGTCGGCACATACTCAAGACGAGCACATGATTGTGTTGCGTAGGCTACTTAAAGTGGGTCTCCACCTATACTGCTCGAAATCACGTAGGGGTTGCGAGGGATGTCGTACGCTGGTGGTACCAGTGACTGGATGGGTGGGCGCAGAATAAGGCGCCAATTTACAAGAGATATTTTGAACACTCGTTATGAGTTTTAACAATTCATTTGTAACAATAATATTTCCTATTACTCATTGGATGAAATCATTTATTTATAAATTGATAATAAAATATCGTAATAACAACATATTTAATTTACCATTTCTACTTAAATCAAAATGTTTATTATATGCAGACGATTTAAATATCTACTCTAAAATATCAGTACAACATTTTTCAGGTCATTGATTTGGGTCTCAATTCTGAGAATTGCACGTGAAAGTAGCCCCACAAAGAAGAATTTCTGCATCATTCGTTTTGTCAAGTTGGCTGCATTAATAATTTAATGGCTGTGGAATAAACAACCCTTTTGTTCAGAGTGAATTACATTTTAAAACCAGAAGAACAATGAATATTTCAATATGGAAAATAACAAGTGCCCAAAATTGGATTATTTTTGTTACGTTTGTGGTCATATCGTCCCAAAAATAGGCAAACAGGATCGAACAAACTTGTTTACTGAGGAATTTAAAACAGCGTATTGTCATTATTTTGATGAAACAGATTTAAGTGGTGCAAATTTTACGCCGAACACAGTGTGCAAAAGTTGTTATAATACCCTTATAATGTGGATACATGGAAAAGGTGTACAGTTTTCTTTTATGAAGCCAGTAATTTGGGTGCAAGACCTAACTGGACATGATGAATCCAGGTGCTACGCATGCATAAATTCCGGTTATGGATTGAACAAAAAAAAATTGAAAACAAAAGTATACATTCCCGCTTTTACTGCGACACTTCCAGTACAACGCGCTGCTGTTACCGATCCACCTAAACCTCCGAGTCTGGATACTGTGTCCCTGCAAGCCGAAACCGTTTTCAGCAATCCGACCAATGTGAATGATGCAATTTGGACACCCGATATTGAAAATAATGCAGCACAACCGGTAACACAAATCGAAATGGATTACATTGTGGCTAAGATGGGACTATCACAAAGAAATTCAGAATTTTTGACATCTTTTTTGAAGCGTAAAAAACTGACAGAGCAAAATGCGCAGAGCGCAACATCATACCGAAAACGCCAAGCTGATTTTCAGAAATTTTATTCCGTTGACGAAGCAAATACGTTCACTTACTGCCATGATATCCCAGGTTTAGTGAAAAATATGGGAGTGGATTATATCGCTGGCGACTTGCGTTTATTCATCGACGGTTCAGTTTCAAGTTTGAAGGCTGTGCTGTTGCATAAAACAAACAAAAAACCGTCCATTCCATTGGGATTCAGCACAACTATGAAGGAAACGTATGAAACATTGGGCGAAATTTTAGAGAAAATCAAATACAATGTACACAAATGGAAGATTTGTTGTGTTCTAAAGGTTGTCAACATAATCCAAGGCATTATATTAAAGGGCGGTTTTCCAAAATACTATTCGCGATACACAGGGAATCAATATCTATGTAAAGATTGGAAACCAAGAACTCCCGAGCTCGAGAAACAATTAAAATTACGTAATGAACCTTTGATAAAGGATGTAAATGATATTTTGTTGCCATCGCTCAACATGAAATTAGGAATATCTGGGAAATTCGTTGAAGTGGTAGTCAAAGATATTGAGGACGCTTATGACTGTTTGAAATCCATCTTTCCAAAACTCAGTGAAGCTAAAATTAGAAAAGGTACGTATAGTTGTCTGTATTTAAATATTGTCATATCTAAATTTGTTCACTTCGATATATTCGCATTATAATTACCAATAATTTTTTCGCAACTGATTTTTATTTTATTTCAAACAGGTACTCTGAATGGACCGGATATACGAAAATTAATGAAAAGCGAACCTTTCACAAATATGCTTTCGAACCATTATAACCACCTATGTGCATGGGACGCATTGAAACAAGTCATTGAAGGCGTTTTAGGAAATAACCGTGTACAGCGAGATGACATACAGACACGAGTGGACAAGTTGCTGTATTATTTTGAAAAAATCAATGCATCCATGACGTTAAAATTACATTTCATGCATTTCCACCTTGATACCTTTTTGGAACAATTACCTCAGGAATCGGACGAACAAGTAGAGAGGTTCCACCAAGTGATTATGCCAATGGAAAAGCGATTCAAAGGCAAAAAATTA
The DNA here is from genome assembly GCA_935421215.2 of Melolontha melolontha. Classification (NCBI taxonomy): domain Eukaryota; kingdom Metazoa; phylum Arthropoda; class Insecta; order Coleoptera; family Scarabaeidae; genus Melolontha; species Melolontha melolontha. Next base: position 5,773,319 of record OW285239.1, on the reverse strand, counting down.
GATGCATTGCTTGCGGAGGTTTGTTGGTGGAGTTCTAAAATTATGCAGTTTGAAGAGGAAAGCACCGTAGATGAAGATGACACCGAAATTGGTGGACACACTGAAGAAAACATGCCCTTGAATATTATGTCTAACTCGGATGATGATGCAGACTCAGAACATGAATATGAACAACCTACGAAGAAAACAAGATTATCAGAACCACAAGCGTCAACTTCAACGAGGATGGATATTGACAATAATTGAAAATGTTCTAAATTTTGTTTCCATGCATAGATAACAAATAAAAATCTCATATTTTCTGTGTAAGAATAGCTGTAATATGAACCGGAATTTTTATTTTCATGCAAAATAAAGTTTATAAAGAAAAAAAAACAGCATATTTGTCGATTTGTAATCCAGTTATTGAGCAAAAAAGGTGAAAAATGGGGAAAGAATGGGCATTTTTGCGATTTTTAAGGCACTGGAGATGCACTTTTTTCGGGTAGGTTTGTTCCGCTTTTTTTTCTCCAATTCAATATCTACAACTTTGCTTCAGACACAAAAGATATATTCCGTACGGTATACCGAGATATAACCGTGTTAAAATATAGAAAAAGTGATCAAAATCCACCTTGAGCAAAAAAATTCGTATGGCCATTAAATTATTAATGCAGCCAACTTGACAAAACGAATGATGCAGAAGTTCTTCTTTTTGGGGCTACTTTCACGTGCAATTCTCAGAATTGAGTCCCAAAAACATGTGTTGTGCTGTGATATGAACGTCTCGGAATGGTGAACAGCTTTAGAATGATTTATCCACTACAAGTAACTGGTGTAAAAGAAATGGCTTGGAATTGAACATTAACAAGTGCAAGACTATCTTTCTCCCGAAAAGAAGTTACTTCATCTTCATTATAATATAAGGGAGAATCGACAGGAACAAAGTAAACTTATTTAAAGATCTTGGTGTGTGTTTTGATAGCTCATTGACATTTAAGAAACATATCCGTGAGACTGCAACAAATGTTATAAAGCATCCGATGTTCTTGATTGTCAATAGAAAGTTACTTAAATTTACTGATCCATTAAAACCATTCTATCATTCTATTCTCTGTACATGGACATACGAATACATACGCAACGAATATTTAAACAATGGTTACTTCAACGTACTATTATGAAGGTATAATATGTATTTTACAAAAATGTTTAATTTTTTAACTAAATATCTTTATTTTTCAGTAATATATTTTTTTTAATTATAATAAATATTATATCATATGTATCTTCTTTATTGAAAGGTGGACGTATCCCTCTTCTTAATTTTCTACCTCGGCTAGCTCTTTCTCAGTCGTGGGCGCATGAATTCATTCTTTGGTTGGTGTTAAACTACCCCAGGTTTTTTAAATTTTAAAGTTTTTTTAGAATATATTAATTCAAACCAGGTTTGTGGATTCTCGAAAAACGTCGTGAACAAGGAACTGCTAACATGAACATTTCTAGTGACTTTGAAATTGAATGCCTTGCGAGGGATACCTTTTATATTTTTACAATCGACCACTAGATGGTGCTTTTGACATATGTAATCAGTATATTCTTAAAGTTTGACATTTGTCAATGAGAAATCCGCGATAGCTTAGAAATTGAGTCAGTAGTTTGTTGACAGTGACAGCTTTAAGACAGTGAGTTTGTAAAATAATGGAGATTAGTAAAGGTTTTCGTTGGATGATTTTTACGATTATAAAAAAGGCTTAACTACACAAGAATGCATTATATCGTTTCGGTCAACTTTTGGTAATGAAGCACCATCAGAGAAGACAGTTTACAATTGGTTTGAAGAATTTCGCCATGGTCGTGCCTCAGTGAGTCATGAATAGAGCAGACCAATTTCCGTGCGCGCCATGTGCGCCGATGTGAGGATGATTGTATTGCATCAGAACTAATAAAAATCATTCAGTATGTGTTTGGTACTTGCTTAGACTGCATGTAAGTGTAAGCATACGTAATAAAATGTCGTCGACACATAAATCGAGAAAACGACCTTTGTCAGACGAAATGATTAAGTTTATTATGGATTTCCCGGACTTAATATACGATGGCTCAAAAATTAAATGTTTAGTGTGCAAAACATATCTAACGTGTTGGTCAAAAACACATTGTAAAGAACACGCAAGCAGTTCGAAGCACAATAATAAACAAAATTAATCGGCAACAGTTTATACATGAACTATGTGTAACTATGATTGTGTGTACACTGCCGATTACCTTGTTAAGTAATGATTTATTTATTTCATTTTGGAATAAATACGCGAATCAAACATTACCGAGCACAACAACGTTACGAAGGAATTTACCATCGGTGCGTAAACAGGTTGAAAATAAAATCAAAGCCGAACGGAAAAATAAAAAATTGTGGTTATGTGTGGACGAAATAACTGACAGCAAAAAACAATCTGTAGTTAATGTGATGGCGCGTAATACGGAACCACATCAACCAATGTCTTCAATTTTATTAGCATCCAGACGACTAGAACAATGTAATGCCGAAAAAAATTCAGAGGTGCTATTAGATACTTTGGAAAAATTTAAACTTTCGGTAGCCGCTTGAGCGGCTACCTTCTATGAAGAGGGGATTGAAAAGTTGATACCGCGCTACGAAAAATGCCTAAATCGGAATGGCGACTATGTAGAGAAGTAGATGGGAGGCGTACCTAAATGTTACAAATAAAACATATTTGAATTTCACTGTGGTTTTAATTTCACGACCGAGCGGACCTTGAAAAAAAAATAGCCCTCGTATATTTCTTTATAGTAGCGACAGCAAAGCTTTCTGACTCCTCAAATTCAACAACATAACCTGCAAAACATGTGGTTCCAGCAGGAGGGAACTTGTCATACAGCTAGGGAAACAATGACTATTTGCGAACAATGTTTTCACCCGATTTAATGGCTTCAGACTTCTTTCTGTGGGAATTTCTACAAAATAATATTTATGCGAACAAACCAAACACTGTAGAACAACTGAAGAACGAAATTCGGGAAGCGATTCAAAATATTCCTCATTAAACCTACCAAAAAGTGATGTAAAATGTAATTAATAGGGCTTAGGTTTGTGAGGCTTCCAGAGGCCGACACTTCTGATATTATTTTCCATACATAATTCCTAACTTTCAATAAAAGATTAAGAGAAAAAAAAGGATATATTTTATTTCAATAACCATAATAGATCCCCATATATCCCATATAAAGTCAAGTATTTTGACAACAAAATCCGTGCCGTATAGCGCGAATAATCCTGTATAATTTCTAACTTTCAATAAAATATTAAGATAAAAAATGGACGTACTTTTTTCATTCTAAAAATATTTAAGAGATTAAACAGTCACTTATATACTTATATATTGGCCAGCTTGTATTTTAAAACGAGAAGGACTTTTCGGAATTAGACGTTTACAATATGTTATAAAATAATTATTGTTGATAATTATAGATGCCATTATATTAGCTTCCCACTTAGGTTAAAATCTCTATAAAGTCTTATCATATAAATCACGTGACGTAATGGCCGCAATAAAACCAAGAACCAACTTGGTCGTTCCAGTAGGCACACAATAGACCCGGAGAGTCGGTAAAAAATCTCCGGCGAATGGATTTAAAGCATCAACGGAGCCTACATACATAATATAAAAGCTCCGCGGCGAGGAGCCCACGAAAACCGGACTTGTGAGGAGGTAGAGGTCTGAAGGCGCAGAGGAAGCAATCTTATTGAAATAAGAACGAAGAACAAAACAAGGCTGGCCAGATCTGGAGACAAGTATATGTACGTGTATGCACGAGTGGATGTGTTTGTCTGTTGTGGAGGCTGTGCCAGTAACAAAGGCCGTGAGAATGTAGAGGGCGCGCAAGTTCCCAGGCGCGCGACCGAACACCCGTGAACACCCACCCACCGCGGCTCAGGCAAGGTTACACACACTAGAACATGCTTACATATACACAAACACACATACATATATAGACACTGACATGAAGACGCCTAGTATTTGCTACTCACGTTGTCCTTTATTTACACATATTCTTTATATTAATCGATCTTTGTAACGCGCGCACAGACGTAAATCTATTATTCGCTATATAAAACGCTAAAAATATTAATTGAAGGCGAGGAAAATGTGTGCGTAAATATGAAATGAACGATGACTATCCTATTAGGACTGGAATATACCGAATTAGGATTTAAAGTACTTAAACAATTTTAAAAGTAGGATGCAGTATCTCGAAGAGAAATTAATTATAAATTTTATTCAATTTCTCACAGATATGATTATTCCTGAATCAACAATACATTAGACAATCAAATAGGATGTCCATGTAATATCCTATTTGACTGGAAATCTTATTAATTGTCAAAAGTTTCAAAGGCATGTATCTCACCTTCATTATGAATAGAAAAGTGAGTAGTGTTTTAAAATGAGATTTGATTCTACAATAAAACACCTTATTTACTCGTATTTCAAGAACAACTTGGTCTACTAGAGTAGACCAATTTCCGTGCGCGCCATGTGCGCCAATGTGAAGATGATTGTATTGCATCAGAACTAATAAAAAGCATTCAATATGTGTTTGGTACTTGCTTAGACTAAGCATACGTAATAAAATGTCGTCGACACATAAATCGAGAAAACGTTGTCAGACGAAGTGAAAAAGTTTATAATGGATTTCGGACTTAATATACGATGGCTCAAAAATGGATTTCGGACTTAATATACGATGGCTCAAAAATTAAATGTTTAGTGTGCAATACATATCTAATGTGTTGGTCAAAAACACATTGTAAAGAACACGTAAGCAGTTCGAGACACAATAATAACAAAATTAATCGACAACAGTTTATACATGAACTATGTGTAACTATGATTGTGTGTACACTGCCATTTACCTTGTTAAGTAATGATTCACTTATTTCATTTTGGAATAAATACGCGAATTAAACATTACCGAGCACGACGACGTTACGAAGGAATTTACCATCGGTGCGTAAACAGGTTGAAAATAAAATCAAAGCCGAACGGAAAAATAAAAAACTGTGGTTATGTGTGGACGAAACAACTGACAGCAAAGAACAATCTGTAGTTAATGTGATGGCACGTAATATGGAACCACATCAACCAACGTCTTCAATTTTACTAGCATCCAAACGACTAGAGCAATGTAATGCCGATAAAATTTCAGAGGTGCTATTAGATACTTTGGAAAAATTTATACTTTCGAAAGACCAAGTATTAATGTTTATGACCGATGGTGCCGCAACCATGTGTTCTGTAGGCCGGTCTCTTAGAAACTATTGTCCTAACTTGTTACATATTGCTTGTAAACTCCATGCTCTACACCTTGTGGCAGAACAGGTTCGTAGATGTTATCCAGTGGTAGATGCTTTAATATCGAGTACACAGGCAGTATTCCTGAAATCTCCAAAACGTATTCGGAAATTTTACGAATTGTGTTCCCATACCCCTGAGCCACCACAGCCGATTCTGACACGTTGGGGTACATGGTTACGGGCGGGGTTTTACTATCATAAACATTTTGAAAAAATTAAGGACGTGGTTTTATCATTCGATCCGAAAGAAAGTGCAGCTATCAATACAAGCCAGAAAAAGTTTCAAGATGCCCAGATTAAAATGGATTTACAAAGTATTCGTGATTACATACTTGGGACTAGAAGAAGCAATAACAAAATTATAAAATTCGTCGCTGTCGTTAGAGGAATCACTGCAAATCGTTAAAGATATTCACGCACAATTGTGTGCTGCAGAAGACGCAAAAAGTGAAAGTGTTCTAATTAAATTTGAAAGTGTTTTAGACAGAAATGCAGATTTTGACACCTTAACACGTATTTGTGAAAGCACGTCTACAGATGCGTTAAGTTGCTTAACAAAGTATTTTGATTATGCGAATATAACATCACTAGATGTAGAACGCTCGTTTTCCGAATATAAACATATTTTTCCTCATTGTAGACATGTTTTTCAGAAATAACCTTAGAAACGCACCTGATGTTGAAAATATACGAGTTTCTCCAGTTTGTCAATCCTTGGAAGACGCTTAAAACGGTAAGTGTTTTTTTAAATCCTCTGTCGTGCACACAATCACTGATTTCATACATTTTCCATTTTATTTATAGGTACATACAACGCTGCTATAACATGTACTATTCTTATTTTTCGTGTGTTTATGCATATTACTTTAATAGCAGAAAACCAAATGTATATTTACTTATTTCTGATAGAATAAATGTCTCTACTTCTATACTTATATCGTGTTGCGTCCCTATTCTATCGCATATTCTAATATATTACGAATTACACTCCCATACCGGCGCTCATGGCGCGCACGGAAATTGGTCTGCTCTAGTTATAACGCTTACCCAAAATATCTAAGAGTAACAATGGATCGAACACATCTAGAGAACACCGTAGCTAACATAAATACTAGAAATAACAAAATCCACAAACTCCGCGGTACTGTTTGGGGCGCGAACGTCAGTTCTTAGCCTTGTTTACTCGGTCTGGGTACACAGCTTCCACACAAAGAGATGATCGACATCAAACTATATGAGACCATGAGAATAGTAAACGGTTGTTTGAAAAGTACACCTCTACCATGGCTCCCCGTTCTAACCCATATTGCACCTCCCACCATTTATAGACAGAAAAGTCTGGTTAGTGAATATAATAAAGTAATATCGAATCCCTACCTCCAGTAGACAGTGAACCGTCTGGTGTCGATCTATTGAGACTGATATCTAAGTGTTCTCAATTAGTGCTAGCAATACAACTTATAACAGAAAATTTCCACCCAAATGGTAGAGTATTGTGAAACTTTGAAGCCCACTCAACCGATCCATATCGCCGATCCTACCGTACCCTTACCAGGAAAGGACCTCTTGCCACGAATCGAAGATGCTCAATAGAATAAGAACATCCAACAGCATCTTTCATGCCTCAATCTATAAATGGGGACCGACTAAGACACTGACTTGCAAATGCAGAGAACCTCACCAGTCTATTCACCACATTACAGCTAAGTGCCCCCAACAGCATGTGGAGGTGAGATGAGTGACTTCTTTGAAGCCACTGTCCAGTATGTTCCCCTGGATCAATGACCTTGATCCCGTCCGAGATGTATATGAAACTTTAAAATTGAATTCATGTATGTCATATGCATAATACTTGACAATTGCAAATTTTTTTTCTTAATATGAAGTTTACCTATGACATATGGAATATATGTGGAATTAAACTTCCACACATAATCCAATTCACAGACTCTTAGCCGCCACGACTCGGCAAACAGCTCTTCGAAATCGTCAGTTGCTGCGAACAGCGGCAAATCGATGTGGCTCATTTATACCTATAATTTTAGAAATCCTTCTTATAATCAAATAAATTTTTTGTCTTCCATGGATTGAACTATTGTCGTATGATTTGTAACATTGTCTAGACTGTTTTATGTCAGTTTCTGCACATTGCTATCGTAAGATTTGTCTCTAAATATTTCATTAATTCTAGCAAATATCCTAAATGGTATTCATTTCTAACTAAAATATTGATAAAGTAGAAAAATAAATTTTATAATGAATTTTAAAAAAGCAAAAATTCTAATATACGTCGCAAAAAATTATGAGTCCAATTTTTTTTTTCTTATTTAGTGAGCTTTAGATGCTCTAGATCTCATCTCTTTCAAGTTTAAAACTACAGTTTTTTCTTTTAACATTTATCACGTGTTTCGATGCAGAATCCTCTTGCCTGATTCGGTAAAGATGAATGACGGTCCTCCAATACGCAATGCACGTAATTTGAGCCACGAAGAAATTGTCCAAACCATTTCGTTAATTAACAATGGTAGGAGTCAAAGATACGTTGGTAGGGTGTAAGGTGTCCGACAATCGACAATTTCAAAACTGATGCGCAGGAAGAAACTGAAAGATATAACAGGAAACCAGGACAAGGTAGGAAGCGGTCAACTGGGGCCATAGACTATCGCTTTTTACGACTTACAGAGCGGATAAGGCATTACACTGCAAGACAAATAAAAAACGAGCTGCTTACAGTTTGAAATGTAAATGTTACGTCTCAGACGGCAAGGAACAGGCTAAAATAAGGAATACTTGCAAGATTTCGGCACTAACTAGAAAACACCGAGTTCACAACTACAATTTGCTAATTGGACCTCTGAAGATTGGGCTAATGTTCTGCTCACAGACGAGTCTAGATATTGGCTGTTCTAATCAAATAGAATAGACACCTGCCAGTATATGGACGAGATGGTGAGTGCTTCAGTCAGTACAACTTTAGGAAAACAACAAATTTCGGAGGTGGTTCGATTATGATATGGGAATGTAGAAAATAAAATTTTGAAAAAATTTTCAAAGAAAATGTAGGATTCCATAATTTTTTTGCGGAGTGTATTGATCTTAAATACAAGGAATTAAGATTCAAAAGCTAACCAATCCATTCACGAAGACTCTAAGAAGTTTGAATCTACCATTGAAAATATTTGTTCGTTTTGGAACGGATTCTTTCATGAAACAACGCGAAATTAATTAGCTAATGATATCGTACGATTTGATACAGTAGGACTTCTTTCTTTATGATTATAAATCAATAACGATTCCATGGTAGGATATTCAAAAGTAGATGCCCAGATGTTATCCAACATTTAGATCAGTTGATTGGGATGTACCACCGAAGTTGTGGCGAAAATCTGTCCGATGTTATTTTACAGACATAATTTCCATATGCCAAATAACATGATTCAATAAAGACCTCAAAAATTTTACAAAAAATTTCAGTCCGTCTTATCTTAACACCCTTTAATAAAACTCTAAATAAAACTATAATTTTCAATAGACTTCAGTAATTCGGCGAAATGATTATAAATACTGACGGTAATGCAATAAACATGAAACAATGTAGATAATTGTGAAATACAAGTTATTTTTACCTTCACGTAAGTAAATGTTTTGATAAATGTGTTGTACTAGAAATAAAAGTGATATCAGTTCACTTAATTGAGTGCAAATGAACTTGTATGAAATGAATAGAATTAAAATAGTCGCGGTAGATAAGTAAAGGATACGTTTGGTAATAAACTAATAACAAGCCGCTTCGGTAATGTTATTATAAAATTTAATTATTGGCGCTTTAAAAGGAAAAGTGGTTGTAACGGTCAGGCAAATGTGTGGAGACACCAGATTTCTGGATAAATTATGTGTTCTATTAAAAAATAACTTTAAAAAAAGTTTTTGTAGTATTTTTATTCTACTGTATCACATACCTTCATTTTCTACAACTTTCACTTGTTTCGAGATATGACGTCATCGGTATTTTTTTTAATGGATCAGCCTGTATATATTAACATTTTTGGATAGACACATTTTCGAGAATCACAATGATATATTTGGTTGGTGTGTGACTTGAAATATTAAAAAAAAAAACGTTGGCTATAAACATCTTTTTGTCAGATACATCTGACATATTCGTATCTTTATGTTGCCATAAATCTTTTAAGCAAAAATAAAAGTATTGGAATTACATAGTATTATTGACAGTCATACTCAATAGTGACAGATAGTTTCCATTAGAGCATACCAATTTCCGTGCGCGCCATGTGCGCCGATGTGAGGATGATTGTATTGCATCAGAACTAATAAAAAGCATTCAGTATGTGTTTGGTACTTGCTTAGACTGCATGTGAGTGTAAGCATACGTAATAAAATGTCGTCGACACATAAATAGAGAATACGACCGTTGTCAGACGAAGTGAATAAGTTTATTATGGATTTCCCAGACTTAATATACGATAGATCAAAAATTAAATGTTTGGTGTGCAATACATATCAAATGTGTTGGTCAAAAACACATTGTAAAGAACACATAAGCAGTTCGAAGCACAATAATAACAAAATTAATCGACAACAGCTATGTGTAACTATGATTGTGTGTACACTGCCGTTTACCTTGTTAAGTAGTGATTCATTTATTTCATTTTGGAATAAATACGCGAATCAAACATTACCGAGCACGACAACGTTACGAAGGTATTTACCATCGGTGTGTAAACAGGTTGAAAATAAAATCAAAGCCGAACTGAAAAACAAAAAACTGTGGTTATGTGTGGACGAAACAACTGACACCAAAAAAACAATCTGTAGTTAATGTGATGGCGCGTAATATGGAACCACATCAACCAACGTCTTTAATATTATTAGCATCCAGAGGACTAGAACAATGTAATGCCGAAAAGATTTTAGAGGTGCTATTAGATACTTTGGAAAAATTTAAACTTTCGAAAGACCAAGTATTAATGTTTATGACCGATGGTGCCACAACCACGTGTTCTGTAAGCCGGTCTCTTAGAAAATATTGTCCTAACTTCATACATATTACTTGTGAACTCCATGCTCTACACCTTGTGGCAGAACAGGTTCGTAGATGTTATCCAGAGGTAGATGCTTTAATATCGAGTACAAAGGCAGTATTCCTGAAATCTCCAAAACGTATTCGGAAATGTCACGAATTGTGTCTCCATACCCCTGAGCCACAACAGCCGATTCTGACACGTTGGGTACATGGTTACGGGCGGGGTTTTACTATCATGAACGTTTTGAAAAAAATAAGGACGTGGTTTTATCGTGCGTACATACCTAAATGAAGTATTTCCACAGCGTTGGACTTTTTTCTTTGGGAGCATTTGAAACCTAATGTCTATAAGACTAAACCTGAGTCGCTCGAAGAGTTGGAAGATCGAATTAGGATGGCCTTTCAAGAGATAACACAAGACCTGATTTAGAAGTCTTTAAGGTCCTTAGTTGATAGACTAGGATACTGTCAGGCTGCAGAAGGTCACCAGTTTAAACATTTATAATGAATTGTCTTGTTTTCAATATTTTCTTGTTGCTAAAACCTTTTCCAATATGTTATAAGATATAAACCGTATATCATTGTAATTCTTGAAAATGCGTCTATACAAAAATGTTAAAATATACAGGCTGATCCATTTAAAAAACTACCTATGACGTCATATGTCAAAGCAAGTGAAAGTTGTAGAAAATCAAAGTATGTGATAGAGTAGAATAAAAACACTACAAAAACTTGTATTAAGGTTATTTTTTAAAGAATACATAATTTTGCCAGAAATCTGGTGTTCCCCATTTTTGCCTGACCCTGTATATTGTCGCAATAGTTAGTACTGTCTCTTAATTATTTAATTGTTGTTAAAGTCGCCCACATTAAGACATGCGGTATTAAATAGAACTCTATATACTCGTAATCATAGAAATACATCGTGGGATCACATGGTTTAAGTACAACATACATATGCTGGCGTCAATTATAGTGTGTGCTCACCGACAGAGCAAACACCGCCTACCTCACCTCTTTAACATGCGATATCCCGCATCTTTCTGCGCATTAGTCATCTCTGGTTATTTTTCTGTTCTCGTTTCGTTCTGCCGGAGCATATGTAGTTTGAACAAAGAGCAGAATTACGATAAAGGAACTCAGGCGACTATTACAAACCGATAAAGGTCAAAAAATCTAAATGTGCAGGTGTATATTATAGGTATATATATATATATATATATATATATATATATATATATATATATATATATATATATATATATATATACATACGTGATACTACATTTTTAGAGTTTGGACTATTTGTATTTCTCGTAGATTAGATTACACAGGCCTGCGATGGTAAAATTATCTGGATTTTATACAGTGATTTCAATAGATTTTTTGGTGCTGAAAATGGGAAAATTAATTAAAAAATTCCATCACATAAGGTTTTTTTACAATCTGGGATTTTTGACCTATCTGCATGTATTAGTCTTTTTGTAAAGGACAATTTTGTTAAACCGTTGTTTAAATAAACTATTATAATTTTTTTACTTATGATGATGCAAGAAGTTGATATTCTGAATAAACATACACTAGATTTATGTTAAAGAAGTTACAAATAGAAATAATTGAGCATGTCGCAAGACATGACTCATCAATCTCATCATCTTCCTGTTACTGCATGTCTACCTCCACACCTCCACTACAAACATATTGCTATTCTAGACAAAACAGTTAGTTCATTCAATATCTTCTTTACAACTGTGGTGTGAATTTGTGTAATTAGTTGACATTTGTGATTAGTTGCTGAGTTAATTTAATTTTTATTTTACGAGTTTTTTAAAATTAAATTCCAATGGCATCAAGAGACTGTGTCAATGTACCCAACTCCTTCTGCTATATTTGTGGAAAGTTTACAGTAAAAAAACAACAAATAAACATTACAGATTTTCTAAAAAAAGTATATTTTGCATATTTTGGTGTGAAATTAGGAGACCAAGACAAACCTTGGGCTCCTCATAAGGTTTGTTCAGTGTGTGTTGAAGAGCTTCGCCAGTGGTCACAAGGAAAAAAAAGTCTTTTCGCTTTGGAGTGCCTATGGTTTGGAGAGAACCGATCAATCAAAGCGATGATTGTTATTTTTGTTCGTGTGTAGTACACGGATTCAATTTAAAAAACAAAAAGGACATCGTTTACCCAAACCTTCAATCCGCAACACGTCATATACCTCATGGACCAGAAGTACCTGTTCCTTCACTACCAGATACATTAGATGATGTATCTGATGACGAAATGGTTTCACGTACATGCGCAAGTGAACTGGATGAGGGAAGTGATTACTATGATACTGGAAGTGATGAGCCAAAACTGTTTGACCAATCTGAATTAAATGATTTGGTGAGGGACTTAAACCTTCCTAAGGACTCAGCTGAGCTTTTAGGCTCAAGGTTGAAAGAAAAAAATTTGTTAGCACCTAGCACAACATTTTACTGGTTTAGGAACAGAGAAAAAGAGTTTGCTCGATATTATTCCGAAGAAGATGCACTAGTTTTCTGTAATGATGTACCCGGGTTCATGGAACAATTCCACGTAGAATATAATGTTTCTGAATGGAGACTCTTTATTGACTCTTCAAAAAGGAGCCTTAAGGCCGTTTTTCTACACAATGGAAGTAAATATGCTTCGGTACCAGTGGGACATTCAGTTCATTTAAAAGAGTGTTATGAAAATCTTGAACTACTTTTAATTAAAATTCGTTACAAAGATTAAGGCTGAACAATTTGTGGTGATTTGAAAGTTCTTTGTTTGTTACTTGGACAACAAAGCGGTTATACTAAATATCCTTGTTTTTTGTGTGAGTGGGATAGTCGTGATAGAAAGCAGCACTATTGTAAAAAGATGTGGCCACCAAGACAAACCTTACAACCTGGAATGAAAAACATTGAGAGAAAAAGTTTAGTAGATCCGAGTAAAGTGTTGCTTCCTCCATTACATATAAAACTAGGGTTAATGAAACATTTTGTGAAGACATTAAAAAAAGATGGCGAGTGCTTCAAGTATCTTTGCAGCCAGTTTCCTCGCTTGTCAGAAGCAAAGTTAAAGGAGGGTGCTTTTGTTGGGCCGGATATAAGAAAGCTTATGAAAGATGAAAATTTTGAATCTAAAATGGAGGAAGCAGAAAAACAAGCATAGATAGCCTTCAAAAATGTGGTTACAAATTTTCTTGGCAACAAAAAACATGAAGATTATAAAAATATTGTGCAAAATATGTTAGAAAAATTTAAAACCTTAGGCTGTAACATGAGTTTGAAGGTGCATTTTCTAGATTCGCATCTCGACTACTTCCCTGAAAATCTTAGTGCAGTAAGTGAGGAGCAGGGGGAAAGGTTCCACCAAGACCTAAAAGAGATGGAGAGAAGATACCAAGGAAGATGGAATATAAGCATGATAGCTGATTATTGTTGGATGTTAAAAAGGGATGGTCCACTACGAGATTACAGAAGAAAAAGCACAAAAAGGAGTATGGAAAGACAAAGAAAAAGATATTATAAGGACTTGTAAAGACATAAATAGTATTTTACTGTTTCTTTTCATTAGATTTAATGATATTTGTAAGTAATTTTGTTTTTTATATCTTTTGTAAATATATTCAAAATGTAACTAAAAATTATTTTTAAGTTTAAAAAAATATAATTTGAAGCCTTTTTGTGAAAAATCCTTACGTGATGGAGAAAAATAGAGTTCATATTTGGATTCAGCGCCCAAAAACACATAAAAATCAGCTATCAAATTTAAAACAATTTTTAGAAAGTTAAAAAACGCAGGCCTGTGTTATTCTGTTGTCGCGATATGTATACTGTGGGCTTTGGAAAATCTAATTCTTAATGTAATAATTATTTTATTTGTTATTCATTTGTAAACATCAATTTATCAAAATACCGTATTAATTAAGTTTATTTTTACAAATTACAGACTCTTAAAATTTTTACAAGTTACCTGTCAGTATTACAAGTTAATACTATTTACATTAGATAATTCTGTTTTATTTGTTGCTACGCGTAACGTGTAACAATAAAGAGTTCACGAAAACTGGCTTTACATAAATTTTGCACAATCCAACGACACTCTTCGGACTTACCTTGCATGGCCGGAATGATTTTAAATGTACAAAAGAGCTAGTCAGTGCCAGTGTAAAGGTATTCATACACGGCGATTTATTTTTCAACCGTAATTAATTCGATTTTTTTATCTTTCTACGTGTAAGCACGAAGCGATTTATGAATTATTGCTCCTGCCGCATGCTTACGCGTGATATGTCAGGTTATCAGTTTGAACAAAATAATACATAGTTGACACAAAAAAGTCACTTATCTTGCGTGTGAAATAAAAGTCTAGACAATTCAGAAAACTTGCAATCTACAACTTGTCAGGCGTGCAATATTTTTTGAGGTTTATACCTTTGCCAGACCTTTGTATTGTACACTGATAACAGATAAATATTCGTCTCCTAACACTTCGAATAATGCTTAGCTCACCTCCGATATAATTCTAGAAATTATGCCTGATGGTATGCGAAACAAGTAAACGAAACATTAGCGACTGGTAACCTACAATTTATAAATTATGACTAGAGCTGGGGATGTTTGCGGTGTGCCAGGATAGTATTCAGTTAAACGCACGAATATAATGAGTATTATTATATATAATATATTTGCCTTTTTGCATTTTATTATTTACTTCTTTTGTTTATAAACCTTATCAATATAAAAAATAGTATAAATAATATACGCAAAATAAATTGTCGTCCGCATACTTCTTTGTAGTCATACGAATGAAAAGTATCAAGATAGATAGAGAATTTTTATAATTAAATGAAAACCTATTTACTAATTCCATATGGACAAAAGTAAATTGTGTGAAATGACAAATAGAAATGAATTTGTTTATTATGTAAAACATGTTTATTGAAACATAAAGTTATTCACAAACTTACTTTAATATTACACGAAGCCTTTAAAATGTTTGTAAAACATAAAAAAAAACGCATAGTATTTATTGAGAAGAAAAAATGAAATATAATGTTGTCACCTACCTAAAACAAACATACAAAAAGATGTTTTGTAAATAGTTATGAATCCACCATATAGATAGAGATAAACATATGGTGGATTCATAACTATTTACAAAACATCTTTTTGTATGTTTGTTTTAGGTAGGTGACAACATTATATTTCATTTTTTTTTCTCAATAAATACTATGCGTTTTTTTTATGTTTTACAAACATTTTAAAGGCTTCGTGTAATATTAAAGTAAGTTTGTGAATAACTTTATGTTTCAATAAACATGTTTTACATAATAAACAAATTCATTTCTATTTGTCATTTCACACAATTTACTTTTGTCCATATGGAATTAGTAAATAGTAATAACATAGTAATAACATAGTGACATAGTAATAACATTTAATTATAAAAATTCTCTATCTATCTTGATACTTTTCATTCGTATGACTACAAAGAAGTATGCGGACGACAATTTATTTTGCGTATATTATATATACTATTTTTTATATTGATAAGGTTTATAAACAAAAGAAGTAAATAATAAAATGCAAATAGGCAAATATATTATATATAATAATACTCATTATATTCGTGCGTTTAACTGAATACTATCCTGGCACACCGCAAACATCCCCAGCTCTAATTATGACTCATAGGACGGCCAACTCCATAATAAAACATTACTAATGGAGCTGGACGGAAGGTTTTCAGCCAACCTAATTCGTAGTAACAAAACAGAAATTCAAATAATTACCGGATTAATAACTGGACCGGACATTGTCCTTTAAGGAAGCATCATTACAGCATAGGCTTGGTTAGCTAGCCCTGGTGTAGGAGATGTGAAAAACAGAAGAAAACTAGCCTTCATGTAATATGCACGTGTGAGGAAATAAAGGGACTCAGACAGAAACATTTCGGAAGAGATCTATTGGACCCTTGAAAGTACTCAAACTTCCCCTGAGGAGGATAGTGCCTTTTTTCGAGGACGCAAGACTAACAGAGTGGTACTGAGAGATCTATTGTGGATAGTACAAAGAGCAGTGTACTCAAGTGCCTGAACGTGCTGGCATCCAACCCAAAACAGAAGAAGAAGAAGACTCGGAGGACCACATTTGTTAATAAACTAATAAATATCACTACAATAACCTAGGGAATCTATAAAATTACATAGTAATCTATCAACTGCTGTTATCAAAGAGAAACTTTCCTATAAAATGTAGATATAAATTCATCATTTAAGATTTTTTTCGGCATAGTCTCTTTTGTCCGTCAGATGTCGCTAGATAATCTAGTGCCACCAGATAGGACAAACTACTTACCTAGAAGGCGAGCCATCAAACTTTATTTCATTAGCCAAACTGACGAAGTCTCTTGAGACTGAAACATGTGTCTTGAAGTAAACGTTTGAAAATACGAGGTGTATGTCCATGTGTACAGGTACAAATATGTGTAATGCATATCTGTTTTAATTGGGAAATTTTGTGTTATTTAATTCGTGGAAATTATCCCTACAAGCAATAATACCCAAGCTTTACGATAATGTCTTTTAACTAATAAATACAACATAATAAAATATCATTACTAATTAAGTATTAGTAGGTTAGGTCATAAGCCTAAGTATGTAGTTTCGGACTGTCTCTTGTTAGAGTAATAAAATTTATTATATATATATATATATATATATATATATATATATATGGTAAACCTAATCAGTAGGCGATTAAAGGTCTGTATATTACTTCAAAATATATGTATTTAAAAAAACTCTACATGTTTCGGCTGTATACGCCTTTTTCAAGAGAATACAAAATATGAATGACAGGATATAAATGTCAAGTAATTAAGTTGCTATGGTTTAAATTATTCAAAGATACATTCTGAATAATTTAAACCATAGCAACTTAATTACTTGACATTTATATCCTGTCATTCATATTTTGTATTCTCTTGAAAAAGGCGTATACAGCCGAAACATGTAGAGTTTTTTTAAATACATATATTTTGAAGTAATATACAGACCTTTAATCGCCTACTGATTAGGTTTACCATATCATACCAAGGTCACGAAGTTATTATATATATATATATATATATATATATATATATATATCTAAAAATCGAGATTTTAACAATGAATATCTAGATTACACTTTATTCATTAGTGGATTTTTTTATGATATATACATACAGTGTGGCCCAAAAGTCGCGCAACCGAATGAAAAAAAAGAAATGAAATTGTGTAGTACAAATACAAAATTTATTCTTCTATAATAAAAATAATACGAATATGTTTGAACAAAAAATGACTCTTTGGGATCACAGCTTATGTTCGAAGTGTCCTCCACCTTCTTCAATGCATCTCAGACATCGCTTTTTAACTGCGTTACAAATGCGCCGAAGTAATTGTTTGTCATCATTGAGTTTGGCGACGTCTTTGGTTATAAAATTTTTCATGGTCTCAATATCCGGCATCTGATGATGGAATACCTTATCCTTTAAAATACCCCACACAGCGAAATCTAGTGGGGTTACGTCCGGAGATCTCGGAGGCCATTCGACTTGACCTCTTCTTCCAAGCCATTCGGGGAAAAATTCATCGAGAAATTCGCGTACAATTAAAGCGTAATGTGCTGGAGCACCATCTTGTTGAAGAGTTAAACATTGACCAGCAAGCACTGGGTTATTGGCAAGTTCTTCACGTAGTTCCATCAACAAATCGAGGTATGCAACACCTGTTACAGTATTGTCGAAGAAATAGGGGCCGACGATTCCGAAGGCGCAAACACCAAGCATACCGTTACTCCAGGCACGTTTAATTCTTCTTGAATGGTGATATGCGGATTTTCAGTGGACCAGTACACACAATTGTGTCTATTGATGCGCCCATTTAATTTAAATTGAGCTTCGTCCGACCACAAAATTATTTTGAAGAAATTTTGAAAGGCTTCACATTGAATGACATAACATTCTGCGAACTGTAGCCGACGATCCGGATCATCTTCTGTCAATGTTTGTAAGAGGCGTGGTCTGTAAACCTTCACCTAGTTCCTTCATTATTCGCTGTAGGGTAGAACGAGAAATATCAAGTTCATTTGCGGTTCTTCGGACAGATCGCGCAGGCGATTCAATAAAACTCTGAGCTACAGTTTGTAAGTTATCATCTGTCCTCAGACTACGTGGCCGGCCTGTACGCTTGGAATCATCCACAGAACCGTTTTTTTCGAATCTTTTTATCAAGCGATAAACAGTCTCACGCCTCGGAACTTGACAGTCAGGAAATTTACCGCGAAATCAGAAAAAATGTGTTCATAATCAGCATGGTAACGATAGTACAAAGACACCAAGAATACCCGTTGCGCTACGGTATACCGATAATGTGGGCTTGTTGCCATGATAACGCGTTCACACACTTACAAACTCCGACAAGATATTGCTTCACACACAGACAACCGCTGTACTGCCGACAGACCAGCCGTCAACCTTGCATTAGGGGGAGAATGGCGCATGTGTATTTCATTTTGACGTTGCGCGACTTTTGGGCCACGTGGTATTTAGCAATCATGAGCCTACTATATATATCTAGTTAACAATGGATGGTCATATTAAGGGTCTATTTAAATCGTTCACTAATCACCCTAGGCAATAAATAAACGATCAGGTGTATAAAGCAATAAATAAATTTGGAAAAGATGCCGATTATTAGAAATCCCAGGAAATAAATAGATCTGCAAATGTATATAATATGGCTTTCTGAGAATTTATAGAAAATCTTACAATTTGAATGTGCTAATACAGTGTTATACAGTGGTTTACAATCGAAAATGAACTTGATGATATTTTATAAGCTTGGAAATGTTTATGTTTGAACTCTATATCTATTTAACAGTAACAAATGTTTTAAATTAAAATATTACGAAAGTATATTAAATCTGATATTTACACAAATTCTGCTATCTACACTGCACATTGAATGTACTCTATTTACATATATTTTCTTTAAATATACGTGGGTAAACTTTTACATTTCTTTTTCGTGGGCATTTCTCAATGTCATCTAAATATGTACTTTTCTTTTAAGAGTTAATAATCCATTCCAAACATTAGTAATACTTTAACTAGGTCTTAATTGAATCTTCATTGTTTCATGGGATCGAGACGGCGTTTGATTTATTCCTGGTATTTTTGAATGCGTAACGTATGTAAATGACTTATTTACATTATACTAGATATTTACGTGTAACCTACGTGTTTACCGACATGCCCTGACGGTGCGAGAAATTCGTTCGAGATCAAGTTCGCCTTGGAATTTACAGCGCGGCGGCGATAGTGGCGGTTATATGCGTTCCTGCTTTTGTATTGTGTGTGCATGGTTATTTGTACGTGTAGAGGTGTATCTGTGAATGTGGTTGACGCAATAGCGCGCGGGTAGTGAAGCGTAGCAGACAGACTGGCACGTCCTTTAGTAACGAACGCAAACCGCGTGACCGACAGACACGCGAGCCCGCAGCGACCATCAGCCGGACACCCACACAAAGACCGACCACTCGTTCGAAGTCCGGACGCCTGCTTGGTTACTTGTTTGATCGACAATACTCGCCCTTATTCTCTAGAGATGTTTGTCTGTATGATATCTAATTACTTCAATTACAGATTGCCTTAGAAATAAATAAATGTGAAAGGAAACTAAATTTTCAAGATACGAGGGCAATTCAAATTTAAATTGCATTTTGTTTTCTTCTGAATATGATTGAAGAGATACAGCAAAGCGGTTTTATATTATCGAAGTAGGCATGTTACCACCTAACGCCATAAATACCTGCAACTTGATTGTGCCAGTGCTGTCAGTTGTATTAACAATGTCGTGCAACATTGTGGAAAATCCTTTAAGTATTAAATTTCTTTTCAATCAAGGTGTAAGTACAGCGGACCGATTTTGATGTGGCCCGTTAGAAGTACCGCCCTCGAGATGCGCACAAAATTCATGGGTAGGGGAACCTCTGGCATTCAGTGTTTTATCCCTTTTTATCCCTTACTACGTCCCAATGCACCACTCGCACAAAGAGTTTGCATTTCATTTTTCCGAATACTGTCTCTATCTAACACTGACCCTTACTTGACGCACGTACAAATTCTCCCACAGGTCACATCAAAATCGGTCTGCTGGCTACTGATATTCATCAGAGACTTCATAAACAGTTTTGAGAAGAGTGCGTATCATTCAGAACTGCCTTTGAGTGGTGTAAATTCTTCTAGGATGATCGTGAACGGGTGTCGAACCCGCCGTTCGCTTGCTACCCGTTCAACGTCAGCTGTGAATCTTGGAAACTTTCAAAACTTTGATAAGCTAATCCGAAGCAATAGGCGCATATTTGTGAAGGAAATTACTGGGATTGTAAACAGCATTGGCAGTGTTCATACTATTGTCCACGACAAGCTTAAATTTGGTAACGTTAGTACCAGGTGGGTCCCAAAACAATTATCCGCAGAACAAAACCAGAAACGGCTTCAGGTTTGCAAGGAAACCCGGCTTTGTCGAGTATGAAGGCGATAACTGTTTATCACGTATCATACAACTGAGACTTGCGTACAACATTATATCCCAGAAAGCAAGATTGTTAGCACGGAAGGGTGTCACTCAAACTCATTTCTGCCCAAAAAAATCGAAGCACAACCATCAGCTGGCAAAGTATTGTGGCAAAAGGCAACTATATTCTAGGATATTTATGTTGATTTTCTAGAAGAAAGAAAAACGATTCATTCAACTTATTACAGTGTGGAAATTTGGTACTTTAAGACTTTTTTCTGCAATACCCTTCTTACAGTTTCATAAAAATATTAAATCTTCAGGATAACTTTCAATGTAATATTCCAACTCTGCGTTTTATACTTTCAAAGATACTGTTAGCGCGATTTTCGGTCAGCAATTCCGGATATTTACTTTTTGATAAATTGAGTCATGGTATACCACCATGTTCATATTCTGCGATTACTCTATAAATGGTTGCCTTTGAAATATTTTGATTGCGAAAAATGTTTACAATTTCTCGCTTAGGCACGTGTCCAACCAAAACGCTTTTTGGAATGTTAAGCTTGTACGACATAAAGGAGCAAATTATCTGCGAAATGTCATAATGTCAAGTTTGAGTATAAATGAATATTTATTTGTTTACCATCGTTACTATATTGTTATCTTTGAGCCGACGAGTGACATATTGCTGTGAACTGTGAGTTTGCTTATAAGGTCAGTCCACTGTTCATCCACAATATTTCCCTGCTAATTCAGTCGAAGATTCCGCTTGCTTGAGACAGCTTTATCTAGAGCTCACTCTCCACCGAGTAAGAAAGTGGAAACAAAAATATAAAAATCAAATTAACCCATTAGGCGCCGTTGATGCGAAAACGCAACATTATATAAATGATTTTTTTTTATTGGTTTCATATAATATTTTGAAAATTTGTTTATATGGTTTTTATTAAGGAAGGTTTTAAGTTGCTAATTTATATTTTTCTATTAACAAATATTCGTTACTATTGATTTTACAAATTTTTGAAAATAGCCAATTTCAGTGATTCGAACATGCTACCTTGTTTTTTTTTATAAAATAATAATCTTTTTTACTAAATGTATTTTTTTATAAGTATTATATAGATAATAAGTGTTGTTTTCACCTACATGAAAAAGAAAATATGTATATATATTTAAATAATAGTTACATTTGTTTAAACTTAATGTTGCGTTTTCGCATCAACGGCGCAATACACGATGTAAACTTTTCATGTTGGGGCGTGGCGTGCAAGCACAGCGCATGTGCTGTAACTTTGCTAGTCACGGCGTGGCTGTACGAATATCATTTTCGTTTTGAAAACATCATTAGTTACACATCGGTCTAATATTATTGTTATCGTGAAATTGTGAATATGAGTGGTAATAAAATGAAGTGGAAGGATATTTATGAGCGCAAAAGGGCTCTTACTATCGAAGAATTGGAAGCGGCGTTGGGAGATATTGGGTCGGAAGATGAAGTTGATGCTGTAATTATTCCCCCTGGCGTGGATGAACTAACGGATGAGGACGAAATAAATGAAAATTTATTGCAAGGTAAATTGTTATTTGTGATCTTCAATATTATTATTTTTATAACACAAAATATAATTTTTGTAGATGATGCTTTGCCCCAAGACGTAGCAGGAACATTTGAAATACTGACCGCGGAAAATAATTTTGAAGAGGACAGTAATGCACCCAGTACTTCAAAAAAACGGAAATCCATATCTTATAAAGCAAAGTGGAGAAAAACACATCCTAATTATAATAATTCGCCTATATTCCAAGAACATATACTAAAACATTTTATAAAAGAAACTTTCGTCATAAATCACCATTAGAAGTTTTCTTTTATTATTTTGACAACGAGGTGTTTGAAATGATTTTAAAATTCTCTCTAAAGTACGCCCAAGATAACAATCGACACGATTTTACTATGGAAATCTCGGATATAAAAAAGTTTATTGGTATTATGATATTATCTGGTTACCATACATTACCTCAGTTGATATGTATTGGAGTAGAGACGAAGATAAAGGAATCCAATTAGTAAAAGACTGCATGACACGGAACAGGTTTCGCAATATTAAAACAAATTTACATCTTTCTGACAATGGAAAACTTGATAAGGAAGACAAATTTTCCAAATTACGACCATTATTTGATGTGATTAACAGAAAGAATCTACAGTTTGGTGTATTTTCTCATAATCTTTCGGTTGATGAAGAGATGGTTCCGTATTTTGGCAGGCACTCATGAAAAATGTTTATAAAGGAAGAACCAGTGCGTTTTGGCTTTAAACTATGGTGTCTTTGTTCGGAAGACGGTTATTTATTTCAATTTATCCCATATGCAGGAGCACGTGAGAA
The DNA here is from genome assembly GCA_935421215.2 of Melolontha melolontha. NCBI lineage: Eukaryota > Metazoa > Arthropoda > Insecta > Coleoptera > Scarabaeidae > Melolontha > Melolontha melolontha. The sequence goes on along the minus strand of OW285239.1, from coordinate 5,749,950 downwards.
TAAAAGCGACATGGGTCTTGGAGCAGATGTTGTTATAAGTTTACTGAAAGTTTTAGATAATCCTAATCATCATAGAATTTTCTTTGATAATTTCTTCTCCTCATTCAAATTATTTCAGTATCTAACTGAGGAAAATATATGTGCTACTGGCACAGTTCGAGATAATAGAATCGAGAGATGTCCTTTAGATATACCAAAAGACATGAAAAAATAGGACAGGGGTTCAATTGATTACAGATGTGATTTAAATTCTAACATTTGCGTAGTAAGATGGAACGATAATAATATCGTAACCATGATGTCTAACCATCTACCAGTAAATCCAATCCACCAGGTCAAACGGTACGATATAAAATTAAGGAAGGAAGTAAGTGTTCCCCAACCATTTCTAATAAAAGAATATAATAAGAACATGGGAGGTGTTGACCTACACGATAATGGCATAGCTAATTATCGGATAAGAGTACGGGGAAAAAAGTGGTGGTGGTCCCTATTTATAAATACCATTGACAGCACCATTGTCAACGCTTGGAAAATTTATAATTTAGCAAATGACACTAAAATGTCGCAGTTGGAGTTTCGGTCGTATCTTGCAAGCTAGCGTATCTGTAAATACTGAAGATGAGCAAGGATCGGCTTCATTTTACAAAGGACGAGGCCGACCATCAAAATCAGAGCTTCTAGACGAGATGAGAACAGACACAGTTGGTCACGTCATTACTCGTCATCCCGAAAAATCAAGAAAAAGGTGCAGAAAATGTCATAGCCAGACAGTATATATGTGTCAAAAATGTAACGTTCACTTACATACTGCTTGTTTTGAAACTTTTCATAATATGTAATTACTATATTTTAATGTTATTTATAGTTGTTAACTAAAGAATATAGTTATTTTTGTATCTATTTGCAAATAAACGCATAATACTTAAAAATTTATTTTGTTACATTTAGTAACAGATTCCGCCGTTGATGCGAAAACGCAACATTATTTTTTTCAAAAACTATGAGAAAAAAATTTTTTTTTATTCAATTTTGACCAAACTATTGCTTATTAAACTAGTTTTACCTAAAATTAATATAAAATAACTGGTAGTTTATAGCGCGGCGCTTAATGGGTTAAAGTCACACTTTGATTTTACATGTTTATTTAAAAAAATATAAAAAAATTACTCTTTACAAAGTGTAAAGAGAGCTAAAGCATTAATAAACAATAGCTTGGAGGAAAAAGTCTGTGTGATAAAAACACGCACACAAAGAAAAGCCTCCTGTGACTCGCGAGCAAAAACTAAAATTAATAGATTGTTAAGAAAATTCTCAAATTTAAAATATAAATTATAAACCCCACAATTCAAACGTAAATAAGACTAAACGTCAACTCGTAAATGACATTACTCGTGCGCACTAAACACAAGTATAAAATTTCCCACCAAAATCCTGAATAAAATGTTCTACCGTATGTCCCCGGATTGAGTTTACAAGAGGAAAGAAAAATTTATTTTTGATTTTACAAAAAAGTGCTAAAGGAATAAAATTTTTTGCTTAATTTCAAATGACCAAATCTGTAATTAGAATTTCAGTACCACTTATCTATGTTCTAAAAAATTTTTTTTTTAATTTTTTTCATCGCAGTACATCTATTATTTTTTAATGGTAGAAGCCTTTGACTTGAAAATGTCATACACTAATTTATTTGTCAAAAATAACTTCAAACTGTAATTCTGTAAGTTTTGGTGAAAATGTTAACGTTATCACAAAAAATATATTTAATACAATGTTACGGTATTGGGGAAAAGAGCTATCGTATTGCTGAAGAATTTAATACAAAATTTCCCGAAGTAACTGTTTCCCGTATGGGTATAAGGAAGTTGGTGAAAAAATTTTTGGAAACTGGTTCTGTTCTGAATTTAAAGAAAAAGAAAATAGTAAGTGATGAAGATGATGCTACTACAGTTTTAATTTTGGAGTCGGTGCAAGATAATCCTAAACTTTCATTGCGGAGACGGGCGCTTCAACTGAATATGAGCAAATCCCATATTCAAAGAGTTTTGAAGGAACGTAAATTATACCCCTATAAACCGATTTTTAATCATACGTTAGAACCGGGAGATGATGAGAAGCGTCTTTATTTTTGCATGTGGATGGGAGATGAAATATTGGAGAACCAAAATTTTCACAAAAGCATTGTATTTTCCGATGAAGCAACTTTTTCTAGCAATGGTACCGTTTCGTCACAACATGTTCGTTATTGGAGTGATACTAATCCTCACTTTAGAATTGCATCAAAACGTCAATACTTTGTTAAGGTAAACGTGTGGTGTGCTGTTTCTTATCATGGAATAATAGGGCCATATTTTTTTGATGCTAATGTAAATCAGCATAATTATTTGGAAATGTTGAGCAATTTTTTCTGGGATGGTTTAAGTGAACTCCCACTTGCTTATCGGCAGAGGATGTATTTTCAACAGGATGGTTGTCCGGCCCACCGTTCGCGCATCGTAGCTGCCTGGCTCAATCAAAAATTCGAAAATAATTGGATTGGCTGGAATGGTCCTGTTTTGTGGCCTCCAAGAAGCCCTGACTTAACTATTTTAGATTTTTATTTGTGGGGACGGTTAAAGCAACTAGTCTACATGGACAACTTGCCTAACAATGTGGAAGTATTAAAAAATCGCATTAGAGATGCTGTTGCATCCTTGACGCTTGAAGAAATTCGCAACAGTTACAAGGAACTGCGGCTTAGAGTCGAATTGTGTGCTGAAAGGGGTGGCGAATTAATAGAATAGTTTTAAACATTATTGTTTCTAGCCTAATCTTTTTTTTATTGTTGTGATTGAAATAAAAAATAAAAATTTGTAATTCTAAATAGGGGGTTGACAGTTTCGTAATTCTAATTACAGATTTGGTCATTTGAAATTAAGCAAAAAATGTTATTCCTTTAGCACTTTTTTGTAAAATCAAAAATAAAATTTTTTTTCCTCTTGTAAACTCAATCCGGGGACATACGGTAGAATATCCTGACAAAAAAAAACTCCCTCAAAAAATATGGTAATTTTCTTAGCTATCTATCTTAATCTAATATAGAAATAATTCAATATTACAAATAAACACAATTATCATAGAATTAAAGTGAATAGAATTTATACAATATATAATTTATAAAACTAACGTGAAAAGTACTTACGTACGCAAACTTTTTTTCACACAAAAAACTAATGCGAGAGATATCAAGAATAATATGAATTAAATCAAAATACGAGATCACCACCACTCGTAATGCGTAAATGAAATATTAAATACACATCAAAAACACTCAAGACAAAATAAACCGAAGTTAAATCAAATATAAAAATATAGAAGTAAAAAATGATGTTTTTTACCTCCAACCGTACAATGCTACGAACCTGATATCTCTGAATTCAACCGGACACACAATCGGGCATCAGGTGCAAAAGCTTCAATATAATACCGCAAGTCGGACAATTTCCGATTCAATAAATCAATGTACAGTCACAGTCATTACAATATCCAATAAACATTTAAATATACTTCAATACAAAAATAAATATGCATGTTAAATAAATGTAATAAATTCACTAATTGTTCAAAATTATTCTTCGGGAAAAAAATCATGACAATATGTTACGCGGCTTTCAACGCACCACGATTTTATTTTTTGAGCATTTCTTTGCACCATTAGACACGAGACTTATTTTGAGCGATAGTTAAATTATGCGGGATCCAACGCGAATAAATATTTTTCACGGTTAAATGTTCAGGCAATATATTATGTATGTTTGTCATGTCATGATCTTGCATTATCACACATCCTGTATAACATCGATGTTTTCTAGCACAACAACGGATTTTCGACCACCTTGTTCACAATCGTCCGTGGTCACGATTCAGTTCACTAAACCAGTGATATACAGTGGTCTTAGATCGTCTTTTATTCTCAAAAGTTGAAGTGAAATGATGATGGGCGCACTATTGTTGAGATAATACAAGTCAAAAGTTATAATAAATCATCACATGAAAATTTTCACGAGCCAATTCCATTTTTTGACTGATCTTCAAGTCACTGTAAACTATATAAATAGCGACCGTTATATTTATACGAGTATACTTAACATCTATAACAAGTGTTCATTTGAAAAGTCAATCTAGTAGCACGTGATTTACTGAGAACATTTTGAAGTATGTCGTAAATTAAATTTACTACTTAACCTACGAAGTCGTATATTTTGACAGTTTCATACATACAAATAAATAACAAATAATAGGTATTTATTGAAAACTATAACACATGTTGAAAATGTTGTCCTTCAAGATCAATGTAATTTAAAATCCTCCGTTCAAAATTTCTGATGATATTCTGCAACATTACTGGATTGTTATTAATTTCCATGCATTTCTGTTCGATTCTCTGTAGCATATCATTCAAATTCAATATAGGTGTTCGAAATATGTTATTTTTTAAATACGGCCACAAAAAGAAGTCGCAAGGTGTTAAATCGCATGAACGTGCAGGCCAGGCAATTTCAGTATTTCGACAAATTATTCGCTCATCAAAAAATTATCTTAAATAATCCAAAGATTCTGCAGTACAGTGATAAGGTGCTCCGTCTTGTTGGAAATATGCATTTTGTAGTTCATCATCATGCAACTGATTGACAAATGGTTGTAAAATTTCCGTACGGTACCTTTGAGCAGTTAACGTTCCCTGAAAAAATATTGGTCCAATGATTCGCCTTTGGCTTATCGCTGCCCAAACACCAATTTTCTCTGGATGCAGCGATTCTTCATTAATTACATGTGGATTCTCACTACTCCAAATTCTTGTATTTTGTGAATTTAGGTAACCCGTTTTATAAAACCATGCTTCATCAATAAAGATGACTCTTCGCGAAAGTTCTCCATTATTGTTCATATTTACAAACCAATTACAAAACTGTAGTCTACGTGGGTAATCAATTTCTAACAATTCTTGTACTGCTGTGATACGGTATGGATAAAGTTGCATATCTTTTTTTAATAACTTGTGAGTTGTACCAACAGATAGGTTTATTTGTTGACTCAAATGTCGAACAGATGTTTGTGGTTCATTTTCCATTATTTCTTCAACATGATTGACAACTCGAGGTGTACGTTTCTTAACTGCTCCGCTGCCTGATTTTCTTAAGAGACTACCAGTTTCAGAAAAAAGTTTTAAAGTTCTATCCAAAGTATTCTTAAATTGTATATAATCTATTACAAAATGTGGAAACTCAACTTGAAATTCTACCATGCAATCTTGAACTGAATAAACCCATAAACCATCAATTTTAATACCACTTCGAAAATAAGTCTGGATTAAAAAAAATTTATGTTTTAAAGTGAAAGCCATTTTAAAACTGAGAAGCAATTTATTTAAACCAGAATCGACGCACGATTATTTTATGCACTAACTGATATTTGTGATTGACATTATCAAATATCATTTGGATTTACGTTTACGGAACAACAAACACATGATAGTATAAGAAATACACTGATTTTAAGTTTCAAATAATTTAATCTAACTTTCCACTACAATATCGTTTCATCACACTGTGACTTCATCAGGAGGATGAATAAATGGTAAATTTACTCAATTCACTCAAAGGATATCCGAACATCAAAATAGTTATAGAAATAATAAATCAGATTCAACTTTTGCTAATCATTGTATAGAGAATAACCACAACTTTAATACGAACTTCAAAATTCTTCATATTCAAGAAAAAAGTAAAAAACTAGATTTGCTAGAATCATTAGAAATTTCTAGATATAAGAAATTAAGGTTAGTATTAAACGACCAAACAGAAATTTGTAATTCCCCCCTACTTTCATTAAATTTATAATTATCAGGCTTTGTATATATACCTTGTACATTTGTAAATTTACCATTTATTCATCCATTATTATATAACAATATTATATAACACAGGCCTGTTATTGAATCGTATAACTTTTTTTCTAACTAAAATCAGTTTGTATTGACTTTAGGATTACATTTTTTTTCATGATCTGACAATCACATTCATTTATCTGTAACTTTGAAACAAATAAAAATGGATATACAAGTTTTGCGTTTTTGTTACTTGAAATGAAGTCTACCTTACACTCCTAAAATTTGAACATAACGATACGGGACTCTTGAATATTAATCACGCATCATTTAGAAATATTTATTAACATAAAAATGAACAACATAAAATATAACGATTCCTTCAACATAAATAAAAAATTTAAATTGGAAGTATATTATGTATTATGTAATTATGTGTCTTTTAAAGTTTCAAGTTTAACCATATTTATTGAAATAAGAAATAAACAACATAAAGTATATTGTGAAACAACTTCTTTGTGGACTCCAAATATTTTCCATTTGAGAAAAGATTTATTCACATATATATGTAGAACCAAAAGCGCCAAAACAGAGCACATGCAATTTACTTGGAACAACTAAATCTCTCCGGCAATGACAAACAGCAATTTAAAATAATATAATAACTCTAACAATTTATCGTTAAGAGTTATCTTCCAGATTATTTTCGTAATTCCGTAAATTTTGCTTTCCATAATTCTGAAGTTGTTCAATAAGTTTGATTTCAAAATTATCAAATTCTATCCACTCAAAAATTGACAAATCGAATGGGATTATTAATGGGTCTTTTAAATCTGGTTTAATTAGAAAGGAAAATATAGGCGTACAAACTTCAAAATCTTCGCATCTTTTAGAAAATTCATCCTTAAGTGGTTCAACCTAGATTTGAGGTTCATCTTTGTCTATGGTCGATGTATTTGCAATCGCTTTAACATTTGGGAAGTAATTGTAGGCACTAATATTACAGGAAAATATATTTAATTTTGTGAAATCTTTTAAAAGATGACAAAACTTGATCATGGTGTAGAGTGCCACTGAGAATTATACCTCGTGTCATAGGTTACCGACGCCTGTGGTGTGACGAATATATTTTAAATATTTTTAGTCATTCTTTTTCTCGCTTATAAGACGAAATTTGGGGAAAATATTTTGAATATATATTGTGTATAATTACATCATCATACGTTGTCTCTTTATTTCAAGGGCACTCAGTATATCTATAATATCAAACTTTACAAGGAATATGTTAGATGGCACTAGGTAATGCTTGTGTTGCCAGTTGCCGGATACATGAGTAGCCATCTCCTTGAAAAAATCTTATATCCCTTCTATACAATTCTTCTCCTAATACATTTTCTGTAAATATAAATTTGTAAATAAGATAATAACTAGAGCAGACCAATTTCCGTGCGCGCCATGAGCGCCGGTGTGGGAGTGTAATTCGTAATATATTAGAATATGCGATAGAATAGGGACGCAACATGAGCTTGTTACCGATATAAGTATAGAAGTAGAGACATTTATTCTATCAGAAATAATTAAATATACATTTGGTTTTCTGCTATTAATGTAATATGCATAAACACACGAAAAATAAGAATAGTACATATTATAGCAGCGTTATGTACCTATAAATAAAATGGAAAATGTATGAAATCAGTGATTGTGTGCACGACAGAGGATTTAAAAAAACACATACCGTTTTAAGCGTCTTCCAAGGATTGACAAACTGGAGAAACTCGATTGTATATTTTCAACATCAGGTGCGTTTCTAAGGTTATTTCTGAAGAACATGTTCGCCGTGAGGAAAAAATATGTTTATATTCGGAAAACGAGCGTTCTACATCTAGTGATGTTATATTCGCATAATCAAAATACTTTTTTAAGCAACTTAACGCATCTGAAGACGTGCCCTCACAAATACGTGTTAAGGTGTCAAAATCTGCATTTCTGTCTAAAACACTTTCAAATTTAATTAGAACACTTTCACTTTTTGCCTCTTCTACAGCACACAGTTGTGCGTGAACATCTTTAACGATTTGCAGTGATTCCTCTAACTACAGCGACGAATTTTCTAATTTTGTTATTGCATCTTCTAGTCCCAAGTAATTCTCACGAATACTTTGTAAGTCCATTTTAATCTGGGCATCATGAAATTTTTTCTGGCTTGTATTGATAGCTGCACTTTCTTTCGGATCGAATGATAAAACCACGTCCTTAATTTATTCAAAATGTTCATGATAGTAAAACCCCGCCCGTAGCCACGTACCCCAACTTGTCAGAATCGGCTGTAGTGGCTCAGGGGTATGGGGACACAATTCGTGAAATTTCCGAATACGTTTTGGAGATTTCAGGAATACTGCCTTTATACTCGATATTAAAGCATCTACCTCTGGATAATATCTACGAACCTGTTCTGCCACAAGGTGTAGAGCATGGAGTTTACAAGTAATATGTAACAAGTTAGGACAATATTTTCTAAGAGACCGGCCTACAGAACACATGGTTGCGGCACCATCGGTCATAAACATTAATACTTGGTCTTTCGAAAGTTTTAATTTTTCCAGAGTATCTAATAGCACCTCTGAAATTTTTTCGGGATTACATTGTTCTAGTCGTCTGGATGCTAATAAAATTGAAGACGTTGGTTGATGTGGTTCCATATTACGCGCCATCACATTAACTACAGATTGTTTTTTGCTGTCAGTTGTTTCGTCCACACATAACCACAGTTTTTTATTTTTCAGTTCGGCTTTGATTTTATTTTCAACCTGTTTACGCACCGATGGTAAATTCCTTAGTAACGTTGTCGTGCTCGGTAATATTTGATTCGCGTATTTATTCCAAAATGAAATAAATGAATCATCACTTAACAAGGTAAACGGCAGTGTACACACAATCATAGTTACACATAGTTCATGTATAAACTGTTGTCGATTAATTTTGTTATTATTGTGCTTCGAACTGCTTACGTGTTCTTTACAATGTGTTTTTGACCACACATTAGATATGTATTGCACACTAAACATTTAATTTTTGAGCCATCGTATATTAAGTCCGGGAAATCCATAATAAACTTATTCACTTCATCTGACAACGGTCGTTTTCTCGATTTATGTGTCGACGAAATTTTATTACGTATGCTTACACTTACATGCAGTCTAAGCAAGTACCAAACACATACTGAATGATTTTTATTAGTTCTGAGGCAATACAATCATCCTCACATCGGCGCACATGGCGCGCACGGAAATTGGTCTGTTCTAATAATAACAAATCAAAACGTTATACCGTGACCAAGTTTACCAATATTCTGTTTTGCAAATACATATTTTGATGACGGCGTAAATATTCCCAGTGTTCTGCTAAGAGACAGACGAACTTAACTGAACTAAATTTAATTTGGTGATGAATATATAATTTTGGCTCGCAGATTTAATTTTATTTTCGATAATGCAGGTAATGTGTTGAAAGAGATGAGCAACTCCAGAAAATCGAAATCAAAATCGAAACATTCTACACGTCTTATTAGGTCTCGCATATAATAATTAAAGTAAATAAAAAAAAAATAAGACCACTAACTGGAATTGCTACGGACAACTAAAACGAGAAGGTACTGCCGAATGGTGTGATGAAGCGAGACGGTATTAGTAATCAGACACACGTGCCACAATGGTACAGGGCTCCAGGCTGAACGCCGAGAACAAAGATTGAAGAATACCGATTCTGGCGACCAAGTCGCTATTAACGGTTTTGTAAATTACGGAACGAAATCGTTATACTCCATTTAAAGGCATCAACATCAACGTTTTAAGTTGCGCTCCACAGAAAATAATTATATTTACGTCGCCAGTTAGTTAACGTGAGAATAAGATAACAATTTCAAACAATGTTGTTATTTGATTAGCATTTCAGATGAGGAAGGAGGTCAATTTTATAAGGAATTAGTTGGTCTACTGTGCTCGTTCGAGTCAATCTACGAGGGTGATTTGATGGGAGAGTAAAATATATATTTTAACCCATTAGCTTCCCTGATCCCCAAATGGGGATTCGCGAATTTTATTTTTTAACATATTTTAAAATGTTATTATCTTTAGTGTAATGTACACTAACTGAACATGAAAATGAAAAATTTTATATTTTAGTGTTGGTAACCCTGTAAGCATGTTATGCGCGTTATTTTATAAACTATACACAAAAGTTGATGGTCGAATATTTACATTATTTCTAATAATATCTTTTGTGCTTATTTGATTAATTTTGTGCCAGTTTTGTGAATTCAAGTAATAATACATTCCTTTAGTTGATATTAGAATAACAGGTGAGCAAATATAATATTTATTATAAAAAATATAGTACAAAACACCTTGATCCCCATTTGGGAATCATGGAATTTACTATGTAAAAAAATCATATGGAGAGCGTTATGTTAGTTTTATTCACAGTTGCTGTTTTTTCTTGTTTCCAATTCAGTATGGGTTCTAGAAAATTCCTTACTATCGCAGAACTTGAAGAAATATTGGAAGATCATGAATTTTTTGCTGATCAGGAACAAGAAGTCATTGATATAGTCGAACTGCCGCCCAATAATATCGATGTTATATCAGATTTCGAAGAATTTGACGATAATATTTTAGAAGTCACTGTTCCACAAGACGTTCCTGGACGACTAGAAATCCATTCCAGCGCTCTGAATGATGATCAAGATCAAGCATCTACAGTAAAATCAAATGGTAAATTCTTGCCAAAAACTGTTCCACAAGAAGTTCCTGGACAACTAGAAATCCATTCCAGCGCTCTGAATATTGATCAAAATCAAGATCTATAGTAAAATCAAAAGGTAAATTCTTGCCAAAAACTGTTCCACAAGACGTTCCTGGACAACTAGAAATCCATTCCAGCGCTCTGAATATTGATCAAAATCAAGATCTATAGTAAAATCAAAAGGTAAATTCTTGCCAAAAAGTGAGTGAAAAAAGCAGGACATAAATTTGACTAATACATCATTTGAAAGCAACAATGTATCTGAATTGAAATCACAGATTATTCAAAACTTGAAAGGTAAATCACCGGTTCAGATATTTGAAGAACTTTTCGACGAAGATTTACTAAACAATATATCTATCCAAAGTGTAAATTACGCTAGACAAAACAACAGACATAACTTTGAACTTTCCACAAATTGTTTTAAAAAGTTTATTGGAATTTTCTTGCTATCAGGGTACCATTCGTTGCCCCAAGAGCAGTTATATTGGTCGGAGGATGAAGATATAAATCTTACATGCGTTAGAAACTGCATGCCTAAGCATAGGTTTTTGGAAATAAAAAAAAACCTGCATTTTAACGACAATAGTCCCATATCCACCAGCGATAAACAAGACAAACTATTTAAAATCCGTCCTTTGATAAACAAATTGAACACAAATTTCAAAAAAAAAACCTGCATTTTAACGACAATAGTCCCATATCCACCAGCGATAAACAAGACAAACTATTTAAAATCCGTCCTTTGATAAACAAATTGAACACAAATTTCACAAAGTTCGGTATATTTGCACAAAAACTTTCAATAGATGAGCAAATGATGCGTTACTATGGCCGCCATTACCTGAAACAGTTTATTAGGGGAAAACCAATAAGATTTGGATTCAAACAATGGGCTATGTGCTGCTCTAAATCTGGCTATTGTTTTCATATAGATATTTATGAAGGAAAGAGCCAAGAAGTACAACTTGTAAGTGGTGTTGGAGCTTCTGTGATAATGAAGATGACCTCTTTTTTGCAATATCCGTCAGAATATGAAATATTTTTCGATAACTTTGTCACCAGCTTTGATTTATTGTTGAAGTTGAGAGAACTAAATATAAAGGCGGCTGGAACAGTATGCTATAATATCATAAAAAAAGAGGAACGCGGGGCATACGATTATCGTTATGATGAAAAAAATAAAATATTTGCGTTGATTTGGAATGACATAGATGTGTTAAAATGCTATCGAATTACTTAGGATTGCAACCTATAGAAAAAGTGAAAAGATATTGTAAGAAAGAAAAAAAAGAATGCCATGTCGATAGACCAAATATTGTCGGACAATACAATAAACATATGGGAGGGGTCGACAAGTTAGACTGGAATGTGCAAAAGTATCGAATCAAATTTAGAGGTAAGAAATGGTATTTCCCTCTTTTCACAAATACGATTGACGTTGCGGTTGTTAACGCCCACGCTCTTTATACTGCATGCACTTTATACTAAATGGAAGCATCCCATTATTAGATTTTAGACGCATTATTGCCAGAACTTATCTGAAGAAAGAATCATTATCCGATCCTAAATTTGCCGCAAGACCAAGTTCTAGTAAGGTGAGGAAAAGCCGCGTGCCTGACGATGTTAGATTTGATCCCATTGGACATGTTTTGGAGCGAACGATTGATGGAAAACAAAGAAAATGTGCCACATGTGACACAAACGTTCGCAAACAGTGTAAAAAATGCAATATTGGACTGCATATGGAATGTTTTCCTAATTGGCATAAATTATAAATATTTTTCTTTAGTTTGAAATGTTGGTTCAGTTTTTTTTAAATTTTTGTAACGGCAAGTGCCATGGGTCCCAAATGGGACTTAAATTTTTTTTTTTTTAAATGGCGTATATTTATTTGACAACGAATAAATTGACCTATTACCTTTAATATAATCCTATTTTTAATTTCACAAACGCAAACAACGGGTATGAAGTAGGCGTAGCACTGTAATCTGATAATTTTTTAAGAAGGACTGACTGCAATATCATATGAATGTAAAAACTAACGATAAAGATATAGATAAAACTGTCGACGTAGTTTGTATATCGGTACATATTGTAAAATATTTGTCTTTCTGGGTTCGTTTAATTAAAACTAACGGTAATTAAAATACATTACATTAATAATAAAACAAAATAGACTAAATAACACTTAAAGCTATTACTAATAATAACAGTATTTATTTCACAGTATTTATTTATATCACAATATTTGACGCCGGTTGCTGGTCGTCTGACCTTCGTCCTTCATCTTCGAGGGCGCCTATACGCATTCGAGAATAGTTCCGGACTCCTTTTTGGAGGTCTAGGAGACTTGATAATGTGTTCCGCGGGTGATGTCATCGCTCGCCCGACGTATCGTTGGATAACTCACAACACAATAGGATGCAAAGACAGTTCTTAAATAGAACGAACATTAGAATGAATAATAAAAAACGCTATTTTAAAGAGAAATATGAAATTATTAAAACTAATTGTATATTCGAGGATATAACAAAACTTCTTTCACAACTAGAATTTTATAACACAAAGAATAGAACATGAAAACCCCTCTCTAATGTACTTATCCTCAAGTAGGTTTTGATTTTTAACTTTTGAAGTTTATTACAAATTAATTACTGAATTGTCAGTGTTTGACACACCCATCGAAGAAATGATAGTGGGGTTAAGATATGCGATAAAATTTTGTGTTCAGTTGGGTAAAATTCTAGCTGAAACTTTTGAAATGATTAAAACTGCATACCCAGCTGATAGTTTATCAAGATGTAGAGTGTTTGAATGACATAAGAAAATTTAAAGGCAGTTGTGAATCAGTGAAAGGTGAACCTCGACGCGGGCGACCGCCAACTGCACAGATTGATTCACGCAACATGATCGTCGGATTGGCATATACCGAATTTCTGACATTGTTAATATGCCTTATGGTTTCACTCAAAAAATTATTCATGAAGATTTAAGGCACCGAAAGGTCGCGGCAAGTTGTGCAGTACAACTCGAAAATCGAATTGAAAATGGTTGCAGAGAGATTGCCGAAAGCTCGTTCAGAAAAGAGCCCTTGGCAAGGCTTAGTGACACCTACACAAAAAAACAATTAACAGATTTCGGTCGTGAAAATCTACTCTTCAATATATATATATATATGTATATATATATATATATATATATATATATATATATATATATATATATGTATATATATATTGATATGATACAGATATAGCTGGTATATTTAAATAGACATCACGTTGGTTCGACAAATGATTAACTTAATTTATTTTGAATAGATTAGTTGGGCGCCTTATAAAATGTGATAAACTATCTCAAACCACGCTATCTCTGCATTACTTCGCCAACTAGACTCAGGGTGCATGAAAACTGTATAAATATAGTTAAATTAAATAATATATCTCAAGCTCTTCGCGAGTGATTGGTTGCTGCTTCCTTATTAGTTATTCAAATATACAATAGTCAAAAGAAATAACCCCTACAACTAAATCTACACCAATAAAAGATTCATATAAATATAAAAATAAAATATTTATTGAATGAAAAATAGGAAACTGTACTAAAATTAACAAATATAGTGGATAATGTTAAGTTTATGAACTAAATATGTGTGACAACAAGGTGTTAAAAAGAAAAGGTTATGTGTATAACGTTATAATAAACATATGGACTAAATTACAAAGGATATCTTTAATAAATAGGTGAGTACCTTTTAAATTAATAGTACAAAGTAAAATTGGTATTTAATTTAGTAGAAATTTGAGTATAGGATGTTATATGATTAAGGTAAAGAATTCGAGAATCTTTATTTATATGTGTTGATTTAATATTGTTAAAATAAATGCTAAAGACGATATATTTTTAACCAGTATTAATAGTAAACCTGTTGTACTGATTTGTAGATTACACGCTTCAATGTTGATGGGTCTCGACGATGTATAATTGTCCGATCGCTATCCAAGGTTCTGGCGGCGGGTTATAGGTGACGCTCTGGAAATATTTCCTCGGACTTGGTTCGAAACGGCTTGTATCTCCCTGCGGCCTTGTATGACTGCTGGATACGAGGTATTGACTTGAATTGACGAGAATCTGATCAGTAAATGGTCTGTAATTCTTTCTTGGTTGGATATCTCGGGAATTTAGTGTAATTGTAGATGATATTTTAACGGTGACGCTTAATTATGCGTTTATACGTAGAAGTCTGATTATCTGTTTGAATTTCACTAGTTATCTATATCAGTATTTATGCAGGATGTTTTTAATAACTTTCTCGATGAATACACGTTTTAAATTAATGATATTTGAGAATTTCTAGGAGTAGATCAAAAAAATGCGTCTATTACTTTTATTAATTTTGCAAAAGATGATGCCGATAGCGTCTGTTTTTATATCAAAGCCTAGTTATCTTATATGCCAAAAAGTCTCGAAGTTTTGCCTTTTTAACTACTTTCTTAGACAAAAATTAACTATTTTTAATATTTTTTCTAAATTAAAATATTTTTCAACAAATTCTAAAGTACGTTTTATATAAATCTTAATGCTAATTTTTGTGTACTGCGCACGATAAATATTTACATTGCGGGTTAATTTTCCTTATCAATTAGTGGTCGTGTTCCACCTTCTGTGATGATAATTATTATACCTGGTCTCCTTATTGAACGGGTACGGTTTACCTATTTGCAACGTATGAATCTAGGGGCCGTATCGACGATAAATTAGGGCCCTATAATATAATAATAAAACGCTGTTAATTTCAAGTATATAATAAAAAAATATCTGTACATTGGGTTCATATACAAAGAAAAAATTACAAATCGTGTGGCAACATGTGTAGTGGATACATATAGATATATAAAGCTAATTTATTTGTAATACACATTAAAATTTTTATGTGTCACCGCATTTCATAAATCATCTCTGATTGAGTCGTCTTGCAAATCGGTGTCTGTGTCTGAATCGTATTGCCAATTTATAATTAAAGGTGCTACTATTTTACACATGCGCATATATTCGTCCTCTTTTCCTATTGCGTGTTTAACAGCATTTTTCCAATTTACAGCAGTTATATGTTATGTGTGTTACACTGTTTTCACTAAATTTCGGTGTTTAATTTGTTCGTCTTATGGTATTTTTCAGTTGGGCCCATATCAATTCAATGGGATTGAAAATGCAATGGTATGGTGGTAAACGCAAAATTGTATGTCCTGCTTCTTTGGCTCTGTTATCCACATAATAATGCTTTAAATTTTCTTTTGTCTTCATCACCTCTATTAATTGTTTTTTTGTATAATGATTCTCAAAATATAAATCGGTTGCTTCTAAAAATGTTTTAATATCTTTCTTATTATTACATTTTGTAGGAACTTTGGTTTGCTGTCGAGAATGATACGGAGCGTTGTCCATCACTTTCACACTATCTGTTGGTAAATTTGGCAGCAAAGTGTCACAAAACCATTCTTCAAATAAAGATGAGGTCATATCATCATGGTAATCTAAACTTGAGGATTTAACATTTTTAGCAGATAATAGCGGCTGTCCGACCCATCCTTTTTCTGACCCAGCATGAAGAATGATTATTCTCTTCCCTCTCGAAACCGGCCCGTCCAACTGACACATACTTGAACTATCCCCCCCAATCTTTGCAAATTGTGTCATGGGTGTCATACCACGTCTCGTCTAAATAACATTTGAATCGTCCTTCTTGTCTATACCTTCTAATTGCGGTTAAGTATTCGTATCGAAGTTTCTGTAACCTCGGGCTTTCCATAATTGTGCGACGTTTGTCTATAGTGCGAAACTTAAAACCAGCTTTCTTTAGCGTTCGCCACAAGGTTGCTTTAGAACATTGAATATTTATAGGCCCATCACTGATTCTTTTATGTAAGCAGTCAAGTGTAGATACAACATTTCCTCTGTAGAAGAAGTATACTTGCTGCCTAATAATATCAATTTCATACAATTCAATTTTTCTCGGTGCTCCTTTGTCACTTCTTTGCTTTCGAGGCCCTGCGTTATTCTTAATTATTTTATATATTGTTCCAAAAGGCACCTTGGTTAATTGCGACGTTCGTTGAATGTTCTGGGTTTGTAGTTCGTTATTTTCTTCCATCAGGGTGTGATAGACATTGAAAATTATCTGTTTTGCATCTTCTGATATATGCTTTCTCTGTCGTGCTCCAACAGTATTATCACTATCCACATCATAATCACTAACCCTTTCAGCAAAAGGTCGCCACATGTTCGTTAAGTAAAGAGAGAAAAATCAAATATGTATACAGCAGTAAAGATTAACAATAAATGATAAATAGACTCAATATTAGATGTAATATATATCAACTCTCCTAACTATATTTACTTAAATTTTGTTTAATAAATATAAGCACTTGTTTCATCTAAATTGTAATTTAATTACTATTTAACTATATATAATGACTATATATTCAAATTAACAACTGTTGGTACTTATATTATTATTAAATTTTATTTCATCTAAATTGCAGTAATTACAATTTACTTAAATTTTGTCATTACGGACCTCAGCAGTTTGTCTGCGTAAAAGATAATCGTATTGAGTGGCCAGGTAGTTATTGCCGCAGATGGTGAAATAAAAGCATTAGAGGCGTTCAAAGTTATATTCTTAAGATTTGAAATAAACTATATATATATATATATATATATATATATATATATATAAGGTAAACTTAATGAGTCGGCGATTAAAGGTCTGGTTTACTTCAAAGTATATATATTTAAAACAACCCTACATGTTTCGGCAATGATGCCTTTGTCAAGGGAATAAAAAATATTTTTTATTCCCTTGACAAAGGCATCATTTCATATTTTGTATTCTCTTGACAAAGGCATCATTGCCGAAACATGTAGAGTTCTCTTTAAGACTGTTCTTTCACGTAAAACACCAGGAAGATCATACACAGACAAATATATATATGTATATACATATACATATATATATATATATATATATATATATATATATATATATATAAGGTAAATTTAATAAGTCGGCGATTAAAGGTCTGGTTTATTACTTCAAAGTATATATATTTAAAATATATATACTTTGAAGTAATAAACCAGACCTTTAATCGCCGACTTATTAAGTTTACCTTATATATATATATATATATATATATATATATGTATATACATATATATATATTTGTCTGTGTATGATCTTCCTGGTGTTTTACCGCGTGAAAGAACAGTCTTAAAGAGAACTCTTGATATCCCGATGTTTTCGATAAACTCTTCTTCATATTCTACTATAATTATACTTTGAGCCACCGAAGAATATTAACAAGTTAGGACACCAAGAGTCCTCTTCAGAACTGCCCTTCAACGCGGAAAATCATACACACATCTTCGACTGCATCAGAATCCATAGGTATTTATGTACATATTAGTATTAAAATTTTAAATTAATCGACATAATTTCATAAAAATCATTTTGGAAGAAGTAACTCAGAATATCAGAATGCAAATCAATTAATATTACTTAATCATTAGGTATTTATTTTTGTAATTTTTTCAATATCAATTATGTCTGTTTATGATATTTTTTTCATTTATATATTGCGCTATATTCGTAAGTATATATATATATATATATATATATATATATAGTAAACCTAATCAGTAGGCGATTAAAGGTCTGTATATTACTTCAAAATATATGTATTTAAAAAACTCTACATGTTTCGGCTGTATACGCCTTTTTCAAGAGAATACAAAATATGATTCATATTTTGTATTCTCTTGAAAAAGGCGTATACAGCCGAAACATGTAGAGTTTTTTAAATACATATATTTTGAAGTAATATACAGACCTTTAATCGCCTACTGATTAGGTTTACCATATCATACCAAGGTCACGAAGTTATTATATATATATATATATATATATATATATATATATATATATATTATAGCAATGCAATTATGGACATGGTATGGTATGGTAGATTATGAACATGTGCGTCAGAGAGCAAAATCGTAAACAAAAACTGCGCGGCGGTCAATGAAGCCAGTGCTGATAATAAAAGTTAGCATAAGAAACGTACAAATACTGAGAAAGGATGCTGGAGTCGATTCCCGCGAGAAACCGCGAGGGTATGCGAAAGAGACCGGGCGACTCATGGACATGCGTTATAAAAGAAATGCGGTGTTCGATTATTGCAAGCGGTTACACTACATTACCACCACAGTATGTGCGGTTATTAGTTGTTGGTCGTAAAAGTTTTTGAAACTTTCCAAACAGATGTACAAAAAAATCCACATTTTGAAGAAGTTTATTCATTTTATTGACAGTAACCTCAATTTAAATTAATACGATTTATACGTAAATTAAACGCTTATTAATGTCATTTAAAGGAAGATGTCGGTCTTCGTTTTTTAAACCTCAATTATATCATCATACTCTTTTATCGGTAAGAAGTCAAAGAAACAGAGAATAATATCATCAAAACAGAGCAGCTGAATATGGTAAATAACGATTTTCAACGTTCAGAAAAACCATCGAATTTTTACGCTTTAATTCATTATAATCCGCATTAATCAACTCGGAAATTGGCCATTATAATAGATCAATCGACCCTAATGTATCCATTTTGCATTCTATGGGCAATGTTCAAAAACTATGTGTTTGGTTGTCGCAGATTTGGAACGAAAACAACAAGATTCGACGTCTCAACATTTGTGCCTCTTTACTAGCTCTTAAGGAGATTGACTGTTTTTGTCCCACATTACCATTGATGGGAAAAATATATGCCTTCATGTTAACAAGAACAGAAATTAACGGCTTTGTCCTAGCTAAAAAACTCCACAAGCAAAAGCTGAAACTCACCTTCGTAAGTGAGAAGGCGTCATCTGTATGCATTGCTCCTGGGCTCATACAGCTAACATTACAAGAGTGGCTTTTACATTTTACAGAACCCGTTTAGGAGATCATTCCACAATCGTCTTATTCTCCTGATCTCGCTCCATCATATTTCCATCTTTTTCGCTTTCTATCAAATAACCTTCGACGAATCTCGTTTAAAAACGATGTTGCGCTTCAAATTTGACTTCTTAAATCTCAAACTACCGGGTTTCTTAAGGTGTAGAATCGAAAAATGACCAGATCGTTAGAAGCCGATTGTAAATAATGAAAGAAAATACACTCATGATTAGTTCCTGTATTTAATTTTGTAAAAAATTAATAAATTTTGAGTTCGATAAAAATTGCACAAACTTATGCATCAATCCAATATACAGGGTGTTATTGAATAACGTTTAAAAATCTTAAAGGTATATAGTACGGTCGAAAATAAAGTTGAAAGCTTTAGTAAACATTAGTCCGTAAATCACATGTTTACGAGATAATAGCGATTTTATTAGAATCGCAGGTTAATCTTCATTCTTGGTTTTAACGTGTTTTTGTATCAAAAAAAATTTCTTAAATGCATTAAATTCTCAACGATAACCCATGCCAGTAAACATGTGCTTATTGGTTTTGTTTACTGATCAAAATGGTTTTAACGTCACATAAAATATTTTACACACAAGCTGTTATAAAATATTTTATGTTTAATTTGAAGATTTACTAGTTACAATGGTTGCGTATTCGTATGCTGAAATGAGCGATATTGTGTTCATGTACAATCGTGCCAATGGGAATTCGTTAAAAGCAAGGAATCTATGAGGGACGGCTCCTGGATCATCAACTACCTTCGCATATGATGTTTCAGACGGTGTTTTAACATCTAAGAGAAACTGGTTCGTTTTCGAAAAGGTCTTATAATACTAGACGACGGAGAACAGCATCGCAGGTAGATCGAAGGTAGAAAACCAAATTTTGAATATTGTTGAAAAAAAGAAAGTGTTAGAAGAATATAAGCTCAAGTGGGTAGAAGTAGCTATCTTGTTTGGAGAACTCTTCATGAGCAGCTGCTATGTCCTAATCATATTCAACTGGTACAAGCTCCTAGTGCTCCGAATTATAAAACGAGGAGGACGTTCTGTGAAGCTGCTGAACGGGAGACTTCTTCGCCAGCATATGTAATATTTAATTTCCACATAATCACAATTAGTCTGACAAGCTGTAATTGAATTCAGATATCAGCAGCGTTTCAGTTTAAACATCTGGTTAGAGATCATAGAGGACCAGTTGTTAGAACCGGTAGTTTTTCCGCAGCGCTTATCAGGAGCAGCATACCTCAATTTCTTAAACAATACCTTGCCAGAACTTGCCAGATTTACCTTTAAACCAGAGACACAATCTATGGTTTATGCAAGATGGAGTTCCAACGAATTTTACGATTGCTGTTAGTGAACATCTGAATAATATATTTCTTGGGAGATGGATAGGGTGGGGAGCTCCCATCACATGGCCCACAAGATCTCCCGATTTAACTCCGCTAGAAAAATGAATTATTATTTTTATAAATTAGGGAAAAAAGTGGGGAAGAAGTTCAAAGAAAACTAAAACACAAGGGGATAAATAGGACCAGCACCGAGAGAAGAGAAGACTCACCAATATATTTTCGAATTGATCAGTTTAACTTTGTCGCTTATTGATTTCAAAAATCTCAATTAGAATATAGTATATAATCTAAAAATTTAAGCCTATTGGGTAAGAATAAATAAAGGTTTAATTTAATTTTAATAATTAATATTGTTATCTTTATTATTCTTATCATCATTATAAAAGTTTAATAATATACCAGGAGAAGTTCAAAAATTTTGTGTGCACAATTTAACTTTGAGTAAATAAAATTTTATACAAGATAAAAATTCAAGCATCTAGAGTTAGTTAAATTAGACAGTGCATGTGGATCATTATTTTAAATAATTAATTAGCCTTAAATACACAACTAAAGTGTATCTTAAGCCATATATCCGAGTTTGACGTAGAGGAAGTAGTTTTCCCTGAACCTTAAACTTCCTTAAATCTTAAATTCAAAACGTTCAGCGATAGACGCGAAAATAAGAAAATACTTATACAGTGTGAAGATAAGCATCCTATTCTGTAAGGACTCGGTTCCCACTTAAATAGGCGCTGAATAGCGCACTCGCTTTGTAGAAAGTTATCAGTAGAGACCAGAGATCCACATCTCAGTTAGAGATAGACTTTGAGTACTAATCTCAACATTTGGCGAGCAAATACCCCCCTTTTGCGAGTGAAATTCTCAAGAGCCTTTGTTTGCGAGATTCATTTTGAATCAGAATTAAAGCTCCAATACTATCCGTATATGACTCACTAAAGAATATTTTTATATGAGAGTTGCATTGATAGTTGATAAGATATAGGTTAAGAATGAAATATTTTAAGATACAACAAAAATGAGATGTGAAAATATAAACAAACAATAAAATACTATTAAACAATTACTTCTTGTTGTATTATTTTTTTGCATTTTCTTTGGACGCTAGGCCTAGTTGTGTAGAACCAAAAGATAGCCATGAGATACCCAAATAATATACTGAGTCTCAACAAAATTATGTTTGTGTAACTGCTCACAAAAATCATTCATTTAACTTAATTAAATTTAAAAGTTCACAGCAATAAGTTTTTTTAAGTTTTGAGTGCTTTGTGTTTGCTAATGTTTTTATCTAAATTTTATTGTGTATTGTTGGACAGAGAACAGTTTGTATAGTGCTTGTTGCTATACATTACAATATTATGTATTATGTACAACAGTGTGTGCACAAATTGCTGGATTTTTTGTACTTTTATACTGTGTGGTTTGTCCTATCTTGCTTCTTGTAATTAGCTTGTTTTGTGACTTATTTAACACTTGTACCTGTAATACAGAATAAAGCGATAATCTAATCTAAATTTGTGATGGTACTGACAAACACCGATAGAACAATATAATTCGTCGGTCAAGAGAATTACTGATGAATTAGAGGTGGAAGCCCATAACGCCGGCTACTACATGAGCATTAGACCGTGATTTTTTGTATGGAGGCATTACTCAAATATACCTTTCGCCCGTTTTTTCTTTGTCACTATACACAACTAGTATTGTATATTCTTTATCGTTCTTCTATAACAAACGCTTGGCAGTTCGTTATAACCGAGTCTTACTGTATTATAATTATGCATTTAATCTACCACTTTGAGCTGAGCATCTGATAACGTGAAGGTCGCAATAATATGTGTAATTGTTTAATGTTTGCGTGTAGCCGTTCTTTTTTTGTCTCTCGATTGTAACAGCATTAAATGTACAAAGTTTGTTCAGTAACGAACCAGAAAAACATGAGCAAACGTTATCGGATTTTCGTTAGTGGAATTGTCGTGCGTCATTTATTATTGCACCAAGAACATTCTGTACACGTTTTCGCGGCCTGCTGATTTGTGGCCGCGCGCCAAGCGACCGTGGGAACACACGAGTCTCTGCGCGTGGCCGTGAGATGCTCAGGTAGATATCGAGGTGAGGCCGCCGTACGCCGCTCGGTCACCCGGAGGTAGGTGGGTCGAGAGCTATTCCACCGAACGTCACGGATAATAAGCCCCATTGTTGTTTTTATTCTCGTCTCTTCTTATTCACGACCGCGGCGACCGGTTAAGTTCAGTTTCTCGCCTGGCTTTTCGTGCATCACCGGACTAGGATGCCATTTGATTTACCGATTGGGCCACGTCCACATCGTTGTATTGTTCTTTAGTAGGAAAATGTTGACGTCGTTCAGGCACGTGTTAGAATAGAATGATCTATGAGTAACTGTCACACACGCAGTGATAAAAATAAACATTCCGTTTGAAGTGCCGCATTACATTGTACTCGCAGCAACTGACTACTTAGAAACTGGTTCTATTTTAGTGTATTACTTCTCATTCAATGCAAACAACCCATATTTCAAAGTGTTAATGTCACGTTCCAATATTATTTCATCGAGATTCAATAATCTTATCTAGTTCACGTACTATTTTATATATATATATATATATATATATATATATATATATATATATTATTTACGGTATTTTCCGCGATGTTTGTTTAAATGTTATATGCAAATATTAAATTTATTCAATGTTAATTGCCCGAATTGCCAGGCATTCCATGCCATTCTAAGTAAATATGATAAATGTTTATCTAACGTGTACAAATGAGGTCAGTTTATACACACGCATACACAGTTTATCCAAGTGTACACGCGCTTATGTTTGCGCATATATCAATACTGATACTGGCGAAAAATTGATTACATGTCTGTGTTTGATTGATAATATCTATTAACAAGGTTGTGCAAATAAAACGTATGAATTTGATTAGTAAAATATTTGCAGATACAAAGCGATTAAACAACGAACTATAAAAAAAGAATGACTTTCAGAAGACAGTATTAAAAGAAATCCAACAAGATAATAAATCTTAACATTTTGTGGTCAATATTATATATTACAAGTTTCACATTTAATAAATTAATGTTTAATCTTAACATTTTGTACTCAATATTATATATAACAGTTTTCCGTCAACTTTATTAAGCCTATATTTCGCATTTATTTCTGTAACGTGTTGTATGTACGATCGAATAGATCTCCGACGTTTTTACCCGCCTATCAGGCATATAACCCCTGTAATATTATTTATTTAAATAACAAGTTTATAACAATATTTTATTTCAAATTATAAGAATATAACTTTAAACGGCTCTAATGCTTTTATTGCGCCACCTTCTGTGATGATAATTATTATACCTGGTCTCCTTATTGAACGGGTACGGTTTACCTATTTGCAACGTATGAATCTAGGGGCCGTATTGACTATAAATTAGGGCCCTATAATATAATAATAAAACGCTGTTAATTTCAAGTATATAATAGAAAATATCTGTACATTGGGTTTATATACAATAAAAAAATTACAAATCGTGTGGCAGCATGTGTAGTGGATACATATAGATATATAAAGCGAATTTATTTGTAATACACAATAAAATTTTTATGTGTCACCCCATTTCATAAATCATCTGTGATTGGGTCGTCTTGCAAATCGGTGTCTGTGTCTGAATCGTATTGCAAATTTATAATCAAAGGTGCTACTATTTTTTACATGCGCATATATTCGTCCTCTTTTGCTATTGCGTGTTCAACAGCATTTTTCCAATTTACAGCAGTTATATGTTCCATAGCATTTTTATGTGTGTTACACTGCTTTCACTAAATTTCTGTGCTCGATTTGTTCGTCTTATGGTATTTTTCAGTTGGGCCCATATCAATTCAATGGGATTGAAAATACAATGGTATGGTGGTAAACGCAAAATTGTATGTCCTGCTTCTTTGGCTCTGTTATCCACATAATAATCCTTTAAATATTCTTTTGTCTTCATCACCTCTATTAATTGTTTTTTTGTATAATGATTCTCAAAATATAAATCATTTGCTTCTAAAAATGTTTTAATATCTTTCTTATTATTACATTTTGTAGGAACTTTGGTTTTCTGTCGAGAATGATACAGAGCGTTGTCCATCACTATCACACTATATTTTGGTAAATTTGGTAGCAAAGTGTCACGACACCATTCTTCAAATAAAGATGAGGTCATATCTTTATGGTAATCTAAACTTAAGGATTTAACATTTTTAGCAGATAATAGCGACTGTCCGATCCATCCTTTTTCTTACCCTGCATGAAGAATGATTATTCTCTTCCCTCTCAAAACCGGCGCGTCCAACTGACACATACTTGAACTATCCACCCAACCTTTGCAAATTGTGTCATGGGTGTCATACCACGTCTCGTCTAAATAACATATGAATCGTGCTTCCTGTCTATACCTTCTAATTGCCGTTAAGTATTCATATCGAAGTTTTTGTAACCTCGGGCTTTCCATAATTGTGCGACGTTTGTCTATGGTGCCAAACTTAAAACCAGCTTTCTTTAGCGTCCGCCACAAGGTTGCTTTAGAACACTGAATATTTATAGGCTCATCACTGATTCTTTTATGTAAGCAGTCAAGTGTAGATACAACATATCCTCTGTAGAAGGAGTATACTTGCTGCCTAATAGTATCAATTTCATACTCTTCAATTTTTCTCAGTGCTCCTTTGTCACTTCTTTGCTTTTGAAGCCCTTCGTTATTCTTAATTATTTTATATATTGTTCCAAAAGGCACCTTGGTTAATTGCGACGTTCGTTGAATGTTCTGGGTTTGTAGTTCGTTATTTTCTTCCATCAGGGTATGATAGACATTGAAAATTATCTGTTTTGCATCTTCTGATATATGCTTTCTCTGTCGTGCTCCAACAGTATTATCACTATCCACATCATAATCACTAACACTTTCAGCAAAAGGTCGCCACATGTTCGTTAAGTAAAGAGAGAAAAATCAAATATGTATACAGCAGTAAAGATTAACAATAAATGATAAATAGACTCAATATTAGATGTAATATATACCAACTCTCCTAACTATATTTACTTAAATTTTGTTTAATAAATATAAGCACTTATTTCATCTAAATTGTAATTTAATGACTATTTAACTATATATGTAATAACTATATATGCTAATTAACAACTGTTGGTACTTATATTATTATTAAATTTTATTTCATCTAAATTGCAGTAATTACAATTTACTTAAATTTTGTCATTACGGACCTCAGCAGTTTGTTTGCGTAAAAGATAATCGTATTGAGCGGCCATGAGAGGTTATTGCCGCAGGTGGTGAAATAAAAGCATTAGAGCCGTTCAAAGTTATATTCTTATAATTTAATAAACTCTACCGCAATATATATATACCACCTTCTATTAATCAATATGAATTTGAACTCTTTTGTGAATCGCTTGAAATCTAGTTGCTTGATAAGCCTACTATAATTGTTGGTGACAGTGCTCAATCTTGTCCCAGGTGTTGCGTATTTTGCTGTTTCTGTAGCTCGCTGAATCTTAAGCATCATAATTCTATAAGAAACTGTGACAATCGACTTTTGGATTTAGTTATTTCTAACGCAAATTGTGATATTTTGGTTGAAGCTGATGAGTTTACGTTTGTTCCAGTTGCTCCATGTCATCCTTCTCTTTCTATATCTGTGAAATTTTTGTTACTAAGTCGTTCATTTCCTGTTTTTCCTTCTAATACAAATCTACGATATAACTTTCAGCGTGCTGATTTTGAACTGTTAAATAGCAATCTCGCTAAGATAGATTGGTCTTCGCTCGAATATTTGTTTAATGTAGATGTTGCTTTGGAAAAATTTTATGAAAGGCTTCCAAATGTTTTTAATACCTGCGTTCCTAAGTATTCTGCAACTGGCAAGTGTTCCAAGTATCCATCCTGGTTTACAACTGATATTATTAATGTTCTAAAATTTAAATTATACTACAGACGTAAATGGAAAACAACAACAGTTGAGTCGGCGTACACATTACGTGGTAGGGATTTGCAGAAAGTTGAAATAGTGAAGAATCTCGGGATGTATTATCATAGTCGCTGCTCTTTTTGTTATCATATCCTCAATTTGTGTATGACTGCTTCTCGTAGTCTGGGTTTTGTTTTGTGTTCCCGTAAATTCTTCAATGATGTCCGTGTTTTTAAGAGTCTTTTTTTATAATCTAGTCCTAAGTAAATTGGAGTACGCGTCACCAGTATGGTCGCCACACTATGTTTATCTCCAGCTTTCGGTAGAGAAGATTCAGCGAAGCTTCCTCAAGTTCTTATCCTTTAGGAATGATGGCGTGTACCCTCTTCGCGACATTGATTATACGACCCTTCCAACCGAGCATGACATGGATGCCTTAAGTTATCCGCGGGGAAGACATGGAGCGCGTTTTGTATGGAAACTGGTTCATGGTGTTATTAATTGTCCTTTTCTCTTATATTGCCTTAATTTATTGGTTCCTAGATTAAGTTCACGATATTCATGTACTTTTTCCATCACATTTTCGAGAATGAATTTCAGAAAACAGTATTAAAAGAAAACCAAGCATCAAAAAAATTTGGAAAAAGAATTAAACCAACTTCCAAAAAAAAAGTCGCAAACATAAAAGCAACAAACAGTAGTTTTAGTCTAAAAAGAAATAAATCCGAGGGCGAATTGATATACAAGGTGCTGCCACACAGAAATTCCCCAGGGTCCTGAAGGCGTCGGTTATTACTCCAATCCACAAAAAGAGCTCTGTCCATGAAGTGACAAATTACCGCCGAATAGCACTGGGCTCGACTTTCTCAAAGCTTTTCGAATGTGCTATCCTGAGTAGATTGCTGGGTCACTTGGATAAGAACGGCATATATACACATAGACAGTTTGGTTTCACAGAGAGTTGCTCGACCATAACTGCCGTTACGACATTTATCAATGAAATAGTCGATTGTCTGTATCGTGGAGAGTATCCTGCTGGGGTCTTCTGTGAGCTGACACGAGCTTTCGATTGTGTGGATAATGGGATTTCGATTCAAAAGCTTGAGATCTACGGTATAAGAGGCGTGGTGGCCGATTGGTTTATATCATACTTATCTGGAAGAACACAATACGTTCAAATATCTTATAAGCAAAATAACACAACCAGATATTTCTATTAATCGGTTCTACCCGTAACACTTGGTGTACCACAGGGATCGGTTCTCGGCCCGACACTATTTTTATTTTCATTAATGATATTGTTGCATTTATTAATTTCCCCTTATATATACAGTATGTCCCTGATTTTAGGGACTCAACTCAACTCGAGGCATCCTCACAAAGATTCGAAATCACTGCCTTTGATAACTTAGTGGTTAGAGCGATGGTCCGGCTAGCCATGCATATGGGTTTGAATCCTACATAAAGGTGATTTTTTTTCTATAAAAAATTCGAGTAAATTAGCGCCGTAATATGTAGAAAGCATATTTACACGCTATAAGAAACTATTACAAGAAAAGAAATTATGATTTTTTTAAATAAAAATCACCTTCATTTAAATTCTGGTTTTATTCAAATGATTTAAATCATCTCAACCTGACTATACCTATACTAAATTTACTATACTATACTACTCGTCTTAAGAAAATAAAATCATATATTTATCACGTTTGTTCCTTAATAACACTACAGTCCTTCTAACTAAGAAGCTATATTGATTAAAGTGTATCATGTAAACATATTGTCATGAAGTGAGTTGGAAACTTGTTGGAAACCATTTAATAAGATGGACAAAAACTCCATCTGAAAATTCTAATTAACTATTAAAATTTATATTGGATTAGAATATATTAACACTTTCACATAAAGAATTAATTAATACTTTTATCTATCTTTGTGATTCTGAATAGAAATTATGATGAATACTTTGAAAATACGTCACAACTAATTCTTGTTTGTAAAGTATAAACTTGCGACACACCTAAATATAATTTTTTTCTTAATTTTTACTGGAACAACCTCAACATGTCTTTCTACAAACTAATTAAATTCAAAATCTAGGAAACATCTCTGTTAGATGTATTTCTGTGGGAACATGTTCCATTACTGTCCTTTTAACTGTCATATATCACGGGTTTTGCCATATTTTTTATCGCTTTTATCTCTAAAAAGTAACATTGTTCTTTAATATTATGCGTGCCGCATACAAACAATCAAACCATATATCAAGGTTTCCTTTCGCACCTGTATTCCATGGAGATTTAAAGAAAGATAATTTATTATTTCTTGTCCTGTCATTGTTAGGGTAGTAAAAATTACTATCTTTCCTTCTCTGACAGCTATTTTCTGCTAGCTAATGATAAGTATCTTTTCATTTTTTTTCTAGGACAGTTTCTCGTATCAGGTAGATTCGAGAATTTTTTTAAGGGCATAAATACCACGAAACCGCACGTAAAAAATTATTATGATTAAAGAGCGAACATGGAACTCTTAATTTTGTAACAAGTTTCGAGTAGATTAAATAAGAATCTTAATTGGGATAAGACAAGAGAGTAATTACTTTGAAATTGTAATTAATAGACATAATCTTATTAAATAATAATATCAAGAAGTGTATATGTGGACCAATAATGTGTAATACCAAGTGACTAAATGATTGAAGCGAATATTTAATTTAGCGAAATTGAATTGCTTTGTCTTTCATTTTTCTTTTAACATTTATTATGCAATCTGTATTTATACAGTGTCCAGCAACATGATTGAACGGATTTTAATAGGCCACTGTTAAGAAACAAATAATATATTTCGACTTATTATTATTACAAGTAAAAATACAATTCTGGAAATTTCGTATAACACTTTTAGTTTGCAAAGATCACATCCCTAAGATGACCACCGTTTTCTTCTATGCATTGCTGCAATCTGTTTCTGAAATTGACCATAAAGCGTCTGAGTGAATCTTCGTCTATCAAATTTATATCCTCACGAATGCTTTCTTTGAGTTCCAGAAGTGTTTAGGCACGCGTAGAGTACACTTTGGACTTTAAGAATCCCCACAGAAAAAATCCGAGACCGCCGGGTCCGGTGATCTTGCGGGCCATGCAATGCAACCAAACCTGGAAATTAGACGAATCGGCAACATAGTCTGTAAAAGAGCAATGGACTATCTAGCTCCCAGATCGACAACTGAAGATTTCAGAAAAGCCAAAAAGTCAAAAATTGCAGCTTCCTTACTTTTAGAAGAGCCATAAAACTTTTATCATAGAAATTTGAAATATACTGAATAAAATCGTAATAAAAAAAGTACATATAAAGTAACATAAAATTTATTCAATATTTATTTATATACGAAAATAGTAAATGCAAAATATAAAATATAAAATATTTTTTACAATTCCCTCAAATTTTAGCGACTACTGCTAATCTGTCCCCGCATCTCGTGAGATAGGTTTTCAATATCCGGTTGATACTGCGTTATTTTCATCTTCAGAAAAGCTTAGAAACCCTCATCTGTGAGTGAACTTCTCAGTTTGCTTTTTATCACGTTCATATTGGAAAATGTTTGCTCGGAGCAATAAGTTGAACCAAAAATTGTCAATACTCCATATGCGTATTTTTTAACCTTTATGTGATTGGGAAAAATAACACCTTCTAATGACGACGTAGGTACCCGGGTACCCCACGTTGTATATACGTTGCAGCTATACATATACGGGAGACAGTGGTGGGGAGACATAAACTGCGCTGTTATGAACAAGATTAGACATGTCTGAAAATCAGTAACCGTCCATTTTTCGAAGTGCTCGTATACAATTTGTTCGCTACAGTACATTTAGTAAATATTTTTAGTGTTTTTGGTAATAACAAGCGCAAATTTTATTATTTTTATCGGAATGTGTCATAATACGCCTGGTCCTAGTTCGGGTTCATTTACAAAACCAAGATGGAGGAGAACCAGGTATGATATAGAAGTTAATATAATTACAAATCCTGTAAGAGTAAAAGTAATAGTAATAATAAGAACGTAATGTGATATTTTATGGTTTTCAGACTGACATCAGTAGAATTACTAGCAGCAGCGGAAGAAGCATTAGAAGAAGAGCCATTTCCTGCTTCGGATGAAGACGAATACAATCCGGAAATCGAATCTGAAGAATCTGATGCAGAAATAGAACCTGTAATCGAACAAGAGGAACCTTATTCAGATGAAATTAGTGATGAAGAAGAAGCGCCTGCACAGCCTACTGTTTTAGTTGCTAAAGATGGAACTCATTGGACTAATACTCCATTACCACAAGCGCAGACAATTAGCCGAAATATCATGCGCGAAAAATGTGGCGCACCAAGTTTTAGTGCATTATATACTGCTAAAGAAACTTTTAAATCTATCATGTCCAATGAAATTTGTACCATAATTTTAAGGGAAACTAACAGAAAAGGCACACAAGTAACTTGAGATTATAATGAAAAACAAGCTCAAAAGTACAAAGATTCTAAGCGGCAACCACCACCACGAAAGGTTTTCAAGGCATTTACTGAAGAGGAATTCGATGCATTTTTAGGAATCCTAATTGCAGCTGGTGTACATAAATCTAATAAGCAACATATATCTGAAATGTGAAAACTTGAATCCTTACCTCTTATTCGTGCGGCTATGTCTCGTGATCGCTTCAAAATGTTTTCACGATTTATTCATTTTGATAATCAGAATACACGTGCTGAACGATCTAAAAGTTACAAAGCTGCTTCAATTCGTGATATATGGATAATGTTAAATAGTAATTTAGAAAATAACTATAAACCGTCTGAATGCATAACGGTCGATGAGCAATTATTTCCTTATAGAGGACATACAAAATTTACCCAATACATTCCTTCAAAACCGGCAAAGTATGGGATAAAAATGTTTTGGGCTTGTGATGCGGCAAATGCTTATCCTTTACAAGGCAAAATTTATACTGGAAAACCACCAGACGGTGAACGGCAAGTGAATATTGGAGAGCGTACAGTACTAGATTTAGTTACTAAATTCATATAAAGGTTCTGGAAGAAATATAACGACAGACAACTTTTTCACAAGTTTACAGTTGCCTCATAACCTAAATTCTTGGAACTTAACTTTAGTAGGAACCGTTCGAAAAAATAAAACTTTTCTTCCTTCCAATATGCAATCCAATAAAAGTAGAGTTATAAATTCTACTAATTTTGCATTTACTAAAAGAGCAACTATATGTTCGCATGTTCCCAAAAAGAACAAATATGTCATCCTATTATCATCAATGCATACAACAGGCAAAGTAGAACATACTGGTATTGCAAAACCCGAAATTATTAAATATTATAATAAAACCAAAGGCGGCGTCGACAAGATGGATAAAATGTTATCAGAGTGTACAGTAAAGCGTAGAACAAATCGTTGGCCCCTAGCATTTTTTTACAATATGGTCGACCTTTCTGCACTGAGTGCATACATAATTTACACGGAGCACAATCCTAGGCTTATATCAACCGACCGACGACGGAGATTTTTGAAAGATCTTGCAAACGAGTTATGCATGTCTGCTGTACTAACTCGAAGCAGTATTCCAAGAGTTTTGGGCAATCATTTTACACGTACATCACTAGAAATGGTTCTAGGACGCCAAATTACACAACCAGTCGTTACAGCAGTCAGAGATCAATCATCTCGAGATACTTCTGGGCGTATTTTGGTAGTTGGAAACTGTTACATTTGCCGGGAATTGAATCACAGACAAAGAAAAACGCGAAAAGCATGTAATTCTTATTTAAAACCAGCTTGTAATGAGCATTCTGTTACTAAGGCCGTATGCGATACCTGTAACCAACAGGCAGTTTAATCCTATTATTATTTATTTTCGTTCTTTTTATACATCTTTTTTATAACATATATAAATAAAAAAATGTAAAAATGCTACTTTTGTTCTTTCACATCCATCCATATGTAATTTTAAATGGAGGTACCCGGGTACCCATACCGGTCTTAGAGGTAGGTTGTAATAATTTCGGATGCCATTTTTTCGTTAAAAATTAAATCTAAATAACGAAGTATATATAATAAAATGTAATATAAAACAAGTTTAGAGATGTCACAGAATGTCCAAGCTCAGCAAGTTCAAACACAAAAAATATTAATATTTAAATCTGAAAAAGGCACCCGGGTACCCTTCCAGTCACATAAAGGTTAAAGAAGAATAAGATTAAAGAGACTTCCATGTCTCGAATATAATATTTTCGAGACATGGAATTATATTTTAATTTCAGTCCATTTGTGACATGCAATTAGTTTACTGCATTTTTGATCATGTTCTTCCAATTTGCTCTCTAAGTCAATGAACTTTGATGCCTATATTTTCTTAGATTTCAGATCGATAAATTGTAATTCAAAAATAGCCCTGTCTAAGTTAGAAAATATCGAAAAATCTGAAAATTCTACAATGCATAACATCGGGTTTGTTAAAACATTCGGCCGACATTCATCCCTCGGGTCAGAGGCCCTCGGGCTGAATTAACGTCGACCTCGGCACAATATAATACCCATAACGCCCTTGATGCATAAATAACTATTGCAGAAAGGAGTAAGTCACGTATTTTCAATCTAAAAAACACTATTCACATATTCGCCGTCTGTAAAAGGCTTACCCTGTTTTACAATCTCTTGAGCGACTACGAAACTCGCGTATGTAACGTAGTTGGAGGTCTTTACCCAGTTAGTTATGTTGATTTATCTTCTGCTGCTCAACAGCTTTCTTTTTGGATTCACCCGCCGAGTTGTCATTTGAAAACTTTGTATGTTTTATATTGAAATGTCTAATCTAAATTTGATTTGTTGTTGTTAAAATGTTTGTCTATACAAATTAAACAAAATGGCATACCATCAGAGTTTTTGACCAAGCAAACAATGGCGTCCACTTTTCTTTAAATTCTCTATAATCGTCATCGGTTTTTCTGATTTTTTCTTTGAACACATTTTAGTTTTGGTATTAAGATGAATAATATAGCACTTTTTCGAAAAAGAACACACGCGTTACAACGTAGACTCGACAACTACACTACACACAACACAAAATTATTTGCCCAAGCACCGATCAGACTTGTAGCGACATTGAACGAAATACAAAAGAATATGTGGCGCAGTATGTGATAATTTGTTGTCACCAGTACCCAGTGGCGGCTCGTGAGTTATGAAAGAGGGTGGGCACAAAAAAAAACTTACCAATTTTTTGTACATAAAATCCATTCTCATTTTTCATGCTGGAAAAGACGTCTATGACTTTGTTGTAAAAATCCAGGATAGACTGGATGAACTTCTTTTCTATTGATAGGACCGCCAATGCGTTCAGTCGATCTTCCGACATTGTGCTTCTCAAAAAATTTTAATGCGTTTAAAGATGGAAAAGCGTCGTTCACACTCTGCTGTCGATATGGGCGTTGTACAAATAATATCCAACAGTTTGTATGTTTCCGTCAAAATCGTTTTTAGGTTGTTGTCTGTTATTAACACTAAAAGTGGAAAAACACCATTGTGCAGTGTGTGGTGTAGTAGAATCTGTTGGACATAACATTAGTTAATTCTATGTTATTTAACTGACTTTTAAATGACTCTAAAATAATGGTTTTGTATTTTTCGGCATTAATTATTTCTGGAAAGAATATTGACCCAATAATTCATTACAACCGCCAATTGTAACTGGATGAAATGGTATTTCGATTAAATTCTGTGGAATCTTCATCTTTAACCAGTTCCTTTATTTGTGGACGATCAAAATTTCCTTCCTTGATTTTCGCAATAGAAATATGTTTAAATATGTTTTTGAAAATTCATTTCCTGCATTTTTCATCTTTGACAAGTTCCTTTATTTGTGAACCATCAAAAATTCCTTCCTTGATTTTCACAATAGAAATATGTTTAAATATGTCTTTAAAGATTTCTTGCATTTGCACTTGGAATTTTTCCCGGAGAATCTCGGTGATGAAAGTGATGAGCATGGTGACAGGCGTGATAACTAAACTAGGACATCTATTTCCACACATTCAATGTAATACTTATTTAACGCAACATGCCCTTTTTAATTACTGTATCTTTCGACATTTTAGTTTAAGTATGTAACTAGGTCACGTTAGCTAGGTTAGTAGTAAGTAGAGATGATGTATAAACTAAAGACTGAGGAGAAAGAGTCTAGTCAGTCTTGTAAGTCTTGTGTATCTGGTCTTGACGTTGTCATACAAGTGAACAAGTGAACGAGACTGATTTTTTAATGACTCGTACAAAAGTTTTTTGAATCGGCGAAGTAGGTGGCTATGTAGACAAAGCACTTAGGGTGGGGAGAGCAACACCTGAAATTCCGTCGAGATCGTTCAGTAGTGCAGTAACCATGAGTGAGCAAGCAGTGCACGTTTCCATGGAGCAGCGGGTAATTATTAAGTTTTTGACCAATGAGGGGGTGAATCCAACAGATATTTTACGCAGATTGCACGCACAGTTCGGGGAGAACACCCTTTCACGACCTCGCGTGTTTGCATGGCATAAACAATTTTCTTGAGGCCGGGAGAAAGTTGAAAACCAGAGCCACGTTCGACGCCCACGGACGAGCATTACCGAAGCCAACATTGAGGCTTGATTTTCTTCATGATCGCCGCACAATTAATGCCCAATATTATTGCGACGTTTTGGATGCCGCAAAATTGTCTTTACGACGAAAAAGAAAGACGCAATCCGTTAAAAATGTCATTCTCCTTCACGACAACGCCAGACCACATTCGGCAAACATTACGAGGCAAAAAGTGGAACAATTCGGCTGGGAAATCTTGGAACATCCTGCTTACAGTCCAGACTTGTCACCCTGTGACTACCATTTGTTTGGACCTCTAAAAGAAGCTCTTGGAGGCCAGCGTTTCGACAGCGACCAAGCGGTAGAGACATTTGTGCTCCAGTGGCTGTGTGACCGGCCTCAAAGTTTTTACGATAACGGGATTAAAAAGCTTCCAATCCGTTGGGAAAAATGTATTGCGCGGGCGGGAGATTATGTAGAAAAATAGTACATTTGTATTAACCTTGTTCAATAAAGCATTAATAGTTTATAAAAATCAGTCTCGTTTATATCTGATATACCCTCGTAAATATGAATAGATTTTCGTAAAAATTACGCATACAAAGTAAGAAACTAGGCATATTTCCACGATTCTTATTTCCCCGCTGATGAGTGAATTTTTAATATTCATTTCGGTCTTAAAAAACGACTTTTTTCTTATATTTTGGCCCATTGCACTTAAACTATTGAAGCGACTGCAACATTTGTTTAACAACGTATATGCATATATTCAATGCAAAACAATGATATTCATAATTGTTTTGTGTTTTTTGTTTTACATAAATTTAGTTTAATTCATGTATATTTAGCTAATTACTTCCCTTAAATTCATAATCGTCAATGCATAAGTATACTTAATAAGATCTTGCATTTGGACCATACTATTCAATATTAATTAAATTTGTAATCCATGCGAAATGCTAGATTACCAAAATTTCCTAATTGATTTAATTTAATAGATGTAATTCTGTGGCCCGTCACGTGCCTGTTATTTCTGTCTATTATGGGTTTTTCGTTTACAGTTTATAGCCCTCTTTTATCTGGTCATTGAGGGTTTTTCTGTATGTTTATTGATTAATGTTCCAATTTTCCTACAATAAGTTTTAGTTTAATTTTATTATCTTGTCGGAATAATTGTGGATGCAACCCCATAATTTACCTGGCACAAAAGACCAGTATCAACGAAGAATTCACCGCGAAAACATCTAGCAATCATCGAGCTAACAAAAACTCGGCATTCGCTCAGATATACAAAATAAACTTCAAATAAATAACAAGTATATTTTATTATAGTTATTTACGATACAAGTGTTAAAAGTGCGATTTTATTTCACGAGTAAAATTTACGAGTGAAATAAAATAGCATTTTTAACATGTGTATCGTACAATATTTTTTCTACAAACACAATTTTTATTATAAAATATAATGAAACTCCACTGACCAAATTTGACAGCTCATGAATACGTTTTGACACAACTGGACGCTACCGTTAAATTACGTCAAATTAATTTGTCACAATTTGTACAAAAGATGAGTTCGTGTATTAATAAAGAAAATGTAGTAATACCGAGTGCTATAATTGAAGCCGCTGATAAAGCGACATTAGATTTGTTGCCCTCAAAATCTAGGCAACAATATGAAATTGCGTACAAAAGGTTTATGGATTGGTGCAGATGTGATAGGTAAATTTTTCGAAAATGTTCTACTAGCATATTTTAAAGAAAGGTCTAAAATTTGGAAATCTTCTACTCTTTGGTCACATTTTTCGATGATGAAACTTTTGCTAAATATAAAAGACAACCATGATATTAGTAAATCTTATAAACTTATTGCATTTTTGAAACGGAAAGGAGAAGGTTACCGACCAAGAAAATCAAAAATATTGACAAGACAAGAAATTTATAGATTTATTTCTGAAGCATCAGATGAAAAATATATGCTGTTCAAAGTAGCTGTTGTTATGGGTATATTTGGCGCTTGTCGCCGGGAAGAGTTATGCCGTATGACTGTGGATGACATTGAAGATAGAGGAAATGTGTTAGTAGTTACTATACCAGGTACTAAAACCAATACTTAAAGAATATTTACCATTATTGGCTCATATATAAACTTGTATCGCAAATACAAAGCATTACGTCCACTTAATATAAAACATCACCGTTTATTTATTAAATACGCTAATAATAAATGCACAAGTCAAGCTGTTGGAATAAATTCATTTGGCAAGATGCCTGCAATTATCGCAATATTTTTGAAATTGCCGAATCCAGAATCTTATACGGGACATTGCTTCCGACGTTTATCTGCTACTTTGCTAGCAGATTCTGGTGCAAGCTTATGCTCAATTAAGCGACATGGAGGCTGGAAAAGTTCCCCCGTTGCTGAAGGTTACCTAGAGGATTCTCTAGAAAATAAAAACAAAATTGCTCACTCCATCTTCCCAGATCTATCTAATAATTCTATTGCAAATGATTATTTAAATCATGATATTTTAGTTCCTATGAACTATTTGTCTGCAAATAATAATTCTACAAGTACAGCAACACATGGAATAAATATCTCCAATTGACCAAACTGTACATTTAATATTAATTATCCCAAGAATTTGTAATTATCATTGTAATAAAAATCATTTGATATGTACGGAATTTTCTCTTGTCATTTTTGACAAACTGTCATTTACTTTTAACACAAGTGTTAAAAGTGGCCTTTTTAACACGCTACGCTATAAAATCGCATTTTTAAGTGAAGTCAGCCGTGTCAAAATGTCAACTTTTAACGGTGTTTGTAGAAAATAGTATATTAAAGTACAAGTGGCATACAACATGATTTTAGTGCACGCGTTCAAGTTTAGAAAACGAGCCGCAAGGCGAGTTTTCTAAAGAACAAGTGCACTAAAATGTCTTATGAAACGTGTATTTTATACTATTTTTTCTATTTCGGACATTAAAAGTTCAAAAAGACTTAAAATAAGAGGCATGTTTTGTACGAAAAGAGATTTTCTTTTTTTGAAGTTGGTAGCATTGATGTTTAACTAGAGCATTTTGAAATATTTGAAAATCGGCGGTGTTATATGTCATTTTAAGTTTAAAATTTAGATTTATTTATGCAATAAATTATTAACGAAATGGACGAAGCAAATAATTGCACGCCCCCAGAGATTCGCAAAATAGCAGAAGATAATTTACAAAATCTTTTGCTAACAAAGTCTCGACATATTTATCAAAAGCAATACGAGCACTTTTTAACTTGGTGTAATGAAAATAATATCGCGAATATTACTGAAAATGTAATTATTGCTTATTTTGATAAGGAAAGCAAGATAAAAAAGGTATCGACCTTGTGGTCCACATATTCGATGTTACGATGTTGTTTAAATATTTATAAAAATATAGATATCTCAAAATTTTCTAGGCTTCTTGCATATTTAAAAAGATTATATGAAGGTTACGAGCCTAAGAAATCCAAGATTTTAGAAATAGATCATATTAACTGTTTTATAATAGAAGCCGATGATAAAACATATTTAGCAATGAAAGTAAGTAATACAAACATCCTTGTAATAGTATTTTATTAATGTTCTACATTATTTTGTTATAATAGTCATATTAATATTGATAGGTTATCCTTATAATGGGTTATAATGGAGCTTGTCGTCGTGAAGAAATCATGAACATGATTTTAGATAATATACAGTTTAAAAATGATGTCATAATGGTTAGAGTGCCAAAAACTAAAACTTATATTCCAAGACAATTTATTATAACAGAAAAATTATGGATTGATTTGGTTAAAAAATATTATTCACTTCGTCCCACTCATGTTACACATAAACGCTTCTTCCTGCAATATAGAAATGGTTCTTGCGTGACTAATCCAATTGGCATTAATACTATAGGAAAAGTACCAAAAGTTATTGCTACTTACTTAAATTTGCCTAATCCTGAGCTCTTCACTGGACATTGCTTTAGGCGTTCAAGTGTGACACGCTTGGCTAATAGTGGAGGTGACTTAA
This sequence comes from Melolontha melolontha, assembly GCA_935421215.2. Classification (NCBI taxonomy): domain Eukaryota; kingdom Metazoa; phylum Arthropoda; class Insecta; order Coleoptera; family Scarabaeidae; genus Melolontha; species Melolontha melolontha. Next base: position 5,710,260 of record OW285239.1, on the reverse strand, counting down.
TAACAATTAAGCGCTATGGAGGATGGAAATCTTCAGCGGTGGCTGAAGGTTACATTGATAATTCCACCATGAAAAAAGTTGATGTTGCTCGAATACTGTCTAGTGAACCTAATACATCCACTAAAATTATTCAGAATCCATCGACTTCTGATGCAATAGGCAGTGATGTGTCAATCAATGTGAATCAACAGGAATTCAAACAAAACATAGTGTGTTCCCAGAATCTGCCTGGAATTTCCATTAATGCACAGAGTTGCACTATTCAAAATGGGAAGTAAATGTCAATAGTAGCATTAGATCTTCCAACTCTGTTTAACAATTTATATTGTTAATTAGTATAAATAAAATGTTAGCAAGTGTTTTTTATTCTTTGTACCTATACAACTTTTACTACACATGCTTGTTATACACATTTATATTTGACATTTACATATGATTTACTTCCATTTCTTTTTTTGTGACCAACCTCTAAAAACAAAATTTTGCGTGCGAAAAAGTAATACTTTATGCAACCCAAACGGGCGTCGAAAAGTGTACTTTATAGCACCGAAATAGAAAATAGTATATTAAAAAACAAGTTTCATAAGGCACCATTTTGCCGCACGAGATCAGTTTAGAAAACGAGTTTTCTAAAGAGCGAGTGCGGCAAAAGGCCTTATGAAACGAGTTTTTTATACTATTTTTTCTATTTTGCGTTTTTTACATTAATAAATTGCTTAAATTGGAATTATTTAATTTGAAAGTTCAGAGTTTAATTTTTATATAAAGCATGCAGTTGGTCACATTGATACTTGACATTTTCAAATTTAAATCTTGCTATCCGCGAAGTATATTATATTACATATTATTTACTAATTTTCGTTAACATTACTTGATACTTCATTTAAAAATATAAACATGAGTGACATAGAAACATATATATGTTGTTGTCAATTGTATACAACATACGTTGTGTGTAAAATACGGACATATATCATATCTGTCAAATGTACATAAATTCTTAAAATCAAATGACAGCAATGATATTTATTTCTGTATTCGAACAACGCCAACATTGAAAAATGAAAAAAAGCGTATCGAAATGAAGCTCATTTCGATACTGTTTTGGGTTTCATAATGAGTTCATTTCGAACGCAAAATAGAAAAAATAATTAATAGTTGTGTACATAGAATAAAATATTTTAAAAACCGTGAATAGCGAAAACCTTCTTAAACTAAGGAGGCTTAAACAATGTTAATACTATTTGTAGGCATTTCATTTATCTTTAATTTGATATCGATTACGACCAAATTGGTGATTACTATCTCGAAATATCATCCAAAAAGTCAAACTATCTCCAAAATAAAGCAAAAAAAAAATTCAAAAATTCGTATCTCGAAAGCCTATCCATAAAACCAAATTTATTGCAATTTTCGAGTTTAGCGACCCAAAGTGCATAAGAAAAATATAGTGGCACAAAATTTACATTTTTTTATGTAAACTAGTGTATTTACGACAGAACAAATTAAACATAGGTTGTATGGTGTTTCATGTGCTGTAGGACTAGTTTCGGATACGTGTCACCATTATCTGGAATCTGTAAAGTTTAACATATTAAATTTCAGGAAATAAATTTTACAGTACTATTTGAAAAAGTTCCCAACATCAATAGAATAACTGAAAACATATTAAAACACATCATTAAATTATAAAAAAAGTGGTATTTTATTCACAACTTAAAAAGTTAAATTAACACTAATAAATAACGAAAGAAATAAGCTAAATTAATTGTATCTCGATGAGAAAGTCCTAGAGTTGGGAAAAACGAAATACTAATATATTCGTCAAATAATAAATTACAATAATCCAAAATTTAAATAAGGATAAAAGATGTCTAGCAGGTAGAAAAGGTCCCTGAGTGTTCAGGTTTTACTACCCACGCGCCGTACATCCTAGTGAAGTCCATTTAGAGTATTATTATTCCACCACAAGCAAATTATTTAGTTTATTTCATTTTATGAATGCGTTCTTACCTTACTTATTTAAAAGTAAATAATAGCTTATGGCATGTAGTAAAATTCTGAATATTAGTTATTAAATTTATTAATTTATTCGTGAAAGAATTGAGTTTGCAGTGAATTATTTCCAGAAATTTAATACATAAATAGGGAATATTTATAGCATATTGTATAAGTTTATTTCAAATTATAAGAATATAACTTTGAACGGCTCTAATGCTTTTATTTCACCAGCTGCGGCAATAACTACATGGCCGCTCAATACGATTATCTTTTACGCAAACAAACTGGTGAGGTCCGTAATAACAAAATTTAAGTAAATTGTAATTACTGCAATTTATATGAAATAAAATTTAATAATAATATAAGTACCAACAGTTGTTAATTTGAATATATAATTATTATATATATAGTTAAAAGTCATTAAATTACAATTAAGATGAAATAAGTGCTTATATTTATTAAACAAAATTTAAGTAAATATAGTTAGGAGAGTTGGTATATAGTACATCTAATATTGAGTCTTTTTATCATTTATTGTTAATCTTTACTGCTGTATACATATTTGATTTTTCTCTCTTTACTTAACGAACATGTGGCGACCTTTTGCTGAAAGTGTTAGTGATTATGATGTGGATAGTGCTAATACTGTTGAAGCACGACAGAGAAAACATATATCAGAAGATGCAAAACAGATAATTTTCAATGTCTATCATACCCAAATGGAAGAAAATAACGAACTACAAACCCAGAACATTCAACGAACGTCGTAATTAACCAAGGTGCCTTTTGGAACAATATATAAAATAATTAAGAATAACGAAGGGCCTCGAAAGCAAAGAAGTGACAAAGGAGCACCGAGAAAAATTGAAAAGTATGAAATTGATACTATTATGCAGCAAGTACTCCTTCTACAGAGGAAATGTTGTATCTACACTTGACTGCTTACATAAAAGAATCAGTGATGAGCCTCTAAATATTCAGTGTTCTAAAGCAACCTTGTGGCGGACGCTAAAGAAAGCTGGTTTTAAGTTTGGCACTATAGACAAACGTCGCACAATTATGGAAAGCCTGAGGTTACAGAAACTTCGATATGAATACTTAACAACAATTAGAAAGTATAGACAGGAAGGACGATTAATATGTTATTTAGACGAGACATGGTATAACACCCATGATACAATTTGCAAAGGTTGGGTGGATAGTTCAAGTATGTATCAGTTGGACGCGCTGGTTTCGAGAGGGAAGAGAATAATCATTCTTCATGCTGAGTAAGAAAAAGTATTAATCGGACAGCCGCTATTATCTGCTAAAAATGTTAAATCCTCAAGTTTAGATTACCATGAAGATATGACCTTATCTTTATTTGAAGAATGGTTTTGTGACACTTTGCTGCCAAATTTGCCAAAAGGTAGTGTGATAGTGATGGACAACGCTCCGTATCATTCTCGACAGCAAACCAAAGTTCCTACCAAATGAAATAACAAGAAAGATATTAAAACATTTTTAGAAGCAAATGATTTATATTTTGAGGATCATTATACAAAAAACCAATTAATAGAGGTGATGAAGACAAAAGAATATTAAAGGATTATTACGTGGATAACAGAGCCAAAGAAGCAGAACATACAATTTTGCGTTTACCACCATACCATTGCATTTTCAATCCCATTGAATTGATATGGGCCCAACTGAAAAATAACATAAGACGAACAAAACAAACATCGAAATTTAGTGAAAGCAGTGTAACACACATAAAAAATGCTATGGAACATATAACTGCTGTAAATTGGAAAAATACTGTTAAACACGCACTAGCAAAAGAGAACGAATATATGCGCATGTAAAAAATAGTAGCACCTTTGATTATAAATTTGCAATACGATTCAGACACTAGACACCGATTTGCAAGAAGACTCAATCACTGATGATTTATGAAATACGGTGACACATAAAACTTTTATCGTGTATTACAAATAAATTTTGTAATTTTTTCTTTGTATATAAACCCAATGTACAGATATTTTTTATTATATACTTGAAATTAACAGCGTTTTATTATTATATTATAGGGCCCTAATTTATAGTCAATACGGCCCCTAGATTCATACGATGCAAATAGGTAAACCGTACCCGTTCAATAAGGAGACCAGGTATAATAATTATCATCACAGAAGGTGGTGCAATAAAAGCATTAGAGCCGTTCAAAGTTATTCTTATAATTTGAAATAAATTATATGTATTTTATTATAGCATTGACCTTCAGAAATTTACTGAATCCTAATAAGTCAATCTTGTCTATCTTATGTGATCATAATCTAGTGTTTGGTATGAAACTACAAAAGGATTAAACTTCAGTTTTTGCATTTATTCGCATTTCCTCCAGGAACTACAATATTGTGGCAGGTTTAAATCATTTATAGTATAGTCTGTCCGTCAATATAACGATCAAACCTTTTAAGATTTAAAAGGATTATCGGGGACTATCCGCTATCTCTTGCCGCAGTTACCGAGAAAGCTTGTAATTGAATTAGATTTTCTTAAGTAGAGATGTTTCGTTTAATATAATCCACCGTTTACAATTTAAACTTTATTATTTTAAAGGAAACAATTCTTAAGATAATATATACCGGGTGTTTTTTATAGAGGTATAAAACTTTAAGTTGGCAAAACTTTTTTAACTGGCGGCCATTTTGTCAGCCGTCAAGTGATTTATGTTTAATTTGGTTTGGCATTTCAACATGAATAGACTGACGCCTGAACAACGCTTCCAAATTGTGCAAATTTATTTTGAAAATCATGGTTCTGTTCGAAATACGTATCGCGCACTACGTCCATTTTACGATCAACATAATCGTCCATCAGAGCAATTAATTCGATTAACTATGGAACTTTTTCGCACCACGTTTACTCTAAATGATAATACGCATCCACAGAGACGTCGTACAGTGCGTACAGAAGAAGTCATTGCTGCTGTAGAGCGTAGCGAAGACCCGAATCAGTCTATCCGCATCGTGCACAGGAATTGGATATGTGTCCATCCACCTTATGGAAGATTTTGCGGAAAGATCTTGGTTTGCGGGCTTACAAAATCCAACTCGTGCAAGAATTGAAGCCACACGATCACCTAGCAAGGCGTAGATTCGGTGAATGGGCCCAAAACAAGATTGCCGTTGATCCCGATTTTCATAAGCGAATTTTGTTTAGCGATGAAGCTCACTTTTGTTTGAATGGATACGTCAATAAACAAAACTGCCGTATTTGGAGTGATGGTAATTCTCAAGTGTATATTGAGACACCGTTACATCCAGAAAAACTGACTGTTTGGTGTGCTTTATGGGCTGGTGGAGTCATTGGTCCGTACTTCTTTAAAAACGATGCTGGTCAGAACGTTACAGTCAATGGTGACCGCTATAGAGCCATGATTACTGACTTTTTCGTTCATCAATTGAACAACCATGATGTGCAGGAACTGTGGTTTCAACAAGACGGCGCAACATGTCTCACAGCTCGTGCCACAATTGATTTATTGAAGGAAACGTTTGGTAACCGCATAGTTTCACGTTTCGGACCCGTGCATTGGCCTCCAAGATCGTGCGATTTAACGCCGCTAGACTATTTTCTGTGGGGATTTGTGAAGTCGCTAGTCTACGCCGATAAGCCCGAAACGATTGACCACTTGGAGGACAACATTCGCCGCGTTATTGCCGATATACGGCCACAAATGTTGGAAAAAGTCATCGAAAATTGGACCTCCAGATTAGACTACGTCCGCGCCAGCCGTAGCGGTCATATGCCAGAAGTCATATTTAAATTATAATGCCAGAAGATTATCTTTCGAATAAAGTAAATTTCATGTCAATTTAAAAAATTCATCTTGTTTTATTCCATTTCAAAGTTCTATATCTTTATTAAAAACACACTTTACTTGTAACTGTATTAAAGAATATTGTAATGATACTTTAAATATTAACATCCCTTTCCTTCAATTAACGAAATTGTAGTCCTACTCGAAATATCACACAGGAAAATTGTATTCGACATGCAGCTACCTTAGAAAACGAATATTACTAAAGCATATGTATGAATCAGGAATTTATAATTTATTTAAGTGACAGTGGTGAAACAATGATTGAAAATTCAATTTTTTTATTGTAAATCCACTACGATATTGTTTCACCATACAGCGACTTCAACAGGTGGACGAAAAACAGTTTTTCATCCACCTGATGAAGGCGATGGCGAAACAATATTGTAGTGGATTTACAATAAAAACATTTTTGAAACTAGAAATTTAGTACATATTTCTTATCGATACAATGAAGTTTTCAACAAGTATCTCCTTCGTCAATCAATGATTTATGTTGACTTTGTTTTGATGCAAGACAACATCAGACCACACATGGCAACAGGTGTTACTGTGCGTACCTCAATAATGTTGGAATTCGTAGACTTAATTGGGCAGCATGCAGTCCAGATCCTAATTCGATAGAACACCTTTGGGATGAACTCCAGTGGCGTTCTCGTTGTCGTCCAGCAATGCCAGCAATTTTTTAAGAGTTATGATTAGCCCTTTTAGAAAAATTTAAAGCAACTCCTCAGATTTGGTAAATTTAATGCCAATACGACTGAGCTGGGAACTGTAATCCGGGCTTGAGGAGTACATATAAATTACACAGGCCTGCATAAAATTTGTGATGACGTGATTTTTGTTTGTTAAGCTCAGTTTTTATATAGCATAGCAATAACTAATTAAAATACAGTTGGTCTCTACCACCCACAGATTTTTTTTTGCACAAAAGAAAAAGAAAAAAATATAAACAAAATCTTATAATAGGCGTTTTAATACATTTTAAAATGAATGTACTACTTCAAATTCTAGGTATTAACCCAAAAATGATTTTCTGTTGTGGTTTTAAAGAAATTTGTTAAATAGGCTCTCATTACCTGATGTAAATCTTTTATTACATGTATTAATTTTGGACAAGATTTCCGGGAATTTTTACCTGCTAAATCCTATTTATTATGCTTTCACCTTATTAGTACTGCGAAGAAGGATTTCAAGTTTATCACTCCAAACAAAATGTATATTTTAATGTCATTTACTTCATTATATTAAACAAGTAAAATTAATTTGTCTTTAGTGTTGTGCGTGGTATTTGATAAATAAGCATTGCTGAAAAATATGTCTAGCCGGTGTTGCAAAAACAAACCAGATGATTTCTGTTATATTTGTGGATATTTCGTCTTGAAAAAGTTTAAGAGACTAATTGGTGAATTTGTGAAAAATGCATATTATGCTTATTTCAAAATCAAATTAGGAGATCAAGATAAAGATTGGGCACCGCACGTTGTTTGTAAGGTATGTGAAGAAGATTTAAGACAATGGACCAAAGGGAATAGAATAAGCCTTTCTTTTGGAATACCGATGGTTTGGAGAGAACCGCAAAATCATCATGAAGATTGCTACTTTTGTCTTTGTGATATTAAGGGGCATAATAGAAAAACTTTGAAACATATTTTGTACCCAAACAATATTAAATCAGCTATCAGACCAGTTCCTCACAGTGATCATGTACCTATACCTATACCCCCCAAAGTACTACAAGAAGATATTGAAACCTCTTGAACTTCCGGCTCCGTACCGATGGATAGTGATTTTGAACCATCAACCTCAAGTCAAAACTAACCTCAGCTATTTTCACAAGCCGAACTAAATGATTTAGTAAGAGATTTGGGACTTTCAAAATATCTTTCTGAAGTACTGGGGTCTAGGTTGAAACGAAAAAATTTGCTTGCCCCAGAAACTACCTTCAGATCTTCCTTTAGTTGAATATGACAGAAAAACAACCAAACGAAGCTTTTCTGAAAAACGAAAACTTTTTTTAAGAAGCGTAAAGAATAAGCAACTATTTCTAATAGTTTCTATGTGTATATTTTTGTATTTTTTTTAATATAATGTAAAACTAGCTTATAAATTAAATAAATCGTGTTTTTTCTATATTTTTTGATTTTACTGGTTTGAAAAATAACCTTACGTGATACAAAAAAAATAAAAGCAGATTTGAAATCAGCGCTACCCAATTACTAGAAAACAGTTAAAATTTTTAAATCAATATTCAAAGAGTTGAAAAATGCAGGCCTGTGTTATTAACGTTTAGCTTAAAGTTGATTAGAAGCTGTCATCTAAAATTTTCACTGTTTCTGTTATATTTCTCAAATTAAATTAATTTTTGTTTTTATATTGTCTCTTTTCTCTCCATTCTGCGCGTGTCTCATTGGGAATGTGCAGTGCTTCGACAAAATTAAAATTTCTAGTAGCTTAGTAGGTGTTTCTTTGGTCAAACTTTTAACGTGACCGTTTTTTTTTGCCGGTCAGTGTATGTCTATGCATACGAATTGATGAAATATTATTCATGCTATACTGTATTGATGCTAATTACACTAATCGACTCTCGGTATTCTTTAGGTTATATGCAGATAAATTTTGTTGTGATTGTTCGAATAAATTAATGTTCCTTTTTTGCAAGTAGGTTCACTAGGTTTATGTATGTATTTAACTGATTATTGTGGAAAGTATATTTGTGTTTTGGCCTTATTTGAATAAAGTGGCGTTAGTTCTACCTACCTAGTAACACCTTGCTTTCAGAAATGTACTGAATTGCGAATAAAGTGTATTCAAAACATGTAGTACAGATGAATTAGCTTGTATGTGTTGATTTATTTAATGGATAGAGGTAATATTTATTTGTGAGTTCCTAATAATTATATGTGAATCTCAATAAACCGTTCGCGGAATAAATTTTATAAAAAGGGATCTAATATACAAGCTGTTGCGTATCGTTATGTTCAAATTTTAGGAGTGTAAAGTAGACTTCATTTCAAGTAACAAAAACGCAAAACTTGTATATCCATTTTTAATTGTTTCAAAGTTACAGATCTATGAATGTGATGGTCAGATTATGAAAAAAAATGTAATCCTAAAGTGAATATAAACTGATTTTATTTAAAAAAAGTTATACGATTCAATAACAGGCCTGTGATTATTAACGTCACATAATAAAATGCTATCCTAAAATAAATAATCACGTGTCGTAGTGCATACAGTGATTTCTTGGAGATCTACAAAAAAGAGTACTGCAAATTGATTTATGATAAAGAAGGTTCTTACTTATTTCGTAAGAGCTGAACCATGAATATCATACAATAAACAAATGTTCAGATGACTGTTAACGTTGCATTTTTTAATAAAGGATTACATTACGTTTCAGTTCATACAACAGCTTATTAGTGAGTGGACACGTTTTCTTTTTTCAAAATGCCTAACCGATTTTCTTCTCAAGAGTATGCGGACATGCATTTTGTGTATGGCTACTGTAACGGCAGTGCACGTCAAGCAGTTATTGAATACCGGCATCGGTTTCCCGATAGGCGCCTTCCTCATTACAGAACGTTTCTGGAAGTACGCAGATAATTTCGGGAATGCGGACTGCGTGATTATCTTTTCGACCAAGGAGTAAATTTGCCAGCAGACTTAGAGGAAGAAGCAGTAGCTATTGTTTTCTCAGTATACGTCGAATCGCTAGACAACTAGGAGTGCCACGAACGACAGTTTGGCGAATTTTAAAACGTGAGGCCTGTTTTGGGCGAATGTGGCTGGGTTTGACACTTCTGCGTAATCACGGGTCGTAAATCCGTAATAACTAAATTTCGTTGAATCGTCGTTAATTCAACCCTTGAATAGGAGTTCTTCCCTTGCTCAGTAGTTCGCAGAATAAAAAAAAACACTTGTTGAAGGCACAACACTCTTTAATTATTAAGTAATAAACAAAAACTAAATTTACATAAGCGACAGCAAATATATAATTACAAAAACTCTGTTACATATCTAATTTCAGTAACGCTTGAAGTTGCTTGGAATAGCGCGTGATGGATCTTAGCAAACTTAACTATATTCTCGAATGTATTAGGCAAGTAAAGGTAAATGCCAAGTAAAGGTAAATGCCAATCATAAGACACTTACGATTGATCGAAACAAGCTAATTACATGGTTTTACCCAAACGTGACTTGAGATAAATCGTGTCTCCGAAATGGTATTGTTTAATACCAAAGGCCCTTAATAATGCGACCGTAATAAAACTTTGTAAAGGGTTCGTCTGGTTTAACGGACAACGGCGTGTTTATTACAATAGGCGGGAAACTTTTGATTTGAACATTAGAAGGCTTAACTGATGTGCCTATACATGCGATGACCTTAGCGGCTATACCTTAAGTAGGAATAATACAAAATAGTAAAAGGCCTGAACAAATAACCATCAACTAAGTTGATAAATTTGTGTTAAATACATTTCTAAAAGGGATGTTATAATATTGTTGTTAACGCTGTCATAAACGTTAATAACGGGGAATGCCTGGTCCCTCTGAATGAAGTGATAAAATTCAAAATTAAAAAGAAATCTTCGAATACATAGAATTACATGCATGGAATTAAATTGATTAATTAAAAAACTTATTAATTAAAAACGTTGTCCAGGTTTCTGGATAAAGCCTTATATCCATATTACTATCGCAGGGGACACGGTTTGCTCGTTTAGTTTATTCTACCTTGATATTAAGGCAGCCACGGCTTCATTTTAATTTCTGCAGAACAGTCCTCTGGACAGATGAATCTACGTTCACGAGAAGTGGTGTTACAAATCTGAGAAACCTGCACAGGTGGTCATCAGGAAATCCCAAAGCTATAAGCCCATCTAAATTTCAACATGCATTTTCTATTAACGTTTGGGCGGTCCTAATCGATGACTTGTTGATTGGTCCTGTCGTTCATCCTGGGAGGTTAAATGCTGACAATTACCTTCAATTTCTTATTGACGAACTGCCAGGTCTTTTAGAGGATATCCAACTGAATGTTCGACGAGACATGTGGTTTGACATGGTTGGAGCACTACCACATTTCGGAATTGCTGTCCGAAATTGGGTTAACGTCAATTATCCAAGATGGATTGGTCTAGGTGGTCCTGTTGCATGGCCACCCAGATCACTCGATCCCCTTAATCTCCTTGACTTTTATTTATGGGGGTACATGAAAAATTTAGTCTACGCGCAAGATTCGAACACAAGAGAAGAGTTGTTGGATCGTATTCATCTGACTGCCGAGCAAATCCGACAAAACAAGTATGAAATTGGGATAAGTACTTCTTCTGTTGGCTTACGGGCACAAGCCTGCATTCAACAAGGAGGTGGACATTTCGAAAATATTATTAATTGAACTTTTTTAAATAAAATCTGTTTTTATTGACTTTAGAATTACATTTTTTTCATTATCTGACAATCTGACGTTTTTTGTCCATATTCCACACTATTATTACTTCCTACTGAATATGACAACTTAGTTGTCGAAATACGTATATAGGATACAAATATTGGTGTGGTAAGGGTGCCTTTTTCAAATTTTTACTTTTTTACCACAATTTACAACGAAAGACTTTTTTTAGATAATTTATAAGTCACATTTAGTATAGAATCTACATCTAATACAATTTTCGAAAAGATTGTATCGCATCATTATAAAAAATTAATTTCTTGGCCTGTAATTTATGAAACTGTAACTCTCCGACATGCCTGCATTCATGTAGTCTGCCCGAGAAACCATTTTTGCAAACGCCGCACTGAAAAGAAAAGGCGGCATAGTTCTACGATCCCACGAATCGAAACGTGAGGTCATCCAAACTAATTTAAAACTTACCAAATTCGCCGTAGCATTCTTTTAGTAGCGACCATAAAAAGCATGTTTTACTGCAAGCGTACTGCGGTCCCATTGAAGAGCCGAAAGTTGTTTATATCTCTAGCGAAAGAATAATGTTTCTCGCCTCCATTCCCAGACACTGGTAACGAGGTACAGTTCTTCAACGCTTAACCTCTTCGTATAATTTGCATTTCCAACACGGTTTTATTAATACGCGCATAACTTACAATGATTAACGTGATACATTTATAAATGCCTGAGATACATTAGAAAGAAAAATTTAATTTAATAAATATTATGTTGAATTGGGAATTCTTATTTTGTTTGAAAAGTATTGTTATTAATAATTATTTGAACGTATATTTGATAAATACTGCAAATAGGATGATTTGACGGAAGGTCAGACTCACTTATAGATGTTTGTTTGTGAAAAAAGTTGGAATTATTTTCGAGTAGGCCATACTTTTACGAAAAGGTTGTTTAAATTCTCACTATCTTCTGACGTTTAATTTGACAGATACAGTTGCTTAAAGAAGATGTGTTTAGCGAAAGTTAAATTTTAAGAAGATAAACACAGTCGAGATCTTGCCGGATGTGCTGCAAACATTGGGCAACTATGCTTCTTCGAAGGCCAAGATTTGTCGCTGTCTTGCTCATTTTAAACATGGTTACATGCCTCGTAGATGAAGAACATCCTGAACAACCAAAAAATGTTACCATTCCTAAAAAAAACACGCCACTAAATGTGTCACAACTGCGTGATGCAATCCTGCAAGACTGAAGGAGAACAATCTATGGCATTCGTAACATTGTCGGCTTGTCATACGGCGTTTGTCGGTGTATTCTATCTGGTTACTCAGCATTGAACGAAAACAGTGTTCATGTGTGCGCAAAGCTGAAAGAAACTGCCGAAATGGAACTTCAGTACCAAAATCATTACTGGAGACTAGTCATAGGTATATGGGTATGATACCGAAACAAAGCAGCAGTCATCGCAGTGGATCGTCATCGTCATCGTCACCACGACCGAAGAAAGTATGGCAAGTTCAAATCGATGTTGATTTGCTTCTTTGAGGCTGATGGCATCGTGCGCAAAAAATTTCTCCCACCAGGCGAAACAGTTAACGGACGATTTTATTGCGAAGTTTTTCGGCGACTAAGACTGCCAAGTAGCGCTAAAAATGTGGAACCTACACCACGACAATGCACCAACCAACACGTCACTCGTTGTGAGTCAGCTTCTAGCCACAACGAAGACAGCAGTACTACCACACCCTTCCTTCTTCCTAGATCTTGCTCTTTGTGACTTCTTCCTATTTCCGAAATTGAAACTGAAGCTCAAGGGACGCCGTTTTGCGATGATCAAGGAGATTCAGATTCATGCAGAAATCGGACATGGCAGTGAAAAAGTTGTAAAAACAATTAATTGTTTTTCTTCACATTCCTGTAATTTCTGAGTAGCACCTGGTATTTGGTTTATTTCTAGTTTCAGTGCCCATCAAATAAAAACTTATTAAAAATCTGGTGTGAAGAACACAAATGCAGGTTCACTATTAATATTTTCTGTGAACGTGTCCGAATATATCCAGCAGGGGCGTACCGATGAGCCTGTAGAAAGGTGAAATACGTATCTACGTCTCTGGGGATGGGATGTATTCGGACACGTTCACAGAAAATATTAATAGTGAAACTGCATTGGTGTTCTTCACACCAGATTTTTAATAATATTTTATATTATTAAAAATACCTTTGTATTATACAAAACTGGTGGGGTTTATCTACTCATGTATGTTTCAATTATTCTGATAAATAAAAACTTCTTCTTCTTTCTCTTTCCTTAAGACTTAGTCTGGTTTCTTCTACTATTTCAATTTTGTTCAGCCTCTTGGGAAGCAGATGTCCAGCTCTCGCACCATCTCTTGGGAGGTCGGCCTGGAGGTCTCCTTGAGTTCGGTTTTTCGTTCTTTGCCCATTTTGCCCATCGGTCCCCCGTCATTCGGTCGACGTGGTCTCGCCAGTATCAGCCTTTTTCTCGTAAATTGCACCACGTCTTGAATTTTAAGGTCTGTTCGTATATCCCTGCTTCTTATATGATCTCTCAAGCTTACTTCTCTGATATTCCTTAATGTCCTCATCTCCGTTGCTCTCATCATACTCTTCGTTTTTGTTGTGTCCGCTCGGGTTTCCACTGCGTATGTAATCACCGGTCTTACGGCTGTTTTATATATGCGGACTTTACTTTCGATGGACATGTATTTATTCCTCCATATGAGGTCCCTTAGGTAGCCAGAAATTCTTGAGGCTTTATTCATTTGTGTTCTGACTTCCTGTTGTAGGTTTTTGGAGCGTGTTATCTCGACTTCCAGGTACGTGCATCGCATACATTGTCGGATGGGTTTGTCATCTACAGCCAGTTTACATCTAGTGGGTTCTTTTGCTATGACCATTGATTCTGTCTTCTCCACTGATATCTGCATGTTAAGGTTCTTTGCTTTTGTTTGGAACCGATATAGCAGTCGCTGAAGGTCGTCCTCGTTATCCGCCATCAGGATTGCGTCGTCAGCGTAGCACAGTATCCGCATCGATTCCTGTCCCATTCTATATCCTCCATCCACTTCTTTTACGCCGTTGATTATTTGATCCATGATGAGGTTGAATAGTACTGGGCTCAGGCTATCCCCCTGGCGTACGCCCGTCAGTACTGGTACTTGTTCTGTTAGTCCCTTTGGTGTTTTGATCTTGGTTGTATTACCTTTACTGAGGTCTTTTATTATGTTAATGTACGACACGGGTGTCTTGTTTTGCTGGAGTATATCTATGATGTCAGCTATTTGTACTCTATCAAACGCTTTTTTGAGATCCACAAAGCAGAGAAACAGCGGCTTGTTGTATTCTAAGGATTTTTCGATCATTTGTCTAAGGATGAAGATTGCGTCAATTGTCGATCTATTTTGTCTGAAGCCGTGTTGTTCTTCTTTTATTATCTTTGTTGCAATGATTTTTAAAAAGAGCTTGCTTATGCTAGGTAGGAGAGATATCATTCTGTAATTTTCCGGGTCGTTCTTATTTCCCTTTTTGTAGATCGGTATTGTGATGTTGTTTTTCCAATCATTAGGCACTTTTTGTGCCGAGATTATTTTTTGGAATAATAATGTGATTGCTGTTTCCAATTCAGGCCCCCCGTACTTGAGCATTTCATTTACGATTTGGTCTGGGCCGGGGGTCTTCCGGTTTTTCAATTTTATTAGTGCCTCATGTACATCTTCCCGTGTTATGTTGTCCTCTTCAAGGAGCTGTTCTGTGTAGGTGTTGTCTTCATTCTCTCCATTGTCGTCTGTCCGCGTTTCATACAAGCCTTTTACATACCTTTCCCATTCTCCTGGGGTAATGATGTTTATTTGTACTTCTTCGTTTACCGCTCTTTTCCTGTTCCTCAGTGTGTTCCAGATCCTTCTTTGTCCTCCGTATAGGTCATGTTCCATGTCGGTAGAAAATTTCCTTTATTTCCTTTATGGCATAATTCACTCTGTTTCTGATCGTTTTGTATCTTTGGTATTCCTCTGCTGTCCTTCTGCTCCTATATCTGACGTAGGCTTCTTTCTTTTGCTCTGCCAGCGTTTTCACTTCGTCTGTAAACCATTGCTTTCTATTTTCTCTACCATTTATGTTTACCTTCCTCACTCCGAGTGCCTCTACGGCACCTCCCATTATATTGGCTTTTATCTTATACCACATTTGTTCGACATCCTCGTCCTCGGTCATTTGGTTCGTAGTCATTTTTTCCTTCAGTCTACTCTGATATAATGTTTTCGTTGAGGTGTTGTTTAGTGATTCCCCGTTGAATTTCTGGATGTACAGTGGTGATTTTTTCTTTTGGAGGTTAGTTTTGAGGCGGTATTTACATAGGACTAAACCCTGCTCTGTCCCGACATTTGCCGACGTGAGTGTCCTTACGTCTAGTATTTGATCCGGGTGTATTGCCCTGCTGGTGATAATGTAATCGATCATTGAGTTTTGGTCTCTTGTGTTGCCCAAATAAAAACGTTCTCTTAAACTAACAAAAACTTCAAAGTACATGACTACATACTTTTGATGGAAATATTCGGCTCGATGGACCAATGTTATATCTGCTTTCGAAGAACCAAATGTTATGTTTGGATTCTATATCGTACATTTACTTATATTTAGCAATAAAATATGTTTGAAATTAAAATATTACAAAAAGATATTAAATGTATCATCAACATCTTCTTAAAAATGCAATGTTTACAAATCGCCGTTTCATTTCTCTCATAGCATTAGTAAACAAACAACGTCATTCAGCAAATAAATAATACGAAAAAGCGTAATTGTAGTGTTACTATTGACCTATATGTGTGTTAAGAGAGTACGCGCAAGTTTATTGATCAGCCAGGCTCCGAAAGGAGCTTTCAGTCCTGAAGCGCCGTCCACGCCATTATTACCAAAACCAACCTAAAAATGTATCGACATCTCTAACACAATCATCTCGATATTATTCTCCAATAATTTAATCGATAATGTGATAATTAATTTTTTATATAATATGTATATGTGATATTCACTAGTAGCGATGTTTCCGAAAGTATATTTATATTCCGTTGTATTAGTGTTGTGCGGTGTCATTGATGATACGTTATCGAATCCGGACGCTAAGAGACTGTACGATGATTTATTGAGTAATTACAACAGGTTGATCCGGCCTGTTAGCAACAACACCGATACAGTGCTCGTAAAGTTGGGGCTGCGATTATCGCAGTTGATTGAATTGGTACGCCTGAATAGTTATTTTGTAGTCTTGTCGTTAGATAATATTGATGTTTTGGTTAATTTTACATTTGTAAATATATGTGTGTGCCTTATATCTATTCACACATCTGAAATTCAAAATTTACCGTTGTAGTTAATGTTAAGCATGTAATGGTGAATTGAAAGCAAGAGAGTGTAAAACTTATATATAGAGCATTCATATATACTTAAAAAATCATGTATTGCTCATATGCTTACATATGAAAGGTGTAGGTGGTTCAATAATCAAAATGTTAATTAAAAAATTAATGCCTTCTTTATATTGAAATTATTGCTAGTGTTGTTAGAATGTCTATAGCAAACATTAAATAATAAAATACCTCAGGGTGCGAATCTCGGACAATTACCATTTTCAATATATGTAGATATAAATTATCTTTTAAAGCAATAATTTTAATTTTAAACTTGTAGGTGCAGCGTCCTAGGTAGGCGCGAAATAACAAAAAAGGGCGCGAAGATATGCATAAAAAGGACAGGTATTCGAAAACTTTAATTATTAAAACAAAATACATTCCGTTAATACGAAAATAAAGTGATTTTCTTAAAACAAACAAATATACTTTAAGTAAAGCTCGGATTATATGCAAAATGCATATTTATTGTTAAAGGGTATATGTACCAACAAAATAAGAAATTTTTATGGGTTTATTCAATGTTTTTTGAATAAAATAAGTCAATTTAAATAAGCATATTTTTACTACTTGATACATATTTTATATAATACTGTATATTTTCTTCAAATTACAAATTTTCTTCAAAATTCCAATAGGCGGAAAGTTTAAAAGTTACACTGGCCATGGGAAATTCCAGATTTCCAAATGTTCGGGGAAAGCCGATTAAAATACTTTGCGACATTTCATCGCTTACAAAATAAAAATTAATAATAATGATTCTTCATTAAATACATTGTTTTATAATACTTATGTGTAGAGCAGACCAATTTCCGTGCGCGCCATGAGCGCCGGTATGGGAGTGTAATTCGCGTAATATATTAGAATATACGATAGAATAGGGACGCAACATGAGCTTGTTACCGATTTAAGTATAGAAAGTAGAGACATTTATTCTATCAGAAATAATTAAATATACATTTGGCTTTCTGCTATTAAAGTAATATGCATAAACACACGAAAAATAAGAATAGTACATATTATAGCAGCGTTGTATGTACCTATAAATAAAATGGAAAAGGTATGATATCAGTGATTGTGTGCACGACAGAGGATTTAAAAAAGCACTTACCGTTTTAAGCGTCTTCCAAGTATTGACAAACTGGAGAAACTCGATTGTATATTTTCAAGTATTTTCAGATGCGTTTCGAAGGTTATTTCTGAAAAGCATTTTCGCCCTGAGGAAAAAATATGTTTATATTCGGAAAACGAGCGTTCTACATCTAGTGATGTTATATTCGCATAATCAAAATACTTTTTTAAGCAACTTAACGCATCTGTAGACGTGCTCTCACAAATACGTGTTAAGGTGTCAAAATCTGCATTTCTGTCTAAAACACTTTCAAATATAATTAGAACACTTTCACTTTTTGCGTCTTCTACAGCACACAGTTGTGCGTAAATATCTTTAACGATTTGCATTAATTCCTCTAACGACAGCGACAAATTTTCTAATGTTGTTATTGCTTCTTCTAGTCCCAAGTAATTCTCACGAATACTTTGTAAATCCATTTTAATCTGGGCATCTTGAAATTTTTTCTGGCTTGTACTGATAGCTGCACTTTCTTTCGGATCGAATGATCAAACCACGTCCTTAATTTTTTCAAAATGTTCATGATAGTAAAACCCCGCCCGTAACCATGTACCCCAACGTGTCAGAATCGGCTGTGGTGGCTCAGGGGTATGGGGACACAATTCGTGAAATTTCCGAATACGTGTTGGAGATTTCAGGAATTCTGCCTTTGTACTCGATAATAAAGCATCTACCTCTGTATAACATACGAACCTGTTCTGCCACAAGGTGTAGAGCATGGAGTTTACAAGTAATATGTAACAAGTTAGGACAATATTTTCTAAGAGACCGGCCTACAGAACACATGGTTGCGGCACCATCGGTCATAAACATTAATACTTGGTCTTTCGAAAGTTTAAATTTTTCCAAAGTATCTAATAACACCTCTGAAATTTTTTCGGCATTACATTGTTCTAGTCGTCTGGATGCTAATAAAATTGAAGACGTTGGCTGATGTGGTTCCATATTACGCGCCATCACATTAACTACAGATTTTCTTTTGCTGTCAGTTGTTTCGTCCACACATAACCACAGTTTTTAATCAGAAATCAATATCCGCTTGTGAATGAATTAATTTCTAACGTAAAAAATCTCTTTAAAAGCGTCATTGTGGGTTCAGTTGTACAAAGAATATGTTCCCGGTTTACAATTACTTCCACGACCAGTAAAAACTAGACGGGAAACATGGTTAAATCAAGAAAAAAATTCTATGATGCTTTCAATGCTATAAAAAAGCAAAAGTATCTTTAAAAAAATAATGTAATACCAAATCAATTGGCATTTATTGCAACAAATTTTTCTGCACTGCACTGGTTTCGACGAAATCTGTAAATTCAATAAACAAATGCTATAACGTATTGTTAACTTCTACAGGAGCTGGTGAAATAATTTTTAAAAAGCTTTAAAAACTCAGTATTAGAAAAAAATAAGGGATTTAAAATTCTTTCAAAAATCTCTAATATTTTAAAAGAGGAAATTCTAGATGACGTTGAATTAGAGCCTTAGATTGTTAGCAATTTAAAAAATGCTCCAATTACTTCCGTTGAACGATCTCTTTCCACGTACAACACTAGCTAAAAACGGCGCTACACGATGCTATGAACACCTTCCAACGTTTGACGCTTGATAGTTTGTCGCATCGTGTGGTCGAATATCATACCTGCGAACTACCAATGTCAAGGGTCGAACATTCGTGTTGGAACATCTTCCGTCCGCTGTCGGTTTTCTAGACCCAAGTCAAAGGAAGTCTCCAATATTCGAAGGAATGCATTCGTTGATTGGCCGCACGGCCACACGATTCATGCATCATTCGCTCATTTCATGCTTTGAGATATAAATAGATTGTTACATAATGCAAAGGTATTTTTAATAATATAAAATATTATTAAAAATCTGGTGTGAAGAACACAAATACAGGTTTACTATTAATATTTTTTGTGAACGCGTCCGAACATATCCCTCCCCAGAGACGTAGATACGTATTTCACCTTTCTACAGGCTCATCGGTACGCCCCTGCTGGAGAAAGAATATTTACAGACACATTCACAAAAAAGAACCACATCACCGAAATTATCCAGACCGGACGTAGATGTAAATTCAGCGCTGCCATGGTCTGGATAATTTCGGTGATGTGGTGATGTTCTTTTTTGTGAATGTGTCTGAGAATATCCTTTCTCCAGCAGGGGCGTACCGACGAGCCTGTATAAAGGCGAAATACGTATCTACGTCTCTGGGGAGGGATATGTTCGGACACGTTCACAAAAAATATTAATAGTGAACCTGTATTTGTGTTCTTCACACCAGATTTTTAATAATATTTTATATTATTAAAAATACCTTTGTATTATACAAAACTGGTGGGGTTTACCTACTCATGTATGTTTCAATTATTCTGATAGATTGTTACATTTTAGGATTTAAAAATGACCAGTATGTTCGTTAATAGAACTATATAAGAAACCATAATTCCATTTTTTTCTAAATTGTTATCTAATAAATATATAATTTTCTTATTGCAGAATCTGAAAGACCAAATTTTAACAACCAACGTTTGGCTAGAGCATGTAAGTAATATAATCTAAATATATTGTAATATATTTGTCTTTGCGAGGTTCTTAAGTAAAACCAACGGTAATTTAAACACACACTATATTAACAATAAAAACAGAATACACTAAATAACAGTCTTAAAACTATAACAATAATAACATTTATTTATATTCACATTTATGCAATAATGTTTGTATATTTATTTCACAGTAACGAGGCCGCGATTACTTGTTGAATGAATCTCTAACCATTCCTCGACGGCTTATATATCGGTCGTCGCATATTCTAGGTCCACGCGGACTTCTCTCGTGTTGTCCTCGAACGTCCGAGAGACTTGATGACGTAGCGTCGGATGAGTCATCACAATATGTAACTTTCAATATCTTGTTTACAGAATTCGTTTATTTATTTTATTTAATTATTTATACATTATCATCAAGCCTTGCAAATCTTAAGATTATAGTGGTGGCGTTTTGGAATTCATTTAATAAAGAGGATTATTCCTTTTTATCTTCCAAATTTTCAGAAATTTTTGCGGGTCCTTGTTTCATAGGATATTCTTCTCCACTCTTCCCCATTCTTACACAGCAATTTGCAATTTCCTACACCCAAGGGTCTTGCGTCTTTCCTCACTTCGACTTGCCATCCTTTCCTTGGTCTTCTGTTCCTTCTTGGCAATAGAAGGGTTTATTGAATTATTCATTTCAGCATATCGTTCGGGTTTCTTCTCGTTATAAGTCCTGCCCATTTTGGGCATTGTGTGTTCACGTGCCTTATTACAATTCCACCTGCAAGTTCGTCCTCAATTTCCTTAGTTTTACTTGACCACAGTATACTGTAATCAACAAATTTTAATTTCTGGTACGAAAGTATGAGAGAAAAAGAGCGCGACAGAGAAAAGTAAAGAAAGACATATAGCGAGGTTGCCAATGAATGTAGGCAAGTAGACTAAGTGGGGTACGATAACGTTCAGTCAGATAATAACTAGTCAGTAAGTCTATTGCTTCAGAGGGTTGTAGAACGCATCTTAGAAATACGTATAAAATTCGCCACGAATATTTATAGAAAAATATTTATTTCATGGTGTATTACTTTTATGAGGATGTACAACAAAGCTTATATTTTCCGCGTATAAATAAAATGAAATGAAATTTTAATTCTAAATTAAGTAAAAAAAAATGTAACTCTTATGAAAAGAAAATAAATTAGCACTTCTCCGATAATAATAAAAAATAAATATTCTAAATTAAAGGTTCAAATAATCCATCACATTGTTCTTGGCAGTATGCCAACCTATAATCAAATGCTTCATATCATTGCTGATATGTTTCTAGAGAAAGAACCAATTGAATTATTTAAAATACCAGCCCATAGATTTAATTTTTGTGGATATCGCGTATGTACAGGTACATTGAGGTGTCTACCGCCATAATGGCATTTTATGATTTGTGTATTTTCTTGTGTTGTAAAAACATGTATGTTGAAATCGATTATTAATATACGCACGGAGAGAAATAAGTGTTGTACACCCCGGTAAGCATTTGTTAGGGAATAGGGCATGTTAAATGTTAAAAATCTGGTGTGAAGAACACAAATACAGGTTCACTATTAATATTTTTGTGAACGTGTCCGAACATATTCCTCCCCAGAGACGTAGATACGTATTTCGCCTTTCTACAGGCTCATCGGTACGCCCCTGCTGAAGAAAGGATATCTTCAAACACATTCACAAAAAAGAACCACATCGCCACATCACAGAAATTATCCAGACCGAGCGTAGAAGTAAATTCAGCGCTGCCTGTTGTCAGACAGCCGAAGTTTCTCGTCCCGTCCACATAACCAATGAAGTAACGACGCCCTTCCAAAGGTGGCACAGCCATCTCTCTAGAAACTGCATTTTGTTTGTGTCTTCACTCATACTACGGACTAACCGCATAATAGCGAAATACGTATCTACGTCTCTGGGAAGGAATATGTTCAGACACGTTCACAAAAATATTAATAGTGAACCTGTATTTGTGTTCTTCACACCAGATTTTTTAATAATATTTTATATTATTAAAAATACCTTTGTATTATACAAAACTGGTGGGGTTTACCTACTCATGTATGTTTCAATTATTCTGATACATGTTAAATGTGTATGTGTGTCCACCACTCTGCTTCTCCCTCCACTGTTTGAAAGCAGGCGTCGTTGGGTATAACAAGCATACACTATTTACGCAAACAGAAATTAAAATTTGTCGACTACGGTATAGATAATGATTACAGTGTATCTAGTACGCTCCCTTGGTGTACATAAATATTAATAGTTGTGTCTATTTGGTAATTTTTTGTTAATTATTACTCTTTATCTCCTATAAATCAAATAATATTTTATCCATTGCAACTCCACTACGAAAATTTCTCGAAAGCATTTTGAGGATCTGTATTGAATGTGTTTTCTAAAATTTAAAAAAATCCAGGATTTTCTTAGATACTCAATACTGTCTTACCATTAGTTTCCAATTAATTCTACTAACTTTAGATACCTTCGCAATCAAAAAATTTATTATTATCTCACACATAAAATATCATATTAACTTAATATATCTTTCAGGAATGGATCGACCATAAATTTGTATGGGAACCAGCAGAATATGGCGGTGTTACAGAATTATATGTTCCTTCCGAACATATTTGGTTACCGGATATCGTCTTGTACAATAAGTAAGTATCTAAATATTTTTAAAGCAATTTCTTTCTATAGCAATTAGTCTTGTAACTTATCTTTAGTAATAAAATATATTTCTATTTTGCTGACCTTTACTAGCACCAATTGTAAGTTTGATAAAGACTTGAATAACAGCATAGGTATACAATACCATGTACTGTTGAAATCGTATCTCGCTTAAATCTATACCGACCAATGCAGGTCACAAAAATTCCCTTATCACATAACATTGCATATGCATTATCGACGCCATCCTCGAAGAAGTATGGTCCAATCGCTCCACCGCCACCTGCCAAAAATCCACGTCAAATAGTGAGTTCTTGTGGATGCATTGTTTACTCATGAACAGCATGTGGAATCTTTGCTGCTCAAATTCGGCAGCTTTGCATGTTTCTTCTTCTTCTTTAAGTGCCGTCTCCGCTTCGAAGGTTGGCAATTATCATAGCAATTCTTACTTTTGAAACCGCAGCTCTAAACAGTTCATTATTATTACATCCAAACCAGTCCCCCTTTGCATGTTTAGGTGTGCGTAAATTTAATTTTATTTCATTTTATTTTCTCGATAATGCATTTGGCTTCTATCAACAGTAAAAATTGAATCCAAAATCATCCCCTTCTTTCTCATATCGTTGTAGTAACATTTTCGAGAGATCGACAACATAGTCTTCCCGTAAAGCCTTCTAACTCTTCAGGCCTTTGATTGAAATATTAAATTCCGTTCTGCTCATTTCATCCATAATGCATTCAAGTTTAATTCACAGGTAAAATTGAATCCAAAAACATCCACTTCTTTCTCATATCGTGTTAGCATCTTCGAGAAATCAACAACACAATCTTCCACTAAATCCTTCAAGCTGTATAGGTTTTTTCCTGAGATATTAAATTCTATTCACCTTATTTCTCAAAAATACATTAGGTATACATCAGCAGTAAAAATCCAATCCAAAAACGCCCCCTTCTTTCTCATGTTGTTGCGGTAACATCTTCGAGAAATCAACAACACAATCTTCCACTAAACCCTTTAAGCTATACCGCCTAATTCTGAGCAAACGCAACGATGCGAATGTATGAATATTTCTCCCGCTTCGAATACAAATCCCTTGAACGCGTTTAGCCAATCACAAAACAGTCTGTCGCGCAACGATTTGACAATTAATGTCACAAATTAGTGTCACCACTGTCACCCTATACGGAGTCTCTTAAGCGTTTGAATAGTGATAATGCCGCGTTATACACTAGAAGAGAAAGCCAAAATGATGAAATGGTACCACGCGGATAATTCTTATCAAAGAATATGTGACTTATTTGCCGGAGTTCCTAATGATACGTTCATTTTAGTATGCGCTGCAATAGAACTAAATTCAAATTTGACACATAGCGATATTTCCAACGATTTAGGCATATGCTGCTCTTCCGTTAACCGCATACTAAAATTAAATAGTTTTCGTAATTGTAAATATTCCAAAGATCATCAATTATTTTACGGTGATGAGTTTAAACGGATGAATTTCCGTTATTATATAATTAATTTCTCATTATGAACAATTTATTTTATTATCTGTAAGAGTAAATTTTTCTTTACATTACTAGAATTTAATTTAGTTTTTATTTATTTCTGAAGTTTATTTAGTTTACTATGAATAGTTTTTGTTACCTTTATTATTAAAATTTAATTTATTAAATCTCTTGATGCCTTATTTGCAACTTTCTTAACAGCTTATTAATAATTTTATTACGCTTTGTGTGACCATCGTCAGTATAACGTATTGCAATTTATTTATTATAAAATCATTACAATAACACAGGACTAAACAATTTATAGTCCTTTAATAGTAATTTGGTAATCAGATAATTTTTCTTAAGCGGCTCCATAATATGTAAGTATGTATGACATATGACATCGATGTTGACACGCCTACAGCATTCGGGGGAATTCTATTTGGAGCGGGAGAAATATTCATACATTCGCATCGTTGCGTTTGCTCAGAATTAGGCGGTATAGGTTTTTTCCTGAGATATTAAATTCCATTCACCTCATTTCCTCAATAATGCATTAGGTATCCATCAGCAGTAAAAATCGAATCCAAAAACTACCCTTCTTTCTCATGTCGTTGCGGTAACATCTTCGAGAAATCAACAACACAATCTTCCACTAAACCCTTCAAGCTGTATAGGTTTTTTTCCTGAGATATTAAATTCCATTCACCTCATTTTCTCGATAATGCATTAAGGCTCCATCAGCAACAAAAATTCGTATCCAAAAACATCCTCTTCTTTCTCATGTCGTTGCAGTAACATCTTCGAGAAATCAACAACATAATCTTCCGCAAAACTCTTCAAGCCTTATAGGCTTTTAACCGAGATATCACATTCCGTCCTTTTTATTTCCTCCATAATGCATTCAGGTTTCATTCTCAGTAAAAATTGAGTCCAAAAACATTACCTTCTTTCTCATATCGTTGCGGTAACATCTTCGAGAAATCAACAATACCATCTTCCACTAAATCCTTCAAACTGTATAGGCTTTTTACTGAGATATTAAATTCCGTTTCTTCTCATTTCCTCAATAATACTATAAGTTCCATCAGCAGTAAAAATTTAATCCAAAATCATCTCCTTCTTTCTCATGTCGTTGCGGTAGCCCAAAGAACCGACTTGCAAACGATTTATAGCGTGTTCTTCGAGTCCAAAACCGTGGAATTCATTTGGCATTAGCCTTACTACATTTGTGTCTGCTTTCTGTGATATCTTCGACATTTTACATACATTTTTGCATTGACATTGTGTGATAATAAACTTGGCGTAGTGTTATAAAGGCATTAACTTTGTCTTAATTTTCGCGATTAATTCAAGGTGCACTTACGCTGTACGTGTAGGCCCATTTTCTCTTCTTTTCCAAAGACTCAAACCCAAATATCTCTGAAGAGGCATTGATTGCCATATTGTTTCTGAGGTCTAATAAAAATTTTAGTCAAATTCAGGCCTTCATTCATAAGAAATTTGGTTATTATTCGCTGTTCCACATGGCATATACCACATGACAAAAATTTATTCATTTTTGTAAAAAATACATTGCATACGTGATTGAATACACATCTCCACGTCTATCTGAATTCATTATTAAGTGTTGCTAGAGAGTTTAGAAAAAAAATAGGTAAGCGAAAGCATTGTTTTTAATGAATTGTATCGTACCTCTTCATAAAACAATCGCATGATAAATTGTTCAATTAAAGTAATACTTTAGTGTCAAAAGAAAATTACAAATTTCATCTTTATAAACGCAATAATCTTCTACGTATTTATATGTAAATTTTTATATTTTTAATTTTAATTTAATTATAATGTTAACCAGAAAAATTCGAAAAATTATAATTTATACCTTTCATGTGCGTTGTATACCGCCAAAGCAGGATATTATAATGATTTATCAAGTTCATTTTCAATCTAATAGCTTAATAAAGTGTGGAAGGCTTATGTGAGTACAAGTAATTAATAGGAAAGACAGATTATTACTTTTCAGTATTACTTCTAGGAGATTGTTAAAATTATCATGATTGTAATAACTTACATTTATCCTAGATTTATGTTCCACATTATTAATTTTTTTATGAAGATTAGATAATATATGAACGAGCACCCATTAAGTCATTAATTTTTTTTTTCTAATATCAGTTCGTCAATTTTTTAATCTCAAATTTAGAAATAGCTACCTCTCTAAAAAATATTCGTACATTGTTTATTATTAAAAATATCAATATCGTGGATATATCCATTCTACCAGTGGCGGCTCGGGGTGGTTCACATAGGGAGTGCATAATTTCAAAATTAAAAAGTGTAACACAAAAACGCTTACCCAATCCTTATAAATTTCACCGACGTACTGTTCCAGACAGGTACTGTTCATTGTAGACTATTGTAGAGTTTGTTTTGAGGGAATAGTAAATATTACACTACACAGTTTAATTACATCTGACGATAAACGAAGTCCATTTTACATGTCTTTGACTTGCAGAACAGTTCTATCACTTTTTCATTAAAGTTTGGGAAATCATTAATACATTCTTTTTCACAAGATAACATAGTAAGGGCATTTAATCTCTCTTCTTTCATTGTATTTCTCAGGAAAGTTTTTATTCTCTTCAGCCGTGAAAACTGGCGTTCCGCTTCGGACGTTGTCATTGGGATTGTAATGACAATTTTTAAAAGCGTAACAACTTCATTAAAGGTGTTGCTTAATCCATCCAGCAGAAGACCTAGCTGACCTACAGCACCGACTTCTATATTTTGCCTAAATTCTTCTCTAGAATATAGAATATAGAGGAGAACTGTTTAAATGAAATTAAGTTTGCTAATATTAAGTGCCCTGTATACCGAAATCTAGTTTTTATTTCTAGCAAACTAATATCGCACACTTCAATAGTTTCCCTCCTTCTTTGGCTACCATCAGTTACTCTTCGCCGCTTTGATGGTCGAGGAGTCAGTTCTGGGTCATTTTGTTTAACCAACTGATTATCTATGTCAGCAATTTCGGTTCGAATTTTTCCAATAGCGCGTTCAAAATTATCTTAAACTATTCTTGATTTTTAATGCATCTGTATCGACATTTTGTAATTGATTAAACAATATGTCCACATGTGGCATAATTTTATGAAAGAAAGTTAACCAATAGATAAAATTTTCCTCCTCTAAAATTCGCAAATTGGCACTAGCTTGATGAATGGTAGTTTGTAAACTAGCTTCTCCCTCGATTTGTTCTAGAGCTTCAATTATTTTTTCTCGGTGCTCATATATTGTATTCACTGTCCTAGAATTGAAGTTCCATCTTATTTTTGAAGAACGAGGTAAGCTTTTTCTCTGAAGGAATTCTTCCAATCTTGCAGCTCGTTGTGGTAAAGTGGAGAAAAATGTACATAATCCCGTCAGATTGGCAAAAAATTCTGCAATTACTACTGCTCGATGTAGCATGTGACATAATTAGATTTGTCTGATGTGCATAACAATGCACAAAATTAGCCCTTGGATATTGGTCTTGGACATGTCTTTGCACGCCGTTAATAGCACCACTCATGACTGCTGACACGGAAAACAAAACAAAGTATTTTTAATTTCACACCCACAAATCCAGTCATTTTTCTGATAAATATTCATTTTGAATTTTATTATAACGTCTTTACCTTTAACATATTGTTTATCTTCTAAACATAATTGAGGCATCGGCCGTTAAAGATTTTTTACTGCGATTTTTTCAGTATACGTTAACGCGAGAACGCGTTGTTCTCTAAAAAAGACACGAAATTATTGTAACAACGCCCGAGAGCAGTCTGGTTCAGTTGCTCCAACGCTATGTATTATACGACATTGAAGTACAGCAAAAACAGTTCTCCCCACCATCAATGTAATGTTAATGCCTTAACAGAGCAAGAGTTGGGCTTTGCTCAGTATATCTGTGACGACGATTGAGTATGTACGTTGTTAGCGTGCCACGTTCCACGTCAATAACTATGAAAGTATGAATACATAATATACATAATAAATAAATACTTTCACAGTTAGTCGCCGCTTGGTTTGTTTTGTTTCATAATTCCAGGGGGTGCAATTGCTCACTTGCTCTCATTAAAGAGCCGCCACTGCATTCTAGACTGAAATAATGCGATTAACGGTATAAAAAATTACATATTTTGCATAAAATTAAGCTTTTTAATTCATATTTTTAGTTCGTGTGCATAAAGTGAGTATTTTTTTACATTTTCGACATAAAGTCGCATATTTTTTATCCATTCATTATTTTATAATTTAATCAATCGGATGAGAAGTGAAATCATATAAGAAACATGGTATCATATTTTTCTTATTCAGCTGAATCAATTACAAAATTCGAAAAAGTTTATTCGAAAAACGCGAGATTCAAGATCAGTTTACGTATACTAATGTCCATTATAGTTTTTTAAGTGGATTAATAAAAAAAATTAGAGACAAAACCAAATGTTTTTATTAGAGTCAATTTCTATTGGACAACATTATGAAAATTTACTGAAAATGTTCTAGGTGAAAAAATTAATATCTAAAATCTTCCACGTGAGATTCGAACCCATTAGATTTAATCTACTATTATACGCCTGCTCTTTTTCATATATACATTTTAGACTTTCACAACTTCAATTTTTGCAGTGCCGATGGGGAATACGTAGTAACAACAATGACCAAGGCAATTCTCAGGCACACAGGCAGAGTTTTCTGGACACCTCCAGCAATTTTCAAATCTTCCTGCGAAATAGACGTCAGATACTTCCCCTTTGATCAACAAACTTGCTTTATGAAATTTGGTTCGTGGACGTATGATGGTAATCAGGTAATATTACTAATATTTCTATTTATATATATATAATAACTTCGTGACCTTGGTATGATATGGTAAACCTAATCAGTAGGCGATTAAAGGTCTGTATATTACTTCAAAATATATGTATTTAAAAAACTCTACATGTTTCGGCTGTGTACGCCTTTATCAAGAGAATACAAAATATGATTCATATTTTGTATTCTCTTGATAAAGGCGTACACAGCCGAAACATGTAGAGTTTTTTAAATACATATATTTTGAAGTAATATACAGACCTTTAATCGCCTACTGATTAGGTTTACTATATATATATATATATATCAATTGATAAATTCTTGGAGTTTTTCGGCTTTTATATGAAATATTTACAAATATCAAATTAGTATGTAATTGCAAAGTAAATGAGTATGTAAACATTGCTGTTCACAAATTACAAAAAAAAAAAAAATTACGAAATCTTTAATTGAAAAATATTGTCTACGTTGGGACTTGAATCCAAGTGTACGGTTTGCCCGACCCTTGCTTTACCACTTAAGCCACGATAGACCTTGGTTCAAGCTATTTAGAAATGATCTAAAACACTTATATACGCACATAACAATTGATAAATTATTGGAGTTTTTCGGCTTTTATATGAAATATTTACAAATATCAAGTTAGTATGTATGTAATTGCAAAGTAAGGGGGGATGTAAACATTGCTGTCTACAAATTAAAAAGCAAATCACACGAAATTTTTTTAATTGACAAATATTGTCTATGTTGGGCCTCGAACCCAAGTCTACAGTTTGCCGGACTGTCGATTTTACCACTCACCCACAATAGACCTAGGTTCAAGCTATTTAGAAATGCATATTATATATATATATATATGTATATATATATATATATATATATATATATATATATATATATATATATATGGTAAACCTAATCAGTAGGCGATTAAAGGTCTGTATATTACTTCAAAATATATGTATTTAAAAAACTCTACATGTTTCGGCTGTATACGCCTTTTTCAAGAGAATACAAAATATGAATTAAATGGTTAATTCATATTTTGTATTCTCTTGAAAAAGGCGTATACAGCCGAAACATGTAGAGTTTTTTAAATACATATATTTTGAAGTAATATACAGACCTTTAATCGCCTACTGATTAGGTTTACCATATCATACCAAGGTCACGAAGTTATTATATATATATATATATATATATATATATATATATATAATTGAAAAGAAATGATCGACCGTGATATATTATCAAAAAGTCTTTAAATTCGGGTAAGCGGTCAATTAAAAAACTCCTTTATTAAATTACCCTATATTTCGCAACACTTTGTCGCTTCTTCTGGGGTAACTACAATATTAATGAGAAAAATAACAAAAAATAAATAAGAGTATAGAACAGTACTAAAAATACTTACAAAATGTAGAGTTAAAAAATAATAAAATTGACGTACAAAATAAAAATGATTAGATATAAAAAATAAAGTAACTATAGAAACAAGCCCTAAGAACTTTTAAAAAACATATATATGAAAAGTTAAAACATGAAAAATAAAAAATATAATGCAATATAAATTAAAACAGTATATGGACCAAATAACAAAACGATTTAAGATCGTCAACTAACAGTCAAACCCAGTATATTAAAATAAATTATACTAAGACCATTAGTATCAGATCTATAATTTATGTTATTTGTCTCCCTGTTGATGTGGACCATTTCTAAAAAGGTTCTTTTTTTAAGGTTATTTTCAACGTTTAAGATTTTAAGAAGAAGTTGTATAGTAAGATAAAAGACATAACACCTTTCTTTCTAAATAGTCACGTTGTCTACAGGATAGCATGTTCTGATTGTTGTGGCGTTTATATAGGTCAGACATCACAGTGGCTAAAACAGCGCATTACTCAACATAAAAGTGATGTCCGTATTGGTAAGAGATCTTGTGCATTGGTGGACCATGCACTTGATCGTGACCATACTTTCAATTTTGTTGACGTTAAAATCTTAAACGTTGAAAATAACCTTAAAAAAAGAACCTTTTTAGAAATGGTCCACATCAACAGGGAGACAAATAACATAAATTATAGATCTGATACTAATGGTCTTAGTATAATTTATTTTAATATACTGGGTTTGACTGTTAGTTGACGATCTTAAATCGTTTTGTTATTTGGTCCATATACTGTTTTAATTTATATTGCATTATATTTTTTATTTTTCATGTTTTAACTTTTCATATATATGTTTTTTAAAAGTTCTTAGGGCTTGTTTCTATAGTTACTTTATTTTTTATATCTAATCATTTTTATTTTGTACGTCAATTTTATTATTTTTTAACTCTACATTTTGTAAGTATTTTTAGTACTGTTCTATACTCTTATTTATTTTTTGTTATTTTTCTCATTAATCTTGTAGTTACCCCAGAAGAAGCGACAAAGTGTTGCGAAATATTGGGTAATTTAATAAAGGAGTTTTTTAATTGACCGCTTACCCGAATTTAAAGACTTTTTGATTATATATATATATATATACCTACACATATCAACCTACACATACGAACAGATATCTCAACGCATCTTCACCTCATCACCCAGCACAGTTAAACTCTGTAGTAAAAACATTAATCCACAGATCTCAAACTCCAGACGCAGAACATCGAAACGAAGAAATGGGAACAATAAAAAACATATTACAAGCGAACGGATATTCACAACATACCATTAACAGAGCGACACGAATTAACAAGAATCAACCAAAAAAGAAAGAAAGATCTACACGGACAGCATTTCTCCCTTACGTGAAAGGTACGACTGAGAAAATAGGTAGAATATTACGCCGACACGACATAGACACCATTTATACGTCAGACAAGAAAATAAAAGACATTTTGCCTAATACAAAGGACAAGATAGAACTAGAAAACCAAGGGGTCTACGAAATACCGTGCTATGAATGCGAACAAACATACATAGGGCATACTAACCGTAAAACCAGCGTATGGAGGGAAGAACACAGAAATGCGGTAGCTAAAAAAGAAACAACATCATCCCTAGCTAAACGTGTGCTACATACAGGACACACCATCGACTTTAACGGTACAAAAACTATAGCACGCAGTACGAGGTTAACGTACAGGATTATAAGAAAAGCTATAGAAATTGAGAAACGGCAAAACTGTATGAACAAACGTGATGGCGGACAGCGTTTGCCTGACACATGGAAGTCGGCCTTGCTCAACAGGCAGATTACACACAAGCGACGTAATGATAACAGCTTGCCACAGCCCAGTCATACTAACTCGGACCGAACGCAAACCGATCGACCAATAGTCGAAAGCGACAAAACAACCGAAGGACCAATCACGATGAGTCAGACACGCGTCCCTACTACGACGGGACTATATAATACGAGCGGCACAGGGAATCGACGCACTCTTGAAGTTACCACTGCAACGAGAAGATCCTCTAAAAAAAGGTGTAAGTGATGTCACTGAAACGTCAGGAAGAAAGTTGTCCTTCTCAGGACGAAATCATCCAAACGCGGCGAAATATCCAGAAGAACAACGCTTCATATATATATATATATATATATATATATATATATATACATATATATATATATATATATAATATTCATTTGATAAATTCTTGGAGTTTTCGGCTATTATATTAAATATTTTCAAATTAGTATGTTATTTTGCGAAGTAAATGTGAATGTAAACATTTCTGTCTACAAATTACAACGCAAATCATACGAAATTTTATTTGAAAAATTTTGTCCTCGATGGGACTTGAACTCAAATCTACGGTTTGCTGGAGTGTCGCTCTAGCCAACTGAGCTACAATAGACATTGGTTCAAGTTGATTAGAAAAGCTTTATAAGACGAACGATGTTAATAATTCGGATGTCAGTTTTTGAAAGCAGATGTCAGTTTTGAAAGCAGATATCAGTTTTTAAAGTTTGAAGATATTTAATATAAAAGCCGAAAACTCCAACAATTTATCAAATGATATATTAAATGAACGGCTAAGAAATTTTCTAAATACACGTATATATAATTTGACCAGAAGTCTTTGG
Organism: Melolontha melolontha; assembly: GCA_935421215.2. Lineage (NCBI taxonomy): Eukaryota > Metazoa > Arthropoda > Insecta > Coleoptera > Scarabaeidae > Melolontha > Melolontha melolontha. The sequence goes on along the minus strand of OW285239.1, from coordinate 5,676,755 downwards.
CGTTAGAACATGTATGGAAAGGATAATCGCTTTTTTTTGGGGGGGGGGGTCCAGCAAAATGAAACTCTATTACTTAAGTCAGTTCTTTATTTTTTTTTATCCCAATATTTCGCATAAAATTCGTATGCTTCCTCAGGGGATCACTTTAAGAGTAGATGGACATAAATTAAGTACTTATTAACAAAAGAAAGTCGTTAATACTTACAAATGTGAACTTGTTTTTTTTTGGAGAAATTACTCGTCTTAATATTCATATGTTTGTAATATTCTAAATTAATACAACTAATATCAACGGACGTACACATATGTAACATGTAATTTCGAAATAATTATGTGTACAACACTTGGGAGTGGGGACAGGTGAATATGTGATACGCCTTGGCTGTCCGTAGCGATTTTTTTCGTAAAACATTTTCTTCTAGTGCTTTCTAAAAATAACTGCCAGTATTTGATCAAAGGCAGAGGTTTGTCGGTAGTTTAAGGCATTTTCAAATTACCCATCGATAAAATGAGAGTGGGGCTAATATATGCGATAAAATTTTATGTTCGATTGTGTAAAACTGCATACCCAGATGATAGTTTATCACGATGTAGACTGTTTGAGTGGCATAAGAAATTCAAAGACGGTCAAAATTAAAGAAAAAACGGTCGTTTTATCAAGACATCGGTTGGACCCTGCATAACGACAATGCTCCAGCCCACAGATCAGCGATTTGTCAACGAACACTTGAAGAGTTGGGGAGTCGAAATTATGGTTCACCCTCTCTACTTTTCTGATCGTGCTCGATGTGACTTCCATTTGTTTCCTGAAGTTAGAAAAGAAATAAGAGGTCGAAAATTTGAGTCGACTTTAGAGCACAACAACACAATGATGCGTATACTAAATAGAATCTCAAGAAATAGTTTCTCAGATGTTTATGATAAGTGGACAACACGATGGCATAAGAGTATTTATTGTACAGAATGGAATTTGAAGAATAGTTGAAGTTTTCTAAATAAATGTTTCATTTTTGTACGACAACACTAGTAGCGTTATTTTCTGATATTTCCTCGTATTTATGTTTATTTTCTATTGAATGTGGAGTTAATTTATGTTTATTATTACAAAATTTCTTTGTTTTTTTTAACAATTTATTACTTTGGGTATCTAAAAGTTATTACACGTTTAGTATCAGTAACACCGTTTCAATTTCAGATTGACCTGAAACACATAAACCAAACGATAGGTGAAGACAAAGTGGAAGTTGGGATAGATTTGAGGGAGTACTATCCAAGCGTGGAGTGGGATATTTTAAGTGTACCGGCTGAACGTCACGAAAGATATTATCCTTGCTGTGCAGAACCATATCCAGGTATGTCAGTAAATAAAAATTTGACATCCTTTAGTTCTATTATTATAGCAATAATTGGAGTGATTCGGCTTTTACTTGATGATAATCCACAATTTAAAATTGAAGTTAAACTAATGGAATCTTCACTTTAATTATAAGTAATTTTGCCAACACAATAACTTCGTCAGGTACGTGCTAGAGCAAGTTACAAACTGAAGTCACTGTGTTGGCGAAACAATTATTGTTTTATTTCATGCTGATGTCAAAAATGACATTTTTCGGATTATTTATGGCACAAAAACATTAAAGTCTTAATACTTCAAAGCAAAATTTTAATATTCAAGTACTGCTCTCGACAAAAAAAAACGGGTCAACTCTTATAACGATTTTGGGTTAATTTAAGTTGCGTTACTATGACTTTCAAAACCACGTGCACTACGTCAATTATGTCATTGCGTATATAATCTATGTCATTTTTATTTTTTCGTATCACATTTATAACGTGAGCAAAATTGATAAAACGAGGATATGCACAAAAATAGAAGGAGGACTCTAAGGTAGAGTTTACAAGAGAGAAATAAAACATTTTAGCGACAAGTTAGTAAGTATTTTTCTATTATATACGTTGAAAACAAAATACATAATGTTCATTCTGTATTAGGTTTTTGGGTGGATATTTGGCACTGCATATTCTCCACAAGTTTATTATATTGAGGAGTGTAAGAAGTAACTGCGAAGCGCAAATAGGAAGTTAAGTGGGCATCTGTTAAACGAGAACGATGTTTGGTTTTTATTGTATTCATAGTAGAAAATGTCGATTCGCAAAGATAGGTGGAACCGAAAAACGAAGTCAAATATAAGGCAACCTTTCTTAGGCATGGGAACTTTTCTTTGTAAATCAGTTTCCAAAAATCAGTATTACTGCCAAATGCTCTTGCTTTCAGAAATATGACGCATCTCATTTTAATTATTTCTTCTTCCACCACAACAGATTCAGAATCAGTTAACTTGCCAATTTTTGCTGTCAAGCTGTGAAGGTCATTGCTTTCATTAAAAGGGAATGTCATGAAACTTAGCACTTCTTCGAGAGCGAAGAAATCCAAAAACCTTCTTTCGAACTCCAGGTGCAAGTTCTCCAGCTGTTTGGCGAAAGTTTCAAAGTCCCGATTTGAGTTGTGCGTGCATTCTTCTTCCATGTTTTTATAGTTTCTTAGTTCACCTCGCCTTAATTGAGATGCATGCACTTGAATTTGACTTTTAAATGTTTTAATCAAAGTTGTCATATCAATCACATTCCTGTCTTTTCCTTGAAGATTTAAGTTCAACTGATTGAGTTTCTCCGTTATGTCACAAAGAAAGGCGAGCTTCATGAGCCATTTTTCATCTTCAAGCTCAGGTACATTTTCTTCTTTCGAATGGATGAATGTTTTGATTTCTGGCAGTAATTGGCGAAACCTCTTAAAAAAAGCACCACGGCTAAGCCACCTAACATCTGTATGTATCAAAAGATCCGAGTGTTCGGCTTCAGTCTCTTCAAGTAAAGCTCGAAATTGACGCCTTTGCAAACTTCTGGCTCGAATAGAATTAACTATTTTAAAGGCAATTTTCATGATAGTATCCGAGTCAAGAATTTTAGAGCACAAAACTTGCTGGTGTATGATGCAGTGATAGTTGGTGAAACTTGGAATGTTGTCATCATTTTTACACAATGAAATAAAACCAACTCTTTGTCCCAGCATAGCGGGTGCTCCATCTGTCGTAATAGCAACTATTTTGTGAATCGGAAACTCAGTTTTTTCTACAAAATCTTTAAAAGATCTGTAGATATCCTCACCTCTTGTTTGCCCCTTCAATGGAATCATCGTCAATAATTCTTCTTTTGACGTCATATCTTCAAAAACTAGACGCACGAAAATGCACAATTCAGCAGTGTCCGTCACATCGGTGGATTCGTCGAATTGTAGTGACAAAAAACTACATTTTTGCAAGTCTTCCTTAAGCAATTGTTCCAAAATTCCACTTAAGGCTTCACTTCGTCGCATCACAGTGTTTCGTGACAGAGAAATGGCATTTATGGCTGAAATAATTTCTTTCTTATTTTTAAAGTCATTAAACAGTACTTATCCAGCTCTCTGCATGGCTTCCTTGATCATTTCTCCATCTTCAAAAGGTTTCTTTCGTTTTATCAATATTTCCGTAACAGCAAATGACGCCAGTGTAGCAGCTTTTGATTTCAAGTCTGGTTTCGTAAAAAAAGATTGTTGCGCACTTAAGCTGCTTTTTAATTCTCGTACTTTTACCTTCCGAATTTCACTGCCAAATGGAAAATCTGTGGCGTATTTGGAATGTGTAGTTTTAAAGTGCCTTTCCACATTTGCTCTTTTCGGTAATGCTACACTTGAATTACAAATTAGGCACACACATTTGTCGTTGACCATAACTAAAAAAAATTCCTCTTCCCACTCACTGTGATAATTACGTCTTACTTTTTTTGCACTTGAACCAGATGGCACACTCATTTTGATTAAATGAAAGTCACAAACTCACAGAGGTCCCTACGTTACTTAGTATTGTTACGCCGCTGCCTGACGAATTTCACGTGAGGAACGAACGAACGAACGATGTCGACCGAGAGTTCGGTATTCACAGTCACAACGCATACGTCTGTCCAAACGCACTCAGTCCAGGACTCTTCACGCACTTTTTATCGTTTCGTATCGCTTCTGAATTCAAACTGACTGGCTGTGGCTTCCGCCAGCTATTTATATTATATGATGGGATTAGCGACATCTAGAAATTTCGAGAAACAACTCGCGAACCCATACAGCGTTCGCTCGCGCGTCTTCACGAATCTTCCATCGCCGTCGATATTGTTCTAGGCAAGTTAGTACTACCTAGTGAAACTAGATGGCGTAACTTGCACTGCGCTACGACCTAAGCGCGTGGGTAGTTATTGGCGCGAATACACTTGATTTTTTTGTCTTCTTTTTCAGTTTATTTATTTATCTCTTGGGGGCTACCTAAATCGCCTTCGCGGTCGACCGGTAGACCGCGGTCGACCTCTTGGCCACCCCTGGTATATAGCAATGAATAAGACATTTTTAACTGCTGCGTGGAAAGAGTAGGATTTGCAATGCAGTACTTTGGACGTGAAAACGTTTGGAATAACGTGATTTTTTCGAATGAAAAGATATTTCAATCCTGGTATAACGGAAAAGTAAAAGTTTATCGACCTCAAGGCATCCGCTTCCAAAACAAGTATATAAATAAAGTTAGAAGAAATCCCCGTTTTTCAATAAATGTTGGGTTGATTATCGGCACGGGGTTTGGAAGTATTATGGAATATTGAAAATCGCCTTAATAGTGAAGAATACATAAATATTTTTAAAAACGTAATGCTTCCAACAGTAACACTACTTTACGCCAATAGAAATTTCGTATTTTTATAAGACAATCTTATAAGACAGTTCACAATTCAAGAAGGACAAGACCGTGGCTAAATACAAACAACATTTCAGTCCTGGATTTTCCCCGTTACAGTGGCGATTTTAATGTAATTGAGAATGTTTGGGGACTGATGGTCCGGAATATAGGGAAACAAAATATTCATATTCAAAATAAAGAACAATTATTTGAAATAGTACAGACAGCATGGGAAAACATACCTGAAAATTATATAATTAATTTAGTGCGTTCTATGCCACGAAGAATTACTGCAGTACTGAATGCACAAGGTGGAATTATAAAATATTAGTGAATATCTGTAATAAAATATTTTTAGCGCGCCTTATCACGGGATCGATTTTCGAGAAATGGTTTATTGGCGAAGTGTGCAACAGCACGTCTTCCAAAATATAATATCAGTGCTTTTCATGCAATTCTACATCATTTCGATGTATCGGTCGCTTCGTTGCGTGGAAGCGCAACCGATTTCTCTCTTATCCGTGATCGATTTTCTAGGAACGCTTAGCTATATTGGCGTAGTGTGCAACAGCACGTCTTCCAAAATATCATATCCGTGCTTTTCATGTACAGGGTTGGCCATTTAAGGTTGCGGGTTTTGAAATCATATTAAACATACAAAACATTAATTTAAAAAAATGATTTATTTGTGCAATTAAACAACAAGATCTGCGGTTTAATAAATCAGGTTTTCGAAGTGAGAGCCTCGAGCAACGATAACATTTCGCAACCTCTTCTCAAATTCTCCACAAACTGCCTGAAGTGTGGCGTACGGTATCACTTCTATTCGCTGCCGTATTGCCATTTCATGGTCATCCAGGGTGTCTATACCATTACGATATACCGTATCTTTTAATGATCCCCACAGGTAGAAATCGCAAGGATTGAGGTCTGGACTATATGGTGGCCATGTTATCCCTTCGCCTGTAAACTGTTGAGCGTCAAGACCAATGATTCTGTTACCGAAATGTTCTTCAAGAATGTTGAAAACTTCTTCCGTGCGATGCGGACGAGCCCCGTCTTGCATAAACCATGCTTCTCCACCATATTTAATCCATGCGCCACGGAAATAAAAGACTCATTAAGCATTTCACAATATTTTTGCGAAGTAACGGTTCCATTGACAATCACGGGACCGATAATTCCTGCCGACGAGATAGCACACCATACAGTCAACCGTCGAGGGTGAAGAGGACGAACAATTGCTAGATGTGGATTTTCTGTCCCCAAATGTCTCCAATTTTGCTTATTCACATAACCGGATTCATCGAAATGTGACTCATCCGACCACCACACTCGTTCCAATGACATGCTGCCATTTTCAATGCGTTCGATGATTTCGTTCGCAAAATTGAATCGTTGCTCCATATCAAACGGTCTCAACGGCTGATCGATCTGGATTTTGTATGCTTTCATCTTTAGATCTTGCTTTAGGATCCGCCTTAGTGTTGTACGGGGTATTTCAAGTTCTTGAGATGCTCTTGAGGTCGATGTTGAAGGTTGAGCTGTAAAGCGCTCCCGTACTCGTTCTAGGGTTTCCGGTACCCGGATGGTCTTTTGACGTTCTCTAACAGTTGATCTTTCGTCTGCCGCAGATGCTGTTGCTTCAAATTTCATTACAATCGTAAGATATTGTCGGATTAGTAGACATGGAAACACGATAACGAATACTTTGTTACTTTTCTAAATTTATCTTTTTTTCCTTACCTTTTTATAGTGTTTACCGTTGGTGCGTTATTTCTCCCGAATAGAGTACGCAAGTGTCTTGCCGTAGCTGCAAAAGATTCCCCATTTCAATAATAATATTTTATTAATTCCACACGCACTTCCGTTGGATACGACGCCATCTTGAAAACTGACAAGGCAAATTTTTCATATATTTATTGTAAACCGCGCTTGGCCCTCTAGTGTAAAAAATATATATTATATTAATTTCTATATATAGAAGGGAATAGCGCGATTTTTAAAACCGCAACATTAAATGGCCAACCCGTTAATTCTACATAATTTTGATGTATCGGTTGCTACGTTGCGTAAAAGAGTGACCGACTTCTCTCTTATCACGTGATCGATTTTCGATGAATGGTTGGCTTTATAGGCGAAGTGTGCAACAGCACGTCTTCCAAAATATCATATCCGTGCATTTCATGTAATTCTACATCATTTTGATGTATCGGTCGCTTTGTTGTGTGAAAGCGCGACCGACTTCTCTCTTATCAGGTGATCGATTTTCGAGGAATGGCTGGCTTTATTGGCGAAGTGTGCTACAGCACGTCTTCCAAAATATCATATCCTTGCTTTTCATGTAATTCTACATCATTTTGATGTATCGGTCGCTTCGTTGCGTGACAGCGCTACCGACTTCTCTCTTATCACGTGATCGATTTTCGAGGAATGGTTGTCTTTATTGGCGAAGTGTGCAACAGCACGTCTTCCAAAATATCATATCCATGTAATTCTATATCATTTTGATGTATAAGTCGCTTCGTTGCGTGAAAGAGCGACCGACTTCTCTCTTATCACGTTATTCGATATTCGATTTCCTTCAAATCTGTTATTTTGTTTGTCATTAGCTATATGGTTGTCAATCTGACGGTTACGATACTTCACCAGTTTTCAACTTTAATTTGTAGTTGTCACGCAAGCTTGATTTACAATAGCTTAAAGAAGTGGCCAGTTTTTTTGTCGAGAACTGTACTTTAAAATTATACGTCATTTGGTAGGAGTAATTCAATTTTATACGAATTTCAAGAAATTATTTAATTTAATAACAATAATAACATTACTTCATTAACTACTTGCTAATACAATAAACGTTAATTACTTTTAATACTAAACTCCGTTGCAAAAAAAAAAGAATAACTAAGACGGAAATTCAGAAAAATGTATTGGCTGTTGGGAAGCTACTGTCAGTGTATAATAAAGTTCTATTGTACAAACACATCCTAATGCCAGTTTGGGCGTATGGTATCCTGTTGTGAGGCTGTACCAAAGAGAGCAATATTCAAATGATTCAGCGCTTTCAAAACAAAGTATTGAGGAGTATTATACATGTTTCATGATACTTCTGAAACAATGACTTCTCCACAAGGAACGGGTAATAGACAAAAACCAAATTCGCCAAGAGCCACGAAAAATAACTCTTAGACCATATTAACGTTAAGGACATCCAGTTCCTGGACAACACTAACCAGATAAAAAGATTTAAGAACCTTTCGAGTTCGTGATGTGGTGTGAAAAGCAGAATATTCCGCGACATTTGCAGGATAAATTAAATGTAGTCTTATTAAGTCAGGTGCTATTTCTAAGAATTTGTAGTAATAATATGATTATTAATTGATCACGTTAACTGATCAAATGTAATACTAATAAAACCCCATTGGAGTTTTGTAATAATAAAAAATATATGCCATATATATTTTTATACCGGGTTGGTCAAAAGTAAGGAATGGACGATTTATTTCCGTAATTAGGAACTTTATAACAAAATATCTTTAATAAAAGTTTTTTACTAATTATTCTCCATTTCTTAGCCTACTCGTTGTTTTCTGTATGTCAACGCATTTCCATGGAAACATTTTTTTTTCAAATGGTAACCATATATTCTTTTGCTGATTTCTATTCTTTTTTTCTTGAAATGACTTGATATTTTTTTCATATGATTTCATAACAAAATTTTAGAAAAAATACTCATAATACTTTATTCACTCAAATAATATTTAACTCAAATTAAATGTTCAAACTGAAGACCCCTTGCAGCTTGACAATAACCTAATCCATCACAAAAATTACGCAACGAATTTTGTAGCCAGATAGGTGGTATTTCTTCAATTTCATGTCTGATTCTGGCTGCCAGGTCTTGCAAATTTTGTGGTTTTTCTTTGTCAATTTTATTTTTTAAATGACCCCAGAGGAAAAAATCTAGGGGACTCAAATCAAGCGACCTGGCAGACCATTCAATAGGTCCTCGACGTCCTATCCAACGCCCTGGAAAGACGTTATTCAGAAACAGGCGAACATCAACTCCATAATGAGGTGGAGCGCCGTCTTGCTGAAACCAAACATTGCGGTTTGGCATTCCTTGTCGATCTTCATCCGAAAATAAATGTGCAACGTCAGACACAATGTGATCATGCAATAGGTTTAGATATCTATCTGCTGTCAAAGTATGGACCTATTATGTGGTGCCCAATAAGACCAACCCAGACATTAAGTTTTTGTGAATCCTATGTATGGTGTTCCATCATCTAATGAGGATTTTCACAGGACCAGTAACAAGAGCTGTGTCTGTTTACAAATCCATTTAGACAAAAAGTGGCTTCATCCGAAAATCAAATGTGGTTTAGCAAATTTGGATTATTATTGACCATTTCCATTATTGTTGCACAAAACTGCATTCTTCTGTCAGGGTCATCTTCGTTTAGCTTGCGTTTGTCCTTTTTTAATATTCGAACAACCGACGATTGACTAATATCATTTTCAAAAGCAAGTTGCGTTGTTCACGTAATTGGATTATCCGTAACATTAAGTAATACATCTAGAGATTGATCTTGATTTGTGGCTGATTTTGGACGTTCAGACCTTGGCATATCTTTTACAATTCCAGTTTCTCTAAATTTTCTAACCAATTTAGACACTGTGGCTTGTACAATACGATTTCTTTCCGGATGAACGTTATTAAATAAATGACAAACACCTTGGTGTGTACGTTGTCGATCTCCATAACCAACCATCATTAAGATTTCAATTCTTTCAGTTTCACTAAGTTTCACACATGTTTACAAATTAAAATGAAACTATTCTTATTATATCAACTTATTGAAAGGTACTTCATAATGACATGAAAAATGACATTAACGAAAACAAAGGCCACTATCGTTATTTGAAGAATCTGATTTTATATCAGATTTTGCTGTTTATTGGAAATTACGATTTTACACAGAAATTTTATTATGAAAGCATATGAAAAAAATATCAAGTCATTTCAAGAAAAAAAAGAGGAACAGAAATCAGCAAAAAAAAACACATGGTTGCCATTAAAAAAAAAAATAACGTTGCAATGGAAATGCGTTGACATACAGAAAACAACGAGTATGCTAAGAAATGGAGAATAATTAGTAAAAAAACTTTTATTGAAGACATTTTGTTATAAAGTTTATAATTACGGAAATAAACCGTTCATTCCATACTTTTGTCTAACCCTGTATAATGCTATTACCCAAACTCAAGAGTAATTTATTATTTCGGCTTGGGGGAATTTTGTCTAGAATTTAGGAAACAGATTATCCATGCAGCAAGTAACATATCATGTAACATTCATTAATTAAGAATGTTACATGACATAATGTATATTTAACTGAACATTGCCGTTTTAAAAAACTGAAATAACCACTAATTTCGACATTTTTGTTTCAGATATTTTCTTCAACATCACGTTAAGACGTAAAACGTTATTTTATACCGTAAATTTAATCGTTCCTTGTGTTGGAATTTCATATTTATCAGTTTTAGTATTCTATTTGCCAGCAGACTCAGGCGAAAAAATCGCACTTTGCATCAACATCCTCTTATCGCAGACAATGTTCTTTTTACTAATTTCCGAAATTATACCTTCCACATCTCTCGCATTACCATTGTTGGGAAAATACATTCTCTTCACTATGGTTTTGGTTGGATTATCAGTAGTGATTACAATCATTATATTGAACGTCCATTATCGAAAGCCGAGTACTCACAAAATGGCACCTTGGGTTAGGTCGTTTTTTATCAAAAGTGTACCTAAAATCCTATTGATGCGTGTTCCTAAGGATATTTTAACGGAATTGGCTGCCAATAAGATGACAAATCGAACTTTGGCAAAGAGAGATTTGGACACGTTGCCTTCAACTGCATCTTCCTCGACAACATCTTCAAGTTCTTCCAGAAATAGGAGAAGTGGATGTAATGGTTTACATTCTACAGGTACAGCTAGCAGGTATGAAAAATATAGAAAATATAAAAGCAAAGCAAGCACGACGAATTTTTTTGTGATGTGTGGTAAGTACCTAATGTCTCAAGTCGGAGGCTTGTCAAGAGCCCAAAACCCCTTAAAAAGTCTGCGTAAAGTGTTCCATACATTTCTTACTACAAGTCCTCGTCGTAAGGCGGTAGAAATGTTAATCCGACATTCACTTCCTCAATATTTAAGGCTAACTGGAGACTAAATAAAGATTGATCCCGAAAAAATCGACCTCTCACACGCTGGCCTCGAGATTCGAACCCTCGATCAATGGGACTCTCGCTCGCACTTATCACTTATAACAATAATAATAATAGAAATAAAAAGAAGAATTCGAAACTTTCTTTCAGTTATAATGCAGTCATAGGAAACTAAAACCATATTAAAGACAACAAGAAATATCATACATGGACCAGAGATATTAGACGAGGAATTTTCCAGGACGACTTGCCGATGGAAGTTATTTCGAATGGAGTGGCATGATTTCGAAAAATCTGCGTATATAGCATCAACTTGTCTTCGAGCATGATTATCAAGTTCAAAGACAAGTTGATGCTCTAAAGTGTGGTTGGTTTTTCATTGTCCAGCCTATACCAGCTTTATTATCAAAAATACAAAAAAATGTTAAAGGAAAATGTTTTTTACCTCGAAATGGTCTATCATACTGCATCATTAGTAATCTTTCATAGGATACTGATTTTTAACAGCGATAATCAACTTTAATTTTTTAAATAGAACACCCTGTATATTTTTACGGGATATGATTCTAAATAAATTTCTCAATATAACGATGTATAACAAGTAAGGAACTGCCCTTAAATTATGCTTAATAATGAGAAAAACAAAATTAAAGTAGTCGACTGTGATATTCTATTGTTTATACCTGTATAGTTTATTTCAAATTATAAGAATATAACTTTTAACGGCGCTAATGCTTTTATTGCACCACCTTCTGTGATGATAGTTTATTATACCTGGGCTCCTTATTGAACGGGTACGGTTTGCAACGTATGAATCTAGGGGCCGTATTGACTATAAATTAGGGCCCTATAATATAATAATAAAACGCTGTTAATTTCAAGTATATAATAAAAAATATCTGTACATTGGGTTTATATACAAAGAAAAAATTACAAATCGTGTGGCAACATGTGTAGTGGATACATATAGATATATAAAGCTAATTTATTTGTAATACACAATAAAATTTCTATGTGTCACCGCATTTCACAAATCATCTGTGATTGAGTCGTCTTGCAAATCGGTGTCTGTGTCTGAATCGTATTGCAAATTTATAATCAAAGGTGCTACTATTTTGTACATGCGCATATATTCGTCCTCTTTTGCTATTGCGTGTTTAACAGCATTTTTCGAATTTACAGCAGTTATATGTTCCATAGCATTTGTTATGTGTGTTACACTGCTTTCACTAAATTTCGGTGTTTGATTTGTTCGTCTTATGGTATTTTTCAGTTGGGCCCATATCAATTCAATGGGATTTAAAATGCAATGGTATGGTGGTAAACGCAAAATTGTATGTCCTGCTTCTTTGGCTCTGTTATCCACATAATAATTCTTTAAATATTCTTTTGTCTTCATCACCTCTATTAATTGTTTTTTTGTATAATGATCCTCAAAATATAAATCATTTGCTTCTAAAAATGTTTTAATATCTTTCTTATTATTACATTTTGTAGGAACTTTGGTTTGCTGTCGAGAATGATACGGAGCGTTGTCCATCACTATCACACTATCTTTTGGTAAATTTGGCAGCAAAGTGTCACAAAACCATTCTTCAAATACAGATGAGGTCATATCTTCATGGTAATCTAAACTTGAGGATTTAACATTTATAGCAGATAATAGCGACTGTCCGATCCATCCTTTTTCTGAAGCAGCTTGAAGAATGATTATTCTCTTCCCTCTCGAAACTGGCGCGTCCAACTGACACATACGTGAACTATCCACCCAACCTTTGCAAATTGTGCATGGGTGTCATACCACGTCTCGTCTAAATAACATATGAATCGTCCTTCCTGTCTATACCCTCTAATTGCCGTTAAGTATTCATATCGAAGTTTCTGTAACCTCGGGCTTTCCATAATTGTGCGACGTTTGTCTATAGTGCCAAACTTAAAACCAGCTTTCTTTAGCGTCCGCCACAAGGTTGCTTTAGAACACTGAATATTTATAGGCTCATCACTGATTCTTTTATGTAAGCAGTCAAGTGCAGATACAACATTTCCTCTGTAGAAGGAGTATACTTGCTGCCTAATAGTATCAATTTCATACTCTTCAATTTTTCTCGGTGCTCCTTTGTCACTTCTTTGCTTTCGAGGCCCTGCGTTATTCTTAATTATGTTATATATTGTTCCAAAAGGCACCTTGTCTAGTTGCGACGTTCGTTGAATGTTCTGGGTTTGTAGTTCGTTATTTTCTTCCATCAGGGTATGATAGACATTGAAAATTATCTGTTTTGCATCTTCTGATATATGCTTTCTCTCTCGTGCTCCAACAGTATTATCACTATCCACATGTTCGTTAAGTAAAGAAAGAAAAATCAAATATGTATATAGCAGTAAAGATTAACAATAAATGATAAATAGACTCTTATTTAGATTAATTAGATGTAATATATACCAACTCTCCTAACTATATTTACTTAAATTTTGTTTAATAAATATAAGCACTTATTTCATCTAAATTGTAAATTAATGACTATTTAACTGTATATAATAACTATATATTCAAATTAACAACTGTTGGTACTTATATTATTATTAAATTTTATTTCATCTAAATTGCAGTAATTACAATTTACTTAAATTTTGTCATTACGGACCTCAGCAGTTTTGTTTGCGTAAAAGATAATCGTATTGAACGGCCAGGTAGGTATTGCTGCAGGTGGTGAAATAAAAGCATTAGAGCCGTTCAAAGTTATATTCTTATAATTTGAAATAAACTATAAATATTTGACATAAATCAGTTAGATGTGTTTAATGGTGGCAAAGGTATTGCAGTTCTTATTTAACTAAGAAAACGTTAGTGTTTTGTATAAGAAAAATTGACATGGGTTTCACAAACAGTGAAAAAGTTGATATGCTGTACTGTCTTCACAGATTGAACAACAATAAACGCCAGGCTGCTATTTTATATCAAAATTTATATCCTGACAGAAGACAACCTCACGTAAATACTTTTCAAAATTTAGAAAATTCTCTGCGGTTAACTGGCACCTTTTCAAGGCGTATAAATAATGTTCAAAATGGACTAGGAAACAACCACGGTAATAAAGTTGTTATTTTAGCTTACTTTAGTGCGAATCCAAGAACTTCTACAAGACAAACAGCGTTTGATTTGAATATTCCAAGACACTAAATTATGAATGTTTTAAAATTACACAAACTAAAGCCTTTTAAATTATATTTAGTCCAAACATTACATGCTAATGATCCCAACAACAGAATTATATTTTGTGAATGGCTGATAAATGTGGAAAGGTAGTATTTAAATAACATCATTTGGACAGATGAATCTAATTTTCACAGAAATGGAATTTTTAATAAAAAGGATACGCATTTCTGAGACGAGGTAAACCTTCCCGTAATTGTTGAAACTCTTACGCAAGTGCGTTTTTCAATTAATGTGTGGGTAGGGATAGTCGCCAATGAAATTTTCGGGCAATATTTTTACGATGGAACTTTGATTCAGAACCGATATTTATTATTTTTACCAAATGTATTTCAAGACTACATAGACAATCTGCCATTAGCTTTAAGACGAAACTTGTAGTTCCAACATGACGGCGCCCCACCTCATAATGGAGCTGCAGTAACAAATTATCTACAAAATGAATTTGATCAAAACTGGATCGGCAACAGAGGACCAATTTTGTGGCCTGCCAGATCGCCTGATTTATCAATTCTTGATTTTTTTGTATGGGGTTTTTGAAAACCCAAGTTTATGACACCCCTTCCCAAAATCTTCAGGAACTACAGAATAAAATTACTACAGCTTGCTTGCTAATTACACCTGCAATGCTGCAAAACGCCAGGAGGAACATAATTACGCGAGCCTACAAATGTTTAGAATGTAATGGTGGACAATTTGAACAATTATTATAAGATACACTACTTACTATCTAGTATTTGATTTTTTTAAAATTTATAGTAGATGTTATAATGTTGTTAATCATAGCAAATAATTAAAATTATATCGTCATAATTGCTAGAAATAGCAAATTTTAGTTTTTTCCATATTTTTTCTTATTATTTCGTTTCCGTAGACAATTCCTACACATATGCCAACTTCTGACATATCATAATAAATATAATTTAATGGGGATTCATTTTTACAGAATATATACAGGGTGTTCCACTTAAAAATATAAAGTTAATTATCGCAGCTAAAAATCAGTAGGCTATGAATGATTACTAATAATGCAATAGACCATTTCGAGATAAAAAACATGTTCCTCTAACATTTTTTTGTATTTTTGATAATGAAGCTGATATAGACTCGACAATGAAAAATCAACCATACTGTATACACATATTTTTCGAAATCATTAGACTCCATTCGACATAACCTTTTTCTTGCTAATTTTAAATGCATTGAGTTTTGCTCTACTCTTCTGATGTTGATGACTTCCTATCTTAATGACATTTAATGGATATATGTTACTATCTATATTTTCGGTGTGCCCCAGGGTCCGTTTACTTTTCAATGTCTACGTCAACGACGTATGCATATGACTTGAAAGTATTGTAAAATATTTGTCTTTCTGGGTCGTTTTAAATAAAAGTAACGGTAATTTAAACACACACTATGTTGACAAAAGAAAAACAAAATACACTATACAAGCTGTCCCGTATCGTTATGTTCAAATTTTAGAAGTGTACAGTAGACTTCATTTCAAGTATCAAAAACGAAAAACTTGTATACCTATCCATTTTTATGTTTCAAAGTTACAGATCTATGAATGTGATTGTCAATCATGAAAAAAAAAATGTAATCCTAAAGTCAATACAAACGGATTTTATTTAAAAGAAGTTATACGATGCAATAACAGGCCTGTGATTGTTAAGGTCGCATAATAAAATGTTATCCTAAAATAAATAAACACGTGTCGTAGTGCTTACAGTAGTTTCTTGGAGATCTACAAAAAAGAGTACTGGAAATTGATTTATGATAAAGAAGGTTTTTACTAATTTCGTAAGTCCTGAACCATGAATATCAAACATTAAACAAATGTTCAGATGACTGCTAACGTTGCATTTTTTGATAAAGTATTACATTACGCTTCAGTTCATACAACAGCTTATTAGTGAGTGGACACGTTTTCTTTATTTTTAAATGCCTCACCGATTTTCTTCTCAAGAGTATGCGGACATGCATTTTGTGTATGGCTACTGTAACGGCAGTGCACGTCAAGCAGTTATTGAATACCGACATCGATCCAACTCTCAGTGTACGTCGAATCGCTAGACAGCTAGGAGTGCCACGAACGACAGTTTGGTGAATTTGATAACGTGAGGGCTTATATCCATATCACTATCGCAGGGAACACGGTTTGCTTGAGGCAGACCACTATGCTCGTCTAGTCTATTTTACTTGGATATTAACACAGTCACGACTTCATTTTAATTTCTGCAGTACAGTCCTCTGGACAGATTAATCTACGTTCACGAGAAGTGTTGTTACATTCTTAGAAACCCGCACAGGTGGTCATCAGAAAATCCCAAAGCTATACGCCCATATAAATTTCAACATTAATTTTCTATTAACGTTTGGCCGTCCCTAATCGATGACTTGTTGATTGGTCCTCTCGTTCTTCCTGGGAGGTTAAATGCGGACAATTACCTTCAATTTCTTATTGACGAACTGCCAGGCCTTTTAGAAGATGTCCCACTGAATGTTCGACGAGACATGTGGTTTCACATGGATGGGGGGCACCACCACATTTCGGAGTTGCTGTCCGAAATTAAGTTAACGTCAATTATCCAAGATGGATTGATCGAGGTGGTCCTGTTGCATGGCCACCCAGATCACCCGATCTTAATCCCCTTGACTTTTATTTATTGGGGTACATGAAAAATTTAGTCTACGCGCAAGTTTCTGTCACAGGAGATAGATCTGTAACGTTGAAACAAATAAAAATGGAAATACAAGTTTTGTGTTTTTGTTACTTGAAATGAAGTCTACTTTACACTCCTAAAATTTGAACATAACGATACGTGACACCTTGTATAACACTTAAAAACTAACGTTAAGAGCATTTATTTCACAATCAGTATTTATTTACATTTATATCACAATATTAACTCGGCGACGACTATTCGTTGATTGAATTAAATCCCCCATGAATGCTATTTATATTCGAGGGAAAACTCTTGCTCGCTTTTCTTGAGCCATCTGCATCGACGTTTTTCTAGACGGTGCTAGGCCGTGTGATATCTGACGTATCGTCAAATTACTCATATCACAGTATATAGCCTAATTAAGATCCCAACAGATTGCATTAATTTGTCTTTAATCGGCCCATGATGTCGTTAAAACAAAATTTTTCTAAATGTTGGCAAGAACGTGGTTATCTCTTACTTCGAGTGTTTAAATCTTATTTTATATCATTACACAGTTGATTTTGTGCCAAGAAACAGGGATCGTGAAATTAAATATTTGGAGGTACCTTTCGATATCAAACTTTTTTTCTTTGAACATATATTTTCGATTTGAAATTTCTAATTCTTGTTCCAATTCTTTGGAGTTGGAGAGCAGGAGGTCTAGGCACTTGAGCACAGTGGTCTTTCTACCATCCCCAATAGAACTCTCAGTTCCGCTCTGTTAGTTTTATGACCCCGATAAAAGCAACTATCTTCCTCAGGGGAAATTTGAATATCCTCATATGATTTAATAGATCTCTCCCGAAATGTTTCTGTCTGAATCTCTTCAGTTCCTCACAAGTAGGTATTATATGAAATCTAGTTTCCTCTAGTTTTCTACATCTCTTATACCAAGACTCAATAACCGAGCCCATACTGTGCAGATGCTTCCTTAAATGACAATGTCGAATTATCAAGTCGGTGATGTTCTAATTTCTTTTTTATTACTTCTAATTAGGTTGGCTGAAAGCTTAGTATCTAGCTGTTCTAATAGTGTCTTAGTGTAGAATTTATCTTCTGATAGTCTCCATTTCTTTTTAAGCTATAATCAGATCTCCCTTCTAGAGGAATCTTTAGCGATTCCAGATACAGATTCTAGTTCTTCTTTGAGCCTCTCTTGGGCAGTTCATTGTCCATCTCATTGCCTTTACTCTCTCCTCATGTCTTGGCACCCATATCAGAGACACAATATTATCTTCTGCCAATCTGTTGAGGACTTGTTTACAATGTATACTTCATAGTTGGTTTCATAATAGCTTTAATAATCGCCTGATTCTCATTTATTATGTTAATTTTTTGTTAGCGCAGCCGGCTACCCGAATTTGTTCGGTACAGGCTGTAACTGCAAATAATTCAACCTGGAGAACCGTAATGCATTTCCCCAGACTCAATTATATATTCCTTCTAAGGAACATTCTACAGATACCAGCACCTGTATGCCGACTAGATTGTGATCCATCCGTGGACCAGATGCTGGCGCACTAATCGCTCAAGCGATTTTTTGCCTGTTCCATGGCTAGTATAGATATGTTCAGCTTAACTATAACTTCTGAAGCTTGTGTTTTAATTGAATGAATATGCCAATAAATGTAAATTAAAGCTGTAAGAACTTGCTTTGCTCTACAAAACCAAATTTTAATTAATTCACTAATAAACGAACTCATTTTATTCAGAATAAGAGGCTTCGCTGGAGCAATAGGAAGTCGTTTGGGATATAACGGCTTACCATCTGTGTTCTCTGCACTTGACGAGAGCGATTCAGGAACTAGAAAGAAGTATCCTTTCGAACTTGAAAAAGCAATACATAATGTCATGTTCATTCAACATCATATCCAGCGACAGGATCAGTTCAATGCTGTAAGTACCAGCGAGGGAGTAAACAGACATTTTTCTTGTTTTCGAATAATAAAATGTGAATGATGCAATCTTCTTTTGTATTTGGCGTATGGTAATTGTAATAATCAACGTTTCGTGAATTCATACTGTTTCTTCAAGATCAGCTTACAAACCGGGCCAGACCAGGAAGAAGATTGCATCAAATTTCTTCAATCTTTTCTAATATTATCATTGCTTCTAAATTCTAAATATGATTCGGCAACTAAGTTGCCATCTTCAGTAGAACAAACTGAAGACGAAGTGTTATCCCACTGGCGATTCGGTGAAGAGCAGATCTTCAAAGGTTTTACCTTAAGCCAAAGACTAAAGCACAGACGTTTAGCACTATTTTCTGTTTACAGTGTGTTCTACTGAATAAGTCAATTTAGTTGCCGAAATACGTATTTAGAATTTATCGTGGTTAGAATTTCTTCTAAAAATTAAAAGAATGATTTGTTTCAGGAAGATCAAGATTGGGGATTCGTAGCCATGGTACTTGATAGGTTATTTCTGTGGATATTCATTATAGCGTCAATTGTGGGAACATTTGCAATATTATGTGAAGCACCAGCGTTATATGACGACACGAAACCAATCGACATGGAATTATCGTTGGTCGCTCAAAAGCAATTTCTACCGGAGTAGATAATTCTTAAGACAAAAATATTTAAGTGTATTGATTTTGTTGTTCAATTCTCATTACTATCACGTATGTACATATACACGACATATTTGTTATTTGCAAGAGAGCATCATGTTTTTTTTATTTTGTTGAAAATAAAACATTAATATTTTGAAATTGTTTTCTTCTTAGTTGAGGTTATGTTTTTATGCTACCTATGGTCGTCACTTATTGCTATGCTATGTATTTGGCGTCTGATTGTGCCACGTTGAATAGGCAACTATGATTGTATTATGTTTGCGAAAGCCCCACGTTGGGTGCCAATTATTGTCATGCTACGCCTTCGATGACAATTATTCCTTACATTAGACACACAATTACTGCTACACTAATGTAATTGTATCTGAGAAAAAATTGGTTAAGGCAGCCGCGACTAGAGAATACAATCCCGGGATCTTGAATCCCGGGATCTCGGGATCCCGTAAATCCCGGGACTGTACTTGGCTAATCTCGGGATTTTCGGGATTGCCAGTTTGCATTCCGTAATCCGTTGCACCTTGACAATGACCTAACCTAGATTATATTAAGGGCACTTATTACATAAAGACAAAAAGTTAACCTTAGGTACGCCGCACGATAAAAGAACTGCACAGCTACAGCCCAAATAATATTGAACTTAGAAGGGACTTCCCGCCCGGCATACTTCAATACAATACTATTAAAGTAATTCCCCAACGTGCCAACAGGGGAATCACCTGATCTCCTTATATGGTATATCATAATATTGTTGCGAGGCATTCCCCGTCGGGGATTCCCTGTATGAAAGTATAAATACGCTTATTAGGATTTACTTTTTCATTTATTATTCTACCAGCAACAAGGTTACGCAGGTTACGTCATTTAAATTTAAAAGTCAATTATCTGAAAAAGTTATTTTAAATGGCGAGAGGCTTTTTTCAACATAAAAAAAAACAGTAATACGTCGTCAGCGTGGAGTTATTTTTTAGTTGCAAAAGACGGGCAGCGCTAAATGTAAGCGATGCCCTGCCATTCTCACGACTTTCGACTAAGAGATTAGATACACATTTGTCATCAAAACATAACATTAAGATTTTAGCTGACGTTAATCGTTTAACAGCTTCAACAAGTCAAGATTCTGAAAATCTGAATACATCACCGCCGCCAGCTAAACGAAAGTTAGAAGATTATTTTACTAAAAGTGCCGACGATAGCCCGGAATGTGTTTTGGCAAGAATGATTGCATTAGATGGATTTCTATTCAGTGTATTCATAACTTGAGACGATTTGAGAAAATTGCGCGAAATACATGGACTTACCAAAATCAGCCGTCACAATTCGAAAGCGTGTTATGAATTACAGTGAAAAAATCAGAAAGCAAGTAACTGCAGAATTAAAACATTTTAAAAGTGCAGGTGAAAGATTCAGTCTATCTTTCGACAAGTGGACGTCAATGTCCAATAAACGATACGTGGCTGTCAACGTTCGTTCATATAAAAAAATTTGGAGCTTAGGCCTCGTTCCTATTCATGGAAGTATGCTGGCTGAAAATTGTCTTCGTATATTGAAAGAGCGTCTAAGTGAATATGATATTTCCCTGGAAACTGATATCGTGGCTACTGTAACCGATGGACCGAACGTTATGATAAAGGTGGGACAGCTTGTTTGCACTGAACACGCACATGGTGGTATCAATTTAGCCGTCTGTGATGTGCTTTATAAAATAAAGAATTATTTTCAAGACAGGCAAGACTGCCCTACCTCAGACTCAAATGATAAAATAAATGAACCAGCTGTGACTGCTGATTATATGAACGATAGCGATGATGATGACAATTTAGAAGATTTAGACTGTCCAAAATCAGGTTTAATCTTAATGTCACAAAATGAACTCGCGCGAGAACACATACCAGAGTTAACGAAAGACGAAAGCATTAATGAGCTGATAAAGAAAATCCGCAAAGTTGTAGTGTATTTAAAGATATCACCATTGAAAAATTAAACAGTACTTCAAAAATATGTGAAGATTGAACATGAAAAAGAGCTGTCACTTCTTTTGGACTGTAAAACCAGGTGGAATAATCTTTTAACCATGCTGGGACAATTTTCTCTTTTAAAAATCATCAAAAAGGGTTGACCGTGCCGCTTCATAGTCATGGATATGTCACATTCTGAATTGCATTTCGTCCGTGCGACATCTAGATTTTACGTATAAACTACTTCCGAGAGTCTTAATATTTACTTAATTTGTGTTTTAATAATATCTTTATTAGAAATCATTTAATATAGAGATCGATATATCATCACATATTTAGAAATATTATGACATTGTTCAGAGTGACGTCCTTCATTTTGTAGACACATTAACATGTCTTTTAGAGAATTGAAAACATTTTAAAACACTTCTTCTGTTATATTGTTAACAACATGTTTAATAGCATCTTGCAGTTCTAATATCGTAGTAGAAGAAATCTAATGAACCTAACCCTAAAATTACGCAAAAATGATAATGAAACTTATATAAACACAAAAAAAAATTAACTTACAGCAACAACGAAATATGACTAATTGCTTGAGAAAGATATTTCTAATATTCAATTGAACGCAGTAAACCAAGGGAAAGAAACACGAGAACAGGTTTATATTACTAACAATGCAAATGACAAAATACACTTTAGTGAAGTTACAAACCAAATAATTCATACTGCAATGATTAACGTGTGGCATATTCGTGCTAGAGTTAATATATCAATGAAGCGGTACGGTTTATAAGATTTTTTGGGACTTTTTTTGGATCTGCGTGACACCTTCTTATCCAACACTCTTATTTGCTTAAAGGCTCAAACAAATGAAGTATGTTTGCCAGGTCGTTTTGCAATAATAATAATTCATGCCTTAGCATCGCCCAAAAACTTAACGCCAATTACATGGAGCATAAGTTATTATTACTCTAGGATTTTTAGCTGTCGGCATTCACCTAAACGAGAAGATAGATCTTCTTGGACTGCCGAACTTCACGAACCCCACGGCATGATAAGCCAGTGCGTTACCACCAGGCTATCGGCCGGTGTTTTCGAACTATTCTAAGTAAATACAGCTGCTGGTCACGATTTTCATTTACGAATTTTTGTTGATGAACTTATCAATAAATAAATCCATAGTAACTTAATTAATGAACCAATTCCTAATTTAAAAACAAAAAAAAATGTTTTTTATATTACAATCGCATTGCCCTCGGTAATTAACACCTTTATAATGCCCTTGATACTATATTTTTTCGTATTCTCTAATCAAAGCCTTTGTTTCTTAAATTTGATAAATAATTTGAATTATATCTCTGATAGCTAAAGAACAACACAATAAAACATATGTTAAGAATACTATAAGAGCAAACGTAAGTAAGATAATTTTCGAAAAATAACGAAGATCTAACGTATTAGTAGGTTTTTAAGAGCTTCTTCAAAGCCATAACCAATATACGCACATTATAAAGCTGAAAACTTATTCACTAGTTGTTAATGTACATGAGCAGGTATGAATTTAGTCCAGTACCCATTTCTTTAATATCAGTTTTTCATAACGTAACGGTTATTAGATATTATGGGAGATATTTTACCTGTAATTATATCAAAACGCTGAATCATAACAGAAAGATTAAACATGGTAAATACAAACGAAAATTTATATAAAAAAAATTAAAAACGTAGGTGTATATCTTAGAAATATATTAATCTAGGTCTCCTTTGAAATATGTTAAAATAATTTGTATATTTAATTTGACAGTGTTTGAATAATACATTGATAAATAAATAACTCAAAATTATAAAGCGTTAGAAAGGGAAAAGTTGGATATGGAAGGTTTCAAAAAACCAGCCACAACTAGAGAATACAATCCCGGGATCCCGAATCCCGGCTGAAATGACGGCTGAAAATTGTCTTCGTATATTGAAACAGCTTCTAAGTAAATTTAATATTTCCCTGGAAACTGATATCGTGGCTACTGTAACCGATGTACCGAACGTTATGATAAAGGTGGGACAACTTGTTTGCACTGAACAACAACTGTGTCTCGCACATGGTATCAATTTGGCTGTCTGCGATGTACTTTATAAAATAAAGAATTATTTTCAAGACAAGCAAGACAGCCCTACCTCAGTCTCAGATGATACTATAAATGAATCAGGTTTAATCTTAATGTCACAAAATGAACTTGCGCGAGAACACATACCAGAGTTAACGAAAGATGAAAACATTAATGAGCTGATAAAGAAAATCCGCAAAGTTGTAGTGTATTTCAAAAAATCACCATTGAAAAGTGAAACAGTACTTCAAAAATTGTGAAGATTGAATATGAAAAAGAGCTGTCACTTCTTTTGGACTGTAAAACCAGGTGGAATAGTCTTTTAACCATGCTGGAACGATTTTCTCTTTTAAAAACCTGCATTCAAAAAGCTTTTATAGATCTCAAGCATCAAATCCGTTTAGAAGATGCTAATTTTGACTTGGTAAATAAAATTGTTGATGTGCTGCTCACCCCAATTAAATTAACAGTAGAAGCAATCTGTCGACGAGATTCTAATTTATGCACAGCTGATGCCGCTTTGAAATTTCTTATAAAACAATTGTCTAGCAAAAACTTAGCACTCGCCAATAAAATGAAAACATCCTTAGTGGAACGTATAAAGCAACGACGAAATGATGATTTAACTGGTGTGTTTAATTATTTACAAAATCCACGAAAACATGATGAAAAACAGTTATTATCGGATTTGGAATGGCTTGACTTATTTCCAGTTCCTACACAGGTTTTAATGACGGCGCAAATAAAAAGTATTGTTAAAAGACTAAATAGTCGAGATGACACGGAAGAGGAAGAAAGAACAAACAGATGATGAGCCAAGGCAACAAACCTCCCAACCCCTATTGAATTAGCATATAAATATCTATTGTCTATTTCTATTTCAGCTGCTGCTTATATTGGCAATAAACTACGAAGCAGGCTTGGAAGTCAAACATTGGATGCTTTGATATTTCTGCGATTGTATTTTCGAAATTCTCAATAGTTTTTTATATTGTCTTTTTGTTCCTTATTTTAGTAACGTGTGTTCATTTGAAAAGTCAATCTAGGTTACTTTGAAATTTTGATAGAATGAGACGCAAATATATTAGTACCTATGTGTTTGTTGTTCCGTAAACGTAAATCCAAATGACATTTGATAATGTCAATCACAAATATCAGTTAGTGCATAAAATAATCGTGCGTCGATTCTGGTTTAAATAAATTGCTTCTCAGTTTTAAAATGGCTTTCACTTTAGAACATAAAATTTTTTTAGTCCAGACTTATTTTCGAAGTGGTAATAAAATTGATGGTTTATGGGTTTATACAGTTCAAGATTTCATGGTAGAATTTCAAGTTGAGTTTCCACATTTTGTAATAGATTATATACAATTTAAGAATACTTTGGATAGAACTTTAAAACTTTTTTTCTGAAACTGGTAGTCTCTTAAGAAAATCAGGCAGCTGAGCAGTTAAGAAACGTACACCTCAAGTTGTCAATCGTGTTGAAGAAATAATGGAAAATGAACCACAAACATCTGTTCGACATTTGAGTCAACAAATAAACCTTTCTGTTGGTACAACTCACAAGTTATTAAAAAAAGATATGCAACTTTATCCATACCGTGTCACAGCAGTACAAGAATTGTTAGAAATTGATTACCCACGTAGACTACAGTTTTGTAATTGGTTTGTAAATATGAACAATAATGGAGAACTTTCGCAAAGAGTCATCTTTACTGATGAAGCATGGTTTTATAAAACGGGATACCTAAATTCACAAAATACAAGAATTTGGAGTAGTGAAAATCCACATGTAATTAATAAAGAATCGATACATCCAGAGAAAATTGGTGTTTGGGCAGCGATAAGCCAAAGGCGAATCATTGGACTAATATTTTTTCAGGGAACGTTAACTGCTCAAAGGTACCGTACGGAAATTTTACAACCATTTGTCAAACAGTTGCATGATGATGAACTTCAAAATGCATATTTCCAACAAGACAGAGCACCTTGTCACTGTACTGCAGAATCTTTGGATTATTTTTAAGAGAATTTTTTGATGAGCGTATAATTAGTCGAAATACTGAAATTGCCTGGCCTACACGTTCATGCGATTTAACACCTTGCGACTTCTTTTTGTGGCCTTATCTAAAAAATAACATGTTTCGAACACCTATATTGAATTTGAATGATATGCTACAGAGAATCGAACAGAAATGCATAGAAATTAATAACAATCCAGTAATGTTGCAGAATATCATCAGAAATTTTGAACGGAGGATTTTAAAGTGCATTGATCTTGAAGGACAACATTTTCAAAATTCGTTATAGTTTTCAATAAATACCTATTATTTGTTATTTATTTGTATGTATGAAACTGTCAAAATATACGACTTCGTAGTTTAAGTAGTAAATTTTAATTTACGACATACTTCAAAATGTTCTCAGTAAATCACATGCTACTAGATTGACTTTTCAAATGAACACTTGTTATATTGTGTTGTGCAAGTATATTAATAAATAATTTTTAAGATATTACTTAAGTTTTTTTTTCATTTGAGCCCAATTAGAAACTACATAGCCTAATCCCGGGATTAATCCCGGGATCCCGGTATACGCTCGGGATTGTATTCTCTAGCCACAACACATGCGGGTTTTTTTAAATTAAAGAAAAAAGATCCCAAATTAATAGGCAAGGCATATATGTAATAATATGCGTTATTAAATACACATTCTTCTAAGATATCAACCTATTTTTCTTCTGTCACAAAATAAGCTCATAATGCTTTTGGAAAAAGAACGCTTAGACTATTGCTAGTAACTGTCGGAAAGCATTTTGGAGCTAGTTGTATGCTAAAAAAGGGCAAAGGATAGATTCTGGATGAAAAGATTCGTTTATTTATTATCAAATTTTTCCATTTCTAAAAAATCTAACTCCGAAATTCCTCACTTATGTCTCCTTATAACAACCACCAACTGTGGTTGACTAAGCAATTGACATACTGAAATAGGACGCGATTTAAAATTCAAATTCTAATTGAGACACCTTTATTTTTGACATCTAAATACCGATTCCTGAAATACCCTTCAGTGCGTCAACTGAAATGGGAACGAACTCGTATAATCAAGGCTTTCAAATAACATATCGTATGTAAAGGTTACTTAAAGAATATATACAATATACAATAATACACAGATGTGTATCTAAATTATTATTATTATTAAAGAAGAGTGTTTAAAGTTATTGGTAAACGTCGCCATCGCATCACTCCATTCTATCATCTCAGACATTTGTAAAGAAAGACGGCGAAACAACTTCTGTGATTGGATGTTCTGTTAATTAATATTTTCCCGCTCTATACTTTATGCATACCATAAATCCTTTTCATTACAAACTTTACGATTTCGCAATTTTCATTTCGAATACGGCTTCAGATTATTTTTGCTGGTCTAAGGCTAGATGCATATGTTTTTTTTTTAATTTTATGATAGCTATAAAGCCACTGTAACCAACTATCGCCACTTGTATGTTTGAGCACACCACAAAGTATTTTTTTTTGCACTGATAATGGTAACTTGCATAATCATAGGTTTTCGTTTCTTTAAAATTAAAGAAGATATGTTAATTATAGCTTGTGCATCACATCATAAGAACAGTTCTGGAACCACTTTCTTGGTGCAAGATTTATTGTTGTAAAAAGTATGTCAAGATGTAAGATTTTAAGATTGTTTCATAACTAACCCATATACATTCAAACATTAAAATGTTCCTACATTTTTGGCATAAAATTATCCGTATGTAACGTATATCTAAAGCCTCATATATATTTAAGGGCGGATCGATATACCAAGAATCCTGGTAAATTGAAAGATGTAATTCTATACGAGTGTTCTCTTTCCGCCGAGCCTGATAAAATAAAACACAATTTATTTACAGAAAACATTTATTTATAATTTTTCAAAGCATTTTCCTCCACAGTCAATGCATTTTTGCATCCGTGAAAACCAATCTTAATAACATTTTCTCTAATCTTCTGGCTGTATTTTGTTTATTTCATTTTTAAAGGCATCAATCACTTCTTCGGCTGATGTAAAACGTAAACTCCATAATTTATCCTTTACCCGCGGATATAAAAAGAAGTCATTAGGTGCTAGGTCTAGACTATATGGTGAATGACCCATTATTTCTATGTTTTAGCATTCAAATACTCAGATGTTCAAACGGCAGTGTGGGCCCGATCGTTATCTTGATGCAAGATGATTCCTCCTCTTGGACGTTTTTCGAGAACATTTTGGAGAAACGGAGGCAAACAAACTATAATGTACCATTCCGAATTAACTATACGTCTAACAAGCCTACTAATTCCAAAAAAAGTGGCGACTATCTTCTTGTTGAGGCTTTTTTTGCGAACAACTTTTGTTGGAGCCGACCCATTCTCAAAGACCCTATCTGACTATTGTTGCTTTTTTTCGGAATCATAGCAGTATGCCGGTGAAAGATTGATTCTACTGTTAATTTAATTTGGGTCAGCACATCAACAATTTTATTTTCCAAGTCAAAATCAGCATCTTCTAAACGGATTGGATGATTGAGATCTATAAGAGCTTTTTGAATGCAGGTTTTTAAAAGAGAAAATCGTTCCAGCATGGTTAAAAGGCTATTCCACCTGGTTTTACAGTCCAAAAGAAGTAACAGCTCTTTTTCATGTTCAATCTTCCCATATTTTTGAAGTACTGTTTCATTTTTCAATGGTTATATCATTAAATACACTACAACTTTGCGGATTTTCTTTATCAGCTCATTAATGCTTTCGTCTTTCGTTAACTCTGGTATGTGTTCTCGTGCAAGTTCATTTTGTGACATTAAGATTAAACCTGATTTTGGACAATCTAAATCTTCTAAATAGTCATCATCATCGCTATCGTTCATATAATCAGCAGTCACAGCTGGTTCATTTATAGTATCATCTGAGTCTGAGGTAGGGCAGTCTTGCCTGTCTTGAAAATAATTCTTTATTTTATAAAGCACATCACAGACGGCCAAATTGATACCATGTGCGAGACACAGTTGTTGTTCAGTGCAAACAAGCTGTCCCATCTTTCCCAGTATCATAACGTTCGGTCCATCGGTTACAGTAGCCACGATATCAGTTTCCAGGGAAATATCATATTTACTTAGACGCTCTTTCAATATACGAAGACAATTTTCAGCTATCATACTTCCATGAATAGGAACGAGTCCTAAGCTCCAAATTTTTTTATATGAATGAACGTGGACAGCCACGTATCGTTTATTGGACGTTGACGTCCACTTGTCGAAAGATAGACTGAATCTATCACCTGCACTTTTCAACTGTTTTAATTCTGCAGTTACTTGCTTTCTGATTTTTGCACTGTAATTCATAACACTCTTTCGAATTGTGACGGCTGATTTTGGTAAATCCGTGTACTTCGCTAAGAGCAATTTTCTCAAATCGTCTGAAGTTATGAATACACTGAATGGAAATCCATCTTATGCAATCATTCTTGCCAAAGCATCATTCAGGCTATCGTCGGCACTTTTAGTAATATAATCTTCTAACTTTCGTTTAGCTGATGGCGGTGCTGTGTTCAAATTTTCAGAATCTTGACTTATTGAAGCTGTTAAATGATTAACGTCAGCTATAATCTTAATGTTATGTTTTGATGACAAATGTGTATGTAATCCCTTAGTCGATCCACCCAAAGTCTTGAGAATGGCAGGGCATCGCTTACATTTAGCACTATTCCCGTCTTTCGCAACTAAAAAATAACTCCACGCTGATGACGTATCACTGTTTTTTTGTGTTGAACAAAGTCTCCCGCCATTTAAAATAACTTTTTCAGATAATTTAAAAGTCAATAATCTGGAAAAATTATTTTAAATGGCGGGCGACTTTGTTCAACATAAAAAAAACAGTGATACGTCGTCAGCGAGAAGATATTTTTTAGTTGCGAAATTTAAATGACGTAACCTGCGTAACCTTGTCGCTGGTAGAATAATAAATGAAAAAAGTAAATCCTAATAATCGTATTTATACTTTCGTACAGGGAATCTTCGACGGGGAATCCCTCGCAACAATATTATGATATATCATATGAGGTGATCGGGTGATTCCCCTTTTGTTTCGTTGGGGTATTACTTCAACAATATTGTATTGAAGTATGCCGGGCGGGGATGTTCTTTCTAGGTTAGATATTATTTGAGCTGTACCCTTTTATCGTACGACGTACCTAAGGTTGATTTTTCCCGCTGGATTCGGAATCCCGTGATTGTATCCTCTATACACAAGTAAAGCGACTATATCGCGTACCGATGAACACACAGACACATACATAAAAGCGACGAACGCCTAGGCGGCGTCAGCATACACACAGGTTATAGCGTTCACCGATATATACGCACACACAGTATATGCGCTGCAGAGAGAGATGAGCGCCAGAGGTATGGCGAAGAGAGGGGAGCGCTGACTGAGCGTTCATCACGTGATGGCATTCAAGAGACGAGTTTACACCCGTGGCGCGCCATTATTTGTGTCACATCAAAAAGTTCAATAGTGTTAAATCGCATGATCTCGAAGGCCAATTGACTTCACTGTTTTGTGAAATAATGCAATCTGCGAACATCTCATGTAATGCGGCCATTGTTACATTGGCTGTGTAGTATGTGGGGCCGCCGTAGCGCACCGAGGCGCTCTCAGATCATAGTAACTTAGTTTGGGAAGAAAAAAAATCCAGTTCTTCCTGCAGCACAAAATCCACACCAAATATTGACTTTCTGTAAATGCATCGGTTTCTCGATGATCTGTCTTGGATTCTCATCACCCCAAATATGACAGTTTTGCCTATTAACGGATCCATTTCGGTAAAAATCGTTGATAATAATTTTCTTTGAAAATCATGAGCATTGTGTGTTTGCTTACAATGCTTCAACTGATAAGGAGGCTTTAGTAGTTGTGGTAATTGAATTTTGCAGACATGCAAATTCAAGCTCGCATCTCTTTGCTTGTATTTTGTATTCTACTGGGACTTAAAGACACCCTTTCTGTTTTTACTTTAAATATATAGGTACTTCAACTATTAAAAATTAAGATCTGTACAATAGCTGGAATGTTGACCGGTTTTGAATAGTGTCATAACCTCTAGGGCATCTCTAAAAATTATCCGATTGAAGTGTATATTTTATGTTCATTATAAGGCAACTTTTTTAATTAAAATAAAAATAAAAATCGCTCCACCCTACTGTCCTATCCATTACAACGCCCGTTATTTTGTTTAATATTTTTGACTATAATATAGTGTTTAATGTATATGATTGTTTCGGCCTTTACTTGATGAAATTCCATTATAACTATTAAGATAAAATAAAACAAATTTTATGAATTTCACTTTTTAATTATCACTGTAACGAGTCGTTTCGCACCAACCTGGGCTTCGTCAGACATATAACTAACTTATTTACAAAATATTTTTTATATTAAACACAAGTAAACGGTAACAAGCAAAAACATGTTTTATTTTAAAAATAGTCAGAGAGATGGGTGCTTTTTATTACTGGATGAATACAAAATGTACTGTTCTTAAGTAATAAAACTAGAGGTTTACATTATATTACAGGGAGGTAAGAATTCTATGAAAAATACAAAAAATACAAAAATGTAACTGTCTGCATATCAAATAAATAGATTGAGTAAGGGTGAATTATTTGTTTCTAATTGATCATTTAAGATCTTGTCAGTTTTCTTTATTTTATTGATTTCAAGTGACTCTAATAAATTAAGTTTTTTGCCCTTATTTTCTACATGTAATATTTTAAATTCTTTGTTAAAATTGTGGTTCGTTGAATTGATATGAGACGCATATGAAGAGTCACTTTTATTATTTCTAAATGAAGTTGATAGGTTGATAAGATGATAGTTTTTACTCGAGCGGATAAAGGGAAAACGGTTGTAGTAATGAACAGAGCAGATTATTTGAATAAAACGAATGAGTTTTTAGTAATGAATAAATTTAAAATAATTAAGAGAGATCTTACAGAAAAATTTCAACACACTCTAAAAACAGTTATAAGAAATTCTGCTAATCTTTTTAGTGAAAAGGAACAAAATAGTTTAATTATTATGAACCCTCAACCGCCAAAATTATATTCCCTTATTAAATTACATAAAGAATATCATCCGATTCGTCCGGTTGTTTCATATGTGACAGCTCCATCCTACAAACTCTCGAAAAGGCTTATAGATATCATTATTAAATATACAGGATTTAAACCGAAATTAAGCGTAAAAAACTCATATGCACTAATAAACAAAATCAAAGATGTTACTTTAACGTCTAACACAAAACTTATTTCCTTCGACGTTCAAAATTTATTCACTAGTATCCCTCCAGAAAAAACGGTTATTTTAGTAAAAGATCTTCTCCATAAAAATAATGTAAATCCGTTAATTATTAATGAAATTCTTGATCTACTAAACTTATGCATAGAACAAAATTACTTTTAATTTAATGAAAACATATCACTTGCAAAGAAGGTTTAATCATGGGTAATCCCCTAAGTCCGTTATTAGCTGAGATTTGTATGGATTATCTTGAAAAATCTATTTCAAAAAATCCTCTTTTTCAAAATGTATTATTTTGGTATAGATACGTAGATGACGTATTACTAGGTTTCATAGGAACAAATAGACAATTAAATTTATTATTTGATTATATTAATACATTACATCAAAATATTAAGTTTACAATGGAACAGGAAACAAATAATAGTATTAACTTTCTCGATTTAACGATTACTAGAATTAACAATAAATGTAACTTTGCTATTTACCACAAACCGTCAACTACAGATATTACTATACATAACACTTCTTGCCATCCGATACAACACAAATTAGCGGCTTATCACAGTCTTATACATAGATTAATAAATACTCCGTTGAACCAAACAAATTTCGAGAAAGAGTTAAATTTAATTAGACAAATAGCTATCAACAATGGATATAAAAGTAATATAATAGATAACATTTTAAATAAAAAACTCCGTACAAAAGCCATATCACAAGTTTACCCAATATTAAACAATAACACCCAAAAATTTAAAATGATCACGTTTATAGGCTCTTCAAGCACAAAAATTTGTAAATATTTAAGAAAGCTTGACATTAATACAGCGTATAAAACTAATAACAATTTATCCAAATTTATAAAAAACAATAAGGATTTAACAAACAACAATAAAAAGTCAGGGGTCTATGAGTTAACCTGCGGTAGTTGCCCTATGACTTATATCGGACAGACAGGCAGATCGTTTGAAATACGCGTCAAAGAACATTTTTCTTCATTTAGAAATAATAAAAGTGACTCTTCATATGCGTCTCATATCAATTCAACGAACCACAATTTTAACAAAGAATTTAAAATATTACATGTAGAAAATAAGGGCAAAAAACTTAATTTATTAGAGTCACTTGAAATCAATAAAATAAAGAAAACTGACAAGATCTTAAATGATCAATTAGAAACAAATAATTCACCCTTACTCAATCTATTTATTTGATATGCAGACAGTTACATTTTTGTATTTTTTGTATTTTTCCATAGAATTCTTACCTCCCTGTAATATAATGTAAACCTCTACTTTTATTACTTAAGAACAGTACATTTTGTATTCATCCAGTAATAAAAAGCACCCATCCCTCTGACTATTTTTAAAATAAAACATGTGCTTTTGCTTGTTACCGTTTACTTGTGTTTAATATAAAAAATATTTTGTAAATAAGTTAGTTATATGTCTGACGAAGCCCAGGTTGGTGCGAAACGACTCGTTACAGTGATAATTAAAAAGTGAAATTCATAAAATTTGTTTTATTTTATCTTAATAGTGTTTAATGTATTTATGATCGTGTTGGCTAGTATAACTTGAAGAGCCAAAATGAAATTTTATCAATTTAATCGAATGCCATCTATACCATCATTTCTTTACCGAAGATTGATTACCTTTCTGTTTGAACTGTGTAGGGAATCGTTACATTTTGTTAAAATACTTGCACGTATATCTGCATGAGTATTATTGCAAGTCATACTATGCACAAAGAGTGGTACAAGTGCGAGGACTTTTTAGAAATCTAACCCTACGATAGTGTCTTCGTTTTAATTTTATACAAAAAAAATCAACGCATTCACAAAAATTAATATTAATGATTCACGGATCAACCCTTTCGTTGGAAGGTTTCCTTCTGTGCATGTACCTAACTGATCGTACAAATTACAGTCTCCAGAGACTATCGGTTCTTTTTTACGCGTCATCCTGTGATAATATATAAAATTATAAGGTCACCCTACCCTATTTTATTCTGTTTCAATAACCTTTCTAACGAATCAGTTTATCTATCGATCATGCAACACAAGAAATTGCATAACATTTGTGCAGATTCATTTTTAATTGTCAATAATACATTTACTCCGTACGAATAGCTTATGTGATTTCTATTTTGATTGTAAAAGAAGAAAGATGATTTGATTTATTATTATTACTATTATTTCGTATTTTTATCTTTCTCTTTGGATTGTTTTAATCTTTGAATTATAAAAAAAATATATTTGTTTCCCATTTAATAACTAGGGTTGGCATTGCGAATTAGAGTTGGAACAATCGTTGAGAAAGATCGATGTATCGATATTATTGAATCGTATTATACTGTGATATATCCACCTACTGCTATTTCAATGTAAGATATAAATATGTTCATTATCAGGAAACAATAATGATTATTGATTAATGAATAAGAAATTAAGATAGGTTATGTGCAAATCAATTGCATTTTCGCGAAGTGATGTGAATGAAATAAATGCCTTCTACATATATATATATATAAAACTGGCTATACATTCCTTACGGAATTGGAGCCGCTGCTTGAGTTCTTCTGACTATCATTATGGGGCGGTTCGTCACTTCTCTCCATTTTCTTGTTTGTGTGTATTTACAGGTTGTCATGTTTCTTTGCTTCATCTGCTATTTGCCTCCATACCTTTCTATCCTTTATCTTCTCTCGCCAGTTAATGATTCCCATGGCCCTTATGTCATTAATCACTTGGTCCTCCCATTTTAACTTAGGTCTTCCTTTGGATCCACTTTCCTGCGGTTTCCATTTCATTATTTTCCTTGATATTGATTCTTCCTCCTTTCTCATTATGTGTCCATACCAACGTATTCTTTTCGATTTGATTTCCTTTACTATATCTTCTCCGTTTAGTATTTCTCTTATAGCTTGATTAGTTAATCGTCGATACTGCTCCTCGCTTATCCTCTCCGGTCCATAAATCCTTCTAATTATCTTCCTTTCGAATATTTTTAAATTTTCTGCGTCCCTGCTTGTAATGCAACTATGTGCATCCGCCGCATATAAGACTGTCGGTCTTATCGCTGTTTTGTACACTTTCAATTTTGTTTTCCTACTTATCTTTTTACTTCTCATTATCTCCCTATACCTGTAGTATGCGTTGTGTCCCGATTTTATTCTTTGTGCTATTCCTATACTTCTATCGTTTTTATTACTTATAATCGTTCCGAGGTATTTGAAGGTTTGTACTTGTTCAAACCTGCGGTCTCCAATCCGTATTTCCTTCCCATGTTCTGCCTGTTTCCTACTCACTCTCATATATTTCGTTTTCTTTTGATTTATCTCTAGACCTCGTTTCCGTGCTTCTCCATCTATCCTCTTTATTATTTTTTCTAAACTTTTCTTGTCCCTTGCCATGACAGCAATATCATCGGCGTATGCAATCACTTATATTGATTTCTGTATTAAGGATCCGGTTATTTCACAACTTCGTATGGTTCCTTCCAATGCTATGTTAAATAGTGCCGCCGAAAGTCCATCTCCCTGTCTTACTCCTTTTGTTTGTTTTATTGCATTAGTCATCCCTTCTTCTGTAATTACAGCTGCTTTTGATTCATCTAATGTCATTCTGATTAGCCTTTTTATCTTTTCTGGTATTCCCAATGTTGTTGCTTCCTTCATGATAGTTTTCCTTTCCAAACTGTCAAACGCCTGTTTAAAATCAATGTATATTAAATGTAAGTCTATATCTCTTTCATAGCATTTTTCTACAACTTGGCTTAATGAGTGAATTTCGTCGATTGTTGACTTTCCCTGCATGAATCCGTTCTGGTACTCTCCTATCTCTCTTCTTAGGTATGTATTCAACCTTTTTAATACACTTCTACATATACGACGCTAATTATTCGAACTTTTTTACTGAAGAAAATTCGCCCTGATGCAGGATTCGAACCTACGTCCTTTGATTTGTCGGATCACGCTTTTAACCCTTGGGCTATTAAGGACTGAACTTCGAATCGTCGGGAAATGCCTTAAACTGTATTAAGAACAGTTCCTAAGAATGTATCTGTTCTTAATGCAATTTAAGGCATTTATTTTAAAAAACACCTTACCACAATTACTAATCGTATCCTAAATACGTATTTCGACAACTAAGTTGTCATCATCAGTATGTAAAACTACTAATCAAAGGTCGCACATGGGGCACAGTAAAGATAGCAGATCTGATCACGCAACAACTTTACACGGCGTCCACGTATACACTGACTTAAAAATACAAATATATCGACTAAAAATTACGACAAAATTACCTCTCTTAAGAAAACGGCAACCATATGTGTTTATTCTCTCTCTGCGCGTCTACAACCTTTCTACCTCCTTTCTAAGAATGAAAAGAGACAACTATATGGAATCGGGCCTTTATCTATATTAATGGTGTTTTCCTTATTTTTAACGATATAATTGCTTTCATAAGCGTCAAGATCTCGGGGATTATTGATGGCCTTGACAAGTTTTAAACCTTTAATCGACATATTGTGTTCTGTATTTAAAGAATGATTGGCAACGTTAGATTTTTCTGGTCTATTGAATTTAATATGTAATATGTGTTCTTTAATGTTATTATTGATCGTTGTGTTTGGCCTATATAATTCAAATTACAATCATCGCAATTAATTTCGTATATACCTGATTTCAAATTCAAATTAACTTTATCTTTGGTATTCCCTAGGAGACTTTTGATGGTATTTTCGGACCGAAAGGCAACTTGGAGACCTCGTTCTTTAACAACTCTATTAATGTTTTTCGTGATGGGGTGGTATGGTAAACACATGTACTTTTTTCTCCTGGTTACTTTGAGATATCAAACTTGTGGATTCGCGGATTGTATTTTTTAGTTTTGTTTTTCTAATTAATTTATTGATTATTTCTATGTCAAAGCCATTATATTTCGCGATATTTTTAATGAAATCAAGTTCTATTTCATATCTCTTTTTTGTTAACGGAAAATTTAGTAACCGATTGACTAAGAAATTAAAAGAAGCTGTCTTATGTTGAAAACTATGATTTGAATCCGCGATGATGAATCTATTAACATTGGTTTCTTTCGGGAAAATATCGATTTCTATTTTATGTTTATTCCTAATCAGTAAAGTATCTAAAAATGTATCTAAAAATGTCTAACGAACATGTCTAATTCGCATTTCCGTGTATCATGCCTTTTTAAGGCATTTATATTAAGTAGAATTAGTAATGTTTTTGCACACTTTTAATTTCAATTTAAGGTAAGTTTAGTCATTTTAGTTTAGTCCATTTATTATTCAAAGTTAGGGTAAGAGCAAGGGAGGCTGTATATTCAAGGGAATAATATCTAAATATGTACAAATATAAAATAAAAGTAGTTTATACAACGAGTCAATAAAGACGGTAATTATTCCCGAGAGCTGAATTTACGCAACGAGCCGCGAAGCGGCGAGGGAATAACTCAGAAGTAACTCAGCTCGATTACCTTTGGAATTACGTAGAATAATGTGGTTCATGCATGTTGGGGCCCCTGTACATTTTACTCTGCAGGTCAGAAACTTTTTAAATGAAATTTACGGTGAACGGTGAATTGGACGAGGTGGACCACACACCTGACCACCTCAATCACCTGAACTTAACAGCTGTGATTACTATATTTGGGGCTACATGAAATCACTTGTCTACAAGACTCCCGTAGAAAATGTGGAAGACCTTGAAAATCGCGTTATGGCGGCTGCAGAATTTATAAGAAAAATGAACTAGCTCGAGTAAGTCAGTTACTAAACAGGCGTACTGAAGCTCGTCTTGAAGCAAATGGTGGACATTCTCAACATTTCCTTTAATTTTATTACTTTTGCGTTGTTTTTATTTTTGTTAACTTCAACTAAACGTCATATTGACAGTGCTTAATATGTAGAGCTGGGGATGTTTGCGGTGTGCCAGGATAGTATTCAGTTAAACGCACGAATATAATGACCTTGTTTCGATCGGTGATGCATGCGTGATTTTATTGCTTTACATGCATTCGCTATTTATATCACTTAGGTATGTCAGTTATGTGT
Source organism: Melolontha melolontha (assembly GCA_935421215.2). Taxonomy (NCBI): domain Eukaryota; kingdom Metazoa; phylum Arthropoda; class Insecta; order Coleoptera; family Scarabaeidae; genus Melolontha; species Melolontha melolontha. Next base: position 5,638,784 of record OW285239.1, on the reverse strand, counting down.
ACTGTATATAAATAACACACTTACCTTATTTACGATTATTATAGCATAGCGCCAAGTGGATAAGACTTGCAGTAAGTTTGTAGCATTAGATACGTTTCCATATTTGTAGCGGTGAGCGATGTACGCCGTGATGAATAATTTTTTTTATATTTTGAGAAAGACCGCTCGACATCTACGGATGTAACACACGCACAATTAAAATAATCTTTATAGATAGAAACCGAATCTACACTTGCACCATTACTAATTTGTTTTAATCTGGTAAAATCAAAATCATTGTTTATCACACTCTCGAACTTTTCTATTACATTAACATTTTTGTTGTCATTTACTGCGCATAGCTGGGCGTGTACATCGTCCAGTATTTGCAGTGACTCCGCTAACGATAATGCAGTATTTTGAAATTTCTCGATTGCGTTAAACAATCCTATATGATTGTTATAAATAGTTTGTAAATCTGCATCAAGGGAAGGGTTTTGAAAGAGTCTCTGGCTTTCCTTAATGGCTACAGCTTCGGCAGGATTGAATTGTAGAACCACAGATTTTATTTGTTGGAAATACTTGGCATAATAAAATGCCGCCTTTAACCAACTTCCCCAACGTGTAAGGATTGGCTCTGGTGGTTCGGGAATACCAGGGCACCGACTGTGAAACTCTCGAATTCGTTTGGGAGATTTTAGAAACACTTTTTTTGTGGTTGCTATTAATGCATCCACCTCTGGATAACATTGCCGAATAGTTTGTGCCACAAGGTGTAAAGCATGAACTTTACATGTCACCATGCAAAAGTCTCTCACAATCTGCTTTAAGAGAACGGCCTACAGAACGCATTGTCGCAGCACCATCGCTCATAAACATCAGGAGTTGATTAGTTGAAACTTGAAATTTTTGTAGCGTATCGAGCACTACCTTCGTAATTACTTCGCTAGTGCACTTTTCCAATCTTTTGCTGGCTAATAAAATGGGAAATGTTGATTTGACAGGATCTAGTACATGCACTATAATATTCACAATAGAATGTTTTTTTCGATCTGTCGTTTCGTCGACACATACCCATAACTGTTTATCATTTACTACTGCTTTCATTCTGTTTTCAATGTCCTCACGCACAATTGGTAAATAGGTGAGTAACGTTCTCCGTGACGGTAGCTTTATGTTGGAACTGTATTTATTCCAAAAGTTGTGAAAGGCTTTTTTATCTAGCAGGTGAACTGGCACATCGCAGACGAGTAGCATTGTCAATAAATCGAAAATGAATTGCGTTTTAGACAGCACATTATTTTTTTTGTCTTTGTGGTGTACACTTTCAACATGTCTTTTACAGTCGTATTTGTCCCAGCAAAGTAACTGTTTATCGCATAATTTACAAACCACTTTTGCTCCATTATAATACAAATCGGGAAAGTCTCGGATAAATTTCTTCACGTCGTTATACAATGGGCGCTTTCTTGGCTTGGGCACGTCCGTCATACTTATTAAATAGAGCTCAAGACAACACACGATCACGTTGCCAGTTCACGACTAACTAAAGTGTTTCGCTGCATCGTGTTTATACGCTGGTGGGGATGCACTACATACGGTCCTGCCGTACCGCAAACATCCTCAGCTCTATTAATATGTCACAGTTTGGTATTAGTAACAAATTTAACTATACTTTTTTCTCCAAAACGCTACATATTTCACAGAAATGGCATATAACTTTTTTGTTTGTATTTTATAAATAAATAAATGTGTAAATTTTTGCTAAGGCATTCCCTAACACCCAGTATAGGCCTGTACTGTGGTACAAACGCTGTTTAAATATTGTGACATGAACTATGTTGTTCATGTCACAATATTTAAACAGCGTTTGTACCACAGTACAGGCCTATACTGGGTGTTAGGGAATGCCTTAGCAAAAATTTACACATTTATTTATTTATAAAATACAAACAAAAAAGTTATATGCCATTTCTGTGAAGATGGAACTTAGATATTTCTAGTTGCTAATCTCACATTCGCAGTACAATGCGAATTCCAAATACTAGAACAATTCAGAATTACTCAGAACTGATAAGTTCGAACAAACCTACTATTACAATTTTATTCTGATTACGGACCTGTATAAAGCATTAAGTAAAAAATGAAGACGAATCAAAACAACCAGATAAAGATAAATAGCCACCGTTCCCTGTGTGTACGTAGGATTAATTATTTGGGCGTGATTAACCTGCGTACACCTGCATGTGCTTTTCACACCTATGCTGTCTTCAAATATTTAATTTGATCGTTTCTTTAGCGGAAATCAAATTAGGACGAATTAGTGAATGGTCAGGTGCTAGCGTTGCTTTTATTGGTCTTACTAGTTATGAGCTAAATAATGAAAGAGCGAACCTGTTTGAGCATTGATTAGCGTGCGCATGTACGTTCGGGAAAAGCAAACGTTCCACTAATTTGCGAGCGCGTTTCTCTACGTCCGCCGGCAAAAAATATAAGGGATTATTTTCACGAGTCGTAATTTTTGGCAACGATGTTTAAATAACACGTGTCTAATTTGAAGTGTTTCGATTTGCACGTTCGGTATAATTAATACAACGGTAACTATACATTCGCGAGCGCACAGAAAAAAAAAGAAGTGTGAATTACATTAATACATTGCAGAAAAGAAAATTGTAGGTCGGCACACTTAAATATGAATATATTTAGCATACTTATACATATATACAAATTGAAGTCTATGTAGGTATAAATGAACTCATGTAATTAAGTCATGTTGATACAACCATTTTATAGGTATGTCTGGGTATTATACCAGGGATAAGCTGAATTAATTGACAATAAGAAAATCTAGTAGACTGTGAAAAACAACGGCTGCGTTCACCAAAACTATGATACAAATAAACAGTTCCGTGAACATGTTGGGGTTGGTTGAACGATTTCTTTCCGCATGTAACCAAAAACAAAACAATTGGAGAGCAACATAACCTATTTTTTTGTTTCGAATGTAGGTTATATTAGTTAAAATTGAAAAAATTAATTTCGTATTAAATGATGATTTATTAAATTTGTATTTAGCAGTATATGTTATAAACGAATTGGCCCATCCTCTAGAAAATGATTTAAACTTATTTATATTGGTTTAAAAGTAGATTTGTGGATTTCTCCGTCCATTGAAATGTTAAAATACCTAAAATAATCAATGATTTATTTCTTTATGTATTGAATATTATGTACAATTTGTCCATTAAAGATCAGCCTCAGTGTAAATCGTTGATTTGCTTTGTTACATGCGCCAATTGTATTTTGAGTAACTTGTGCTGAAACGGAGCGAATTTTGGAGCGAAATATTTTAACGCTACAAAAGATGCCGGCCGCTCCGTAAACATGTTCAAGTAAATCATGAAAATAACCGCTGTTCACCAGAATTTTTTTGAACAGTTCCATGTGGTGAACGCAGCCAATCATACAGTGTTCATTTAGAGTGTACAGTGTTCATTTAGAGCAACTCAAATTTCTTTCTAATTCGGCATCCCTACATACGTTTGCCTCCTAAAAACTATCCTGCCATTTATATTGCTGTATAAGTCATAGTTTACTCACCAGCAAACATCAAAGTTGACAATAATGTAGACCTATTTTGAACAGTCCATAACTATGAACTCGCACTATATACTCGACTTTGCTAAATGACCGGAAATAGAAAAAAGCAAAAATCGCTAAATATCCCGCGGCGATCCTCAAAATTCTAATCCATAATGTCAGAACTAATTCTCAAAATTGTACATACTATTATTTCACAAATTTCCTCTTCCGAGCTCATTTTCTCCTTTGTGGTACGTTTCGGACTAAATAAACTATACATATTCCTAATCTACTCGAACTCAGCTTTAGTTTGAATCAAAGTGGCGGCTCTTGATGACGTACGATGTGCGCTGCTGCACGGATGAGACAACTTCGAACTATTTGGGAAGATTTCGGTACGGTTACTTGCTTCTCTGTATATATGAAAGCTTAAACGAAGCAGTCTCATCCGTGCAGCAGCTCAGATCGAACGTCATCAAAAGCCGCCAAAATTATTTTGATATATTACAAGTTCATTTCCTCAGTATTCAAAAATTTGTCCTAATTTTCCGAATATTGTATTCCTACCATATTACGCCTCTAAAAATATAATATAAAAACTGATTATTGTAACTTTTATTTAATTTAACAACAATACTATTCCATTATAAAAATAAAATAAATAAATAATAATAATTAAAATTAAATAAATATAACATTTATCGATCAGACTATGGCGCCATCTGATTAACAGTGTTCAAACTTTGCAAGGTGACTAGCTTAGTTAACAACCAACGCTTTTGTCTTTAGTAATAGTTAGGCCATTCTCTAAAAGATGGCGCAACACATATCATAATATTTTAATTCTTTTAAATTTCAATTAGTCCTATAATAACTTAAACAATCCATGATAAAGCATGGTTTAGATTATGGTTTATATTATTGATGTATGATAAAATATAATGAATCAAACTACATCAAATTTCTCGTATCAACGTCGCTGAACACCCCGCGACAATCCTCAAAATTCTAATTCATAATGTTAGGAAAAATTCTCAAAGTTGTACATACTATTATTTCACAAATTTACTTTTCCGAGCTCATTTTCTCGATTGCGGTACGTTTCGGTACCAATAAACTATTTATATTCCTACCCCTATTAGAATCTAGCTTTAATTTGGTAGATGTACAAACTCATTTTCACAAAATTCAAAACTTGTCCTATTTCTCCAAATATTGTATTCGTAATATATTACACCTTTAGAAATATATTATAAAAACTGATTATAGTAACTTTTATTTAATTTCCGAAAAATACTATTCCATTACAAAAATATATAGCAATTGAATATCAGCAGACTGTAGCGCCATCTAATTCACATGTACAAACTGCAGAAAGTGTCAATTTTAAATTCAATCAATGCTTTCGCCTTTATCAATAGTTGAGGTACGCTCCCAAAGATGGCGCCAAATATTTGTATTTATTTTAATTTATTTTAATTTTCAATTACTCTATAATAATGAACGTGCTTTTACCTCCAAAATACGATCCTGCCATTTATATTGCAGTATAAGTCAAAGTTTCCCTCCAGCCAGCATCAAAGTTGACAAAAATGTACAACTAATTATTTTGAAGGGTCTATAATTACAGATTCCTTCTATATACTTGACTTTGATAGAAAAAAGACAAAAACACTAGACTTCCGCTGCGAATTTTAATTCAGCGTGAGAAAAAATTCTCTAATGGCACTATTTTTTCAAAAATTCCTCTTTCCCAGCTCATTTTCTCGTTTTCAGTACATAAGTAATCAAAGTAATGTATATTCCTTATCTATTACAATCCAGATTCAATTTGATACACAAGCCCCATTTTCTCAAAATTCAAAACTATTTCTCCAAATATTATATTCATACCATATTACGCCTCGAAAAATACATTATTAAAACTGATTAATGGAACTTTTATTTATTTTCTCAAAAATACTATTCAATTTAAAATATAAATTTATAATTTGCACATTAGCGCCATCTAATTGGCAGTTTCCAAACTGCTAAAGGTGATGATTTTAGTTTCCCACCAATGCTTTACCTTTATTAATAGTTGAGACAGTCATTCAAAGATGTCGCCATATATTTTCTATTTTATTTGATTTTAATTTTCATCTACTTTTATAATAATCTAAAATATGCTTCATCATAGATGAAATTACCCCTCTCAACATGCGGATCAAGAATCGACAATCAAAAATACAGGCCTTAATGTTCTTCACGAGCTATCCAGCCTCAAAATTCGAATGTTCACGACACTTAACGGTCAGTGACAGTTTTACACATTGGGAAAATTACAGGGCATTACAGGAAGGATGTGTGTGTAGCATATTGTTAGTTTATATTCGGAAATTATATAGTTTGATAGAAATAAAATCCTGAACTTAGGTGAAATTCCTGAACATTTGAAGTTTGAGGCGGGTTTACGGGATAGCTCCTGTAGCACAGTAATACCTCCATTGTTTATTAAGGATCCACAATCTATACGTTGAAACGAGTAATTTAAAGTATGATAAAGCATATTTTCAATTTTTGGTGGGGTTTGATAAAGCATCTTTTAGATGATTATAAAAATAGTTGTAAATTAAAATGAAATAAAATATAATAATTAGGGATATGCTGCGCCATCTTTGAGAAGATGTCTGAACTATAGGTAAAGGCGAAAGCATTGCTTGCAAACTAAAATTGTCACCTTGTGTAGTTTGGGTATTGTTAATTAGATGGCACAAGTGAACGACATAAATTTTTAAAATTTAATTTTGGTAATTGGGATATATTTTTAATAAAAATATAATTAGTATTTTTCGCGAATTAAATAAATGTTACAATATTGATTTTTATAATATATTTTAGAGGCGTAGTATGGTATGAATAGGATGTTTGGAACAATAGGAGGAGTTCTAAATTTTGAGAAAATGTACTTATATGATATTATATCAAACTAAAGCTCGATTCGAGTAGATTAGGAAGTTACCAAGTTTACCAGTCTGAAACGTACCCTTAACGTACCTCAAACGAGAAAATGAGCTCGAAAAGGGAAATTTGTGGAAAAAATGGTACTATGCTATGGTAAAAATACCATGACATTGGTTTGGTATTTTCTTAATTTAGAGATTCTAAAATTATGCCAGTATGAAAATGTAAAACACATTATAAATATAATTGTTCATTATATTAGTATTCTTCTGAACATATCTTCCGCGTATACATTATAATTATATAAAAAATCCCAAGATAAATTTGTTATAAAAAAATATAAAGGTAAATTCCCTCTTTCTTATTCAATTCGATTAAACGGAATGTTATATATTTTAGTATAAATATATAACATCTAACCATTTTAACTAATATAGATAAAATATGATATTTTGATCAAGCGAATCGATTGTTTTCTATAATTGATTATCTCTGTACCTTTCTTTTATGCAAATAAAATCTTTTGTATTAAAAAAACGTACAGACGGCGTTTCGTTCTGGAGAACGAAACGCCGTCTGTACGTTTCCTCCCGTTGATTGACTTGTTTTGACAGTATTTCTTAATTCTTAATTAACCTAATTACCAGGAAGTTCGTTGTTGCGAAAGGGTGTGTTCTGCATACTGGTACAAACTTAGTTTGTCGGATTGTAGTTATGAACGCATCATATAAGTCGACATTTACATGTAAGAATGTGATTTAATATTCATTAATTCTCACTTGCAGTAAGTTCCAAATGTTAACTATATATACAGAAAGTATAGAAATGAAAAAGCAATGTCCGTCTTCGAGGAATACCGTGCATTGAAAAGTTCCAACCAGAACGAAACGCCGTCTGTACGTTTCCTCCCGTTGATTGACTTGTTTTTTCAGTATTTCTTAATTCTTAGCGAGCTATAGTTACAGATACTATTATTTCAAAAACAAAATGTATTTAATATGATTTTATTTGATTAAGAACTTTTGTAAAAACGGAATATTTTAACTATTCGACAAAGAAAAAAGAAAATAGCAACATTGAGAATTACTTGGTGTAACTGTTATTGAATAGCTCGGGATCCCTACATAAACAAAATGAGCCGCTAATTAAATCAATGCAACGAAATTGAAAAACGAATTGCAACTGGGTTCTCAATCGAGTCCCAGAATTTAAAAATAAGACCCTCTCGACGAGACTGCGTCAACAGGAAACTTTAATAATTGCAGTTTCAAAAAGAAACACGTCTATCGTCCATATATGCAAGATAATGCAAATTAAATATCGAACAGCGTCATATAAAGACCAAATGCCTGTAATCGAAACAGACATTAGTCCACATCAAAAGTCACTTTCATTATTTTGATTTTAAAGAAAGAATAAGACAAAGTAAAATCAAATGCAGCTGATGTAATAATAACTAAAAAGCAATACCTCGAAAGGCCAAATTGAAATCAGGATGTAGATCCTCTTTTATTTTGAAAGGTACGTTTAAAAAAGGGTAACTGCATTTTTTATTTGGATTTTCCTTTAGGTAACAGGAATGGACTGTAAGTATTTATTTTATTAAAATTACACCCAACTTTTTCCTATTAGCTAAAGAAATAACTCAGTGGATTTCATCTTACTATGCTATTTAACTATTAAAGAGCCTCCACCATACATTTATGCCTATGTGTAAGACTAAATGAAAAGAAGTCATTGCATTATAGCTATGTGTAATGACAAAAGAAAAACCAGTATATATATATATATATATATATATATATATATATATATATATATATATATATATATATAATTATTTCGTGGCCTTGGTATGATATGGTAAATTCAATCAGTTGGCGATTTAAGGTCTGGCTTTACTTTAAAGTATATATATTTAAAACAACCATACATGTTTCGGCAATGATGCCTTTATTTTTTGTATACTGTCATTTATATTTTATATCCTTGATAAAGGCATCATTGTCGAAACATGTAGGGTTGTTTAAAATATATATATTTTAAAGTAAAGCCAGACCTTAAATCGCCAACATTGAATTTACCCTATATATATATACTATATATATATAGATGTGTAGCTTGATAGGTGATCTGTGTATAATTTTGCCGGGAAAGGTATCCGAACAACGTGAGGGGAAGGAAATTAGTTATGCAACTTAAACATCACAAAGGTGTTGCATTTAGAAGTTGTTCTGGGCTAGGAATTTCATATGTTAACGAAAAATTGAATATTTGTATGAAAAAAAAAAAAAAAAAAAAAAACACATCCGTCCAGAAACGTGCATATATCGATATTTCACTGTCGTTACAGATCATCAGTACACGATATTCTGACCTAGACATGGTTTTATTATTATACTTTCGTGTATATGTACGAATTATATTGAATTTAATTGGAGTGAGAAATAGCAATTATTCAAATCTTCTCTCACATGCAATTGTCGCTGAAAAATTTAATGTAGGCTATCTTGGTCGATTAGTGTTCGCCGTACTTAAATTTTGTGATCTCGTGCCCGTGTTTATACGTTATAAACTTTCATTGGATTTATTATTTGTTTGTGTAAGTAGCATTTAGGACTATGTATAATAGTGTATAGTTTTACAATTTTTTTTATATTATTAGTTGTAGATTTTTTAGATTAATATTAACTGAATAGTGTCATATTCTGAAACGTCAAACTATACAATTTTTGAAAATACTATCGTATTTCTTTAAATTCATCTGGCATAAAAGTTGGTACAGAATGTATAGATCCTAAATATATTTTTATACGAAATACATTTGTTTGTAATTTTCATTTGAATTTATATTTTATATATTTTGAAGATATTCAAGAAGATGGAAAAGAATTAAATAGAGTATAGAGAAGAAGAATGTTTCGTTCGATTAAATTCTGCATTGAATATGTCTAAGAAGTTTATGTAATGGGTTCTAAATTACATATATTTATTGTAATACAGAAGTTAATCGAATGAAATATTATTTTTCCTTCATACATAAAATTTGAATAACCCCAATAGTAATTTAGCTACAGCTATGTTGGTTGTATACACAATCACCCCCTTTCCCCGCACGATGCTCAGTCTATTTTACTATTAATTTACACATCTATATTATTACTGATCTGTGGATATATGTGTTAACCATCACACCATAATCATATACCGTGAGTCTTTTCTATCAATGAACATAATACATGAATACACCTATGTTCAGGTTTAAAATAAATTCTTCAATGCATGAGAACGCTATGCAACCAACATTGCGATTGTCATCACTTGTGGTAATAAGGCATTTTAGTTGTCAATGTCAACAAAGTGTGAAAATAATTTATTTACCATTTAATTTACACAAACAATATTAAAATGAATTTTATGATAAATTAAAAAAAAGCTTGTTTTTATTTATAATTCTTTAACTTTTTAATAAATGGTCGAAATGTCCACCTTCACATTCCGTACAATATGCGAGTCGATTATGAAATCCCTGCAAAAAGTGTGTTAAAAAATCCGGTTTGGTTCGCAATTCGTCGCAGGCTGTACTTATGAGTGCTTTTTAATTTTCTTTCTGTTTGTGTTTATTATGCACCCATCAGAATCAAATTTCCTAGTAATCGCCTGAATTGTTCCGATAGATGATATGGGCCTATCAAGATATTTGATAGAAAACAGATGCCGCACTTTCCTTAAACAAATGCTAAATACTAAAATATTTAAAATGTCATTTCATTTATGCACATTACTGACATTGATTTTGACATTTGTCGAAACAGATAATCGAGCTATGTTGGTTGCATAACATTCCAATGCATTGAGGCGTTTTTTTAAAACTGAACATAGGCTATGTATAGAGATAAAAAAAACTCACAGTATAATATTATTGATATAATAAATGAATGATTGATTCTTGTTACTAAGTGAAACAATTATAAGTTGTTTATTAATGTTTGCTAGTAACTAAAAATAATAATCGTTTTTGAATAATTTCATATTTTGAGTTTTAATCTGGATTTTCAAGAAAGTGAAATGGGCTTTGTTATTCCGTTGGATGTAAAAGAAGCCGCAAAAAGAGTTTGGATTTATTGCCCCAGAAATCGCGGCAGCAATATGATATTGCTTGCAATAGATTTATTAAGTGGTGCGAAATAAAGAAAGTTGCATACAAGTTCATTGAAAATATATTTTTGTCTTATTTCGAAGAAAAATCTAGTCTATCGAAGGCGTCAACCCTGTGGTCCAATTTCTTTATGATAAAAGGTAGTTTGCAAATTAAGAACGATATAGATATAAGCAAGTATTACAAAGTAATAGCTTTTGACTCAAGACCAAATTGATACATTTTTGAATGAAGACATATTAAAAAAAAAAGAAAGGAAAGTATAAAAGTACCAAAGAAAGAAGAAAAATACGGGGACACACGCTTCACGCCAAGGGGGCCTTTCCTGGTGACCAACCAAGCACATCAAATAGGGCCGCGAAACATTGAAGTTGAAGTTCATGTAAGGCTAACAAAAGCACAGAATACACTTATCACGAACAGACTGTATATTAACTGTTAAGGTATAAAACGACACAATAAGCAAAAAAAACGAGAGAGAAAAAGGTCAGGTTAACAAAATGTAGAAAGAAAAAAAAGAGAAAAAAATGTCTGGTTCAATCAAAAAACACACCAAGTAATGCGAGTAGCTAAATAAAAATATCGCTAAAGGAAAGAGTATAAAGTAAGGATTTCGCAGATATAAGATATAATAGACAATACACAAATAAGACTTGCAAAAAAGGCCAATTAAAGCACGGACATATAGGAAAGCACTGGATTAAGACTTTTGAATTATTCTCGAACAATAATTACTTGGCGCTCATATTAATCGTATCGTATCTATATTATATTTAACACAACTTTTTAATTAAGGTCTGCCCATCGATTCTTTCATTACAATTTAGAGAATATGAGCTTACTAAATTATTAAAGTTCTGTATTCTCTAATGAATACAATAAAAATTAGACTATTTTAAAAAGAATAATAAATCTATAAAACATAAGAATACATCATGCTACCTAGTTAAAGCTAGTAAGCCAACCAAAATAAAAATCCTAACGTTTAAATCAACAAAATAAAAAACAAATTAAGCAATTAATAAGATTTAATTTACAATATAAAATTAATTGAAATGTGAAAGATGTGGAGAAATTTTAATACTTACATTTTACTTACTCGACAAGCACAATAATCACTAAATAATAAAGAAACGATTCCAAAAAAATATATATAAAACATTTTTAAACATAGACATGAAAACAATAGCAAAACGTTAAAAAAGTCCTTTATTTTAATTTCATTACAATAGCACCAATCAACTGTCTCACTAGCCCCTGAAAAATATTAATTACAGGATCCTATAATTTTCCTGGAAATTACAGAATTCTGTAATTTTATAATTCAACATATTGATAGTTATCTAACGGGTGTTCAGAAACATTCGAAGTCAAGTGGGCTCTGAACAAAATATCGTATATCTTTACTTAAATATCTGATTTCTAATAATTATTAAATGACAACTGTTGTCTGTCAAAAATCAATTTATCTCAGACATGACTTCATATTTTCAAGGACTACTTTGACTTCGAATGTTTCTGAACACCCGTGTAAACATATTGATTATAGATGCCTGTAACATATTAGTATATTAGAGAACTAGTGTCGTAAGACGATGTTTTGTTGTACGAGGCCAAGTTTGGAAAACGAGCCGAAGGCGAGTTTTCCAAAGGACGAGGACAACAAAACGTCTTATGAAACGAGTTTTCTATACTATTTTTTCTATTTCGCATTTCCATAACTTTTAAAATTTGTATTTTTCATAGTATGCAATTTGTATAAAATAAGTGACATTTACTTTTTTGAAATGTAAACGTTGGTCAAACTGACATTCCCTATTTTTAAATAGCGAATGTCATTTAAAATTTATTATTATTCTAATTCAAACAGAAACTATAAAGAAATGATCGATAATTCTAATTACCTAAACGGGACACCACCGAATTTCCGTGAAATAGCAGAAAATACATATGGAAATTGATTGCCAGAAAAATCTCGTGTAGTATATGAAAAAAATTATCAGCAATTTGAATCTTGGTGTATTGAAAATGAAGTTCACATACTATCACAAAATTTTTTATTGGCATATTTTAAGCTACAAAGTGAAATCAAAAAGCCCTCGACACTATGGGCATTCTATTCTATGTTGCGTTCTTGTTTAAATATCTATAAGAACTTAGATATATCAAAATATTCTAAACTACAAGCATTCTTAAAACGTTGTGGACAAGGATATCAGCCAAAGAAATATAAAATATTAGATATGGAACAAATTGATCATTTTATAGAAAATGCTGATGATAAATTGTACCTTGCAATAAAGGTATTTCTGTTTCTCTATTAAAACACAATTTTCATTTTAGGTTGCATTATTAATAGGTTATGCTGGAGCTTGTAGACAAGATGAATTAGTAAATATATCAATCAATGATAGTGAATATAAGGATGATTTCATTGTTTTTTCGATACCTAAAACAAAAAATTATTTACCTAGAAGTTTTGCAATCACAACCCCTAAATGGATTGATTTAATAAAAAAATATATAAGTTTAAGACCAAAAAACACAACCATTGAACGTTTCTTTCTACCTATCGCAATGGATATTGTATATCATGTCCAATTGGAATTCATACAATAGGCAAGATGCCTAAACTTATTGCGGTCTTTCTTAAATTACCAAATCCTGAATTATTTAGTGGACACTGTTTTAGACGTTCCAGTGCGTCTCATATAGAAAATAAGGGTGGTGATTTGATTACAATTAAGCAACATGAAGGATGGGAATCGTCAGCTATAGCTGAGGGTTATATTGATACATCCATGAAAAGAAAAATTGAGGTGCTCAAATGTTCTCGTCTGAACAAAATACATCAAGTGGGTGTTCAAGCGTTTCACAGCCACAATCTTCAAATAAAAAATCTAAAGTTATTGTTCAAACTAATACTACAAGGAAAACGTTAGTTTCCAATCAAAACCTACCTGGCATTAGTATAAATGCTTATGATTCATCGCAAGTTAATATACATGTTTATACTAATTACAATAACTAAAATAAAATACATTAACATAATTATATTTTTATATTGAGTTTTGTGCTTCATTATTACCTTGTTTAAGTACTAAAATATAATAATAAATAGTCGTTATTCTACATTCATGTATTATCTTTTGTATCCTGGTAGGTACATAACCTATATTAAACAGCGTGTCAAATATTATTCCAAATTGAACAGGAAACCAACACTGAATAATGAAAGGTTGCGTCTCGAAATAAGGTTCATTTCGAGCCGCGAATGCGTATCAAAATGAGATCATTGTGTGTGCGAAATAGAAAATAGTATATTAAAAAACGAGTTTCATAAGGCACCATTTTGCCGCACGAGATCAGTTTAGAAAACGAGCCGCTTGCGGCGAGTTTTCTAAAGAGCGAGTGCGGCAAAAGGCCTTATGAAACGAGTTTATGATACTATTTTTTCTATTTTGCGTTTTTTACATAAATAAATTGCTTAAATTGGAATTATTTAATTTGAAAGTTCAGAGTTTAATTTTTATATAAAGCATGCAGTTGGTCATATTGATACTTGACATTTTCAAATTTAAATCTTGCTATCCGCCAAGTATATTATATTACATATTATTTATTAATTTTCGTTAACATTACTTGATATTTCATTTAAAAATATAAACATGAGTGACGTAGAAACATATATATGTTGTTGACAATTGTATACAATATACGTTGTTTGTATAAAATACGGATATATATCATATCTGTCAAATGTACATAAATTCTTAAAATCAAATGACAGCAATGATATTTATTTCTGTATTCGAACAACGCCAACATTGAAAAATGAAAAAAAGCGTATCGAAATAGAGCTCATTTCGATACTGTTTTGGGTTTCATAATGAGTTCATTTCGAACGCAAAATAGAAAAACATATTTCTCTTAATAACGGGTGTTGAGAAACATTCGAAGTCAAAGTAGTCCTTGAAAAATACAATTTTATAGGTTATCATACACGCAAATGTCAGTTTATGTCGAAATATATTACTTTAATATGCCATATTAATTAATATAAACTAGTCAAATAATGATTTTAGAAGGTAACAGTAATTAATTTTCAAATTTCAAATTAAGTATTTTGATATTTTGGAGAATTCTTGCTGAACAATAGCACCACTTCATGCGATAACTGGAAAAAATTACATAATCCAATATATGCTGTTCATTCTTGTGTAATAAAGCTCATCTAATCTGTAGTACCTAACATGTAAAAAGACAATGCAGAATTAAGAGGAAATAACTTTAGAAGTAAAGGTTTTATTCATCTTATAGGACTTATAGTGACAATAGTATGTAGTTATCGTACTAGTTTATTATATTAACATTCAATAAATTATTGTAAGAAATGTCTTAAAATAAATTTGAAACAAATAAATTGTTTGTAGAGTCCTTAGATTACAACCTTATAATAAATATCATAAATTGTAGTTGTATAAATTACCAACAATAATGACCATAATTATAAAAGATGTTGAAAATGTCCACCACCATCTTCCAAGCATTTTATGCACCTCCTCCGAATGCTACTAAATACATTTTGCAGTATGGGACTATTTTTAATTTTACTAATTTTATTTATAATTCTGTCTTGGAGATCTATATAATCTTGCACCGATACTTGATGAATTGAATTTTTTAAAAAAGGCCATAAATAGTAATCACACGGTGTAAGATCACAAGATCTTGGAGGAAATTCATGATCGCTGTTCAAACTAATTAAACGATTTCCAAACACTTCGTGTAACATATTCATTGTTTCCCCCGCTGTGTGTGGTACTTCCCCTGGCCATCGATCTTTTGACCATTTCGAAAATATGCTTCAACCATGAATGCTTTGTGTACGTTAGTAAATACCATTTTCAAAATTAAAAAATTATAAATTAGTATCTTCGATATTACGATTCTGACAATTTTTGACAGACAACAGTTGACATTTACAAAGCATTCATAGTTGAAGCATATTTTCGAAATGGTCAAAAGATCGATGGCCAGTGGAAGTATTCAATTCAAGCTTGTTTGGAAGAATTTCGAGATGAATTTCCCAACCTTGCTTTTGATTATAATACTTTTCAGTGTACACTAATCAGAATTGTTCCAGTTTTTCGACAAACTGGTAGTGTGGGACGCCAAGAGGGTGGTGGGCGACCAAAAGTCCGGACAGAAGAAGTGATTGGGAATGTTAGAGAAATAATGACTGATGCCCCTAAAACTTCAGTAAGAACTCTTGCTCAACAAACCGGGTTGTCAGTTGGTTCTTGCCATAAAGTTTTAAAAGAAGTTTTACAGTTATTCCCATATCGTATAACTTGTTTGCAAGAAATCCTCGATATTGATTATCCGCGACGAGTAGTATTTTGCGAATGGTTTACAAATAATTTTAATGATGATGTCCCAGACAAAACTTTCTTTTCAGACGAAGCATGGTTTCATGTTAGTGGATATGTTAACTCGGAAAACATGAGAATGTGGAGTGATACAAAGCCCAATAATTTTTATGTTGAAGCTCCTTTACATCCTCAGAAAGTTGGTGTTTGGTGCGCTGTGTGTCCATGCATATACAGATACAAATTTGTTTTTATACAGATTTGTATTAGTTTGTATCAAAGCTTGATGTGAATTATCGCATCGACATGCAATTTGTTTTTTGCTATACTACGCCACCTGGCGACGAGTTAATGGACTCACTGTAATATGCGTATTTTTTCTTCTTTTCCAGTAATAGCTTTGCTATTCGAGAAGAAACACTTTGCACCGGCGTGGTCGGTTTTGTCCGTCAGATGGCATGAGGTTATCTGATGTCTTCGGATAGGACAAAACTTGCTACATGACCGCAAGTGTACCTACAGTCTTTTGCTTCGTAAATCTATCATTGACAAAGTGGTTACACAGAAACGCATGCGTCTGGTAGTTGAAGCAAAAGCTGGTAAATACGTACTGATCGTACTGTGTGTCCATGCATATACAGATACAAATTTGTTTTTATACAGATTTGTATTAGTTTGTATCAAAGCTTGATGTGAATTATCGCATCGACATGCAATTTGTTTTTAGAAGTAATAGTTAAAAGTAAAATTTGAATTATGGCGTCTTTACTTCAACGCCATCAGTGACTGTTGTCACAACTAGATTTTGAAAAGAGATCGATTAAAAGGAGATGCCCATCTTGTATATAGTTAACCTATGGATAACCTATAAAATTGTATTAAGTAAATGTATCAATCTAACGGGTGTTCAGAAACATTCGAAGTGGGCTCTGAACAAAAAATCGTATATCTTTACTTAAGTATTAATATACTAATTTGATAACCTATAAAATTGTATTAAGTAAATGTATCAATCTATCTCGATTGTCTGAGATAGATTCATACATTTACTTAATACAATTTTATAGGTTATCAAATTAGTATCTTCGATATTAGATTCTGACAATTTTTGACAGACAACAGTTGACATTTAATAATTATTACAAATCAGATACTTAAGTAAAGATATACGATTTTTTGTTCAGAGCCCACTTGACTTCGAATGTTTCTGAACACCCGTTAGTTTCAAATAGGAAGCTGAAGTCTTTTCATTTTAGACAACACTACTCAGAGCCATCTGAGGACTGATTTTCGAATTAAATTCTTAGAAGAGATTTTAAATTAATCTTTTTAGTTTTATAGAAAATTAAATTACTATTAATTCCTAATATAATATTACGTTTTATCATTTTAAAATATTTAAATTGAAAGAATAGCCTAAAATTGGAAATAATTTGTATAATATAAATTAAAGAAATAAGCACAAGAATGGATAAATGGATAAGAATTGGATAAATTAAGTAGATGTATCGAGTGATCAAGAGAGAGTAATCCAGTCATTTATGAATCCGAAATTGTATGTCGCTGCCTTAACTGCATTTATTTTACTAACGTCAAGGATTGTTATTTGACTGACATTTTAATTGACGTTTGTTATGTAAGTCCAGTTCAAAATTTCCGATTCATGAATGACTCGATTACAAATTATCTTGATCGTTCGTTATATGTTTTTGATGGAATAATATGAAAAACTAGTGTATAGTGCATTATTTTTTTTTACTGTCAAATTTAAGTTTGGGAAATTATTATTATTATTATTATTATTACTATTGCTGTTACAAAATAAATAAAGCAAGATTATAATGAATTTTTGCAAATCGCATAAATTTATACTTTATTGTTCTAAAATCGGGCATAATAAAAATAAAGGCTTTATTTGTTATCTAGTCTATAATAATAATACATTAATTAAAATATATATATATATATATATATATATTACGTTACAAGTACTAACTACATTTAAGGTAAACTAGGAAATCAAGTTATCATTAATTTCATTCAGTACGACATAAGTTACAGGAAACGATTATTGGCTTCCTTCATCCATCACTTTTCGATGATGAAAAAGTCCCTTTTGTTTTTCTTTTTTTTGTTCGTAGCGTTTGAATGTCCATTGTCGTCATAACGTTCTATCGTGCAAGAGTCGGATCGGAGTCTTTCTTTGGCAAGTTTCGAAACAAAAAGTGTAATCTTCTTAAAGTTTAACGGACTTATACATAGTGTTTCTTACACATTCAACTTCTTAAGTTGGACATAATATTTTTTTATTGGAACACGAGTATTTGTATGTAACAAATATAATGTTATTTTATTATATGGTTTATATCAATTAGGTCTATCGGAAAATTATGTTATATTTTTGTTTCCTAGAAAAAAAGCGTTTAAAAGTTAAACAAATATCAATAGAAGTAGAGTTAAAACTACTGCTCCTACGATGGTAGTCTGAAATACTCTCGACCTGATAGTAAAAATAACACAGGTCTACAAAATTAAACTTTTTGACAGATGTTTTTATTTTGAAAACTGATTTTATATAATTTTGGTAGGCTGATTTCAAAAATTCTATGCATTTATTTGTATCACGTAAGGTTTTTTTGCAAATATTAAATGAAAAAAAAACGATATTTCTAAAAAAATTTATTTGTTTATTGAGTAAAAAGGTGGAATACAAGTTAAAAAAGTGGAAAAAATACTTTACTCAGTCTTTTTTAAGTGAAATCTTTTGTCTTTTTGCGAGAAAGCTGCGTTGTCCGGACATTCGGTTGTATGTTTTTAAGGGCATATCCCGTTTTAACATCCAGCAGTAGTCCGCCATCATTGTTATGCTCCATCTGCCTTGGTATCGCCGTTCCATTTCCTTAATGTCTTGGTGAAACCTCTCTCCCTGTTCTTCGCTAACTGCTCCAAGATTTTCAGGAAAATAGTTCAAGTGTGAAAACAGAAAATGCACTTTCAAACTCATATTACAACTTAGACGATGAAAGTGTTGTAACATATTTTGAACAATATTTTCGTAGTTTTCGTCCTTAGAGGGCCCAAGAAACTTGTCAATTACTTCTTTAAATGAAACCCAGGCGTTTTTCTCGACATTGGTCATTGTGTTTTGAAAATCCTTGTCTTTGCATAATGTTCTTATCTGCGGCCCAACAAAAATACCTTCTTTTAACTTGGCATCGGATAAGGCTGAAAATGTCTCGCACAAATATTTAAAACACTGTCCATTTTTGTCTAGGGGTTTAAAAAACTGATACATCAAGCCAAGTTTGATATGGAGAGGAGGCAGTAAAACTTTTTTGGGGTCAACCAAGCTATATCTTAATACATTTTTGCTACCAGGTGTAAGGCTTGTTCTAGAGGGCCATTCTATTTGAGTCCAATGTCTATCCCTTGCTCGACTATCCCACTCACAAATAAAGCATGGAAATTTTGTATAACCTCCTTGTTGTCCTAGTAGCATGCACAGCACTTTAAGGTCACCACAAAGCATCCACTGATGTTCTTGGTAGTTGGTAGTTTATTTTCTTTAAAAGAAGTTCAAAATTTTGATACGTTTCCATTAAATGTACCGAATGGGCAACGGAAACCGAGGCCAGCTCGTTACCATTGTGCAATAAAACGCCTTTTAAACTACGGTTACTTGAGTCAATAAACAGGCGCCATTCTTCTTTTACATACGGCACATTTCCTAATTTTGAAATTAAGTCAGGAATATTGTGGCAATACACTAGCGGTCCGTCTGGAGTAAAATATTGACATAACTCTTTTTCGCGATCCCGGTAAAAGCTCGATGTGACGTCAGGTGCCAGTAAATGTTTCTCACGAAGTCGGGAGGCTAACATTTCGGATGCATCCTTTGGAAGGTGCAAATCTCTAGTTAAATCATTTAGTTCGCTCTGGTTAAACACTTCGGGCTCTCTGAAATCTGGTGTGAAATCTGAGTCATCTGGATCGCAATTAGATTCCTCTGATTCTGACGATATGACGTTTTCTAGTGCTTTTGGGGCGGTAGGTATCGGTACATCTGGTTCATGAGGAACTGGTCGAATAGCAGAGTCAAGATTGGGATACAAAATTTGTTTCTTATTTTTTCTGTTGAATCCTTGAACATTACACGAACAAAAATAACAATCATCACTGTGATTTCTAGGTTCTCGCCATACCATAGGAACACCAAAGCTTAAACATTTCTTCCTACCTTTTTGCCAGTTTCTTAATGCTTCAACGCAAACGGAACAAACAGTATGAGGAGCTCAGGACTTGTCTTGGTCGACAATTTTTACACCAAAATAAGCGTGGTATACATTTTTCACAAACGAAGTTATAGTTTGCCTCTGCTTTTCTACGACATAACTACCACAGATATAACAAAAGTTATTCGGATTGTTCACACAATGTCTTCTTTCCATATTTATACGTTCTAGAACACTTAAAATACGCAACAACGAAGACAACAAGCGCGCGGACACAGTAGCATGACGACTAACACAACCAAACTGCACATCATAAGCAGGTTTCAACGTTGTATTGACGCTTCTGCGCCGTCTCTGTTGCTTTGCTGTGAAATCTAATATTAACCAGTGTTGCCAAATCACATTTAATTTCATAAAAATCAATTCATTTAAAAATCATGCCTAACATGGAACAAACATATTCTTGTCATAGGTATGTATATTAATAAATTAACATTTTTAAGATATAGAGCGCTATAAAAAAAATTTACGTGATAGAGCAAAAATATGGCGCTTTTTGGAATAAGGGCCCCCAAACATATACAAATTAGCAAACAGCTTTCAAACATCAAAATCACTGTAGACCTGTGTAATTAATAATTAAGTTTTCTAAAACTTTTATTTCTCAAAATATTGTACATTGCTCCAGTGTCATTAATCCCGTGCGTGTATTGTTCCGGAAGTACTGTAAAGTATCTATCTACAGTGGTAATTGCTTCTTGATTGGAGGAAACACATTAACCAGACAGGAAGATTTTAAGCTTTGGAATTATGGAAGATAGGGTGGATGTTCCAGTACTTCATAGTGCAACCACCCTCGTAGACTACTTCACACCATTTCAAAGTTCATATTTTAGCTAATGAGACAATGTAAGTTAAAGTCGTTAATGTAGTCTGTTTGAGGTTGTAACAATGAAGGATGGGATTTGTTATTGTGATACATGACAAATTGTTTGTACATATCTCGATAAATTCTTAGTTGAAGTGTTTTATAACAATGTTTACATACTTCAACTAAGACTAAGGAATATTCCATATGGAAAGCAATGAGGAAAATAAAGCAGTCACAAAAAACTATTCCTCACGTTTGGAAAATAATAATAATTGGGCCAGACAATAAGAAAGCTCAGGCATTTGCTGATCATTTAGAAGGGATATTCAAACGATTACGGATACTACTTACAGCACATCAAGAGACGCGTTGTTTTCACCAGATACTGGGAGCACCCTATCAAATAGAATTACCAATAGAAAAGCTTAAGGTAAATGGAGTTTAGCAGGTGATTATGATACAAACCCATTTTCAAATAACCTCTGGCTATGACTTGATCACTGGCAGTGATTTACTTTAATAGCAATGGTATAGTATTGGAGTTGGAATGTGTTCCAACACAATGTAATGTGGAATAAATTGATACCAAAGCTTGGTAAACAAGCTGAAGAAGGAAGTTCCTATCGTCCGATCAATCTTTTGCCAATAGTGTCTAAAATCTCTGAAGAACTCCTATTACAAAAACTCAAATTCATTCTTGACGAGAGAATATTTCCTAATTAATATAAATTTGGATTCAGGCAAGATCATTCAACTGTAGAACGAGTACATAGACTTATAAAAATCAAACATCATTTTTGAAACAAGCAGGTATTATACGACGGTGTTTTTTAACGTCGCCTAAGCTTTTGAGAAGATCTGTCATGAAGGTTTGTTATATAAAATCGAAACTCAGTTGCCTCGCAATTTAATAGGATAGTAATTCAATACTGTAATCAAACCTAGCAGACAGATACTTCATGGCAAATTATCAGGATTTCTCAAACAATAAAGCCAGGTGAATCTTAGCGAAAGTGTTCGGGCCGATGCCGTATCTTTTATACACAGCAGATCTGCCCCAAATTAGATGAACTTCATGTTCTCGGGCCGATGCCGTATCTTTTATATACAGCAGGTCTGCCCAAAATTAGATGAACTTCAATTCCCATTTTTCTTGATGATACAGTAATTCTAGGATTGTAAAAAGATGCCAGAATTACTTTTAAAAATCCTCAGGAAAATGTTATTCAAAACTGAATCAGATATTGGCGCTTAAAAGTGAATGAAACAAAATCATTTATATTAAAAACTACTACTTGTTCTAAAAATAACTGTATTCTCCTACAAAAAGAAGTTGTAAAATATCTGAGAATCAGTGGCGGTAGCTGTATAAGGCCGCGAAGCCGCGCGCCCCTCCTAGAATTTTTAATATTACACACAATTTAAATGTTTATTTAAATATTTATTATTACTGTTCATTTTATTATTATTATTTATATAAGTAGTTAAAATTTCTAAATTTCAAAAAATTGAACTCCGTTTTCGTTGTCTAACGTTGTTAGAACTCACAGAATTATATTAAGGCGCAAATACGCCGCGGCCTGCATAAATCATTATAGATTCCTGGTGAATGTGACCCGATATTGGCCGATAGTATAAGATTCCATAAAACATTTAGGATATTTTACGGCGCATTTATCTACCGGCCAGTGTTCCAGTGCCGTCTACGGGACTATCGTACCGTATCGTATAATATAATTCGGGTGTGATTAGTCATAATACATAATGAATTTCGTAAATAATATTATTCAAATAAATTTTGATAGGCTGCCATTAGCCGATAAACTTAAAATTAACGAACTGTGGAGGCCGTTGCCAGACATAAAGTTGTCACAAACTTGTGAACGAAAAGCCGTAAACCGGTCTTTGACGCGTCGGTTTTCAAAAGATACTTATTAAAAAAACAACTGGATATGTGGGTGTCAAATAACAAATTTGTTGTACTGTTTTCCGTGCTTGCTTTTTTATAAAGCCGACTCCAAAATGGACCCCAACTGGACAAGAAGAGGAATCACTGATTTACACCATCTTCCTGAAAAAATGAGGAAACATGAATCGTCTCGTGACCACATCAATTCTTGTACTGCCTTTGCTGTGCTGGGTAAGGTTAATATTATGTCTCACTTAAGCTCTGCATACAGAGAAAGTATTATTTCGCATAATAATAAGGTCGAGAAAAATCGCCATATTTTAAAAAGGATAATCAGTTGTGTAAAATTTTGTAGTGCTTTTGATTTAGCACTTAGAGGTCATGATGAAAGTGAATCCTCTGAGAACCAAGGAATATTTAAAGAACTAATTAATTTCACTGCAGAGCTGGACAATATACTAAAAGAACATTTACATATGGCAACCGTTTTTAAAGGGACCTCAAATACTATCCAGAATGAAATTCTAGACAGTATGTTACAAGTGTGTAGGGAAGAAATTTGTAAGCAAATTGAAAAGGAATACTATTTATCAATTCAATGAGATGAAACCACTGATATCTCAAATTATTGTCAAATGGTTTTAATATTAAGATATTTTTGTGAAGGCTCTATCCGTGAATTTTTTGTGGTTTTATAAGGGTGAAAGATAAATCAGCTGATGGGTTAAAAACATGCATTGAAAATGAAATTGACTCCCTAGTTTTAAAAACTCCCCAAAAATTAATAGGTCAAACGTATGACCGCGCAAATGTTATGAGCGGTGTGAACAGAGGCGTTCAAGCTCAAATTAAAACAAAATATCCCAATGCTCATTTTATTAATTGTTATGCCCATCAATTAAACCTCATTATGCAGAAATCGGCATCACAAAATGCAAAAGTACGCGTGTTTTTTAATAATCTGTCGGCCATACCTGTTTTTTTTTCAAACTCATCTCATCGTTGTGATGTTTTGCAAGAGATACTAAATAAAAGATTACCAAGGGCGGTGACAACTAGATGGAATTATAATATTCGCGCAGTTAATTTTGTTCACGAAAATCTTGAAAAGCTTGTAGAAATGTTCGAAGAAATTGAATCCAGATGTGAGAAAAGTGTTACTTCAAATGAAGCATGCGGTCTAAGAAGGGCATTGGAAGATCCCGAATTTATATTTTGGTTAAAATTCTTCCATAAAATTTTGCCACATGTTGACATACTGTATAATCAATTGCAATCAAAAAATAAGAACAGCGTACAGTTGCAAAAAGACTTACTAATTTTCGAGAAAAGTGTTTCTGACATTAGAAATCAAATATTGTCTTAAAAACATTGTTGAATCAGAATATCCAACATCTAAAAGAAGGCGAATGAATGATAATTTTCGAAGTGTTTTGCCAAAGAAGTTTGTGATATAATTACAGTATAAATGAAGGAACGCTTTTCTTAACAGGGTCATTTACAAGTGGCTGATCTTTTTAACAAAGATAAATATTTCAAAAAATTTCCCTGCGACTGTTTTAAACGATGCATGTTCATTTTATCTGATGTTGAGCAAATCAAGAATAAGAATTGAGTTGGAGGTAATTTACTCGAGAAAAGATTTAAAAGAAATTGTTGGAGCAATGAATCTTCTTTTATTTATTATGGAAAATAGCCTTAGTGAAACATTTTATCAAAACATCGAAAATATTAAAAATTATAGTACTCCAATGACAACAGCCGAAGCAGAACGCACTTTTTCGACGCTTAAACACATAAAAACATTTTTGCGAAATACCATGCTTAATGACAGACTAAATGCTTTAGTTATGAATGAATGTTATGATGTCCATAAATCGAAATTTAGTGCACGAAATAAACAATTTTGATGATAAAGTCATGGAAAAATTCATTTCCATGAAGGAACGCAGAGGGGATTTCATTTTTAAAAAATGACTTACCCACCCATTTTGTTTAGTTTAATCTGTGTAAATATGTTGTTCTTTCTTTTTGCTACTTATAAACCGTGGCTACCTACTTTGTGAAGTGATTTTTTATGACATTATAAAAACTATTCCGCTGTTCCAGCTCTTCGTTTTTGCAAACTTGAATTTTAAGGTAGGTGGATTTTTGTTTAAAATGAGCCCCTTATTTTGGATTTTTTCCGTTTTGATTTACAATTATTATTGTTTTTGTCGTTATTGTAGGTATTAATATTTTTTAATTCCTATGTATTTATTCAACTTAAATAAATGTTATAAATGGATACTTTTTCTCGCAATTTGCCTATATGTCATTTGGTATTTGATTTCTGGTGCGCCCCTCCAAACTCAAACCCCACGACATGCCACTGCTGAGAATGCACATGGATCGACGGGTTACTTGGAAAAAGCATATCCAAGCCAAACAGAAACAGTTTGGCCTCCAGTTCTTTAAAATATATTAGCTAATTTGTCGTAAGTTTCAAAAATTAATTCAATTAATATAAAATAAATAAATTTGCCGCATGAAACCCACGCAAAATGGATTTAGTTGAAACTTTGACTCAGTCTAATGACAAATGCCGTTTACTAAATGCAAATTTTTGTCATATCACTAACGCCATCTCTTGGATTTTCTAAGGAGTTATTGAACCACTCTCGTATAATAAAACGTAAATTTTTCATTATTAAATATACACCTACCTTCGTAAAAAGTAATGCTTTTATATTTCGTAATTTGTGTTGTATTTGGATGTCATAGGAAAAAATCTAAATAATATTTGAAATCACAACATATTTAGTAAATATCATCTATTAAAATTCAAACAAGAAAACTCTTAATACAAATTTCGCTTATCACCCATCTTATACAACCTAAATTACTTAAACTGTAGAATGTCATCCTTTTACATTGTAACAATGTTTGTGCATGTCTTCATTCAACTCTCGGATGTTCTTTTACTCAGGATTGTTTGCTTTTATGTAACAAGAAAGCTCTTGATAAATTCTTATAGACTTGCTTGCAGATTTCTCCCCAAGTGCAATGAATAACCGCTTACAATAGAAAATACCGAGATGGGGAAAGTCTGAAAACAGTGACGCATCAAAATAATAAAATCTGGTAGTTCCGGATTATGATTCAATCAATGAATACTGAAAATATACGAAATACTGACAATTTATTATTTTTCCAGAAGTATATATACTTAATGATGTAGTTATTTGATTAACGTAAAAATTGCGATATACATTTTAGAATATCAAGGTGTAAAATTAAGAATAAAACAGTATTTATTATCAGGATAAAATAAAACAAATTTTAATAAATTTCACTTTTTAATTAACACTGTAACGATCGTTTCGCTCCAACCTGAGCTTCATCAGACATATAACTAACTTATTTACAAATTTTTTAACACAAGTATACGGTAACAAACACATGTTTTATGAAAATTAATACTGGTAGCCGTAACTTTGTGGTAATTCATTTTGAAAATAATAAAATAAAATAAAACAATAACTTTGTTATACCACTTTATTCACATGTAATAGTGACCGCGGTTTCGATATACAATGTCATTATCAAACTGCAAAAGTTACAGGCCTACATAGATCTTATAAATGACACAAAAATATAATGGGGTGGTTTATGATGTTATTTAAAATTACTACTATATACTTAACTATTATATACAACATTGGAAATGAGGTGTATATATAAGATCCAACTGGTCGTTCAAAACAATATCTATTGTGTTGTTTTCGCTTTTAAAAATTTCTAGTGACTCTAAAAGATTTAATTTACGACCTTTCTCGGCCAAATGCAATATTTTATGATGACCAAATGTATGCCTTTCTGTAATAAGATGGTTTTCGAATGTTGAATCTGTCATAATTCCGTTATTTATTGTCCGGTTTTATTTAAACAAAAAGTAAATTTAATAGCATCAAAAACACTATAAGATAGCAGTGTTTATGACGACATAATTTGAAACATACTTGAGTGGGTAAAACCTCACTAAATTTGTATAATACAAAAGTATTTTTAATAATATTTTTTATATTATTAAAAATACTTTTGTATTATAGCAGTGTTTTATTTGTTTTCAATTGTTTTCATTAATGTCAAACGACAGTCAAGTTTTTTATTTTAAATGGCAACATATATATTTTTGGCTATATTCGGATTGTATTTTTTTTTCTGAATTCAACGATGTATAACATGTTTATTTTTGATAAACGTTTATTGCAAAAAAAAACTTTATAAATTTCATCTTTGTCTTCCATTATTTATAAATATTCGAATGTGTCATGAAACATTTGAAATGTAAGTATTATAAATATTATTATAAGAAACAAAACACTTTACAATAAATGTTGAAATTGCCCGCCACCTTGTTTAACACATATCGCACATCTCCTAATAATAAAAAATAAAAAATAAACTTTATAAATTTCATCTTTCATTATAGTAGACTTGGCCCAGTCCACTAGCATTATGTCAATGTGCCTTAAGTGTCAGTTTGACTTTATTAAGTTTTCTGTATTATCCTGTTTGAACGTTTTGCCGCAACAAAAAGCGTATTTTCGTTAAAAATGAATAACAATGAATTAACGGACATGTTACAAGAGTTCTTTGAATGTAATAAAAATCGCCTTCAAGCAGTTCGTCGGTACAGTGCTCGTTTTCCGGACAGAGATGTTCCAGGTTCGAAAATATTTCAGAGAATTGAAAAGAATTTAAGAAATTATGGATCATTTACCAAACCAAAAACACAAAAACGGAAATTCTCCGAAGATAAGGAATTAGATGTTCTTCTCGCAGTACAGCAAAATTCGCGAACTTCGATTCGCGAAATTGCACATAATATTGGGGTATCAAAAACTACAGTTCATGGTATTTTAAGAAAACACACACTTAAACCGTACATAGCTCGAAAAGTTCATGCATTAGAACAAAATGATCCTGTCCGAAGAATCCAGTTTTGTCGTTTTTATTTAAATGCATTAGAACAAGACCCGAATTTTTACAGAAGGATAATTTGGTCTGATGAATGCACTTTTAGCAACAACGGTATTTTTAATAGAAACATACATCGACAGTGGAGTGCAGACAATCCGAGATTTGTAATTGAAAATAATTTTCAAAGACGTTTCAACGTAAATGTTTGGTGTGGCATTTTAGGTGATCAATTAATTGGGCCATTTTTCATAGATGGTTGCTTAAATCAACAAAAATACTACACTTTATTACACGAAAATCTCCAAAACTTTTTAGATGAATTACCTTTGGCAAATTTAAATAGAATATTTTTTCAACAAGATAGGGCTCTCGCGCACAACGCCAGAGTAAATACTGATTTGTTAAACACCCAATTTGGAAATAGGTGGATAGGAACATCCGGTCCTATCGAGTGGCCTGCGCGTTCACCGGATCTTACGCCCCTCGATTTTTGGTTGTGGGCTTATCTACAAGATCGAGTTTATTTAACAACTCCAGAAAATGTTTACATTTTAAGACAAAGAATTATTAACACTTGTCAAGAAGTACCTGCCGCTAGTTTTTTAAATGCGACCTTTGGAGTAATTAGGAGATGTGCGATATGTGTTGAGCAAGGTGGCGGGTAATTTCAACATTTATTGTAAAGTGTTTTGTTTCTTATAATAATATTTATAATACTTATATTTCCAATGTTTCATGACACATTCGAATATTTATAAATAATGGAAGACAAAGATGAAATTTATAAAGTTTTTTTTTGCAGTAAACGTTTATAAAAAATAAACATGTTATACATCGTTGAATTCAGAAAAAAAAACCAATCCGAATATAGACAAAAATATATATGTTGCCATTTAAAATAAAAAACTTGACTGTCGTTTGACATTAATGAAAACAATTGAAAACAAATAAAACACTGCTATCTTATAGTGTTTTTGATGCTATTAAATTTACTTTTTGTTTAAATAAAACCGGACAATAAATAACGGAATTATGAATGTTGGCGTTTTTTACGGGACATCTGTATACACTTTTACAATCATTACAATATAATTTGTACACTCCTGATTTATTATTGATATCTGTTTTAGGTTTTGCGTTACAAATGAAATTACTTGTTTTTACATATGGTTTGTAAGCTATACTAACATTACTATTATTTTTTGATATTATACAGGGTGGGGCATAGGAATCAAGTGTTTTTGAAATAATAATAAAATTATTAGTTTTTACTCTAAAAAAAATTTATTGGTAGTACAACATAGCTAATAATAAAGCATTTTGAAATATTCAAGTACGGAAAATTACATCTGGCATATGATGTCCGTTTTCATTGATACACTGTTGCAGCCGTTGACGAAAATTGGCCTCCACTCTTTCCAGCATGTCTCTGTCGATTAGGGAGATTTCATAACGAATCGATTCCTTTAATGCGTCTAACGTACGGGGTTTGGCCTCGTAAACACGTGACTTGAGGTACCCCCATAGATAAAAATCACAAATCGATAAGTCGGGAGACCGAGGAGGCCACAAAAGTCACCAAATCTCGAAATTAGACGATTTGGAAACAGGCGGCGGAGAACAGCCATAGATGCTCTGGCGGTGTGTGCCGTGGCCCCATCTTGCTGTAACCACAAATCTTGAATATCCACACCTCTTCTTAACAATTCAGGTATGAAAAAGTTATTCACCATATGAATGTAACGCGCAGATGTTACTGTAGCGGTGACCCTATTTTCTTCAAAAAAATATGGGCCAATGATGCCAAATTTTCCCACCGCACACCAAACTGTTACCTTAGGACTATGTAATGGCATCTCATGTAACTGTCGTGGATTCTCGTCAGCCCAGTACCGGCAATTTTGTTTATTGACGGCCCCCGTAAGATGGAAATAAGCTTCATCACTCATGAGTAACAACATGTTTTCATTCTCCCGAACAATTTCAAGCATTTGTTGTGCGAAACTCAAGCGTTGGGCGTAATCTCTTACATTTAATTGTTGGGCAACCAGTATTTTGTATGGGTGAAAATGTAAGTCACCATGCAAAATCCGCCGTACAGTGCGATTGCTGATTTGAAGTGCAGCTGAATGTCGACGTGCAGAGCGGCGTGGACTTCGCAGTAATGCTTGTCTCGCCCTTTCAATATTCTCAGGAGTACGCACAGTACGTTGACGACCGGGCGGCTTTCTTTTCATTATTGAACCTACTGTTCGAAGGTTATTGACCCAGCGTAAGATGGTGTCTCGGGCAGGAACAGAGTCATTACGATGAATATTAAATCTTCTGCGAAATTCACGCTGTACTGCAGTCACCGACCCGCCACTTCGAACAAAACAATCATACGCGAACACGCGTTGCTCTAGCGTCCACCTCTCCATGATGGCAAGTGGCAACTGAGAAAGTGAAATGCTTTGAGTCGAGGAATGGATTGTAATAAACCGCGCGCCCCTCCCTTTTCTAATGGCCGAGTACTACCCAAACCAAAAACACTTGGTTCCTATGCCCCACCCTGTATTTCCAATTTGCTCGCTTATTTTACCGAAGTAAGTTAACGACACAAATTGTTTCAAATTAGCACTATCTTTAGGATATACTAAACTAAGGGCCACTTGTAACTGTTTTTCTTTAGTATACTGTCAATTACGCTACTTTTATAACTATTGTTTACCGCTATTTGTTTTATAGTATTGATTTCACGAACAAAAGATTCATTAGACAAAGGAATATTTAATGCTCTATGTATCATAGAATTAAAAAATGAATGTTTGTATGTCTTAGGGTGTATTGAATCTTTGCGAATAATGCAATCAGTGAAAGTAGGTTTACGATATATATCAAATTTTAAGCTCTGATCTAATTTGTTTAATTTTAAATCCAGGAAGTTAATACTGTTATTCTCTTCTATTTCTACTGTAAAATTGATATTAGAATAGATTGAATTTATGTAGTTCAGAAATGTTTGTAGTTGTCTATGAGTACCCTTAAAGCAAGCTAGGATGTCGTCTACATACCGATATCAAAATTTAATATGTTTTTTACCTAGTTGTGATGAAAGAATTTTTTCTGTAATAAGCTTCATGAAAATTTCAGCTAATAGAGGACTTAGAGGTGAGCCCATTGCCAGACTTTCTGTTTGTTTGTAGAATTTGTTGTTAAATGTAAAATAACTTTGTTAAACTAACTTAAATCAAACTATCATAGAATTGAAAAAGGACCCCACTAAACAGTATCAAGGCAGAAATTAAAGAATGTGTCAAAAATTGTAATGCAGTAATCTCAAACACAGATAAGTACAAACTTTTCCATATGAATCCTCCCCCCCCTAAATTATACGGTTTAGTAAAAATTCACAAAGAGGAAGCACCCATCAGACCAGTTGTTTCGTTTATTTCTTGCCCCAATAAAAAATTAGCCGAAAAATTAAACATAATAATTAGACAATATACCGAATTTACAGATAGCTCTTCCATGAAAAACGCAATACAGTTAACAGCTAAATTAAAAGATTGTAATATACAAAAGACAGAAATCCTAGTATAATTTGATGTTTCCAACATGTTTTCAAAAATACCTCATAAGAAATGCTTAAGGTTAATAGAAAACATATTAGTAAAGAAAAATACAAACCCGGTTGGTATTAGCTATAAAAATGTAAACAACTTCTTATACTTGCATCTCTGAAGATGAATTCTAAAATATCTGAAAGCGCAGGTGTATTTGAAACGCATATATCAAATCGTCTTTTCAAATTTCTAAAATTCTTGTCAACTTGATTTACGATCTGCAAGGGAAAGCGTATTTCCGGTAAATATAATAAATTGCAAAAGTACGAACTTGCTCCTTTTTTTTCCATGTTCGGAGAGTGACTGCGTGTTCAACGGTGATGTTTATTTCGTAAGAATTTAATCCCATTGTTTATGCAACCCCTACGTACGAATTTAAAACAATAAATTTCTTTCTGGAGCAAAGCCAGGTTTTCAAAGTTTAATCCCAGGTGGAAAGGTACGAAAGGGGAATTTTTATTTAGTAAATACATTAGGACGGGGTAAATACACATATTAGACGCCTTGGAAGATGGAGTAAATAATTTATAAAGTGTCAATATGTGAAAAATATTAAAACTAATGTCAATCGTATGTGAATGATTTTGTCGTTTCAAATTCCTATATGTCTGCGACAAAAGCAATTCATATGTTCGAACTCACGGACATGCAAAGTTATTTTCCATATACCCACGTTAAGCTCCGAATTTGTCCTGGTTTCCGGGCATTATTTCTGTTACCGACATATTGTTTCGTTTAGTTCAAAGTACGTTGCGATGTTATAACAAAAAGTATCTTTCAAAATTGACTTTATTGTAACTTGCTTTTTTAAATCTCTTGGATTCGCCCCACATTTTTTATTGCGTATTTAAGATTCCACAATATTTTGAAACTAATGACAAATTGCAACATGTAAGCTTTCAATATAATTTTTCTAATAATAAATTATAATATTAATAATAACAATAATAATAATAGTATTTGTCCAACAGAACAAGGAATACATACAGAATATTTAAGTAAATTTATATTAAAAAAAAAGGTTGACGATCTAAAACACAAAATCAATCAAATATTTTTTGGTCCGGCCTTATTTTTATGAATGAAATTTTACTATAGACGATAGCGTTCAAGTCACATATGGAAGAGCGGTGGATCTCCAGTGTTCATAACTTAAATATGTTTGTATGTTATGCTTTTTTTTTATATTATATACAAAACCAGTGTTGTAAAATAAATAACATTAAGTGGGGTGTTCTGTGTTCGTTAAATTGGGATAATGTGTAGACAAGTTATTATTATAAGATTTATAAGTAGAGAACGGACACGCTTACCACCCAGTGCAGTACTGGCGAAAGGCTGTATTTCTAAAATATTTAATTTTATTTATATAATTGGAAAACGAACGGGTGGTGATCTATAAAATTACGAAATACATATTTATTTGTTGAAAAGTTGTATCTATAAAGTTTTTAATTTTATTTATATAATTGGAAAACAAACGGGTGGTGATCTATAAAATTACGAAATACATATGTATTTGTTGAAAAGTTGTATTTTTAAAGTTTTTAATTTTATTTCTATTATTGGAACATTTTTATTTGTTCATTTTGTCGTTCAAGTTGAGTAAAGGAGTATTAATATTGACTAGCAATAGTTTCTCAAGGTTTTCTTCTGTCAATTTTGTTCTCTTTGAATTAAGTACATCCTTATAAATAGAAAACGTCCTTTCTACATCGCAACTGGTTATAGGTGCATACTGGAAATATTCTTTTATTTCTTCATATTTAGCCGTTAGATTTTGTGGAATTGTCTCCATACATAATTGCTGCAATGTAATTAAATCTGGATTTCTATTAAGAATTGTTTCAAACTTTTGCCGAAGGCCACATCCGAAGTCACTTGGAATACTTTTCAAATTATTAACAGCCACATCTAATGTGGTTAATCCGTTATTTAATTTGAGATTTCGATTTTCAAAATAAGTGATTAGTTTTGGCAATTTGGCCAAAGTGTTCGTGAAGAAAGTACAACTGATTTTTTAAATTTGGGATTTGTGTGAGCCCAGTGCAGTACTAGCGAAAGGCTGTATTTCTAAAATATTTAATTTTATTTATATAATTGGAAAACGAACGGGTGGTGCTCTATAAAATTACGAAATACATATTTATTTGTTGAAAAGTTGTATTTATGAAGTTTTTAATTTTATTTATATAATTGGAAAACATACGGGTGGGGATCTAT
Source organism: Melolontha melolontha (assembly GCA_935421215.2). Taxonomy (NCBI): domain Eukaryota; kingdom Metazoa; phylum Arthropoda; class Insecta; order Coleoptera; family Scarabaeidae; genus Melolontha; species Melolontha melolontha. Next base: position 5,604,944 of record OW285239.1, on the reverse strand, counting down.
CTATCTAAAATTACGAAATACATATTTATTAATTAATTTTATTTATATAATTGGAAAACAAACGGGTGGTGATCTATAAAATTACGAAATACATATGTATTTGTTGAAAAGTTGTATTTTTAAAGTTTTTAATTTTATTTCTATCATTGGAACATTTTAATTTGTTCATTTTGTCGTTCAAGTTGAGTAAAGGAGTATTAATATTGACTAGCAATAGTTTCTCAAGGTTTTCTTCTGTCAATTTTGTTCTCTTTGAATTAAGTACATCCTTATAAATAGAAAACGTCCTTACTACATCGCAACTGGTTATAGGTGCATACTGGAAATATTCTTTTACTTCTTCTTATTTAGCCGTTAGATTTTGTGGAATTGTCTCCATACATAATTGCTGCAATGTAATTAAATCTGGATTTCTATTAAGAATTGCTTCAAACTTTTGCCGAAGTCCACATCCGAAGTCACTTGGAATACTTTTCAAATATTATTAACAGCCACATCTAATGTGGTTAATCCGTCATTTAATTTGAGATTTCGATTTTCAAATTAAGTGATTAGTTTTGTCAATTTTCCAAAGTGTTCGTGAAGAAAGTACAACTGATTTTTAAATTTGGGATTTGTGTGAGCTCCTTGCACTCACCAATACTTCTAGCATCCTCCTTTAGCAGTGTTACGAAATGTTTTAGACTATCGAAATTCTCAGCATAATAACTAGTAGCTTCCAGCCATATTCCCCATCTAGTTATTACTGGAGTGGGAGGCAGTGACAGAGATGGAAATTTTTACCTGAAAAGAGCTACTCTCAATGGTGCTTTTCTGAAAACTTTTTTAGAAGCTGATACAAGTCTATCAACTTCCGGAAAAGTGTCTCTGATATATTCACAGATTCTGTGGAGAGCATGTGCTACACAAGTAATATGCAGCATATTAGGATATGTTTTCTTCAATAGTCTGCCTGTTTTTAACATATACGCAGCACTATCACTGACAAATAAAAGTATTTTTTCTTTGTACGTGGCGTCCGAATGAAGAATTTTTTGCATATTCTCCTTAATGGTTTCAGCAACTGTTTCCGCATCAACTCTATTTATAACACTTGTTGCTATTACATATGAGTTATAGGGAATAGTTGGATGTAGTACACCAGCTACAACATTTACCACACAGCGTCCTAACATATCCACCGTTTCGTCGGCGCTTATCCATATGTATTGATTTAAAAGATGGCTTCTAATGCGTTCTACTGTTCTCGTATATCACCTAGAAATATAATATTTGCGTAAAGTTGATTCATCAGGAACATTTCGACCAGTATATTTTTTCAGAAATATTTTTAAAGTGGGATTGCTAAGTTTATTTAATGGAATATTAGCCGCCATAAAAGTTTTACAGAGTTCAGATGTGTTTGCGATCCTAAGTGACGAATTTTTGACGATATTTTACGGATTTTGTAATAAATTTCGGAATCACTGACAATGAACATACAATCAGTATGACCGTCAATCCAACTCGCCATTGTTTTACAATGCCGTTCTCGACATTCTTCCATATCATGTCTGAAAAAGTAACTTAAACAATGCTCTAGATCTAAATAAATGAAAACTAAAAATGTGTGCGTAAGTTATTTAAACTGAACGAAATTCAATGCACACTCTTACGTCGAAATAATTGGTAGAAATAGATTCAATCAAACGATATTACAGGATCTATCACAAAAATTACGACGTAATTAACAGTTAAAACTATGAAAACCAGAAACTTACTCACAGCACTTTATTTATCTTACGAAATATAAACTAATAAATAAAATACATTATAAAAACCCCGCTTCTATCTACGCTCATGAAAACACTTTAAAAAACACTATATTCTTCGAATACAATAGCTGGCTTGTCCATTGTTATCGCGGCGAGACCAGGTGTCCCAGTAAGTCAAACAAATACTTCATTGAATTACGCCGGGATGTACTGAGCGACGTTATACACAATTCCAATTGCCGATTGCGTTTTATGGAAATTGCGTCCGTTCTCTAGTCATTAAAAACCGCCATTGTATCGAACGTACACATGTACACATGTAACGATCGACAAATGACTGAATCGGAGACAATCGGAGAGTAGTTTATGATATAATCGGTCGCACAGTGGCGTGACAAATATTTTATAAATATTTTTATCGTTTTTTTCTCGCGTATGAAAGGGAATTTTGGTAAAATGTTTTGAATTCATATTCTATATAATTACATCTTTCCATTTTGAATACAATGTCTCTCTCTTTTTCAAGGACACCTGTATATTCCAATTTCGTAACAAGATGTATAAATAATAAAAATTCATGTACAATACGGCTATTTTCTTTTTTTAATTCGCAATTTCTACACTTTTAGTATCTATCCTATATTTACATCTGAACAGGACGTATATAAATGCAGTAATTTCAGTATCAATCAATAGAAATTGTGATTCACAAGAATTTCATTCTTTTATTGCATTCTTTTATTGCTTTCGAAGCCATTTAGTCTCTGAAAGCCATTAAATCACGTCTTAATAAATTTGTACTTTACTGATACCAAATGAGACTTCGATTACGAACTGGTAACAAAATGTGCATGGACATTTCTAAATCAGATCCGATAGCGTAATGGAAAAAAGAAGAAAGTGCATTTTGCTGATTTGATTATTTTTTTAAATCGATTCGGTTTTCTTTCTTGGAAATGATCAAAATAAAATCGGCTTCCCGCTTTCTATTAAGCTCGAAGTACTGAATGCGAAATTGAGTTCTTTTAAGCTATTATACGCGTAAATGTTCAAGTGATTTTTTCTTATCCAAACTGCGGAATTTAATAAACTTTGGTCAATTCATATACCGTATTGAAAGAGATTTAATTTGATTTGTATTCGCGGAATGTTTCTTTAATTTTGGGCTTAGCATAGCAAAATATTAATTTATTTTGAAAATTTTGTTATGTTTTAAAAATGGGGATAGCGACATTTTGATAATTATCTGAATACACATAGATATCAGAATTGATTTAGATTGTGACTTGGAATCTGAAAGAAACAAGAAAAATGCCTAAGAACAATATATAAAATATTTAGCGTTATTTTTAGATTCTACTTCAGATTGACTCATATAAAGACGGCAGACTATGTGCCCGAACAGTAGCGTGATGTGGAGGGATCGAGTAGAGGCGTACGACTATCAATTCAGTTGCCGTTAAGACGTTGTAAGCGATACATTGTTAACACAATCGTGTTGAAAATGTCGGGAGTGCGTAGAAACAATGCATCGACTCGGTTGCATGCTAACGTAGTAAAGAAATTTTTACATCGGTTTCCCGATTTAATATATGACGGTACCTTAGTGAAATGTTTAGTTTGTGAAACAACTTTATTAACTTGGAAAGCAAGTCAGTGCCAAAGACATATAAATAGTGACAAACATAAATCGAATAATAGTGGACGCAGATCATATAATAAATTTGTGTGTGATTTAACATTGATGTTAATTGCGACCAATATACCAATGCAGAAAGTGGAACACCCAATGTTTCGTCAGTTTTGGAAGAAATACAATCCTACGTGGAAATTACCAGCAAGAAGTACGCTACGGAATTACGTACCGTCAGTGCGTGAGAGAATTGTAAATTGTACGAAAAATACGATAAAAAAAAATTCCTGTGGTTAACAATAGACGAAACTACAGATATTAAAAAACAGTTCATCCTAGCCATTCTAGTACGGACGCTGACTTCGCAAGGACCTTCTCCTCTTTATTTACTAACCTGTAAACGAATGCAAGGGTGTACTGCCAGAGCGATATATGATGTATTAATAGAAACACTATACAAATTTGAGATTTTACCGAAGCAAGTGTTAATGTTAGTTACCTATGCTGCCAAAGTTATGTGTTCCACGGCAAACTTACTCAAAACGATTCAACCAAACCTGCTGCATGTCACATGTTTGCTTTACGCTTTACACCTTGTAACAAACACTATACGTACAACTTATCCTGATGTGGATCAACTGATAGGACAAACGAAAGCGGTTTTTCTTATATCTCCGAAACGGATTCGGCTATTTCATTCGCTGTGTCCTGATATACCCGAGCCGCCGCAACCAATTCTTATACGATGGGGTACTTGGTTAGAAGCAGCATTTTATTATTATAAACATTTTGAAAAAATTAAATCATTGATTTTACAACTAGATGCCAAAGAAGCAGCTGCAATACGGCTCAGCCAGGTTCAATCAGCGGCGGCTCGTGCATCAAAAATGTGAGGGTTGCAAATTTAGTGAATACTAATACTTTTTACAGTAGGTAAACAAGGTAGGTCACTAAGTATGTTTTATTAAAAGTAATTTTGCTAAGGTACATATAAAGAAGAAAAAAGGCTTTTAAAACTCACTGATTCTGATCCTGATTTTATTGAAGCAAAAAATCCATGCGACGATCTTTCGCAGTCGCAAATTTATCTTTCTTGAGAAAGCAAGTTCAAAAGCTCCACAAATACTTACACAATTAATTATAATGTTCACTACATATCGATTGTACTTAACTTTCTCGTTGTGCAATGCTATATTTCTTCGATATGCACTATCCATCTGAGCAGCAATATCCACATTCCCAAAAAGCGATAATTGGACTACATTTTTCATATGCCTTTGTGATATACTGTGTTTTTTAATTCGATCGCTTGAATGATTTAAATCAGTTAAACCCATTTTCGTCCATAATTCTTCACCTTCAAATAGTAAGCAAGGAAAGCAGAATAATGCATTTTTTATACTACAACCGCAAATCCACAAATGTTTATTATAAATATCCTTATTAAATAGTCTATTAAAAGTTCGCGTCTTACTGGAAATCGTTTGTTTCAGATTTAAATTCGGAACAGGTCTGCCCAACCGCTTTATTTCAATTTTTTCGGCATACGTTCTTTTATAGAACGGATCCACTATTAAACTCTGCACTGAATTCATTATTATTTAAAAATAAAGAGCATAAACACTTTTAAACACACAAATACAACTTTTTTATTCGCTTTTATATCGTTGCACCGTAAGCAAGAAATATGTCTAATGTTTTGGTTGCACTGCTGCTGCAACACTATTGTCATTTATGGAGATATACCCGAAAGACGTTCGACAAAGTTCGTCAGCCGTATAGGGATATATACGTTCGTGGATTGCAATGAGTCTGCAAACCAAGTGTGTTATTCTCTCATTTATTTAACGTATTCATATCCAATTAGATATACCTATTATAAGTAATTTATAATAGTTCATTTATTCTGTGAGGTAGTACAAATTTTTAATTTAAAAAATGTAGAATTACGCTTTTTTTCATTAAATTAAATCTATTAGTTTTGGTGGTTGCGCAAACTTGCAAACCATAGCAGAAACCGCCACTGGGTTCAATTTAACAATCCTCAAGTTACAGCAAATTTAAAAATTATTTACGACAGTTACGTTCCCATACTGGACGTAATAAAAAATTTACAGAACACTGCGCTGTCCTTGTCGGACTCATTAGCAATTATTGACCACGTAAAACTAGTGCTGCATATCCTTGAAGATGAAAAAAGTGATTGTGTCCGAAAAATTTAACAGTGTATTAGATAAAAATGTAGATTTTACAAAATTAGGGCAACTTTTTACCAATACTGAAGATCCGTTGTACAGATACAAAGAGCGCTTTAACTATGCAAATATAACATCTCTCAACGTCGAACAATCCTTCTCTGTATATAAACATATATATATATATATATACGTCGCTACGTACGAACCTTTCCGAGACTAATACAGAAACATATATTATGGTGCAGTTTTTTCATCGCGCAAATCCGCATTTTTTTGCAACAATGTAAACATGTTGGGTAAGTTATTTATGTTTTTTCTTAACGTTTTGTATAGGGATTCAATATATTTATTTTTAAGTAAGCGCACTGTTATTCTGCTAAACTCTCCACGCAACGCCACTGCTGGGGCACATAGTCTGCCGTCTAGTCATGAATAAATTAGTTATGGATGTTCACAATGCTAAGCACAATATATGATAATAAATTCTAAATACGTATTTCGACAACTAAGTTGTCATATTCAGTAGAACACTCTTTTATTGAAAAAGAAAGCAGTGTTAAACTGCTTAAGGTAAGGTTTTGATATAGTACAAATTTTGAAGATATGCTCTTCACCAAATCGCCAGTGGGATAACACTAAACTCCTAACACTAACACAAACCCTTACATACCGCTTAAAGCTAGCGTAAAAATTAAAGAAACCTGAAGTGTGAAAAAACATGAAATGTAAAAATAACTACTACAGCCACAATAAAGCTTACGCCGCTGAAACATTACATCGCCTTGAGTTTTTTGAGGTAATAAATTCGTGGTAACATGAATTGGTTTTTTAAGTTTATGTTTTCATATTAGGTTAGTTACTATTCTCGAGTCAAAACCGTTGTAAAGATTGTTCTACTGAAGATGGCAAATTAGTTGCCGAAAAAAGTATTTTGAGATTATTGACTTATACTGTAGTTAGGGAATTTTCTTGTTTCTTGTGTCTGTTACACATAGATATGCATACCGGTAGCTAACAAATGAAAAAAGCTTGAGCGAAAAAACCAACGATTTCTTTTGTTTTTTAAATTAATGATATGTTGGCTGTTGCTGGTTACTTACACACTCTATGGATTCCAATAAAGGGTTAATCTAATCTCGATACCATACAGCAGGGATGCACAGACTTATAGGGAACAGGGGCTACTCGGAAAAATTTTAAGCCAAGGACGGGCCACTACAAACAATACTTATTAACACAAATATTTTTATTTTTAAATAGTATGAATTACTACAAATGATAAAAATAAAAGAACATTCGAAAATGTTTGTTGTAATTATGTAATCGTAATGTAATCTAATCATTACGATGTAATATTTCATGTTTTATTATTTTGATACATGACATTGTATTGACTTAAAAATTTTGTTTATGTTTGGCTCCACATTACTTGTCGCCGCACGTAAAATTGCTTCCAGATTTTCATTTGCCAGACGGTTTCGATTTTTTGTTTTGTTAAGTTTCATCACTGAAAACGTTTGCTCACAAATATACGTCGATTCAAATAAGCTTGCGCATTTCAATGCATTTATTCGCCACTCTTTATAAGCGGTTTTGTCAACGCAACGGTAAAAGTTGTGTAAATTATCTTCATTAAACTTGTTTCGTAAATTATCATCATTTTGCATGTCTATCAGTTCCAGCTGTATTGATTCCGGTGCATTTTCGGGTGAAATGTTGAAAGGATTGCTGAAAATGTCTAATAGAGGTTTAACTTTTTTGGAGTCTAGAAAACAATCATGAAAAGCTTGTATTAAAATTTTCAACATAAGCGAAATTGACATCAGTTTGATTGAATTTCTCCATAATTTTTTGTAGTTCGGAAAATGGTTGTAATTGGCTGAATTGATTTGTGTCCTGAAAAGACTCAATTTGCATTGAAAGGACGAAACATGAGAGTATAACTGCGAAATCAATTGATCTTTGCCTTGGAGTCGCGTATTTAAGACATTCAAGTGATTTGTGATCCAATCAGGGTTGTCGAGTGCGGAGACGTTCTTTTTCTTTTCCGCCAGAAATATTTTGATTACTTCAATCAAGTTAAGAAACCGCTCTAGTGATAACCCACGACTTAGCCACTTTACTTCAGTGTAAAACAGGAGATCACCATATTCGCTTTTAATATCCTCGAGAATTGTGTGAATTGTCGGTGATTGAGAGCTCGTGATTTTATAAAGTTTACAGTAGGTACTACAACTTTCATCACATTTTCAAATCCCAATAATTATGAACAGAGGGCCTCTTGATGTATAATGCAATGAAACTGCATTAATTACTTGGTATCTATGTTTTTAGTTTGTAAATACTCTTTTAACATAGTTATTATCCCAGATTTACTTCGAACCAATTCCAGATAATTTCGTTAAATCCAAATCCATTATAGAACTTTTTTCCAGAAGAGCTTTGAGCATGTCACTCCCCTTGGTTTGACTTGTCAAAGAACTCATACCAATCAGTTCTTCACTCACTTCAAAATTTTGCGTTCCACCTCGTAAAAATATTAAGAGTTGAGCAGTGGAACTTATATCTGTAGATTCGTCGAGTGCTATAGAAAAATACTAAAAACTTTTCGATTTCGTAGCTAATTGCTCTTCTATATTAGCTGCTAATATGGTAAGTCTTCTTTGAACAGTCATCCGATTTAGTTGAATTTTCTCAAACCTCTTTGCATCTTTCGGACACATTTTTTTGCGACGATATTTAAACACTGCTTAACAAACTCACCATCTTTAAAAGACCGACAAGTTTTCGCTATTATTCGAGATATTTCAAAGCTAACTTCAGTAGCTGTTTCAGCATCTTTAATTGGTTTTGTAACATAGCTTGCTGGCCTATTAGTTCCCTTTGTAAAGTGAAAATTTTTTGCGTTCGATTTTCGCCGGTTAATTTGGTAAAAGTGTGATGCTGGGTTTCATAATGCCTTTTCACATTATATTCCTTCGGAATAGAAACACTGCTCATGCATATTAAACAGACACTTTTGTTATGCGATGAAATAAAAAAGTATTTTTCGGTCCAAACAACTTGAAACTGTCGATTTTCATCTTCAATCTTACGACTACGTTTTTTACTGGGGCCTGATTTATCCATATCAAAATTGATATTACATTGTTATGTAGATAGATGCCAAGTTCGAACGACGAAATATTTATTCTTCACAGATTACAATTCAAACAATATAACGTTCGCTTTTCCGTAGTTTAAACTTAACTGCCCCGATAGCGGGCGATGCGTTGTATTTATACGAGTTACCTAACATCGAGAACCTACCACATTGTTCGGGGATAATACCGACGTGTTTCGCGAATCTTCGAGTAATCTAGTTGGTTCGACAGATTTCTAGTCTCGTAACAATTTGCTTGGAACGACGAGGAGCTTACCTGTCCTACGTAGTAAACCTGAACAATAAAATAGTAGGTACTTAAAGATACATATCTTACTAACAATTACATAAGTTAGAATAAAATAAAAAGTTAAGAAATATTGATTTGAATGGATTTTTACCTACTTTTGTAGTTTTTCGAACAATCTTTAAAATTCGTTGGCGGGCCGCATATATTTCGACAGATTTTCATTAGATTTTCTTAACTTGTAAAAAGAACATCTCGTTCTTCACTTCATGAAGTAGGTACTTTTCTATTTATATTGTTGCGAGCATAACCAATCGAAGCTTCTAAAATTTTTAATAATGTAACGTTCAGTCTCATACGCATTGTTGAAATACTGTTCGAAATGAACGTATAATTAATCTGGTTGACTGACCAAGATTATGACATTTAATAGCAAATTGCTTTTGTTAAAGCGACAAAAAATCGTTAGCTAGTTATGAAATCAGAATCAACGAAATAATAATAAATTAATAATCGACGAAGGAGATACTTGTTGAAACTTCATTATATAGATATAATAAAACACAGTTGTATAGTTTCAAAATAATATATATGCACTACATATGTTTCACCACACTGTGGCTTCATCACAGACTAATTAACGTCCCGTTGAGTAAAGAAAACTTCGATATAGAATTAAATAGAATACACGTTATAGCGCTAAATAACGGTTTCACCATAAATTTAATTAATAATATTCTAAAAAAAACTACAGAAATCTAAAACGATATTTTCAATTTACCGCACAGTAAAAAACAATAAAACATTTAGTTATAATTCTATCACATACATCGGTACAATTTCAAACAAAGTAGGAAACTTAATAAAAACAAGTAAAGAAGAGACCATTTCATTCAAAACCAACAATTCCTTACAAAACGCTATAAAAAACAACAAAGATAGAACGGACAATAGATTAAACTCAGGGGTTTACAAGTTGACATGCGAAGATTGTAAAAAAGTGTATGTCGGACAAACAGGACGGACATTTGATATTAGAATGAAAGAACATGAAAGAAGCCACAGAGACAAGAAGACGGACTCAACTTTTGCCAATCATTGCATAGAACATAATCACAAATTCAACACTAATTTTAAAACTTTGCATGTTCTAGATAAAAGTAAAAAACTTAATATGTTAGAAAGTTTAGAAATTAACAAATATAATAAATTAGGTATAATTTTAAATGACCAACTAGACATAAATAACTCCCCCCTACTAAACTTAAAACTCATACATGTCCACCCCCTCTTAGAATAAGATTAGTTCTGTACTTTGTATTGATATATATAAGATCTAATTGATATTTTGAATTAGTATATTCATCCACCTGATGAAGCCACAGTGTGGTGAAACATATGTAGTGCATATATATTATTTTGAAATAATAATAAATATATCGAAAGAGAAATAAGAAACCGTTAACAAAAGAAAATACTAGATAACTGCAAACAATAAATAAAAATACGACAAAATGTGACTCCAGGACAGATGCATTTCACTCAACGGCCAGTATAAAATTAACACTGGTCGCATAAAATTTATGTTTAACAAGTACCGCTACCTCTATTTTGGAATATTACCGACTAGTATAGGTGACTATAGAACGCTTGTGCATATGGTATAAACATTTAGACAAGATACTAATATTTTAAACAGCTTGATTTTAGGTTTTTGAAATCGCTTTATGTCGAATAGAAATTAATTAAACTTTAATTCGATCAAACCAAGCATTTTATTTCACACTTCTATGTTAAAGCGTCGATTAGCCTAAAGTAATCCAATAAAGAACGTAGGCAGGCAAAATGAACTGTTTAATTAATTCCGATATACATATATTGAAAATATATTTTTAGCATGTTTAGTTTGTTTTCTCTCAAAATAACTTTAACAGGTTGTTAAACGAACCGATTTATTAGATGTACTGGGTTTATTTAAAAGCATTTCCTGAACAAAGGCCTACCGTGCCGTGGTAACTAACATCTGTAGGAAACTATAATAAAATTTACGATCTCTACAAGAACAAAACACTCACTTAGATTTAGATTATTGTGGTAACGCTCCGGAAATAAGAATGGTCTCACATTACAAATCTACAAAATGCAGTACCTACGCGTTTTTTCTTTCATTTTATTCGCGTAATATAAAACATTATTATCGCTTTTTGTTTGGAGATTTGTTGTTTAAGATGCAAGATGTTAGTGATACTTAAGATAGTTTTAATTATATATCTGTGAAATACCTACAAAAGGGGAATGGACGAGTACAGTACGCGTTAACATGATGGACGAGAAGCTCCAGAAAAAAGTATCTGCACAGAATATATTAATTATACAAGATGTTCTGATATTTCACCCACTTATTGTACTCATTAAGATAAAGAAAAAGTACCGATAGAACAATATAATTATAGTTGCCTCTCTCTATATCGAATTCTCATGTAGTATTCCAATTTGTTCAAATTAGAGAGAGTTTGAACTGCAAAAAATGATATATGTATTAATTTGTAATATGTACGTAACAAGTGTCCATTTGAAAAGTCAATCTAGTAGCATGTGATTTACTGAGAATATTTTGAAGTATGTCGTAAATTAAAATTTACTACTTAACCTACGAAGTCGTATATTTTGACAGTTTCATACATACAAATAAATAACAAATAATAGGTATTTATTGAAAACTATAACAAATGTTGAAAATGTTGTCCTTCAAGATCAATGCACTTTAAAATCCTCCGTTCAAAATTTCTGATGATATTCTGCAACATTACTGGATTGTTATTAATTTCCATGCATTTCTGTTCGATTCTCTGTAGCATATCATTCAAATTCAATATAGGTGTTCGAAATATGTTATTTTTTAGATAAAGCCACAAAAAGAAGTCGCAAGGTGTTAAATCGCATGAACGTGCAGGCCAGGCAATTTCAGTATTTCGACTAATTATACGCTCATCAAAAAATTCTCTTAAATAATCCAAAGATTCTGCAGTACAGTGACAAGGTGCTCCGTCTGGTTGGAAATATGCATCATGCAACTGATTGACAAATGGTTGTAAAATTTCCCTACGGTACCTTTGAGCAGTTAACGTTCCCTGAAAAAATATTGGTCCAATGATTCGCCTTTGGCTTATCGCTGCCCAAACACCAATTTTCTCTGGATGTAGCGATTCTTCATTAATTACATGTGGATTTTCACTACTCCAAATTCTTGCATTTTGTGAATTTAGGTATCCCGTTTTATAAAACTATGCTTCATCAGTAAAGATGACTCTTTGCGAAAGTTCTCCATTATTGTTCATATTTACAAACCAATTACAAAACTGTAGTCTACGTGGGTAATCAATTTCTAACAATTCTTGTACTGCTGTGACACGGTATGGATAAAGTTGCATATCTTTTTTTAATAACTTGTAAGTTGTACCAACAGAAAGGTTTATTTGTTGACTCAAATGTCGAACAGATGTTTGTGGTTCATTTTCCATTATTTCTTCAACACGATTGACAACTTGAGGTGTACGTTTATTAACTGCTCCGCTGCCTGATTTTCTTAAGAGACTACCAGTTTCAGAAAAAAGTTTGAAGGTTCTATCCAAAGTATTCTTAAATTGTATATAATCTATTACAAAATGTGGAAACTCAACTTGAAATTCTACCATGCAATCTTGAACTGAATAAATCCATAAGCCATCAATTTTACTACCACTTCGAAAATAAGCCTGGCCTAAAAAAATTTTATGTTCTAAAGTGAAAGCCATTTTAAAACTGAGAAGCAATTTATTTAAACCAGAATCGACGCACGATTATTTTATGCACTAACTGATATTTGTGATTGACATTATCAAATGTCATTTGGATTTACGTTTACGGAACAACAAACACATACTAATATATTTGCGTCTTATTCTATCAAAATTTCAAAGTAACCTAGATTAACTTTTCAAATGAACACTTGTTATAATAAAGAGAAAAATCAGAATCTTATAACATATATTTCAAATACAAATTAATTACTAAGGTTTCAAAAAGTCCGAAATTTTCATTTGTTTCAAAACTGTGCTCTAGATTTGAATGTATGTTTCTACCTTCTGCAAGTTTGTGAAAACGGTTTCGGGGCATTTTCAATCCATTCCAGAGTTGAATGTAAAACACTTAGCGCTCTTTGAATATCTGTTTGATGGGGAACATCCATGACTTCTTCTTCCGAACTGCTCGAATCCAGATTTTCAGTTACACTTGTAACGCTGTCCAAAATCTCTGCATCAGTAGGAGTATCGCTATCACTTTATGGTCAATACGAGCATAATTCTGGAAAGATTCATCTTCCACCTCCACACCCAGTTCCAAAAGGTGATTCCATAAATTCATCACACTCCTTTACGATATTAGTTTTTAGTTCTGATAAGGGTAGTAAATCTTCGTCGTTCCAACTTGAATTTCGTCCTAACCCAGCTTTCCGGAAACAATTTTTTATTGTATCCACTGTTACACATGCCTAAATATGCATTTCCTTATGAAAAATTTGCAGGTAAAAAAATACGAGGAATGTTAGAAAATGGAATACTGTAGAAAAAAATATTCTATTATGTTTACTACAAGTTTATTTAAAACATTTTACAACATAATTAACTATGAAAACAATTTACAATCACGTATTTCTTAAAGTTTTCAACAGAATAATTGTGTCGCTTGTCTGAAAACATGTATTTATATTAAATTGATTGAACTCTCGCTTGGCACTTGGTGAAACATCTTGATAAATTCACGATGAAAAAAGAACACTTGGTTATATGTTTCACTAAATTTTATTTACATAAAGTAAGACAATTGTTTCGAACTCTGCAGTCCATTTTCAATTAACATAAGAATAAATTTTCTAAAGTATAAATAGATGTATGTAACTACAAAATAGAAAGGGGATAACGTTACTAACAAAATTTTCGTGCAAATGGAAAAGGGGGTATTTTAAGATACAATATAATTATTCAATAGCTCATTAAATTCAAATAACTGCCCTCATTATCGGCGAAAGGCTAAACTCTGTTTGCTCGTTTACAATGTTTGACGACTTATTTTTCGCCTTTGAAATTTCTAATATTTCCAGGGGATTTAATCTTAATCCTTTTGAAGAAGAGTGTAATATATTAAAATTGTCCGATGAGATCATATGGTTGTTATCAATGCAGTGTTCTGAAATCCCTGAGCATTTCCAAGAATTTAAAATGGCTTTTCTGTGTTCAGTAATACGAGTGTGAAAACTTCTACCTGTTTGCCCGATGTAAAACGCATCACAGGTCATGCAATTGACTTTGTATATTCCACATTTTTGTGTTTTTTCAAATCTATCTTTATTGTTGGCCCACAATTTACCTAAATTAAATTTATTTACTGAAATATTTTTTATGTTGTTTTTTGTTAATCTATTAGTGATTTTATTCGAGGTCCTACCTACATAATTTATGAACCTATGTTTAGGAGATTCTTTTTGAGAAGAAGCATACAAAAAACTATTAATTTGTTGACGTTTTTTCTTTTTGATAATATTGTCTATTATGTCTGGGGTGAAGCCATTATTTATAGCAAAACACTTCAGGGTATTGACTTCTTTATCATAATTTGGTTTAGATAGAGGTAAATGTAAAAGTATGTGTATAAAGCTGTTAAACGAAGATATTTCTATACTGTTTGACTGATTGCTATCTGCTGAAATAAGGGTATCTGTGAAAGTATGTTTTCTATAAATGCTATAATCTAATTTATTATTTTTTTATAGAAAACGTACTTTCACAGATACCCTTATTTCAGCAGATAGCAATCAGTCAAACAGTATAGAAATATCTTCGTTTAACAGCTTTATACACAGACTTTTACATTTACCTCTATCTAAACCAAATTATGATAAAGAAGTCAATACCCTGAAGTGTTTGGCTATAAATAATGGCTTCACCCCAGACATAATAGACAATATTATCAAAAAGAAAAAACGTCAACAAATTAATAGTTTTTTGTATGCTTCTTCTCAAAAAGAATCTCCTAAACATAGGTTCATAAATTATGTAGGTAGGACCTCGAATAAAATCACTAATAGATTAACAAAAAACAACATAAAAACTATTTCAGTAAATAAATTTAATTTAGGTAAATTGTGGGCCAACAATAAAGATAGATTTGAAAAAACACAAAAATGTGGAATATACAAAGTCAATTGCATGTGATGCGTTTTACATCGGGCAAACAGGTAGAAGTTTTCACACTCGTATTACTGAACACAGAAAAGCCATTTTAAATTCTAGGAAATGCTCAGGGATTTCAGAACACTGCATTGATAACAACCATATGATCTCATCGGACAATTTTAATATATTACACTCTTCTTCAAAAGGATTAAGATTAAATTTCCTGGAAATATTAGAAATTTCAAAGGCGAAAAATAAGTCGTTAAACATTGTAAACGAGCAAACAGAGTTTAGCATTTCGCCGATAATGAGGGCAGTTATTTGAATTTAATGAGCTATTGAATAATTATATTGTATCTTAAAATACCCCCTTTTCCATTTGCACGAAAATTTTGTTAGTAACGTTATCCCCTTTCTATTTTGTAGTTACATACATCTATTTATACTTTAGAAAATTTATTCTTATGTTAATTGAAAATGAACTGCAGAGTCCGAAACAATTGTCTTATTTTATGTAAATAAAATTTAGTGAAACATATAACCAAGTGTTCTTTTTTCATCGTGAATTTATGTATTTATATGTTGAAAAGGTTCGTTCAACGTCGACGCTTGTTATAGGAGCATATTTCAAATTAGAAATATCATCTATTGTCAATACTGAATCACCACACAAGATTTTAGCAATGTCCTTCAGCTTTTTAACACCCGCATTTTTTCGTATTACACTTAAAAAATTTTCATACACTGACTGTCCCACTCCTCCTTTAACATTAAAACATGACTTTTAAAATTTGTTTATTATTTCAACGCTCTCGATTAGCGACATAAACTGTTTTCCCAACTACAATATGGAAGTGCAAATAAAACTGTAATTGGCTTTAACAAACGCCAACTGTTGAGGTATTTCTTTACTCGAATACACCTTTTGAGCGTCTTTCATAGACTGTGCATCCCTATCAAGATCCATAATAATTGTCTTTATTCCTTCAAAATGATTTACATGAAAAACAGCGGCCTCCAACCACGTTCTCCATCGTGTGATTACTGGTTGAGGAGGAAGCGGAACACCAGGTAGATGTTGTTTGTAAAACTGAACTCGTAATGGGGCCTTTAAAAATACTTTCTTAACACTACTAATTAAAGTATTTATTAATGGAAAATGGTTTCTGATTTATTCTGCAACATGATTTAGTCCGTGCGCCAAGCAAGTTGTGTGAATTAAATTTGGGTAAAAGATTTTCAAGTTGGAAGCTGCCTTCACGATGTATGGTGCAGCATCCGTCAAAAACAATAGAATTATCTCTGTTGGAATCGATTCCGGTAAGAAGAAAGTTGCCAGTTCTTCCTGTATAAACCTCGTTATTGTCAAATTATTTGCCTTTTTCAAATGTTTCGATGAAATTAAATAAGATTTTGTTGGAACCGATACGTGATACACACACACTATCAGTAGTTTCATCTACGCATATATAAAGATAATTGTTTGCAACAACCTTCTTAATGCTATTCAATATTTCTGCATAGATACAGCGAATATATTTTTTTCTTAACGTGCTCCCGTCGGGAATGTTATATTTGCTGATGTACTTTTGCAAAAATAACTTGACATCTAAATTGTTTAATTTATGTAGTGGTATATCTGCCGACACAAACATTTGACACAAATCTTTATTAAATTGTTCTTGTTCAGATTTTTTGGAAGTTGATTACAAACATTGTGGAAATGTTTGCTGACTCTTCTTCGCTAATTTCATATTTGTTAGTTTTGCGGCATGCGATGGAGTTTTCATATGTTGGTCGACGTGGAACTTTTTCTCACTTGTAGTCTGCAAAAAAATCACATCATCGGTTGTTTTCTTATAAAATAAATGTTAGTAAAAAATAAAGGCATAATTAAAAACTTAATTAATTAACTAATAAGAGGAAATAAGCTTAAAATTTTACTCGCGTAAAATAGTTTTTCTCCATCCATACGCAATTTTGAATAAGGTGCAATCCATCCAGGCACAGTCGCTATTTTCGGCATTTTTGCTATTATATATCACAACTCACAAGTTTACACTTCGAAAAGCCAACGTAAAATGACGTTTAAAATAAAATTACTCTCGAATATGGGAATAAATTTCTGCGAATAGCAAAGAAACACATATACTCCTAATTTTCTGGTAAAATGTACTTTTGTATTTAAGATTTTGTATTTATTGCCATAGAAGAGGAAAAAGAAGCCCACTTAGAAAAGACTGTAATAAAGAAAAGAAAAATGAGAAATTATAGAAAGGAAAGTTTACAAGATAGCTTACTTGGTATCAACTGGAGCTATTCGGTGGTAAATGTTGATATTATAGCGGATGCTTTCATTAGCAGCATTGGTGACATAATGGAGAAAATGTGTCCTATAGAGGAACTCATACTGAGGAAAATTTATTTGAAGAAGAAATGGATAAAAGTAAAAATGTTAACAGTGAAATAAAATTCAGTGACGGAGCTACGGCTATCGCGAAGGAGATTGCTCATAAATTTAATAACTTTTTCGTTAACAGTATTGAAAATATTGTGAGAGATATACCTAGGTCGATGGATTATCCAAAGATACTCGATAATATTAATGCCCCCGTACAAATGGATTGCTTTACTGCTGTATCGATGGCGTCTTTAAAATCTATATTAAAATTTATGAAGTGTACTGGAGAGATAGGTGATGGAATACCAACAAACGTTTTAAGAGATTCCTGTGAAGTAGTTGCTGACAGGTTTCTCGATGTTATAAATACGTCACTTCGAACTGGTAAATTTCCTGAAGATTGGAAAACGACATATGTGACGCCAGTACCTAAGGTTAACGGAACGTGTTGGCACGAGGAATTTAGACCTATTAACTTAGTAGCTCCATATGAAAAAGTTTTGGAAACGTGTGTAAAAGTCCAATTAATGGAATATTGTGAAAAAAATTCTCTAATTGAGTCGAATCAGTCGGGGTTCAGAAAATATCATTCGTGTGAAACGGCTGTGCTGAGTGTTTGCGATGCGTGGGCGAAAGTAATTGATAAAGGCAAGTTTGTTTTGACTGTATTCTTAGACTTCAAGAGGGCTTTTGAGACTGTTGACAGAGCCTTGTTGTTGTGTAAATTAAATAAAATGGGAATATCTGGATTAGCATTAGGATGGTTTGAATCGTACCTAAGTAATAGATATCAAGTAGTCAAATATAAAAATGAGATGTCTGATAAGATTATTACAAAATACGGAGTGCCCCAGGGAACAGTGTTAGGTTCACTATTGTTTATTCTGTACATTAATGATATAGTCAAAGCGGTTGATAATTGCAAAATATGTATGTTCGCTGACGACACCATGGCCTATATAGTTGGTGATGATATTAGGGAGATGGTGGATAGCATGACTGTCCAATTAATTAAATTGTATAAATGGGTATGTGAGAATAATATGGCACTGAATTTCAGTAAAACTAAGTTCATGATAATTGGTACTAAATATAAGATTTCTAAATTGAATTTTAATGATATAGATTTGTCTATGGACTCCAAGAAAATAGACAGAGTTGAGAATATGAAATATTTGGGGGTAATATTGAATACTAATTTAGATTTCAAAACTCACTTTCAATACCACATCTAATAAAATTTCCAAGAAGATATTTTTCTTAAATAGATTTAGTCATAATTTGTCACTGTATGCCCGACTGTTGTTGTTTAAATCCTTAATAGCACCACATTTTGATTTTTGCTCTGCCATTTTATTTAGTATAAATGGGAATGAGATGCAGCAACTCCAAAAACTACAGAATAAGGCTTTGCGAATAGTATTAAAATGTAACAGATATACCCCAATTAATCTAATGCTAGAAACTTTAAGTTTATTAAGTGTAAAACAATACATAGTATATAAGACAATCGTTTTCATCTATAAAATTAAAATTGGAATAATGCCTCCTTACTTAAGTGGAAAATTGACAACGGTCGATCAAATTCACAACTACGGAACCAGAAATACCAACGATTATTATATTGAAAACTATAATAGGGTGCAAACAACCAAGAATGTGTTTGTGAACGGACTGAAACTGTTTAATAGTTTACCTACGCACATGAAATCCAGTGGTAGTTTGAATAGATATAAGATCCTTGTAATTGAATTTGTTAGGGAAAACTTTTAGTTTAAGTCTTCTGTTATTGTTCTAACTTTCATAGTTTATATTTTCAAAATTTATTGTGCATGTACATAGCAGTTGCTAAATAAAGTTATATTATTATTATTATTATTTATTTAGAAGTTTTAAGGTATTAGCTTTTCCTGGAATTTTGTCTCAGTCTGGATGTATGGGAAGAGCATTAATAAATTCTTGGAGACGTTTATCGGAAAAGGAAGGGGAAGAGGCTTAATAAAATGCTATTTTTAATTTAAAGAGGGCTGTATAATTTTTGTTTGTTTGTTACATCCACGACATATTTTTAGTAATGCCTAAAATAAATTTCGTTTAGTAATAAATAAAACTCGGATACTTAAAATATGTAAAAATGCTGAATTACTGCAAAATATTCAAATAATATACATAATAATTTAGAGAAGGTATATAACCCCTTACCATAATGATTAATCGTATCCTAAATACGTATTTCGACAACTAAGTTGTCATCATCAGTAGGTAAAAACGACTAATTAAAAGTCGCACATGGGGCACAGTAAAGCAAGAGAAACGCTTACGCACAACTACTATACACCGCGTCCCCGTATACACTAAATTTAACATGCCAATCTAAACTACGAGGTAGGTCGAGACAAACACTGCTTAAGGAAAAAGGGGTCTAGACATGTGTTTATTGTCGAACAACGGAACAGCAGACATTCCTCTCTAAGGGGGGCGGCACTAACTTCGATTTTTAAAAACTACGATGACCCACTATTAAGCTTAAATAAAACACCTTATACTTTCACAAAACAATAGTATATTTAACTATATGTACATTTCATGTGCACTGCACACATCATCCGTAGTTGCTATTTAAACGTATTATTTTCGAGTACATGTATAGTAAAAATATCTATTTTTTTAAAACATGTAAACAATCGGAAAGTATGGTCGTATATTGTAAAAACTAAACTCTATTGAAATTCTAAGAAGGACAAATTTGGGAAGGATCGTTACATATGAAAAAACAAGACATCTGACTGTGTTGAGTTATATTAAATAACAATAAAGTAACGTGAAAAGAATCTATGAATTATTAGATATTGTTGGTATATAATTTAAAAGTTTATAATTAATAGGTGACATGTCATAGTTAAGGAGGTAATTTTTGTATTTTTTCATATGTATGGCTTCCCACATGTCTAAATTTCTGCTGTTACCCACCCACCCACTTATGGTAATAAAAATGAGAATAGACAGCTGAACGGTATCGGTGATTTATCGCTATTCAAGGAAGTATGTTTATTTTTCGCGATAAATATACTTTCATAAGCATCAAGTTCGTGGGGTTTATTAATTCCTTTGATCAACTTCAAACCTGTAATCGATACATTGTGCAGTGTGCTCAAAGCGTGATTTGCGACATTCGATTTATTCGGTAACAGCAGAAATTTAGACATGTGGGAAGCCATACATATGAAAAAATACAAAAATTACCTCCTTAACTATGACATGTCACCTATTAATTATAAACTTTTAAATTATATACCAACAATATCTAATAATTCATAGATTCTTTTCACGTTACTTTATTGTTATTTAATATAACTCAACACAGTCAGATGTCTTGTTTTTTCATATGTAACGATCCTTCCCAAATTTGTCCTTCTTAGAATTTCAATAGAGTTTAGTTTTTACAATATACGACCATACTTTCCGATTGTTTACATGTTTTAAAAAAATAGATATTTTTACTATACATGTACTCGAAAATAATACGTTTAAATAGCAACTACGGATGATGTGTGCAGTGCACATGAAATGTACATATAGTTAAATATACTATTGTTTTGTGAAAGTATAAGGTGTTTTATTTAAGTTTAATAGTGGGTCATCGTAGTTTTTAAAAATCGAAGTTAGTGCCGCCCCCCTTAGAGAGGAATGTCTGCCGTTCCGTTGTTCGACAATAAACACATGTCTAGACCCTTTTTCCTTAAGTAGTGTTTGTCTCGACCTCCCTCGTAGTTCAGATTGGCATGTTAAATTTAGTGTATACGGGGACGCGGTGTATAGTAGTTGTGCGTAAGCGTTTCTCTTGCTTTACTGTGCCCCATGCCTACTTTTAATTAGTAGTTTTTACCTACTGATGATGACAACTTAGTTGTCGAAATACGTATTTAGGATACGATTAATAATTGTGGTAAGGGGTTATATACCTTTTTTAAATTTTTATTTAACCACAGTCTCCATTGAAAGAATATACATAATGCATATATTATGCAAATATGGAAATTTATGCAAATATATGCATATAATCCGGCCCTTACTGATGAATTAGAGGTGGAAGCCTATATTGCCGACCGATATTTACCAGCGACAGAGCAGGATTCGAATAAAGAAGAATAATTTTCTCGTTACTACGTGAACATTGGACCGCGATTTTTTGTATGAAGCTATATGTATTTCTTTTCTTGTTAATTTTTAAACACCATCGGATATAACTTAAAAACTGCTAAATGCAAAAACATACATTGATGATTCACTACATTGTTTAAAATATATTAAATATTTCTTTATTGCGGATTGAATTAATTAATTATATTAGTTACGTTCTATATTTACAATACATATTTAGAATATAGAAGAGCGAATGCTATTAAAACACAAAAAAGTTTACGACGCACATAACTCTAGTTTAATACATTTAAATGATGATTTTACTCAAAATTTTTAAACAAGTGGTTGTAAAATAGACCGGGCAGCGTGTTCAGCAGTAAATTTTGCGTATGTAAACAATTTCAATTAAGTACCTATTGATTTTGCTGGCGTTTCCCTTCTTTCGTTTAGGCAAATTAATGTCTTTAGATAGAACGGGACTTTAAGTAGCGAAAATATTTAAAATTCATTTAATTATCGCCTTTTCACTGTCAACAAAATTAAGACAACGGGGACATCTTCGTCTAGTGAAGTAGATTATCTTTCGGTAAAATTGCATTCTCTAGCGAAAATTCAGTGAATATTCGATTTTTAATTAACATTTTTTTGTTCGCTTTACAAGGTGTAGGTACTTACGTGTACTTTAGAAAAGCGTATATTTACAGAGTGTTCGTTCAAAATTATGTTCGTTGACTTTTTTGTTCCACGACCTTGTTGTAAATATTTAAATATGCTTTCTTTATCTGTCGATTTGAAGTTCTTTTTTGTATGTTTACTATGCTATCTGTTACTGTACGAGTGTAATATGACGAAAAATTAACTCGCGAGGGTATATCAAAATATAATGAGACTGGTGCTATGTTGGTGCTATGTATATGACTTGTTTCACAACTAGAATTTTATAAGATAGAAAAAAATTTTAGACAGTTTGGCCACGTAAAAGACAATTCCAAAATCAACCATGGTACAGTTTCAGAAAACACACAATTGAATGTTCAGCTCAATTTACAAGAAAATCTTCACAAATCAAGTCGACAAGTTGCTGCAGAACAGTCAGTAAGTAAATCTTCTGTTCTAAAATATTTACATACGAACGAATGACACCCATACAAAGTTCATTTAGTTCAGAAACTTATTGAAGACGACCTCGACCGCAGAATAGAATTTTGCGAAATAATGACGGATAGATGCATTGCCAACTCCCAATTTTTAAGTAAGATAGTTTTTTCCGACGAGGCAACATTTTGTTTGGGCAAAATTTTCGATATTGGGAACCAGAAAACCGACATTGGAGAATGGAAAGTCATAAGGAAAATAAAATAAATTATTCCACGCGAGTCCCAACAATGGGCAACTCCCATTGTTGATTTCCTTTTTGTTCCGGACCTGGATTAGATTATTTTTGTTTTTTTTTGTTGTTAAAGGCACAATTCCCCCAGGAAGCTCTCGCATCGATATGCTAATTTGTTTTTGATATATGACGCCATCTGGCGACGAGTTAATGGACTTACAGTAATATGCGTATTTTTTCTTCTTCTGTAATAACTAGAGAACGGACACGCTTACCACTTGACGCAAAGCCCAGGGCAGTACTGGCGAAAGGCTGTATTTCTAAAATATTTAATTTTATTTATATAATTGGAAAACGAACGGGTGGTGATCTATAAAATTACGAAATACATATTTATTTGTTGAAAAGTTGTATTTATAAAGTTTTTAATTTTATTTATATAATTGGAAAAAATACGGGTGGTAATCTATCTATCTAAAATTACGAAATACATATTTATTAATTAATTTTATTTATATAATTGGAAAACAAACGGGTGGTGATCTATAAAATTACGAAATACATATGTATTTGTTGAAAAGTTGAATTTTTAAAGTTTTTAATTTTATTTCTATAATTGGAACATTTTTATTTCTTCATTTTGTCGTTCAAGTTGAGTAAAGGAGTATTAATATTGACTAGCAATAGTTTCTCAAGGTTTTCTTCTGTCAATTTTGTTCTCTTTGAATTAAGTACATCCTTATAAATAGAAAACGTTCTTTCTACATCGCAACTGGTTATAGGTGCATACTGGAAATATTCTTTTATTTCTTCATATTTAGCCGTTAGATTTTGTGGAATTGTCTCCATACATAATTGCTGCAATGTAATTAAATCTGGATTTCTATTAAGAATTGCTTCAAACTTTTGCCGAAGGCCACATCCGAAGTCACTTGAAATACTTTTCAAATTATTAACAGCCACATCTAATGTGGTTAATCCGTCATTTAATTTGAGATTTCGATTTTCAAAATAAGTGATTAGTTCTGGCAATTTTCCAAAGTGTTCGTGAAGAAAGTACAACTGATTTTTTAAATTTGGGATTTGCGTGAGCTCCTTGCACTCACCAATACTTCTAGCATCCTCCTTTAGCAGTGTTACGAAATGTTTTAGACTATCGAAATTCTCAGCATAATAACCAGTAGCTTCCAGCCATGTTCCCCATCTAGTTATTACTGGAGTGGGAGGCAGTGACAGAGATGGAAATTTTTCCCTGAAAAGAGCTACTCTCAATTGTGCTTTTCTGAAAACTTTTTTAAAAGCTGATACAAGTCTATCAACTTCCGGAAAAGTGTCTCTGATATATTCACAGATTCTGTGGAGAGCATGTGCTACACAAGTAATATGCAGCATATTAGGATATGTTTTCTTCAATAGTCTGCCTGTTTTTAACATATACGCAGCACTATCACTGACAAATAAAAGTATTTTTTCTTTGTACGTGGCGTCCGAATGAAGCATTTTTTGCATATTCTCCTTAATGGTTTCAGCAACTGTTTCCGCATCAACTCTATTTATAACACTTGTTGCTATTACATATGAGTTATAGGGAATAGTTGGATGTAGTACACCAGCTACAACATTTACCACACAGCGTCCTAACATATCCACCGTTTCGTCGGCGCTTATCCATATGTATTAATTTAAAAGATGGCTTCTAATGCGTTCTACTGTTCTCGTATAGCACCTAGAAACATAATATTTACGTAAAGTTGATTCATTAGGAACATTTCGACCAGTATATTTTTTCAGAAATGTCTTCAAAATTGGATTGTTCAATTTAAATAATGGAATATTAGCTGCCATAAAAGTTTCACAGAGTTCTTCGTTAAAATTGTCAGATTCCAACGGGTTCAATTTTTTTTCGTGCTTTAACGATCCTACGTGACCATTTACGGTTGATTTATTGCAATTTTTCAATAACGTTTCACACACTTCACAATAAATTTCGGAATCACTGGCAATGTACATACAATCAGTATGGCCCTCAGGCGCGGCTCGTGATGACGTATTTGGAGGTTGCGTACAATGATGTGAGTGCTTCGTGTATTCTTGTGTACTAACTGTAACGTTTTCTCAGTGAACACCGAAAAGACACGAGGCACTCGCATCATTGTACGCAACCCCCAAATACGTCATCACGAGCCGCGCCTGATGGCCCTCAATCCAACTCGCCATTGTTTCACGATGCCATTCTCGATGCTCTTCCTTCCATTGTTTGAAAAAGTAAGAATATTCTAGATCCAAATAAACGAAATTAAATAACGAAATTTTATGCACACTTACGTGAAAATAATTGGAAGATGTTGCGTAAATGAAAGGAAAAGGAATGTACGTGCTATTTCTCTTACGAAATACGATAAACTTATTTATTTTATCTACGTACACGACGCCACTGAAAATACATATTCTCCGAATACAATAGCTGGGCTGTCCATTGTTATCGCTGCGAGACCAGGTGGCCGAGTAAGTCAAACAAATACTTCATTGAATTACGCCGGGATGTACTGAGCGACGTTATACACAATTCCAATTGCCGATTGCGTTTTATGGAAATTGCATCCGTTCTCTACGCTATAAGAGAATGATGCACAGACTAGACATTATTCATAATAGGTCTTTCAAATTTAGCTCCTTATTTTAAAAAGAAATAAAATATAGATGACGCACTGAATTCGTTTGGGTATTTTGACATTTACGAAGTGTGATGTAAGACTAGAGACGGGCTGTTCCGGTTCCGGTGACGATGCTTCGCCGCTCGTTCCCTTTGATTACAGCTCGATTTTTGATTGAACTCACCGCGCACAAGGTGTAAGTTTGTATACGCTTTCTTGTTTTATTCTTTGGTGAAAGGTTAGTTTCTGAATAAATGCAATTGATCTAAATATATTTATTTAAACTAATTACACCTATTTTTAAATATACAACAACTTAAGCTATTTATCTTCTGAGTATGACTGTTGTGATACTTTGTGTCTTGTAATTAATTAATTAAATGAATCGGCACTGTTTGATTGACTTTATGTTTGATGATAGATAAATTAAACTGACACTTAAATAGATAAACTGAATGTCTATGTTGAGACAAATTAACACTCTGATGAGTGTTTTGGTTACTCGGTAAAATGAGGAGTTTACCCCGATAAAGTTATAAACGATAACGAACTTGTTGTGTTCAACTTGTAGATAAGACTCTACCTGTCTCCTGAACCTGCATTTGTGTTCTTCACACCAGATTTTTAATAATATTTTATATTATTAAAAATACCTTTGCAGTAGCTTTTGCCGGCCTATCAATTATAAGCAAAAATATGTGAGTGAAAACAAAACAGTAAAAATTATGAAGTATAAATTTTTGGAAAAAAACAAATCCAAATTCCAAAAAAGGCAGTAAACAAAAAGCAGCAAGCAATATTTTTGCTGATTTTTTGGTTTACTGCCTTTTTTGGAACTTGGGTTTGCTTTTTCTCATATAGATAAACCAGGTAACTCGATGAGACCTATCGTTTCAGGTATTAACTCACCGACTTATGTGATTTCCAAATGGTTGGTGAATGAATTTAAAAATTTACCCGTGAAACCAGAAAGTTTGTCAGTTAGTAATTCCTTGGAATTTGTTCAATTAATTAAATATTGTGAACTGGAAGATGGGGAAACTTTAGTTTCGTTTGATGTAACGTCATTTTCCAGAAACTATGAAATATTTAGAAGACTTGCTCCATAAGAATAACATTGAACCTTCAAAAGTAAAAGAATACATGAGATTGACAACTCTGTGCATCACGCAAAATTGTTTCCAAGTAGGACAAAAATTCTTTGAACAGAAACAAGGCACAACAATAGGTAACTGCCTATCTCCTTTCATAGCTAATTTATTCATGAGTCAATTTGAAGTAGAATTTAGAAATAACGCTAAATATTTCCCAAGAGGATCAGGTACGTAAATGACAATTCTTGCGATTTTTGATACACGGAAATGCGAATTAGACATGTTCGTCAATCAGTTAAATTTGAAATGTCCGACTATTAAATTCACGGTGGAAAAGAAAAACAATGATAGGATACCATTTTTAGATACATTAGTAATTAGAAATAAACATAAAATAGAAATCGACATTTTCCGGAAAGAAACCAATGTCAATAAATTCATCATCGCGGATTTAAATAATAGTTTTCAACATAAAACAGCTTCTTTTAATTCCTTAGTCAATCGGTTACTAAATTTTCCATTAACAAAAGAGAGATATCAAATAGAACTAGATTTCATTAAAAATATCGCGAAGTATAATGGCTTTGACGTAGAAATAATAATTAAATTAATTAGAAAACCTAAATTAAAAAAGACTACCCAGCCATAAGATTGATATCTCAGTGTAACCAGGAGAAAAAGTACATGCCATACCATCCTATCACGAAAAACATAATTAATAGAGTTGTTAAAGAACGAGGCCCCCAAGTTGCCTTTCGGTCCGAAAATACCATCAAAAGTCTCCTAGGAAATATAAAAGATAAAGTTAATTTGAATTTGAAATCAGGTACATACGAAATTAATTGCGATGATTGTAATTTGGAATATATTGGCCAAACGAAACGATCAATAATAACTAGGTTTGAAGAACACAGATCATATATTAAATTCAATAGACCAGAAAAATCTAACGTTGCCAATCATTCTTTAAATACACAACACAATATGTCGATTAAAGGGTTAAAACTTGTCAAAGCCATTAATAATCCTCGAGATAAAGAAAATAAAGAAAAAACCATTAATGTAGATAAGGGTCCAATTCCCTACAGTTGTCTCTTTTCATTCTTAGAAAAGAGGTAGATACGAGGAATGTGTGCGAAGAGTGAATAAACACATATGGTAGCCGTTTTCTTAAGAGAGGTAATTTTGTCGTAATTTTTAGTCGATATGTATTTATTTTAAAGTCAGTGTATACGTGGACGCCGTGTAAAGTTGTTGCGTTACTATATGTGTTAGCTTTACTGTGCCCCATGTGCGACACTTTGATTTACCTACTGATGATGACAACCTAGTTGTCGAAATACGTATTTAGGATACGATTAGTAATTGCGGTAAGGGGTTATATACATTTTTTGAAACAATAATGTTGATATGAAAAGAAAAATAAATCAATTTTTTATTTTATTTCTTTATTTATTACATAGAATGGAGTCGGCGTCAAATATTATTATTTACGAGACGAATTGGTGTCCCATCGACTATATTCGCCAGATTCGATCCTCTGTGGCTTCTTTTTTTTTCCAAAATTGAAATAATGACTGTTCATTGCACAAATGAAAAGGTCATTGCCGAAACGGAGACCTATTTTGCAGAGTACGACAAATTTTATTATTTGGATGGCTTAAAAAAGCTGGAACATCGCTGGATTAAGTGTATAGAGTTAAAGGAGATAATGTCGAGAAATAAATTCACTAAATGCAAAACACTTGCGTTGTATTTCTTTACACAGGTATTTATCATACGATCCTCGTATATTTTAATCTATATATGTAACCGGGTTAATTTTCGTTCAATAAAACGAGTTCAGTACTAATTGAAACTCTTCTACCTACGTAAATGGATTAGAAGTTTAAATTGGAATTAAAGGTCACTATTTCTAAGGTCTAAAAGAACGGGACCCTTCGATTTTGAACCAGGAAGTTATAAACTAATTCAGTTAAAACGTATCGTAAAGGAATGTCAATAGCTTAGAAAAGTATAAACCCTAATGAATAATATGAATTACGCCACTATTTTTACTCGTATTGAATTGACAGAAAATGGTTGAAAATATACACTGACTGGAAAAAAAACGGTTACATTACAAATTTCACGAAACTTTCTATAGGAATCTAAATTTTGTTGAAGCGCTGCACATTCCCAATAAGATATACACGGAATGAAGAGAAAATGGACAATGTAAAAACAAAAATTAATTTAATATTAGAAATATAACAGAAACAGTGAAAAATTTTACTTAAACATACTAAAATTTCAAAAATAGCAGATTACACTGTTCAGTCGTGTTAGCATCGAATTTACCAAATTTGTAAAGCAAATTTGGAGAATTGCTTCGAATTCTTCTAAAAGGGATCATTGTAGCTCTTACAAAGTTGTTGGCATTGCTAGACGACGACGAATAGGCTTCTTGAGTTCATTCTAAAGGTGGATTCAGATTTGGACTGCATGCTGACCAATCGAGTCTATGAATTCAAACTTCATTGAGGACTGAGTACCTCGACGACTCTTCCAATCTGTGGTCTGCGTTGTTATGCATTAAAACAAAGTCACCTTCAGTAACATGAGAAAATTTAAGAACAGCTTCTTGCGGAATATCTTCCACGTACCTGTGAGCGTTTAAAGCAGCATTTTCTACAAATATGAGCTCTTTACGTGCTTCTGCCGAAGTACCTGTCCATATCATAACAGAACCACCATGAAAAGACATCCGTTCAGGGATGGTACAATCGGCGTATCGCTCATTTCGTCTTCTCCACACTCTTTCTCGACCATCAGGTGATCGTAGACAAAAGCGCATTTATTCGTAAATAGAACTTTATTCCATCACTGAAGAATCCATGGCATATAATCGTGCAAACTGAAGACGTGCTCTTCCATGTTTTGGTAACAATTGTGGTCCTGCAGCCAGTTTTCGTGAAATCAGACTACGTTCCTCAAGTCTTCGCCTAATCGGTGTAATTGTCCTTTCACTTATATCAACCCGCCGCAGTGTTTGCAAACGATGTAGAATTTGAACTGCTGTTATTCTGCCATCTTTTACTGCATTCAACACGATTAAAACGATCATAAACTGCACTTGTTCTTCGACTTCCAGATCCTGCTCGTCTTTCGAATGTGCCGGTCTCTATAAACCGTTTCCAAGTATCCTGAACGGTAGTGCGGGGTATTTCTAAAGTACGGGACACAAATAACTGACTACGACCAGCTACAATTAATGCAATAATTTGTCCAGCGTTTCCACTAGTTAACGGCGTGGAAATTATTGTTGATTGTCAAACTGGAGTCAATAAGCAACGGAGTATTAAGCCTATTTGGATTTTTCTATAAATAAAAACTAAGCAACGCAGAATAGTTTATTAGGTTAGTTAAGGCTATTTTCGACACCCTATAGGAAGAGATACCACGAGCTTTTGCGATAAAAAATACAACCAAGGGGTCAATAATAATGAAAAAGATAGCGGAACTTACCAAGTGGAATTTTTGGGATTCTGTTGCAGCTGTCGTTAAATTAATCAACTAAAAACGGAAACTTAATTAGATAATTAGCACGGCGCCACATTCACCCTTAAAAGTGCTTATTTTTTTTCCCAAAAATTTCAAAACGACAAAACTACAAATTTACAATAAAAAAAAACGTCGTCTAATTGAATTAACACTTGCAGCTTACAATCTTGATATCGCCAAAGTGTGCAGAAGGTCACGCGCAATCCTTTTCCACCCTACTTCAAAAATTCTATCATACAATGTCGGTAACGCAGCAATACCTTATTAACATCACAAGTATACGGGGACTAATCGATAAAATATTGTAACAACACTAATAACACGATTGAACGATTTTTAAAAAACAATAAGCAGAAAACGGACAAAAAATCGAACTCGGGTGTTAGGTATAGGTATAGGTTAACCTGCGAGTGTAATATATTTTACATAGGAAGAACTTTACGGAAGGACCTTTGCCCAGCGCGTGTTTGAGCATCAAAGAAGTTACATAGTTAAAAAATCGGATTCTACCTATGCTTGTTGTATAGAACATAACCACAATTTCAATACTAACTTTCAAATACTCCACATTCGAGATAAAAGTAAAGAACTTGATTTGTTAGAACAGTTAGAAATTTCTAGATATAAAAAATTAGACTTAGCTTTAAACGATCAAACTGAGCTATTTAACTCCCCGCTACTGTCATTAAACTAGTAATCTATTTCGTTAAGTATATAATAACGTGTACTACTGTAAATTTACCGGAGTACCACAAGGATCCGTTCTCGGACCGCTCCTGTATAACATATACACTTCGGATATTCCCACAATAGAAAAATGTAATATCGCACAATACGCAGACGACACCGCTATATACATAAGCAGCAGACGAACATCGTACATACACAAGCAGTTACAAAACAATCTAGTCCTCCTAAAGGACTGGTACGACAAATGCAAAATTAAAATTAACCCATTAAAAACCGCGGCAATTTACTTCCAACACAGAAAACGACACAAAAGGCCGGACGAAGTCAAACTCGAAGGTCACACAATACACTGGCAGGAAAAAGTTAAATATCTCGGGGTCACAATGGACTCACAACTAACATGCACGGCACATATTAAAGAAATAAAACGAAAAATAGGGTTCACAACACACGCACTGTACCCGATACTAAACGGCAAAAGCAAACTAACACTGGAAAATAAAATATTAATAATAAAAACGATAATACTCGCGGGCGCAACATATGCCGGAGAAATATGGCATCAAGCCAGCGAAAAGCAAAGACAATCGGTACAAGGGAAAATAAACAAGGTTATTAGACTCGCGATAAATGCACCGCGATACATGACAAACGCGCAGATATATAAAGAGACGAAACTCGAAACACTGGAAACAATAATATGCAAACGAACACTAAAAACAATAGAAACAATAAAGTCACACGAAAACCCCACAATAAGGAAAATAATAAACCCAAAACGGAGACTAATTAAAAAAGACGGACTTAAACAAATTAAAAGACGCGCAGAGGATAACGATATACAATTAGCCGCGAAAAAAATCAAAAATTAACAGATAAACAGAGGTCAACACAAACACACAAAAATGTAGCAAAACACACAGCATTCCATAAAGGATAAACAATCGTAACACACAAACACACAACTACACACAATAACACAAAACATACACAACCCCGGGTAATGAAACTGGAGTGGAAATGGAGGCAACTCCGACCACCAAACAAAATCAAAAGGAAAAGGAAATGCGTTAAAACAACGTTGTACTGGAAGTCTACGATCAAATTTTGTTATGGAGTTTCGTTATGGAATTTCAACAATCAATTATTTTTAATATGTAGGTGACTTTTGTAAAAAAGGTCGTTATGTTAAAATTGAAATGTGGAGTATATTTTGCATTAGACTAACAGTTTAAACTCTTGTGTAGACAAAAAAAAACGAAATTTCAGGGTAGTAAATATCTTCTGATGACCGATTTCTTTTCCGGTCAGTGTATATTATACATAGATCAAGTAATAGTCGGAAGTGAGTATCCTTTTAAATTCGATATTTTGAACTGTTTCAGCTTGAATAAATCGGAATCTACTTTAACCTACCATTGAAAGAGCCCCTTTACCCAGAACAAACTTCGTGTCTGTGCATATGTAGACGTTAATACATACGCTTAGTGCTCAGGACCTGAGAAATTCTCCTTGAAGCGTTTGTATAATTGTACGTGTGGAAGTTCGAACGTGCTGTTATGTCTAATAGATGTGTTGACGTGATTCTAACTTCGATAGACGTGTTTTTAAGTAATTATTTGTAAGAAAAACAAAACTAGCAAATTACTATTACTCATTAGCCTCCATTATGAATTGAATGTTATATAAATATAAAACAACAGGCACGATTATCGCCACAATAAAAAATCTAAATGACTAACTTACATATACACGAGGATGGTTCGATAGAAACATATTTAAAGGGTGTAAAGCTATTTTTATTTAATGAATTTAAAACAAATCTCCGTCGATGCACTAATTTATTGATTTACAGTTGGTAAATATTTTGTGTCGGTTTATGTAACCATTCTCCGACAAAAAAATTTAAAATTTAAATTTAAAAAAATTGTGATGCTTTTAGCGATTGTTTTAATATTCCGTGCGCATGAAAATCGCACGAAAGCAAGTCGGGAACGAGAGGTGGCTACTGCAAGACCTCGTAATACATAAGAAATAATAGATCTTGGACAGTTTGGACTACATGGAGGTTAGCATTATAATGTAAAAGCATGACATCTTTTGTGAGGTTTCCGGAACGTTTATTCTTGACGTTGCCACGTAAACAGTTTAAAGTATATTGCATATCGTTTAGCATTGATGTTGACACCAGATTCTTTCAAAATTTATGAGTCGTACCATTTGGTAATCGAAAAATATGATCTATTATAATATATAGGTTTGTTTCAGTCTTTACTTCATGAAATTCTATTATAACTATTATTCAGATAAAATCAAACAAATTTTAATGAATTTCACTCCTTTTTACTTAACAAAGTTAGATCGTTTCACTCACACAGGAACTTCGTCAGACATATAACTAACTTATGGACATATCTTTGCATAAACATACCCTAACACACACATGTTTTGGATAGTTGAAGGAATGGGTAGTCTTTATTACTTAAATTTTTATGAACAAAAACTTGCACAAAAATATTGAACTACGGTTTATACAAGACAATTCATAATGTGATAAAAGTAAGGATCTACATTAAGTTAAAGAGAGGTACACTTTGGAAAAGTACAATATGTCATAATCTGAATTATAAACAAAGGAACGTTGACCTTAAAGTTTTTATTTAATATTTACATAAGAAATTGGATTATTTAAAATGCATTAAAGTGAAAGTAGCAATGTATACATCTACGATGAATAAGTAACTAAAAATTGATATAAAGAAATGTGGACTGGGAAGTAAGTTAATTAATTAAATTATGCAGTAAATTAAATGTGAATTAAATAAAAGAATAATATATATTTGAACAATACAGATTATCTTTGGGTTGCGAGCATGTCGCGATCGGACACGTGGAAAGCACGTGGAACAGCACATGTCAAGTTTTGGCGATGTGTATCTTATAAGCGTTGGAAACAGACGAAGGAGCTTATGGAGAAGAAAACATTGGTTTGGAAATGGGTAGGTTCTTGGTTTCGGAGAGGGGGATGAAGCTGACGATGTTTTGAACTAAGAACTAATTAAAAGCGCGAGCTAAGATTTTCATTTTAAATACTCTATTTCATTTTATTACCAGCAAATGTGAGTACCTTTTAAAATCACTTACATTCAATACTATCTAGCCCATAAAGGATTACAAACCAATGTTATCAGTGAGCGGTGGGTCAACAACAACATTTACAGTGTTTATTTTAAAAATTTAAAAATCAAGCAGTCATATTGAACGATAAAAGTGCATTCCAAATTTTCGAAGAGAGCTGTGACATCTGTCAGTCACACATTCATTATAACATTTTCAACGATTTATTTCTAAATTTTGTTATTGAAATGGATAATGGCGAATGTGTGGATGCGATTCAAGCATATTTTGAATGCGGAACAAATTCTGCAGCTGCTTTGCTACTTTATGGAAATCGTTTTCCTGGCAGACTGCGTCCAAGTGCTGATAAGTTTGGAAGGCTCGTGCGAAATTTACGAAATTTTGGATCATTCAAAAAACCGAAAATAAACGCACGTGTAATTCAAGATCAAAATTTAGAATTAAGTGTCTTGCTCTATGTGGAAGAAAACCCTAATACGTCTACGCGAGAAATTGCTCACTACATGCAGGTATCACATTCTACAGTTCAGTACATTCTGAAGAAGCACAAGTTCTTTCCTTATAAACCACGGAAGGTGCATGCTATCGGTTAAAACGACCCTCAACGAAGGGTTCAATTCTGCACGGTTTTCATGAATAAACTAAGGGAAGATCCAATTTTTTATCGTCGTGTGTTGTGGTCAGATGAATGCACTTTTGGGAAAAATGGTGTATTCAACAGAAATAATCATCGCCATTGGAGCACTGAAAATAACCATGTTGTGATGCAACACAATTTTCAAAATCGGTTCAGTGTAAATGTATGGTGTGGCATTTTAGGCGATAGAGTAGTAGGGCCTTTTTTTGTGGAGGGTAATCTAAATCAAGAAAAGTATAATAATTTGTTACGCATTGAATTAGGCGATTATTTAGATGAGTTGCCACTTGCTGAGTTAAACAGGGTGGTGTGCCAACAGGACGGTGCCACACCCCATAATGCACGAATGAATACTGATTTTTTAAATAATTATTTTGGCGTCAGATGGATGGGCACTTACGGACCTATTCGATGGCCTGCTAGATCGCCAGATCTGAATCCACTGGATTTCTTTCTGTGGTCTTACATTCAAGATCATGTCTATTTGACTCCACCTGATACCAGAGATGATTTAGTAAGAAGGATAGTACAAGTATGTCATGAAATACCACCAAATCTTATATTAAACGCAGCAGTTGGAGTTAATAGAAGGTGTCAAATGTGTCTGGAACAAAATGGGGCCAATTTCGAACATTTGATTCATTAAAATATATGATAGCTTGATTTCTGTAAATTTCGTAGTTTTTTTTTAATAATAATAAATTTGTCACTCAATTTAATGGAGGTGTTTTCAGGAAATAAATAACTCTGAAACCAGTCCAAGGCCAAACCTCTGATGCCATATCAAGCTAATTTTTCTAATAAAATTTTGTGATTTACTAAATCAAATGCTTTGCTTAAGTCTACAAATACACCCACACATGTCCGTCCTGTCTCTAAATTGTTGTACACATCATCCAAGAATGCTGTTACTGCGGATATAGTTGAACGTCCTTTGCGGAAACCAAACTGTCTTTCATTCAAAATATTATTTTGCTCTAGGAATTTTGTCAATCTAATAGCTACTATTTTTTCTATAATTTTGGAAAATACGCTCAATAAAGAAATAGGTCTATAGTTACTTGCAAGGTGTGTGGATCCAGATTTGAAAACCGGAATAAGTCTCCCAACTTTTAAGTCACTAATAAATGAACCCTTACTGAAGCAGTTATCTATTATAACCGCTAGTGGAATAATAATTCCATCTAAACACCTCTTTATGAGAACCGTGCTAATACCATCCGGTCCCGATGAATATGTATTATTAAGTCCAGCCACAACCTTTCGAATCTCATCTTCATCAGTTGGAAACAAGAAAAATGTTTTATCATTTTGTTTAATATGAGATAAGTCTATCGTTATTCTATTCTCATCAATTAAATTAGTTGTAACTGAATCGAAATACTCACGAAAACAATTAGCTACACCCAGCGGATCTCTACATTCCTCCTTGCCATTTACAGACAAAATAATGTCGTTCTTCTTTACTACTAGTCCCGTACTTCATACGGAAATCTTGCCAGTACTAAGACCCATAGGTGTTGAAATGTTTGCTAATTACGCTGGTTTACAAATTTAAAAAAATGTACATTTGGTGAAACCATATTTTTCTTATGCACTTTGGGTCACTAAACTCGAAAGTCGCATTAAAAAATTTGGATAGGTGTCGAGAGATTTTTAATTTTTTGTGTTGTTATATTTTGGAGGTAGTTTGACTTTTGGATCATATCTCGAGGTAGACCTATCTGGTCCTAATCGATATCAAATTAAGAATAATATAATTTCTTACGAATATCGTTATTTTCCAATCGCTTCAATAGTTTCAGTGCAATGGGCCAAAATATGAGAAAAAAGTCGCTTTCTAAGACCAAAATGAAAATCTAAAATTCAATCTATTAGCGGGGAAAATAAAAATCGTGGAAACATGCTCAGAGTCGCACTTTGTATTTGGAACTTACACTTTTATGAAGAGAATAAGGTATTTATGAACAAAATCTATGAATAAATACCGAGGCTATGAGTATTAATGTGACAGTACCGAAATTCCACTTTTTAATCATTGATTGACGAAGGAGATATTTGTTGAAACGATATGAAATTAGTACTAAACTTCTAGTTTCAAAAATGTTATTGTAAATACACTACAATATTGTTTCACCGTATAAACCAGTTTATTTGGTTATTAAATGTGTTCTTCATAGCTTTTCCTGAAATTTTCTTTTTTGACTGTCCCTCGTACTATTTAGAATAATACATTTTTTCATTTTTTTCATTTAATATCTAAACATTCTTTTATTTTAGTTCAATTTTAATATTTATTTGACTTTCCCTTGTATTATTACGGGAAATAAAGTATTTGTACATAAATACGTACACAGACGTATACTGGTTTTTGTGGTTTATAATGTTCCTTTTGAAGCTGTTCAATATTTGTTATGTTTCTGTATAATCTCGGTTCGTTATATACATAGGATGTTGTTTAGTAATGGTGTGGTATATTTGGTTGACCAAAGATAAGGGAGTAATTAATTTGCAAACCACGTGCTTCCACGCCGAAGTCATATTTTTTGAAATACCACGAGATACAAGTATACGTGTGGTTATCGACTTTTGTTTATCTATATAACAATAATAACATTATCGAGAATTTGTAATAATAATCGTGTCAATGAAACGTAATATAAAGCAA
Organism: Melolontha melolontha; assembly: GCA_935421215.2. Classification (NCBI taxonomy): domain Eukaryota; kingdom Metazoa; phylum Arthropoda; class Insecta; order Coleoptera; family Scarabaeidae; genus Melolontha; species Melolontha melolontha. The sequence goes on along the minus strand of OW285239.1, from coordinate 5,567,460 downwards.
ATCAAAAAGGGCATAATACAGGGTGTCCAGAAACTCTCCTGACAAACGAAGACCGGAGATTCCTCTGATAATTTTAAGACAATTAAACCCAAATTCACCTAGTCCGAAAATGCTTCCTAAGGGAGCTAGAGTTCTTTGAAGATGCGCCTTGTATTTATTTTTTTTTAAATTCCTCCAGAACGCTTCTATTTAGAAAAACAAAAACTGGTATGCTTATTTATCCTCCAGAGATGAATCGATTCCATCAATTGCGAATTTCTAGTACCGGTCATAGGCGTCCGTTTTGGGTAGGTCAACCGTTATTTTAAGGCATAACTTTTTTGTCTTTAACTTTTAAGCATTTGTGACACTAGATTATTAAATTTTCAGGTATTCCAGTACTAAAATGTACTCTTACTTTAAGTCGGTAGGATACACCGTTTTCTAGAAAAATCGATTTATAAATTTTTCGTTTTTTCTTCATTAAAGTTCAATTTATTATGTACCTACTTATTTTTAGCGACGAAGTTGGATTTGACTATCAAGGCATGGATGAAAATCAATTTAATAAATTAAAAACAAATTATTTATTACAATGGAACGAAACTAACAAAAAAAGAACAAGTATCAAAGGTAGATTGTTACAAAAGTTGCTCGATGTAATGACCATTAGTCTCTATGCATAAGTTTACCCTTTTGCTTAGAGAACGCCGAATTCTTGCAAAAATTCCAAAGTTATTTCTAAATTCGTTGCAAGCATCTTGTATCCTTAGCCAGAGTTGTGCGCGATTTTGTATCGGAACGGAATAAACAAATGCTTTTATGTATCCCCAAACACAATAATCGCAAGGATTCAAATCCGGCGACCTTGCTGGCCAAGCAACTGGACCACCTCTTCCAATCCAATGGTCTTCGTGGTTATTATCTAGAAAGTCTCGTACATTCCTGTTAAAGTGGGCCGGACAGCCGTCCTGTAGAAACCATAAGTTTTGCCGAATATTTAAACGCACCTCATCTAACAAATCAGGTAAAATATTTTGCAGGAAATGTAAGTAATCAGCACCATTTAAACGAGCAGGTAATTCCACAGGTCCAAGAAGATAATCGTCAACTACTCCTATCCAGACGCTTATGCTAAACCTATGCTGATGCTTAAATTCTTGAACAACGTGGGGATTGTCACCAACGTACGAATAATAATGTGCATTATGTACATTAAAAATTCCATTTTTTGAGAATGTAGCTTCGTCACCAAACAAAATGTTCCTGAAGAAATCTTCATCTTGATTTTTCTGATTTTGTAACCATCTAGCAAATTCTACGCGAGCAGGAAAATCTCCTTCTAGCAGTGCTTGCACGTTTGTAAAATGAAATGGATATAAATTTTCTTTGTGTAAGATATTTCCTACGGAAGATTTTGAAATTGTGGGGTTCATGGCAGATAGTCTTCGAACGCTAATTTCTGGATTTTCATCAACTTCCACTAAAATAACATCTTCATGTTCTGCTGTTACATCATTATATCTCCCTGTTTCATTATTTTTTGGGACCACTGAACCTGTTTCTCTTAATCGTTGATGAAGGGCTGTAAATGTTGAGTGAGTGGGATGCTGACGATTGGGAAATTTTTCAGCGTATCTACGTTGCGCCGCTCGAGCGTTACACCTCATTTCGCCATACACTAAATGCATATCGGCGTATTCCTCATTAGTAAAAACCATTTTTTTTTAAATAGAAATCGTTGTGTTTGAATAACACAAAGTAAAAAATGAAAAGATAAACTTCGCGAACTGACAACAATTTGACAATGAAAAACGTAGGTTTTACTTCTGTTGGCAGTTCAGAGCTAACTATTGCAAAAAAAAAAATTGAACTTTAATGAAGAAAAAACAAAAAATTTACAAATCGATTTTTCTAGAAAACGGTGTATCCTACCAACTTAAAGTACGAGTACATTTTAGTACTGGAATACCTGAAAATTTAATAATCTAGTGTCACAAATGCTTAAAAGTTAAAGACAAAAAAGTTATGCCTTAAAATAACCGTTGACCTACTCAAAACGGACGCCTATGACCGGTACTAGAAATTCGCAATTGATGGAATCGATTCATCTCTGGAGGATAAATAAGCATACCAGTTTTTGTTTGTCTAAATAGAAGCGTTCTGGAGGAATTTAAAAAAAAATAAATACAAGGCGCCATCTTCAAAGAACTCTAGCTCCCTTAGGAAGCATTTTCGGACTAGGTGAATTTGGGTTTAATTGTCTTAAAATTATCTGAGGAAACTCCGGTCTTCGTTTCCACCGGATTCTCATTATTAGCAATATATCACCTATAACTCTTGAGTCTTTTAACAATCGTCAACAGGTTGATGTAATTCATATCGACTTTAGTAAAGCTTTTGGCACAATAAGTCATTCCCGACTCATTTATAAATTATTGTAGATAGTTCTTTCTTCTAATATTATGAAGTTTCTTGAATCGCACTTTGATAAAAGGTTTTGCTACGTTTACTGTATAATTTATATCCGTCTCTTGAAGGACCAAATGTGGGCTTGTTAAGGGGTACGTATAAGTTGTTTTCGCTCGCTAGTTATTTATTTTGGTTGGTGGCAGTTATAATTAAACTTGTGTGTCTTCTGAATATTTTATTTATTTAACCAAAAGACACTGAAACCTAATTGATTAAGGTAATTTCACAAACGAAACACTTACTGTTAACTTAAAACTTAAATTCTTTACTGTTATATAAGACTGTATGTCTCTTGTTGTTAATATGATACTGTTGAGCCTTTTGTTACTAGTATGAGACTTTGATGGATACTGTTTGATACGAATGTTATGAAGAGACTGTTCTGTACTGCTGTTGAGTTCATACTGTTCTATTTTGTACTGACTTACAAGTGTAGATAAAAATATATTGCTACCCCTACGAACTATGACATAATTAAAATCCGCGTGCAGTTATATATTGTATTGTTTTACGTCATAACAGGGAATTTTTCTGTGCGATTAATTCGTAGAAATAGTACCTACGGGAAATAATATCAAGGTTTACGATAGGGTCTTATAATTCTTATTAATAAATAAATATCTACAATAAAATATCATTACTAATTAAGTATCGGTCGTGGAATTAAATTTCGTCGCAATTCTATTTATTATTTGCAGTTATCTTGTATATTCTTTTGTTAGCAAATTTATGATTATTTTCGTTGGTACTGATTTTGTATCTATGTATGGAAAGTATTTCGCTTCAAGAAAAGCAATTTGTTGTTAAATGTCATCATATTGGTCAGTCAATTAGACAAATTATACAATTAAAACATAGTTTTATTGTTGATTTACTAATAATTCTAATCATAAGTCATCCATATTAATAATAAATATTCAAACCCAAAAAGATAAATATAAAACAAATGACCAAGAAAGTTAATTTCTCGGGTTTACTTGAGAAATTGGAAAGAGCTACTATCGTACAATTAAATTATTTTGGAAACTTTTAATTTATTCAGCTGATCTATTATATTATTCTCTTCATGATCCAATCAATTTAGTAATCATATGCGAAGATAAGTTTAAAATTTGAAAGAAATTCACGAACAATATAATTAACTACTGTTGTTAAAGCATATAATTTCAATAGGGATTGAGTCAGCTTAGCATTATCCCGTGGCTTTAATGAATTTAGATCTAATTCCATCCTTTAGGGCATGAGTACAGAAAGTGGATGATAACCTGAATGTTTATTATTCAACAGGTCAAAGCGATCTGCTTAGAACTCACGATGGCAACGTTAACATGTTCTATCATTAAACACTTCTCCATAAGCTTCATTAATTATTTTCATTGTCTCGGAATTTTTAATGCATTTTTAATAATAAGCAACATCCATATATCTGGGGTAAATTCGTTGAGATAATTCATCTCTGACATAATTTTATTTATTAATTGTAATTGAGCGCATTCTGGCGTGAACATTTTTGTGTTTAAAACAAGAAGATTATTGATGCGTTAAACGTTGTGCAACGTGTATTTGATAAATGAAATTTTGGAAAAAGTTAATGCAAATTGTTTAAGCGTTAATCAACATAATCGATTGTAGAAAATATACAGAACTTTTAGATATATCTAAAAATGTATTTCGTAGGTACGTTGAGGAAGCTTTTAGAAAATAATACCAGATGCCGTAATTGAAAGTTTGTTGAATATGATTTAGTAAAAATTGAAATTTTATAGGTTAAGTAGTATGACAGGTCAAAAGTAAACCAACTAATTCCATTTGTACATTGCTTTAAATAATTTGTCTTGTGATAAAATGGAATTTTCTCGTGAAAAATGCCCAATAATGATTTCGTACGATTTTCTGTGTTAGTTGACTTAATATACACTCAGGGACAAAATAACCCGGACACTTGTTTTATGTCAGAAATTGTTAATTAAAGATCTAGTATGTTATAAAATTTAATGGTAAAGTATTTTAAATGATAGAAAAAACGCATTTCAAGCAAAGGTTCATGTAATTAATCATAAATACAGTATTAATAAAAAAAAACTTTTCGTCAAAACGGAAATGGCGTAAACCCAGTAACATCATTTTTCAGCTGTGGCTTGGATGTTTTGTGATTGTAACATTGAAATCACATTTTTAGTAACGCGTGTTACTCCCTCGGCATTGGATAACTGCATCCATACGTCTTGGCATGCCTTCAATCAGGATAGAAATGGCTTCTTGGGGAATGTTTTCCCATTCTTCTAGAAGTGCTTCTCTTAACTCCTGTAAGTTTTCCGATGGTCTCTGCCGCCTCCTAATACGCCGTCCCAACATGTCCAACACGTGCTCAATGGGATTAACGTCAGGACTCCTTGCTGGCCATGGCAAAACGCGAATCCCCACTTCTTGCAGATAATTTGTGGTAACGCGAGCGGCGTGTGGGCGCGCATTGTCGTGCATTAGAAGAAAATCATTGCCTATATATGGACCAAATGGCACCACATGATTCGCCAAACATTCATTTATGTACCTATCAGCTGTTAGATTTCCGTCTACGAAAACCAACTCCGTACGAGCGTTCATACATACTCCTGCCCAAACCATCACTCCACCATCTCCAAATGGCGATCTCTCAGAAATACAACACTGCGAATATCGTTCCCCTATCCTTCTCCAAACTTTTTCACGTCCATCAGGTGAGCGTAAATTGAAACGGGATTCGTCTGTAAACAGAACACAGCTCCACTGTTCATTTCTCCAGGCTCTATGATTGTGTGCAAAGCGCAATCTTTCGACGCGATGCATCCTTAGTAATCTGGGACCGGTTGCAGGTTTAGCTGACATTAGTCCACTTGCTTTCAACCTTCTTCTAACTGTTTTGGCCGATATTGGACGTCCATGCATGTTAAAAAACCGTTGGGCTATCATCGTAGATGGCAGGTTGCGCTCCTTAAGAACTGACAACACCATGCGCCTGTCTTCATTTTACGTTGTGCATCGCGGACGACCCGAACCTGGTCTCCTGGTGTATTCTTGCGTCCCTCTAAATCGTTTTAAGGCATCATGAATGGTAGTTCTAGCCATATTCATGACATATGCGATGTAACGCACACTGCGTCCATCATTATGTAAAGCAACGGCTGCAGCAATATCTTCGGGTCTCATTGTGTAATAAGATAAATTGTGACTACCGTCTTACACTCAAAACACTGATAACACGTGAAAACTAAACAAATAGTGATAATAAGGAATAAAAAGGTAGACACAAATTCTGCAGTGACTGTGACTTTCGACGATTAAATGGCGTATCTCATAACAATGGCTTGTTTACACGTATCCATGGTAACAAAATTATCACAAATTGATGCATTTAAAATTGCATTATCTACAAAAACTCTGACATCTCATTTTTCTTTTTATAAAATAAATGTCCGGTTTTTTTTGTCACTCAGTGTATATCTAATTTACCTAATTATTGAAAAGAAAGAATTATAAAATGGCGCAATTGACTGGTTTTCAGAATTCAAGCGTGAACGTTGAAATCTTGCAATGAATTTCATAAAGGTTGTTTCTCAACCTCTCTTGTAGCAATAAACATAACATCGATGCCGTAAGAGAAATGATACAGATGGACCGCCATGGGATAAATCGTGAGATTAAGACATTCGCATGCATTACATGAAACAATATTGCGTTAACTTCAATGTACTGCGAAAACCAGAAATAATTAGTATTAGAGGTACTGATTTAAAGCCAATTACCTAATATTTACATGAAAGAAGGCAAAACGTGGTTGATAACAATAATGGCATGGGTTCTAACTTGTTTAAAATAGCAAGTGGAGTGCCTCAAGGCTCTGTATTGGGACCTATCTTTTTCTATTATTTACATAAATGACTTGGTCGCTCGAATTCCACATATAACAGTTTTAATCGCTGACTTTTGTTATAAAAGCTCGTAAGTAATATATTAGTGACCAAATAACTAACACGTTATTGGTTTTTAACAGTTGGTATAATGAAACTAAATTAATACATAACTTTGAAGAGACTAAGTCAATGTTATTCACATTCTTCAAAAAGGAATCGATTGTGGCTAGGTACCATGATTTTTTTTTGGAAGCAAATGTTTCTTGGGTTGCAGGTTGATTTCTAATTAAATTGTAAACATCGCACTGAACATCTAGCCAGTAAATTGCATGATGTAGTTGTGCTCTACAAATAATACAATACTCTGTAAAAGAAAACTAATTTATCAGCATATCTCAGCGGGTGTTTAAGGTATGAAGCAATATCCTGGGGAATACCTGTGGAAGCGTCTAGAAATTTCATACTGCAAAAATCTTGCATCAGAAGTATTTTTGGAATGAGAAACAGTGAGTCATGTTGCGAAATATTTTGAAAATCCTAAAAGATCTATATGCGTTGTGTTTGTGAAAAAATCTTTGACCTCTTGAAAGAATAACAGTTACATCAATCGTATGCCACCAGAGGAGTGAAATGCAATTTTTTTGTTCTGATTCAGTTAGAAACACAGTAGGCAATAACACAACTAGTTGAGATGTACCGTGATATCATAAAGTTTCTAGGACGAAGATGGCTTTGTAATATAAATTGTATGTCTGAACTTAAGTTAGGAACTATAACTCTGTTTTGTAAATTATTTTGACAGTGACATTATCTGTCATCCATTAATGTGTTAGAATTGCTGAAAGCAAGTTTGAACGTCGAGTTTGAAACATAGCACATTCGAGTAAATTCAAATATGGTTTACAATATAGTGCAAAAAGCGTACATGATTGAAGCCTATTTTCGGAGTGGAGTGCGAATTGATGGAATTTGGGTGTACAGTCAACGTGCATGTTTGGATGATTTTAGAGAGCACTTTCCAGAGTTAGCTGTAATTCCCAAAGATTTTTATAATTGCCTTTCCAATTGTGTTGGTGTGTTTCGTGAGACTGGTTCTGTGGGTCATAAATCACGTACTGGTAGACCAACTGTTCGTTCGGAACAAGTTATAAATGATGTTCGTCAACGTATGGTAAATGAACCCACAAAACCTTTGAAACGCCTTTCTCAAGAGATTGGACTTTCTTATGGAACATGTCAGAAAATTGTAAAGAAAAACTTACACATGCATCCGTATAAGATGCAATCACATCAGGCTATTTTGCCGGTAGACTACCCTAGACGTCGTGGGTACTGCCAGTGGTTTGCAAATAACTTAATAGAAGATGATGACCTGCTAAATTTGTCATTTTTCTCTGATGAAGCATGGTTTCATCTTTCGGGGTATGTCAATTCCCAAAATACTCGAATGTGGAGTAGTGAAAATCCTCATATTTTTATTGAATCGTTTCTCCATAATGCGAAACTTGGTGTTTGGCTAGCAGTTTCTCGCCGCAGAGTTGTTGGCCCTATTTTTTTTTAATTTCACAATTAATGCTGAGAGGTATAGAAACATTCTGAATGAATTTATTGAACAGTTGCATGATGATGAATTGCAATATGGATACTTTCAACAAGATGGTGCAACGGCACACACAACACGAGAAAATATTGCTTTTCTTCGTGAGTTTTTTGACGATCGGATCATAAGTTTACATACGGAAGTTGAGCTTCCACCACGATCACCTTGTTTGACAATTATGGACTTTTTCGTCCTTCCTCACCTAAAGAATAGAATATTTAAAACTCCTGTTGCTAATTTGCAAGATATGCAACAAAGAATTATTGACGAATGTGCATTAATAACGCCCGCAATGCTGCAAAATGCCTTTAACAGCATGAAAAGGCGTGTCACATTGGGAATTGAAAATAACGGACAACAATTTCAACATTTGCTTTAATTTTGCCTTTTTTTATTAATAAAATTTTGAATACAAGCTGAGCTTGTTATTTTATTGTATCTTTATTAAATCAAATGACATATTTATTGATGTCATGATGACACTATCAAAATAATTTTCAAAAATTAAGGTTAAGTTACCAGTATGATAATATGGATAAAGTTCAGACATATATTTTCTATTTCAATGCCATCTTGGACCCAGAAACTTTATGATATCGCGGTACAATCATTCACCATTATAAATGAAAATTCTATCATTAAAATATATAAAACAGAAGCTGATATGTTATTGGCTTCCGCACAATTTAACAATTTAAGCTTCTATCAAATGGAGGAAAGAAATGCTTACGAAATTCAGCCGAGATACTTCAAATCTCGTTTACCACATCGCAACTGGTGATGGAACTTGGATTCATTCATAGAGGCTTTAAACTAATTCTAAATCAACTGTTTCGGCGTTGCTAGATGGGCCTAAACCAACAAAAGTTCTTAATTCTTCATTGCTTCACCAACGTTTTTTTCAATTATTAACCAGGTGGCCACTAGCACATTAAGGGATTTGTAATTCTCATTGGTACGCACGAGTTTTTTGCCAGAAATTATTAATGAATTGCGTAAAACAAACCGAAGTCGTTGCATAATCCCCTGTCATGACAATGCAAGCAAGCTCTTACATAACCAGTTAAACAACTGAATATTTGAAGGTGAAAAACTTGGAGTTATTATTAGGGATCGGACACGAGAGGCTGATGACTTATCGCCCACGGGCGTACTATTGAAAATTTGTATTATTAAAAAAAATTTAAATTTATTTATATAATTCGAAAATAAACAGATGGTGATCTATAAAATACGAAATACATTATTATTTGTTAATTTTGTAGTTCAAGTTGAGTAAAGAGTATTAATATCAACTAGCAATACGTTCTCAAGGTTCTTTTGTGTAAAATTTGTTCTCTTTGAATAAAATACATACTTGTAGATAGAAAACGTCCTTTCTACATCGCAACTGGTAATCGATGCATACTGGAAATATTCTTTTATTTCAGCATATTTAGCAGTTAGATTTTGAGGCATTATCCTCATACACAATTGCCGAAATGTTATTAAATCTGGATTTCTATTAAAAACTGTGTCTAACTGTCGCCTAAGGCCGCATCCGAAGTTACTTGGAATATTTTTCAAATGATTAATAGCCAAGTCTAATGTGGTTAATTTATCATTTAATTTGAGGTTTTGATTTTAAAAATAAGTGATTAGTAGTTTTCAATAGTATGCCCGTGGGCGATGAGTCATCGGCCTCTTGTCTCCGGTCCCTAGGGATTAAATATCGTCTAGAATGCGTTCACTAATAACCCTAGATAATAAACAAACGTTCTAATGTATAAAGTAGATAATAAATATATTTGCAAACGTAAAGGGTTCTTAAAATCTAAAGAAAATATTACAAGTTTCTTTCTGGTTGTTAAGATAATAAAAAATTCGTGAAAGTCACATCAATCCCGAAACGTCTGTATACTTAACAAGTTGAACTTACTGCAAATGAGAAATTATTTTGTTATTTAAATGATTTCTCTTTACTTAATAAAAATCGTAACTGATTCTAACAATTTCCTCATATTTTGTTCTATGACTATGCCCTTGCGGTTTCATATTGTAATATATCAAGATAAAAACAAAATATAAATTAATTTAAATATTCTAACTATACAAGTCTTAATTAATTTAAATAAAATTGTAAATTAGTGTGAAAGTATTTTGTTGTGTACACAATGCATTCAATTAAATTTATGTTTTAATTAGCAAGCAGATAATTAGGTGCTAGTTCTCCCTACAATCTAGATAAACGTGAAAAGCGTTATACATATCTACTCTGTATAATCTTCGCATAGATATTGCAATGGACGGTTGCAACACAATGCGCTACTTACATAATTCGACCCGTTAACTCGCTCAGTGCACTCGCAACAGTGAGCACTTCCTGAGTAGTAAATATTACATAAAGTTTTTGTTAAAGTTTTGGATATTACTTGTAAAAATATGACAAAGCACTTTTAAAAAGACAATTATACGAGGATTTCTCTGCAAACTTTTAGAGTAAGAATGGAAAAACATAAAATAATCGGTATAAATGGCTTTGTTCCTTTTTCGAAATAGTAACCTGCAATATTTATACACCTTTGAATGCGGTCGAACCAATTCTGAAATAGCTATTTATCTAACCAGTTATGAAAGGGGCTATTTTGTGTAACAAAATGGAATACTTGCAATATTTGCAATATTATATCCTGCAAAATACATGAGTTATTCAAAAATATTTATCTAATTTTAACACATAAAGTGACACTTTTCAAAACTGTTTGATGTTAGGAAACGCTTTACTTGTCGTAACTAACAAGTGTTCATTTGAAAAGTCAATCTAGGTTACTTTGAAATTTTGATAGAATAAGACGCAAATATATTAGTATGTGTTTGTTGTTCCGTAAACGTAAATCCAAATGACATATGATAATGTCAATCACAAATATCAGTTAGTGCTTAAAATAATCGTGCGTCGATTCTGATTTAAATAAATTGCTTCTCAGTTTTAAAATGGCTTTCGCTTAGAACATAAATTCTTTTTAGTCCAGGCTTATTTTCGAAGTGGTAATAAAATTGATGGTTATGGGTTTATTCAGTTCAAGAATGCATGGTAGAATTTCAAGTTGAGTTACCACATTTTGTAATAGATTATATACAATTTAAGAATACTTTGGAGAGAACTTTAAAACTTTTTCTGAAACTGGTAGTCTCTTAAGAAAATCAGGCAGCGGAGAAGTTAAGCAACCTACACCTCAAGTTGTCAATCGTGTTGAAGAAATAATGGAAAATCAACCACAAACATCTGTTCGACATTTGAGTCAACAAATAAACCTTTCTGTTGGTACAAATCACAAGTTATTCAAAAAATATAGGCAACTTTATCCATACCGTGTCACAGCAGTACAAGAATTGTTAGAAATTGATTACCCACGTAGACTACAGTTTTGTAATTGGTTTATAAATATGAAAAATAATGGAGAACTTTCGCAAAGAGTCATCTTTACTGATGAAGCATGGTTTTATAAATCGGGATACCTAAATTCACAAAATACAAAAATTTGGAGTAGTGAAAATCCACGTGTAATTAATGAAGAATCGCTACATCCGGAGAAAATTGGTGTTTGGGCAGCGATAAGCCAAAGGCGAATCATTGGACCAATATTTTTTCAGGGAACGTTAACTGCTCAAAGGTACCGTACGGAAATTTTACAACCATTTGTCAATCAGTTGCATGATGATGAACTACAAAATGCATATTTCCAAGAAGACGGAGCACCTTGTCACTGTACTGCAGAATCTTTGTATTATTTAAGAGAATTTTTTGATGAGCGTATAATTAGTCGAAATACTGAAATTGCCTGGCCTGCACGTTCATGCGATTTAACACGTTGCGACTTCTATTTGTGGCCTTATCTAAAAAATAACATATTTCGAACACCTATATTGAATTTGAATGATATGCTACAGAGAATCGAACAGAAATGCATGGAAATTAATAACAATCCAGTAATGTTGCAGAAATTTCGAACGGAGCATTTTAAAGTGCATTGATCTTGAGGGACAAGATTTTCAACATTTGTTATAGATTTTAATAAATACCTATTATTTGTTATTTATTTGTATGTATGAAAATATACGACTTCGTAGGTTAAGTAGTAAATTTTAATTTACGACATACTTCAAAATGTTCTCAGTAAATCACATGCTACTAGCTTGACTCTTCAAATGAACACACGTTAGTTACGTAATGAAAAATTTATTTCATCACCAGTTAATAGAGACAACATAGAAAAGAGGAACGTTTATGGCACAAACTGGTTGAATCTTCATTTTATGCATTATGACTAGAGAACGGATGCAATTTCCATAAAACGCAATCGGCAATTGGAATTGTGTATAACGTCGCTCAGTACATCCCGGCGTAATTCAATGAAGTATTTGTTTGACTTACTCGGCCACCTGGTCTCGCAGCGATAACAATGAACAACCCAGCTATTGTATTCGGAGAATATAGTGTTTTCAGTGGTGTCGTGTACGTAGATAAAATAAATAAGTTTATCGTATTTCGTAAGAGAAATAGCACGTACATTCCTTTTCTTTTCATTTAAGCAACATCTTCCAATCATTTTCACGTAAGTGTGCATAAAATTTGTTATTTAATTTCGTTTATTTGGATCTAGAATATTCTTACTTTTTCAGACAATGGAAGAGTGTCGAGAATGGCATCGTGAAACAATGGCGAGTTGGATTGAGGGCCATACTGATTGTATGTACATTGCCAGTGATTCCGAAATTTATTGTGAAGTGTGTGAAACGTTATTGAAAAATTGCAATAAATCAACCGTAAAACGTCACGTAGGATCGTTAAAGCACGAAAAAAAATTGAACCCGTTGGAATCTGACAATTTTAACGAAGAACTCTGTGAAACTTTTATGGCAGCTAATATTCCATTATTTAAATTGAACAATGCAATTTTGAAGACATTTCTGATAAAATATACTGGTCGAAATGTTCCTGATGAATCAACTTTACGCAAATATTATGTTTCTAGGTGCTATACGAGAACAGTAGAACGAATTAGAAGCCATCTTTTAAATCAATACATATGGATAAGCGCCGACGAAACGGTGGATATGTTAGGACGCTGTGTGGTAAATGTTGTAGCTGGTGTACTACATCCAACTATTCCCTATAACTCATATGTAATAGCAACAAGTGTTATAAATAGAGTTGATGCGGAAACAGTCGCTGAAACCATTAAGGAGAATATGCAAAAAATGCTTCATTCGGACTCCACGTACAAAGAAAAAATACTTTCATTTGTCAGTGATAGTGCTGCGTATATGTTAAAAACAGGCAGACTATTGAAGAAAACATATCCTAATATGCTGCATATTACTTGTGTAGCACATGCTCTCCACAGAATCTGTGAATACATCAGAGACACTTTTCCGGTAGTTGATAGACATGTATCAGCTTTTAAAAAAGTTTTCAGAAAAGCACCGTTGAGAGTAGCTCTTTTCAGGGAAAAATTTCCATATCTGTCACTGCCTCCCACTCCAGTAATAACTAGATGGGGAACATGGCTGGAAGCTACTAGTGATTATGCTGAGAATTTCGATAGTCTAAAACATTTCGTAACACGGCTAAAGGAGGATGCTAGAAGTATTGGTGAGTGCAAGGAGCTCACACAAATCCAAAATTTAAAAAATCAGTTGTAGTTTCTTCACGAACACTTTGGAAAATTGCCAAAACTAATCACTTATTTTGAAAATCGAAATCTCAAATTAAATGACGGATTAACCACATTAGATGTGGCTGCTAATAATTTGAAAAGTATTCCAAGTGACTTCGGATGTGGCCTTCGGCAAAAGTTTGAAGCAATTCTTAATAGAAATCCAGATTTAATTACATTGCAGCAATTATGTATGGAGACAATTCCACAAAATCTAACGGCTAAATAAGAAGAAGTAAAAGAATATTTCCAGTATGCACCTATAACCAGTTGCGATGTAGTAAGGACGTTTTCTATTTATAAGGATGTACTTAATTCAAAGAGAACAAAATTGACAGAAGAAAACCTTGAGAAACTATTGCTAGTCAATATTAATACTCCTTTACTCAACTTGAACGACAAAATGAACAAATTAAAATGTTCCAATGATAGAAATAAAATTAAAAACTTTAAAAATACAACTTTTCAACAAATACATATGTATTTCGTAATTTTATAGATCACCACCCGTTTGTTTTCCAATTATATAAATAAAATTAATTAATAAATATGTATTTCGTAATTTTAGATAGATAGATCCCCACCCGTATGTTTTCCAATTATATAAATAAAATTAAAAACTTCATAAATACAACTTTTCAACAAATAAATATGTATTTCGTAATTTTATAGAGCACCACCCGTTCGTTTTCCAATTATATAAATAAAATTAAATATTTTAGAAATACAGCCTTTCGCTAGTACTGCACTGGGCTTTGCGTCATGTGGTAAGCGTGTCCGTTCTCTAATTATGACACAATATGAACAATTGGTGTGGATAATTCCTGCAGACGTAGAATTCATGGCAGCCGTTCTGATTTCATAATGTAAAACGGAACTTGCATTTGAGCTTAATTCACCAAGAATATCAATGACATTCCTTTTCTTATTTTCTATAGGATTCTCTACATAACCTTCCGCTACAGTATCGGACTTTTAGCCTCCATGTTGTTTAAGCTTCAAAATATTCGCACCAGAATCTGTCAAAAAGGTAGCCGGCGACCTTCTGAAGCAGTGTCCGGTAAATAAGAAAGGATCTGGTAGTTTCACAAACTTAGCAATACTCTTCGGTAGATTACCGATTGTGTTAATACCAACTAGCTGTACGCCGCATTCACCATTATTATATTTGACGAAAAACCTATCGCCTTTAATGTTTCGTGGACGCAAAGAAATATACTTCCTAATAAGATCAAGAAAATTTTGCTCCTCAATATTCACGCGTTACTTTTGTCTTTCTAATAGGAATTTTTGTTACAAAATGAGTAAACTCGTCTAAAATATCTCCCACACAGAAAAGTTAACTTACATTTTCGACAACCACCAGCTATTCCAACGATCAACGCGACCTTCGTCATTAAATATGTTTTATCCTCAGCTTCTGTCATAAACCTTGAGACATTTTCGTTTGACAAAGTAACAGACCTTTTTAGATAAAACCTTGTATGCAACACGTTATGAAATGTTGTTTTTCCACTCAGAAGTATGTATTTCAAAATCGTACTGAAATACATTTTTAAGGTGTTGAAAAATGCTTTCCACACATTTTATTTTTGACAAACGGGAACAAAAAGCAAAAGAAATCAGTGCTATGCGTACAATGAGATATTAATAAAATTATAAGTTCTTCACCTGCAAATATTCATTTGTTTTGTAAACTAGTTGATGTACTATACACACTATACACTGACTTTGCGAAAGGTTTTGACACTATAGATCACTGTTTACTACTATCTAAGTTCAGTTTGTCCGGTTTCAATTCAGTTACTGTTAACTTAATAGCATCTTACTTAGACAATCGTTTCAGTTATGTGTTAGAATGGGTTTTACTCTAACATAATCACTCAGACGTTCCACAGGGTTCGAACCTAGATCCGCTACTTTTCAATATTTACATCACGGTACCTAAATATGTATGCACCATACAAATCCATTACTGAAGAAAATGGAACAACCGGAAATACATACTTAGATTTATAACACCTACTAATACTTAATTAGGAATGATATTTTATATTACTATTATAACGAGCCACCGAAAAAATTCATAATTGGAGTAGACTGTGAAATTTGGTTGGTACTTTAGCCACTTCCACATAATGACACATTACTTGATGATTGACAGTTTCATTTGGTTTCATTGTAAAAAAAGGTTATGGCATTGAAATGATACTACTACAAAAAAGAAAACAAATAATTTATTTAATATCGAAATCATAATCAAAATTTACATATAGCTACAGAAGTTGTTGAAAATGTTGTCCATTTACATCTAAACACAAACCAACTCTTCTCCGCAATCCAGCAAAAACTTTATGCAGTATTTGCGGTGAGTTGTTGATCTCTTCACACTTTTCTGTTATGCGAATTCTCAGTTGTTCCAGATTATGAATTGGCGTTGAATAAATCGAATTTCTGATGTATGGCCATACGAAAAAATCACATATGTTTAAATCGCAAGACCTATTTGGATATGGGATTTCAGTGTTCCTGCTTATTATTCTGTTATCAAAAAATTCTCTGAGATATTGAAGTGTTTCTCTGATCGTATGTGCTGTTGCACCATCTTGTTGGAAATACCCATTTTGTAATTCCTCATCATCCAGTTAATTTATGAATGAGCCGAGTATCTCATTGCGATATGGTACAGCAGTAAGTGTACCTTCAAAAAAAATGGGACCCACCAATCTTCTTCAACATATTCCAACCCAAACACCAACTTTTTGGGGATGCAATGTTTTTTCAATAAAAAAATGAGGATTTTCGGAGGACCAACACCTCATATTCTGTGAATTAACATATCCAGAAAGATAAAACCAGGCCGTGGAAAAAACTGTGTTAAGGATATCCTGATTGTGTAGATTATTTTGAAACCATTGACAAAATTCCACTCGTCTTAAATAATCCACTAGATAAAGTTCATGAAAACATTGCAGCTTGTATGGATGACAATGTAAGACTTTTTTAAGAATGAATTGACACGTACCATAAGATGAATTTGTTTGTTGGGTCACTACTGAAATGGATGTTTTTGGATTTTCATCAATAATATGCTGAAGGGCTTCAATATTATCAGCTGTACGTTTAGATGGCCGTCCACTTCCAGTTTTTCGACCGACGCTACCAGTCTCTCTGAATAACTTTACACAATTTGTCAAAACATTGTAAAAATCATTGTGGTCAAACACTAATTCAGGATGTTCTTCACTAAAATCAGCCATGCATTCCGTAATTGAATACTGCCACTCGCCATTTATTTTCACAAAAATTATCGAATACAGGAAGTAACATTCGATAATTTTTGCTTTTTGTTCTATGTTGAATACCATTTTTTAAATAAATTTAATTTTCCTAATAAGAGTTTTGAAAAATTTGACACAAACTTATAGTATCAATGTCAAATAATAAATGTCATTATGTGGAAGTGGCTAAAGTACCAACCCAATTTCACAGTATACTCCAATTATGAATTTTTTCGATGGCTCGTTATTTATTTGTTAGTAAGATCTTTAAGACTATATCGTAAACATTGGATATTGTTGAACGTAGGTACAATTTCCAAAAAGCAATATTGCAGAAAAATTATCCGTTATGAACTTATGACGTCAAATATATACGCACATTTTAATTATGGAATAGTAGAGGTAAGTGGTATATTTTTATCTACTTGTAATACTACATTCTCATTCTTAACACAATACAATACAGAACTAGACACACAGTCTCAACACAAACAGTAAAGAATTTAAGTTTAAATTTACATTAAGTGCTACATGTGTGATTTATGTTAAGAAATTAGCAAAAAATAGATTGCATGTCGATGCGATAATTCACATCAAGCTTTGATACAAAATAATACAAATCTGTATAAAAACAAATTTGTATCTGTATATGCATGGACACACAGTACGTATTTACCAGCTTTTGCTTCAACTACCAGACGCATGCGTTTCTGTGTAACCACTTTGTCAATGATAGATTTACGAAGCAAAAGACTGTAGTACACTTGCGGTTATGTAGTAAGTTTTGTCCTATCCGAAGACAACAGATAACCTCTTGCCATCTGACGGACAAAACCGACCACGCCGGTGCAAAGTGTTCTTCTCGAATAGCGAAGCTATTACTTGATAAAGAAGAAAAATACGCATATTACTGTGAGTCCATTAACTCGTGGCCAGGTGGCGCAGTATAGCAAAAAATAGATTGCATGTCGATGCGATAATTCACATCAAGCTTTGATACAAAATAATACAAATCTGAATAAAAACAAATTTGTATCTGTATATGCATGGACACACAGTACGTATTTACCAGCTTTTGCTTCAACTACCAGACGCATGCGTTTCTGTGTAACCACTTTGTCAATGATAGATTTACGAAGCAAAAGACTGTAGTACACTTGCGGTTATGTAGTAAGTTTTGTCCTATCCGAAGACAACAGATAACCTCTTGCCATCTGAAGCCATTAAGCCATTAAGAAATTAGGTTAAAATATTTTTTTGTAAAATAAATAAAATATTCAGAAAACACACCTATTTTTCAATATAACTGCCGCCAAAATAAATAACCAGCTTATACGGATGTGGCTCATACACAAAAATTATTCATGGTCTTTCACGAGCCGAATTCAATCCAACATTTGGTTCTGCGAGAGCCGGATATAAATTATACATTTGGTCCTTCGAAAACGAATGAACATTGGTTTTCGAAACCATATTCACGCACACATTTTTGCAAATTGCTGTTCTTGGAACGCTTCCGAAAAAAAAACCACTTCGTAACTAGGATTCTACATAACTAGAGTTTTAGTTTAGCGCCCCTATTATCTTTTTACAAACGCAATTTCAAAACTAAACGCAAAAAAATATTTGTATGTACGGCAGTAGATAAAACGTTGTACGATCGTAACGTATCGTAATGTGTTTTTACGAGTAATACTTGATCGATTATCCATCTCGCCTTCGGCTCGTTGTCGACAATTTTTCAATCGCGTATCGTTGAATTACACATTACACTACACATGTCGTAAATATGTATTTTTGATTAAATTGCTAATTTTGTCTGAAGTTTTAAAAATATAAGTTAAGGAAGAATGCTGTTCCGAATCTTCCTTGACGAGGGGGTATTAATATCTAGTTAGCCTAGGCTATTTTTCTTGAACAAAACAAAATTTTGTTATAACGGCAAGGGATAACGACATTTTAAAAGTGTCACTATAAAATCTTACGTCTAGAAGTTGAAGAATTGCTGTGCAGTAAATTTTGAAAGAAAACTTGTCAAATGTTTTCTTTCAAAATTTACTGTACAGCAATCCTGCAGCAATGTGAAAATCGATAAATTGGAGTATCGAGGCATTATCAAATACTTGTATTTGAAGGGGTTATGTTCTAAGGAAATTTACGAAGATATGCAAAACACACTTAGCGATCAATGCCCGTCATATGCTACTGTGAAAAATTTGATTGCGACATTCAATAGAGGAAAACTTTCCGTTGAAGATGAGAAACGACCAAGAAGATCAAAATCTGGTGTCCATCCCCGAAAATATTGACGCAGCTCATAACATGATATTATCTGACCGGCGAATTGGGCTGAAACCTATAGCTGAGGCACTAAAGATTTCATATGAACGCCTTCATTATATAGCCCATGTCGATTTAGATATGAAAAAAATTTCTGCAAAAATGGATTCCTAAATATTTGAACGCCGAACACAAACGACCAAACGCGAAAGCATCACGGTCAATCTGTGCCAATTTTGAAGGAGATGCAGATTTTTTGAATTGTCTTGTAACTATGGTTGAAACATAGGTCCATTTTTATTACCCAGACATAAAACAGCAATCGATAGACTGGAAGAATCATGGTTCTCCAAGGCTTAAGAGTTCAAAAATCCGCTAGAAAATTTCTTGCTTTTTTTTGGATATCCATGGAATAATTATGATCGATTACCTAAAAAAGGGTCAGATCATCACCGGAGATTCTTATTCTAAATTACTAACCACCCTGAGTGTGAAAATTATGGACAATACCTGCACAATGCCCTTGCAGGCAAATCGCGCTTTACCATGAATACATTTCGTGATCTAGAGTTAAAATTACTGGAACACCTGCTCTATTGCCCAGACTTAGCCTCCACAGACTATTATCTTTCCCTCGATTGAAAAAGAGTTTAAAAGGACATCAATTTTTGTGTAACGAAGAGTTAATAGCAGCTGTAGAGGGTAGTTTGGAAATAAACCAATCTTTTTTTTAGAAGGGTTAAAGACGTTGCAGGATCGCTGTAATAAGTTTATTAGTTTAAGAGGAGATTATGTTTAATAATAAAATATTCTAAGTCCCAACTTTAAATTGCTTCTATAGTAGGCTAAGGATGTATCAATACCACCTCGTATCAGCGACCGGATATGTGCTTTTTGTTTGTGTCGGAGGATATTGTTGATAATATTTTATTAATAGCCGTTATTGGTTGCAATATCTATTTAATTCTAGTCCGAAATTAGTTTTATTAAGAGGTGTATTCCTAGATGAGTATCATACATTCATACGTGGCTAGTTTGTGTTTTAAAGGAAGAATGGAAAAGGCATGTATTGTTGTATCTGTTTGTGTGGGCTTGTGATAAATAGAAAATACATCTGTACTATTTTTGTTTTATATGTAATATACAGAGACCGGACACATCGGGTTGAAATGACGTCGTCATTACGACGGACTATATAAATAGTCTACAACATCTGTAAGTACATCACGCAGTTATTGAATGCACTATTGATCTGGCTAGCGCGCACATCTGTTTTCATCGAGAATTGCGACGTTTTTTGTTGGATATTTACAGTTAAATTTCTGTTTTCATGGGCGTAGATAAAAGCGTGTGGAGTTTTAATAATTTAGTCTATTTAGATTATATTTTGTAAGATAAATAAAGTGCTGTGAGTTAGTTTCTTGTTTTCATAGTTTTAACTGTTAATTACATTGTAATTTTTGTGATAGATCCTGTTTAATATCGTTTGATTGAATCTACTTCTCCAAATTATTTCGACGTAAGTGTGCATTGAATTTCGTTCAGTTTCAATAAGTTACGCATACATGTTTAGTTTTCATTTATTTAGATCTAGAGCATTGTTTAAGTTACTTTTTCAGATATGATATGGAAGAACGTCGAGAACGGCATCGTAAAACAATGGCGAGTTGGATTGACGGTCATACTGATTGTATGTCCATTGTCAGTGATTCTGAAATTTATTGCAACATATGTAAAATATCGTTAAAAAATTCCATAAAATCGCACGTACAACGTCACTTAGCATCGCAAACACATGCACAGAAATTGGAACCGTTGGAATCTGACAATTTTAACGAAGAACTTTTATGCCGGCTAATATTCCATTAAATAAACTCAACAATCCCACTTTAAAAATATTTCTCCAAAAATATACTGGTCGAAATGTTCCTGATGAATCCACCTTACGCAAATATTATGTTTCTAATTGCTACACGAAAGCAGTAGAACGCATTAGAAGCCATCTTTCAAATCAGTACCTCTGGATAAGTGCCGACGAAACTGTCGATATATTAGGACGCTATGTGGTAAATGTTATAGCTGGTGTACTACATCCAACTATTCCATATAACGCATATGTAATAGCAACAAAAGTTATAAATACAGTTGATGCGGAGACAGTTGCTAAAACAATTAACGAGAATATTCAAAAAATACTTTATTCGGACGACAAGTTTAAGAAAAAGTACTTTTATTTGTAAGTGACAGTGCTGCATACCTGCATATATGTTAAAAACAGGCAGACTATTAAAGGAAACATATCCTAATATGCTGCATATTACTTGTGTAGCACATGCTCTCCACAGAATCTGTGTATATATCAGAGACACCTTTCCAGAAGTTGATAGACTTGTATCGGCTTTTAAAAAAGTTTTCAGAGAAGCACCATTGAGAGTAGGTCTTTACAGGGAAAAACTGCAATCTTTGTCACTGCCTCCCTCTCCGGTAATGACTAGTTGAGGGACATGGTTGGAAGCTATTGGTTTTCATGCAGAGAATTTCGATAGTTTACAAAATTTCGTTGCATATTTAAATGACGATGCTCGGAGTATTTCTGAGTGCAAAAAACTAACACAAATTCCACATTTAAAAAGTCAGTAGTACTTTCTTCAGGAACACTTTGAAAATTTTCCAAAACTAATAACTTATTTTGAAAATCGAAATCTAAAATTAAGTGATGGTTTAACGACATTAAATGTGGCTATTAATAATTTGAAATGTTTTCTAAGTGACTTCGGATGTGGCCTTCGGCAAAAGTTAGACGCAGTGTTTAATAGAAATCCAGATTTAATAACATTGCGGCAATTGTGTATGGTGACAATGCCACAACATCTAACTGCAAAATACGCGGAAATAAAAGAATATTTCCAGTATGTACCTATAACCAGTTGCGATGTAG
This sequence comes from Melolontha melolontha, assembly GCA_935421215.2. Lineage (NCBI taxonomy): Eukaryota > Metazoa > Arthropoda > Insecta > Coleoptera > Scarabaeidae > Melolontha > Melolontha melolontha. The sequence continues at coordinate 5,545,321 of OW285239.1, read as the reverse complement.
AAAGGACGTTTTCTATTTACAAGGATATATTTCATTCAAAGAGAACAAATTTTACGGAAGAGAACCTTGTGAAAGTATTGCTAGTAAATATTAATACTCCTTTACCCAACTTGAACTACAAAATGAACAAATAAAAATGTATTTCGTATTTTGTAGCCGTATATATGCGTTTTATTATTATAAGTCTAATTATATAAATAAAATTAAAAACTTTAAAAATACAAATGTTCAATAGTACGCTCGTGGGCGATGAGTCATCAACCTCTCGTGTCCGGTCTCTAGTAATATATTTATTTTGCTTGAAACACGTATAGAAGAAGTACTCAATATAACCTAACGAATAATTATGTGATGTATTTATACTTTTCTGAATAAATAACCTTTCCAATTTCGCATTTTTCCCCGCAAAGTTTATAGTTAATGAACAAAATGTTTTCATAAACCTAATAATGCCAATTGTAGTGGTTTCCAATAAATATTTCAAACAGTAATTTATTTATTATTTCTTGATGTTATAATGAAGTTCCATCAAGTATCTTCTTCCTCAATCAACGAAATATACTATTTGTCTTTAAGCAAAACAAATACGGTTTTTTAACATTTCTTTGAGGTTTTTGAGGAAATCCTTTTTGTGTATGTATTTTTGAGTATATTAACAAAAAACAAAAAACAAAAAACAATATAGGAAACTTTTAAAATCACCAGATTTAAAGTGTTTTCTTGTACTTTTGTCACAGACCGTGGCATAAGCATCGTTTTACTGCCAGATTTTCACGTTTTTCATGTATGTGTACCATTTATGTCGGACGCGCTTTTCCAATGGATGTTCAGCCGGCGCAAGTCACAAAGCTAAACGCGTAATATTTGGACGATTCAGTGTTGATTCGCGACTTGTTTAGTGCGCGACTGGGAACCTTCTGAGCACCGCCACTTCTCGTTGCCCGTACAAAAAGAGTTACGATAGAAGTAAGTGAAAACATTATTATTGTCTTTAATATAATAATATTAAATTTTCTTTATTAATTTTCGAATAATTTGTTTTAAACATTAATTTTGAATGAATACCAACGTTCTTATATATATATTTAAAAAAATTATTTTTTAATTTTTACGAAAGGGTACGTAACACGGGTCACTTACATTTTTGCTTACCTTAGAGTTCATTGACATTTTTAATAATATATAGATAAAGCAAAGGCAAGCATTTTATTAATGTGCGCAATGTAAGGTCTTAGTAATGGATTATTAGTAAATTTCGCAAAAATAGAAAGTGTTGAATATACATATTTTAAAATATGTTCCGTATACATACATGATTAAAAGATATTTTTTATAATTAATTTAAAATTTTAATTAGCATATTTTAACAGACGAATAATATTATATAGGTATATATTTTGAGGTTTCGACATTAATCGTCTTCTTCAGAAACATATTGATAATAATACTAGGTGTAAAAAAAACAGTAATTAAAAATATTGTGATTATATATATTGTATGGTACTTATTTTATATTTTCTATTGTTTTAGTAAGTATATAATGTACATTGAGTTTTACACATATTGACTTATACTATACATAACAAGTGTTCATTTGAAAAGTCAATCTAGGTTACTTTGAAAAAGACGAAGAAAAAGACGCAAATATATTAGTATGTGTTTGTTGCTCCGTAAACGTAAATCCAAATGACATTTGATAATGTCAATCACAAATATCAGTTAGCGCATAAAATAATCGTGCGTCGATTCTGGTTTAAATAAATTGCTTCTCAGTTTTAAAATGGCTTTCACTTTAGAACATAAAATGTTTTTAGTCCAGGCTTATTTTCGAAGTGGTAATAAAATTGATGGTTTATGGATATATTCAGTTCAAGATTGCATGGTAGAATTTCAAGTTGAGTTTCCACATTTTGTAATATATTATATACAATTTAAAAATACTTTGGATAGAACTTTAAAACTTTTTTCTGAAACTGGTAGTCCCTTAAGAAAATCAGGCAGCGGAGCAGTTAAGAAACGTACACCTCAAGTTGTCAATTGTGTTGAAGAAATAATGGAAAATGAACCACAAACATCTGTTCGACATTTAAGTCAACAACTAAACCTTTCTGTTGGTACAACTCACAAGTTATTAAAAAAGATATGCAACTTTATCCATACCGTGTCACAGCAGTACAAGAATTGTTAGAAATTGATTACCTACGTAGACTACAGTTTTGTAATTGGTTTGTAAATATGAACAATAATGGAGAACTTTCGCCAAGAGTCATCTTTACTGATGAAGCATGGTTTTATAAATCGGGATACCTAAATTCACAAAATACAAAAATTTGGAGTAGTGAAAATCCACATGTAATTAATGAAGAATCGCTACATCCAGAGAAAATTGGTGTTTGGGCAGCGATACGCCAAAGGCGAATCATTGGACCAATATTTTTTCAGGGAACGTTAACTGCTCAAAGGTACCGTACGGAAATTTTACAACCATTTGTCAATCAGTTGCATGATGATGAACTTCAAAATGTATATTTCGAACAAGACGGAGCACCTTGTCACTGTACTGCAGAATCTTTGGATTATTTAAGAGAATTTTTTGATAAACGTATAATTTGTCGAAATACTGAAATTGCCTGGCCTGCACGTTCATGCGATTTCTTTTTGTGGCATTATCTAAAAAATAACATATTTCGAACACCTATATTGGATTTGAATGATATGCTACAGAGAATCGAACAGAAATGCATGGAAATTAATAACAATCCAGTAATGTTGCAGAATATCACCAGAAATTTTGAACGGAGGATTTTAAAGTGCATTGATCTTGAAGGACAACATTTTCAACATTTGTTATAGTTTTCAATAAATACCTATTATTTGTTATTTATTTGTATGTATGAAACTGTAAAAATATACGACTTCATAGGTTAAGTAGTAAATTTTAATTTACGACATACTTCAAAATGCTCTCAGTAAATCACATGCTACTAGATTGACTTTTCAAATGAACACCCGTTATTTATAATCTATATGTTGCTCGTGTTATCATGGAGACTGTATTCAATTTGATTTTTTAAGTGCAATACCCTGTATATTTTTACATAGCTGAAATACACGTGTGATTTTAAAGTGCTTTTGTGTATACAATTATGTCTCTATTTCGCTCAATTCTTGAAATATTTACTGTTATTTGTAATTTTTATCAGCTGAGACGTTTTTAAGATATTTGCATCATCTTGACAACCACGTTGCTACCAATATGCAGTACGTTTATTTACAGTCTCACAAAAATCAACCAAACAATAACAAAAAGGAAACAAATTAACCAAAGAAAGTTGAAAATTGAAAAGTTCGAATTATGAACCCTGGGCGATTTGACAATGCATTAATTTCTCTTCAAATTCGCGTAAACAGTTTCCTAAATGATCTACACTAATGTTCCACGCTTCCTGGCGATTCCTGTCTTTTAATTCTTCAATATTTTGTGGCCTGTTGGTACTTACTTTTGATTTAAGATGTCCCCAAATGGATAAATCTAATATTTGCAAATTCGGCGATCTTGGTGGCCATTCGATAAATCCTCTTCTTCAAATCCATCTTTCAGGAAAAACTGTGTTTAAATAGTTTCGAACGTCCATGAGGAACAACTAGATAATGTCTAGTTACAAGAAGATGGAACTCCTCCTCATTACGGTGTAATGAGGAGGAGCTTGGATAATTTAAGTTAACCCAATTTCGCAGAGCAATTCCGACATGTGGTGGAGCTCCATCCATGTGAAACCACATGTCTCGTCGAACATTCAGTGGGACATTCTCTAAAAGACCTGGCAGTTCGTCAATAAGAAATTGAAGGTAATTGTCCGCATTTAACCTCCCAGGAAGAATGACAGGACCAATCAACAAGTCATCGATTTGGGCCAACCAAACTTTAATAGAAAATTCATGTTGAAATTTAGGTGGGCGTATATTTGGGATTTTTTGATGACCACCTGTGCAGGTTTCTCAGATTTGTAACACCACTTCTGAACGTAGATTCATTTGTCTAGAGGACTGTACTGCAGAAATTAAAATGAAGCCGTGACTGTCTTAATATCCAGGTAGAATAAAATAGACGAGCATAGTGGTCTGCCTCAAGCAAACCGTGTGCCCTGCGATAGTAATATGGATATTAGCCCTCACGTTTTCAAATTCGCCAAACTATCGTTCGTGGCACTCCTCGTTGTCTAGCGATTCGACGTACACTGAGAGTTGGATCCCTTGTAACAATAGCTACTGCTTCTTCCTCTAAGACTGCTGGCAAATTTACTCCTCGGCCAAAAAGATAATCACGCGGTCCGCATTCCCGAAATTGTCTGTGTACTTCCAGAAACGTTCTGTAATGAGGAATGCGCCTATCGGGAAAACGATGTCGGTATTCAATAACTTCTTGACGTGCACTGCCGTTACAGTAGCCATACACAAAATGCATGTCCGCATACTCTTGAGAAGAAAATCGGTAAGGCATTTTGAATAAAGAAAACGTGTCCACTCACTAATAAGCTGTTGTATGAACTGAAACGTAATGTAATCCTTTATTAAAGAATTCAGCGTTAATAATCATCTGAACATTTATTTATTGTGTGATATTCATGGTTCAGCACTTACGAAATAAGTAAGAACCTTCTTTATCATAAATCAATTTCCAGTACTCTTTTTTGTAGATTTCCAAGAAATTACTGTATGCACTACAACGCGTGTTTATTTATTTTTATTATGCGACGTTAACAATCACAGGCCTGTTATTGCATCGTATAACTTTTTTTTAAATAAAATCAGTTTGTATTGACTTTTACATTTTTTTTCATGATCTGACAATCACATTCATAGATCTGTAACATTGAAACAAATAAAAATGGATATACAAGTTTTGCGTTTGTGTTACTTGAAATGAAGTCTACTTTACACTCCTAAAATTTGAACATAACTATACGGGACACTTGTATATATGTATATATACCGGATATATTTTTTAACTAAGAAATTGAAAAATAAGTAGTTCACAAAAAATGTCCAGATTTAAAATTTAACAATTCAATTGAGGAAATAGCAGTAATGTATTTCCTCAATTGAATTGTTAAATTAGTTATTAGCTATTCTAATTATATTACTTTTTTAACATTATTTCCATTGAAAACAAAATATGAAGTCATATTGACTACTATTGTCAGATACATTTAAAATATATATTTGTAATATTGTATATAAGCGCACTTCATTCGAAGTAACCTCTTTTTTTGATCATAAAGTTCATTTCTTTTACAAACACAATTATTTTAATGTTATTTAGTTATAATTAGATATGAGAAACTGTCTTTTCCTTAAAACAAATATTACAAATTACAAGTAGTAAATTAATCGTTTTGTTCAGCCATCTACATCCAAAATCGGCGAAGCATACAAATTAATAATTTATTGCAATTTTGAATATCGCGCATATTCTTTGTATTCACCGTCAATATATAAATTTATTTGAAATATGTAGTGCCTTACTTCTACAAAGACAGTAATATATGAATATAAAGATAATCATATTTAGCTTCGACTTCAACTTTCGCTTATTCTTTTGTTATACGATCTCAAGTAATCTCAAATAAAAATTGAAATAACCGGTACGTCTTCCGAAATAAGATATTTATTTTAAGAAGATAGACATTCCTTGTTTATTTTTAGTTATACGAGCATATATCGAAATTTGTAGGTTAATATATAATATTTTAATGATAATCAGCGTTGTTAGAAGAATTTTGTTTGTGTTTACGCGACAGAACGTTATTAGATTATTTGGAAAGAGTACTTTGGAAAAATAAATTAATTGTATATGAATAAAATTAGTTCAAAACCTATGAATCCTCTTCTGAACTTCTTTTAGATATTAGTCTTTCATCTTTGGCCATAGATCTTATCCAGTTCTAGTCACCGTCCTCTGCCCTGCGCTAGATGTTTCCAATGCAACTCTGCCGTTTTTATAAAATTATAGCACCATCTCGTTTCAGAATATTCTTTTATTCTTTGCCCTAAATATGATGTCCACTGTTGAAAGAATATTTAGAACAAATAAATTAATTGTTATATATTTCCTCTTATATTTCTTCTTATATTTCTCTTCTTCTTCTAGATATTAGTCTCTAATCTTTGGACATAGACCTCTTCCAGCTTTAGTCACCGACCTCTAACCTGCTTCAGGCGCTTCTAATGCAACTCTACAGTTTTTCTAAAATTATAGCCCCAATTCATTTGAGAGTGTTCTTTTATTGTCCTAAATTTGTTGTCCAATGTCGAAAGATAAATTAATTGCATATGAATCAAATTAACTCAAAACTTATTAATATTGTTCTTCCTCTTTTAGATCTTAGTTTTTAATCTTTGGATATAGATCTTTTCTAGCTCTAATCGCCAATCTCTGTCCTACACCAGAAGTTTCCAATGAAATTTTACAGCTTTACAAAAATTAGAACACTTTTGTACTTTATTTTAAATATGGTGTCAACTACTGAAAGAATATTTAGGAGAAATAAATTTATTGCATATTATTAAAATTAGTTCGAAGTTTTCGGATCTCTCTTTTTATTCTTCTTCTAAATATTGCCTGTCTTAGGATTAAGTCTTTTTCCAAATCTCCTCATTAATATTTGTTCTACGCCAGACGCTTCCAATTATTTTACAGATTTTCTAAAAGTGAAGAACCAACTCACTTAAGAATACTGTTAGACTACCGTGTACAATATATTGTTTCTTTGTCTAATTGGGTGGGCTGCTCAGGTGTGTTTTTAATCTTGGGTATTTGCAACTGTAAAAGCTTGGCAGCTACACATATACCAGAATTGGTAGATATTGAATGTACACATACGCTGCAATTATAACAGATAACATTGTTTAGATGGATGTCGGCGTTATAAAATAATAATAAAATACGATTTAGTACGAATATATCTGCTTGTGAATCATTTGTGGACGAAAACATTTAGAACTGACCTAAATCACCTTCCTTTTCTTGACGTGAAAGTTTTTTTTTGTTACGAGAAGTAACAAAATAAAATATTAATACGGATATAAAAATGACCGCTATTTTAAAGATACACTGCAATGTTATGTTTATAGAAACGCTAGAAAATAATATTGTGTCTAAGTTTTGTTATGGTAAGGGTTCGATAACCTGGTCGGAAAGTCAGCTGTTAAAAATTTATTGTACATTTTTATAGATGATGTATTAAAAGAACATTTAAGATGTCTGTTCTACGTGCATTTAATGTCCTATTTAGTAACAATCTATCTTTAATTGAAGACGTAAATGTAAATTGTATCGAACGTAGGTAACCATCGACAATTGAACGAAACTGAAAGCCGGAGAGAAAGAGAGAATAACAACACCATTCATTCCTTTTGTTATATAGTTCATAACACAGTGGCGTGACAAAAGTTTTTTAAATATCTTTATTATTTTTTTCTAGCTTATGAGAGGGAATTTTGAGAAAATATTTAGGGTATATATTCTATATACACACATCAATATAATCTAAGGATATCAATTTTTTTCTTAATATTTTCTTTTTTTTTGTTTCAGTTTGGTTGCTAGGTAACATAACAAGTATCTGTTCTTTAAACAACCACAATCAGTTGTTGAATCTTAAAATGAGTTGAATTTTAATTTTGCTTTGTTACTTATTTCAACTGTTTCTGCGTTGTTTCGCAAAAAAATGATTCCCGTTGATAAGTGCAAGCGTAAATTGTGTTAAAAGCAAATATGAATGAACAAAATAGCCGTCATTAGTTGCATTCTGACGAAATGAATAGTGCAGTTGGAATGCTGAAATTTGGAGTAAGACAAGTTTACGTAGCGGAGCGACTAGGTACAAACCAAAGCGTAATTAGCTGGCTATAGCGACGTTACAGAAATACAGGTAACCTCAGAGTATAACATCTCTTCAGGTTCGCCGATTGAGTTCAGTAACTGCTACTGAGTTGTGATCGCGTCTCCAGGCAACACATAACGTGACAATCCACAGCCAAACCATCAGACGTCGTTTAAGAGAAGCTAATCTACACTCCTTTGGGTTAAACCATTGAGCAGGGGAAATCGAGGACATCGAGTAAATTGAGCTTGGGTACACTTAAACTAGACTCGAGAGCAATGGTCGACTTTATTCTGACGAGTCGCGAATTGGATTAAAGCCAGATATTCGCAGATTAAGAGGCGTCAGTCTGGTAACGCACCCAGGTTACGGCATACCCAAGAAGTGCACAGCTACCGAGGTGATACTGTAATAATATGGGCGGAAATTACGCTGGGTAGGAAAACTGATCTCGTTTTTCTAGATCAATTCTTAAATGCTGAGCAATATATCCAGAATATTTTTGAAACTGTTGTTCAGCCATTAGCAGAAGCGTTGGGCCGAAATTTAATAAAAAATTATGCATGAAAATGCACGACCACATGTGGCAAGAGTTGTTAGCGATTGGCTCAATGAAGTTTTGCCGTGGCCGGCTCAATTCCCAGACGTCAATACCATTAAGCGTGCATGGGATATGCTTCAGAGAAGATGCCTGCCATATATGGACGCTATACAAAAGCGAAGACAGATGTAAGAACTGCTTTCGCGACAGTGGAATTTTCTTCCACAAGAAAACTTAGACAATATTATTCTTAAAAAAAAGGTATATAACCCCTTACCACTATTATTAATCCTATCCTAAATACGTATTTCGACAACTAGGTTGTCATAATCAGTAGGTAAAACCACTAATCAAGGTGTCGCACATGGGGCACAGTAAAGCTTAGAATACCGCTTACGCAACAACTACTTTACATGGCGTCCACGTATAGACTAATTTAAACATGCAAATATATCCAACGAAAAGATCGACAAACTTACCTCTCTTAGGGAAACGGCATTCACGTATGTTTATACTCCAATTTGAAATATATCGAACGAAAGATCGACAAAAATTACCTCTCTTAAGGAAACGGCACTCAACATGTGTTAATACTTCAATTTAAAACGTCGACGACCCTTTTATGGTTTTAACAATGAAAAGAGACAAATGAAGGGGATCGGTACTTTATCACCGTTCATGGAGTGTTGTATGTTTTTAGGGATATGTATTTTTTCGTAGGCGTCAAGATCGCGGGGGTTATTAATGCCCTTGAACAGCTTTAACCCTTTAATCGACACATTGTGTAGTGTACTTAAAGCATGGTTGGCAACGTTAGATTTATCCGGTCTATTGTATTTAATATGTGATATGTGTTCTTTAAACCGGGTTATTATTGGTCGTTTTGTTTGGCCTATATATTTCAAATTACAATCATCGCAACTAATTTCGTATATACCTGATTTCGAATTAAAATTAACTCTATCTTTAGTATTCCCTAGGAGACTTTTGATAGTATTTTCGGACCGAAAGGCAACTTGGAGACCTCTTTCTTTCACAACTTTATTAATATTTTTCGTGATGGGGTGGTATGGTAAACACATGTACTGTTTCTCCTGGTTACTTTGAGATATCAAACTTGTGGATTCGCGGATTGTATTTTTTATTTTTGTTTTTCTAATTAATTTATTGATTATTTCTATGTCAAAGCCATTATATGTCGCGATATTTTTAATGATATCCAGTTCTATTTCATATCTCTCTTTTGTTAACGGAAAATTTAGAAACCGATTGACTAAGAAATTAAAGGAAGCTGTCATATGTTGATAGCTATGATTTAAATCCGCGATGATGAATCTATTAAGATTGGTTTCTTTCCGGAAAATATCGATTTCTATTTTATGTTTATTTCTAATCAGTAAAGTATCTAAAAATGGTATCCTGCCATTGTGTTCCTTTTCCACCGTAAATTTAATCGTCGGAAATTTCAAATTTTGTTAATGAACATGTCTAATTCGCATTTCCGTGTATCAAAAATCGCGAGAATGTCATCTACGTACCTAATCCAGACTCTCGGGAAATATTTAGCGTTATTTTTAAATTCTACTTCAAATTGACTCATGAATAAATTGGCTATGAAAGGAGATAGGCAGTTACCCATTGTTGTGCCTTGTTTCTGTTCATAAAATTTTTCTCCTACTTGGAAACAATTTTGCGTCATGCAGAGAGTTGTCAATCTCATGTGTTCTTTTATTTTTAAGGTTCAATGTTATTCTTGTGGAGCAAGCTTTCTAAATATTTCATAATCTCTGGTCTATTCTGTCTATTCTAGTCTATTATTCTGTCAATTCCAAGAAGATGCAGGGCATAAACTCCAGAGGTGGTCCAAACAACTCTTTATTAATTCCTTAATCATCAAAATTATTAATCCAATGTAAGATTAATTTTGAAATTTTGTGTAGTTTCATTTTTTTTTAGAATTTCTGTAAATTAGTATTAAAGTTGCTTAAAATATTGTTTCAAATTAATTGCACTTACCTTAATTTTCCATTTAATTTTCAAAAATGTGTTAACAGTTGCAAAAGATCAATTTTATTAAAACAAATATAAAATATGTTTAGATTATGTTGATGTGTGTAATTAAATCTTTTCATTTTTCATACGTGTTGTCTTTTTATTTTACGGACACCCGTAGATAACGTTTTTTAGCAATCGCTTCCGTGTGTTTATGAATGTACTGTGTATGTAAATTTGTTGAAACTATTCAAATTATACCCAAATGAAATATATATGTTACAAATAAAATGGAGATCCAATTATAATTTTATTCACTGATATACGAAAACTAATATTAATTAAAAATGCATTACATCATCGCAGTATATTCAAGTCTGATGAATACTTGTGGATTATAAATTGGAACGTCAAGTCGGATGCACTTGAGGTATATTTAGAAGAGCGTAGCTAAGATCTGAAATTACATTTAATTGGCTGGTTATAAGAATCAAAAATAAAAATCGTTGAAAAATATTCCTATCATTATTTGTAGAACTTCTCGTTAATAAATTAATAAATCGTATTTGCTGTTTATATGCATCCTCGTTACCTCAAATTTTGCCGTTCACTACATAACAATTTCAGTTATTAAAAGTTCGGTACGTTATCGGAAAAAATGAAGTTATAATGCCGCAATTTAACGTAATAAATAAACATTGACGTAGCCAGGGATTGGAGACAAGTGAAAAATCCAATTAGTTTCATCAAAAAGTATGGATGGAAAAATTGCATTTTTTTGAAGTATAACTTTGCTTTCGTTTGTTTACGTGTAATTAAAATACATACTAGAAGAAAAAAAAAAATTTTAACTTCGTAAATAATATATGAAATAGGACAAAGCATGGATTCACAGTACCGTATAGCTTAGCCAGGTGCGCCGAAGAGGTGCTCTTATAAATATAATAAATAATGTATGTAATTGTAGCGACCGGACACAAGAGGCCGATGACGCATCGCCCACGGGCGTACTATTGAAAATTTGTATTTTTAAAGAGTTTTTAATTATATTTATATAATTGGAAAACAAACGGGTGGTGATCTATAAAATACGAAATACATTTTTGTTTGTTCATTTTGGATAGTTCAAGTTGGATAAAGGAGTATTATATAAACTAGCAATACTTTCTCAAGGTTCTTTTCTATAAAATTTCTTCTCTTTGAATGAAATACATCTTTGTAGATAGAAAACGTCCTTTCTACATCGCAACTGGTTATAGGTGCATACTGGAAATATTCTTTTATTTCAGCGTATTTAGTTACTCCCCATACACAATTGCCGCAATGTTATTAAATCTGCATTTCTATTAAAAATCACGTCTAACTCTTGCCGAAGGTCACATTTGAAGTCACTTGGAATATCTTTCAAATGATTATATAATAATAATGAAATCGTCCATTTGCTTTTTCGCCTGGTGGGAGAAATTCTTTGTGCACATTGTCATCAGTAAAGGCCGGATTATATGCAAAAAACCCTGAAAATATGCAGATGTTTTAGCCTAAATATGCCCTTCCTTATGAAAAATATGCAGGTAAAAAAATACGAGGAATGTTAGAAAATTGTATACTGCAGAAAAAATATTCTAGTATATTTATTACAAGCTTATTTAGAACATTTTACAACATAATTAACTATGAAAACAATTTACAATCACATATTTCTCAAAGTTTTCAACAGAAAAATTGTGACGCTTGTCTGAAAACATGTATTTATATATTGTAACTGTTCGTTCTACGTCGACGCTTGTTATAGGACATATTTCAAATTAGAAATATCATCTATTTTCAACTCAATATTTTCTATTGAATCACCACACAAGATTTTAACAATGTCCTTTAGCTTTTCAAAACCCTGATTTTTTCCTATTATACTTAAAAAATTTTCATACACGGACTGTCCCACTCCTTTAACATCAAAACATGACTTTTCAAATTTGTTTATTATTTCAACGCTCTCGATTAGCGACATAAATTGTTTTTCCAACTGCAATATAGAAGTGTAAATAAAGTTGTAATTGGCTTTAATAAACGCCAACTGTTGAGGTATTTCTTTACTCGAATACACCTTTTGGGCATCTATCACAGATTGTGCATCCCTATCAAGATCCATAATAATTGTCTTTATTCCGTCATAATGATTTGCATGAAAAATAGCAGCCTCCAACCACGTTCCCCGTCGTGTGATTACTGGTTGAGGAGCAAGCGGAGCTCTGGGTAGTTTGTAAAACTGAACTCGTAACGGGGACCTTTAAAAATACTTTCTTAACACTACTAATTAAAGTATTTACTAAGGGAAAATGGTTTCTGACTCCTCTGCAACACGATTTAGTCCGTGCGCCAAGCAAGTTGTGCGAATTAAATTTGGGTAAAAGATTTTCAAGTTGAAACCTGCCTTCACCATGTATGGTGCAGCATCCGTCAAAAACAATAGAATTTTCTCTGTTGGAATCGATTCCGGTAAGAAGAGAGTTGCCAGTTGTTCTTGTTTAAACATTGTTATTGTCAAATTATTTGCCTTTTCCAACTGTTTCGATGAAATTAAATAAGATTTTGCTGGAACCGATACGTTAAGGATACCAATCATTAAATGAACTATATATCGGCCCACACTATCAGTAGTTTCATCTACGCATATATAAAGATAATTGTTTGCAACAACCTTCTTAATGCTATTTAATGTTTCAGCATAGATACAACGAATATAATTTTTTCTTAATGTGCTCTCGTCGGGAATGTTATATTTGCTGATGTACTTTTGCAAAAATATCTTGACATTTAAATCGTGTAATTTATGTAGTGGAATATTTGCCAATACAAACATTTGACACAAATCTTCATTAAATTGTTCTTGTTTCTTGATTTTTTGGAAGTTGATGGCAAACAATGTGGTAATGCTTGCTGACTCTTCTTCGACAATTTCATCTTTGTTAGTTTTGCGGCGTGAGATGGAGTTTTCATATGTTGGTCAACTTGGAACTTTCTCTCACTTGTAATCTGCAAAAAAAATATCACATCATCGGTTGTTTTCTTATAAAATAAATGTTAGTAAAAGATAAAGGAATAATGAAAAACTTAATTAATTATTTAATAAGAGGAAATAAACTTAAAATTTTACTCACAATCTTGCAGCATGCTACGGAAAACACTTTTTCTCCATCTATACGCAATTCTGAATAAGGTACAATCCATCCAGGCACAGTCGCAATTTTCGGCATTTTTGGTATTATATATCACTACTACTCTTAAATTTACACTTCGAAAAGCCAACGTAAAATGACGTTTAAAATAAAATTACTTTCGAATATGGGAATAAATTTCTCCGAATAGCAAAGAAACACATATACTCCTAATTTTCTGGTAAAATGTATTTTTGTATTTATTTAGAAGTTTTAAGGTATTAGCTTTTCCTGGAATTTCGTCTCGGCCTGAATGTATGAGAAGAGCATTAATAAATTCTTGGAGACGCTTATCGGAAAAGTAACGGGAAGAGGCTTAATAAAATGCTATTTTTAATGTAAAGAGGGCTGTTTAGTTTGTTACATCCACGACATATTTTTAGTAATGCCTATAATAAATTTGATTCAGTAAATAAATAAAACTCGGATACTTAAAATATACAAAAATTCTGAATTACTACAAAATATGCAAATAATATACAAAATGCATATATTATGCAAATATGCAATTTGCAAACTGCATATAATCCGGCCTTTAGTCATGAGTGTTAAAGAAGCAAATCAACAGCGACTTGACGTTGCTTCGAACTTGCCTGGCCTTCTTGGGTCGTGGTGATAATGGCGTCTTCCACTGAGATAACTGCTGTTTTCTTTCTGGATCATACCCATACACCTATGATTCGTCCTCAGTTAATGGTTCTGGTACTGAAATTCGCATCTCTTTTGCAGTTTCTTTCAGTTCTGTGTACACATGAACACGGTGCCGTTTTTGTTAAATGCAATCTTGCAAATGTCATGGATTGCTCTCCTTTGGTCTTGCAGGATAGTATCACGTAGTTCTGCTAAATTTTGTGGCGCGTTTTCAGTCGATACATGACCGGAACGTTCTTCATCATCAACCTACATACATCCATTTCTGAAATAGTTGTACCACTCATAAGCTTGCTTATAGCCTAAAGCATACCCATCAAATGCTTGTTTAAGTATTTTCAGAGTTTCCGCTGCCGTTTTACCAATTTTGAAGAAGAATTGGATGCCCGTTCTTTGCTCTTTTACACCAGAGTGTCGCAGAATAACTCAAACGCAACTCTACAAATATAAACACGAAAACTGTTTGTCACCACCCAGCACGTACGTAGTTCACACTATCTAGTGCTGTAGTGCTGTACTACCATCCCTTCGCACACATTCAATTTTCGGAAATTTCTGGTAGCAGCTCGTATTTAGCTCATTCTACCACTCATTTATTAAAAAAAAAGTTTTTGTAGAAATTAAGAGAAACCCGTTACCTAAAATGATTAGTGACACAAAAGACGCGTTAAAGAAATGTCCAATTTTAATAACTTCTACCCAAAAGTATAAATTGAATGTTAGTAATCCTTTAGTACCAAGAATGTATTGTTTGCCGAAGATACATAAACCAGGTAACTCGATGAGACCTATCGTTTCAGGTATTAACTTGCCGACTTACTTGATTTCCAAATAGTTAGTGAATGAATTTAAAAATCTACCCGTAAAACCAGAAAATTTGTCAGTTAGTAATTCCTTAGAATTTGGTAAATTAATTAAAGATTGTGGACTGGAAGCCGGGTAAATTTTAGTTTTATTCGATGTAACGTCTTTATTCCCCTCGGTACCTATTCCAGAGACTATGAAATATTTATAAAGCTTGCTCCACAAGAATAACATTGAACCTTCAAAAATAAAAGAATACATGAGATTGACAACTCTGTGCATGACGCAAAATTGTTTCCAAGTAGGAGAAAAATTTTATGAACAGAAATAAGGCACAACAATGGGTAACTGCCTATCTCCTTTCATAGCCAATTTATTCATGAGTCAATTTGAAGTAGAATTTAAAAATAACGCTAAATATTTCCCGAGAGTCTGGATTAGGTACTAGATGACATTCTCGCGATTTTAGATACACGGAAATTCGAATTAGACATGTTCATTAATCAATTAAATTTGAAATTTCCGACGATTAAATTTACGGTGGAAAAGGAACACAATGGCAGGATACCATTTTTAGATACTTTACTGATTAGGAATAAACATAAAATAGAAATCGATATTTTCCGGAAAGAAACCTATGTTAATAGATTCATTATCGCGGATTCAAATCATAGTTATCAACATAAGACAGCTTCCTTATATAATATTAATAAAGTTGTGAAAGAAAGAGGTCTCCAAGTTGCCTTTCGGTCCGAAAATACTATCAAAAGTCTCCTAGGGAATACTAAAGATAGAGTTAATTTTAATTCGAAATCAGGTATATACGAAATTAGTTGCGATGATTGTAATTTGAAATATATAGGCCAAACAAAACGACCAATAATAACCCGGTTTAAAGAACACATATCACATATTAAATACAATAGACCGGATAAATCTAACGTTGCCAACCATGCTTTAAGTACACTACACAATGTGTCGATTAAAGGGTTAAAGCTTTTAAAGGGCCTAAATAACCCCCGCGATCTTGACGCCTACGAAAGCATTCATATCGTTAAAAACAAAGAACATTCCATGAACGGTAATATATCACCGATTACCTTCACTTGTCCCTTTTCATTCTTAGAACCGTAAAAGGGTCGCCGACGTTCTAAATTGATGTATTAACATATGTTGAGTGCCGTTTCCTTAAGAGAGGTAATTTTTGTCGATCTTTCGTTCGATATATTTCAAATTGGAGTATAAACATATGTGAATGCCGTTTCCCTAAGAGAGGTAAGTTTGTCGATCTTTTCGTTGGATATATTTGCATGTTTAAATTAGTCTATACGTGGTACGCCGTGTAAAGTAGTTGTTGCGTAAGCGGTGTTCTAGCTTTACTGTGCCCCATGTGCGACACCTTGATTAGTTGTTTTACCTACTGATGATGACAACTTAGTTGTCGAAATACGTATTTAGGATACGATTAATAATTGTGGTAAGGGGTTATATACCATTTTTTTAAGTTTTTACTTAATCACAGTCACCAAAGAAAGACTTTTCACTCATTTATTGTTGATTTAACTGCATTTATTGTTAATTTTCTTCCACTTAGAAATTTTCCCTCTGTCCTAGTCACGGATTTGTTTTTTTTTTAATTTATTACTAACCCCATTTTATTTGAATTTTTTTCCAGTCGTTTTATAACTTTTTTTAGTTCCGACCATAAAACCACAATATGAGTTTAACATTTCGAGTACATATGAACACCTAAAGATTTAACTAAAGACATCTATCAGTGAAATTCGCAATTTACTTAGTTGCCAACCTAATATAATAATAAAGTTTTAAATTACAATATCAGAAGATGGAAAAGAGTTTGAAATTTAAATAAATTAATATAATTTGTTCGCAAAGTAAATTACAAAATATCTCCCTGTGTTCAGTCAACCACTGGAGGCACTCCTTATTTTTTGCCGATAACAAATTGCTATTAGTCTAAAAAGTTATAAAAGCTTTTTCGGGGAATCAACCTCCAACAATGAAATGAAACATAAATTTTAATGTCAAACAGAAATAATGATTGTACCTGAAAGCAAAAGTTGAAGTAATTTGTAATTGCATATATTTACAAGGACTCTGCCTCGTAAATTTCCATTGTTTCTATTCTGTTATTCTATTATTGAAAAATATGAATTTAATTGAAGAAAACTTTTTCACGGATATTCATGATAAATAGGCTAAGAAAAACTGTGTTTATAAATAAGTAGTAGGAAATATGTTACAAAAAAATATACACAAAACACAAATTAAATCTATAAAACATGACTTGTCTCTTATTACTGTCAGCTTTAATTTCGAAAGAAATTATTTTTGAAAGAAGGGACTATTTCTTGTCTTCATTTTTTTCATAATTCGAAATAATTAAATTTCAAGTTGCGGGCGAAGTTTAGGATAAATCCCTTTGGTATCAAAAACCGATACAAACAAAATGAAAGTGAGTTTAAATTTAGAACATAATAATTATGGAAATACCAAGTAAGATGTCTATACAAGATTAAAGTAAGTTTGTTAGATAAAACTAGCATTATTAAAAAAAATATTTATTTAATATTTGGTAGAGAAAAATAATTGAAAATAATTTTAAATTTTATACACGTATTTCGACAATTAAGTTGTCATTATCAGCAGGTGCTATTTATAACCTCAGAGTCGGCCATGAAATTTTTAGGCATGTCTGAATTGTCAAAGGGTAATGTCATTAGTGTCATCTAATAAAAATGATAACACGGAATTTTATTTATTCATAACAGGAAGATTATAATCGAGCAATTAACCTTGCAATTTTCTACCTTGCAATTTTCTAAAGCCGTCTTCAGATGTTGTTGAAAAATTCAAGTGTTTGGTACTGGAAAGTGCAATTTTACTAGGTGTTTCAGAAACCACGGTCTTTAGAAGTCCACACGAGTACTTAAGAAAGACAAAATTTGGTGTTAAGGTGGGTTCCGCGAATGCTTTCGCCATTGCAAATGCGTATCTGGGTAGAGGCCTGGGAACAATGGTTAGCTGTTTGCAGGAGCGAACTGAATTTAATTATCAACATACTTGTCACTGGAGATGAAGCTTAGGTGCATCATTTTGATAAAGAGTCGAAACAAGGGTCGATGCAGTGTTATGTTAAGTGCTCGAGCCACCTCAAGAAGTTTAAGGTCAATCTTTCAGCAGGAAAAATAATGGGAACTATTTTTTGAAACTGTCAAGGAATTTCGCTGATTGATTATTCTGAAAAAAGGTATTATGCTAAATGGAGAGTATTAAGCAAGCTTGATTCATCGTCTCAAAGATTCTATTAAAGTGAAAAACGCGGAAAACTCACAAAGAGTTTCTGTTTTGTACAAGTCAAGATTTCTAAAAGCTGGTCGTGCTAATTGTAGCTTTGAAGAAATTGAGCATCCACTTTATAGTCTAGATTTAGCAACTAGTGACTACTTTTTGTTTCCGAATCTCAAAAAAAAAAAGATACTTAGGGAACAAAATTTAGGGACGATGGCGAATTTATAGCTGCTGTGGAGAACTATTTTAGAGAAACAAAAAAAAACCATTTCTCCACGCATCCATCATGGTGTTTCAGTGAAAGTGGACATCCAACTTTTCTTCCATCTTTTTAATGGTCTCCCAGGATCTTTATCCCCTGCTGGTCTTTGGTCTCTTACTATTTCATATCTACCCTTTCCATGTTCTCATTCCATGCTTTCATCCTTTCTTTGATGAATATAATGATATCTCCGATTCCACATTCTTCTCTTGTAGCTTCGTTCCTAACTTGTTGTTTAATTCTGCATGTGTCGGTTTGGGTTTCAACTGCACACGTCATATTGGTTATATCATGGTTTTATATATTTTCACTTTGCTCTTTGTTGGAAGGTATTTATTTTTCCAGATGATATCTCTTAAGGCCCGTTTACACGGGTAGAGTAGTTAATAGAGTAGAGTAGTTGGTCAAGTGTACTTGCCTGGCCACACTTTTTGCGATTCGTTGTTCACACGTAATCGTGTCGAATTGGAGTGAAGATATCTTCTTCTTCTGCAAACTTCATGTTTCACTCTCGCAAAAAACATGGGCTACGCTGTCTTGTCTCGAACAGGCATTGGACTCGACTGACAATTGCTGTATACACGGGTCGAGTAACGATTCGAGTCACACGATTTTTCATGGCGGGAGTAGTCGAGTGGCCGAGTACTTTACCACATGTGATAGACTACTTGACTGAGACCATCGTGGGTCTCCCTGCGCTGGAACTATTTGTTAAGGCGGAGGCTATGCCTGCGATCCTTAGGCTGAAAGCTCATTACGTATGGTGTCCTAATAAGGTTGTAGGGGGCCATACGGATATCACAGGAACTATACTGGAAGAGCTGATATTTCAAATGCCGGCGGACAGTATGGAACCTGAGATTCTATTTACAGCTAAGCTGAATACTTATACCGACTAGGAAATAGGCAAAAAGTAGCTCCAGTGATTGTGGTGCCTAGTACATGGATGGATCACAATTCAATCAGGACACAGGTGCAAGCATATGCGGACTGTGCCCCAGAAGGAAGATATCAATAAGTCTAGGAAAACATACGACGGTTTTCCAGGCTGAATTATTGCAATCGCAGCTTGCGCCGAGGAAATTCGGGAAGCCAACTGCGCAAAGAAAAAAATCAACACAATGGCTGATAGTCAGGCAGCTACTAAAGCCATTATGAATCCATCTACCAGGTCTAAACTGGTCAAATATTGTAAATAGGGCTTCAATAGACTGGCACAAGACAATACTTTGTCACTGATATGGGTGCCAGGACATGAGGAAATTAAAGGCAATGAGATAGCCGACGAACTGGCCAAGGAAGGTGCTAATAGGAACTTCATAGGAACAGAACCCTTACGTGGAATCGTTAAGGATTCCTCTAAAAGGGAGATCTGGTTATGACTAGAAAGAGAATATAAAAAGACATGAAGGCTAACGGAAGGTTAACTCCATACTAAAACAATACTAAGGGAGCTGGACCTTAGGTTTTCAGCCAACCCAACTCGTAGTAACAAAAAGTAAATTAAAATTATTACCGGTTTAATAACCGGGCATTGTCCTTTAAGGAAGCATCGGTATGAGCTTGGTTAGCGAGCCCTGGTGTAGGAAATGTGAAAAACAGGAGAAAACTAGCCCTCATGTAATATGCACTTGTGAGGAACTGATGGAACTCATACAGAAACACTTCGGAAGAGATCTATTGGATCTTACGAGGGTACTCAAACTTCTCCTGAGGAGGATAGTGGCTTTTATCGAGGACACAAGACACAAGATGTATTGGGGGTAGTACTAAGAGCACTACGCTCATGTGCCTGGACATGCTGGCGCCGACTCTAAAAAATTAGAAGAAGAAGAAACTACTTTACAACGTGGCAACTCGACTAGCTATTAGACTGGAACGAGTGTTTACATGGGTCAAGTTACTTTACAAAATGCTGCTGTTGTCATGGTCTGTCGCCAGACTTCTATGTAATTGTACCGTTCACTCGATATTTCTAACCCCAAGTACTCAAACGACATCACTTGTTTGATGGTTTTCTTGCATATTTCTAATTTACATTGTATAGGCTCTTTTGCGACCACTAACGATTGTGTCTTTTCTGTGGATATTTGCATGTTGTATCTTTCAACCGTTTTTGTGTATCGATGGACGAGTCTTTGTAGGTTATCTTCGGTATCTATGAATAGCACCGCATCGTTAGCGTAATAACAAGTGTTCATTTGAAAAGTTAATCTAGTAGCATGTGATTTACTGAGAACATTTTGAAGTATGTCGTAAATTAAAATTTACTACTTAACCTACGAAGTCGTATATTTTGACAGTTTCATACATACAAATAAATAACAAATAATAGGTATTTATTGAAAACTATAACAACTGTTGAAAATGTTGTCCTTCAAGATCAATGCACTTTAAAATCCTCCGTTCAAAATTTCTGATGATATTCTGCAACATTACTGGATTGTTATTAATTTCCATGAATTTCTGTTCGATTCTCTGTAGCATATCATTCAATTCAATATAGGTGTTCGAAATATGTTATTTTTTAGATAAGGCCACAAAAAGAAGTCGCAAGGTGTTAAATCGCATGAACGTGCAGGCCAGGCAATTTCAGTATTCGACTAATTATACGCTCATCAAAAAATTCTCTTAAATAATCCAAAGATTCTGCAGTACAGTGACAAGGTGCTCCGTCTTGTTGGAAATATTCATTTTGTAGTTCATCATCATGCAACTGATTGACAAATGGTTGTAAAATTTCCGTACGGTACCTTTGAGCAGTTAACGTTCCCTGAAAAAATATTGGTCCAATGATTCGCCTTTGGCTTAGCGCTGCCAAAACACCAATTTTCTCTGGATGTAGCGATTCTTCAATAATTACATGTGGATTTTCACTACTCCAAATTCTTGTATTTTGTGAATTTAGGTATCCCGTTTTATAAAACCATGCTTCATCAGTAAAGATGACTCTTTGCGAAAGTTCTCCATTATTGTTCATATTTACAAACCAATTACAAAACCATAGTCTACGTGGGTAATCAATTTCTAACAATTCTTGTACTGCTGTGACACGGTATGGATAAAGTTGCATATCTTTTTTTAAATAACTTGTGAGTTGTACCAATAGAAAGGTTTATTTGTTGACTCAAATGTCGAACAGATGTTTGTGGTTCATTTTCCATTATTTCTTCAATACGATTGATAACTTGAGGTGTACGTTTCTTAACTGCTCCGCTGCCTGATTTCTTTAAGAGACTACCAGTTTCAGAAAAAAGTTTTAAAGTTCTATCCAAAGTATTCTTAAATTGTATATAATCTATTACAAAATGTGGAAACTCAACTTGAAATTCTACCATGCAATCTTGAACTGAATAAACCCATAAACCATCAATTTTATTACCACTTCTAAAATAAGCCTGGACTAAAAAAATTTTATGTTCTAAAGTGAAACCCATTTTAAACTGAGAAGCAATTTATTTAAACCATAATCGACACATGAGTATTTTATGCACTAACTGATATTTGTGATTGACATTATCAAATGTCATTTGGATTTACGTTTACGGAACAACAAACACATACTAATATATTTGCGTCTTATTCTATCAAAATTTCAAAGTAACCTAGATTGACTTTTCAAATGAATACTTGTTACTTAATTTTATGTCGCAAATGAGCACTGTCTAACTGTTCTTTGCTTAGATCACTAAAATCCACGCATGAATTCTTGTGTGAAACAGAATTTTTCAACCCTTGTTTATTCCACGCACTAA
Organism: Melolontha melolontha; assembly: GCA_935421215.2. Classification (NCBI taxonomy): domain Eukaryota; kingdom Metazoa; phylum Arthropoda; class Insecta; order Coleoptera; family Scarabaeidae; genus Melolontha; species Melolontha melolontha. The sequence goes on along the minus strand of OW285239.1, from coordinate 5,522,903 downwards.
CCTCTTTCTTAAAAATTAAGCAGATAAAACGAAATAGTTTTATTTGTTAGTGAACATCCGCAAATCCACTCATATTTTTCATATAAATTTTTATTGAATACTCTATTGTTGTAAGTTCGAGTTTTACTTGTTGAAGTGTAGTTTCTTTGAAGTTTAGGGATAGGTCTTCCTTTCCTTTTAATTAAAAGTTTTTCTTCAAATGATGCGGGTTTTTAAAAGATTTTGTACATTATTAACTTCCATAATTAATAATAAACATGTGCAGTACGCGACAAAAACAATGCAATCACAATAAACGCAAGATCTAAACGCATCTAAACGCATATGGCGAAGATAGGCGGAACCGACCGATCCATATTCGGAATAGGTATATCTGAAATCGTGCACCGGAACATAGTATTGAGCGTTTATGCGCGGAAGGAAACTTTGATACCATCGTTATAAAAATACGTAAAAATAATAAAATACAATAATGCACTGAATTACATGCGAATTTCTTTCTGTTTATCTTAGTGGTTGGGTGGGCACGTGCCCTTGTGCCCTTTAGTACCAGCCGCCACTGTCTTTCAGTAGTTTTTGTGAATCGATGGAGAAATATTTGTAGGTTATACTCGGTGTCTGAGATTAGCACCGCATCGTTAGCGTAACCTAAAATAGTCAGGTGTCGACCTAAATAAAAGAAGAAGAAAAAATATTGAAACGTGTAATGCCTGTATTCAAAAGCAAGGGAACTATATACATATATAGGACTATTAAATTACCTCAATTAAGAATTTATTTTTCACAACGTTTCGTGGTTTAATATTCTTACATTTGCAAGGGCACAATTTAGTAACTCTAATTTCTTCTTTTTTACATTGAGTTTTCTTTTCTTAATTTAAATGCAAGGTATAAATTCTGTCGCTCTTTGATATTGAAATTTTAGCGCCCGCGTAATATACAATTTTAACAAGAAGTCCACAATTTGTATTTTACATTTAAATTGTTAAAAAGTCCTAATTTAAAACGGAAACTAGAGTACATGTTTTCTTTCTCTAGTAAATTATAACGCGAGTTAGTTAAAAACTTAAATAAAATCTATTTAAAGAACAATACGCGACGCGAATATCGTTTGTGTGTTAAATTAACCAGTACTTTATGTTTAGCAATAACCAAATCATATTTCAACTTTATATTCCATGAAAATCAAAGAAGTTCGTACAGGCGTTTTTTTTTTAAATGCATCGACATTGTTGTAGCAATTTACATTCGCTTTTGATCATTTTCTAAAAAGCCCGGTATAACTTGCAACCCATTATTTTCCACCGAGTCATTGATATTTATATATAAAACTTCCTACAACGAATTTTTCGGTCTTTATCGGTCTTCATTAATATTTCTCTGTGAAATCGTGCTAGATATCGCAATATCGTGACTTACACAGTCTTTCGCAACTTAATTTGTTTACGAAACATGCTGCAACAGTATGGGAGTTTCATATTATTTTAGAAGCTTCACGTATTACAATTATAACGCGAAATATATTTTCTCTTTGTGCAGCTTCTTATTATTCCGGTAAACTATGTGGACAATGTTCGGCTAACTTTTACTTCATATATGCACTTAGATTTAATTATTTTGAACTTCCGAGCACTTTACCGAAACTTTGCAATATACGTACATGTCACAGAGGTTTGATTTCAAGAATTTCACGGTAAACCATGCGATGTAATGCGGCATTGTACAGCCATAGTGTGTATTGTCAGTGTGCTTTTCAGGAATCTATAGAGTATTTGTTAATACAATACAAGGAATCACATTTCAAATAAGTAAACGCTAACGCGTATATATTGTTTTGTACAATACTAGAATGTTTTTAATTTTTTTTTTGTAGATAAGCAACTGTTTACAGACTTTGTAAATACATTGCATATTACAAGAACAATTTGAAACATACTTGAGTGGATAATACCTCATTATTTGTTTAAAGCAAACACATTTTTAACATATTCGCGGACAGTAGTAGTTAATTAATTAACCCATTTAATAAAAAAGAACGTGTTTTTTTATTTATATAAATACATGCTTAATTCTATAAATAAATATGATTTTTATAAACATTTTTGCTAAAATCAGTTGACGGCAGAAGCCGTCAATGCCCTACCAAATATACCGGGTGTATTATGAAAAACCTTTGGGGCTGTAGCTTCCTTATATTTTATCTGATTTTGATGAATGATATGTCGAACTAAATCGTTTCTAAAGCACTGTAACCTGTTTAAAAAAAAAAATTGACATTTCGTTTTTGACAGACAGTAGTAAATTTTTTTTTAAAAATTGTACTACATTTTTTTTTTACTTATTCTAATAAACATTTATTTCCTGAAGACACCTTCATTAAATTGAGTGACAAATTTATTATTATTAAAAAAAAACTACGAAATTTACAGAAATCAAGCTATCATATATTTTAATGAATCAAATGTTCGAAATTGGCCCCATTTTGTTCCAGACACATTTGACACCTTCTATTAACTCCAACTGCTGCGTTTAATATAAGATTTGGTGGTATTTCATGACATACTTGTACTATCCTTCTTACTAAATCATCTCTGGTATCAGGTGGAGTCAAATAGACATGATCTTGAATGTAAGACCACAGAAAGAAATCCAGTGGATTCAGATCTGGCGATCTAGCAGGCCAACGAATAGGTCCGTAAGTGCCCATCCATCTGACGCCAAAATAATTATTTAGAAAATCAGTATTCATTCGTGCATTATGGGGTGTGGCACCGTCCTGTTGGGACCCCACCCTGTTTAACTCAGCAAGTGGTAACTCATCCAAATAATCGCCTAATTCATTGCGTAACAAATTATTATACTTTTCTTGGTTTAGATTACCCTCCACAAAAAAGGCTCTACTACTCTATCGCCTAAAATGCCACACCATACATTTGCACTGAACCGATTTTGAAAATTGTGTTGCATCACAACATGGTTATTTTCAGTGCTCTAATGGCGATGAATATTTCTGTTGAATACACCATTTTTCCCAAAAGTGCATTCATCTGACCACAACACACGACGATAAAAAATTGGATCTTCCCTTAGTTTATACATGAAAACCGTGCAGAATTGAACCCTTCGTTGAGGGTCGTTTGCACCGAGGGCATGCTCCTTCCGTGGTTTATAAGGAAAGAACTTGTGCTTCTTCAGAATGTACTGAACTGTAGAATGTGATACCTGCATGTAGTGAGCAATTTCTCGTAGACGTATTAGGGTTTTCTCCCACATAGAGCAAGACACTTAATTCTAAATTTTGATCTTGAATTACACGTGCGTTTATTTTCGGTCTTTTGAATGATCCAAAATTTCGTAAATTTCGCACGAGCCTTCCAAACTTATCGGCACTTGGACGCAGTCTGTCAGGAAAACGATTTCCATAAAGTCGCAAAGCAGCTGCAGAATTTGTTCCGCATTCAAAATATGCTTGAATCGCATCCACACATTCGCCATTATCCATTTCAATAACACAATTTAGAAATAAATCGTTGAAAATGTTATAATGAATGTGTGACTGACAGATGTCACAGCGCTCTTCGAAAATTTGGAATGCACTTTTATCGTTCAATATGACTGCTTTATTTTTAAATTTTTAAAATAAACACTGTAAATGTTGTTGTTGACCCACCGCTCACTGATAACATTGGTTTGTAATCCTTTATGGGCTATATAGTATTGAATGTAAGTGATTTTAAAAGGTACACACATTTGCTGGTAATAAAATGAAATAGAGTATTTAAAATGCATTTAAGAAATCTCTGTGTTCGGAAAACCCATAATAAATCGAACTAAAAAAAAACCTACAATTTCTCGATTTTTTTCATACAAGGATATCGTTGTTTACAGTTTCATATTCTGAAAAAGTAATATATTTGAATAAGGAAAAAAAAAGTATAGTGCAATTTAAAAAAACACAGTTTGCGGCTGTCTGTCAAAAACAAAGTGTAAAAAAAAAATTCAAAGCGGATCACGTTACTGTGTTTTTAAAACGATTTAGTTCGACGTATAATTTATTACATTCGGATAAAAAATAAAAAAGTTACAGCACGAAAGGTTTTTCATAATACACCCGGTATATTTCAGTCTTGGTTACAACCATCACAAAAGAAATATGTACTGTGAAGGAAAAAACAAACGACTAATATTGAACAATGAACTAAAAAATGAACATTCAACAAACAAATTAAATACTTAATTCAAGCGATATGACATAACTAGGGACCGGACAGGAGAGGCCGATGACTCATCGCCCACGAGCGTACTGTTGAAAATTTGTATTTTTAAAGAGTTATTAATTTTATTTATATATTTGGAAAACAACCGGGTGGTGATCTATAAAATACGAAATACATTTTTATTTGTTCATTTTGTAGTTTAAGTTAAGTAAAGGAGTATTAATATTAACTAGTAATACTTTCTCAAGGTTCTCTTCTGTAAAATTTGTTCTCTTTGAATGAAATACATCCTTGTAGATAGAAAACGTCCTTTCTACATCGCAACTGGTTATAGGTGCATACTGGAAATATTCTTTTATTTCAGCGTATTTAGCAGTTACACAATTGCCTATTAAAAACTGCGTCTAACTCTTGCCGAACGCGACATCCGAAGTCAATTGGAATTTTTTTTCAAATTATTTATAACAAGATCTAATATGGTTAATTTGAAATTTTGATTTTCGAAATAAGTGATTAGGTTTGGCAAATTTCAAAGTGTTCCTGAAAAAAGTACAATTGATTTCTTAAATTTGGAATTAGTATTAGTTCCTTCCACTCAGAAATACTTCGAACATCGTCATTTAAATATGGTAAACTATCGAAATTCTCAACATAAAAACTAGTAGCTTTTAACCATGTTCCCCATCTAGTTATTACTGGAGATGAAGACAGTGACAAAGATGGAAGCTTTTCCCTGTAAAGAGCTAATCTTAATAGTGCTTTTCTGAAAACTTTTTTAAAAGCGGAAACAAGTCTATCAACTTCCGGAAAGGTGTCTCTGACATATTTACAGATTCTGTTGAAAGCATGTGCTACACAAGTAATGTGCAGCATATTAGAATATGTTATCTTGTGTTTAACATATATGCAGCACTGTCACTGACAAATAAAAGTATTTTTTCTTTGTACCTGTCGTCCGAATGCACTTGGTGCATATTCTCGTAAATGGTTTTAGCTACTGTTTCCATATCAACTGTATTTATAACTTTTGTTGCTATTACATATGCGTTATATGGAATAGTTGGGTGTATTACACCAGCTACAACATTTACCACAGAGCGTCCTAATATATCGACAGTTTCGTGGGCACTTAACCACAGGTACTGATTTTAAAGATGGCTTTTAATGCGTTCTAAGCAACATAATATTTGCGTCGGGTGGATTCGTCAGAAACATTTCGACCAGTATATTTTTGGAGAAATGTTTTTAAGGTGGTATTGTTAAGTTTACTTAATGGAATATGTGCCGCCATTAAAGTTTCACAGTTCTTCATTAAAATTGTCAGATTCCAACGGGTCTAATTTCTGTGTATGTGTTTGCGATGCTAAATAACGTTTTGCGTGCGATTTCTTGGAATTTTTTAACGATATTTTACAGACTTTGCAATAAATTTCGGAATCACTGGCAATAGACATACAATCAGTATGACCCTTAACCCAATTAGCCATTGTTTCACGATGCCATTCTCGACGTTGTTCCATATCACATGAAAAAGTAACTTAAACAATGTTCGAACTCTAAATAAAAGATAATTAAAAATTTATGCGTAAGTAATTGAAACTTATCTAATTTCACAGTATACTTACGTAAAAATAATTTGGAGAAGTAGATTCGATGAAACGATATTAAACAGGATCTATTACAAAAATTACGAAATATATAATTAACAGTTGAAACAGGAAAAAAAGAAACTATCTCACCGTACTTTATTTATCTTACGAAATATGAACTAATAAATAATAAAATAAATTATAAAAACTCCTCCCGCTTCTATCTACGCCCATGAAGAAAGGAATTTAACTGTAAAATTGAAGTGATTGCGTCACAATTCAGTGATAAAGAACAGATGTGCGGTTAACCGAATGAATAGTGCTATTCAATGACAGCGTGTTACACTTAGCGATATTATGACTATTTATATGGTCCATCGTAATTTCAGCCTCTAGTGTCTGGTCCCTAGCCATAACTCAAAACATTCAATATTAAGTGCAGGTTTTTCAGGGCGGCCTTTGCATCTGTAACTCGTTTCTTTTCTCTTGCTACATTTGGAATATTGCTTACACCGCAAAAATACCTATTTCTTGTATAATTTTGTGGAAGTGGTGTAGACTTTTGGAAATGTCGTCCATTAGCCATAACTTGAACTGGGACTGGGAATATTGGCATGGCAAACTTTTATTAATGATCGCCCGTCTTTGGTTTTTGCATCAATATTTAATAATGCTTTGATTAATATTTCCCTAAAATTGATAAAAAAATGTCCTAGTCGTGTATCTTCTTGAACAAAAAGTGGGAATTCCAGACTGTGATATCCACTAGGTGGAAAATAACTTTTTTGTATCAAAAAATTGTTCTTCTTGGTGAGGAATAGTAGCAGATCAATTGATCACAGCGGCCTATAACTGACATAAACTTGTTGCAATAATTATTTCAACAGGCTTCATCTTTTGCTCACATCTTTTATTTGTTATGGGTTTTAGGAAGGGATTATGTACGGTTGCTATGACAGTAGGCATGTTTGTCTTTCCATTTCCATTTTCCAACTTCAATAGCTTTCAACTTTATTTTGGTCATAAGCACTGGGTTTGCCTTTCTACTGGCCCGAAGAGTACCTGTGACATGAGTTTTCCTGGCCGAAAATTTTTTTGTTAATGACAAGCTGTTGTAGTAGTTGTCCATGAACAGGTGATAACCTCGATTGATATATGGGTGTATAAGTTTTAAAGAAAGTGTTTCAATTTTGTTCATGTTTTCATCTAGTATGTTTTTTTCCCTTACCATTACAAATTTATATGTTTAGAACGTAACCACCAGAGCTACAAAGTTCATAGAATTTGATGCCATTGTTTTGGGCGAATGTGGCTGGGTTTGACACTTCTGCGTAATCACGGGTCGTAAATCCGTAATAACTAAATTTCGTTGAATCGTCGTCAATTCAACTTTTGAATAGAAGTTCTTCCTTTGCTCAGTAGTTCGCAGAATAAAAAAAAAACACTTGTTGAAGGCACAACACTCTTTAATTATTAAGTAATAAACAAAAACTAAATTTATATAAGCGACAGCAAATATATAATTACAAAAACTCGGTTACATATCTAATTTCAGTAACGCTTGAAGTTGCTTGGAATAGCGCGTGTATTCCCCTTGATGGATCTTAGCAAACTTAACTATATTCTCAAATGTATTACGCAAGTAAAGGTAAATGCCAATCATAAGACACTTACGATTGGTCGAAACAAGCTAGTTACATGGTTTTACCCAGACGTGACTTGAGATAAATCGTGTCTCCGAAATGGTATTATTTAATACCAAAGGCCCTTAATAATGTGACCGTAATAAAACTTTGTAAAGGGTTCGTCTGGTTTAACGGACAACGGCGTGTTTATTACAATAGGCGGTAAACTTTTGATTTGAACATTAGAAGGCTTAACTGATGTGCCTATACATGCGGTGACCTTAGCGGCTATACCTTAAGTAGGAATAATACAAAATAGTAAAAGGCCTGAATAAATAACCATCAACTAAGTTGATAAATTTGTGTTAAATACATTTCTATAATATTGGGGTTAACGCTGTCATAAACGCTAATAACGGGGAATGCCTGGTCCCTCTGAATGAAGTGATAAAATTCAAAATTAAAAAGAAATCTTAGAGTACATAGAATTACATGCATAGAATTAAATTGATTAATTAAAAAACTTATTAATTAAAAACGTTGTCCAGGTTTCTGGAGAGCCATATTTGTTTTTTTTTTTAATTTTTCATATAAGTTCCAAAAAAGGCGTCTTCTAAACAATAGTAGTGACTTATCTAAAGACGATTCTTTTGTTAGCGTATAAGCCTATCTGAAATATTGTAGCCACTTATCAAGTAGTGTGCAGATCTTATGCAACCTATCACAGTGCTCGGGGGCTCTGTTTTATTGTGTGCGGAAAAGCAATGCAAAATTTGTTCAAACCAGAGAAAATTCGATGAAAATTTAAGGAATCATAGCTGAAGAGTTTTCTTAAATTTTAAGCTTTCACCTGACCCTGGAGCAAACACAGTCCCAAAAATATTTGCGATTCTTTGCGAGTGATAGGTTTAAAAACTGTGCTTCGGGAATGACAAGTCTTGGGACGTAACCAACTTGTCACAAATTTTCCATAAATATTTGTGCAATCGACTAAAAGAGGCATAATTTCTTCATTCCATAATTGATTAATAAATACATCGGAGAGAGTGTATTAGCTGATTACTGATTTAGGCTAATTTTTCCTGCAAAAGTTTTCGAAAGAAATCAACAATATACACGATATCACTATGCCAGTCACCATAATTAGAATGTCTATTATCAAGAAGACTCGTTCTGGGATGAAGGGTCGGTCTGAGATGGTGCTAGAAATGGCGGTGCTCTATTATCACAGGAATGGGTTAGAGGCACTGATGCTCTAGTAGAAACATAACTTTCTGAATCACTTTTCTGATTTTCTGATTCGAAATAGTAATTTTCCATATCCTTGTCGGGATGAAAGTCATTCTCACTTCGTTTATTGGCTGTATCAGACATTTGTTCGTCGTAACATACAAAGCATTAGAAACAAACAGAGATTAGTCCAATTTTCATGAAGTTGGATATGCAGTAGGTTGCTTATCAGAAGACAGAATTTGTCAGATTGTTTCTGTCATGGCTTTGTCAGTAAATCCTAACGATTATACGAAATGGTTGAAATTTTGGATAAAAATTCATCGTTACTAGTGCAAGGACTGAAGAAATTAGCAAGATATCTGAATGATTTATAAGTGCTTTAAGGTGTAAGTGAACGTTGGGTTTGTGAGTATTGTGTAAGTCATATAGTTTAGGAGCAATTCAGTCACCCAGTAAGAAAAAAAATTTAGATTCAATGAAGTGCCATAATAGATCTGACACACTGCTTCCGCCAAGCAGTGCCGTCATATCACCAGCATCGAGGTCGTCAAAATCCTGTTCCACTTCGGCTATAATTTTCTAGTCTCTCTTGAATTTCTTTCTGGCGAGAACCAGCTTGAGTTTTGGGATTAAGTGGAAGTTTGAAGAGGCTAGATGCGGAGAATAGGATGGTTGGGGCACAATCTGGAATCGTAATTCATCCAGTTTTTTCCGAACACAGTGAGTGATGTGTGACGCTGTATTGTGTGATGGAATAACACTTTCTTTCGAACCATTGCGGGTCTATTTTCGATAATGGCGGCATAATAAGTCCCGTTAATGGTTTGGCCCTTTGCGAGATAGTCAGAAAGGAGGATTTTCTTGCACGCTGTCTTTTACGGCTCTGTGTTTACCATTTGACATTTTGGCGCGTATTTAGCGTGTTCATGATGAAAAGTACCTTCTTGATAAGAGTAAGAGCATCACTTTGACGTTGTTTCATATCTGACGTACTCTCTTGGATCGTGGCTCGTGGGGCCGTCTTTCATTGAAAAATGGGGCTTTTGTCTCAGGATCCGAAACATAAATCAATGACTCGTCCCCAGTAATGATTTTTTTTAACATTTCTGAATTGTCTCAAATTGCATTCAAATTGTCCTGAGCAACTTCCCCTTGATAAGTTTTGGTCTTTTGTCAGCAGCTGTGGAATGAACTTTGCAGCCACGCGACTCATTCCTCAATCTTGCCTTAAAATTTCCAAAACTATAGTTTTTGGTCTTCTTCTGCCTCCCACACAGTCAAACGAGGATTACGATTAATTAAAACCCAAACACGCTGCACATTTTCAGGATTTCTTGTCGTTGCAGGTATCCAAAGGTCAGTTTCAACTGATGTACGACCACTTTTAAATCAACTAAATCACTCTTGAATGTATCACAGATTCATTGCCATATGCTTGACGACTTTTATTGATGCTTTCTGAGTATGAACGATCAAGGTTTTGGCAAAATTTAATTTGTTCGCTGCGTTCAGTTATTTTGAATGCGACGCACACGACGTTTGATGTTAATTCAACGATTTATCCTTGTCGACTGAACACCGGCACGACTATGCCATCTGGCGGCGGCACTCGTAAAGTTCCTCTCTAAATGGTAAATGCCTGTTTTTGACAATAGCTCACCTAGGTATTAAGTTGCAACAGATACTTTCTGGATAGACCAGGTATTTCGAAGAGTTTGCTAAAGCTTAATTTTCTGAAGGAATAAAAAGACATGATTATAGATGGACTACATGTCGTAAGTTACAAAAAGAATACGTTGTCAAGTAAAATAATTTGTGGCCAAAATGTTTGTGTTTTTTTGGCTGGACCACGTATTACTCCATCATTCCCGAGTGGAAATTATAGCGCGTCCTACATTATTCTCAAATGGTAATTAAAATTCAGCTGAAGATCTGCAAAATATTTCTTTTACTAAAATTTATTCATGTATCTAAACTTTTTGTCATTTGTCATTCGCTCATTTGTTAGTCCTGACCAGTGTTGTTTTGTTAAGTTATTCTAAGACAAAAAGGGACGAACTTCGCTGAACTGTAGCAGTAAATTGCGCGTACTTTGCCATTTCACATTACATTACTTTAACAAATTAAACTCTTGTGAACATAAAGTTCATTCCTACTATCTGGTATGTAGTGAATTTAAGATATCAGCAATAAATTTCAAGACAATAGCCATTTAATGCCATAAAACTAAGATTTTAAAGCGTCTCGGAAGGATTACACCAATCTATCATAGAATAATATTGACGGAAATGGTTTTACATTCGATACATTTTATAAGGTGAAGAACGTTTCGCAGGAAACTGCACAGGCCCTGTCTAAAATGATGGTGATTTATTGGTGAACAAATCCAATTAAAAGAATTCGTTAGGCGGCCTCTTTTTCAAAATTAAATTGGGTGGAAAATCGATCATTTTAAGGAATTTTAATTTTCCAGTGTCTGACATTTTCGGAATTAGATTACGCTGATAAAGGTACAAAGTTTTCCGCGTTTTCCTTGGTTCAAGCAGCTACTTAAAGTGGATGCTAAATGTCGTTACCTTTATTAATAAAACTTATAGTCAAGTAATTTGTTTGTGATTGTCGAAGGTCAATCGTCTTGTTTGATCGAGTTCAGTAATAAAAATACATTTCTTCTTAAAGAAAAAACGAAAATCTACGACAAACTAACATTAAAATTGCAGTAACTAATTGGATTATAAAATTTTGGTAATAATTTGATTTTCATTTGTTGCTTATAAACTACAAACAGTAAACACTAGGCATATACGAGGTGCGACTAGAGAATACAATCCCGGGATCTTGGGATTCGGGCCCGGGGTTTTGATTCCGTAAATCCCGGGACTGTACTTGGTTAATCTCGGGATTTTCGGGAATGCCAGTTTTCATTCCGTAATCCGTTGCGCCTTGACAATGACCTTACCTAGATTATATTAAGGGCACTTAGTACATAAAGACAAAAAATCAACTTTAGGTATGCCGTACAATAAAAGAACTACACAGGTACAGCCCAAATAATATGTAACTTAGAAGGTACATCCCCGCCCGGCATACTTCAATACAATACTCTTAAAGTAATTCCCCAACGGGCCAACAGGGGAATCACCCGATCACTTCATATGATATATCATAATATTGTTGCAAGGGATTTCCCGCCGGGGATTCCCTGTACGAAAGTATAAATACGCTTATTAGGATTTACTTTTTTCATTTATTATTAGAGCTGAGGATGTTTGCGGTATAACCATGGTTATATCATGTAACCATAGTAATTTACTATGGTTACATGATATAACCATGGTTATACCGCAAACATCCTCAGCTCTATTTATTATTCTACCAGCGACAAGGTTATGTCATTTAAATTTAAAACTCAATTATCTGAAAAAGTTATTTTAAATGGCGGGAGATTTTGTTCAACATAAAAAAAAAACAGTAATACGTCGTCAGCGTTGAATTATTTTTTAATTGTGAAAGACGGGAATAGTGCTAAATGTAAGCGATGCCCTGCCATTCTCAAGATTTTGAGTGGATCGATTAAGGGATTACATATACATTTGTCATCAAAACATAACATTACGATTTTAGCTGACGTTAATCGTTTAACAGCTTCAATAAGTCAAGATTCTGAAAATTTGAACTCAGCACCACCGCCAGCTGAACGAAAGTTAGAAGATTATTTTACTAAAAGTGCCGACGATAGCCTGAATGATGTTTTGGCAAGAATTATTGCATTAGATGGATTTCCATTCAGTGTATTCATAACTTCAGACGATATTAGAAAATTGCTCTTAGCGAAATACACGGATTTACCAAAATCAGCCGTCACAATTCGAAAGCGTGTTATGAATTACAGTGAAAAAATCAGAAAGCAAGTAACTGCAGAATTAAAACATTTGAAAAGTGCATGTGGAAGATTCAGTCTATCTTTCGACGAGTGGACATCAACGTCCAATAAACTATACATGGCTGTCAACGTTCATTCATATACAAAAATTTGGAGCTTGGGACTCGTTCCTATTCTTGGAAGTATGACAGCTGAAAATTGTCTTCGTATATTGAAAGAGCGTCTAAGTAAATTTGATATTTACCTGGAAACTGATATCGTGGCTACTGTAACCGATGGACCGAACGTTATGATAAAGGTGGGACAGCTTATTTGCACTGAACAACAACTGTGTCTCGCACATGGTATCAATTTGGCCGTCTGTGATGTGCTTTATAAAATAAAGAATTATTTTCAAGACAGGCAAGACATCCCTACCTCAGTCTCAGATGACACTATAAATGAACCAGCTGTGACTGCTGATTATATGAACGATAGCGATGATGATGACAATTTAGAAGACTTAGACTGTCCAGAATCAGGTTTAATCTTAATGTCACAAAATGAACTTGCGCGAGAACACATACCAGAGTTAACGAAAGATGAAAACATTAATGAGCTGATAAAGAAAATCCGCAAAGTTGTAGTGTATTTCAAAAGATTACCATTGAAAAATGGAACAGTATTTCAAAAATATGTGAAGATTGAACATGAAAAAGAGCTGTCACTTCTTTTGGACTGTAAAACCAGGTGGAATAGTCTTTTAACCATACTGGAATGATTTTCTCTTTTAAAAACCTGCATTCAAAAAGCTCTTATAGATCTCAATCATCCAATCCGTTTAGAAGATTCTGATTTTGACTTGATAAATAAAATTGTTGATGTGCTGACCCCAATTAAATTAACAGTAGAAGCAATCTGTCGACGAGATGCTAATTTATGCACAGCTGATGCCGATTTGAAATTTATTATAAAACAATTGTCTAGCAAAAACTCAGCACTCGCCAATAAAATGAAAACATCCTTATTGGAACGTATAAAGCAACGACGAAATGATGATTTAACTGGTGTGTTGAATTATTTACAAAATCCACGAAAAGAGGATGAAAATCAGTTATTATCGGATTTGGAATGGCTTGACTTATTTCCAGTTCCTACACAGGCTTTGGTGGGGGCGCAAATAAAGAGTATAGTTAAAAGACTAAATAGTCGAGATGACACGTAAGAGGAAGAAAGGTAAGGATCACAAACAGATGATGAGCCAAGGCAACAAACCTCCCAACCTCAATTGACTCTAAAGGAAAAGTTACAGCTGGAAATTAATAAGAGCATGGAATCCCCAGATCCTGAAGTACAATATGATGATATAAATTAAGACCGACGTTTTTCACTCCATGACCACCGTTGATCAACATAATTTTTAATATCTCGATTTATTATTTGTTTTAGTTTATTGTTTACTTTAAAATTATTCCATAATTTAATCGATAAACAGATACAATGAAAAATAAAATCTAAACTTCATAATTTTATATGTAATTTTACATATTTAATTTTGAAGTTAGAAGTAACTAGTTTTCAATTAATTAATTAATTTAGTATTTTTGTAAAGAGAACAAACTTAATGAAGTTTAAAAGTAAATTCTTTCGACATGTCGACATAAATTCACTTTAACAAAAAATTCCACTCTAATTCGGTCGCCAACTTCGTGGAATTTAGCTTGCGGTAAGTTTAAATAATGAATGAACCTTTGTGCAAGCTAATATCCTTTTAATGCCATGCTTTAACAAGTTATCTGAATATTTGAACGTTTATTCTCTTTGTCATCTTTTATGAATGAACGTAGTCATCGAATTGAGTAAATATTTGCAGTGGATAGAATATCATCTTATAAAACTAATCTCTTTTTTGTTTTGATGGTTAAATTTAATAATGACAACAAAATAAATGTATAAAATTCGTTGGAGTAACCTCGAATAAGACAGAAATTAAATTAAATTAATAATTCGTTATATAAAACGCTATATTCAACTGTGTGGATAGCGTACAAGAATTTGTGAGACCAGGAAAAATCGCAGTACACAATGATTACAAGGAACTAGGCTGGTTTATATTTGCAATAGGTTCGTTTCTGTAAGCGATCCGTGAACAATTTGATACGTGTGGCCAAGGCAGAAGTGGCACGTACCTACATATGCAGGTAATATGTATCTGTCAATGCACAACGGAACGAATGTAATAAACGGTTTGGTAACCGGCAGCAACTACTGCTGAAACAAAAGGAATGCTGACAAGGGAAGTGCGTATCGAATTTGGAATAAAAATAATTTGCAGAGAACAATACTCAAAGCTATGTATATTCTGTGAAACATCGAAAGTGTAAAACATTATTATTAACAACTAAAATTTGTTCAAGGTGTTCCTGTGTTAAGTTAGTTCTTTTAGATGTTAAAGCGTCTTGAAATATAGAAAATGTCCGTTCAACATTACAACTGATGATGGGTGCGTGATTAAAATTTTGCAAAAGTGCACCATACTTCGAATGTATAGATTTTTCAATCGGCTCTGTGCAGAATTGATATTATATATTCAAATCTGGATTTCTGCTAAATATGTCATCAACTTTCTGTTTCAGCTTTGAGAAATATCTTTTTAAATGATGAAACTAACTTATAAAAATTTGGAAAATAACTCCTTACGTATTAACATTATTACAAACGGTCTGGGCGACACTTATTACAAACGGCGGCTCGTGGTGGATATCGGGATGTAGATGGGCCGCGCTAACAATAATGAAATTATTCTACGATAATAAAATAATTAGATGGTGCTGGCGAAGTTCCTTCAACGGTCCAGGACGTGTGTGATGATGGTTAATTAAAATAAATATACTACAACTTACTTACTAAATAAATAAAGCACATAAGCGTTGTGCTTAAAGTTTGTATTTATATTTACATAAGAAAGAAATGAAATTGGTATATTTAAAAGTAATTAATCAAAGTAATATGTACACGAGGAGCGGTAATTAAGTAACTGAAAATTAACACAAAATATCTGAAAACGAACGATAAATTGAGCAGTAAATTAAGGGTTAATTAATATATATAAAATAACCTCTGTATAGAACAATACAGAGTTACCTTTGAGTTGCCAGTTGGTCACGTGGTCTTAGAAGCGAAAGACGCCGGGCGGCATCGTGTCGTGTACCTGGACAGTACGATGAGAGATGTTTTACTTACGAAGGTTCTAAAAAGAAACTCGGACTGATAGTTTTTGTGTCGATAAGAACACTGGTTTTGAAAACGGTCTGTTTTATGATCTGTCGAAGAGAGGGTCGATAACTTGAATAATAATAATAAGAAGCGAGACCTGAAGATGTGCTCTATCGATTGCATAAATATTATTATATAAGATAACGCTTGTGACATAAGCTTTCTAATGATTTGAAACACAACATATAATAGAAGATGTATATTCAACAAAAACAATTTAAAATTAAGTGTAAATAGAAAGAAATTCCACAGTAACGGTTATTGGCGGGTCAGGTAGTAAGCGAAGGGTCTCGGTTAAGATATATAACAAAAGAAATACTTTCTCTTTGGACACGAATACACAGAAAATATTATTTAAAATTACATTAAAATATTATATATGCGGAGCGTAACAACATACTCTGTGTAGTGCGTGTACTGCACAGGTAACGTGTAGCATATTGGGATAAGATTGCTTTAATAACTTTCATGTTTTTAACATATAAGTTGCCGCATCAGTCAAAATTAATAGTATCTTCTCTTTGTAGTTGTTATCCTATGACAGAATATTATGAATACATTGATCAATTACTTCTGCAACTGTTTCACCATTTACGACTGGCAATATTTTAGTTAATTAATTGATAAGGGAGATACTTGTTGAAACTCCATAACTATGATAGTATGAAAAAATGCACTGATTTTAAGTTTCAAATAATTTAATCTAACTTTCCACTACAATATCGTTTCATCACACTGTGACTTCATCAGCTGGATGAATAAAATGATGAAATTTTATTACCCAAAGATAATGACCACATGGGTTGGTTCGTATTTTTTCAATGGTTCTCAAATAACATTTAGGTAAGTGGTATTTACGTAAGGTAGATTAATCTGGTATATGACGATCAGTATATTTTGCAAGAAACCTCTTGAGGACTCGATTGTTAAGCTTTTGAATGGGATATTGGTCGCCATGAAAGCGTCATAGAGTACTTTGTTAAAAGTGTCAGGTGCAGATGGACATATTGCGGTGAATTGTGACAATACACAGTAGCTTTGCCGGTCTATCTCAGTCGGGTCGCCTTCCAGGAGCTCTTGAATCTTCAAGGTTTACCCTCATAGGGTAAGTGGCACGAATAAAACACAAAAGGTATTAGGAAAACAAACAAAAATTCACCCCACAAAATTTTAATCCCATAAAAAACAATAAAAAAGAAAAATTAAACTTTATAGAGTATAAAGTCGTACTGAAACATCTATCAGGTGTGAGGAAAACTTGTGTAAAATATGACTGATACACTAGGCTAAAAACCTCACTAATATTGACCGCGAGCAAATTATAAATTAAATATTTAGAAAAAACTATCAGATGTTATCAATTACGTTATCCCAAATATCAAACGTCAAACAGCACAATAGCTCTTTGTACACGTAATCAAAATTCTAAATCATGCGCACATTTAACATGATACAAATACGTTTTCCCTCCAATTCTAATCTTCTAGAACATATTATTTGAAAAAAGAATCACTTCCAAAAAATCTGATAACTTTTCTTAATATTCATCTGACTACAAAATATTTTATAAACTTAAAATTACAGACTTTACTGAGCTCAATTATCTTAATAGTATTACAAAATTATTTCTAAATACATAAATGTAATAGCAAAAATATACGTACATTAATTAATGTAAACGTCACTTCACAAAAAATAATTACAAGAGAGACTACAGATAGGTCATTCGAATCAAAATTACAAGTATACAAGACTTGTAATAAATCGAGAATTAACTTTAAACACATCAATATCACCACACTAAAAATAAACCGAATTTATCTAAAAATATCTGAATAAAAAGAAGTTCTATTGAGCAGAAAAAAAAACTAGACCTATCTGTTCAATAACTGGTAAATCTCTGCATCTCCTTCCTCCCGAAAACGGAATCATACCCCTACCTAACATAAAGCAAAAGAGCTACAATATGAATACTACCACTCCATCCGGACTGCATACATCAAAACTACTCTCGCAAAATATACAAGCGTGGACAAAAATATACATTATAATAAAATATACATAAAATATAAAATATTCTCAAATATTTCTCTGGAATAAAATACACATAAATATATTGTCTGTTATAGTTTCTTCAAAATTTCTCTTCGGGGAAAAATCATAGCAATATGTTATCTAGATGAGTATTCGAAGAAACATGTCTCTGCATATTACACTTTTCTGGACGCCTGAAACTTAATGAACAGGCACTGCAATATATCTTGGTATCATTACGAATATGCAACCAATCTGTATTGCCTCTAATCCATCCTACCATGGTTGCCTTACGAGAATTTTCCATAGTTAATGAAAATAAAAAGAAATACCAAGATCAGAAGGAAATGGACTAAAAAGAAGAAACGAAAACTACTCCAAAAATAAGGTAGTAAATTAAACTTAATATTTATAAAAAGTTATAGAATAAATATACAATATAACAATATAAAACGGATTTTTTAAAATACTAACGTTGCAACCAAATAACACTGAAAGAAACGAAACCAGAAACAATCCCTTATAGAAGTGAATAGAAAATATACTATCTCAAGAACAATAAATACATATATGTATATATATATATGCATGTATAACAGCATGTAAATACGAGAATACACTTTGGAAATTAGCGGATATAATTTTTTAAGCGATTATTTCAACGAAGTGTAACGAAATAATATATAAATGTATATTCCATCTTACACGCCACTATTGAATTTAATTTATAAGGGAATACACACAATGTCATATCCATAACGACGGAAATCTGCTCGACGAATGCAATCGAGCAAGCTAATAGTGGGTCTGTTATAACATTCATTCTATACCTGATACCGCCACAACGTTTTATCAGGGTAATTGGTAATTCAATCGCTTCAGTTCGCTCTCTGCTAATAACCAATACCGCGTGTTTTATAACGGATATTCTTGGACTCTTTACATTGCCACTTCTGGAGTTCCGCAGGGCTCTAACTTAGAATCACTTCTTTTCATAAACTTCATTAATGATCTTTCAGATCGGATTGAGTCTAATAATCTTTTCTTTGCCAATGATTTAAAGTTTTTCTGACGAATTATCAACACAAAGAATTGTCTTCAACGATAAATCGATATAGTTAACATGAGAAATTGGTGCACAATGAATGTAAGAGATTATCGTTCGCAAAAAGAGTAGATATTATAAATATCAAGGATCACCTTGGTGAAACGAATATAACAATAATAATAATAATAATAGCTTATTAATCATAAGTCACAGAATGAGTCATAGTCTATGACTCGTAGACAACGTTATAAACGTCAAATAAAAACCATGTCTAAACGAAATCTACGAGTTATAAACCGGTGCACCTGCATATCTATTCCAAGAAGATGCTATCGCCTAGGTTACGGAGAATTATATTAGATTGGAGACATTGCAATATAATTATTATTCTGTTAGTTTTAATTCAATTCTGTGTCTGCATTTGTTAAGAGAACTCTTAATTTAGATTTAAGAGAAGTTAATTTGTCAAATTCCAAATAAAGATTTCTTTCTAAAAATCTATTTCATCAAGGAAAGAATTTAAGTTACGTATAGATAAAACTATATATATATATATGTATATATATATATATATATATATATATATATGGTAAACCTAATCAGTAGGCGATTAAAGGTCTGTGTATTTAAAAAACTCTACATGTTTCGGCTGTCACGAAGTTATTATATATATATATATATATATATATATATATATATATATATATATATATATATATATATATATATATATATATATATATATATATATATATATATATATAGAGAGAGAGAAAATTTATAAAATTTGCAAAGAGATTCAGCAATAGAAGAAAGAGCAGACTTCATACCACTAGAGACCAACACATCCTTTATCTTTTTGTTTTTAATTTTCCATTGAATTTATATTTTGTAGAGGTGTTGATAATTGAATAAGTAACCTACATCCGTTAAAAATGAGGTGCCTCTGCTAGAGAGATATTGAATGCTGGTTTGGAAGTAACGTATGTTGTTTATGCCTTGTGTCGTAATCATGTTTAAAACAGTTTTAGGCAAACAACAGTTTAGACAACAAGTCTTTACGTTTAAAAGTAAAACGCAACACTTCATAAATATATAGAGCCGATCCCGTCAAGATGCCAACCGTCTTAAAATTCAACCTGCAGGTCTATCACGCGGATAAATTAGCGAAAATTCTGATAGCATGTTTTTGTATTACTCTCTGTATGTATACAGAGCGGCCCCAGTGGACAATGCCGCTCCTGAGAAGTGACTGGAAGCATGCGAAGCAAATTGCCCGCAAGATTTCAACACTATAGAAACCTGATAATGTCCTTAGAGCAAATAAGGTTTAGGACAATTGTTTACCGATGAAATCTGTATGTTCGCCCTACTTCAACCTGCCATCTATGGTTAGACCCAACATCTTTACGCTAGTGGCCCTAGAAACACCAGCAATACCAAAGTCCGAAGTGTTTAAAGAATTCTGAAATATACAGTCATTCATTTTAAGTTTATTAAATTCAGTCCAAGAGTGCACATTCTCAAGAACCCGTTCTATAGTCAAACGCAAATCCGAATAATTGTTTGTGGTTATCAAAATGTTTGTGTCGTCCGCGTAGATAATGACCTATGAATTTTTGTCTCTGATAATGTAATGTTCGAGATTATTTATGTAAATTGCAAATAACAGGGGACCTAATATAGATTCCTGCGGTACACCTGTAGCGATAGGCAAATTTTCCGATTGACTTCCGTTCCATATAACATTCTGCCCGACAGGAATGACGTAAACCAATATAATGACACAACTTATCAATAAGAATTGCGTGATCAACAAAGTCAAACGTTTTACTGAAGTCGATAAACAGTCCGACAGTCAAAAGCTTGCGATCGAGTCCGGAAAAAATCCTATCAATGTAGACTCCAAGCGCCGCATCAATGCTTCTATTTCTTATGAATCTGTGCTGAAAAGGTTTTAGAATATTGCGATGAGTCATCCGATGATGCGTCAGGCATCACACGGCCTGGCATCGTCTCGAAAGATGTCGATGCGGAAGGATCGAGAACATCGAATATGTCAGAAGTTTTCCCGTGAATATAAATAGCACTCAAGAGGTATTTAATTCATTCAACAAATAAATGTCGTCGCGTGATATACAAATAAATACAAATAAATATTTAGTGTATTTTGTTTTTATTGTTAATATAGTGTGTACCGTTAGTTTGCCAAAAAAAATTTTACGATATTATGTTTATTGAAGAAATTAATGAGTTTTTTATTTACCATCGATTCGAATATCTGTGAGAAACTAGATAAAAGGTTAATGGATCGATAATTTTCAATGTTATCTCTATCATCCTTTTTATATATCGGGGTAATATGAGCATACGTTAGGAGAGTAGGAAAAACACCTAGCTTGAATGACCTATTAATTATAAATTTTTGCGGTTTTGCGATATATTTTCCAATAAATTTTAATAAATAACCTGAATTTGTCATCAATGACCTCAAAGAAGAAATGGCATTTTCTACATCTGCAGCTGATATGAGATAGAAAAAGAAAGATTCACTAACCGAGTCAATGAAGGACATAACTGTCTGCAAGCCATAACAAGTGTTGAATCAATAAAAGATCCGTGCAACTATATCTTTAATGCGAAACTTACATTTAACAAGTATATCAACAATATACCTACACAAGTTACATAAACTCCAGGATTCATTATTCGTAACTGTGGTCAATTCTCTAATCTAAGCGTATTGTGATGTGAGTCATCCGCAATACGTCAGGTGACGGTCTGGCGATGACTCACACGCGCCGAACATACCAGCTGCCGCGGGAAAAGTCTAGAAGCTCCAGAATAATTGTTGAGGGTGTATAGCCCTATATAAAGAACTGGAAAAAGAACCCAGACAGACAAATATTTTACAGTATTTAATTCTTTGTACAATACACTGGTGCGATTCCGCTTGGATTACGCCAACTTGATGTGGTATCTATTTTATCAAGCATAAAAATGTCTACTTGAGCAAGTTCTACTGTGATAATTGAAGTATTTATTTATGGTTTACAGTGGACGGTGTTTACCCCTTTAGAGGCTTAGATCACACTTTCTCGCTTTGACGAGCTTTCCTTCTTATTTAGACGTTTTGTAGCCCGCCTTAACTTCCTTCATAGGATCCTTCACCATTAAGTTGACTGCACAGCGACTGGAGCGATAATGTATGAATAAAAAAAAAATTTTGTTTTTTAAAATGGTATAGCGATATAAAGTTGCATTTCAATGAGTAAATTAAACGTACGAAATATTACCTATTTGTAATGATGTTTTGAGGTGCCCCAACACAATTGAAAATTTAAAAAAATTACCTATTTTTCATATTGTGATCAAACTATATATTTTATTTGTTAGGTCAATATCTTATATTTTTTATACAGATTTAAAGAAGCGAGATACAAGAAATAATGGTAAACTAGACAATTATTCAGAAATAAAATAATTATCTCGTATTAAATTGTTTTTTTGTATCAAAAGTAGGCATTTGTTGACGTGATAGTAGCCTTGCACTGATGAAACCGTCTCGTTTATTTTTTCCACAAACTGCACTTGAAGCTTCTGTCACCACTTTGATGCAGCGCTCAACGGCTTGAGTATGGCATGGAAAATCTTTAATTTTTTGACATGTGCCGAGACCGTCTTTGACAATGGCTTTCAAGTCGTCATTAGATAAATTTAAGGTCAGAGGTGGCTCAGTTATCTCACAGTCTCGCCACGTTATAATGTCGGTATAATCTTCAGCATCGAAATTAAATGAAGGCAGTTTAAACGTTCGAAGTCCTGGAGCTTTCTCACTTCTTGCTTTTAAAATTCGTCGATATGCTAGATCTCGTATGATTTCCCTTTCATCTCCAAGCATAGAAATAAGAACATTTTCAGGGTGACCAAAAAATACATTTCGTTGGATTACCTTGTCGATGACCTTCTTCATATCGGCGTTCAAATAGCGACTCAGACTAATTGTTTGCCACTGATGCTTAGCTCCGTTTATACACGAGGGATTACATTTTATTCTAAACCACATCGGACCATAAACTCTCATTACGTACGTGGCTAATATCACCAATTTTTCTTCGGGGTCCGGTTTAGTAGCATATAATCTTAGAATTCGATTTGCTGTTGTAAGCCATCTAGAGTGGTTGAGAGATCCAGGTTCAATGTTAGCTAAATCTGAAAAAAAAACGCCAGTGCTGATAGCGATCATAATATCGTACAGATATTTTTGGTCGGTACTCAAATCACCCCTGGAAATTTGAGGTAATATTGTAGGAATGGCGTTGAATTCGACTATTGGCATTGTTTCACATTTTTGTAACTGATATCCAATGGCACCTGAAAAGCATTTAGGCCCTGTAGTTTTTCCGTCCAAATGTAACAACAGATGTCGCAGTGGTAATTCATTGGAATGCAACTGGCAGATAAACCACTGTAATGGTTTATTCAGTTCTTCTTCCATCAAACGAATAATACCAGCTTTAAAACCTGTGTTTACTACTGTTCCATCGCAACCAACAACAACTATTTCACTGAGTTTCACCGATTTGGATTTCAAGTGAGTTAATATAGTATCTTTAATACATTTAGCAGTTCCCAACTCACATGTGACATGCCCGAAATAGTCGCTTCCTGGCTCTGATAAAATCACATAATGTTCTTCTAGTACCCTTTTTCTGCAAAATTTATTATTTTTCCGAATACTAATCAACGTTTTATCCTTTTTCCCATCAAAATACATACCGCGTAGGGTTTTCTTGCGATCTGCATCCTGTAAAGCTGTTCTGACTTTAGTTCTTTCACGGCGCAACTTTGAACAATCAATAACACCACTTGGATCCTTTGGTGAAATAATGCCAACATCTATTAACACAGAGGAAGCTATAATGGCAGCGGCTCTGTCAGAAACTCCAGTACAATCGCAGGCAAGAGCTAATGATGGTAAATTTAATCTCCTTTTTTTTGGTGGGGGATCAACTGTTTTTTTTTGGTGCTTCAAGGTAAGGACTAGAAGCTACGCTATCGCTTGAACTGTCGCTTTCGATTGCCAAGTCTTCAGGTAAAGAACGCGAACAACACGGCTTCTCAAAATCAGTTATCTCTCTGTTACGCGATAAACTTTTTTTGTTTTCTTTCTTCTTTTTTCTTATTTTTTATAGTTTCAACCACATCTACACCGCTTATGACCATTTTTCTTGTTGTTCTTTGATCGAGTAAAAAATTTATTTCTTCCTTGGGAACACGACTGCCTTTTAAACAATTACAATTTGAGAAAAGTTTACATTTGCAACTGCAAACATCAAATAATCTATGGGACTCAGGTATAAATCTATTGATCTTTTCTTCGTAATTTTTGTTTGTTTGACGACCTTTATAAGGTTTCATTAAGATTCTATATTTGTCATGGTAGGAACGAATAAGTTGTAGAATTCTCTTAACACTAACAGTTGGCAGCGAAGCTTTTTGCCAAATTTCTAAAACTTCTTGAGCCAATATTTCGGATATGTCATGAACGGTTGGCTCTTTTACTGTTTTATTGGGCTTTAATTCATTTTTAATGAATAGGTAATTTTTCATAACGTCATTATAAGTTGGTAATTGAGATACTGGTAACTTCTCTGGTAATCCGAGCACAGCACAGGTCATCATTTGTCGTGTTTTGACTTGAGACATTTAACTGTAATAAAGATACGAGTATATAATATGTGCTAAAGTATTACAATAATATCTGAAACCTAAATAGGAAATTGAAAATACTACTTACATGAGTCTTATTTCTTGCTCTCAGACGTAAAACTCAAAGGGTATCACAAGTGAAATAGTACTCACGCGAGTTGACTATAGCGTTCGAATAACGTTTTAGGAGAGTTGCGAAATCGTCTCCACGTGCTTCAACAACCACGCGTCTTAATACGCTCGCTTCGGATTATATTTTTCTATCTTATACTAACTGCGCAACACTCGGTGTGTAATTTAGCGTTCATTAAATATTTTTGATTTTTCGACTAAATTCATGAATTTTGCCAAACTTAATAATGTCGGGGGCACCTCTAAATATATCATGTGCGAAATGAAATTTTCTGTGTATATTTGGGAGATAATAGAGTCACTTTTTACAGGTATTCCAAAGCTATTGCTAAAAAAAAAAAGTCGCTCCACCCTACTGCACAGTGCTATTATCTTTCAATTGTTCCACAATTCTTCACCAGTCCGTCCTGTACTGTTTATCTTACATTTCCTCGAACCAATGTGTTAGTTAATCAAAGCTCCTGTTCACGTTATAGGCAGCATTTTTCGAATATTGATATACACATCAATACTTTAATTACTTATAAACGTCTGATCGATGATAGCTGTAATAAATATTCGCTGTAATCTGGTTAAGTACATCTGCTGTATTTTTATTTTTTATTACTATTTTTTGATTTTATTACTTCGGTTTATTTCTTTAAATATTATTGTCTCAATCATGTTTGTGCTCTTTTCCTTATTTTATGTTAAAAAGAATTTAGCCTTGTTGTACAAATGTCATTATATATTAGAATTAGTGTTTCATGTTGAAAATATACGACCCCCCTCGAGGTACAATTAAGCAACACGAAACCTCATGTCAATAACACATTATCTCCCTTTACCTAATGGAAGTTTATTATCATAAATTGCAGGAGTAATAAATATCATTATTCCACAAACATGTATGCACATGTATGTATGTTAATGTTTGTGAATATTAAAGAATTTTTTGGGAAGAGAAAATGGGTAATGTATCAGATATCTAACAGAAAAATACTTATTACAACGAAAAATAAAAGCGACTAATTGTACTTTATTTAAAATATCATATATTTCAAAATATAATTTGCCCTAAAATCAAATAAGAATATTCCGTCTGTTTTCCAAATGCCCAAATGGTAGGTGTATAAACGATTTTTTTTTTGGCAGGGGGGTACGGGAACATAATTTCAAAACACGTAAGGTACTAAATATAACAAAATCAAATGTACATTTTAAGAAAACGTATGTTTTATTTATTTAACTCAAGTATTTTATTTATAAATTCTTACTTTTGGCAAGAATCTTAAAATTTTTGTCGAATTTGGCAGGTGTTATTTTACGGGAGTTTCTACTATACAAGGTGAGGCAAAAAGATGTTAACATTAAATGGGTGCTTATTCACTTTAAATTACAAGGCAGAGATTTGATTACAGGGTTTCAATTTGGCATCCATCACTCTCAATGCATTTATGGAGTCCGTCCATTGTTGTTTGTAAGGAATTTGGGTAGGAGTGTTGACGTGAGTGATGCGGTGTTTCAAACCGTTCAAGTTACGAGGTTTGCTGGCGTTGCCTCGATCCTCGACCATGCCCCACAGGCAAAAATTACATGGCGTCAGGTCTTGTGAATGTGTTGGCCATGGGAGAGGATCACCTCTTACCAATCTAGCGTTTACCGAATTTGTCGTTTAGGTAATAGTAATAGTCAGGGGCGCCGTCTTGCTGAAAGTACCCTCGCTGGAAAATGGCAAGTGGTACGTTCCCCTCCATGAACGTGCTGAGCATGGCACGGCAATTTTCTCCCTTAACGATCTGTTCTGCAAAAAAGGTACAATCGCTCCAAATTTGCTCACGGCACACCAAACGTTCATCTTGGGGGAATCCTACATGTGCTGTCGAACTTCTCTCGTGTGCTCGGTCGCCCAGATGACACAATTGTGTTTGTTCACACGACCACTGACGTGGAATGTTGCTTCGTCAGAAAACATGAACAGAATGTCAAGCTCCATGTGCACCATTGGCAATAGAATTTGTGTAGCACTCACGCGTGCTTGTTTGTCCGCGCTTGTGAGCTGCTGCTGCACAATCTGCAAGTGGTATGGCTTCATTCCTAAGCCACGATGCAGAATTCTAATGAGTGACCTTTGCGAAATGTTCATTTCTAGAGAAAGTCTGCGAGTGGACTTGGTTGCGTTGGCTACCATCGCTCCCAGGACGAGGATGATATTCTCTTCAGTTCGAACGGATCCTTTTCTACCGCTGGTCCCCTTGCAATCGTCTCGAACGTAACTTCTCCGGACAAACTTCACTTAGATCCTACCTAGAGAATACAATCTCGGGATCTCGGCCGGGTTTTGATCCCGTAAATCCCGGGACTGTACTTGGCTAATCTCGAGATTTTCGAGATTGCCAGTTTGCATTCCGTAATCCGTTGCGCCTTGACAATGAACTTACGTAGACTACATTAAGGGCACTTATTACATAAAGACAAAAAATCAATTAGGTACGCCGTACGATAAAAGAACTACAAAGGTACAGCCCAAATAATATGTAACTTAGAAGGGACTTCCCCGCCTGGCGTACTTCAATACAAAACTGTTAAAGTAATTCCCCAATGGGCCAACAGGGGAATCACCCGATCACCTCATACGATATATCATAATATTGTTGCGAAGGATTATTATTCTAATGTTGAAAGCATATTTCTCATGTCTTTTACAGTATATGACACAATTACAAGTCTGCTAATTTCTTACCAAAGGTGGTTCCATGTTATTCCATTTCTGTCTTTTATTGCTCTGGCTAGTACATATTGGACATCAGTTATCCCTGTTTAACTCCTTTCTCTATTTGTATACTAGCAGTCAAATCTCCTCTATAAAGAATTGGACAAGTTGCACCGTCGTACATTATATTGATCAGCTGTATTAGTTTTGAGACGATTTCAGTTCATCTTAAAATTTTCCGCAACATAGCATAGTTCATACTAGCGAATACGCTGGCAAAACCACCAAACAAAGTATTGAATTTTCCTGCAATGTTTATTTTATTCTCAGTAGAGTTGTTACAATTTGATATGCACATGATCTTCCTCTTGTAAAGCTTATTTGCTTCTGGCGCAATATTTCATGAGCGAATGGCTGCATTCTTCGATGAATTATGCACGTTACTATTTTATTAATAGTATATAGGAGTGTTACACCTCTCCAGTTTACGCACTGGTTCATATCTCCTTTCTTAAGTAACATTATTATAAGTCCCGTTCTTCACTCCTTAGGTCTACCCTGTTTTTCCCATATAGCATCCATCAATAGTGTTATCATGAGTATTGTGTTGTTGTTATCAATCTTCCAGAACTGGGATTTCATCTATTCCAGCCGATTAATTATTTCTCATGTGGTTTACAGCCAATTGTTTGTAAGGATTTCGCCGTTCTCAGTTTTGCTGCCCCACCAGTACTATAATTAGGTAAAATATCCCGGTAGATCATATAATTTGTTAATTGTATATCGTGTATATAACCACATTTTGAATAGAAAAATATATTCCAATATCGGCCTATTTAATTGGTTAAAGTAAGAGCTATTTATTTGTGTACCATTAAACAATGGACCCAGTAAATACTTGAGTCTGGCACTGTACATTTGCAGATAATGCGCATATATTTATAGGATTCCAAATAGCTAAATTAACGAATTTGGATTTAAAGCAAATAATGAACGATTAATTAATTCCATTATAAACATCCTTTTTCAAAAACACCTAAATAAACAGAATGCATGTTGGCATAATCGTAATGCACTCGTAGATTAAATGTCAATGTAATTTATATCGTAGCAAAGCGGATTATATTCCATGTTTGTCAGAGTTAATTCCTTCCTAGTTATGTTTAATTGCACATCGAATAGTTTTATTAACGTCTGTTTTGAGACATTAAGCGTACTGTATTCTACTGTGAATACATAATTAAAGCACTAACCGTACAAAATATACATCGTGGAAACATATAATGCACTAACAAACGAAAGCAAATTACTTGGCTGTACAAGGAAAGATATGTTGATAATATGAAAGGGATTCACTCTCGTGCAAATGATAATGAAGTTTCGTTATGCGTTCCATTTCGTAGATAACTGAGGTTTCTTGTGCATATCTGTACGAATCTGTTGTCTGTAGATATTTCAAAAATTTGTTGAATTTTCTGGTCGCGTTGTTGGAAACTGTGAATTAAGAAAATTAGTGCAAAATTTCAATGCAAACTAAATAATTTAGAAAATCTAGATTCTAGAAGGACTTAAATGTTAGATCTGGAAAAAATCGGGAATTATGCCTTTGAACAGGGCTATTCTCTTGACAAGCTGTCGGCAATCCCGCTGTTGACATTCCCAGGTCGTTTATTATTATAATATATATATTGCTGTACAGTTTTATTCTAATAAGTATTGCTCCAATTATATAAAATGTAAATCGTTACACACGTATATATATATATATATATATATATATATATATATATATATATATATATATATGGTAAACCTAATCAGTAGGCGATTTTTTTAAATCGCCTACTGATTAGGTTTACCATATCATACCAAGGTCACGAAGTTATTATATATATATATATATATATATATATATATTTGACTCTTTGAATAAGTATAGCTTTCGGGATTTGCTTTCGGGTTCTTTGTAACTAGGCCTAGCCAATGTAAAAGGTAAAGAAATAAGAAGACGAGATATCGAATTAAATACATTTCATACATTTGTTCATACTTTCAATATACATTTAGAAATCATGAACTCAATTATGAATCATTTATTAACTTAAATCAAATCACAAACATATACATTTATGAGTATTGTCTAAAATATACACAAATAACCTCGAAGTTCTTTTTCAGATTTTATAAATCCTTCAATCAGCACACTTGTGTATTATCTTAGCCCTGGGGATGTAAAACCCTCCAAATACTAAGCTATGACACATTTGATCTAATTCTCTATGTTGAAGCTTTATGGATTTTTGAATTTACTGATATTGTTGTACAACGTATTTCAAACAGAATTAGATCTAGTTATCCATGAATTTCTCCTATAAATTATGATGTTCTGCATTCTTGAAATGCGGATATAGATTAAATGGTATGATGTTTATTTACCTGTCACTGTTAAAATTTATCATCGAGAGACATGGTGATGAAATTAATAACAAGTACAATTCGATTATTAATTTATGTAATAAGAAAACTTTAAAGATGGGATATTAATCAAACAACCAAGGTAAATTAGGCACTTTCTATTCAAGATGTACACTTTATTACACTAAGGGACCAAAGTTTTCCGAGTACAAACATAAGAACGAGAAAACCAAAATAAAAATAAAAGAATCAGTTGTAATCATCCTGTTCCGCAAGACTGGAAAACGGCTTTTATATCATCCATTCATAAAAAAGGAAATAAGCTAGACTGCAATAACTATAGGGGCATATCAGTCACAAGCACACTAAGCAGACTGTACGGTATAGTCCTGCGTGACCTCATTGAAGAAGATTACCAAGACAAAGAAGAGGAAGAGCAATGTGGTTTTAGAGCAGGAAGATCATGTACGGACAACGTATTCTGCCTAAAACAAGTTATAGAAAAAAGATCTGCTAGACAGCTGGAAACCCACCTCACGTTCGTGGACCTACAAAAAGCATATGACACAGTCCCAGTATCAAGATTATGGAAGGTATTAGAACAATCTAACATCAATTACAACTATATAACGGCCCTTAAAGAGTTGTATAAAGACTCGACATCAAGAATTAAGATGGGTAAAGAACTCACAGATGCATTTACGGTAAATAAAGGACTACGCCAAGGATGCTGTATTTCTCCAACACTCTTTAAGATATATGTAGCGGTGGCACTAAGAAATTGGAAGAGGAAGGTCCACAGAATGGGTATAGAGATAAATGACAGGTGCTTATTTACCCTTCAGTTTGCTGACGACCAGGTCATAGTGGCCAATGACAAGGAGGACATGCAATACATGGTGAGGAAAATGATGGAAGAATATCGAAAATGGGGCTTGACAGTCAATATAAACAAAACAAAATATCTATGTATTGGCAACCAGGACGGAAATCTGGAAGTGGACAATGGTCAAGAAATAATGCAATGTCAGGAATATGAATATCTGGGCGTAACTTTCGACAACACCGGGACAGATGTGAGAGAGATCGAAAAACGTATAGTCAAAGCAAAAAAAGTGATCGGATGCCTGAATGGAATTCTATGGAGCAAGGAAATAACAAAGAAGATAAAATTTAACATATACGAGACTATGGTAAAGAGCAGCCTTCTATATGGAGCAGAAACCTGGAGGATTGCAGATAGACAAAGGAAGAAGGTTGAGGCGGTTGAAATGGATGCCATTAGAAGATCCATGCG
This sequence comes from Melolontha melolontha, assembly GCA_935421215.2. Taxonomy (NCBI): domain Eukaryota; kingdom Metazoa; phylum Arthropoda; class Insecta; order Coleoptera; family Scarabaeidae; genus Melolontha; species Melolontha melolontha. The sequence continues at coordinate 5,491,771 of OW285239.1, read as the reverse complement.
AATTTCACGAAGAGAGAGAATAAGGAATGACTATATAAAGCAACAAATGGGAATAGAAGGCACGATAGTTCAAGACATCGAAAAGAAAAAACTTACTTGGTACGGACACGTAGAACGAATGCAAAATAACAGGTGGCCGAAAACAATAATGCACTGGCACCCAAGAGGGAGAAGGAAACGGGGAAGACCGAAACTGGAATGGCAGAAGAGAAACTGGAATACAAAGATCCATGAGTGAAAGAAACCTCACACCAGAGGAGTGTGGCGATAGAAGAGGATGGAAGTTAGGTGTCGGACAACGAAGAAAAACGTTCTAAACCGGCATATATATATATATATATATATATATATATATATATATATATGTAAAATAGGCATAATAAAGAAGAATTGCCCAAATCTATATGATTATTGAGTAAAAGATCTGTATTTTTATATTTAAAAATTTCCATAACTTCAAGTAAATTTAATTTTCGCGATTTATTTTCTGTGTGTAAAATCTTAAATCGCGTATAAATCGATAATAAATTTTACACCGTTTAGAGACGTCGCCCGTAATAGAATTGCATTCTTTTCATCAAAACAGTCTTTTATTACCTTGGACACGCTAAGTGTTTTTCAGATGAACAGGAATCTTCTCTTAAACCCTCTTTCAACTGCATACCGGTATGCTTCCTTGTCACACCATGTAACCAATTAGATTTGGTTAGTAATGAAGTATTATAATACGTATATTTCATTGGTTGTCGGACCTCGTATGACTTAAATAAAAATATCTTATTTTTATAATACTCCTTTCCTTGTCCCATTTACAAAATTCAATGTCTTCTTTATGCGTCTAGCGCATATTTAAAAAACTATGAACTATTATTTGAAAATAGGTTATACCACGTTTTCACTCCAACGCGTTATCCCACACATGTTCCATTTCAATTTTTATCAAACTGTATATGTTAACGATACATAACCTCTAAATATAACTCAAATTTGACATTCGTTTGTTTGTATTGCGCAAAATAAATATAAAACTTGAATAATTGAATTGATTCGGCTTTTACTTGAAGAAGATCCATAATTTAACATAGAAATAAAACTAATGCTTAAAATCTTCACTTTTTAAATACATAATCGTAAAACGACGACAATTGTTTCGCCAGCACAGTGGCTTCATCAGGTACTTACATCTAAAGAACACGTTACAAACTAAATTTAAAAAATTAAAATCAACAAGGTTAGCTTTAAGTACCTGATGAAGCCACTGTGCTGGCAAAACAATTGTCGTCGTTTTACGATTACGTATTAAAAAAGTGAAGATTTTAACCATTAGTTTTATTTCTATTTTAAATATAAATCTCCTTTACATACATACACCATATAAGGCAATATTTAAACATTGTAATTTCCTTCCAAAGTTCATCAATAGTATCGAGCCTTTATTTATGACTTATTGCACTTGATTTTAATAGATATTAGATATAATGTTCGATATTTGTAGATGTCTATTAAAATGTCATTAAAATACATTTTATACAATATTTAGGTTGGTTACAATCTCATACCGTCTTTCAGGTCGTTTCTGTATGTTGTATAATATTGAATTGTCGAAGTATAAGTTTTTTTCAATTTGATTATAAATAAAAACCTTACTATCTAAAATTAATCGTATCTCCAGGACAAAAATAGACAAATTGATACTTTTATAAAGAAAAACTTACTAGCTGTACATTAGATATGGATTTATGCTACCGTTAATGGTCTTTGATATACCTTTTTAAATTAATTTTGGTATGTAAGCATGTATTTTTCTAAATTTAAAATATCATATTGCTAAATCGTAACATATCCAACCATAACATTTGACACGTAATATGCAGATGCCTTTTATACAGAATCTGTTTAATTACATTTATGCCTATTGCACAAGTATAATTAAAAATCTACTCACGTAAAGGTATTGAATATATTCTATCCATAATTATACTGGGTGTATTTAAAATACAGTCCATTTTCTAGTACGTTTAGTTGTAGTTTATGTTCTATTTCATTTATTTAATTCACCTTACTTTGGAAAGAATCACAGCAATATGTTGAAGCGTAGATTTTCACGGCCGAAATCTATTAACTGTTTCTTTCGGGTGTAGATGTTTTTAAGCTCTGTAAAGGGCTATTTCCTTGACGAGTTTCGGCAGTCTCTTTGTTGCCATTCTCAAGTCGTTGCTACTGTTGATCTTGGAGTGATACTGTATCACTCGAAGGAATCCACAACTTTTATCAAAAAAAAAAAAAAAAAAAAAAAAAATCTAACTCCTGCATTTTCCAACACTCACAAGTTACAACAATACCTTCAAACAAAGTTAGTTAGCACAGACCCACTGAAAGAATCAGGTATTTACATTATTAACTGTAATTCCTGCCCGAAATTATTTATCGGCCAAACAAGAAGAAATATTCAAACCCGTTTCAAAGAACATTTAGCTCATGTAAAACTTCACAATGTAGATAAATCAGCATTAGCTCTACATCATTTAGATACCGGACATAATTTCAGCTTAGATAATGTAAAATTAATTAAAAAATGTAACAGCAGAAATTTAGACATGTGGGAAGCCATACATATGAAAAAATTAAATCCTTAACAATGACATGTCACCTATTAATAATAAACTTTTAAATTGTATACCAACAGTATCTAATAATTAATAGATCCTTTTCACGTTACTATATTGTTATTTAATATAACTCAACACAGTCAGATGTCTTGTTTTTCATATGTAACGGTCCTTCCCAAATTTGTCCTTCTTAGAATTTCAATAGAGTTTAGTTTTTACAATATACGACCATACTTTCCGATTATTTGCATGTTTTTTAATCATTTGTAATTGAAAAATTTTTAACACCCCTACCCAAAATAGATATTTCTACTGTACATATACTCGAAAATAATACGTTTAAATAGTAACTACTGATGATGTGTGCAGTGCACATGAAATGTACATATAGTTAAATATACTATTGTTTTGTGAAAATATAAGGTGTATTATTCAAGTTTAATAGTGTAATAATTTCACAAGTGTTCAACATATACTACTACTTTTATCAGCTTGTCACTTTCTTGTTCACCACTCTTATTTGATTACCTAGACTCGAACACATGAAGTATATTTACCGTTTTTCTGTCCCATCGGGGCATCTTGCAATAAACTAGTAATTAATATCTAATTATACTGTACATTTATGTTTTATCTATAGGAAAATACATAAAATAAAACACGTATGTAACTTATATTTTTCAAATAATTTTTAAATTCTTAAATGCATTTTTCAGACATTTAAACAGTCTATAAAATAAAATATTTTGATATTACATAATCGCAAAAGTCCTTGAAGAGATCTCCATTTCAAATGTATAAATTCACATTGTGTATTAGATGCATAAATGTTTTATGGAATTTTTTGCTTTATGTGACGGAATATTTTAGAACAGGATCCCATCTAAATCCATAAATTCCTCTGTGACCACAATAAACTCATAAATTTTAAAATAAAATCCTTCTAAAAGGAGAAAAATTAAGTTTTTAAAAGTTATGACCACACTAAAAAGTTTTTCGAGTGAACGCAAAATTCGAGCCTAAATAAGAAAAGTTTATGCCGTTGTATTTATTTGACTCTTCTAATATACATTTCAAGTAAAGCGTATAATACGGCTTCTTTAAAATGTAGCCAAGCTATCTCTTATACCGAAGAGTATTATATTAAAACAACATTACACAATTTCGGTAAAATATGAGCGCATCTTGAATAAGTAAATAGTTTAGCTGTGTATTTAATATAATTACGAAACATTTTCCTTGTTACTGAGTAATTAGAGCAAAATTTATGTAAATAATTACTGCCTTCGGTAATTATTTACATAAATTTACCTATGGCTGGAGTGAAATTTATGCAATATTACTATCCAATTGATGTACGAAATAAATTATGTTTTCTTACAGTTTTATCTAGTTCCGTATTGTTATCATAATTATTGTTATTATTATTATTAATTCCTTCTCTCAGAAGAACTTTCAAATTGTTCTTGGTTGCCAGTATGTTAAGCCATGGGTTCATTTGAACAATATGGTTGGCATACTTATCATTCTATTGTATTTAAAGTTATATTACATATATTATGTTAATATACATACCACATGTGTACCCGGGTTGTTAGCGAAGCGCGCATCGGTCTATAGCTCCTGAACCAATGAAGTTAGGAATTGCGTTCATATGTCAGTCAATTGTATTTGCAAGACTCAATTTTAGGAAAATATTTTTGAATGTTCGAAAATTCGACTAATTATACGCTCATCAAAAAATTCTCCGTCTTGTTGGAAATATGCATTTTGAAGTTCATCATCATGCAACTGATTGACAAATGGTTGTAAAATTTCCGTACGGTACCTTTGAGCATTTAACGTTCCCTGAAAAAATATTGGTCCAATGATTCGCCTTTGGCTTATCGCTGCCCAAACACCAATTTTCTCTGGATGTAGCGATTCTTCATTAATTAATTACATGCGGATTTTCACTACTCCAAATTCTTGCATTTTGTGAATTTAGGTATCCCGTTTTATAAAACCATGCTTCATCAATAAAGATGACACTTTGAGAAAGTTCTCCATTATTGTTCATATTTACAAACCAATTACAAAATTGTCTACGTGGGTAATCAATTTCTAACAATTCTTGTACTGTTGTGACACGGTATGGATAAAGTTGCATATCTTTTTTTAATAACTTGTGAGTTGTACCAACAGAAAGGTTTATTTGTTGACTCAAATGTCGAACAGATGTTTGTGGTTCATTTTCCATTATTTCTTCAACACGATTGACAACTTGAGGTGTACGTTTCTTAACTGCTCCGCTGCCTGATTTTCTTAAGAGACTACCAGTTTCAGAAAAAAGTTTTAAAATTCTATCCAAAATATTCTTAAATTGTATATAATCTATTACAAAATGTGGAAACTCAACTTGAAATTCTACCATGCAATCTTGAACTGAATAAACCCATAAACCATCAATTTTATTACCACTTCGAAAATAAGCCTAGACTAAAAAAAAATTATGTTCTAAAGTGAAAGCCATTTTAAAACTCAGAAGCAATTTATTTAAACCAAAATCGACGCACGATTATTTTATGCACTAACTGATATTTATGATTGACATTATCAAATGTCATTTGGATTTACTTTTACGGAACAACAAACACATACTAATATATTTGCGTCTTATTCAATCAAAATTTCAAAGTAACCTAGATTGACTTTTCAAATGAACACACGTTATGTTGAGTATTATTGATAGCTGCCCAGTATTAAATTATCTTAATTATAGCACTTCGTTTAGTTTAAATATGTTAACACCCTTTAGGTTCAGTTTGTAATACAAGTCTATCTGAAGAAGACACTGTGTGTTGAAACAATTGTAATGGTATTTCACTAATGAAATTTATTAAATTCTTATTTCATCAACAGTTATGAATTTTCATCGAGTTAAGGCTACTTTGAATCAAAATATTATTATTATTATTATTATTATTATTATTAGTATTGTTATCTACAAGATAAACTGAAAATGTTATACAAGCAAAAATTGCAACAAACATAATAGATTACACAGGCCTGCATTTTTCAACACGTTGAAAGTTGATTTAAAAATTTTAACTAGTAATTTTCTAGTAATTGGGTAGCGCTGATTTCAAATCTGCTTTTATTTTTTTTGTATCACGTAAGGTTATTTTTCAAACCAGTAAAATCAAAAAATATAGAAAAAACACGATTTATTTCATTTATAAGCTAGTTTTATATTATATTAAAAAAAATACAAAAATATACACATAGAAACTATTAGAAATAGTTATTTATTCTTTATGCTTCTTAAAAAAACATTTTCGTTTTTCAGAAAGGCTTCGTTTGGTTGTTTTTCTGTCATATTCAGCTAAAGGAAGATCTTTTCTCAATGTCCAACGTAGTCGGCCATCATTTTTGTGTCCCAGCAGCGCCCTTGGTATCCTTTCTCCATCTCTTTAATATCCTGGTGAAATCTTTCTCCTTGCTCTTCACTCACGTCCTCAAGGTTTTCTGGGAAATAGTCCAAATGGGAATGTAAAAAGTGAATTTTTGCAACCAAGAATCCTGAATTTTTCCAGCATATTTTCCACGATCTCAACATAGTTTGTGTCTTTATAGTTCCCTAGAAGTTTATGTACAACTTCGTTAAACGCATGCCATGTATGTTTTTCCTTATCTTCCATCACATTTTCAAATTCTTAATCTTTCACCAAGCTCCTAATCTGCGGGCCTACAAAGATTCCCTCCTTTAATTTTGCCTCTGACAGAGTCGGAAATGTTTTACACAAATGTTTAAAACAATTTCCTTCTTTGTTTAATGCCTTAACAAATTGTTTCATAAGTCTAAGTTTTATGTGAAGCGGTGGAAGTAACACTTTTTGAGGGTCAATAAAACTTTCGCGAATAACATTTTTGGTTCCAGGTGTTAAAGTCACCCTTTGTGGCCAGTCTCTTTTTATCCAATGCTGTTGTCGATTTCTGCTATCCCACTCGCACTGGAAACATGGAAATTTAGTATATCCAGACTGCTGACCCGAGAGAAGGCCTAAAATTTTTAAATCTCCACACACTTCCCAGTTGTGATTTTCATATTGTATTCTTAAAAGTAATTCCTGTAAATTTTCATAGTTTTCCTTTAAATGAACAGAATGGCCGACCGGAACAGAAGCAAAAACATTGCAATTATGTAAAAGAACAGCTTTAAGGCTCCTTTTTGAAGAGTCGATGAAAAGTCTCCAGTCAGATGGTGTGCACTCAGGAGCTCCGAGGAAAGTAAGTAGATCAGCAATTGCTTGGCAGTACACGAGTGGTCCGTTTTGTGCAAAATATTTTACAAATCCATCCTCACGATTTCTATACCAATAGAAGGGGTAGTTTCTGGGGCAAGCAAATTTTTTTGTTTCAACCTAGACCCCAGTACTTCAGAAAGATCTTTTGAAAGTCCCAAATCTCTTACTAAATCATTCAGTTCGGCTTGTGAAAATAGCTGAGGTTGGTTTTGACCTGAGGTTGATGGTTCAAAATCACTATCCATCTGTATGGAGCCGGAAGTTGAAGAGGTTTCAATATCTTCTTGTAGTACTTTGGGGGATATAGGTATAGGTACATGATCACTGTGAGGAACTGGTCTGATAGCTGATTTAATATTGTTTGGGTACAAACTATGTTTCAAAGTTTTTCTATTATGCCCCTTAATATCACAAAGACAAAAGTAGCAATCTTCATGATGATTTTGCAGTTCTCTCCAAACCATCGGTATTCCAAAAGGAAGGCTTTTTCTATTCCCTTTGGTCCAATGTCTTAAACCTTCTTCACATACCTTACAAACAACGTGCGGTGCCCTATCTTTATCTTGATCTCCTAATTTGATTTTGAAATAAGCATAATATGCATTTTTCAAAATTCACCAATTAGTCTCTTAAACTTTTTCAAGACGAAGTATCCACAAATATAACAGAAATCATCTGGTTTGTTTTTGCAACACCGGCTAGACATATTTTTAAGCAATGTTTATTTATCAAATACCACGCACAACACTAAAGACAAATTAATTTTACTTGTTTACTGATCGACACTCAGAGCTATAATGAAGTAAATGACATTAAAATATACATTTTGTTTGGAGTGATAAACTTGAAATCCTTCTTCGCAGTACTAATAAAGTGAAAGCATAATAAATAGGATTCAGCAGGTAAAAATTCCCGGAAATCTTGTCCAAAATTAATACATGTAATAAAAGATTTACATCAGATAATGACAGGCTATTTAACAAATTTCTTTAAAACCACAACAGAAAATCATTTTTGGGTTAATACCTAGAATTTGAAGTAGTACATTCATTTTAAAATATATTAAAACGCCTATTATTATATTTTTTTTTTTTTTCTTTTTCTTTTGTGCAAAAAAAAATCTGTGGGTGGTAGAGACCAACTGTATTTTAATTAGTTATTGCTATATAAAAACTGAGCTTAACAAACAAAAATCACGTCATCACAAATTTTATGCAGGCCTGTGTTATTAGAGCAATATCTTCTTAAGAATTAAGAAATACTGAAAAAACAAGTCAATCAACGGGAGGAAACGTACAGACGACGTTTCGTTCTAGTTGGAACTTTTCAATGTACGGTATTCCCTCGATGACGGACATTGCTTTTTCATTTCTATACTTTCTGTATATATAGTTAACATTGAAAAATTCCAACTAGAACGAAACGTCGTCTGTACGTTTCCTCCCGTTGATTGACTTGTTTTTTCAGTATTTCTTAATTCTTAATTAACCTAATCACCAGGAAGTTCGTTGTCGCGAAAGGGTGTGTTCTGCATACTGGTACAAACTTAGTTTGTTGGATTGTAGTTACGAACGCATTAAATAAGTCGACATTTACATGTAAGAATGTGATTTAATATTCATTAATTCTCACTTGCAGTAAATTCCAAATAATATCTTCTTGTAAAAGTTCTTGTATCACAACAGAATTACGTTTATATATAGACTGAATGGTTGTAATCAATTTTTGTAAGAGCTATAGGAAATAACGTCCTTACAATATTAAATAAAACCTTAATCGGATTTTAATATACAATGTGCTAGCTGACTCGCTTCATATGAGGAAAACTTTCTAAATATTGATCTCTCTACAAAATATTATTCTTTACAAAAGCTTCGCTTGAATTGATGTCGTTGTTGTCATTGTCAAAAATAAAATTTCCTTTGAGGATGTTTGTATTTACGATAAAAATGATGTTCGAATAAAAACAGGTATTTCAATGAATGGAATTTGGATTATAAAATGCTTCTAATTGTTATATCAGCATGTTGTTTAAAAATATTGGAATTGTTTGCTTCAATTTTGCCTCTTCAATGAATATCAAACTCGGCAACGCAACAACTCAGTAAGCAGGTTTATTTCATTGAATTCATTTTCCATTACATATAATTTTAATTTCTCCAAATTAATTAATATCAAACTTTATTCGTTTGATCGAGTTCTCGCTTGGCCGTAGGCGAAATATATTAATATAATTTATGAAATTAGAAGAGATAGGGAAAGTTTAGCCGTTAATTAACATTAATAAGTTCAAACTCATGATTATTAATACAACACAGAATACGTGTATAAATAGTTGCATTAATGGAATATAAATAAAGCAGGTGTTTATTGACAATTAAGAAATATCTAGGATTGGATTGATTCGGTCTTGACAAAAATTCATAGTATTAACTACTAAATAGGCAACAGTATTCGATTTTTACTGTTTAATGTACATAACACCTGACTTCATCAGAAATATATACAATATTATGGGTAGGAAAGCATCTATACAAGTGTCCCGTATCGCTATGTTCAAATTTTAGGAGTGTAAAGTAGACTTCATTTCAAGTAACAAAAACGCAAAACTTGTATATCCATTTTTATTTGTTTCAAAGTTACAGATCTATGAATGTGATTGTCAGATGATGAAAAAATATATAATCCTAAAGTCAATAAAAACTAATTTTATTTAAAAAAGTTCAATTAATAATATTTTCGAAATCTCCACTTTCTTGTTGAATGCAGGCTTGTGCCCGTAAGCCAACAGAAGAAGTACTTATCCGAATTTCATACTTGTTTTGTCGGATTTGCTCGGCAGCCAGGTGAATACGATCCAACAACTCTTCTCTTGTGTTCGAAACTTGCGCGTAGACTAAATTTTTCATGTACCCCCATAAATAAAAGTCAAGGAGATTACGATCGGGTGATCTGGGTGGCCATGCAACAGGACCATCTCGACCAATCCATCTTGGATAATTGACGTTAATCCAATTTCGGACAGCAATTCCGAAATGTGGTGGTGCTCCATCCATGTGAAACCACATGTCTCGTCGAATATTCATTGGGACATCCTCTAAAAGACCTGGCAGTTCGTCAATAAGAAATTGAAGGTAATTGTCCGCATTTAACCTCCCAGGAAGAACGGCAGGACCAATCAACAAGTCATCGATTAGGGCCGCCCAAACGTTAATAGAAAATCCATGTTGAAATTAAGATGGGCGTATAGCTTTGGGATTTTCTGATGACCATCTGTGCAGGTTTCTCAGATTTTTAACACCACTTCTCGTGAACGTAGATTCATCTGTCCAGAGGACTGTTCTGCAGAAATGAAAATGAAGCCGTGACTGTCTTAATATACAGGTAGAATAAACTACACGAGTATAGTGGTCTGCCTCAAGCAAACCGTGTCTCTGCGATAGTGATATGGATATAAGCCCTCACGTTTTAAAATTCGCCAAACTGTCGTTCGTGGCACTCCTAGTTGTCTAGCGATTCGACGTACACTGAGAGTTGGATCCCTTATAATAATAGCTACTGCTTCTTCCTCTAAGTCTGCTGGCAAATTTACTCCTCGGTCGAAAAGATAATCACCCAGTCCGCATTCCCGAAATTGTCTGTGTACTTCCAGAAACGTTCTGTAATGAGGAATGCGCCTTCAATAACTGCTTGACGTGCACTGCCGTTACAGTAGCCATACACAAAATGCATGTCCGCATACTCTTGAGAAGAAAATCGGTAAGGCATTTTGAATAAAGAAAACGTGTCCACTCACTAGTAAGCTGTTGTATGAACTGAAACGTAATGTAATCTTTTATTAAAAAATGTAACGTTAACAGTCATCTGAACATTTGTTTATTGTATGATATTCATGCTTCAGCACTTACAAAATAACTAAGAACCTTCTTTATCATAAATCAATTTCCAGTACTCTTTTTTGTATCTCCAAGAAATTACCGTTTGCACTACGACACGTGTTTATTTATTTATTTTAGGATAACATTTTATTATGCGACTTTAACAATCACAGACCTGTTATTGAATTGTATAATTTTTTTTTAAATAAAATCAGTTTGTATTGACTTTATTTGACATTTTTTTTCATGATCTGACAATTACAATCAGAGATCTGTAACATTGAAACAAATAAAAATGGATATACAAGTTTTGAGTTTTTGTTACTTGAAATGAAGTCTACTTTACACTCTTAAAATTTGAGCATAACGATACGGGACACTTGTATAATAAAGCATGAGTTGTGAAGAGGGCGAGGTATACTAATTATTATCATTTGTTGCGTAAAGTATATTAAAAAATATTTAATAGTTGGGATTCATTTGTTTCTAATTGGTCGTTTAATAAATTATTGGAAACACTATTTTTATTAATTTTTAGAGATTACGTTTAATTTTGGTCATTGATTTTCTATTTGTAAGATATCTAAGTTGTGACTAAGTTTATGGTTTTCTTCTAGAAGGTGGTTTGCATACGATGAGTCATTTTTTCCAAATCTAAACGATCTTAGATCTTTTGACATCCATGTTCTGACAAATGTTTATATGAACATTTTGTTATTGCATGTAATTAATTAACACCCCGTGTATAGGCCGCCCTAGTGATAAAAAGTTTCTAAATTCCTAAACAAGAACAGCATAAAAGTAGCATTCAGAACAAACAATAAACTATCTAAATAATTTAGTTTAAGGGTAAACTTTTACAAAGAATAATCTTTTTGGACTAAATAAATATTCAAAAAAATACTATTACTAATAGCATTGCTTATCTAATTGCAAATTATCAATTTATGTACTATTCCTGTCTTGAAAATTAATGGAAAAGCAAATTATGTACATTTAAAGAAGTTCCCTGTTTAAACAATTGTTTATAGTGAAAACATAACTTACAATGTAAATGTTGGAAATGTTCCAAATATTCCAGCAAATGTCCTCAATAAAAAAGAACCTGATATGTGCCATTAATTATAGTTAAAACAAATCTAAACTCAATTGGATCTATTTAAAATCCCGATGCGGTCAGGGCGTATTTTTACGATAAATTTAAGTTTCGCGTAGATTTATAGTTTTTTTTGTGCTCTTTTCAAGTTTCAGAATTGTACTAAATAAAATGAATTGGAAAACATATTTGTTTTTAAAGAACTGAGACGTCAATTGTGAAATATTCTGTGAACCAATTTTATTACCTTATATGAAAATAACATCAATATATTATAACGGGTGTTCATTTGAAAAGTCAATCTAGTAGCATGTGGTTTACTGAGAACATTTTGAAGTATGTCGTAAATTAAAATTTACTACTTAACCTACGAAGTCGCATATTTTGACAGTTTCATACATACAAATAAATAACAAATGTGATTGCCATTATCAAATGTCATTTGGATTTACGTTTACGGAACAACAAACACGTACTAATATATATGCGTCTTATTCTATCAAAATTTCAAAGTAACCTAGATTGACTTTTCAAATGAACACACGTTATCTATTAATAGTAAACTTTTTGATTTTTTAATTGCACTAATTAAGAAATTTGAAATATTTTTCCTGGTTTCTAGTTATAAATAGGTGATCTTGAATAATTTTTTCATGCTGATTCCAAATATACTTTTGATTTTTCCCTAGCACGTATAGCTTTAGAGAAAAACATGCTAAATAATTAGACGCATTCAGAATTAGAAAATGTACATAATTACCAAACATCTTCCAATTCCCTCTACCATGGTATCGATTTTCCAGACATGAAAACCATTGAATGAAGCGCTCCCATTATTTATCACCAACAGCTTTCAAATTGGTTGGGAAAAAATCCAAATGAGAATGTAAGCAATGCATCATTAGTGACATATTACATCCAATATTAGCATTAATAGCAAGAGATCCAAATAGGCTAAGAGAGACCTTGCTGAGACTCTACTCGGAAGCAAAGAAGAGAGTATTTGAGATAAATCAAGTCAAAACAAAATATATGAGAATCGCAAGACAAGAAAACATTTGCGAAAGCAAAGAAGTAGCTATGGGAAATTGCAATTTTGAGAAAGTGGATACATTTAAGTACCTAGGATCCATGATAAGTAGTAAGTATCAGAAAACAGACGAGGTGAAACATCGAATTCAAGCAGGGAACAGAGCATACTATAGATACAAGAAATATATGAAAAATAAGAAAATCAGCATTTACAGAAAAATAAGAATATATAAAACTGCCATTAGACCGGTAGTGACATATGCTGGAGAAACAATGAGATTAACACAGAAAGATGAAGAAGCTCTAAGAACATTTGAAAGAAAAATAATCACAAGAATTTATGGACCAAAGAAAGGAGATGGTTGTTATAGAATCCTTATGAATCATGAGATAGAGGAGTTATTGGAGAGAGAAAACATAGTAAGAGTAATTAAATCGATGAGAATAAGGTGGTATGGGCATGTCAACAGAAGAGAAGAAAGGTCAACGTTGAGACGAATTACAAGATGGAAGCCATATGGAGCACGCACAAGAGGTAGACCAAAAATTAGGTGGGAGGACCAAGTAGTGGATGATATCAATGACCTGGGGACCGTAGCATGGAGATCATTAATATTAAATAGGGAAGAATGGCGAAAAGTTGTGAAGAGGGCAAGAACATATCTATAGACCACAGAAAATGGAGTGACTCACCACAAAGCGAGTCTTACGAGCTCAAAGAGCGGCTGCAATTCCAGATTGGAAAATATAGTCTTATAATAATAAATACATCCAATTTTATCGTAAGCTGTCAACATTTTGTCGACGAGTTTCGACTATGTTGTTGCGCAAAAAGTTGTTTACGACAGATTTGCAACAATTCTACGTCACTTTTTGTTTGTCTCCGTAAAACCGCCTCGAAATCGCTGTCACTCTTTAATTAATAGTAGCCAAAAATATGCCTTCCTTCATCTTAGCTTCGTCACGATCCATACCTTTTATAAAATTCCTTAACAGACCTATCTTTATATGCAAAGAGAGCAAATCAATATTGCTTTTATTCACAAGGCTTTCATGTAAAATATTCTCTTGTTCTGCAACTATCTGTCTACTTGGTTAACTTTTCAAAATATAACGTTGCAATTTAGCACGACTGTCCTACTCGTATGAAAAGCAAGTATATTTTGGAAGTCCCGGTTGCATTCCTAATAACAAAGCTATAAATTTCAAATCTGCGAAGATTTTCAAATCATATACTTCATATTCTTTGCTCATTGAAAGGCATTTCATAGTTACATAAGATTTATTTAGGTGAATTGAATATGCAACTGGGAACTGACGGCAATACAATGCCATTGTGCAATATAATCGTTTTAGAACTAAACGATTATATCACGCTCGTCAGGTAAGCCTTTGAGAAGTGCTGAGAAATACAAATATTCGACAATAACTTGATCAGAGCTGTTAATATATATTTATAAAAACGCCCAAGCCAGAATAAGGATAAAAGGGTAAGCAACCTACGCATTTAATATAACCAAAGGGCTTAAGCGGGGATGTTGTCTCTCGCCAATATTATTTAAAATATACTTAGAACTCGCTATTAGAACGTGGAAACGAAAGTCTGGAAGTATGGGTATCCCGTTGGCATAAAGAACCCAACTCAACCCAACCCAACCCGACCTGACCCGATCCGACCTGACCCGATCCGAACCGACCCGACCCATACCAACCCAACCCAACCCAACCCAATCCAACCCAATCTAACCCAATCCAACCCAACCCATACACGCTATGCTTCGCAAATGATCAAATAGTGTTAGCTCAAGAGGTGGACGACATAAAATATATGACGCGCAAATTGATCGAAGAATATCGTAAATGAGGTCTAGAGGTTAACACAGAAAAACACAATATATGTGCATAGGTGGCGTACAAAGGGAGCTTATCTAAAATTATGGATAAAAAAATTAAATATTGTGACATAAATATCTGGGATTATATGTGTCACAGGACGGTACCTTGGATAAAGCCATACGATATATGAACACTGAGACTAGAAAAGCCATTAACTTAATTAAATAGTATTCTCTGAGATGGAAATATCTAAAAAAAAAAAGATATTAATATACACAACAATTGTTGAACGCATAGCAATTTACACCTCTAACGTTTGGCCACTTAAAGATAAAACAGTAAAAGCTTTGCTGGTAACAGAAATGAACTTCTGGAGAAGAGCTGCAGGTAGAATTAGAAGGGACAGAATCCGAAAGAAAAGATAAGAAATGGCATGATATGCGTGAATCCTGTAAACCTTTCCGGACAAACGAGCTCCGCATCCGATCTCGGGACCCCAGTATAATAATATTAATATGATTTTCGAATTTTCTTCAATATATTGTTCAATGCGATTACAATGGTCAATATTTATTTTATTACTTTGTTTGCCACAGCTTTGTTTAACACTTTCGTATCCAACGATAAGCAGTTGAGCTTTTCACTTCTACAGCTTTTGCGAATGTTTTTCAATCTCCATTATTATTGTGCGATACACATATTACTTACTTCCAAATTTTATAATGTACATCATCTTTATAAATAAAATATAATGTCTTTATATAAAATTACTCTTTTAGTGTCAGAATTTCTCACAGTCAACTCTTAAATTTAAATTAATTTTAATTTTTAATTTTAAATTGTTCAATTCCCAATTTGATATTGATTGTTCTCACAATATGAAGTTGGAAAGGTATAGTTATATGAATAAATTGTATACATACTAATACTTCAATGATTTATTATATTTAAATTAATGTAATACTTCCAACGGGTATATCATTTACGAAGGTGGAAATGTTTCTTGTCGTTATCCTTAAATTTTGTGTGCTTGTGTATAAATGAAATTATGTTCAACTTAGGAACCAAACATTTCCATTTACAAGTTTGGAAACCTCACGAAAATAGTCAATAAATGCGTCTGGTCACAGATCACTTAGATAATAGCCCCTCAACTCAATACCCTACCATTTGTCCTTTCAAAGTAGTTAGACTTACAAATGTGACCAATGAGATGTAAAAGATACTTAGACAAGTTAAATGGCACATCGACAGTCGTAGTCAATTTCTTTTACGACTCCCCATCTGCGATATAGCGAGAACAAATATATTGTCATTTCTGTTTCATCATCTTTTATTGTATTGCTTGTAATTTGTGACAGCCTTTTTAGGGAATTTTTACTCGTAAAGACACAGTTTATGTTTTAGTGTGCTTTTATAAAACTCTGATGATTAATTTTACGTCAGCTATAATATTTCCGGTTAGATATTAAAATAAATTGAAGTCAATATTGCTCTCTTACACAATCAATTTTAGTAACAAAAACAGTTTTTAGCGCTAAGAAATAAGTGATGTTAATGTGAGACTGTTGTGTTAAGACTGATATATTCTTGTTTTGCAATTAGGTAAAAATTTACCACTATCCCTACAAACTCTTACATAATTAAAATGCGCGTAATGTTGTACATTGTATTGATTGGCGTTATAACGGCGACATTTTCTAAGTGATCAATTCGTCGAAACCGTACCTACGGGCAACAACACAAAGGTTTACTATAGGGTCTTAAGAATCTTACTAATAAATAAATAATAAAATATCATTATTAATTAAGTACTAGTTGGTGTTGTAAATCTACGTATGTAGTTCCGTATAAATTCCATTGTTTGATATTGTACATATTTAGGCCACGTGAGCTTAATAATAGAGAATTAGATTAAACATCGTCTATTGAATTTGTTCACTGATAATCCTAGGTAATAAAACAGGTGATCTAAATTATGAAGTAATAAATTTACAAATAAAAAAGATGCCGCGCTTCTTAGAATCTAGAGAAAATTACATAATTTGAATATGCTAGTAAAATTCTGTTATACAGTGGTTTAAACTTGAAAATGAACGTTGAACATTTATAAAATTGAAATGTTATATTTGAATTCTTTGTCCTTGATTTACTTATGTTTAACAATAAATGTTTGAAATTAAAGTATTACAAAAGGGTATTAAATGTATCCTCCACACTTAGAAACCCTCAATAATCGAAACGAACAGTAAAGAAAAGAGATTAATGATATTAGACCTAATAAAAAAGTAGAATTTTATATAAAAATGTGAATATTTATTTTACATTTTAGTAATGAATTAACGTTAATAATCGATCGCTATTATTTTATATATGTGAAAATTGTACAAACTATGTTCAATTATTAAAAAAAATATATTATGGAGTATTCTATAAATTACATTATGTGCCTGGTGCGTTAGCAACAAACTAGCCGGTAATTGGTAGATTTGTTGATTTACTGATTTATGTTTGATATTCAGAATTTAAACATGTTCTATGTGCGTTTATTATAAAACAACCCCCTTCTCAATACACTTCGTGAATGTAATATATTTCACATATGTTTACATTCCAATATAACAGTTCGGAAATGAAATAATAATGTTTATATACGTATGTAGTTCCATTCCGAGGATAGATAAATTAACCATTACCGTTTCCCATAATTTTAGTTTAAATAATGAATGATTAGATAATTCAATTTATAAGGGATACATTTTAGAATGCCGATTACATATGTACATAACTGACGAATATTTACGCGCCATTGACATTTAAAATTCTCCAAATGCCTCTCAATTCCCGCCCTGCCCGATTAAAATGATCTGTTGTAGTCATTAGAGGCCTTGCCTTAGACGAATCTTCCTTTATTCACCGACCTCTACAATCGATTAATTATCTCGTCCCTTCAGATACGTATGCCTGACGATTTCCCCCTACATGTAAAAATAGTGTTGTTTGAAAAATAGAGTCGTAAACGAAACTAAAGTATTCATTTCATTAGATCATCGTGATTTGCAATATGTTGGATAATTAATGCGAGTTTGTGATTTTGGGACATGTTTTTACATCGCTTCATTTATCTAAGTTGAATGAGATGTTTTACACGTACCCGTTATAATGTCAAAGAAAAAGGAAACGAACAGAAATGAATCGCAATATATCACAAAAGAAAAAGGAAACGAACAGAAATGAATCGCAATATATCACATAGTATAATGTTTTTAGAGTATATTTAGTTTCTAATTAGTTATAAAACTAGGAGACTTCTACAGACAAGGTTTTTTATGATAAAGCATATATGAGGGTGTATTGATATATAAGGTCCTTAACCCTATAAAATAAGAATAACAAAAGTCTCAAAATGAAGTAAATTGAGTTTACTACCAATGTATAGTTCATTTCAAATTATAAGAATATAACTTTGAACGGCTCTAATGCTTTTATTGCACCACCTTCTGTGATGATAATTATTATACCTGGTCTCCTTATTGAACGGGTACGGTTTACCTATTTGCAACGTATGAATCTAGGGGCCGTATTGACTATAAATTAGGGCCCTATAATATAATAATAAAACGCTGTTAATTTCAAGTATATAATAAAAAATATCTGTACATTGGGTTTATATACAAAGAAAAAATTACAAATCGTGTGGCAACATGTGTTGTGGATACATATAGAAATGAAAAGAAATTGTGATAAAACTTGTAAAGCAACACAGGAACCATGCGGTGTTCACATGCGTCAACACATGTGGATTTTGCATGATGGTGCTTCACCTCATAACAGTTAGGAAGTGCATGAGTATTTAAATAATACGTTTGATGACTGATGGATAGGTAGACCACCTAAATCACCCGACCTGAATCCGATAGACTTTTATGTATGGGGACATATGAAAAATTTGGTGTACAATAACGATAATGAAATTGAAAACATTCAATTATTGACCATACGTCTTCAAGATGCTGCAGACATAATAAGCAGGCAAGATATCCGAGCGTATTATAACTGGTGGATACGACGAGCACAAGCTTGTATTCAGGTAAGTGGCGGTAACTTCGAACATTTGCTATAGGAGGTGTTCATAAGTGTGAATATCTCTGTTACTTTACAAATTCATTTGTCATTATTTCTCAGTCAAAAATAAAGCTTCAATTTTTTATGGCGCGCCACGGGGGTAAACTCGACTGTTGAATGCCATCACGCGACGACGGCTAAGTCAGCGCTCCCCTCTCTTCGCCATATCGCTGGCTCCCTTCTCTCTGCGGCGTGTATATTGTGTGTGTGTGTGTATCGGTGAACGCTATAACCTGTGAGTATGCTTGGCGCCCCCTCTTTCCGCTATCACTGCAATCTATATACAGGCGTTAGCCGCGTTTACGTGTGTGTCTGTGTTTATCGGCGCGCGCTATAGTCACTTTACTTGTGTACACTGCGCGACATATAAAACCCGTACGACTCTCTTGTGAGCATAAAATCAGAGTTTTTTTATTTGCGTAAACGGGGCAAATATATCCATCCTGTCACTTATAGACTTTATAGGTTATACATACATTGCTAATCTATGTAAAACTTAAATAAAATTTCACAAGTCAAATAAGACATGCCAAATTTGATAAGCCTGGCTTAGATTAATATGTTAGTGTACAGGTTCATCCTTTCGAGCATAACAAAGTATTTCCAACCGAATACGTTACAACTTTTTATTGATTTTAAATATGAATGCCAGGCGCCCCTTGGCGGCTAATTTTTTTTCATCCCCCTGTATGTATGTTTTGGTTAATTTTTTTCATCCCCCTGTATGTATGTTTTGTATGATATTTTGGTAACTCCTGTATTTCGCAAAGTTGTTAAAATAGCAACTTTTTCTTATCTATTGGCTATTAATAAGTGAAAACAATTCATGGAATGACTTATTGTAATGTAATTAGATGTGGAATTAAATTTAACGAACATACTTGTCAAGGGTACTACAAATTCATAATTCGTGATTATTCTTTGAAAATAGTGCGAACTTTCGCATAACAGAATGTCCTTTGTACAAATTAATATTAGCGTAAGTTATTATAGTCAAGTGCACGTGTTATAATTTGTATTAGACAATAAAGTAACTACATAGAGAACAACAATGGAATCAGATTTCCCTTTTACTTGGGTATAAGGGAATAGGGGTACCTTCATTTCATTGCGAGTAAGTGTAACACAAAACACTGTTCGAGAATATTATGACGTATATACAGTGTGGTCATAAAGTTCGGAACCAAGCTTATAACCGCATTATTTTACATTTTTTGGAAAAACGCTCGGACAGGTAAATTTTCTTTTTTAAAACGCCATCTTTTGACATACAATTTTTTTCTATGACGTCATTGGTTTTCGAGTGATGACGTTATCAACACTTTCTTTAAATGGTAACCATATTATTTTTTTCTCGTTTTTGGTAGATCTTTATATCCACCAAATAGTGATATAAAACAATTGGTATGTTGCACCACAATTTTTTTTAAAAAATGATATAAATTTAGAAAAAAATACGAAAATTTTATTTTTGTACAAAATTAAAATTAAATTAAAAAAATACATCTGAACTTAAATTTATTGTAACAGTTAACGTAAATTTTCAAAATGGACCCCACCAACCAACTGACACTGTCCCAGCCGAGTGTAAATGCTTTGCGATCAATAGTATTCTGCGTTATTCGCTCCAGGTCAAAAGAAATTCGTCTTCCCAATCGGCCAATTACTTATTAAAAAATCTTATTTAACATTAAATAGTTTCACAAAAAAGGGCCAAAGAAGTTTAATTTATTTAAAAAATTGACATGATGTGGCAGACAACCGGATCGTCAAAAGCACATGTACTCATATTACTATGCAAAAAAATTTACAAAAACAAAAACACGCACTTTTTTGCAAGATATTTCTTTATGATATTCTTGCTTCTTTTTATACAATTTATGTACAAAAATTTTAGTTTGAAATTGTTTCCAACATTGTTGAATTATTTACTTCTATTTTTGACGTTAAATTTTTGAGATATTGCGTAAAAATTGTTCATTTTCTCTAATATAAAAAATGGCACATTCATCTGAGCCAGAAAGAATCGAAATTTTAATTATGGTTGGGTATGGGGACAGACAAAGAACGCATGCAGAAGCATGCGATTTGTTTAACCATGAAGACCCTGATAGACCTCCAATTACCAGGTCTACGGTGGCAAAACTAGTTGGAAAGTTTCCCGAAACTGGATCCGTAAAAGATCGACCACGGCAAGGTAGACCTCAAGTAGGAGAAGATGTGAAATTAAATGTTCTTCTAGAAGCAGAAGAAAGGCATCATGTTTCCACCAGACAACTTGCGTTAGCCAATCAGGTGGCTCACTCATTTGTCGTCAACTTATTTAAAAAAGAACACTATCGTCCTTACAAAGTTCAACTTGTACAGGAATTACATGAGGATGACGAAGATCGTCGACTGCAGTTCTGTGAAGACGTAATGTTACGTTGTGTCCAAAATCCAAATTTCTTGGAAAACATCGTCTTCTCAGATGAAGCTACGTTCTGCCTAAATGGATCTGTTCACCGCCATAATTGCAGATATTGGTCGCAGAACAATCCGCATTGGACTCAAGCGTGTCATACTCAGCGCAGAGAAAAAGTTAACGTATGGGTTGGAATGATTGGACGACGCATTTTAGGACCATATTTTTTTGAAGGAAATTTGACTGCTGTGCAATATTTATAATTTTTAAGATTTGAACTGGTTCCAGCGCTCGCTGTTATTTTCCCAAATCACGAGGATGGTGATGTACCCCATCCAAATATTTGGTTTCAACAAGATGGGGCGCCTCCCCATTATGGTGTAGAGGTTCGCCACTATCTTGACGAAATATTTCCCAATAAATGGATTGGACGGAGAGGCGCCATAGAATGGCCACCTCGTTCTCCTGACCTGACTCCGTTAGACTTTTTTTTGTGGGGTTATTTGAAATCGAAAGTGTATTTTAACAAACCGAACAATTTAGAAGATTTAAAAGAACGAATTCGCGTAGAACTTACACAAATATCCCCAGACATAATTGAGGCGAGTATACGAAGTGTTTACACTCGGCTGGGACAATGTAAGTTGGTTGGTGGGGTCCATTTTGAAAATTTACGTTAACTGTTACAATAAATTTAAGTTCAGATGTATTTTTTTTAATTTAATTTTAATTTTGTACAAAAATAAAATTTTCGTATTTTTTTCTAAATTTATATCATTTTTTGAAAAAAATTGTGATGCAACATACCAATTGTTTTATATCACTATTTGGTGGATATAAAGATCTTCCAAAAACAAGAAAAAAATAATATGGTTGCCATTTAAAGAAAGTGTTGATAACGTCATCACTCGAAAACCAATGACGTAATAGAAAAAAATTGTATGTCAAAAGATGGCGTTTTAAAAAAGAAAAATTTATCTGTCCGAGCGTTTTTCCTAAAAATGTAAAATAATGCGGTTATAAGCTTGGTTCCAAACTTTATGACCAGATTGTATATAACATTACTTACAGCAATATTAGGTTGTTCAGTATAACTTTCATAATTCTCCGTTTCAAGGATTATAATCAAAGAAACTTTTCTTGATCAACTATGTAAAATCTTTTAAATTTGACTACAACATAATTTTCATGGAAGACATGCAGGTACTTTACAATTTATGTTACAATGAATATTTAAAATATTCATGGAATCGAGTAGAAAATAAAGCGAAAATTCGTGAAATAATCAAATCATTTTTTGTTTGAAACAATTACTTTGTTAAATTCCATTTTAATGAAAATAAAAACATGCTATTTTCTAGCATTACTGTCATGTTTAGAACTCTATTTGAGTAATTTTATTTCGCTTTTATTTTAACTTTAAATAAAATTGCATTTAAATAAATAAATTTTACGCTTGTTTACATTTAATAATAAATTAGAGTTTTGGTACAATTAAATAAAATTATGAAATCGGCTTGTAAATTATACAAAATGTATCAAAGCACGGTGATAAATTTGAATTATCGATGTTTGTTTTTTGTGTATAGATGTAGTGCTTTTGAATAAAATTTTGTTTAATCTGAGGCACTTAATATTACTTTTGCTGCCTGAAACATATTAAATACAAATTTAAAATAGAAAATTTCCAGTTTGTTATTTCTAATAACTAAAATTCGAATTATATGCACAATGCATATTTCAAATAAATAAAACACACATAAGATGTTTTAGATTTACACTTTATTAATAAGATAATGACAGCCGTTTCGCTAACACAGTAGCTTCTTCAAATTCAACTTAAGACTAAAGATACATACAATATACAGCGTTAAATCAGGTAGTTGACCCAAGTTAAAATTCTAGGAACTATTACATTTATATTTATTGCTTTTTGAAAACTATACTATGTCCTACTTGTGTGAGGTTTAAGTTTAATAATATAACATAAGTAACTAAGAAACAATATTTCGGTGGGTGAACAGATTTAACAGTGGGGATGAATTCAAGTCTAATTTATCGTTTAGTAACATTTCTGAGTTTTTGAGTTTGTTAATTTCTAAAAACTCTAAACAATTTAGTTTTCTACCTATATCTTCTACATGTATAATATCGAATTGAAAATTGAATTCATGTTCATTCTCTATTAAATGATTAGTGTAGGTTGAGTCAGTTTTCTTATTGATATAAGAATGATAGTGGTCTTGGATTCGTTTTTTAAACGTTCTACCTGTCTGTCCAATATATGTTTTGGTACATGATCCGCATGATAACTTATAGACTCCTGATTTATTGTCTTTGGTATTTTTTTATTTTTTATTTTTAATATATTTGGCTAGATTATTATTAGTTTTATAAGCGATATTAATGTTTTCTTTTTTAAGGAATTGTGATAATTTAAGTTGCTGTTGACCTATGTAAGTAAATGATTTAAACTGCTTGTCTGACTCCACTTTAATGATCGGGTACACCTCCCTTAATAATTTATTGGCAGATTTTTTAAAAATTAATTTATCTATTAGATTTGGGCCATATCCATTGTTATATATGACCCAAATCTAATAGACAAATTAATTTTTAAAAAATCTGTCAATAAATTATTAAGGGAGGTGTACCCGATCATCAATCAACAAATAGGAGGATCCCAAAGCTCAGAATCTTGGAAGACCATAAAATCGGTAAAAGCATCAAACACACAACTTTAACTTGAGTAGCATAACAAAAAAAACTGGGTACATCGCTTCAAAGACCTTTTGGAAAAAAAACGCGTTGAATTTCTGGGAGAATAATACCAAATAGATAATTTAACTCATACAGATCTTCAATTAAAACAAGTGCAACAATCCGTGAAAGACATAAAATTGAGAAATTCTCCTGGACCTGGAAGGATACACCCGGAATTTATAAAATATGGACCTGAAAAGATACTAAGAATACTAAAGTCATTCCTTTAATGAAGCTTAAATGGCGAAGAAACACCGACTGAGTGGAGAACTTCCTATATATCGACCATCCATAAAAAAGGTTCAAAAGACGATCCCAAGAATTACCGGGGTGTAGCAGTTATTCCAACAATAGGAAGAATATATTCCCGGATTCTTAGAAGGTCAGCAACCGTAGGAACAAGCGGGATTCCGGGCGGGAAGATCTACGACGGACAACCTTTTTACTTTGAAAATAACATTAGAAAAGCGAACTCAGCGGAATAGAGAAATACATATAGCTTTCATCACAGTTATGGAAAACAATGGAAAAGCTCGACATTAGTCCAACATTAATTAGAGCCATCCACCAATATTACAAAGACAATTATACTGCAATCAAAGTTGGAATATCATTGACTGAATCCTTTACCACCACAAAGGGACTCAGACAGGGGTATTGTCTGTCTTCTAGCTTATGTAAAATATATCTAGACCAATCCCTAAAAGGCTGGACACGCAAATGTAAGAACATGGGTCTGCAAGTTGGTGATGATATCCGAAACACTCTCTTTTCCGCGGATGATTAGGTAGTAATCGCAGAAGACGAGCAGGATTTGAGTTATATGGTTAGAAAACTCAATGAAGAGTATACATTAGCAGGTCTTCAAATATATCTGAGTAAATGAAAATACCTTATTGTAGGATAAAATAGGTGAGCGATGGCGTTGAAACGTGAGCGAACCCTCGGCACGTGTAGGGAAATTCTCGACAGAAGAAATGAGTAATCAATCTTATTATTTAAGAGTTTCAACAAGAAGATATCACACTGGCCATTCTGTCGAACGCATATTCTGTCACTGCAGTAAATCATCCTGATTTATTCCAGTCGGTGGATATACTCTATTAATTTTAAAGGAAATAAATTTTAAAATATTTAAATTTTAAAGAGTATTATTTATTTTCATTTTGTGCGGCACAAAATGTCGCAAAGTGTTGTTATAACCGCCTCACCCAGAACGTTTGGAAATCTGGTATTTCCCATGGACACTTATACTTTTGAATTGTTATTTTTTGGAATGCTTTGAAGGAAGTTTGTGATTTGAAGGAAATATGCACAAATATGCAGTGTTACATGAAACATATACATATACATATACTTCAGGTGTTATGTTGTTGATTTCGTCGCGTATATTATTTTTTAATTGCTGTATGGTTCGAGGCTTATTAATATAGACTTTTCGTTTCAAATAACCCCAAAGGAAACAGTCAGAAGCGGTTAAATCCGGTGAACGCGGAGGCCAATTAAAATCGCTTGTACGGGAAATAATTCGTTCACCAAAGATGTCGCGTAATAGAGCCATTGTGTCCCTCGCAGTGTGCGCTGTGGCTCCATCCTGTTGGAACCATACTTGCGGATGGTTTTCTACGGCTGGCCTTAAAAAATTTCCAACATTGTCCGATATCTAACACCAGTGATAGAAACGGCGACACCGTTTTCATTTTCAAAAAAATATGGGCCAATTATCCTTTCCGACGAAACACCGCACCAAACGGTACACTTAAGTAATTCTCTGTAATTCTCGCTGTTGAACTACTCTGTTGAACTACTCTTGGATTTTCCGTAGCCCATATCCTGCAGTTTTGCCTACTAACGAACCCATTTAATTGGAAATGGGCTTCGTCGCTCATAATTAAATTATGAATAAAATCATGATTTTCTTCTGCTTTTTGACGAAAATAAATTGCATAATCAAGTCGTTGCTGGTAATCTGTCGGTTTAAATTGTTGGACAAGCTGAATTTTGTATAGAAACATTCTTATTGTATGCAAAATTCTCTGCAGCGACCCTCTTGAGAGACCAAGTTGTGTCGAACGTCTCCTGGTTGATGTTTCTCCATCTTCCCGAATACTCTCCTGTACCCGTTCAATATTGTCATCCGTGTGCACCGTTCGTCGTTTGCCGGCACCAGGAAGGTTCCTTACTGCCCCTTGTTCTCGAAAATTTGCAACCAGACGGTTTATTGTTGACTCTGAGGGTCAAACCCGCACATTAAAATAACGACGATATGCACGCTGAGTCAAAACAATGGATCGTTGATTTGAGAAATAAAGTTCAACGATTTTGGCACGTTGTTCAATTGTGTACTGTTCCATATTAAATTCCCCAAGTCTTCTTTACAAAATACTGAAAACCAAAAAAAAAAAAATATATAATAAAAAAAGTTATAAGGAATTAAAACCCCTTCGGTCATTTTGGTCATTTGGGCCATCCTGTATAAAGCTGTACAAAAATGCAAAATATCATTCTTCGAATTGCCTTATTTTGTTCAAAAAACATTAAATAAACCTAGAATTTCTTATAATTTCGTTGATATACCTTGTAACCACAAACATGCATTTTGCATATAATTCAAGCTTTAGTCATTAGAAATAATAAACTGGAAATTTTATATTTTAAATTAGATTTAATATGTTTCGAGCAACAAAAGAAATATTAAACGTCCCAGATTAAACAGAATTTTATTCAAAAGAACTAGATTTATACACAAAAGACGAACATCCAATATATCTATGTTATCACAGTGCTTGTATATACATACATGTATAATTTATAACCTGATTTCATAACTATATTTAATTATACCAAAACTCGAATTTATTATTAAATGTAAGCAAGCATAAAATTTATTTACTGTTACGCAAACGTTTTGCAAGCATTTCAAAATTTAATTAAAACAATACAGGAGCAGGCCAAACCCATTTAGGGAATCTCTAGAACAAATGTCTTGAGCGACTAATGGAGAGTTAAGGCGCTTGTCTAATAGTTATATGTATGTCAACGTTGGAAGTTTAGGCAGAATAATATATTTCTTAAATGATTCTCCTCAAATTTAAATTTAGAAGTTTCATTCAAAATACGAGTATATCACTCTTTCTGCATAAGCGTGAATAGGACTTGTTATTAATGACGAAATTTTTTTGTTAAGTAAACATTAAGAAACAAGCTAAGTTTAAATAAACTTTAACTTATACAGAAGAAAGATGACATATTGAAATTTTAGGTATATTTAGACACACATATTTACTCAGCATCAGTGATGGTAACACTGACTCTTACTAGTTCGGTAGAAAGGTCGGCAATATTCCGTAGATTATAGAAAATATAGGTAGATTAAAAAAAACACGAGTTCGCTATATACCATAAAGCAACACATACAGATACCACAATACACGCTAATTCTGTTCATCCTATAACACACAAATTATCAGCATACCAATCAATGGTATATAGATTAATTCATTTACCTATGAGTAAAAGTAATTTCGACCTTGAACTAAATAGAATATACACAATAGCATTAAACAATGGTTACTCTATAAATATTGTCAATAACATCCTAAATAGCCAACAAAAATCTAAAACCCTTTCCTTAGTTTATCCAAAATTAAAATACAAGATAATTAATTCCTATAATTCAATCACTTACTTGGGAAAAATTTCGGAAAAAATTGGTACTTTCATTAAAAAACTTAATAACGAACATATATCATTTAAAACAGACAATACTATTAAACAACATTATTAAAAACAACAAAGATAAAATAGACAAAGAATCAAACTCTGGTGTATATAAGTTAACATGCGAAGATTGTAATAAGGTATACATAGGACAAACGGGGAGGACATTCAAAATTAGGATGAAAGAACACGACAGAAGTCATAAAGAAAAGAAAACAGATTCAACTTTCGCAAGTCATTGTATAGATATCAATCATAGATTTAATATAGATTTCAAAATTTTACACATTCAAGGAAAAAGTAAAAAACTTAACCTGTTAGAAAACTTAGAAATTAATAGATACAATAGTTTAGGATTAGCTTTAAATGACCAACTAGATTTAAACAACTCCCCTCTACTAAATTTAAGATTGTAAAAATTTTTCCACCACCATTTCCCCAATAATTTTCACATAAATATTCAAACTTGTATTGTACATATTCAGTATTTCATCCACCTGATGAAGCCATTGTATGGCGAAACAATATTGTAGTGGTATTTACTATAAAAGAATTTTTGAAACTAGAAGTTTAATTACTTATTTCTTAGCGTTATAATGAAGTTTCAACAAGTATCTCCTTCGTCAATTAACTATATCTTCCTTTATTTATTATTTACAACAATATATAAGTAACATACATTAATTAGAATATAAAATTTGATATAAGTAACATATGCATTAAATAGAATATAAAATTTGAAAACAAATTTTTTAAAAAAATCTCATTTTACAAAAAATTACTCGTTTTCGCCATCTTTATAGAGTGTATGCTTAGCCATTCGCAAAGTTAGTTTTTTTTTAATAGGAAAATCAAAGCAACTTTTATTTTCAATGTATTGCTTAGCAAGAATTAACCCGTTGATTGTATCCGTACCTAGCTTGTTTGTCTGTTTATTTTTTAAATTATTGACCGTAGAAAAAATTCTTTCAACATTGGCCGAAGAATGCGGCAAACAAAGTAAATTAAAAACAAATTTTGTAAGACAAATAAATATACTTGTTCCGTCGCCGAATGTCGTCGTTTCTACTTTTTGCCAAAATAATTCTACATTATCAGAAAAAGAGTTAATTTCGTTAGTATTTCTTAAAAGACGCCATTCATTGTCCAAAGTCTGAAGGTCGGAATTGTATAAAAAATCCGGGAAAATAAGTGCTATGTCGGTAATAGATTTAATTGATCCTGGTTTTACAACTACTGGATCTAAAAACTGAAATTTTTCCAAAGCATTATTCTTTAAAGGAAACCGTTTCATTATTTGGTCACATCCTTCTACATAAAAATCCAAGCATCTTAGTCTAAAAAAGGATAATTGCTCTTTGGTAAGTGACGTGCTGGATATTGTTTGTATCACTTTCGCGCCAAAATACATATCCTCAATCTGCAGGTAATGTTTAGGATTTTTAAAATCTACGTCTGCCACTGAAATACCTTGAAGGTAATCCCTTTTTATGAAACAATCGAATATCGTTTTTATAATAGTAAGTATGTTTTTATATAGACAATGTATCTTAGGGTGTTTAGATTGCATTTCCTTATTCAAGTTATTAAAAAAGGGTAGAACAAATTCTAAAAATTGTAAAAATAACTTTGTAACAGGATCATTTAACGTTTTCAATATGTTATCTACAGACATGATATCATTGGTACTATCGACATCGGTGAAATATAACTGTAGAGGTCCATACTGTTCTAATAACCGCGAAACAACGCTATGTACGGATAACCATCGGGTTCGACATGGGCGTAAAATTTTATGGATTTTTGTATTACAAAATACTTGAAATTCGGTATATTTGCTAATTCGTTTGGGACTATGAGCAAAGTAATTATAGATATCTCTTGTGAGCTTCTCTATATACGGAGGTAGCTTTTCACATGCATATGAAGCGCACAAATGGAAGGAGTGACATATACATTTCATTACAAAAAGCTTTTGAATGTCATTTTGCAATAAAGTCATTACAGAGCGATGCTGTCCTGTCATAACATTTGCCCCATCAGATGCAAAACCGACCAGATATCTTTTATACGGAATTTTGTGTTTTCCAAAAAAATGTGACAATATTGTTATATATACTATTCGCGTCGGCTGCTTTAATTTCAATTAAAGCTAAAAAATTATCACAAATGTGTTACTGATATTTATTCTTACGCATATACAAAGATGTTTAATATTGCTCGTATGTCGACTCATCAGCAATAAGGGAAAATTTGTTCGTCCGGAGATGATCACATAATAACTATTTGTATATTTTCGTATCCCAGTACATTTTTAACTATTGCAGTGGTTTTCCTTCTTGCACAGGCTAGTCTTTGGACAATTTTTGAATCATGGCATACTGCGGCAACGACCTTGGTCAAGGATCCATAGTAGTGAGTGGTAAATTATGTTCGGCGATGGAAGCGGATAGACGTATTTCACCTATAACATGTACATAAAAAAATAAAAACTAAAGTTATGTTTAAATAAAGTAATTACTCTTTTTAACTTCTTCCTCTAATATAGATGGAGCAGCAGTTGCAAACGCTTCTAATGTGGGTTGTTTCGAAATCGCTTTTAGTTTTGTATGATGAGTAGCTGAATTATTATGCTTCATGAGAGCATCCTTTCCACTAATTATATTTATATTTTTGTCGCATGAACTGCATTTTGCGTACTGGAACCTCTTCTCCCTTTTTTTAACCAGCCTTTAGAAGCATCTATCGTTTCCCACTATTTTTTATAAGTTTGGTTGTATTTCCTTTTTTTAATAACGCCGGAGCTACTATCACTATCACTCATTTTTGTTAGTTAATTAATAAGAAAGCACGACTAGATTTCTACATTCAATCTACTAAAATAAAATGAGGGAATAGGAAGTTGTAGTATGTATAGTGTTTGCTTGGTGATTTCCCTATATAAATGTATTTAGGTGAATACCCTTATTTTGAAGGGAATTCAATAAATAACATCGAATTGGAAGTTAAACGTATATATATAGTTTTGGCTGGTGGTTTTCCTATAAAACCATCGGTGAATACCCTTATATTGAAGTGAATTTAATGAATAACAATTGCTATCTATCTATTTTTATTTCCTTTTCTTTCTTTATTATCAGTTTTAGGTAAATAAATTCTTTCTTAGAGTAAGACAAGGAAAATGAGAAACAGTTTTTCGTTAAAAATACTAATACTAGTAAAAATAGTGACACCTAAAGTAACTGCCTATCTGTTTATAGGTAGCTAACATCCGTGAGATTGGTTATTCTAATTTATTTATTTGTTGTGCAGATTAGCCATTTAAGAATTGAAATATTTCGGTAGAATTTAGCACTTCCGTAGATCGGTAGATTATACCTAAATTCGGTAGATCTACCGAAAAATCGGTAGGATGACCATCACTCAGCATTCCTAATAAAGTTGTTTAAAACTGTTAATAGAGACCCCAACACATCTTGAAACGCCACAATTCCAACAAACCTTCATACTCTAAATATAAACACTGTACATCTTTTTCTATTTTCAATATTCTAGTTTATCTATCAAAACATTCATTAGACATTTGCAAATATTCGTATTTTGACAACTTCGCTGACTCAAATACAAATATTTCCCATTCGTCAACATTAAAAAATACACATTGCTTTTTTATATCTACAATTTTCAACACACGTGCAAAATCAAAGTCTGATGATAAACCAACACATATTCACGATAAAATGCGTGAACATCAAGTCTATCCCGAAACGTGTAAATACCAGTATTTCATTCTCATTAGAAATCATCGGTACATGATATTCGGAGACAGACATGGCTTTTACTTCTATACTGAGTGTATATATTATATAGAATGTTGAACTTAATGCATTTGAGAATTAATAACTGTTAAAATCTCGTTTTATGCGCAATTGTCGCCAAATTTGTTACGTTAATTTCTATAATTCAACAAACTAAGTTCATAACAGAATGCGGAACGCAATACGTCGTGACGTCAACCTCCCTGGTGTGAGGATAAATGAAAAATGCGTGAAAGCCAAGTCTATCCGGAAACGTGCAAACACCAGCATTTCATTCTAATGACTTTCACGTCTATACTGCGTGTATGCATACGAAACATCTTGAATTTAATGTATATGAGAATTTATAACTATTAAAATCTCATTTTACATCCAATTATCGCCGAATTTGTTACGTTAATTTCTACAATTCGAGAAACTAAGTTTGTAGCAGAGTATAGAACGCAATACGTCGCGACGTCAAGCTCCTTGGTTGTGAGGATAAATGAAAAAATTCGTGAAAGCCAAGTCTATCCCGAAACGTGCAAATACCAGCATTTCATTTGCATTAGAATGCGATTTTAATAGTTATTAATTCTCACATCCATAAAGTTCAAAAACACGTATCTACTTAGACTGGTTTTTGTTCAAAACATATATTCCTTCTTCCACTAAAGGTATATTCATTATAACCCTATACAAATTTCTCTGCAAAAACATATTGTTACGTTCGAAAAATCATTTTGAGATCATTCAGGAATTTTTAATCAATTTATTTCATTTTTAACCTCGTCAAGTCAACTTAGTCCTCTCATCTTTCAACATTTTCGTTTATCATTATTTTATTTTATCTTATTGTTAATTATCGTTCAACTTTTGCTATTCCAAACTTTAATTCCTTCAAATTTATTCTTGTTCTAATAATTTGGCCGACTCTATATATATTTCCGGTATATGTTTCATAGACGTCGGGGAGTCCGACATCTTGTTATTTTAAATGCTTAGTCACGTTGTAGTTTATATCTGTTTGTAAATCAGATTTTGTTTCTTTAATTCATTACTTTAATTGTAGAAATTATTTTAGAATTTCATGCATCTATTTTAGAGCCTATACGTCTATTTATCTCATCTAATTTACTTAATATTACGTTATTATTTTCTCTCGCTGGGAGCGCCCTCTCTCAACCTTTTACTTTAACTTGTAGTTGCAGATTTCTGGACGTTCTTACCTTGTCTTTTCAACTCTATTACGGTGTTTTAATTAGCGTATCTTCGCTTGTTAGTTTGATTCTACCCACCTATACCTACTTTGGGAATATTCTAATTCAATTCCTTTCTTTTCCAAAATTTATCTGTCTATCGATCTTGTTGATGACGTTTATCGGCACTTCATTCTTGGACGTCGTTAGAACTTGTCGTATTTTGTGAGTGATCTTGGACTGCGGATTTAATTTGTTATTGGAGCTATCTACCCAGGTTTCAAGTACTTATAACCGTTTACTATACTTTGAGATTTTATCGTGTGAAATACCACGTGGTAGCCATTTATCGTTTTGGATCTTAATTTTGGGATTGGCAGCGAAGATTAGCGAACTTTAGTAGGAGTCCCGTGTTGGTTTACTTAAACCTCTTACAGCGGAGCATCTAATATCTTCAGAACTTCCTGACCGAAGAAATCTTTCCGTCTAGACAGCATCACCAAGATGACGGCTGTTCCCTGCTG
This sequence comes from Melolontha melolontha, assembly GCA_935421215.2. NCBI lineage: Eukaryota > Metazoa > Arthropoda > Insecta > Coleoptera > Scarabaeidae > Melolontha > Melolontha melolontha. The sequence goes on along the minus strand of OW285239.1, from coordinate 5,458,502 downwards.
ATACAATTCAGAGTTCGACATTTTCGAATTACTTCCGCGAGGGCGATCACGAGGAGAGAATTCAGGAAATCTGGGCATTACATTTGTTAAAGCTAAGTAGTTGCTGATATAGTTTTCTTAACTAAAGTGGGTATTAATCAGCCCCGAATTATTCTTTTCTAAATTATTTTTTTAAAAAAATTTGTTTGTTAGATTATTTAAACTTTAGTGGGCACTAGAGAGGAGCTTTACTCTTCTCTGAGCAACCTTTGATATTTTAAACGCTATCTGTAGTCAGTTACCGGGCTTCACCCACCTACCTTGTCCGAAAGGCATTAAACGCCTGACTTCTTTCATACTTAATCTATTAGTTAATTAATTTACTGGTTGTCTGGCTTCTCCAGCAGCCTGTAGTTTTGTTGATTTAAAACACGAGGCTTAGAACCTTCAGTCGAGCCTTTGAATCTAATTTGGGGTACGTCAAGATCTAGTTATCCTATATTTTATTCTGTAAATTTTATTGTAAAGAACCACTGTTATGAATTCCTAATTTGTGTTCTAAATTTTAATGTCTTGATTATTTGACGTACATTTAACTTAATCTTTCATCATTTTATCACCTGTGTATACAGGGTGATGTTAACTTAACATGTGTTTCTGTATAGTAAAACTCTAGATTACGCCTGGAGCATTGCTGGGGCGATACCCATTAATTTTGTAAGATGACATTTTAACTTTTGTACCTTGTGGCTAATTATTTTGCGTAAAAGTTTTTCACTTTGATTAATGCCACCTCGAATTGATATTATCACTTAATGAATTAATTACAGTGAGGTAAATCCTCGCCTTATTTTGTATTATATCCAGATTTCTTTTAAAACATCATTCTGTTTATAAAATTTGAAGCTGCTACTTACTTTTTCTTGATTGTTTTGATTTTACATAAATCTTCAATTTTATTACTGTTTTGGATCTCTAGTTATAGATTATTTCATATAAATCTTTTTCTTATTTTTAAGCTTGGTAAATAACCTTTTTATTTATGTAGTAGTGGCAAACTTAGTACTATTTAGCCGCACCTTTTTTTAGTTGTGACCTGCGATAACAGATGTGATATTAGAACTATCTTTTTGGGATAAAATCTTGTTATTGTTGAAAACTGTGTTTTGTTGATTTCCTTTCCTACTTGTGTTGAGATAAGCAAAGACTCTCGATTATAATAGTGGCAAGTAATAGGGAGCTGTCTCTCTTGAGTTTGGTGCTACCTGAGTCCCACCCGCTTCCGAATATACGGGGTGAACCTTGTTGGATTTAATATTCGGTGGCGCCACCTTTACAGCAAGCGACCTTGGGACTCGCGCGCTTTTCGAATTAATTGAGCTAGTCGGCAGGGTGTTAATGACGGGACGTCCACCTTCAGGTGGGTCAGATCAAGAGAGGGAGGTTTTGCAGAACATCTTGCATCCTCCTTGTTGCTTGCCTATTGTTATTTTGGTCGCGTTGTGGTAGCAATATCTACTTTATCCTAAAAATAATATACTTGATCCGTTTGAGTAAAGATTGCTTCTATCAACTTTATAATTCTCAAACTCATTAGTAACTTCCTTCTTTAATAACATTCTTAAATTCACCGTTTTTAGTCTTCTCAAGAACAGTCACCCATTTGTTCTCTCACATTAAATTAACACTTCATGACTGACTCTACATTTGCATACCTCCAACACAATACACGTGATTATCTTTCTATGAACTAATAAATATTAGTTCAAAGAAAATTAAATTTGGCGGATGAGGCTCAATCAATCTTTTCGTATGAAAGTTTAAATTATATCTAATATCATTTAAACTTTCATGCGAAAAGATTTTAAAGTTCTGACTCAAAACCTTCTCAGTGTAAACGAAAATCTTTCCATTGAATATTGAGTGAGCCTCATCCGATTTTAAACCGATCATATTGACCAGTAACATTGACATTAAAGGAGCCTTTTCAGTCTCAGCCGATTATAGAACTCCATCATTGACCTTGACATTAAAAAGACCTCCTCAGTCACAGCAGGTTCTAGTACCTTCTCATTAATCTTGACCTTTACAATATGCAGTGCGTTCAAGGCCACTTAGGAGGTTCCAGTCTCTGTATTTATATGGATTCTTCTTCAGTTCTTTTGACTGAGCGAGGGATACCTGATTCTAAACAAGATGAATAACCCAACATCTTCGCTCAACATAAAATTAGACAAGCGACAGTGGCGGCTCTTGATGACGTACGATGTGAGCTGCTGCACAGATGAGACTGCTTCGTTTAAGCTTTCATATATACAGAGAAGCAAGTAACCGTACCGAAATCTTCCGAAATAGTTCGAAGTAGTCTCATCCGTGCAGCAGCGCACATCGTACGTCATCAAGAGCCGCCACTACAAGCGAACGTAATATAATATACAATTTAAAATTTAGTACTTTATCCATGTACCGAGAGCATTCAATCTTATGGATTTCAATATTGGTACGGATTTTTTATAATAGTCTAGGGGCATCTGATTTTGATATGTTTTTAATTGATTTTGTTTTAAAAGCTTTCTATATTAAAAAGTTGAAAACACAAATATATTTAAAAGGTGTCTTCAGGTTATGTTACTTAGATTTTCAAAAAACTGTTTTACCAAAGTATACTATAAAACAACATTAATTATTACTAGATCTAACAATAATAATAATTATAATAAACAAATTTACGTATATGAAACGAAACAGAAATCAACAAAAAGACTAATGACTACAGTGGACCAATTCGGAGCGAAAGCAGAGGCGTGACTAACGAATTGGTTCCCGCATGCGAAACATTATTAATATCTAGAGATATACTATCACGAACGGTGCTGTTATTATGTTAGATACAAAAAAAATGTAAGACGGTTTTTCTAGATTATGAAACGTTCTCGATGATACGTATAAAAAATAAAATCTAAAATGTATGTAATTAGATGATTAAAAAAGAACTTACCGTCTTATGCGTTTTCCGTGACTTGAAAATCTGGAGAAGCGCGATGAAATATTGTTAACATAAGGTGCGAAACAATATGAGCTTGTATAAAGAAAACGATCGCTCCACATCTAGTGATGTGATGTTTGCATAATTAAAATAATCTTGAAACAACTTAACACATCTGTAGACGAACCTTCTCAAATTTGTCTAAATCTGGCAAAATCTAAATCTTTATCTAAAACACTTTCAAACTTACTTAAAATACACAAATTTCTTGCGTCTTCTATCGAACATAGCTGTGCGTGTATATCTTTCACAACTAGCACTGATTCCTGTAACGATAGCGAAGAATTTTGTAGGTTTTCTAATGCTTGCACTATTCCGAAGTAATTGTTGTGAATAGTTTGTAAATCACTTTTAACCTGACTATTTTGAAATTTTTTCCGACTTTCTTCGATAGCGGCACTATCTTTTGGATTTAATAATAAAACCACTTTTTTTACATCCTCAAAATATTTATGATAGTAAAATGCCGCTCGTAGCCATGTTCCCCATCGTGTCAGAATCGGCTGTGGTGGCTCAGGGGTATGGGGACACAATTCGTGAAATTTCCGAATACGTTTTGGAGATTTCAGGAATACTGCCTTTGTACTCGATATTAACGCATCTACATTTGGGTAACATTTACGGATTCGTTCTGCTACAAGATGTGGGGCATGGATTTTACATGTAATATGTAAAAAGTTACCACACTGTTCCTTAAGAGACCGGCCTACAGAAAGCATGGTTGCGGCACCATCTGTCACAAACATTACGATTTGATCTCTGGAAATTTCAAATTTTTCCAATGTACTTAACACCACTTTTGAAATTACCCGCGCAATACATTCTTCTATTTGTCTGCTAGCTAATTAAATTGAGGATGGCGATTGATTTGGTTCCATTTTACGCACCATAACATTAAGTACAGATCTTTTTTTGCTATCAGTTGTTTCATCCACACTCAACCACACTTTTTTATTTTTCAGATCAGCCATAATTTTATTTTCTAAATGTACACGAACAGATTTTAAATAACGTCGCAAGTGGGTGCAGCTCGGTAATTCTACATTGCCATATTTTTCAAGAAATGAAATAAACGAATCATTGCGTAACAAAGTAAACGGCAAATTACACACAACCACCATTGTACACAAATCAAATAAGAACACTTCGTATTTTGTATCGGCACCAGTGTCTCTATCTTTATATCTTGCGCTATGCACGTGGCGTTGCAAATTTGATTTTGTTAAATGGTATATATATATATTGCACACTAAACATTTTACATTTACCCCATTGTAAGATAAACTAGTATGGTTCTCAATAAACCTATTGACTAACTTTGATGATAGCGGTTTTTTTACTGTACGCTCCTTCAACATTATTAAATACACAGAATAGACTTTCCTGCTGCTATTATACGTGTACACACGATGACCGTGAACAACATACTAAGTAATCGTATGTGCGATGGGGCACGCGGGAACCAATTCGTTAGTCACGCCTCTGCTTTCGCTCCGGATTGCTCCACTCTACTAATGACTATTCACCAAATGAGAATTGCAAATAAAGTAGCTGAATATGTATATAAAGTTCATGGATATTTTTAAATTACTTAAAATAATATATTCAAAAGCAAACCAAAGTAAACTTGAATCCAGTATTATAATAAACAAGGCGACTTATCATCGTTATTGTATACAAAAGGTAATTTTCATTAAATCAGAAAATAAAATGTCTAAGTTTTGAAAGGGAATATATAAAAGCTACCTTCGCAAATCGTTACAGTACATGCACAAATAAAATGAAATAAATGCCCTTCTGAAGTTAATTTTAAATTAAAAAGTTCGTATTTTGATTTCAAAATTCCAAGAATTAGCATGTTAATGGTGGAAGCAATTACTTAATATATCGTAACGCGTATTTCACCTTCGGAAAGATTAAGTTGTTATTCTATACAACACGGTAATTAATAAGATATTATGGGCAAATTAATAAAATTTGGAAAGCATATATATATACTCGTATTTATTTGAGTTCAATATAATTAACGTTTCGCGTTGCTGTCTGAAAAGGTTTTTGTAATTTTCCTTCTCGCTTTAGGGTGAAGGTCGATAGCTAAATATCTTAAATCGCTCTACGGGCGCGAGCGTTGCGACCTGCCAATGTCAGCAGTAATTGGCGTTAAGCTGTTGGGGGTGTTAATAAATAATTAATTAAGTTAAATAATATAATGAAACAGATATGCAAAATACATATCCGTCACTGTAAACATGGACAAACACCTCGCATTTTTAGCATTTACTTCTGTTCAATACATATGTTTCAGCCATCTAGGCCTCATCGGTTGAACTAGTGAAGCAATGTGTATACAAATTAATACAGATCTGTTAAACAACGGATCTGTATCTGTATCTACATTTACGCTAAAATCGTCTCCAAGCTACAACCAGTTTCGTTCTATCAGGCGACCCCAATTTAATCAGTGACATCTGACGGAAGAAAGCGACTAGGCCAGAAAAGGCCTAGTCTGCCTAGTCGCTTTCTTCCGTCAGATGTCACTGATTAAATTGGTGTCGCCTGATAGAACGAAACTGGTTATAGCTTGGAGACGATTTTAGCGTAAATGTAGATACAGATAAAGATCCGTTGTTTAACAGATCTGTATTAATTTGTATACACATTGCTTCACTAGTTCAACCGATGAGGCCTAGATGGCTGAAACATATGTATTGAACAGAAGTAAATGCTAAAAATACGAGGTGTTTGTCCTTGTTTACAGTGACGGATATGTATTTTGCATATCTGTTTCATTATATAACAACTGCGTAATACGGCAAAAACGTATTGATAAATATCCCTATTTTGTATAAGTTAAATAAACTGAATTTATTGAGAATAAGAAAATCAAGTAGACGGTGAAAAATAAACATACAGTGTTTATTTAGAGCAATTCTATATCTGTCATTTGACGTTTTGTTACTGAAGTTGCGTTGGTTATAACTAGAGACCGGACGCATAAGGCCGAAATTACGATGGACCATATAAATAGTCTATAACATCGCTAAGTAGAACACGCAGTTATTGAATAGCACTATTCATTCGATTAACCGCACATCTGTTTTTGTCGTTGAATTGTGACGCAATTACTTCAACAGTATAGTTAAATTCCTTTCTTCATGGGCGTAGATAGAAGGGTGAGGAGTTTTAATAGTTTATTTTATTTATTAGTTTATATTTCGTAAGATAAATAAAGTACGGTGAGTTTGTTTTTTTTCATTATTATAACTGCTAATTTGAAAGCAAACGGGTGGTGATTTATAAAATACGAAATACATTTTTATTTGTTCACTTTGTAGTTCAAGTTGAGTAAAGGAGTATTAATATTAACTAGCAATACCGTCTCAAAGGTCAAAGTGTAATATTTGTTCTTTTTGAATCAAATACAACCTTGTAGATAGAAAACGTTCTTTCTACATCGCAACTGGTTATAGGTGCATACTGGAAATATTTTTTTTTATTTCAGCGTATTTTGCAGTTAGATGTTGTGGCATTGTCCACATATACAATTGCAGCAATGTTATTAAATCTGAACTTCTATAAAACACTGCGTCTAACTTTTGCCGAAGGCCACATCCGAAGTTGCTTGGAATATTTTTCAAATTATTAATAGCCACATCTAATGTTGTTAATCCATCATTTACTTTGAGATTTCGATTTTCAAAATAAGGGACTAGATTTGGCAAATTTCCAAAGTGTTCCTGAAGAAAGTACAACTGATTTTTTAAATGTGGAATTTGTATTAGTTCCTTGCACTCATAAATACTCCGAGCACCGTCATTTAAACATGCAACGAAATTTTGTAAACTATTGAAATTCTCTGCATAAAAACTAGTAGCTTCCAACCATATGCCCCATCTAATTATTACTGGAGAGGGAGGCAGTGACAAAAATGGCAGTTTTTCCTTGTAAATAGCTACTCTCAATGGTGGTTTTCTGAAAACTTTTTTAAAAGCGGATACAAGTCTATCAACTTCTGGAAAGGTGTCTCTGTCTCTGATATATTCACAGATTCTGTGGAGAGCATGTGCTACACAAGTAATATGCAGCATATTAGGATATGTTTCCTTTAATAGTCTGCCTGTTTTTAACCTGTCACTTACAAATAAAAGTACTTTTTCTTTGTACCTGTCGTCCAAATGAAGAATATTTTGAATAATCTTGTTAATAGTTTTAGCAACTGTTTCCGCATCAACTGTATTAATAACTTTTGTTGCTATTACATATTGCTGTGAATTGTGCCTTTTTAATTTTGCTTATTGACTTATGTTCACAATCCACAGTAGCTCCGCCGAACTAGACTCAGATGGGTAGGCACCTTCCTTGAGCTTCTTAATCGTCAGGGTTATTCTCACGAATATCGTGGTATAAAAGAGAAATAATACAAATTAAACTCAAGAAATAAAACTAACATTAACACCACAAACATTTAATTTACATCAAAAGAAAAAAAAAAAACTACTTTATCAAGTATAAAGCAGAATTGTGACTAAATTTCGCCGCAATATAGAGAAAAACTCTTGTAAAATATGACTGATACAAGAGAAAAAAAACTCTTGTATGACTCCCGAACAACGATCTAAATAAATATCAACAAAATTTATTAGCTGTCATCAATTACTTTAACCCCTCCAAAATCAAACGTCAAATAGAACTTTCACTATTTTTCGCACGCATCCAAAATTTAAACAAGCGCAAGTCAAGCTTGTAACAAATAAATTTTCCCCCTTCCTACTATACTACGATAACTTAAATGAACAAAAACTATATTCAAGAAAAAAACAGTCTAATACGTTTTGTTAATATTTCAAATGGTTACAAAATATTATAAATTAAATTTATAAATTTAAGAAGCTTCAAATTTCAATAGAATTATTACTACAAATATATCTATATAAATATCATATTAAAAATACGTACATTTTAGTTTTGTACACGTTACGCCACAAAAACTATTATCTGAGAGATTCCAGATAGGTCAATTTATTCAAATTACAAGTTTAAAAGACTTGTAATAACCCGTAATTGAATTTTAATCACATCAGAGCACTACAAAAATACCAAACGAAGTTATCCAAACTATATTAAACAAAATTAAGTTCTGTTCAATATTAATACAAAAAAAGACCTCCTATCTGTAAAAGGACTATCGAATCTCTGGCATGATGAAGCCACAGGATACAGCAAGACATCCCTACCTAACATAAATAAATCAACATAATAATAATATATATATATATCTGTCTTATTATGACTTCCAGTTTGGCGCGGACTTCGAACATCTACATTGGCTCGTGCAATCTACAGACATGGACAAAAATACATAATACAATAAATTATTATAAAATTTTTAATTTTTTTCATTATTTCCCTGGAATAAAATTCTACAAATAAATACAATAATTTTCATATCTTCTTTAATTTCTTCTGCAGGGAAAAATTCATGACAATATGTGTTATATGGAATAGTTGGATGTAGTACACCAGCTACAACATTTACCACACAGCATCCTAATATATTGACAGTTTCGTCGGCACTTATCCATAGGTACTGATTTGAAAGATGGCTTCTAATACGTTCTACTGCTTTCGTGTAGAACTTAGAAACATAATATTTGCGTAAGGTGGATTCATCAGGAACATTTCGACCAGAATATTTTTGGAGAAATATTTTTAGAGGGGGATTGTTACGTTCATTTAATGGAATATTAGCCGCCATAAAAGTTTCACAGAGTTCTTCATTAAAATTGTTAGATTCCAACGGTTCCAATTTCTGCGCATGTGTTTGCAATGCTAAGTGACGTTGTACGTTCGATTTTATGGAATTTTTTAACGATGTTTTACAAATTTTGCAATAAATTTCGGAATCACTGACAATGGACATACAATCAGTATGACCGTCAATCCAACTCGCCATTGTTTTACGATGCCGTTCCCGACGTTCTTCCATATCATATCTGAATAAGTAACTTAAACAATGCTCTAGATCTAAATAAGTGAAAACTAAAAATGTATGCGTAAGTTATTGAAATTGAACGAAATTCAATGCACACTTACGTCGAAATAATTGGAAGAAGTAGATTCAATCAAACGATATTAAACAGGATCTATCACAAAAATTACGATGTAATTAACAGTTAAAACTATGAAAACAAGAAACTAACTCAGAGCACTTTATTTATCTTGCGAAATATAAACTAATAAATAAAATAAATTATAAAAACCCCGCTTCTACCTGTGCTCATGAAAACAGTAATTTAACTGTAAATATCCAACAAAAAACGTCGCAATTCTCGATGAAAAGAGATGTACGCTCTAGCCAGATCAATAGTGCATTCAATAACTGCGTGAAGTACTTACAGATGTTGTAGACTATTTATATCGTCCGTCGTAATGACGACGTCATTTCAACTCGATGTGTCCGATCTCTACTCATAATTTAATACAGGAACAATAACAATACCGAGTGGAATGGTGTAAAAAAACGCTTAAGAAATATGATGGAGGTAGGTCTATAGCAGTTTACAACATCATTACTGGTGATGAAAGTTTAAACCGGAATCGAAACGACAGTCTGCTCAATGGGTGTTTCCAACAGAACTTAATCCAGTCAAAATGAAAAATCTCGAAGTGTTGGAAAGAAAATGGTAGCCAGTTTCTATCACAACAGTTGTGCTTGAAGATAAACGTAAGTTACCGCAGAATGGTACACGACAGTATATCTGCCAGATAGTGTTCTAAAAGCTCGTTTCCGACGCCCTAGATCGGAGATTGTTCTTTATCACGACAATGTTTCAAGTTACACTGCGTGTCAAGCAAACGAATTTTTGAAAGCTTCCGGATTAAAATTACTAGATCATCCGATATATAATCCAGACCTGGCATCTTCAGATTTCTTTCTATTTCCGAGACTAAAGGATAAAATGCGTGGTGTACGATTTGCAAACCCAAGAGGCTCAAGAAGAGTGAAATTTATACTATGATAACTGGTTTTATCGATTGTCTAAATGCAATGAGTTTAAGGGCGTATATTTTGAAAAACAATAATAAAAATAATTTTTGACTACAACTTTTGTATTAGTTTGCAGAAACAATCGGTGCTACTCTCATAGCCTGTACATCTATCTTTATCATTAAAAACAATTCGTCTTCGCTAACAGTATTAATTCTTACACGAGGTGACTATGAGTTAGGTAACCTACTGTAAGATAGTATTACAAAGCAAGTAAAAAAAAATCTTTCCGGGCAGTTTGATAATTTTTAATTAAAAAACGTAAAAGTCAGAAAGTTGTTATTACAGTTTACATTTATTTTTAGCTTTTTCCGCTTTACTGACGTTGTAAGGAAGACATATATGTCCTGTTCGATAAACCGTAACGTATAATATCTAAAATTGGAAGTAAAGGTTCTTTATTAAATATATATTCTCTAAGTGAAACTGGGTAGAAGGCATTAATATTTCATGTGCTGTACCCTGCGCGGTTATAAATTAAAGCGAATTCGGCAAATATTGAATTTATTATTAAAAAAATACTCCTGTTGCTTTATATATTACAAACGAAACGACTCGGTAAGTAGCGCACTTGGGGAATAGTAAGTTGGAAATCTTCTGAAAACATTCCTACGTTTTTCTCGACGACAGATGTTATGACCTCACGAATATCCGAATTTTTGTGCTTTTATGATGTCTAAATGTTTCTGCTTCTTTGATAATGATACCATTTATTTTGTAAAAATTCTTATTTTAGAGAATGAAATGTGTTTCAAAAAGAAGGCTGTGTTCTTATAGAATCTTAAATACAAGCCATTTTTCGTTAGCTAAAGAGAAAAGAAAGCGGTTTATGGGTTTAATTTTCTATGTTGGGGAGAAATAAAACGAAGCCTTTTAAAATATATAAATGATATAAGTACGTCTTTTTTAAATCATCGAATTAATATTTCTAGCGTCACTCTTATTTGTCTAAAAATGCAAAATACAATTTTCCTTTCATTCATAAATATTGCGCAGTATCATGCGGTATTTGTGGTAAAAGAAGATATGTGTAATATTAATGTATCAGCTGATTTTCGGGAGATAATGGGTCTCCGTAGATTTAGAATTGAACTCTGTGGATGGCATAGTTGTTAGAAGATTCAGAGCAATGATTTGCTTCAGAATAGTGTTCGATCCCTTTTCAACATGTACGCCAGTGATCAGCTAATCACTGAGCAAACCAAGAGCTATCTCTACACAGGCGACTAAGCAGTCGCCACTTGGTGCAATAATATAAATCTCACGCAACGGACTCAACAGGAGCTTTGAACAATATTCTACGAAACGCAACAGTCTAAAATCAAACCCAGCAAAAACCATGATGATATATTTATGCCATCCATGCAGTAAAATAGCCAACGAAAAGCTGAACATTGCCTGGGAGGATCAACCAATAGAAATCTCTAAGGCACTGAAATATCTTTGGGTCGTCTTGAATCGCACGGTGTCCTTTGAAATACACACAGAAAACACACGAGCCAAAACGGGCACTGGTAATAATCTCTTGGAGAAGCTGTCTTGTAATAAATACTATAGAACCATCAGTACGTGCTGCTGGAAAGATACTTTAACCATCAAAATACACTTACTACATTACAAAAGTCGTCGATTGTTATTTTCCACAGTGAAAGTAAATTTAATATCAATGTCAGTATTTAATGATTAATTTATTTGTTTATAATTAATAAGTTAAATATTCATATTATATCAATATATCGCATTAATTCTAAATTTATTTATCATAAATAGCTAATTTGCTCATGTACAAATTAACATTTCGCGTCAGAACATTTTTGAAAACTACAATCCAATCCATAATGATTTTGAAATATATATTAATATTTTAAATATTTAATTATTTAATTATAAGCATTACAAATTGCAAATGTGCGGTTAACCGCACACAAAAAATAGATGTGCAGTTAACCGAATGAATAGTGCTTTCAATAACTCCGTGATGTACTTACAGATGTTGCATTTCAGCCTGATGTTTCCGCTCTCTAGTAATTATATAAAACATAAATCTAAAATATTGTAAGTCAATTACGACGCGAACTCCGAAATTAAAATTATATATTGATGAAGGTTATTTACTAAATCAAAACATTTTGTCTACGTTACGACATGAACCCAAGTCTACGGCTTGCCGGACCGTTGCTTTACCACTTAAGCCACAATAGACCTTTGTTCAAGCTATTATAAAGTAACTGTGTTAATGATTCAGATGTCATTTTTTGAAAGTAGATGTCAGGTTTGAAAGCAAAAGTCAGTTTTGAAAGCAGATGTCAGTTATTAAAGCAGATGTCAGTTATTAAAGCAGATGTCAATTATTAAAGCAGATGTCAGTTATTGCAAGTAAATGCCAGTTATTGAAAGCAGATATCAGTATTTGAAAGCAGATGTCAGTTTTGAAAGCAGATGTCAGGGTTGAAGGCTTGAAGTTGCTAATTATTACTCCATAGCTATATGTGTGTTTAGATAATTTCTTAGCCGTTCATTAAATATATCAATTGATAAATTCTTGGAGTTTTTCGGCTTTTATATGAAATATTTACAAATATTATCAAATTAGTATGTAATCGCGAAATAAATATATATTTAATGAACGGCTAAGAAATGATCTAAATACACATTTAGCTATGGAGTAATAATTAGCAATTTCAAACTTTCAAAACTGACAACTGCTTCCAAAACTGACATCTGCTTTCAAATACTGACATCTGCTTTCTTCAATAACTGACATCTGCTTTCAAAACTGATATCTGGTTTCAATAACCGACATCTGCTTTCAAAACTGACATCTGCTTTGAAAACTGACATTTGCTTTCAAAACTGACATCTGCTTTCAAAACTGACATCTGCTTTCAATAACTGACATCTGCTTTCAAAACTGACATCTGCTTTCAAAACTGACATCTGCTTTCAAAACTGACATTTGTTTTCAAAACTGACATCTGCTTTCAAAACAGACATCTGCTTCAATAACTGGCATTTGCTTGCAGTAACTGACATCTGCGTTCAAAACTGACATCTGCTTTCAAAACTGACTTTTTCTTTCAAACCTGACATCTACTTTCAATAACCGACATCTGAATCATTAACACTGTTACTCTATAATGCATTTCTAGATAGCTTGAACCAAGGTCTATCGTGGCTTATGTCTAAAGCAACGGTCCGGCAAACCGTAGACCGTTGGTTCAAGTCCAAACGAAGACAAAATTTTTCAATAAAAAAAAAAATTCGTTTGATTTGTTTTGTTATTTGTAGACAGCAATGTTTACATTCACATTTACTTCGCAATTACATACTAATTTGATAATATTTGTAAATATTTCAAATAAATGTCGAGAAACTTCAAGAATTTATTAATTGATATATATATATATATATATATATATACGCCGACTTATTAAGTTTACCCTATATATATATATATATATATATATATATATATATATATATATATATAGGGTAAACTTAATAAGTCGGCGATTAAAGGTCTGGTTTACTTCAAAGTAAACCAGTAAAGAATGTAGAGTTAAAAAATAATAAAATTGACGTACAAAATATAAAAATGATTTTTTGAATCATTTTTATATTTTGTACGTCAATTTTATTATTTTTTAACTCTACATTTTTTTTTACCCCAGAAGAAGCGACAAAGTCTGTCGCGAAATATAGGGTAATTTAATAAAGGAGTTTTTTAATTGACCGCTTACCCGAATTTTAATTAATTTTTGATAATATATCACGGTCGATAATTTCTTTTCAATTATATATATATATATATATATATATATATATGATATGGTAAACTCAATCAGTCGGCGATTAAAGGTCTGGTTTATTACTTCAAAGTATATATATTTAAAATAACCCTACATGTTTCGGCAATTATACCTTTATCAAGGATACAAAAAATAGTATTAATTTAGTGTGATTCAAGGCTAAAACGTTAATGGAATTATAAAAATTATATATATATATATATATATATATATATATATATATATATACTTTGAAGTAATAAACCAGACCTTTAATCGCCGACTGATTGAGTTTACTATATATATATATATTTTAATTTAGTGTGATTCAAGGCTAAAACGTTAATGGAATTATAAAAATTATATATACATATATATATATATATATACAGTGTGGTCATAATGTTTGGAACCAAGCTTATAGCCGCATTATTTTACATTTTTAGGAAAAACACTCGGACAGGTAAATTTTCTTTTTTAAAACACCATCTTTTTACATACAATTTTTTTCTATGACGTCATTGGTTTTCGAGTGATGACGTTATCAACACTTTCTTTAAATGGCAACCATATTATTTTTTTCTCGTTTTTGGTAGATCTTTATATCCACTAAATAGTGATATAAAACAATTGGTATGTTGCATCACAATTTTTTTGAAAAAATGATATAAATTTAGAAAAAAATACGAAAATTTATTTTTTGTACAAAATTAAAATTAAATTAAAAAAAATACATCTGAACTTAAATTTATTGTAACAGTTAACGTAAATTTTCAAAATGGACCCCACCAACCAAGTGACACTGTCCCAGCCGAGTGTAAACACTTCGTATACTCGCCTCAATTATGTCTGGGGATATTTGTGTAAGTTCTACGCGAATTCGTTCTTTTAAATCTTCTAAATTGTTCGGTTTGTTAAAATACACTTTCGATTTCAAATAACCCCACAAAAAAAAGTCTAACGGAGTCAGGTCAGGAGAATGAGGTGGCCATTCTATGGCGCCTCTCCGTCCAATCCATTTATTGGGAAATATTTCGTCAAGATAGTGGCGAACCTCTACACCATAATGGAGAGGCGCCCCATCTTGTTGAAACAAAATATTTGGATGGGGTACATCACCATCCTCGTGATTTGGGAAAATAACAGCGAGCGCTGGAACCAGTTCAAATCTTAAAAATTCTATATATTGCACAGCAGTCAAATTTCCTTAAAAAAAATGTGGTCCTAAAATGCGACGTCCAACCATTCCAACCCATACGTTAACTTTTCCTCTGCGCTGAGTATGACACGCTTGAGTCCAATGCGGATTGTTCTGCGACCAATATCTGCAATTATGGCGGTGAACAGATCCATTTAGGCAGAACGTATCTTCATCTGAGAAGACGATGTTTTCCAAGAAATTTGGATTTTGGTCACAACGTAACATTACGTTTTTACAGAACTGCAGTCGACGATCTTCGTCATCCTCATGTAATTCCTGTACAAGTTGAACTTTGTAAGGACGATAGTGTTCTTTTTTAAATAAGTTGACGACAAATGAGTGAGCCACCTGATTGGCTAACGCAAGTTGTTTGGTGGAAACATGATGCCTTTCTTCTGCTTCTAGAAGCACATTTAATTTCACATCTTCTCCTACTTGAGGTCTACCTTACCGTGGTCGATCTTTTACGGATTCAGTTTCGGTAAACTTTCCAACTACGAGTAGTTTTGTCACCGTAGACCTGGTAATTGGAGGTCTATCAGGGTGTTCATGGTTAAACAAATCGCATGCTTCTGCATGCGTTCTTTGTCTGTCCCCATACCCAACCATAATTAAAATTTCGATTCTTTCTCGCTCAGATAAATGTGCCATTTTTTATATTAGCGAAAATGAACAATTTTTACGCAATATCTCAAAAATTTAACGTCAAAAATAGAAGTAAATAATTCAACAATGTTGTCGCCATAGAAACAATTTCAAACTAAAATTTTTGTACATAAATTGTATAAAAAGAAGCAAGAATGTCACAAAGAAATATCTTGCAAAAAAGTGCGTGTTTTTGTTTTTGTAAATTTTTTGCATAGTAACATGTGCTTTTGACGATCCGGTTTGTTCAAGAAGAATATTTAAGTCCTTACACAAGACAGAAGTGTGAAAAAAACTTACTTACATATTTCAGTAAATTTTTGTAAGCTTAATTAGTTTTTCAAATCTTCAATTTTTGGGCGATAATTTTAATTAAGAAATGGTCTACCACATCATGTCAATTTTTTAAATAAATTAAACTTCTTTGGCCCTTTTTTGTGAAACTATTTAATGTTAAATAAGATTTTTTAATAAGTAATTGGCCGATTGGGAAGACGAATTTCTTTTGACCTGGAGCGAATAACGCAGATTACTATTGATCGCAAAGCATTTACACTCGGCTGGGACAGTGTCAGTTGGTTGGTGGGGTCCATTTTGAAAATTTACGTTAACTGTTACAATAAATTTAAGTTCAGATTTTTTTTTATTTAATTTTAATTTTGTACAAAAATAAAATTTTCGTATTTTTTTCTAAATTTATATCATTTTTTCAAAAAAATTGTGATGCAACATACCAATTGTTTTATATCACTATTTGGTGGATATAAAGATCTACCAAAAACGAGAAAAAAATAATATGGTTGCCATTTAAAGAAAGTATTGATAACGTCATCACTCGAAAACCAATGACGTCATAGAAAAAAAAATTGTATGTCGAAAGATGGTGTCTTAAAAAAGAAAATTTACCTGTCCGAGCGTTTTTCCAAAAAATGTAAAATAATGCGGTTATAAGCTTGGTTCCAAACATTATGACTACACTGTATATATATATATATATATATATATATATATATATATATATATATATATTAAAAATAATAGATTTTTATTGGTTTTAGCGACCTTTTATTGAATTTAGATGTTTGTTTGCGACGTTTCGACTTTTATCAATTCAGTCTTTTTCAAGCATCTGGAAACAAGAATCATTACAATGAACATGAGAAATGTGTTTGTTTTGTGTGATATAACAATTGAATTAACCATTTTAAATTTAACATTATATTAAGAAATGAATTACGGATTAGGTTAGTGTTTTACGTTGAAAATTAAATAACATTAAATTAAATTAGCTTAGAATGGTAGGGGGACATTTATGTGATTAATATCTGTATGAATTAATTGGAGACTTAACAAATATTAACAAATTTTAAGTTTAAAATTAGATTAAAGATGATTACAAATTGTTATATCACACAAAACAAACACATTTCTCATGTTCATTGTAATGATTCTTGTTTCCAGATGCTTGAAAAAGACTGAATTGATAAAAGTCGAAACGTCGCAAACAAACATCTAAATTTAATAAAAGGTCGCTAAAACCAATAAAAATCTATTATTTTTAATATTAAAACACGGCCAATAAAATTAAAAAGAAAAACAAAATTCTTTAAACACTAAATATATATATATATATATATATATATATATATATGTATGTATGTATATATAATTTTTATAATTCCATTAACGTTTTAGCCTTGAATCACACTAAATTAAAATGGATATTAAAATTCCTAGTGTGTATAGGCAAAAATTGCGAAATAGGTTAATTTAGAATATGGAATATATCTTTTAATATTTGAAATAATGTAAAATATTCATCGACCCCGATGAATATATAATATGTACCAAATTCTTAGAAAGCTTTTCTACAGTAATCCTCGGTGTATTTTATTAATGCGACTTGTTATCTCTTCGATGTAGGTATGTAATTTATTATTATATCGTGACCAAAATCTTCATTACTTTATGTATAGAATTCGCTAAAGTTAATCAAGTTATATAGCACGTAGAAAGAAATAAGTACTTAGCCCTTGATGTATATGTATTTTTATTTTTCTGACATTAAAAGATGATAATTCTATGTATTGTTTCTAATTTGTAGACTTCGACAAAAATACAGAATGTGTGCATGTGCATATCATGCTTATTAATTAGGTAATTGCTTAATTAATTAGATGTACGAGAAATTTCGTAATAAACGCGAATCGACGTCAATAAAATGATGTTTAAAACGATTGCTAACGTCGTCGATATATCCGCAACTGCCAAAGAAGTCGCTTAATTTTCTCATTTCCTACGTCCTCAAGTTACTGGTTTCTTTTGTTTTAAACGTTGTATTTAATCTATTTCAAGTTCTTTTATTGAAGTTCCTGAGCTTGTATCACCTTTAGATATAAACTTGAACAATCTACATTCACAAAAGGGGCACTCGGCAGTGACTCAACAACGTATTGTGTATTCTTCTTCCGAGATTCCTTCTTAAGATGCTTCTATAACTTAATTTTACACGAAGGAGCAAAACAAATGCGCAGTTGCATTGTATCGCACAATATATGTACAGAATTATATTTATAACGGAATTATAAATTTTGTTTCTTTTATTAAAGCATATCTTGCAATAACTTTATTTAATTAATTTGGATTGTACCGTTGGCGATAAAATTAATTGAATTTAATTGAATATCTTGCAAATTATTATTTATAGAATCTTTTTAATTATAGAAATGGGTTAGTGATTACTATATTAAAATTATTATAATTATTATAATTCAAAATCGATGTTAACTACATTAATAGAAACTTAAAAAAAGGTATATAACCCCTTACCTCAATTATTAATCGTATCCTAAATACGTATTAGGATACGTACGTAGGATACGATTAATAATTGTGGTAAGGGGTTATATACTTTTTTTTAAGTTTTTACTTAACCACAGTCTCCAAAGAAAGACTTTTTACATTAATAGACTTCTAATGACATGTATTTCCTTTTTCCATTAAATATACGGTAACAACCTTCTAAATATAAAATAAAAATATAGAATCTATGCTATGTATTATTCGTTAGTTTTTAAATGTCAGTAGAAATATTCGAACCATAACATAAAATACAACTTACTGTATTATGGGGTGCTGAAGCCCGCATACGGAGCAATACGAATTTAAGAATAATCCCTGTATTATTGAATTATTATTATAATTAATTTCCGTAATTAAAGAATAATAATAATGTGATGCGAGTCATCGGCCGCTCGCGTCAAACCCTGATGTCATTCACCGAACACACCATTAGACGCTGGAAGCTTCGAGAAGCGAAGCGAAGAACTCGGATTATTCTGGACTTCCCATAAGATATAAATATAGCTCTTGGAAGGGATTGGATTCATTCAAACCACAACCGCGCATACATAAATACTGTTAATGTGAAACAAATACTGTTAGCTTCTAAATGTTATTTAGTGTGTCTTATTATTAATATAGTATTTTTAATTAATGTTAGTTTTATTTAATCGAACTCGAAAGACAAGTTTATCACAAACAGTATTAATAAATAATTGAATTGATTCGGCATTTACTTGATGAAGATACATAGAAATAAAACTACTTCTACTAAAACTACACAATATACCTTCTTGCGAAAACAGAGAGAGCCGCTATCCAGGCTTAGATATTTGGACGGGTTCCTATAGGAAAAAATTCTTCAGGAGAATTTAACTCATTAAATTGAGCAATTCTTTCCCCATTTACTCGTCTCTCTGTCTCCGCTAGTTTCCGAGATCCCTATGCTAAACATCGGAAAAAACTCACCCTATATATATATATATATATATATATATATATATAAGTAGATTAAATTATTTGGCGAATTAAGGTCTGGTTTACTTTGATATGTATGTATTTAAAGCAATCTTACATGTTTCGATACATAGTGTCTTTTTCAAAGAAATTAAAAATATATATGACAGTATATCAATGTCAAACTTATACATCTGTAGTTTTCATGACTAAAATTAAAATACTCAAAGACACATTCAAGTTTAATAATAATAATAATTCATGGTTCAGAACACTAGACAGCAAAACGTCAATTACGGGAGATTGGGAAACAATGAGTTATTATTATGCCTGTGCCCGTGGAGCGAGTTAAGATTTTAAGCCGTCGGCATTCGCCTTGAACGAGAAGGAAGACCACGAAAATCTACTCGGATAGCCCAGTCAGAGATCTAAACGCGGAACAGCCAACATGAGAAACCAGTGTACAATTATTTAAATAACATATGATGGATAATTATATAATAACAACATATATCCATGATGGTAAATTGCATATCGTTACATTATTAGGTTATAGTATATACTGCTTCGATTTTTTTATATCACTTCTGTTGTTGATTGAATTTTTTCTTGTTTAATATTAATCATTTCCTTAATTTCCCATTTCATTGTGTGTTGTTCTTTATCGATTATCTGTGTTTTCAAAATCGAAATGGTGATCGCGTTGTAGTTTGTTTGTGAATAAAGCAGTTTTGTCTGTATTGGAGTATTTGTGGGCTTGTAATCTCTTGTATAAATATTGTTTAGTTTGGCCTATGTAGTAACTATCGCAATCGCGACATGGTATTCCATAGATGACGTTTCTAGATTTTTTTCTATTTTAGGTTTGGCTTACCAATCCCCCATAATTGACGTTTTGCTGTCTAGTGCTCTGAACCATGAATGATTATTATTAAACTTGAATGTATCTTTGAATATTTTAATTTTATCCATGACAACTACAGATATATAGGTTTGACATTGATAGACTGTCATATATATTTTTAATTTCTTTGAAAAAGACACTATGTGTCGAAACATCTAAGATTCCTTTAAATATATAATGTGAAAGTAAACCAGACCTTAAATCGCCGAATAATTTAACCTATTTAACATACAAATGTCAGGCATTAATTATGTTTATATATATATATATATATATATATATATATATATATATATATTGTAGTGGGCCACATATTTGACCTAATTTAATAGAGAACAGAAAGGAATTAATATAAAAAACATTAAAAAAATGTTTTAATATAAAACATATTATATTAATTGAAAACATCGTAAGATCCCGATTAGTTATTTTTTAATTATGAAATAGACAATTTATTGCATAAATTCATGTTTTTATTTTATTTATTCATATTTGCGTTCATTTTCATTACATAGCGCGATTAAATAATGATTTAAAACTAATTTTTATTATAAAAGAAATTGTATAAAACTTTTGGATGACTCTTATACAAATATCAAAGAATACGTTATCTAGTTATTAGAAAAATCGAATTACTAAATATTAAACTTACGTTCAAATGTCAAAATGCGATAATTATTCCGAAAAATAAATAAAAAATATTTACCGAATAACATTAATTAACCTATCATTAAATTCAATATAAATTAAGAAGGAAAAATAGAATTATAAAGATATTTGCTGTTGTCATGGAAAAAACAAGTTTTATTGAATGAGAGAATTTTTTCACCGACGCTACCGAAAGCACGCATTCTGAAATAAATAATCTAAAAGTTAATGAAATAATCCAAAATTAAAAGAAATAATTCAAGAAATAGTGTTCAATTAAACATATTTAAATAACATTTCCTGTCCCGGTGAATTCCCAAATCTTTAAAAATGAAGAATATTCACCTAGAAGATCCTCCAGATCAAAGAAACTCCTGTACTGATGATTCTATAACAAGGATGAAACACGTGACTGCATGTCTGGAAAAATATTTTCACACAAATATGAACTTGTAGGTATTGTATTCTCACACCCGATTTTTAATAATATTTTTATATTATTTAGTTTTTTTTTTTGCTTTACACAGGTGAGGTTTTACCTAGTCAAGTATATTTCAAATTATTTTAAATGCACTATGTCTGTGTCATGGTTAATACAAGTAAAAATAAAGCAATTTAATTCAGAAAAGCTTCCTAAATACCAAATACTGTAATATCTTAGCTATTAACTTCACATGTGTTACAATAATATTTCTCAATTGCTCTAGTATGTACGGCAGGATATTTATAACACCTGTTAGCACTTCGGAAACATTATTAATTGCATACTTCATATTTCTAGAGCAAAAAGGCAGCTTTATTTCAGTTCCAGGAGTTGCAACACATAATCGAGCGTGTATACTGCTCTCCGCTTCTCTGAAACGATATAAGTAATTTTATAAATTTCAGTTGTTTTCTAAATATCCAACGAGTACATATTAATATTTTGTGTAATCTAAGAGAAATTCTAAATAAAATAGGAAATTTCTCTATTTATCGTGAACATCAAATACAAGGTAACCAAAATATAAATATACTGAATGTCGCACAAAAATCAAAAAAATTATGCAAAAGCAAATTACGTTTGTGTAAATTTTATGTAAAAGTATACAAAAAAAACGAAATAATCCAAAATTAGAAGAAATAATTCAAAAAATAGTTTTAAATTAAATCGAGAACTTTTTGTTATATCTCTTGTGGTTTACTATCTGCTCAGTAACGAAAATTTTGGCTGTTAATGAAGTCACTAAGATGAGCATGGGCTTTATCTTATCCAAAATTGTATAATATGTCTTTGGTCGCTATTAATGCGTTATAAAATCTGTTTACACACATTTAAATGCTTCAACGGCCTCTTCCAGTGTCGAAAATCGCCCACCACGCAATTTGTTTTTGACAAAAGCGAACAGGAAGAAGTATTAGGTGATAAGTAGAGCAGACCAATTTCCGTGCGCGCCATGAGCGCCGGTATGGGAGTGTAATTCGTAATATATTAGAATATGCGATAGAATAGTGACGCAACATGAGCTTGTTATCGATATAAATATAGAAGTAGAGACATTTATTCTATCAGAAATAATTAAATATACATTTGGTTTTCTGCTATTAAAGTAATATGCATAAACACACGAAAAATAATAGTACATATTATAGCAGCGTTGTATGTACCTATAAATAAAATGGAAAATGTATGAAATCAGTGATTGTGTGCACGACAGAGGATTTAAAAAAACACTTGCCGTTTTAAGCGTCTTCCAAGGATTGACAAACTGGAGAAACTCGATTGTATATTTTTAACACCAGGGGCGTTTATAAGGTTATTTCTGAAAAACATGTCCGCCGTGTGGAAAAAATATGTTTATGTTCGGAAAACGAGCGTTCTACATCTAGTGATGTTATATTCGCATAATCAAAATACTTTTTTAAGCAACTTAACGCATCTGTAGACGTGCCCTCACAAATACGTGTTAAGGTGTCAAAATATGCATTTTTGTCTAAAACACTTTCAAATTTAATTAGAACACTTTCACTTTTTGCGTCTTCTACAGCACACAGTTGTGCGTGAACATCTTTAACGATTTGCAGTGATTCCTCTAACGACAGCGACGAATTTTCTAATTTTGTTATTGCTTCTTCTAGTCCCAAGTAATTCTCACGAATACTTTGTAAATCCATTTTAATCTGGGCATCTTGAAATTTTTTCTGGCTTGTATTGATAGCTGCACTTTCTTTCGGATCGAATGATAAAACCACGTACTTAATTTTTTCAAAATGTTCATGATAGTAAAACCCCGCCCTTAACCATGTACCCCAACATGTCGGAATCGGCTGTGGTGGCTCAGGGGTATGGGGAAACAATTCCCGAAATTTCCGAATATGTTTTGGAGATTTCAGGAATACTGCCTTTGTACTCGATATTAAAGCATCTACCTCTAGATAACATCTACGAACCTGTTCTGCCACAAGGTGTAGAGCATGGAGTTTACAAGTAATATGTAACAAGTTAGGACAATATTTTCTAAGAGACCGGCCTACAGAACACATGGTTGCGGCACCATCGGTCATAAACATTAATACTTGGTCTTTCGAAAGTTTAAATTTTTCCAAAGTATCTAATAGCACCTCTGAATTTTTTTCGGCATTGTTCTAGTCGTCTGGATGCTAATAAAATTGAAGACGTTGGTTGATGTGGTTCCATATTACGCGCCATCACATTAACTACAGATTGTTTTTTGGTGTCAGTTGTTTCGTCCACACATAACCACAGTTTTTTATTTTTCAGTTCGGCTTTGATTTTATTTTCAACCTGTTTATGCACCGATGGAAAATTCCTTCGTAACGTTGTCGTGCTCGGTAATGTTTGATTCGCGTATTTATTCCAAAATGAAATAAATGAATCATTACTTAACAAGGTAAACGGCAGTGTACACACAATCATAGTTACACATAGTTCATGTATAAACTGTTGTCGATTAATTTTGTTATTATTGTGCTTCGAACTGCTTACGTGTTCTTTACAATGTGTTTTTGACCAATACATTAGATAGGTATTGCACACTAAACATTTAATTTTTGAGCCATCGTATATTAAGTCCGGGAAATCCATAATAACTTATTCACTTCGTCTGATAACGGTCGTTTTCTTGATTTATGTGTCGACGACATTTTATTACGTATGCTTACACTTACATGCAGTCTAAGAAAGTACCAAACACATACTGAATGCTTTTTATTAGTTCTGATGCAATACAATCATCCTCACATCGGCGCACATGGCGCGCACGGAAATTGGTCTGCTCTAGTCATAAGTCAGGCGAATACGGACAAAGAGTCATTAATTCAATGTTATTCTCCTTTAAATAATCGACTGTTTGAAGTGCTGTGCGAGAGCTGACGTTGTTGTGGTGAAGGATGATGCGCTGATGTCTGCAGTATTTTCTGATTTAATCGAAGACTTCAGGCAAACAAATTGTTGTTTACCAATCAGGATTTACGGTTTTTTTTTATCCTCAAGAGCAACGGTAGCAATATGCCTAGTTATACATAAGAAAAAAAGCAATCACTTTTTCTTTGAAGCTCTTCGTGAACGAACAACTTTTGTTTGTTTTGGCTCACTTTGGAACACTCAAACAGCCGATTGTTGTTTTACCACGTTCCAGGTTACAATACTGTATACGTTGGCGGAAGTACCACGATTGAATTTTTGAATATTTTTTTAGCACCAACAGACTAAGATGTCGTGCCTGCTTGGAAAGGAAGGAGGGTACTTCGAACATCTTATGTAACTTCATTTTTCGTTTTTGCTAGAAGCTTCCTTTGTTTGTTCGTATATAATAAGTAATAAATATTTCAAAAAAGAATAAACTTCCTTATCTTCGAAACCGTTACTTTGCGGACCCATATTTATTAAGACTTTTTTGTTTGTTTTAGTTCCTACTATTACTTCCTTTAGAAATTTACACTAGGTATAATACATATTGCTATGAATAGTGGTTTTGAATTTGATGATACCACTATTCACAACCAATCTGTCCAGCTTAGATTTACAGTCTGTTTATTTTCTAGATGAGACTGCTTTTCCCTCAGGGCTCCAATCGGAAAACGTGGTTTTTCTCTTCTACAAATTTATATAGCGCCAGTAAAAGAGTATTGATAAATGTTATAATTATAATGTCTTTGAGTTACTTCTGAGCACAAATTCAAAAACACACACAGCTAACTTTAAATGAAACTTTAATACAAATAAAAAGAAAAAAAAAATATCTTTATGAAGTATAAAGATAAATATTGCGTCATTAAACAATATTATTAAGGCAAAAATATCACACGGAAATGACCGCAACGTGCAATAAAAAATCCTTTGTGACTTCCGATCAAAATTAAAACTAATAAATTACAAAGAAGTTTTTTAATTTCGCCCACAAGAAACCAAAATAAACAAACTGATATGACAGCCCGAAAAAAACTTTAAACGCATGTGCAAACCACATGAAAAAATATGCCCTTGATATCCAAGCGTACAAAATTTTAAAGTTATAGAAAATTTTTTATATCAGAAATTTTAAAAACGTTCTTTGTCATTTATTCAAATAACTAAGAATATAATAAATATATCAAGATTAACACAGTAGAAAAATACACAAATCAATACATTCAAGATAATAATAATAACGATAATAAGAATAATATAATTTACTTACGTATAATAAAAAAAATATATATATATTTTTTTCGAGACACTATGAGCTAGAAAGCGTACTAAAATAACAAGAACGAGATCTACAAACTCGTAAATAAAACTCGGTAATGAATCAAACACCATCCACAAATTAAATCAAATCACGAAGTTACAGAACAAAGATAAAAAAAATTATCTTCTCATACACACGTCTTTCTAAACTCAGAGAACATTAGCGTCTGCGGATACAGCAATACAAAACGGCGTGCTTCAACTACACTAGTCAAAAATATATTTAAGTTCAACAAAAATATACATTCATAAATAATAAAATTTTTCAAAATATTTGCCTGCAAAAGTCTATAGCATTATGTAACGCTCCTGTTAGAAGAAAAACAAACAAGCAATTGTGCATAAAAATTAATACAGATATGTTAAAGACATATCTGTATCTGTACATCACATAGACATACACATAGGCCACTTCAACCTACAGGCACATGTGTTTCGATCTTACGGTCTCCTCACTGCAGCTATAAAGTGACGTTCTTAGATTCGCTTCTGCAAGATAAGCACAATCTTATACCGCCAGCTGACAAAAGATATCTTGTGACATCTAACGGACAGGAAAGGCCCGCCGGTATAAGCACTTTCTCGCTCATTGCTAAACCACTTCTAAGAGAGAAAATAAATACGTATAATTGTGTAGTCCATTAACTACATTGTTTGATATATTGAGCCATCTGGCTACGAGTTAATAGACTACACAATAATACGTATTTCTTTCTCGCCTAGAAGCGGCTTAGCCGTTCGTGAGAAAGCGCTTACGGTGTCGGGCCTTTCTTGTCCGTCAGATGTTGCGAGATATATCTTGTCACCTAATAATATCGGATTGTGCTTATCTTGTGGGAGAGAATCTTAAAACATCACTTCTTAACTGCACTGAGGAGATCGTAAGATCGAAACACATGCGTCTGAATGTTGAGGTAACTATTGGTTAAATATGTTGTGTATGTCCATGACTACACATGAAGATGTTTTTAACGTATTTGTATTAAATTGTATTCACAAATACTTAATGCGTTTACACATCGCTATGCTATTGTAACACTTTACAACAAATTTTTCAGGTGTGCGAAAGTAATCGATCGCATCGTATAATAATTGTACACAAAGTACATCCCTTATCCAGCCGTATTTACTATACGACTGCAACCGATGGACAGGAAATTATTCAAAATGCATTTAATTTATGCTAACGTCACTTTGACTCTATATAAATAATACTCCTAACTAGAGAGTATACTTGACTAATATTAGGGTAACAGTGGAACGTAACACTTTAGCAACGGCGCACATTCGAATATTTCACTGCACCGCAAGTTCAGAGGCTCTTGGTCTAGTCATTAATGCACCATCATGATTCGCTTGGCATAGAACTCGAAACTGCTTAAAATAACATGCCTAATTTCGTGAATTTACTCGCCGTACTTTACAGAATATTTATCATTTCGGCGTGTTCATATAACTGTTGATATAAAGTAAAAATTTAGATATTAAGCAATAACTAGAGTGTGGATTTATAAGCATATAGATTTCAAAATAAGCGCTTAAAAAGTTACAAAATCTTCTCAAAACAAGCACATCAAATCAAATTAATATTCTTTACATTATAAAACAAAAAAAAAACATACAATTAAATACTAACACATATATTCAGTTTCGAATAAACCAATAACTAATTGTTTCTTTAAATGGTCATCCCCTTCTCCTAATTAAATGCATGTGAGAATTAATAATTATTAAAATCTCATCCCACACGTGATTGTCGCTTAATTTGTTCCGTTAATTCTACAATCTGATAATGTTACTCTTGCCGAAGATATAGACGCAAAGTTACGTCTGTCTATTTCGAAACGTGCATGTGAGAATTAATAATAATTATTATTATTCATCCCACACGTAATTTTCGCTTAATTTGTTGCGTTAATTCTACAATCTGATAAGATTACTCCTGCCGCAGAATGTGTCGCGACGTCGACTATCTAGGTTGTGAGCATAAATGAAAAAATGTGTGAGAGTCACATCTGTCTATATGCGTGTCTATATAAACGTGCATATACTAGCATTTAGTTCTCATTAGAATTCGTTAGTACACAATATTCGACAGACATCACTTTCATTTTTATACTGTGTGTACATATATACGAAATATATTGAAGTAAATGCATATGAGAATTAATAATTATTATTATCTCATCTCACACGTGATATTCGCTTAATTTGTTGCGTTAATTATACAATCTGATAAAATTACTCTTGCCGAAGAATGTAGACACAAAACGTCGCGACGTCAACCATCCAGGTTGTTATGATAAATGAAAAATGTAAGAAAGCCACGTCAGTCTATCTCGAAACGAGCATATACTAGCATTTCGTTCTAATTAGAACTCGTCAGTACACGATATTCGGAGATAAAGAGAAATACTTCGTTCGTCATCTACACTAGTGATTGGAGCATATTTAAACTTAAGAACAATAGCAAGATAACGAAATCTCCTTTAATAAACTTTGATTTTTTTTTTGAAAATACAGAGTACATACTAACAAATCGGAGACTGTGGTGTATAAGTGAATAAAATAAAATTAAAAAACCCTTACGACAATAGAATTTAATGATTCTAAATACGTACTTCTACAACCACGTTGTCATATTCAGTAGAAAAATCAGTGTAACACTTGAACGCACAAAAACACTCACAGAAGGATTGTTCTGAACGTCTTCTAGTTTAACACTTGTGTGTTAAACTAGAAGACGTTCAGAAGACAAAATTGCCGATCTTGGTCAACTGATAATTCTCATTGGATGCTAGAGACACATACCCAATACCCGCAAAAACTAAATGTATAGGCAGGGATTATCGGCGATCACATTGTGGAACCGTTTTTCTTTGATAGAAACTTGACTGGGGAAATATTCTTGAATTTTTTGAGGAATGAATTGATACCCGTTTTAGCGGTTCTTTTTCCTAATAATGAGGATCCACATTTGCCAGATCGTAGAATTTAGTATCAACAGGATGGTGCTTCTCCGCACTATGCGCTACCAGTAAGGCAATACCTCAATAATACATTCCCTAACAGATGGATTGGAAGAAGAGGGGCAATTGAATGGCTAGCTAGATCGCCAGATTTAACCCCATTGGACTTGTTCTTGTGGGGTTACTTAAAATCAAAAGTCTATGCGTTACAACCGGAAAATTTGGACGTTTTACGACAACGCATCATCTACGAAATCAGACTAATCACGAAATATTACAGAATGTGCGAAATGGAATTTATCACCGCTTAGAATTTTGTAAACAAAATGAAGGGAAACATTTTGAGCATTTGTTATAAATTTGATACTGAAAATGTCAAAAATAAAACTTAGAATTAGAACACAATTTACTCAAAAATTTTCTAATGTAACATACCAAAATTTTTACATCATCGAATAAGAATTGTAAAAGCTTTCAAAATCCATATAAAAAAAATGAGGTTGACATTTAAAAAATATATAAATAACGTCATAACTTATTCAAGGTAGACGGAAAAAACAAAATGGTAGCATCTTAAATATAGCTAATAAAAAACATTAATCGACATATCTTTGCATTTTGTCAAATAATGCACAATAACGTTACTACGGGCTTGTGTCCATACTTTATGGACGCACTGTATATTAAAATGGTGAGAACTGTCTATTAGCTTAAACAAGGAAGTGATGATTAGATTAATAATATTTCCTTAAACATTCATTATATTTCATAGAAGCTTTTCAACAACACGTATTTAAAAGCTGTATATAGGCCGCTATTAATTGACAAAATTTAATTGGACGCGGTCAAATCATTACCTCAATTCAAATATTTTAATTTTTAAATTTAAATTTAGATACTTCTTTTCTAGTTTATTGCATGTATAAACAAAGATAGAAGTTACTTCACAACAGTAAAATTTTGTAATTGAATTAAGATAAACTTGAAAATTTGATGGCTAATTCTTAGTACACATCCCTTGTTTGGTAATTGTGCATTTTGGTTTAGGTATGTTGGTTACATATTAATTTGCTTTAACGGTTCAGATAGACAATTAAAAACTTTACATAATTATATCAACACTATTCACCCCAAAATAAATTTTACTATAGGAACAGAAATAAATAAAAGCATTAATTTTCTAGATTTAACCATATCACACAAAACTAATAAACACGAGTTCGCTATATACCATAAACCAACACATACAGATACCACAATACACGCTAATTCTTTTCATCCTATAACACACAAATTATCAGCATACCAATCAATGGTATATAGATTAATTCATGTACCTATGAGTAAAAGTAATTTCGACCTTGAACTTAATAGAATATACACAATAGCATTAAACAATGGTTACTCTATAAATATTGTCAATAACATCCTAAATAGCCAACAAAAATCTAAAACCCTTTCCTTAGTTTATCCAAAATTAAAATATGTACAAGATAATTAATTCCTATAATTCAATCACTTACTTAGGAAAAATTTCGGAAAAAATTGGTACTTTCATTAAAAAACTTAATAACGAACATATATCATTTAAAACAGACAATACTATACAGAACATTATTAAAAACAACAAAGATAAAATAGACAAAGAATTAAACTCTGGTGTATATAAGTTAACATGCGAAGATTGTAATAAAGTATACATAGGACAAACGGGGAGGACATTCAAAATTAGGATGAAAGAACACGAGAGAAGCCATAAAGAAAAGAAAACAGATTCAACTTTCGCAA
Organism: Melolontha melolontha; assembly: GCA_935421215.2. Taxonomy (NCBI): domain Eukaryota; kingdom Metazoa; phylum Arthropoda; class Insecta; order Coleoptera; family Scarabaeidae; genus Melolontha; species Melolontha melolontha. Next base: position 5,427,959 of record OW285239.1, on the reverse strand, counting down.
GTTTTTGTATAGATATCAATCATAGATTTAATATAGATTTCAATAAACAATATTGTAGTGGTATTTACAATAAAATAATTTTTGAGACTAGGAGTTTAATTACTTATTTCTTAGCGTTATAATGAAGTTTCAACAAGTATCTCCTTCGTCAATTAACTATTTAAAAATAAATGTCTTCAAAATTATAATGAAATATTCACGGATTTATATAGCATTAAATTCGAATTTAAATTTGTATAAAAAATGTCATCAAAATAAGGATAAAGGATGTTTATTTCGTATTAAAAAAAACTTTGTTTTAAGAAAATTTCCCTAATAAGATGTTTATCTTCTACGTTAAAAGGAAAATATTATATTTAAACCCTCGATTTTTGTTTACAGATAAAATATACATTTTTCCGCTATCCGGATGATGTAACGTCAAGAAAAATCAGTAAAAGCTCAGGATGTGGTGGTGTCTCTTGTTACTTTTCGTTCCCGAAATAGGAGCCGCTCGAAGAAATTGCGGCGGAAATTTCACCGCTCGCCGAGGAATTCTGCAAACACCGAACTTCCCCAAAAAATTCAACACTCCCATCGACTGTGAATGGATAATTAAATCGGAGAGGGAAAATGCTTCCATTATAGTGTATCTAACGCAAATGTACGTGTTCGAAGGTCTCACTTTCACTGAATACGTCGAATATGACAAGAGATTACCCGGTGTTGTGATTCTCAGTGGCGAAGACGTCGTCAAAGGGAAGTACTTGCAGTGTCACAAGAACGTTTTAGTTATCAGTTTGAAATTGAATTCGATCGAGAACAACCACATCAGAGTGATGGATAATTTCATGGACGTGTACGGATTTAACATAACATACGAAATAACTAGCGGAGAGGTTAGAAAGGATCATTGTAATATGATGGATTGCGGTTTCACGGGGATTTGCTACGATTATGTAACGTAAGTTTAGATTTGTTATGCTTTCATATTTAGAAGTTCTTACTATTATTTACTAACGTTTAAAATATCGGTTCATTCAAAGAGTTTGCACCGTTTTCTAAAAAAAGTCGATTTAAATTATACAGGGTGTTACAAAAATGTAGGTCAATCCCTTATATATTCTTTGGGCCTAAATAATGGGACTTTCTTTATGTCACTTTCTATTTGAAAGCTTCTTTTTCGATGTACAGAGTGTCAAAGTTAACGTTTTAAAAGTAGCCTGATCGTTGAAAAGATCGAGGGTAATCGACCCGGTGGAATCCAAATCTGGAATCAGAATTTAGCTATAACTTTCGGGGGCGGTTACAGAGCAGTGGTGACTTTGTCGATATGGAGGGGGCTACGCGAAAAACCTAGTTTCAGAGTTGGCAAATCTAGTGACTTCAAATTTTGTATACAGACTTAGAACAGATGTAACTACTACGAAAAAAAATTGAATATCCTAGCTTTCCCTATTTCGAAGCTCGGACTGTGCAAAGTTGACCTTTGGGAAAAGATCGCAGAAGTATAGTTCAAGTTGGACCAGCCGCCTTTGCAGCTAGAACGTTCCAATTTTTTTTCTAGTAGATACATCTTCTGTAAGTCCGTACGCAACATTTTAAGTTACCGTATATACTAGATCCAACGCTATGATTTTTCGTGCGTCCCCTTGCATATAGAGAAAGTTACCACCGTCCTCGAACCGCCCCAAGGGCTATAGGCAAATTCTGATGCCAGATTCGGATTCTACGGGATCGATTTACTAAGATGATTATTTTTTGTGACGATCGGGTTACCCTGTATATTGAAAAAGAAAGCGTTGAAATGGAAAGTGACATACTTAAACAATGTTCCATTATTGAGGACCAAAGAATATATACCTTTTACCAAGCTTTTTAGTACGTTATTGCAGATTTATATTTGCCTCCTCATTAGTTATGATTATGAATCTTTCCATAAAAACCGAAACCTTTCTTGATCTATGAAAGCGAGCAGTTGTTTGTGCCGTTCATAACAAAGGAGGTCATTGTATCAGAATAATTGAAACATACATGTGTAGGTAAACTCCACCAGTTTTGTATAATACAAAGGTATTTTTAATAATATAAAATATTATTAAAAATCTGGTGTGAAGAACACAAATACAGGTTCACTATTAATATTTTTGTGAACGTGTCCGAACATATCCCTCCCCAGAGACGTAGATACGTATTTCGCCTTTCTACATGCTCATTGGTACGCCCCTGCTGGAGAAAGGATATTCTCAGACACACTCACAAAAAGAAACCACTTCGCCACATCACAGAAATTATCCAGACCGGGCGTAGAAGTAAATTCAGCGCTGCCTGTTTTCAGACAGCCGAAGTACCTCGCCCCGTCCACATAACCAATGTGAAGTAAGGTCATTGTTGTCAAACTATCGTCCTATTTCCATTCTATCTAATTTCGCGAAGGCCTTTGAACAAGTTATATGTTCTAGAATTTATGGAAATAATAGTGAGTTCTTATCTCAAAACCAGTATGGATTTCTTCCTGGGCGTTCCACACCGATTAATTTGTGTAGTATCCCTCAAGTCTTGAGTATGGTTCTGCATAGGCGCGGTCAGGTAGATATCATTTATTCTAACTTTTCGCAGGCATTTGCCACTATAAGTCACAAAGCATTTATTTTCTAAACTTTGCTCCTTTGGCTCTGTAACATCTTCTTTAAATTTCATTAATGCGAATTTAAAAAATCGTATTTCTTATGTATCTTACAATGGGTTTCACTCATTTGAATTCACTACAACATCTGGTGTGTCTGAGGGCTCCAACTTGGAACCACTTCTTTTCGTGTTGTTTATCAACGACCTGCTGGCTACACTTACCTGTCCAGTTTTAGCATATGCGGATGATTTAAAGATATACTCTGAAATAAATAGCATAGACTATACTTCTCTTCTGCAAGATAATTTGAATATAATCTCAAATTGGTATAATAGTTTCAAATTGGAATTAAATACTAACAAGTATTGTTTTGTGAATTAGACTCGCTTCAAATTTCCTATACTGTCGCGATATACAGGCTGATTCATTTTCGGCCCTCACCATGGGGATCTCGCTTATTATTGGAGATAGAGTATAGGTTTAAATTTGGCAAAGTTGTTAAATTTTGTGTTCGTTATAAATCCGTAACGAAAATAGACCTGTGACAAATGACCTTCGTTATTTAAAAAAAAACGCGAAAACCCCATTTTCTTCTTTTACCTGTAGCACCGACATTTGGCCTTGTAGAGAAAAAATAAAAACACATCCTTGTGGCCATTTATAAACCTCTATCCAGTGGTGTACTCTAAATTTTTATACGACGTTTCGTTTCTTTCTGGCCATCATCAACTATCTAATTTCTTATAGGCGCCATATTGGATTTAGACATCTTCAGAAATAGTTTTTTCTTCTGATTTCAACCATGTACCACATGCTGACTAAAGTTTTTGACATTAGGTTTTATTTGAAAGAATAAATTATAAGATTAAATAAGGTAGCCATGGAATTTCAATCTGTCAAACATTTCATTTATTGTTCATTAATAATACAAAAATGTCATACACTAACGAAGAGAAACGAGATATGATAAGTATTTTTTATTCTTCGAACCGAAATTCAACAGTAGCGAGTACAAGATATCTACAATTATATCCAGAACGACAACAGCTTCATCGTACCATTTTTCTAGATCTCGACAGAAATTTGGTCGAGAATGGATCGTTTACTAAGCCGCGTAATGGTCAAGACAACAGGAATTTAAATGAAAATCGACAAGATATTTTACAAATGGTAAATTAAAAGCGTGTTTTCAAATTTCATGTTAATCTTGTATTTTTATAGATAAATAATAATCCATCATTTGCTACACGCGAAGTAGCGTCAGAATTAAATTTGTGCTAGTCCAGAGTTTGGAGAACTTTACATAAAAGTAGGTTTAAACCATACAGGATCCATGTTAGTCACTCTTTACTACCTACAGATAATTTGAGAAGGCTAGAATATTGTAATTAGTTAATGGGAAGGATAGAAAATGTCGAAAATTTTTTAAGCAAAATCATCTGGTCAGATGAAACAAAATTTACAAATTCTGGAATGTTCAACAGAAATACGGAGCACTATTGGGCAGTACAAAATCCCCGACAAAACAGGGCTAGAAGACCGCAACATCGTTTTGGAATAAACGTTTGGATGGGTATTTTGGCAAATCGTCTCTTAGGACCAGTTATGTATGAAGAACATTTAAATGGAGAAAGATATTTAAACATTTTACGTACATACGTATCTGACAATCTTGACGACAATATCCCATTATATCAATTACAATATTTATGGTGGCAACAAGATGGCGCACCAGCACAAAATGCAGCTGTTGTTAGAAATTTCTTAAATCAAGAGTTTGCAAACCGTTAAATTGGAAATAGGGGAGTTGTTGAATGGCCTGCGCGATCACCTGATTTAAGTCCGCTAGATTTTTTTTTTATGGGGATATGTTAAAAATAATATTTATAAAGTAGATGCGCCACAAAACATTGAAGAATTACGAGGCAGACTTCAGAATGCCTTCGATGCAGTTCCTAGAAGAACTATACAAAGGGCAGTACAAAATTCCAGAAGGCGTGCCCAATTGTGCATTACCGAAGATGGCCAGATAATTGAACATTTACTGTAATTGTTTATTGTTTACTTTTCTATGTATTTTTATTAGTGTTTTTGTTATCTTGTACTCGCTACTGTTGAATTTCGTTTCGAAGAATAAAAAATACTTATCATATCTCGTTTCTCTTCGTTAGTGTATGACATTTTTGTATTATTAGTGAAAAATAAGTGAAATGTTTGACAGATTGAAATTCCAAAGGCTACCTTATTTAATCTTATAATTTATTCTTTCAAATAAAACCTAATGTCAAAAACTATAGTCAGCATGTGGTACATGGTTGAAATCAGAAGGAAAAACTCTTTCTGAAGATGTCTAAATCCAATATGGCGCCTATAAGAAATTAGATAGTTGATGATGGCCAGAAAGAAACGAAATGTCGTATAAAAATTTAGGTACACAACTGGATAGAGGTTTGGAAATTGCCACAAGGATGTGTTTTTATTTTTTCTCTACAAGGCCAAATGTCGGTGCTACAGGTAAAAGAAGAAAACGGTGTTTTTGCGTTTTTTTTTTTTAATAACGAAGGTCATTTGTCACAGGTCTATTTTCTTTACGGATTTATAACAAACACAAAATTTAACAACTTTGCCAAATTTAAACCTATACTCTATCTCCAATAATAAGAGAGATCCCCATGGTGAGGGCCGAAAATGAAGCAACCTGTATAATGTTTGATTCAAAATTAAAAAAACAACAATTGCAAACTATGTATACATCCTTCTGCAAAACTCTGGGTTTCATTGTGCGTATTTCTACACATTTTAATAACATTGAATTGCTTATGGTGTTGTATTTCGCTTTTGTTGTCAGCAAAATGGATTATGCAGCTATTGTTTGGTTTCCTTTCTATGCCTCCCTTACTTTTCGATAGAATACACCGGCGATTTTTAAATTTTCTGTCTTTCAAAATTGATGGAGTATATCCACCGATTGGAATATGTCAGGGAGGTTTACTGCAACGACACAATATGCCTTCGCTCTCGGACAGAACTGATCATCAATATGCTACATTCTTGTTGAAACTGTTAAATAATAAAATTTGTTGCATGTGCCTTGCGTCAAGAATTTACGAACACGTGCCGTGGCTTCATTCACGTTTTAACCGCGTTGCTCATGTGCCTACGACGAGGACCAATGTGTTGCAGCGTGCCCCTGTTAACCTTATGAGCATTACTGCTAGTAAATTTTTCGATGATTTTTTCTTTTTCAATTAGATTAGGTTAGTTTCTTGTATTGTATATATAGATATATTTCTTTTCTTTTCTTGTATATTCTGCTTAATTTGTTTTTAACTTAATTTTCACAATTTGTCTAATCTCTTCTTTATTTTTTATATTAATTTATAATGTTCATTTGTTTTGCTATTTTATATTGTATTACATTTAGGTCTTGTAATTGTGGATCACCCTTTGGACATTGAAGGCTTATTATTATATAGTTAACGGAACACCCTGTACAAGAGATTCTATTTTTAATCAATAAAATAGCATCGCCTTCTAAAACCTGTTCCCCATCTTATTGGTACTTCTGAATTCCATTCCTATAGAACTTCCCGGGTTTCAATGCAAAAACAATCGAAGTGATCTTTTTCATGATTGATATTGATTGAAATATTATACAGAGTGAAGCAAAGGTAAACGACGCATTCATAGATTTAATAAAAACCAAACCAAGAAACAAATAAAAATTTTGTTTTAATTTTCTAAAGATTCACAGTGACTACAACCGCCTGACTTTCTTTGGAGACTGTGGTTAAGTGAAAACTCAAAAAAGGTATATAACCCTTTACGACATTCACTAATCGTATCTTAAATACGTATTTCGACAACTAAGTCATCATCAGTAGGTAAAACCACTAATCAAAGTGTCGCACATGGGTCACAGTAAAGCTAACACATATAATAACGCAACAATTTTACACGGCGTCGCCAAAAGTTATCATGAAAAAAATGTGTAATTTTTTTTTTAATTAATTTTAAAGCGACAAATATAAATTGATATACCTTCGAAAACATGCCAAAAATATTTTTAAAATTGTTTACAAAATAAAATATTATATTTAAATGCATTAGACTCCATATTAAAATAATATCCCTTAATAAAATTTAAATGTTAAAAAAATTGATTGGAGAAAAACATTTTATTTACTTAATTAAACGCAGTTCCATGTTCAGGCATTTTTAAGGTAAACACGAATTTAAAACTTTTGTACAGATATGAATGATGTTTTAGAATGAAGTACACCAGAATTAATTAGCGCGTGTTTTTACAGTCTTGCAAAAGTAAATAAAAATAAAACAGCAAAAATCTCGTAAATCTAAAACAAATACGTGACTGTCAATAAAACGTAATTAAAGTAAAACCTATAAACATTAATCGTTATAAGTATGTCTCAAAGAAAGAATATGTATATCAATATACAGGGTTAGTTAAAAGTATGGAGACGGCGATTTATTGTCGTTAATATTCATTTTAGGGAATTATGTTCAATATAAAAGTTTGTTGGGATATTTTGATCTACATTTGAGAATATTTGATTTTTTTTTTCTTCAATTGTTTTTTAGGTACGCCTGTCCGCGCATTTTTTTTAAATGGGAACTAGTAAATTTTACTCTACCATTTGATAGAGGTTTTTTTCTCTTTACAATAATATTTTTGTTTTTTTTTTAAATTCATTTTAATAACTTTTTTACAAGAAATATTAAACAAATTAATAACAAAGTAAATTAAAGTAAGTGTTCAAATTGTCGTTCATTAGTAATTTGACAATGACCCAATCGATTTACAAAAACGAACAGAGTTCTGTAAAAAATCTCGGGAATTTCTTGTATCGTTCTGGTAATTCGGATTTGTAAATCTTCGACGCTATCGGGCTTTTCTTTGTAAACTTTGTTTTTTACGTATCTCCAAAGAAAAAAATCTAAAGGACTTAAATCTGGCGAACGGGCTGGCCATTCAATGGTTCCTCGTCTTCCAATCCATCTGTGGGGAAAAACGTTGTCCAGATATTGACGAACATTTACACCATAATGTGGTGGGGCGCCATCTTGCTGGAACCATATAGTGTCATTGGGCAGGTGTTCATTGTTTGCATGAGGATAGAGCGCAGCACTATCAGGTATTATTTCATTTTACAACAACTGCAAATACAGAGCCGAAGTTAAATTGCCATTGATGAAAAAGGGACCGATAATATGACCGCGTAGAATGTCAACCCAAACATTAACCTTTTGGGGGTACTGCGTATGGTGCTCCAAAAACTAAGAGGGATTTTCCGATGACCAGTATCTGCAGTTTTGTCTGTTTACTTCACCGGTAAGGTAAAAAGTAGCTTCGTCTGACAAAAGAATATTGTTGACAAAATTTTCATTATTATTGAAAAAATTTAACATTTCTTCAGAAAATTGTAATCTCCTATCAAAATCATCTTCCGTTAACTCGTGTACAAGGTGTACCTTATAAGGTTTATACTTTTCACTTTTTAAAAACGACATGATCGATGACTGTGAAATATTGAAATAGGCCACTAATTGATTGGTTGATAAATGGGGATATTCAGATACAGCCAATAAAATATCCAGTTTGTTATCATCGCTTTTTGCTGTTCTAGGTCTACCAGTCCTTGGCAAATCTTTAACGCTACCCGTTTGTTCAAAGCGTCTTAAAGTTTTACCAACAACGGATTTAGAAATTGGATTTCTATTTGGATGCGTATCATTAAATAAATTACAAACGTCTTGTAAACTTCTGCGTCTATCTCCATAACCCAACATCATAAGTATTTCAATTCGTTCATGTTCACTTAAACTCGCCATTGTTAATATTAACAGCAACAAATTGCACAAATGAATTATTTCTGTCAAAGATTTGACGTACACAATAACCACTGATAAAATTATGTCCCTCATGTTTGTCTATCGCTACGCTTCTGTCTATCTGCGATGTACCGCTAAACACTTGAACCGGCTTCTTCTTATAAAAAAGTTATTAAAATGAATTTTAAAAAAACAAAGAATATTATTGTAAAGAGAAAAAAAAACTCTATCGAATGGTAGAGTAAAATTTACTAAGAATAGAGATAAATCTACGGTTTTTAATCTTCACTTTTAATCATTACTCGTAAAACGACAATTGTTTCGCCAACACAGTAGCTTCCTCAGGTGCTTACATCTAAACAGTATGTTACAAACAGTTTGTAACACTGTTTAGATGAATAGAAATAAATCTACGGTTTTTAATCTTCACTTTTAATCATTACTCGTAAAACGACAATTGTTTCGCCAACACAGTGGCTTCCTCAGGTGTTTACATCTAAACAGCACGTTATAAACAGTTTGTAACGTACTGTTTAGATGTAAACACCTGAGGAAGCCACTGTGTTGGCAAAACAATTGTCGTTTTACGAGTAATGATTAAAAGTGAAGATTAAAAACCGTAGATTTATTTCTATTCTTAATTATGGATCTTCATCAAGTAAATGCCGAATCAATTCAATTAAAATTTACTAGTTCCAATTTTAAAAAAATGCGCGGACAGGCGTAACTAAAAAACAATTGAAGAAAAAAAAATCAAATATTCTCAAATGTAGATCAAAATATCCCAACAAACTTTTATATTGAACATAAATTCCTAAAATGAATATTAACGACAATAAATCGCCGTCTCCATACTTTTAACCAACCCTGTATAAGATCGTAATGAGAATCACTTTAGCTAGCCTTTGTTTCTTTCGTAACACGCTTTTAAAACTTTTTCTAAATCATCCCATGCTTTCATAGGAAAGTTTGTTCATATACTCTGCAAAATATTGTTAAACAGCTTCTTTCAGTGATTCATTAAATTCAAAACATTTTTATAAATAAAAATTTTGATTTGTGTTTCTATTGGTTTTCCATTTATGATGGACTCCTTCTGTATACGAAGAACACCTTTTATATTTTTACAATCAGCCACTAGATGGTGCTTTTGACATATGTAATCGCTATATTCATAAAGTTTGACATTTGAAATCCGCGATAGCTTAGAAATTGAGTCGGTAGTTTGTTGACAGTGACAGTTTTAAAACAGTGAGTTTGTAAAATAATGAAGATTACTTGTGAAAGTTTTCGTTGAATGATTTTTACGATTATAAAAAAGGCCTAACTCTACAAGAATGCATTATATCGCTTTGGTTAACTTTTGGTAATGAAGCACCATCAGAGAAGACAGTTCACAATTGGTTTGCAGAATTTCGTCATGGTCGTGCCATAGTGAGTGATGAATCACGTAAAGGTCGACCAAAAACTGTTGTGATTCCAGAAAACAGCGATGATGTGCGGAAATTGATAGAACACTATCGACATGTGACTTACAGTGAGGTAGAGACATCTCTTGGCATATCGCAGACTGTAATTCATTCGATTTTACATGAACATTTATTTGTAAAAAAAATATGTTCCAGATGGATTCCACATAACTTGACCGAAGCACAGAAAGCAGCTCGTGTCAATTGGTGTAAAGAGATGCTCAAAAAATTCAACGTGGGACCCGCAAAATCCATATACAACATCGTCACAGGTGACGAAACATGGATATATGCGTATGAGCCGGAAACCAAGCAACAATCTACTGTATAGGTGTTCCAAGACGAACCGAACCCCACAAAAGTTGTTCGTGTGATACAGTTACAAAATAATGAAATCAGAGGGCGATACGTACTCGTTAAATGGAATTAAACTCGCAAAATGAAAAATAATATACCTGAGCTCGACAGTAAGAATATAAATAAGAAACGAAAATTTACGGATGTAACAAACTTAGCTACACATGGAAACCGCTGCCGTCGTGCCTATCGTGGCTGTTAAATATCTTGGGATGCTTCTCATAACATGTGTCCTACAAGATTGTGTTATTATTAGCAGAAACGCAAGCATTTAGCGTACATTTTCTCCTCGTATACTGACCAGAACTAGGATGAGTTCGAAGCACGTGTCTGTACGTAGAAGTCTCGCCATTGCGAAATAAATATGCGTCGTGTATATCCATGAGTGTATATACAGATATGTTTTTTAACATTTTTGTATTAGTGTATTTTATACTTGATGTTAGTTAACTCCTTTTACATTACGTTAAATGTTTCATCACACACCCAATATTTTGTTTCTGCGTAGCTCAGCTTTTGCCGTCGATTGTGGAGATTTGTCATCATCAATAAACTGTTTTTTGCTTTGAACATTGTCATGTATGACCCATTTTTCATCACTTGTTAGTTTAATCCATTTATTATTATTAAATAAAAAAAAAAGTTTACAATTTTTTTTCCTTAGCAACGACTGAAGGTGATTGCATGACTAGTAAAGTGTACTTGCGTAATAGATGTAGATATATTAAATTTATTGTGTAATGAAATATGATGTTATATAATCTATACTGATGACCCTTCAACACATTCCGTTTTTTTACAGTGAAAAAAGAATTAAGAAATTTTTACATTAAATATAGGTTTATTGCCTAGTTTTCCTTTGTCCTAGCTAGCATTTTAACTTCCTCAAGTAAGTGGATCTAATAAAAACTATATTTTATGATAGTTGTTATTTTCAAGGATCGTATTTTATATCCATAAATGAACGAAGTTTCGCAAAACATTATGTTATTATAAAAATGTACGTTTCATTTTTGTGAATACTAAAAGCCGAGTGATAACGAACTGTATTTCGGTTTTATAATGCACGTTTTATTTCCCTAAATAAATTTCGTCGTGTAGAGGAAACTCGCTGATAATTTCACATGCAGACGTGGCGAGATAATAAAACTGGAGATATATTAGAAAACTTCATCAGTAATAATACCGAAACTTTATTATTGATTTGTTAATATGCGTCCTTTTAGTGTAGTATTGTTCTAAGACAAGCATTATTGAAAATATTAAGAGATCTTACATCTCTTATTATAACGGAATTTTGGAGAATACATGGCCTTTCTGTAAGAGGAAATATTCTTTTTGTACAATAACTTATTTACAAACTTTTATTTTTAAACGCAGTACTACAGGAAATAAATACGATGTAAAATAAAACAAAACAATTAATTTGTTTAATCTTCACTATATAAAACGTATATTTACTAAACGTTTACAAAAATGTGACGCGTTTCGCTAACACTGTAGCTTTATCAAACGACGATGGTATAATGATTATTCTACAAATGAAATGGAGTGTATGCACATTAATTTGGTAATTACAGGTATATAAAGAAAGAAACGATAAGCTGTTAACAAAGAAAGGAAGATATTAGACATTCAAACACAATAATCACATGGAAAAACCATAATTAAATAAGTTTAGCAACGGAGAACTATTTAAGTGTTTTTTATTGAAAATTGAGATTTAACAGAGCAAAATTTAGAAATGACATCTATCAGAAGTTTTGAAACTCAACCGAATTAATCAATAAAATCCAAGATATTAAGTTACCCTATAATTCCAAGTTTATATAGTTGGATGTAACAAATCTATTTCCTAGTATACTTCCTAAAGAAACTATAACACTTGTTGATAACTTACTTACGTTCAAGAGGGTTAACCCTGTAATTCATGCTGATATTATGGCATTATTAAATGTCTGTTTAAATCAAAATCATTTTCATTTTAACGGGGATATTTATAGTAGTAATAATGGTTTGAATATGGGTAACCCCCTCAGTCTGCTACTAGCTGAAGTTTTTATGGACAAAATTTAAAAATTAATTTATAAACACCCCATGAGTAACAAATTTATTTACTGGCACCGATATGTGGATGATATTTTAGGCAGCTTTACTGGTACCACTAGACAATTAGATAGTTTCGTAACATATATAAATACAATCCGTAGTAATATCAAATTCACCGTAGAAATTGAACAAAATAACTCTATCAACTTTTTAGACCTTACTATTTCAAAAATAAATAATAAACATGATTTTTCCATATTTCATAAACCATCACATACTGATATAATAATTCATAATAGTTTAGTCCATTCATATAACCTAGAGATTGTCTACGGTCAATTAAAATATATTTATAGGCCACAAATACTCTTTCAACGTCGGTAGACATAAAATTTTCTGGAGAAATGTGGTTCGAAATCTAATACATTTGAAAAGTTACCATTTAAAACTTCTTAAATTTCGTTTAATTTTTGAAAGGCTACATTTTTTTCTATAATTGGACAAAACTTGCTTTTAACATTAACTGATCCCTAAATTTACATATTTTATTTATTTTTTACTCGCAGTAGAAACAGATTTCTCTAATGGGAATACTTTAATTTCTAAATTTGTTATTGTAGCTACAATACAAACAAAATCGCTTTGAACATATGCCAATTAATTTTTTAATAATGAATCGCTAAAAGGGTTTACATACTTTTTAATAGCTACTGAAAGATATGAGCTAAAACCGGAAATTATCTCTTTTATTCGATTGTAATTGGTTGAAATAAAATCTACAACTGATGGCCACAGCCTCTGGGGACAGTGGCATTTCTGCCAATTTTTCTCTGTATACTTGAACACGTAAGTAATTTTTAATAAATACCATTTTAATGTTTGCTACTAAAGTATTTACAAGAGGAAGCTTTAGTCTGATAGTTTAGGCAATTCTATTTAAATCATGAGAGTTAATTAATTATAGTTTTTAAAATATTGTTTAACTCTCAAAGGTGAACAACCTTGAAAATAAAAGGTTCCTAATAAAATTCTTGTTCCCACTTCTCACCTAAACGTGCAAGTGTAATTAATACAGGGTGTCCAGAAACTCTCCTGACAAACGAAGACCGGAGATTCCTCTGATAATTTTAAGACAATTAAACCCAAATTCACCTAGTACGAAAATGCTTCCTAAGGGAGCTAGAGTTCTTTGGAGATGGCGCCTTGTATTTATTTTTTTTTAAATTCCTCCAGAACGCTTCTATTTAGAAAAACAAAAACTGGTATGCTTATTTATCCTCCAGAGATGAATCGATTCCATCAATTGCGAATTTCTAGTACCGGTCATAGGCGTCCGTTTTGGGTAGGTCAACGGTTATTTTAAGGCATAACTTTTTTGTCTTTAACTTTTAAGCATTTTTGACACTAGATTATTAAATTTTCAGGTATTCCAGTACTAAAATGTACTCTTACTTTAAGTCGGTAGGATACACCGTTTTCTAGAAAAATCGATTTGTAAATTTTTCGTTTTTTCTTCATTAAAGTTCAATTTATTATGTACCTACTTATTTTTAGCGACGAAGTTGGCTTGGACTATCAAGGCATGGATGAAAATTAATTTAATAAATTAAAAACAAATTATTTATTACAGTGGAACGAAACTAACAAAAAAAAGAACAAGTATCAAAGGTAGATTGTTACAAAAGTTGCTCGATGTGATGACCATTAGTCTCTATGCATAAGTTTACCCTTTTGCTTAGAGAACGCCGAATTCTTGCAAAAATTCCAAAGTTATTTCTAAATTCGTTGCAAGCATCTTGTATCCTTAGCCAGAGTTGTGCGCGATTTTGTATCGGAACGGAATAAACAAATGCTTTTATGTATCCCCAAATACAATAATCGCAAGGATTCAAATCCGGCGACCTTGCTGGCCAAGCAACTGGACCGCCTCTTCCAATCCAATGGTCTTCGTAGTTATTATCTAGAAAGTCTCGTACATTCCTGCTAAAGTGGGCCGGACAGCCGTCCTGTAGAAACCATAAGTTTTGCCGAATATTTAAACGCACCTCATCTAACAAATCCGGTAAAATATTTTGCAGGAAATGTAAGTAATCACCACCATTTAAACGAGCAGGTAATTCCACAGGTCCAAGTAGATAATCGTCAACTACTCCTATCCAGACGTTTATGATAAACCTATGCTGATGCTTAAATTCTTGAACAACGTGGGGATTGTCACCAACGTACGAATAATAATGTACATTATGTACATTAAAAATTCCATTTTTTGAGAATGTAGCTTCGTCACCAAACAAAATGTTCCTGAAGAAATCTTCATCTTGATTTTTCTGATTTTGTAACCATCTAGCGAATTCTACGCGAGCAGGAAAATCTCCTTCTAGCAGTGCTTGCACCTTTGTAAAATGAAAAGGATATAAATTTTCTTTGTGTAAGATATTTCCTACGGAAGATTTTGAAATTGTGGGGTACATGGCAGATAGTCTTTGAACGCTAATTTCTGGATTTTTCTCAACTTCCATTAAAATAACATCTTCATGTTCTGCTGTTACATCATTATGTCTCCCTGTTTCATTATTTTTTGGGACCACTGAAACTGTTTCTCTTAATCGTTGATGAAGAGCTGTAAATGTTGAGTGAGTGGGATGCTGACGATTGGGAAATTTTTCAGCGTATCTACGTTGCGCCGCTCGAGCGTTACACCTCATTTCGCCATAAACTAAATGCATATCGGCGTATTCCTCATTAGTAAAAACCATTTTTTTTTAAATTGAAATCGTTGTGTTTGAACAACACAAAGTAAAAAATTAAAAAATAAACTTCGCGAACTGACAACAATTTGACAATGAAAAACGTAGGTTTTACTTCTGTTGGCAGTTCAGAGCTAACTATTGCAAAAAATAAAAAATTGAACTTTAATGAAGAAAAAACGAAAAATTTACAAATCGATTTTTCTAGAAAACGGTGTATCCTACCGACTTAAAGTAAGAGTACCTTTTAGTACTGGAATACCTGAAAATTTAATAATCTAGTGTCACAAATGCTTAAAAGTTAAAGACAAAAAAGTTATTCCTTAAAATAACCGTTGACCTACCCAAAACGGACGCCTATGACCGGTACTAGAAATTCGCAATTGATGGAATCGAGTCATCTCTAGAGGATAAATAAGCATACCCGTTTTTGTTTTTCTAAATAGAAGCGTTCTGGAGGAATTTAAAAAAAAATAAATACAAGGCGCCATCTTCAAAGAACTCTAGCTCCCTTAGGAAGCATTTTCGGACTAGGTGAATTTGGGTTTAATTGTCTTAAAATTATCTGAGGAAACTCCGGTCTTCGTTTGTCAGAAGAGTTTCTGGTATTTTGTGAAAAATTAGTTGCAAATTAAGCTTTTGAGCGGTCCAATTTGCGATTAATCGCCCAATCTGCCTATATTGCGTAGAACTTCACCATTTTTAGCGTAGGTTTGGCGCATGTGTAACTATAACATTACAAATGCGTTTGAACATTTATAACCATGTCGGGCCGAAAACACATAGCGTTTATCTAGTACATACAATTTTAAATAGGAACTACTAACAATTCAACGATGCATATCCATATCCTATTAATATTAAAACACATTACGTATATACGCTCTTGTCACAATTTTAAACCGGGCTTTGTGTATAGGTGCTCTAAAATATTGCATTTTTTAATGCATATTTAATTTAACAATGTCAAAATGTTATTTTACAAAAAAAAAGAATATATTCCATTTATTTTCGTATTTTATCGATTTTGAGTATCTCTAAATATATTTTCAACAGACACGTGACTACAAAAAATATATACATTTAAAATGACTCAGCATTCAGCGAGGTCGTTATACTCTCATTAGATTTTCAGTTATATATGAATACATGCGCGAATTTTTGACGAATTCATTAAAGCGAAAAAGTTGATAGATTATTAACAAACCTTGCATAGCAGACATTATACAGAGCTGTCTTCCTACACTGAAACATCGCAATAAAATTTTTAACGCGAAGGTAATTTTTGAACAAATTTTCTCTGCTACCCAATAGAGCTTTGTACATTTAGAGTGCTCTAAAATACATCAAAAAGAAATTAACACAAATCCATAGCTAAATATCCGACTTTATTATCTTAATTTTTTCTTCTGGAGTTCTGGAATGTACGAGGTGCATTCAAGTTCTAGGACCTCCGATTTTTTTTCTAACTAACTACTCACCCGAAAACTATGAAACTGGTGTTACTTCTCGACGTAATCTCCCTGCAGACGTACACATTTTTCACAATGACGACGACATGATTCCATGGCCGCCGCGAAGGCTTCTTTAGGAGTCTGTTTCGACCACTGGAACATCGCTGAAGCAATAGCAGCACGGCTGGTGAATGTGCGGCCACGGACAGTGTCTTTCATTGTTGGAAACAGCTAAAAGTCACTAGGAGCCAGGTCAGGTGAGTAGGGAGCATGAGAAATCACTTCAAAGTTGTTTTCACGAAGAAACTATTGCGTAACGTTAGTCCGATGTGCGGGTGCGTTGTCTTGGTGAAACAGCACACGCGCAGCCTTTCCCGGACGTTGCAGTGCAGGAAGGAACTTGTTCTTTAAAACATTTTCGTAGGATGCACCTTTCACCGTAGTGCTCCTTGGAACACAATGGGTAAGGATTACGCCCTCACTGTCCAAGAACATGGACACCATCATTTTTTCAGCACTGGCGGTTACCCGAAATTTTTTTGGTGGCGGTGAATCTATGTGCTTCCATTGAGCTGACTGGCGCTTTGTTTCTGGATTGAAAAATGGTATCCACGTCTCATCTATTGTCACAATCGACGAAAAGGAAATCCCATTCATGCCTTGGTTGCGCGTCAACATTGCTTGGCAACATGCCACACGAGCAGCCTTGTGGTCGTCCGTCAGCATTCGTGGCAGCCACCTGGAGGACACTTTTCGCATTTTCAGGTCGTCATGCAGGATTGTGTGCACAGAACCCACGGAAATGCTAACACTGGAGGCGATCTGTTCAACTGTCATTCGGCGATCCCCCAAAACAAGTCTCTCCACTTTCTCGATCATGTCGTCAGACCGGCTTGTGCGAACCCGAGGTTGTTTCGGTTTGTTGTCACACGATGTTCTGCCTTCATTAAACTGTCGCACCCACGAACGCACTTTCGACACATCCATAACTCCATCAACACATGTCTCCTTCAACTGTCGATGAATTTCAATTGGTGTCACACCACGCAAATTCAGAAAACGAATGATTGCACGCTGTTCAAGTAAGGAAAACGTAGCCATTTTAAGTATCTAAAACAGTTCTCATTCTCGACGCTGCCGCTACAATTCCCTCTGCCGTACAGTGCTGCCATCTCTGTGACGTATTGACAACGGACGAACGCTCATTTTAAAACAATGCACATGCTTCTATTTTTTTCCAGTCTGGAGAAAAAAAATCGGAGGCCTTAGAACTTGAATGCACCTCGTACATATAACATATTGACTTTGGCAAATAAATGCTTCTTAAATGTGAAATACATAAACTGCTAATTATATCAAATTCTTCTTTTACCGAGCTTCCTACCCTACCTGTTTATTTCATGGTATTTGTATACAAATCGGTCTTCCAGATTTCAGTCGGATCCTGGGAACACTTTCCAAATCATCGCGTGTAAGAAGATCAATGTTATTGGTAATCTTACCCATTCGTTCTGTGGCGCAGCGAGACATCTGGTATCCGGCGGGGCAATGTTAGAAAGAATCAGTAGTCAGAGACTAGTTGTCGATCTATTGTGCAAGTTTATGTAATATATTATTGTGGGTTTCCACCGTTGACTAGTTTTATAGAGGTGCTGTCTGAATTTTGAAGACTGATCTAACGTTGCCTCCAGAAATTTAGGATATGGATTGGGGCTTATCCGACTACCACCAAATTGAACATTCAGCTCTCTGTTGACTTCTGGTTGTAAGTGCCATTTTTTGTAACATTCGTCTAAAGCAGATCTCCAGCAAATTGTAATTCTCCATTCTCAAAATTATTGGTTTGGGTGTATAAAGCCAGGACATCTGAATCCCACTGCAATCGGAGCTCTTGTACCAGCTGTTGCTTCATTTCGGATGTATAATAGTATATATATTTAGATTTCATCAATCATTAATATTCGGTGTGAAAAATTCTTCGGATTATGTCTTAACTTCGTTAAATGAAGCATGGGCAATACTTTCTCGTTTGCGCCGTTTGCGGTCTACAGCCAACAAATGCAGCATTCATCTTGAACATATCACTTTTACATACCCAAAATCGAAAGCATTTATCCAGATGGAACGTGTGAAAAGTCTCTGTTATTTCACGCACTTTAATTCTACCGTAATCTAGTACAATATGATGTCCTTTTTTTATAAAATCTGGAGTACAGATACCTTTTGGTGGACACCAGCTAGTCAGGTTTAAGCTCAGCTATCAACCATTTTATGGTTGCAATCGATGGAAATTGGTACCCGTAGGCAAACTCCAACTATTCAAATAACAAGCGATCGAAATTCGCGCAATTTTTTTACAATTATGATTTGAAGGTTGACCAACTTTGAACAGTGCACCTTATCTTAGATTAATAAGCATTTTAGATATCACTTAAATTACTACAGTTATTTGAGTCTGGATATTTACAATGGTCCATTCTAGTTTTTAACACGTTTAGCACGCTTGACTGATGTGGTTACACTGCATTATGCTTTGTTTTTCTCTAATCACTGCACTATCATTCAAGCTTTATCTTGAGCCCTCGCACTAGGTTCTGATTGTCTAAGAGTTGAAGCACTTCAATGTTTGGATGGTTATGCTCATGACTCCTGAAAATTCTCTTAATTTCTTCTTTTACTGTCCTCACCACTACTTTCTGGTTAAGGCCTTCATTTCAAACATCGCAAGGAGCACTGACGATGTTCCTTAGCATTCGGTTTTGTAATACTTGAAGGCCGTTGTAATTGCTTTCTTTGGTACAACGCCACAGCTGTAGTCCATATCCCCATATCTGTTTAAACACTTGCTGGTCTACCAGTACTTTGTTTCTAATAGACAGCTGAGAATTTCTTTGCAACAGCCAGTACATCCACTTGCCAAATGTGTGTGTACAAATTATATTGTAATGATTGTAAAAGTGTATATATAGGTCAGACTGGTGGAAGTTTTATTATACGGGTAAACGAACACATGAGGTCATATAAACTAAAGAAGACAGATTCAACATTCGCAAACCATCTTATTACAGAAAGGCATACATTTGGTCATCATTAAATATTGCATTTGGCCGAGAAAGGTCGTAAATTAAATCTTTTAGAGTCACTAGAAATTTTTAAAAGCGGAAACAACACAATAGATATTCTTTGACACTTTGCGCCGGCGTGGTCGGTTTTGTCAGTCAGATGGCAAGAGGTTATCTGTTGTCATCGGATAGGACAAAACTTACTACATGACCGCAAGTGTACTACAGTCTTTTGCTTCGTAAATCTATCATTGACAAAGTGGTTACACAGAAACGCATGCGTCTGGTAGTTGAAGCAAAAGCTGGTAAATACGTACTGTGTGTCCATGCATATACAGATACAAATTTGTTTTTATACAGATTTGTATTATTTTGGAACAATAGATATTGTTCTTAACGACCAGTTAGATCTTATATATACACACCTCTTTTCCAATGTTGTATATAATAGTTAAGTATATAGTAGTAATTTTAAATAACATCATAAACCACCCCCATATATTTTTGTGTCATTTATAAGATCTATGTAGGCCTGTAACTTTTGCAGTTTGATAATGACATTGTATGTCGAAACCGCGGTCACTATTACATGTGAATAAAGTGGTATAACAAAGTTATTGTTTTATTTTATTTTATTATTTTCAAAATGAATTACCACAAAGTTACGGCTACCAGTATTAATTTTCTTAAATAAAATGTATTTTTAGTGTTGTGCTCTTTCATCAAGCTTACTAATTACTGATCCGCTCTCGCAAACGCAACGATGGATTAGGGTATCAACGAATATCGTTTTGCAGTAGTAGCATTTTGCAAGTACGGATTTGTGTATTGAGTCATAAACGGTTTTCAGAAGACGGTAGAATCGCTGATGTCGGTACTAATAAAATTTATTTTTTGCCCTATTTACGATACGACTAAGGGGACTAATAATTTCACGGTGTATATTAATTAGAGTGTTTTATACTTTTAAAATACGAAACGATATAAATCAATTTTCGATTCTCCTATATTCCGCTAACATATCATTTCCTAAACGCAACCCTGCACATTCGACTTTTACTAGAAAGAGTGAGGATTTTAACTTAATCCTCCGAAATCGGTCGTCAGATTAACAGACACTGCTATTAGTGATTAAAGTACTTTTATCTACTGCACTCGTAAAATTTTCCCTTATACTTAAATGCTTAGGGTATTATCTCAGCTTCGAATATATTTTTATACAGATTAATCTGATTTCAGTAAAGCTATGAGTTTCGTAAATTGTACAAGACTGTTCTTTTAAGGCTTCACATTTCAGATTACACGCAATTTACATAACGTTAAGGCTATATTGTACCTTCTTTGAAAATTATGTCAGAATAAAATCCCTGGGGTCATTACGAATGCGCAGCCAATGCAAATAATATAAATGCTTTTGCAGTTTTTTTTTAACGCGTTAACAAAATTTTCTTTACTCTTGTGGGAAGAACTCGGAATTTTTAATTTATGAAGCCGTGAAATATTTTTTTATATTGTGCTAATTTTGTAAAATATTTTTCAGAAGAATTTTCCGGGAGATAATTAAAAATTAATAAATCTCAAATATGATAAATCTTTTAGTAAATATTTTTCTTTAATTTCTGTTTTATTAAATATTTCGTGTTTTTAATATACGAATATTTTTAAATAGGTATCAAAACCCAAGGATAAATTTAAAAAAAATGTATTTATAAAGAAGAAAATTCATGAAAATAAGTGAAAAATAGAATTATTAAAGACATAATACAAATTGCAAAATGCAAATTAAAATATAGAAAAACTTAAAATGATAGAAATTTAGGGGTGTTGGTAAATTGCCTCCCCGCAGGTAGTAAGAGAAAGGGTCGGATTTAATCCGTCTTATAATTAGGTAAATTGCCTCCCAAATGTTTGTAATCATTTAGGATGAATTATTTTTAAGTTACTTATTAATATTATTGCTAATGCCTTTTTCATTAACTTTTCATTATTCTTAATGATCTGGTGTAATTATCTGTTAATTACCTTGTTATCGGTCTTCTTATGTATATAAGACAGCATGTTGGTGAAGAATATTTATCAGTTAGATTTCTAAATTCATTTGGTTAAGATTTTTAAAGTTTTCCAACATGAATCCCAGTATTATTTTTAGTGAAAGGTGAAAAAAGTTATTACTTTTAAACAAGTATAAATATGGTTTCCAAAAATGTTTAAAAAGTGGTGAAAAACGGTGGACTTGTACAAAGAAAACGTGCAAATCTTTCCTTCTTACCCTGGGCGAAGTCGACAACAATATAGTTGTTACAAAACATATTCAGGAACATAGTCATGACGCTGAGATAGAAAAATTACATCGTCAAATTGCTAACACGTGCTGTAAAAGAAGGCTATCGAAGATATGTCTGAAAAACCTGCGAAAATGATACGACGCGTACTACAAGAAAATCTTCCATCAACGGTTACCACGGTTGATGTAGCTTGTATTAGAAGAAATCTTTACAATGCTCGTCGGAAAGAGCAGCCTGCATTGCCGAAGAGCATTGAAGATTGTTTCAGAATTCTGGAGGAGATCACAATTGAAACATGTAAAGGTGAACCTTTTATGCTTACTAATAGTAAAATTGACAAAATAGTTGTTTTTTGTTGTAAATCAAATATCCAGTGTTTTGAAAAGGTGACACGAATTTATTTGGACGGTACCTTTAATTATTGCGCCCAGTTCTTTTGTCAATTGTTCACTATTCATGGGTATTACAATGGACATTATATTCCATTAATATTTTCGTTGTCGCCTGATAAACAAACAGAGACATATTTAAAATTATTTCATTTAATTACTCATAGCTTTAAAAATAATCATATGAAAGTAGACATTTTGGAGGTTGTAATTGATTTTGAAAAAGGTATCCACAAGGCTGTTCAACAAACTTGGCCGTTAGCAAAGATAATTGGTTGCCGATTTCATATTTCACAATCTTGGTATCGCAAAATCCAAGACTTCATTTCAAGTAACAAAAACGTTATTATTATTTGTTTCAAGTTACAGATCTATGAACGTGATTGTCAGATCATGAAAAAAAATGTAATCCTAAAGTTAATACAAACTGATTTTATTTAAAAAAAGTTATACGATTCAATAACAGGCCTGTGATTGTTAACGACGCATAATAAAATGTTATCCTAAAATAAATAAACACGTGTCGTAATGCATACAGTAATTTCTTGGAGATCTACAAAAAAGAGTACTGGAAATTGATTTATGATAAAAAAGGTTCTTACTTATTTCGTAAGTGCTGAATTATGAATATCATACAATAAACAAATGTTTAGATGACTGTTAACGTTGCATTTTTTAATAAAGGATTACATTACGTTTAAAACGTGAAGGCTTATATCTATATCACTATCGCAGGGGACATGGTTTACTTGAGGTAGACCACTATGCTTGTCTAGTTTATTTTACCTGGATATTAAGACAGTCACGGCTTCATTTTAATTTCTGTCCTCTGGACAGATGAATCTACGTTCACGAGAATTGGTGTTACAAATCTGAGAAATCTGCACAGGTGGTCATCAGAAAATCCCAAAACTATACGGCCATCTAAATTTTAACATGAATTTTCTATTAACGTTTGGGCGGTCCTAATCGATGACTTGTTGATTGGTCCTGTCGTTCTTCCTGGGAGGTTAAATGCAAATAATTACTTTCAATTTCTTATTGACCAACTGCCAGGTCTTTTAGAGGATGCCCCACTGAACGTTCGACGAGACATGTGGTTTCACATGAATGGGGCACCACCACATTTCGGAATTACTGTCCGAAATTGAGTTAACGTCAATTATCCAAGATGGATTAGTCGAGGTGGTCCTGTTGCATGGCCACCCAGATCACCCGATCTTAATCCCCTTGACTTTTATTTATGGGGGCGCATGAAAAATTTAGTCTACGCGCAAGTTTCGAACACAAGAGAAGAGTTGTTGGATCGTATTCACCTGGCTGCCGAGCAAATCCGACAAAACAAGTATAGTATGTTTCGGTAAGATCTCACCATTCTCAAATAGACAAGGTGTCCCGTATCGTTATGTTCAAATTTTAGGAGTGTAAAGTAGACTTCATTTCAAGTAACAAAAACGCACAACTTGTATATCCATTTTTATTTGTTTCAAAGTTACAGATCTATGAATGTGGTTATCAAATCATGACAAAAAAATGTAATCCTAAAGTCAATAAAAACTGATTTTATTTAAAAAAATTCAATTAATAATATTTTCGAAATGTCCACCTCCATGTTAAATGCAGGCTTGTGCCCGTAAGCCAATAGAAGAAGTACTTATCCGAATTTCATTATGAAATTAACTTTGGGTGAAAATTAAAAATAGAATGAATAACTTAAAAATTAAGTAAACAGCTGGATAAGCAAGAATAAATTAAAAAAGAAATCACCCGAGGTTGTCTATTTTAAATGCACCTCGTATATCATATATTAATGTAGTATTAAAATTTTCGATGTATATTTCCAAGAATTAATAGGTAAACAAGTAACGTTATGTCAATAAATTTTAGGTAAATTAGATTATTTAACGCTTAGCATGTAAGTAAATTAATAAAACAAACATTGTAAAATACAGATAAAGCAATTAACGCGGTAATATTACGACGTAAACAATGCCATGTGATAAAGCATATTATGAGGCGCATGTTTAAATAATATGAACGCATCGAAAGGACATGCGAGGGAGAGCAAAGGACAAGACGACGCCTTATGCATAAACAAGAAAGAGAACGAAAATACTACGGGAAAAAGAGTACTACGTAGAAAATTTTACAAGAAAAGCTAGCAAGACTGGACGCGAAATCGATGCTGTTCTGCGAAGACGAGACTAAACGTTCAATATTCCACAATAAAAATTTACAAATATCAAAATTACAACAAAAAGAAGAAATATATAAACAGGAGGGTGACAACACATAGAGATGGAAAATTTAAAACTACCCATGATTGATAGGAACACACAGGGATGAAATTATTAAATAAATATGGAAATTAGATAAAACAGAAATAAATAAGATAAGGTGGGGAAGAAGTTCGAAGAAAATTAAAACGCAAGGGGATAAAAAGGACCAACACCAAGAGAAGAGAACATTCACCGATATATTTTCGAATTGATCAGTTTATTTAGCGCATATTGACTTCAAAAATCTCAATTAGGATATATTATATGTCCTAAAAATTTAAGCCCATTGACATTAAATTTAAGTAAGAATAAATAAAAGTTTAATTTCATTTTAATAATTAATATTGTTACCATTATTATTCTCATTATTATTATAAAAGTTTAATAACATACCAGGAGGAGTTCAAAAATTTGGTGTGCACAATTTAACTTTGAGTAAGTAAAATTTTTATACACAGCAGCATACACAGCATGCACAGCAATTAAATTAGTCGAGGTGCATGTGGATCATTATTTTAAATAATTAATTAGCCATAAATATACAATTAAAGCGTATCTTAAGCCAGATATCCGAGTTTGACGAAGAGGAAGTAGTTTTCCCTGAATATTCTCAAAATATCTATGCTGTTTTAAAATCTAAAATTCAAAACGTTCAGCGATAGGCGATAAAATAAAAAAATACTTATAGAGTGTGAAGATAAGCATCCTATTTTGTAGGGACTTGTTTCCCACTTAAATAGGCGCTGAATAGCACACTCGCTTTGTAGAAAGTTATCAGTAGAGACCAGAGATCCACATGTCGGTCAGATAGGCTTTGAGATAGGCTTTGAGTACTAATCTCAGCATTTGAAGGGTAAATACCCTCTTTTGCGAGTGAAATCCTCAAGAGACTTTTTAAAGCTCCAATAATACCGTGTATGACTCACTAAAGAATATTTGTATATTAAAGTTGCATTGATAGGTTAAGATATAGGTTAAGAATGAAATATTTGAAGTTACAACAAAAATGAGATGTGAAAATACAAATGAACAATAAAATATTTTTAAACGATAACCTCTTGTTGTATTATTTTTTTTGCATTTACTTTGGACGCTAGCCTAGTTGTGTAAAACCCAAAAAGATAGCGCTGAGATACACAAATAATATACAGAGTCTCAACAAAATTATGCTTGTGTAACTACACACACAAGCATTCATTTAAATAAATCAAATATTCAAAGCAAAGCTCACAGCGATATGTTAGCGAAATAAATATGAAAATGAGTCAAAGTCCATTCTTGCATTAAATATTCACAACGTTTCAATAAAAACCCACTACAGAAACAAAATAATAATAAGTTTTTACATCAAACACGAGAAGTTTAAGAACACAAAATTGTTTCTCTAATCTAAATATCTCAAATTGCCAAATTCTGAAGTTGTACTAATTAGGTAATGTATACATTGTGTACCGACAGCCTGCCAGGCATTTCTGTTCGTCGCCACATTATCCTGTACGTTCTGTAGAACTCTGATTATCATATTATTTAATATTTATACGCTCATGAGTCTGTTCTATTTTAACATTTTTAACCAAGGAGTATAAATGTCTGTGAATGCCGAAGGAAATAATCCAACAAAAGGACAAGAACAACTTCAGTAAAAAATTGCATGATATTCTCGGGACGGGTAAAATAAAATATATATTCTATGTGTACGAGTCGCGTTCGCTCGCATCGGATTCGTTTTGAATTTGCGGAGTAATACTATTAATTACAAGCGCCGAATACAGACTAAAAAAGTCAATGATATACGTTACTGATGATATGTACAAGAAATGAAGAAACGTAGTTAATATGTTAATTCGAGGCAAGTAAAATTATTAATTTTGGAACAATGCTGGTAAAGTTGAGAAAATTAACACACCACATCTTATTTGACCTAGACAATA
Source organism: Melolontha melolontha (assembly GCA_935421215.2). Taxonomy (NCBI): domain Eukaryota; kingdom Metazoa; phylum Arthropoda; class Insecta; order Coleoptera; family Scarabaeidae; genus Melolontha; species Melolontha melolontha. The sequence goes on along the minus strand of OW285239.1, from coordinate 5,401,476 downwards.
CACGCTCGGAAACGAAAGAATATTTTAATATAATTCGAAATTTTAAGAATTCGTGGTTAAGAAAATACTACACAAAAAGTGATTGTAATTCTTTCTAAACTTATCCCAGGAAAAAATTGTTTCGTTTTAAATTGTGTACACAAAGGCGAATTGCTACCGACGGTTTAATTAAAGAAGTTTGAAAACGTATTGAAATTTCTTTTTAATGTATACACACAACATAATAATTATTGAAAGACAAAATCAAAACACTTTTTCCTAAACTGCTTCCACATATATTTTAATTTATTTTACATTTTCAAATGTATTTTTGAGAAAGCTTTCGACAAGATGGATGCCGCGTTCAATAATGACGGAACAAAGACGTGTTCGCTGTCAAATATCGATGAATAATTTAGAAATTTCTAAACGGAACACAATAGAATTTTTTGCGCCGATTCGAAACATGGATTTATTACTATACACTCGAATCTAAACAACAGTCGAAGATGTGGACCAAATATGAAGAACCAACTCCAAAGAAGACCAAGACAGTTATCAGCGGGAAAGATGATGGCCTCGGTATTTTGGGATGTAAAAGGAATATAGTTGATAGACTATCTTACTAAGAACAAAGTGTGATTTGACCATAATAATGTACATGTGCTTAGGTTCAAATTAGTACTGCACCCATATATTCTCCATAGCATTATCTGACTTTCAACTATTCTCTGAATTTGAAGATTTTCTCGCAGGCAAAAAATTCTGCACAAATGAAGAGCTAACTTCAATAGTATACGATTATTTTGCAGGGTTAAAAAAAATCACTTTCGAGGCGGAATAAAGGAGCTTGGCACAGATGAACCAAATGTATCGAATTAAGAGGAGATTATGTGGAAAACAAGGTTTGTTTATTTAAGCTACAGATTCAGTAGGATTTGCTCAGTAGACATATTTTCGTATGTTCTGTAACGAGCATACTTGAATTTTGGAATCTTCTTATTCTGTCGTCGGTACAGTGACTGCCGGTTTTAGACTGATTCTTTCTCTAATCATAATGCCATAGTCCGAAGTTGTTTTTCTATAAATTGTTTTAAACAGGGTGCTCTTGAAAGAAAAAGACAATGTATAAAAAACGGAAAGATGCAATTATATAGAATATTAGGTGCCCGTAGCCCGACGTTGCTCAGCCACGTTCTACAGAAAAATTAAAACATCTTTTGTGTTAACTGCCATTAACCGATATAAAATTTTTGTCTATTCTCTAGCTAAACACCGAATCAATGATATTTTATTATAATCAATCTATCACTCCAATGCCTTTGGATACCCAATATTCTTCGTTATTCTATTTGGTGCATAAATAAACAGAGCAGATGGTTTCCCAATTTGAGAACATGCTACATATTGCAGTGGAATTTGCTTTGAAATTGCTTATTTAATTTTAATTCACACTACAGCTTATATCGCCGGCTATTCAGTCTGGTAGAATCCTTGAGCTTACGTCTCTGGGTCGATCCTCTCGGATACAGGTTATGTCATAAAATAAAACACGAGGTGTCAGATAAATTATACACACATTTTCCCTTCACATTAATATATTAAAAAAAAAATTAAAAAAATATCCCTCTACAAAGTGTATAGGGTGCTAAAGCATCATCAAACAGTAGCAATGAGGAAACACACTTTGTGAATATTGACTCGCACAAAGAGAAAAACCTCTTTTTAAATCACGATTAAAATATAAAATTAATAAATATTAGTGAAATCTGTCAAGTTTAACCTCTACTGTGATCCCCACAAACAAATATTAAAAACAAATTAGTTTTCAAAACTCACGCTAGTTGAAATTTTCATGCACCAAATAACATGACAAGGTCAATCCCCCACTACAATACCTCCAACCTTGAATTTAAAATTGTTCTCGAAAATTTATTTTAAGAAAAAACAACTTCCCTTACAAAAAACATGTCAATTTTCACTAATATCCATATACTACTTTCAAACATATAATTATTACAATAAATACATAAATTTATAACAATGAAAATAATCCTGATATCAAATATATAAACAAAATAAATTTTATCAACTTACATTAATTTTTTTGTGCGATTTTATAAAATACACGAGAGGCATCTTTTTTCACGAAATTTCAAATAAACATAAAAACTACGCAAAAATCGAATTAAGATTTACTTGCACCTTACACTAAATGCAAAACAATATACAGACCGAATTTATACAACAAAGAATAAAATTGATTATTTTATTCTTTAACGAACTAAACACTTTAACAGACAAGATACCTCTCAAACAAAAATGAAAAATTCATATCCGCCTGGCCATCCCTACCATCTATAAAATCAAAATTTATACAGACAATACATTTCATCAAATACAATATCCGAAGAAGCGGCAAGTTCAATTCCTTGGTCAACCTAAATATACGAGGGCTAATCATAATTTCATACATCATACAATTTATTTTATTTATAAAATAATATATATATATATCGAACCCCGTCTGAAATAAATAAATATACAACTGAAATAGCTAATTTTCATTAGAATGTCCCTATTACTGAGTTCACTAATTGTTCATACTTTTTCCTTACTTGTCCAAGGAAAGTCCATAGCATGATTCCCCGAAGTTATCCGAGAATAAAGTCAGAACATCACTGAGCTTTATTCAAGGATAAACTTCAGCACAGCACTCGAGACAGTACCGCACCCTGTCTTGGTTCCCGGCACTAACTTGTTGTATTAGTGTTGAACAGGATTCTCGTCGTTCTAATGCTGTAGTGTGATAAACGGATGCAATGCACTGATGTGATATCGTCCTTTTTTCTTACGTCCATCCATCGAATACAGCTCATACGTCACATTATTGAAGCATCTCGATATTCGATAAGGTTCTGTATATGGCAGATCAAGCTTCTGACATTTACCTTGATCTCTTCTGCCCAAACGATAACTTTTTACAATCACCACATCTCCAATATCAAATCTCGTTCTCGTCGTAATCTGTTCATTTTGTTTATTTAAATATTTCTGTGCGTTTATAGTAATTCTTTGAGCAACTTGGTTTTTTAACTGTACCAGGTTGTCAACCCTTTCATTTTGTGTGTTCCAGGGTCTGACAGGTTTCGTCCCATACATCACAGTCGCAGGACATTCCAGTGTGACAGTATTGGGTGTGTTGTTGATGTTATCTTCGACATCTTGGACATGAGCAACCCATCCTGCATGATTTTCGTAGGTTTTAATCCTTAGAAACTTTATTATTTCCTGAATGTATCTCTCACATGGATTCCCGCATGGATGACGTATGGAAGAGAAAGAAATTTCAATATTACGATCATGTAAAGCAGTCTTAAATCTATCGTTATTAAAATACGAAGCATTATCAGCTAATATTCTATTCATTTTCCCTTGACGCATAATCCATAAGTCAATACATTGTATTGAAGTATCTGTATTATATTGCGAAGTGGGAAATAATTTAACAAACTTTGAAAATACATCAACCATTACTAAAATATTTTTATATTCAAATTCTCCTGGAATGAGATTCCCTAAATAATCTATAGCTACCAATTCTAATTTTTCATGAGTAATTATACTCTTTACCTCATACTGACAGGTTCTATTCTTATGTTTACCCAAACGACAAGTAATGCAATTTCTGACCACATCTTTAGCGATTATGCGATCTTTCTTAGCATAAAACGCCTCTCTAAACACCAACCATACTTTATATCCCCCTATATGTCCCAAACTTTCATGAATTTGTAACATCGTTTGCCTTGCATACGCATCATTTACAGCAATATGACTTATTTCCCTAATCACTTTCATTATCAACCCCTCTTTCATAACAAAATTTTTATAATTATCTTTAGTATTTAATTGTTCCCTTATTATATTAAATCTTTCATCTCGCTGGACCTGAAGGATCATCTCAAATTCATAATTCCCCGTAGCATAGTGTCTATTATATTCATTTAACTCTACGTAATGAAATTTACTTTTACTGTTGTACATTCGTGACAACGCATCGGCAGAAACATTTAGAACGCCTTTAATATGCTTTATTTCAAAAGTATACTCTGACAACAATAGTGACCATCGATACACTCTATTATTTTTAAAACGTGTATTCAAAAGTGATGTCAAGGCAGCATGATCTGTCTCCACAACAAAGTTTTTTTCCAATAAATAATATTTGAGCTTTTGAATCGCGTGTACCACAGCCAACATTTCTTTTTCACTTATGGTATATTTAACTTCATAGCTTTTCAAAATACGAGAGATAAAACATATCGGTTGTTCTATCCCTTCGTCATCTATTTGAATTAAAACTCCGCTTATAGCGACATCACTAGCATCTACTCTTAAAACAAACTGTTTATTAAAATCTGGTAGTATTAATTTTAATTGATTATAAAACTCTTTCTTTAACTCCTCAAATGCATTCATTCTTAATTCTGTCCATTTAAACTTTTCATTCTTTTTAAGCATTTCATACAAAGGAACACTAATACGTGCCAGGTATGGTACAAAACGTTTATAATAGTTAACCATGCCTAAAAATCCTCTCAACATTCTTATATTCTTAGGTAGAGGATACTTCTTAATGAGTTCCAATCTACTCTCATCTACACTTATATATTTAGTACTTATATTATACCCCAAAAATTTAATTTCTTTCTTATAAAATTCACATTTACTCAAATTTACCTTTAACCCTTCTCTGGCTAATACTTCCATGATCTTCTCTAAATGTTGTGAGTGTTCCTGCTCATCCCTGCTGTATATTAAAATATCGTCCACGTAGTGAACCACAAACTCTTCATAAGGTTCTAAAATTTGTTGCATTGCTCTAATTAAAGCTGCTGCCGAACTGCTTAACCCATATGGTACAGTCCTAAATTGATATACTCGTCCATCTACCATAAATCCACAATATTTTCTGGACTCCTTTTCTAATGGAACCAACCAAAAAGCACTTTTTAAGTCCAATTTACTATATATTCTTGCATTGTAACATTTCGCCAATAATGGTTCTATCGTAATAGGCGTCTCAAACTGAGGCTTTGTTCTTTCATTCAGTCGACGTGCATCCAGACATAATCGAATGTCTCCTGATTTCTTTTTTACAACTACTAATGGATTAACATAACGCGTTTTACCAGTTTCAATAACACCATCTCTCAGCATCCTCTTATTTCATCATTCACTTGTGATTGAATATTTCTAGGAATGGGATAATTTTTCACCTTAAATGGTCTCGTCTCATCTACCTCTAAGGAATGTCGGTAATTTCTGGCGATACTAGGAAATTTATTGACTAACTCTATATTCTTTTTAATTAAATTTTTTATTTCTACTTCCTTATCCTCTCTGCAGTCCAATTTCATCATATCTATATCTTCAGGGAACTCCACTTCTCCATTTTCTTCCTTACCCATATCTTCCATCATCATAACCTCCTTTTCTTCGGAATCCTCTTCTTCTATATTATTAATAATTTTTTCACCATCCTCTTCACACTCCTTAATCCATTCGACTTTCGTATTATTAATTATTATATCCCTTTTTTGTATATCTATTATTGCATTAATCTTATCTAATAAATCTACTCCTAGTATTCCGTCCCTTCCTAATCCTTTTAATACTATAAATTCTCCCAAGAACTTGTTATTATCTATCGTAAATTCAACAATAAAAATTTTATTCACTACTGTTAAAATATTCTTTGTAGCTGTTACTATTGTAATTTTACTCGTGGGCATATATTTCCCCACATTACTTTTAATCAAACATTCAATCACATTCTCATCTAAAAATGACGTTTCACTTCCTGAATCAATTAAACAACTTAACTCTTTATCATAAGTAAAAACACAAGAGCTTTTTTTTTATCGGATAAATTTCTCTTTGTAACGAAATTATTTTGCCAATCAGTAATTTGACGAGAAAAACTTACATGAAAAAATCGCGAGACCGAAAGGTCGAGCGATTTTTTCTAATGTAAGTTTTTCGAGTGAAATTACTGATTGGAAAAATATTGAGTTAAAAAGAAATTTATCCGATTGAAAGAAAAGCTCGAGTGTTTTTTGGCAAGATAAATTAACGACATGAATAAAACTTTTTAAATTGTCTCCATATTGACGATTTTGTATTTCTTGTGTATTGCGGTATTGATCTTTTGATATTTGTTGAAATTTCCCCAAACCGACTCGTACATTTTACGTTCAACGATACTTAATAGTTATTACCTGTCAGCTGCCAAAATAAATTAAGTGATGCAGGGCTACTAGATATGTAACAGGAAGAAGCATTTTTATCGGAGGAAGAAGCATTTTTATCGGTGATAAAAAGCTATGTAGGTTTTTATCGCTGTCAAAGTGACAAAAATGTCACCCGCAAATGGACATTTTTATATAGGAGTTAATTTATCATTTATTTTTATTTTTATATGAGGTAAAACCGTGTTTATTGCGTATTTCGACTGTTCATACAATGCATTACATTCATTCTTTTTGGTTGGTTTTATCAAAAATCCTTGCTACATGCTAATTCTACTTTCCCCTGTTTATCTTTTGTTTCTAAATTAAAATTACATCGACTATCTTTAGGACGTGTCCCTGTATAGTTTTTAACTTCTGTTAAATTTTCCTTTCTTATTTCTTTACTATGATTATCATCTATTCGACCTGGTGAAGCCATTCGATTATTTCTATTACTATAGTTATTTACTCGCTGAGGACTTGAATATTTATTATTATTATTTTCTACTCTTGCATATGACGATCTATTAACACTGCGATCTATATAATTATTCTGATATCTTTTACCATATTCCACGTCATCTAATCTTTTCAAAAGTTCAATAAATTGTTGCATGTCACTTATATTTTGAATGGCTACTGCCTGACTAATTTGTGCATCGAAATGAGTACTTAATTGGCATATTAAATCTCTATCAGTGATTTTTGGTTGCAAATATTTTAAAATTGAGTGTCTTCTCATAACATACAACGCTCGTGACTCATTACTATTATTATTATATCTACCAACTAATAAATCATTTCTTACCCTCGTTTGTCTTGTTGTTCCCCAGAATTGACTGGTAAATCTGACCTCGAACTCCTCCATCGTCTTCACCTCATCCGAGATCATGTCCCACCAGGTCATTGCATCGTCCTTGAGACAGTTCCCTATTTTCTGGAGCTTCTTTTGGTCCCCTGGCACATCCTCTAGACTTTCCTTTAATTTGTTTAGAAAACCCATGGGATTTGTGTTTGCCATACCATAAAACTTCGGCAATGGTTCATTTTGTACTGGTACAGGGATGAACACAGGTACACTTTCTTCACTCTTCTCTTTTCTCACTTGTTCAATTTGTTTCTGCATGTACGTTAGTTTCTGTTCCTGCCATTCTCTTTTTTCCTTTTCTTCTAAAAATTGATATACGCTAACCGTGTTTTGTGGTATGTTGGGTTCGTTTGTTAACGGAAGTGATTCATCTATTATGTCTTTATCTGTTTGTTTGCTGCTATTTATAGGTACCATTTGATCTACTATCTCTTCCAATTTTCTCTCCATATCTACTTGTCGTTGTTGCATCCTATTCATTTGTTGTTTTATTTCATTATGATTTTGTTGTATCATATTCGTTTGTTGTTGTTCCATCCTATTCATCCTCATTTCCATCTCCTTATGATTTTGTTGCATCATATTCATTATGGCATGTATCATTTCCATTATCCCTCTACTGTTATCACCTTCCTGTCCTGCTTCATGCATGGGATTTATATTGAGATTGCTTATACCTGTCCTCGCACCTTCTAATGATTCTTGACTGCCAATTAATGGTGGTTGTCTCCATTCATTTACATTCGGAATATCCTCCATTCTGCTTGTTATTGTTTACTATTTCTTCAATATAACTCTTTTAATTTAATTATATTCACGTGACACTTTATACTCTCCAAATTTATAAATTATCTTATATTTCCAAATTATTTGCTTATCTTCATTCGCCGACACGTTGGGCTGCCAAAATTGTGCAGTGGAATTTTCTTTGAAATTGCTTATTTAATTTTAATTCACACTACAGCTTATATCGCCGGCTATTCAGTCTGGTAGAATCCTTGAGCTTACGTCTCTGGGTCGATCCTCTCGGATACAGGTTATGTCATAAAATAAAACACGAGGTGTCAGATAAATTATACACACATTTTCCCTTCACATTAATATATTAAAAAAAAAATTAAAAAAATATCCCTCTACAAAGTGTATAGGGTGCTAAAGCATCATCAAACAGTAGCAATGAGGAAACACACTTTGTGAATATTGACTCGCACAAAGAGAAAAACCTCTTTTTAAATCACGATTAAAATATAAAATTAATAAATATTAGTGAAATCTGTCAAGTTTAACCTCTACTGTGATCCCCACAAACAAATATTAAAAACAAATTAGTTTTCAAAACTCACGCTAGTTGAAATTTTCATGCACCAAATAACATGACAAGGTCAATCCCCCACTACAATACCTCCAACCTTGAATTTAAAATTGTTCTCGAAAATTTATTTTAAGAAAAAACAACTTCCCTTACAAAAAACATGTCAATTTTCACTAATATCCATATACTACTTTCAAACATATAATTATTACAATAAATACATAAATTTATAACAATGAAAATAATCCTGATATCAAATATATAAACAAAATAAATTTTATCAACTTACATTAATTTTTTTGTGCGATTTTATAAAATACACGAGAGGCATCTTTTTTCACGAAATTTCAAATAAACATAAAAACTACGCAAAAATCGAATTAAGATTTACTTGCACCTTACACTAAATGCAAAACAATATACAGACCGAATTTATACAACAAAGAATAAAATTGATTATTTTATTCTTTAACGAACTAAACACTTTAACAGACAAGATACCTCTCAAACAAAAATGAAAAATTCATATCCGCCTGGCCATCCCTACCATCTATAAAATCAAAATTTATACAGACAATACATTTCATCAAATACAATATCCGAAGAAGCGGCAAGTTCAATTCCTTGGTCAACCTAAATATACGAGGGCTAATCATAATTTCATACATCATACAATTTATTTTGTTTATAAAATAATATATATATATATCGAACCCCGTCTGAAATAAATAAATATACAACTGAAATAGCTAATTTTCATTAGAATGTCCCTATTACTGAGTTCACTAATTGTTCATACTTTTTCCTTACTTGTCCAAGGAAAGTCCATAGCAATATGTACACGAGGACTGATTTTTTCCAGCTGTTATAATTACACATAGCAATTCGATAACTGCTCGCAGACAAAAAATGTATTGCCCCCGTAATATTGAGGTAGTTGCCATTCTATCGAGACAATTGCTGAGACACAACTTGAAAACGGTATACTTATCTGCAGTTGCGATCCTTGAAACCCCAGACACATAAATACAAAAACATTTTAAGCGGTGTAAACTTTTTTTAAACGCTATTTAAACCAATTATGGGCGTATAATGCAAAAAGAGTAAATTAAAAAAAAATATTAACAAAACTGCAGATAGTAACCTGCTTTACTTAAATTTTAAAAATATTATTTCGAATATCGGAATACAAAACTTTGCTTCAAAATTAGTATTTAGTTTTGATAATAGATTTTTAAATTCTGATAATTGCGTCGTTTCAAAAAATAAACTGACTATGGACTTGTCAAATGTGACATTGTCATCAAAATGACTGATGAAAATTTGGTTTACACACACAAATTTTTGACATTCACGTCAAAATCGAGTGTCAGAGTTTTCAAGGGCTGCAAACGTACATATTTGTATAGGAGATTTTCTTTATTTGGCGATTTAAGGTCGGTTTTAATTCAATATTTATATATATATATATATATATATATATATATATATATATATATATATAAGCTCTTAAGTATTATATTTTGTATTGTCATATTTTATGTTACGTTGTCATGATTTTTGTATAATAACTTAAAATTACATTACGATTTTTTCTTATAGAAATTTATGTTTCACTTACTGTTAATTCTTTAATATTTGGAGACAAAATTTGAAAAAAAAAAGTGAAAACATCCTTCCACATAACATAAGGAACATAAACACTAAATTTTATCAAAATCTTTTCTTTCAAAGTTACCCGGTATATTCAATTTTTCAATGGACGTGAATGTGTTAGAGTCAATTCCACCAGGATCCTAGCAATAATATTCTCTTAGGCCCTTATAGTTTGATTTAAATCATTACTGGCGAGGTTAATCTATTGTTGCAGAATGAGCATATAATAAATGCTTAATATAATATATTTACAGGCATTCATTTCTCCAAATATATTTGTCTCGAGAGTATACACTCAAAATCAATTAAATTAACCGTCGGTTAAGTTGTTAAGTTCTTAACTAATTTAATAAGTTTCTAATTTGGGTAATCTCGTTATAAACTATGCATGTTAAACTAACTCTGACTAGGTGAAAATCTGCTCGGAATACAAATGAGTATATGCTGTAATTTAAAGATGACGTGTGTCGAATTAGTACCTTGAAACTAATTACCTAAGTACAAAGAAAACAAAGAATGTTACATAAAAATTATTCATTGGGCGGATCTATAAGTGGCGGTGCTTAAAAATGAAATCAATGAAGGTCCGTGAAATGTGTAAAATGTTGATATTTTTTCTTAATTACAGGGAATCATACTGAGAAAAATATTAAAATGATATTGTAAATATATTATTAATTTCTACTAATTTATTTTACGGAAACCGTATTAACATACCTCCACTCTCAAACAGTTTTTGCGGGTTGAGGCTGTGTCCGTCAGATGGAAACCCCTAACTAAGTTTTACGCTTGTTATAAAGACAGCGATGGCTGCTTTGACGTTCGTGATGTTCACATTAGTTAATGAGCGACGCTGAATATTTTTCAATGCTGTACCTTAATAACTTTTGCAATGTAGTAAGGATGTTGTTTATAGTGAAAGAATCTCTCTAGCAGTAGTAATGATGATTCTATAGTAAGATGAAGCACGTGTCTGCATGTCTGGAAAGATACTTTCACAAAAATATGAATTTGTATTTGGGTGTTTCCCACATACGATTTTTAATAATATTTTTATATTATTAAAAAATATTTTGTTTTATACAAAATTTGATGAGATTTTGCCTACTCAACTATGTTTCAAATTATTTTGTATAGCTAATATTATGCTGACGATATTAAAATCTTTAATGTAGTGTCAAATGATGCTGATGACTTTGATTTGATTTATCTTCAATTGGTCTAGTACCAATCACTCGACGTTGAATATAAATAAATGCTTTGTCGTGTTCTTTACTGGCAAATCATCACCAATTCCTTCCTCCGATTCTATAAACGGTCATATGCTTTCGAGAGTTGCTCCCGTGAGCGATCTTGGAATAGGTTTTGATCACAGTTTAGGCTTCAGTCTTGACGTGCAAAATATGTGCCTTTCAGGAAGTCAAACATTAGGTTTTATCTCACGAACCACCAAATTTTTCAACAACGTTGATCTCTTCAAATATTTTGCCTTTGTTGTGAGTAACCTTGAATATGGATCTTTTATTTGATATCGCTTTTACAACGCTCAGAATGTTGCTGTTGTTGGTATTGGAAATATCCAACTTTAAGACGTCGGGCGTTTATCTGAATGGTGGAATCGATTATTCTCTTTTGCCGAAGCAGCATGTCGTTATTGTCTGATCGTAAGAAGCTGCATAGTGCACATTTTTTTGTACAAACTTATCAGAGGTCAGATTGCCTAGTCGGACTTGCTCTTTGGCGTTAACTTTCGCGTTCCACGCAGTACTTTCCGTAATTCTTCCATATTTGCACATCGAACTCCTAACACAAACATCTTTTGGAAAGCCCCTGAGACTATATTCGTCGACATATTTACTGGGAGCCAGCGTTGAAGATGAAGGCCTCAGTTGCTCTTTTGTTTCAAATTTCCATTTTAAGTTATTCTTTTTACTGTTACTTTATTATTATTGATGTGAGAGCTCCCTTCGAGAGAAAGGGAGAAAAAGTTGTATATACGGCCGCGAGGCAAGCATATCAATATCTATCCTGCTTGTGATATGGATGGAAACATTGGTAGAAATACGAAAGTTGCTATTTTGGCTCTTTTTTTTACAAGGATCGTACATGCCTATGCCGTGGATCTACGTTGTTATTTTGCCCTTTTTGTATATATTTTTTTCCTATTTTCATTATTTGTTTTTGTTTTTTGTTTTTTTGTTTTTTTGTCCATGGATCTACTGTAACGTTGTTGTTTTGGCTTTTTTCTCATCAATCTACGCATCAGATCGAAGGAGGCGTTTAGTTGGTGTTTTAGGAGATATGGTGTTTCGGTTTGAGATGTGGTGATCGTGGTATTTATATGTATTATGGCTTAGTACCTGCCTCACAATGCTAGTTGACTCTAGTATGACTATCTTTTGAAGTTGTTTATATGTCATACTTCAGCGGTATTTCTCCTGTAGTACCGATGATGATAGGTACTACAATCACTTTGTCTTGGCTCCACACTTCTTTGACGACTTGAGCAACTGGAAGATATTTATCGATCTTGTCTCTGTGGTTCGCCTGGATATTCGCTGGAGCTGGTGCAGAGATGCCCATGAAGTACGTAATTCTCTTGTCATGGTCTTTTAACGTAATGTCTGGTCTGTTGTGTTTGACGGTTTTGTCAGTCTGTGTTGCCGATTCTAGTATATTATGGCCGCAGACAGCTCCACTGCATTATTTGGCTTGTACTTGTAACGAGCCATCAAAAAAATTAATAATTGGAGTAGAAATTGGGTTGGTACTTTAGCCACTTCCACATAATGACACATTATTTGATGCTTGACAGTTTCATTTGGTTTCATTGTAAAAAAAGGTTATGGCATTGAAATGATACTACAACAAAAAAGAAAACAAATAATTTATTTAATATCGAAATCATAATCAAAATTTACATAAAGCTAAAGAAGTTGTTGAAAATGTTGTCCATTTACATCTAAACAAATTTAATTTTCTTAATAAGGGTTTAGAAAAATTTGACACAAACTTATAGTTTCAATGTCAAATAATAAATGTCATTATGCGGAAGTGGCTAAAGTACCAACCCAATTTCACAGTCTACTCCAATTATGAATTTTTTTGATGGCTCGTTATTATGGTATTGTTCCAGTGGTTCCATCATATATCTTGCATATTGCTTGGTGGATAATTCTCGCAACGTTTTTGTAGCGCTTGGTGTATTTCTTGGGGGGCTAAAATGGGGCATCCGCTGAATATGTGTTTTATAGTTTCGAATTTCTCGCCACATATTCTGCATGACGTTAATGTAATGTTTACTTTTAATATGTGTTTCTTGTAGGTGCAAGTTGCTATCACTTGGTCTTGTTTATTATTATTTTTATTATTATTATTATTACTATTACTATTATAATTATTATTATTTTGTATGTACTTGAATTTGTTTATTGTTGTCCTGTAATTCTGGTGACTTGTTGGACAATAAACGATATTATGCTGACGTACTGACACGTTCTCATATTTATAATTGGTATGTTTTTGCATACACATATCGTTGTTGGTGTTTGAAAGAATAATTATCTCGAAAAATAAAATATATTTTTACCATAAAATAAGAATTTTATTGAAAAGTCAGTCTCCCATAAAATAACCCACGTATCTAGAAGAAAAATGAAAGAAATATTTATAAAGATTTTAAGTTATTAAATAATCTCTTTTTTTACAGAAAATTTGGTTGCCAATGCTTCTCAGGATATTCAGGATATAGTTGCTCTGAAGGCCCAAAATCAGGTTGTACCAATCCGGATGGTTCACCACTATGTCAGAATGGAGCTCTGTGCAGGTATAAATACTTTGAAAATAAAAAATAAAATAATATAGTCTCTTGGAATTTTTAACAAATTAAACAATATAAATTATATAATTCATAAGAAAAGCTAAAATGATCTGGTGTGTTTGAAAATTTATGCCTTTAAAAGAAATAGAATGCTTGTTTCATCACATTAACACAAATATGAAGAAAAAATAGTGTGTAATATTAACATTATTTTTACGTGGAAAAATCATTAAAAACACTAATGAAAAGTTACATAAATATTGTGATGAATCTCTGCTTCCCATGGAGTGATTTATAAGTAGCTCATCTATAAGTAGTGCATCTGAATTCAAATATGAAAAACAGCGAAGTTGTTGTTTTTTGTGAATGTGTCTCTTCTCCAGTAAGGGCGTACCGATGATCCTATAGAAATGTGAAATACGTATCTACATCTCTGGAGAGGATACATTCACAAATATATGAATTTGTATTGTGTTCTTCCCACACCATTTTTTAATAATATTTTATATTATTAAAAATACTTTTGTATCATACAACATTGGTGAGATTTTTACCTAACCAAATATGTTTCAAATTATTTTGTTATAACATCTGTCCTTGACAGCTTCATACAAATAATAATCCAAGGGAGACAAATTGCAGCTCTTAGGCGCCCAGTTGACATCGCCATTTCGGCTGATAATGCGATTTTCGCACTATCAGCCGAGATAGCGCAAAACGTCGATAGTAGCGTTGGTTGCGTGGACAGTGCCGCCATACTGTTGGAACCAAACATCGGTCTAGTCTTCCTTCTCAATCGCAGGGAATAAAAAGTCAGTTAACATGGCACGATAACGGTCACCATTGACTGTTGGTGCTGCTTCTTACTCATTTTCAAATAAAAATGACCCTATGATGCCTTTGGACCATATTTCACACCATACAGTCACTTGCTTTGGGTGCATTGGCATCTCAATTGTCACGTGTGGATATTCTGTGCCCCAAATACGACAATTTTATTTATTCACATAATCTTCGGGGTTAAAATGAGCTTCGTCGGAAAAGATGATTTTTTGGTAAAATTCTAACCGATTAGCGGCCCCTTCAACGAAGCGAAAACGCAATAAATGGTCCACTGTCTTCAATTCTTGAACCAATTGGACTCTGTTTGCTTTCATACCGAGGTCTCTTCTTCTTCTTTTCTGTTATGGGGTGGACGCCACCACGTCCAGGCACTTGAGCACACTGCTCTTTGTAGGTACTATCCCCAATAGATCCCTCAATTCCACTCTGTTAGTCTTGTGTCCTCGATAAAAGCCACTATCCTCCTCAGGGGAAGTTTGAGTACACTCGAGGGATCCAATAGATCTCTCCCGAAATATTTCTGTCTGAGTTCCTTCAGTTCCTCACACGTGCATATTACATGAAGGCTAGTTTCCTCCTGTTTTTCACATCTCCTACACCAGGCTCGCTAACCAAGCCCATGGTGTACAAATGCTTCCTTAAAGGACAATGTCCGGTTATTAACCCGGTAATTATTTTAATTTCTTTTTTGGTACTACGAATTAGGTTGGCTGAAAACTTCCCGTCCAGCCCCCTTAGTAGTGTTTTGGTATGGAGTTGACCTTCCGTTAACCTCCATTTATTTTTATGTTCTTTTTCTAGCCATAACCAGATCTCCCTTTTGGCGGAATCCTTAGTGATTCCACATACAGGTTCTGGTCCTATGAAATTTCTATTAGTACCTTCTTTGGCCAGTTTGTCGGCTATCTCATTGCCTTTAATTCCCTCATGTCCTGACACCCATATCAGCGACACTGTATTGTCTTGTGCCAGGTTATTGAGGACCTGTTTACAATATTTCACCAGCTTAGACCTGGTAGATGGGTTCATAATGGCTTTAATAGCCGCCTGACAATCAGTCATTATATTAATTTTTTTGCTTGCGCAGCCGGCTTCCCGAATTTCATCGGCGCAGGCTGCGACTGCTAACAATTCGGCCTGGAAAACCGTAGCATGTTTCCCCAGACATATCGATATCTTCCTTCCAGGGCACATTCCGTATATGCCTGCACCTGCACCCTGACTAGATTGTGATCCATCAGTGTACCAGTTGCCGGCACCATAATCGATCGAGCGACTTTTTGCCTGTTCCCTGGTCGGTATAAGTATGTTCAGCTTAGCTGTAAACATAATTTCAGGTGCCATACTGTCCACCGGCATTTGAAATATCGGCTCTTCCAGTATAGTTCCTGTGATATCTGTATGGCTCCCTACAACCTTATTAGGACACCATACGTCATTGGCCTTCCGCCTCAGTATCGCAGCCATTGCCTCCGCCTTTATAAATAGTTCCAGCGGAGGGAGACCCACGATGGCCTCCATGGAAACGGTTCCCGTGCTGTTCATAGCTCCCGTGATTCCCAACAGGGCCTGTCGCTGGAGAGTCGTGAGGAGCCCCACCGACGATGTCCGCTCCGTCCTCCTCCACCAGACAACTGCCCCATAGGTAATCGTTGGTCTTATTACTGCTGTGTACAACCAGTGTACCACATTTGGTCTTAGTCCCCAGGTCTTGCCAACAGCTCTTCTGTATCTCCAGAAGAGCTGCGCCGCCCTGTCTGCCACATTGGCTAGGTGTCTGATACCGAGGTCTTTGTGCAAAATTCTTCACACAGTCCTATCGCTGATGTTCAATTCTTGTAAACCATGGTGGGTAGAGGTGCTCAGATGTTGACACACACTTTCAGCTACGCAGCAATATTTTCCGTCGAACGAGTTGGACGGCGATACGGAACGTGTATAAATGCCAGTCGAACGAACTTTCTTGACAAATTTCCTTACATCGTTCTCAGTTCCCGCTTCATATCTACCGAATTGTGTACACAATTTTCGGCAAGTTTCGGTAACTGACTCACTACCTTTAAAATAAGTTTTGAATATTTCCCAACGTTGATCCAGCGCATATCGACTCATTTCGTTCACCGGGAATATAATACTGAATTTCTGTCACTTGACAGATGACAGTAGAGTTATGAACGGCGCAATAACCGCTAGTTCAAAAACTAATCACAAGATGCCGCACCCGTTATATATAATTTTACAAATCATTTCTGTTCAGAAATAATTTTCCTTAAACTCTTTGTTTTTATTTCTGACAAGAATAAGTAAACAAATAAAGAAGCTTAAATGTAGGTGTAGGTTTCCGCGGTCGTTCTCTAGATGTAGATCTCGGTTTCCGGGTTGGAACCGCGTCGAGTTAGGCGTAATTGCTTAAACTTCAAATAAATTGTTCTTAATAATTTTTCTGCCGAATTATATTCAAGTTTGTTCCAATTTTAGAAACTACTAAATTTACTGCCACTAGTCTAGAAAAATCTTAATTAAACCTCAAAAAATAACTATTAATGCAATAGTCCGCCAAGATTATAGAATTAGTAGTAGAGACAAGAGAGCCTCTTTGAAGTAAATAGAGGTTGCCTCTGTTTTGGCATCGGTACCTCGACATAATACATAGCAAGCTTTGTTATTAAATTTTATGCACTTCCCTATTCATCTCATTGACATTATAAATTGCAGTGATTAAAATTGGACACCAGCATTAATAAAACGTTTTGTAATGTTTTATTGACAACGCAAAAGTGTATAATTATTATATTATATTTGTAAAATTATCGTTTAATACAATAGTTTTATAAATTATTGTTTTCTTATCATCTGTCTAGAATAGTTTTAATATTATAAATAAGAAAATGAAACGTTACCTTTTCTCCTGTAACTCGACATTTTTAAACTAAAACTGGATTTAATTTATTTATAAGACAATCCCGAAAATCTTTTACTTCTGAATTAAAAAGTAGAAACAAAGCAAGCTCAATCAAAAAAAATTATTATTTAGTACGAAAAGTATTAAAAACTTTTCCTAAGAAGTCGTATACATTGTTGAGTTTCCTGGTTCTAAAGTTAAATTACGTTGAACGATCATTTAAAAGGAAATTAAGACAATTTAAGCGAGGAAAACTTCTTAGAGGCAATCTATTGACAGCCATTACAAGCTTTATTTCTTTAGCAATTCACCGATTAGAGTGTAGGATAAAGGTATCGAAACAATACGTTTTACTGAAGACAATATTTTTTTCAAACGAGAGAAAAGTCGATCAGGAATATATTTTTTGGGTATCTTTATAATTCAAAATTTTGATACTATTAGTAACAATAATAATAATAATATCATCTTTATATAGTTATTTATTTACCCAACAGAGACCATTTACAGGATATAATATAAATATAAATGTATAGTTGTTTTCAAATTATAAGAATATAACTTTGAACGGCTCTAATGCTTTTATTGCACAACCTTCTGTGATGATAATTATTATACCTGGTCTCCTTATTGAACGGGTACGGTTTACCTATTTGCAACGTATGAATCCAGGGGCCGTATTGACTATAAATTAGGGCCCTATAATATAATAATAAAACGCTGTTAATTTCAAGTATATAATAAAAAATATCTGTACATTGGGTTTATACACAAAGAAAAAATTACAAACCGTGTGGAAGCATGTGTAGTGGATACACATAGATATATAAAGCTAATTTATTTGTAATACACAATAAAATCTTTATGTGTCACCGCATTTCATAAATCATCTGTGATTGAGTCGTCTTGCAAATCGGTGTCTGTGTCTGAATCGTATTGCAAATTTATAATCAAAAGTGCTACTATTTTGTACATGCGTATATATTCGTCCTCTTTTGCTATTGCGGCATTTTTTTTTTACAGCATTTTTCCAATTTACAGCAGTTATATGTTCCATAGCATTTGTTATGTGTGTTACACTGCTTTCACTAAATTTCGGTGTTTGATTTGTTCGTCTTATGGTATTTTTCAGTTGGGCCCATATCAATTCAATGTGATTGAAAATGCAATGATGGTGGTAAACGCAAAATTGTATGTCCTGCTTCTTTGGCTCTGTTACCCACATAATAATCCTTTAAATATTTTTTTGTCTTCATCACCTCTATTAATTGTTTTTTTTGTATAATGATCCTCAAAATATAAATCATTTGCTTCTAAAAATGTTTTAATATCTTTCTTATTATTACATTTTGTAGGAACTTTGGTTTGCTGTCGAGAATGATACGGAGCGTCGTACATCACTATCACACTATCTTTTGGTAAATTTGGCAGCAAAGTGTCACAAAACCATTCTTCAAATAAAGATGAGGTCATATCTTCATGGTAATCTAAACTTGAGGATTTAACATTTTTAGCAGATAATAGCGGCTGTTCGATCCATCCTTTTTCAGACCCAGCATGAAGAATGATTATTCTCTTCGCTCTTGAAACCGGCGCGTCCAACTGACACATACTTGAACTATCCACCCAACCTTTGCAAATTGTGTCATGGGTGTCATACCACGTCTCGTCTAAATAACATATTAATCGTCCTTCCTGTCTATACCTTCTAATTGCCATTAAGTATTCATATCGAAGTTTCTGTAACCTCGGGCTTTCCATAATTGTGCGACATTTGTCTCTAGTGCCAAACTTAAAACCAGCTTTCTTTAGCGTCTGCCACAAGGTTGCTTTAGAACACTGAATATTTATAGGCTCATCACTGATTCTTTTATGTAAGCAGTCAAGTGTAGATACAACATTTCCTCTGTAGAAGCAGTATAGTTGCTGACTAATAGTATTAATTTCATACTCTTCAATTTTTCTCGGTGCTCCTTTGTCACTTCTTTGCTTTCGAGGCCCTGCGTTATTCTTAATTATTTTATATATTGTTCCAAAAGGCACCTTTGTTAATTGCGACGTTCGTTGAATGTTCTGGATTTGTAGTTCGTTGGTACTTATATTATAATTAAATTTTATTTCATGTAAATTGTAATGTAATGACTATTTAACTATATATAATAACTATATATTCAAATTAACAACTATTGGTACTTCTATAATTATTAAATTATATTGCATCTAAATTAGTAATTACAATTTACTTAAATTTTGTCATTACGGACCTTAGCAGTTTGTTTGCGTAAAAGATAATCGTATTGAACGGCCAGGTAGTTATTACCGCAGGTGGTGCAATGAAAGGCATTAGAGCCGTTCAAAGTTATATTCTTATAATTTGAAAACTACTATAAATGTATGCATGTAAATACGCAATACACAAAACAAATTAAGTAATAAAAAAAAGAAAAGAAAAACGAAAAAAATAAATATAAATAACCAATGTAATAACTAAGCACCAAAAAAGCCGACATCTATATAAACAAGTCGTCATAAGTTATTAGCAAATCGGCTCATTCTGTAAAGAGGCGAGTTAAGCAACACGTTGGTTTTAGGAGTCGGATGGATGAGAGTATTGACAAATCTGGAGGATCGGCGCGGGACATAGAATTTTAATTACGATAACAGTGGTGCACAGTCAATAATCCCATGAAGAATCTTCCAAACAAACCGCGCACCATGCGTGTTACGGCGAATAGTAAAAGATTTGGCGAGACAGATGATGGGGAAATTGACGCAAAGATCACAAAAAATATACCCGAAATCACAGAAAGATCTCGTGACTCAGTTTGGCGGCACACAATTCACAATTTTTCTGGAAAAGCTTACAGTTTCTTTTTCATGATATCCCTGGCTTCTTTTGCAGATTTGAAAATTATGTCATTAAGATGATTAATTGAAATATTCCATTTGGTGAAATATTTGTTCTGAAACAGGATTGTTACAAAATTGGTCCAATGTCAGTTTTTCGAATTGTACATTTTAATTTGTTAGAAAATAATATTTCTATGTTCAGTTTCGCTGTAAATAAAGTTTAAATAAAGATTTTCATTTGTTTAAAATATTCACCTCCACAACTAGTGCAATTTTTACTAGTCCAATAACCGCTACAATATTTCGTAACCATGGAAATGACTAAAATTAAGTTTTTTCATTGGTTAATGAACATTACATGACAGAGAAATTAAATAGTCAATGTTATTATCATAAGTACAAAAACAAGAACTTTTTTAATTGGATAAATTTCTCTTTGTAACGAAATTATTTTGCCAATCAGTAATTTGATGAGAAAAACTTACATGAAAAATTTTGTTTAATGTAGGTTTTTCGAGCAAAATTACTGAGTGGAAAATTTTTGAGTTAAAAAAAAATTTATCCGTGAAAGAAAAGATCGAGTGTTTTTTGGGGAAGATAAATTAACGAGATGAATCAAGTTCTTTAAATTGTCTCCATATTGACGATCTTGTATTAATTGTGGATTGCGATATTGATTTTTTGATATTTGTTGTATTTTCTCCAGTTGAAATTTCCCCAAATCTACTGATATTATACATTCTACGCAAGTGGATAAACTGCATGTTGATTTTCCCATGATAACGAGAGTTCGATTCTGACAATAACGTTCAGATAAACGTTAATATGAAGCAATTCATACAATTTTAACAATAATAATAACATAAATTGTGTTCAGTCGGCCACGAATAAAATAATTGATAATAACAGTACATTTTCTAACTGTAGTTTTAGTTAAGCTACTTTTTAAGCTACTATTTACCTATGTATTCAAAGAAGTGTTGTGTTTTGATGTTTAAATAAAAATATTTTTGTTTATTAATTTTAATTAAATGATTCATTAAATTGTCTTAGTAAATACCATTCGAGCTTGTGTTTATTTCCGGAACAAACTTTCATTTTGACAAAACTCAAACATTGTTGCTTAAAGGTAACACGACTCGAACAAATAACAGAAGGTATCATGTTATTTGTTTTCATAAGTTACCAAGCAACAAAGTTTTCGTCCAAAACGAAAGTTTTTCCTGATAAACACAAGCTCTTATGGTACTTTCCCCGATAATAGATTTTTGTAATTCTGATAATTGCGGCATTTTAAAAAATAAACTGACTATGGATTTGTCAAAGGCGACATTGTCATCAAAATGACATAAAAATTTGATTTACGCATTACCAAATTCTAAATTTTTTACATTCACGTCAAAATCGAGTGTCTGAGTTTTCAAAGGCCGCAACTGTATATGGATGATATTATACTTTAAACATCTCAAACATACTGGAATAGGTAAAAGCTCACCAAATTTTGAATAAAATGTAAAAAAAAATTGTAAAAATTCTAAAAAATATTTTTAATATAAAATATTATTAAAAATCGGGAGTGGAGAACACAATACACAGTTCATATATTTGTAAAAGTATATCTCCAGAGACGTAGACACTGTCTAGACTGTTTAGAGGTGTTTCATCTTACTGCAAAATCATCGGTACGGTACGCCATCACTAGAGAGATACATTCACAGAAAAAATTGCTATATCATAGAAGTTATTAAGACAGAGCGTAGATTAATATTCAGCGCTGGCGTTCGTCAATGAGCAGCGCTGAATGTTCCTCTACGCTATGGTACTATTGTCAACAATGACATTAACAAAAAAGACCTGAGAATTTCTAAAAGAAATATAAAAACCTGTACGTATGACTATGAAGCCGTCTCTTAAATTATCCTAAATAAATTAAACGTTAGATAAGATATAATAACGGTCTATAGTCTACAGCATCACTGGTATTTTTCCCTTTAAAAAAAAAACTATAAGTAACTTCGTTAGAAGAAAATAACTCGAACAGATCCTGCTTTAATTAAAACAGAAATTGTATTAATGACATGAATAAATTGAAAAATTAACAATAAAATCCCAGAGTATGGAATAAAATATCACAAAATGTGTACGAACTGAAATTCGAGGCGTTGCAGATGTATGGTATGCAGAAATTACTCCATCGAGGCGGAATTTATATACATCACTGAAAATGTAACAATATGTTCCGATCTTCTCATAAAAAAAATCTATGTTTATTTAAGAGATTTCATTAACGTTTCAATAATAGTAAGCATATATGTATATTTTAAATATTTTAAATATATCTTTATAAGTAGATGTTTATAATATTTTCATTTCATTAAATAGAATATACAAAACGTTCGATAAAAAGGGCCAATTGCTTTAGAAGCTTAATTTATTTTTATCCCTGGAAAAGTGTACAGGGTGACCTTGAAAGCAAGAGACAATATATGAATAATGGAAATATGTAATTATAGAGAATATAAATCCAAAATATTTTCCCAAAATTCCCTCTCATAAGCAAGAATAAAATGAGAAACATATTTAAAAAATATTTGTCACGCCACTGTGCGTCCGACTATATCATAAAGGGTGTCGAAGACGATCTTAAAGGTGACCGACCGTAACAAAAAGAGTAGTTTTGTTATTGTCCGTCAAGTATCGTCTCGGATTCAGTCAGTTATCGATCGTTACATGTGTACATATGACCACGCCATTCTCTTTCTCTCTAGAATTTTCGCCCAAAACATGTGTCAAACCATACACCCAGGTTTTGAACTTTACCCATAGAATACGAAAGTCGTTTTATTATGATCGATTGGTTACAATGCATTATAACAACTAATTCCCGAGTTTATTGGCGTAGATGATTAAATTTAAGCTTATAAATGATCTTCATCGATGTCCGATGATCTTCCTAAACGTTGAGAAAAGTTTGTCATCTTCAAATCGAGAAACCTAGTTCCGTACTACACTCTTGCCAATTACGCTTTCTCCGTAAACATAAAAGGTGATCCAATTTTCTTTATGAGAATGTTGGAAGTTTACGATTCGACAGTTAATATAGTGACACATGGCAAATTCATCATGACGCCATACAATGTACAGTAACGCTTCTTCTTCTTCTCTGTTTTGGGGTGGACGCCACCACGTCCAGGCACTTGAGCACACTGCTCTTTGTACTATCCCCAATAGATCTCTCAATTCCACTCTGTTAGTCTTGTGTCCTCGATAAAAGCCACTATCCTCCTCAGGGGAAGTTTGAGTACACTCGAAGGATCCAATAGATCTCTCCTGAAATATTTCTGTCTGAGTTCCTTCAGTTCCTCACACGTGCATATTACATGAAGGCTAGTTTCCTCCTGTTTTTGACATCTCCTACACCAGGGCTCGCTAACCAAGCCCATGGTGTACAAATGCTTCCTTAAAGGACAATGTCTGGTTATTAACCCGGTAATTATTTTAATTTATTTTTTGCTACTACGAATTAGGTTGGCTGAAAACTTCCCGTCCAGCCCCCTTAGTAGTGTTTTGGTATGGAGTTGACCTACCGTTAACCTCCATTTATTTTTATGTTCTTTTTCTAGCCATAACCAGATCTCCCTTTTAGCGGAATCCTTAGTGATTCCACATACAGGTTCTGGTCCTATGAAGTTCCTATTAGTACCTTCTTTGGCCAGTTTGTCGGCTAACTCATTGCCTTTAATTCCCTCATGTCCTGGCACCCATATCAGCGACACTGTATTGTCTTGTGCTAGGTTATTGAGGACCTGTTTACAATATTTCACCAGCTTAGACCTGGTAGATGGGTTCATAATGGCAACATACAGCAACGCTTATAAATCATTCGAATTTATTATGAAAACAAGCGATCAGTTTACGACTGCACTAAGAAAACTTTGACCACTTTTGGACGCAATAATGTACTAACTGCAATTCGTGCTTTAGTGCAAAAGCTTGAAACAGGTGATGTGATTATTGACAGAGCAAGGATCCGGTATCCGCGCAAAGGCCGTTCCCAGGATGATATTGCTCGGGTCAGTGACAGTGTGCATGAGGGACCAATTACGTCAATTCGTCACCGTGCACAGCAATTGGCTCTTTGATACGGTACTACTCAATGAATTTTAGGAAAGGATCTGCATTTAAGTGCATATAAAATCCAACTGACCCAAGAAGTTAAAGAAATGAACTACCCGAAAGGTAGATAGTGATTTTTGCCAAAACAATGCAGTGAATTTCATTTGAGTGGCTTCGTGAATTGCCAAAATTTTCGTATCTGATGTAGCGCAAACCAACATTTTATTCAAGGAAAAACCAATGAACCCCATAAAATATACTCTTTGGTGTGCATTATGAGGGAATCATTGGCACGTACTTTTTTGAGGATGAAAATGGCAACGGTGTCACTGTCAATGGTTTACGCTCTCGGGAAATGCCGAACGACTTCTTTCAATGAAGTTAATGATTTTGGCGTGAATGACACGTGATTTAAGCAAGATGGAGCCACATGTCACGCATAACTTGAAACAATCACTTTACTTCACACCAAATTTCCTGGCCATGTTATCTCTCAGTAGGGCGACATTGATTGGCCACCCAAGTCTTGTGATCTAACCCCCACTAGACTTTTTCTTGTGCGGTTATCTGAAGGAAAGGGTTTACGGTTATAAGCCTGCGATACTTTCAGACCTGAACGAGAACATCAGGCGTACAATTACTGAAATAGAGCTGCAATTATGCGAAAACATTATGAAAAATTTCACAAAAAGAATGGTGTCATGTCAGAGGAGTCGTAGAGGGTATTTCACTGATATAATTGTTCACGTATAATTGCTGAGATTGTACTTTAAAATGATAACAATTAAATTTTAATTGATCTAGTATTTAGTTTTTTTTTTTCGAAACCCGGAATCCGGAAGTTCAATTTCGATCACCCCTTATTTCTAGCGGCTTCGGATGCTTTAACTCCTCTGTTGAATTCGAACAAAAGAATATGTCGAAAATGCTTATTTTTTTCTACTTACGTTCCATTTTCTTTTGCCAAAACACCGGCCAACACGTTTTTTGCTGATTTCTAAGTGAGACTTATTTTTTTTTAATAATTCGAGTGTGTTGAATCCGAAAATAGGGACAAATGAGTTTCATATTTGGTATTAGCGTACCAATATTAATTAAAAACAAGTGTCACAGAAAAAAAAATTGTTGGCCAGTGTAATTAATATAATCTTTGCACTAATTCACAAATTCAAAATCTATTGAATTAAAGTTAAAATAACTTCACTCTCATCTTATAAATCAAAAATGCAACGAACTTATGCAAGAACCTGATATATACCAAGAATATTCTACTAAATTTACTGCAGAAACCGTTTAAATTTACATATCGTAATGAGAAAATGAAAATTTATTGACGCGAACAATATCGTAGTTCACATGTTACATAATTCAATGTTAAACAAGTTTGTCGAGATATTTTAATGGAAAATATTGAACGTACGTCAAAGATACAATAAGTATCGTTTTTATAATTAGTAGCAATTTAATTGCAACCTTCTTGACTGTAACGATGTATTGTAACTTTAATGCTGTTGTTCCATTTGTTTATAGTCAATAGTTATTTACATATAAATTTTTATTACTCCGCATATATTTCCTACAAAATAAGGACGTAATTCCCACAGAAACCGCAACCGTAATATTTTACGTTTAGGAGAAACTTTACCGCACTAATACGGTCAGTGCGGTCGAAATAATACAATAAAGCAGCTATTTTTGGTGTTTTGCCAAGTTCAAAGTAATGTTATGGAAGTACAAATGGCGATTCCAAAAACTTAGTGACAGTATGGTAAAATGGGAAAAGAGAAATTGAGGAGGTGTAAACACACTTAATTTTTATTCTTTGCTTTTGTCTAAAGTTAATCTCAGTTATGCTGTAAGTAGAAGGTTCGACTGATCATGTTACTACAACTTTTACTAAATGTATACATAGCATAGGAAATCCAACGCCTAGTAGAGCATATTTTGACAACTTGTAGATACGAGGTGCTGCCCAAAAATTCCTGGTATGTGAAAAAAACACATTCAATCGTTCTTACACCTTATTCACCACCATTCCTTTTGAAGTACTTTCCTTTGGCATGAATACACCAATCTCAGCGACTTGTCCATGACTGGAAAAGAGTGTTGGAGGTCCTCATGTGTTGACGTGTTCAATGCTGCCTGCAATTCGGTCTGGATCTCCTCAATCATCTCAAAACGGCGCCAACTTGAGTTTCGGTTTCAATTTCGGAAACAGAAAGAAGGATTCTGGGGAGTAGAGAGGGTGGGATAGTATTGCCGTCTTCGTTGAAGCTGGAAACTGACGCAGAACAAGTGATGTGTGCGTTGATACGTTGCCGTGGTGTAGAATCCACGATTTGTTGTGCCACTTGAAAGGCCGCTTGCGTCGAATGTGTTCTCTTAGTTGCCGAAGAACACCGCAATAAAGTCGTCCATTAACTGTTTCACCTGGTAGGATGCATTTCCAATAATGGTTCAGGTGTTTGTTGGAAAGTGGATTGAATTTTCTATAAAACTATTTTAAGTGATATTAAGTTACCGTCTGTTTTACAAGAACATTCGATTAACTTCATATTTTAACATGACAATCGTTCTGTTCAACAAAGTAGTCTTGTCCAAAATTGATGGTCATCGATCCCCGATCTAAGTCCTGCGCATGTCTGCGCAATATAATATATCAAATAAATTTTAATATTAATATTAATATAGTTATTAGCATTTTTAACGCCATATTAATCAATTTGCATAGCGGCTTAGAGCCCAATTCATTTACAATTCAGTATATCTTGTATAGTATAACTTAACAGAATTCATTCTTGTGAATTAAAGTATGTATCTTACTTGCCTTTAAGACCAAATTATTCTTTCGAAAATTTGGAAATTAAAATCTAAATTTCGTAGCATAATCCGATATGGTATATTTTATAGTAATTTCTTCTGCGATTACAATTGTTTTGCTGTGTCGTACGTGACCATAGATTTTTTTCATACAAGCGGGTGTCGATAAATGACGACGCATTTTGTAATTTCATAATTTAGAATTTAAATCATTTGTATTTGTGAGGATATTTTGACTATCGCTATATCTGTTTATAAAATTATTGTGAATTTATCTCTAATGGTACCTTTAGAAAAAATTCTGCGGTAATAAACTATGTAATTAACTTAAGTAATTATTTTCCATTTACTTTTAACAGTATTATTACGTTCAACTTTTGAGATATTATGTTCACCGTACTGTGTTCATCTTTTTGCGATATTTAGTTTTGGATTATGTATAAAGTTTTATATATATTGTTATGAGGCAAATAGCATCGATATTCCAGCTATCTGCAAATGAAAAAATAGGAATTAATACAGGAATTACACTCAATAGAATGGTTACATTTGGCGGACATAATTTGTAAAATTAGTATCGACGTGTTAATAAATTAATATTACGAGAACTTTGTATATTTCAGATTAATTTATATTTATTTCAAAATTTACTTTTCATATTTTTAATTTTCATTTTCATAATTAAAGTCATTTACGCGAAATTAAAAAGATAGTTAATTTATTTACATTCAAATTTTATATCGATACTAATTGAACACGCCCACTTTTTGAATTATCACAAAAACCCGCGAACAGGTTATTTTTGTACTAGATATTACACATAACCTAACATTAAAAAGCCAGTCGTAACTATTTGTAAATTAATATTTTAATTTTGTTTTCCTGTTCGAATTAACATTTCATATACATTTTAATTATTATTAACAGTAATAAAAGTAAAAATCAAGTCAATTTTCTTAATTTCTAATAAGGCTTTGGAAAGAAATAATTGATAGTTAGCGTCAGTAGAAAATTTTACAACGGTTGCCTTAAAAAAGTGATACTCCGTCTTAAAAATTTAATATATTCTAAAATACTAGTGATAAAATAATAAAACTACATAGAAAAGAAGTAATTAACACTGGCGCTTTAAAAGTACTTTTGGCGACAATAATACCCGAGACCGGCAAATAATCGACCAATGCATCTTTTGGCCGCCGAGCTACGATCGACTCCTACACCTTCGAACAAGCGTTTACATACCTGCATCGTATAACCCGAGAACACCTTTTTGTGGTCCCGTATAACTGAACATCCTGAATAGCTGACACCATCCTTCATACCTGCTTTATACCTGTGCAAGACACAGGTTTATTTAATTCAATTCTTTTCGAAGAAGTCTTATTAAGAACTATTTATTAACCAATCAAAATTTTATTAAATTCATTACTCCTTGATTTTACTTTAAAACATATTTCTATCTTGCTTAAATTTGTGAAAAGAAAACTATTTATTAAGAATTGTAGTACTTACCATAATTGTGTTTGTTTATTTATTTATATTACAATATATTTTGCTGTAGCATTGCACTTGATATATAACCATAATTTCTCACGTGCACATTATATTAGTTGCCGTTAGTCACGTTACTTATTCATTGTATACAGATAACTTGCATTCAAAAAATATTTACACTTATTATTTTAAAGAAGCTTTTTTATTTATCATTGCGTAGCTAGAGATAACTTTGTAATACTATTAAGCAATTTTCCATCAATTTTATAGGGGTATAAACCAATCGACGATGATCCGAGAAAGAGTCAAATTTATTTAAAATATTATTCATGTTCTACCGACCTCTAGTCGTAACCTGAGATACTACAGGCGAGTGGCTGGTGATCTAACTTTACCAGTTTTAAAAATAAGGCACCCAACTCAAAGTACAGTCAAAGTACAATTCTAATACCTAATATCATTATTATCTAATTATCATTCTTATGTACATCATCAGCGTTATTTCAATAGACGCCCGAAGGTGGAGACATCAGTCTTATTTCAATATATATATATATATAGTTCATAAAGTATAAGTTTTCAGTTCAAGGTCAAATTCGAAGCATATGATTCAAATCAGTACTGCGGAGTCAAATAAAGTCAATATTCAATCGCGGAAACAACCGTCTGTCATAATAAAATATAAATGTCATGTTTCGCAAACATTGTCAAAATTTCAGTTTTACTTGCAATATAACCAAAGAAAGCAAATACATAACCTACATGTCAAAATAATGAGTAAAGTGGGAACATGAATAGTTCAAAAGTATTGTTTCTTTTCTAGTTTTATATAAATATTTTCAACACAAGAAAACTGCGGAAATTATTACTTCAATATTCGAACAAATTTTTTTAAATGTTATTTATAATTATAAACTCACGATAATATTCATACTTCACTGTAATCAAATCACAGCAAATCGCAAAAATGGAGAGGTCAAAACGTATTAAAGGTAAACACTTTTCGGACAGAGAGATTTGTCTCTTGCTGGATATTGTAGAATCACATATCGGTGTTATTGAGAATAAAAGGACCGATGCCATCACATCGAAGGGTAAAACAACAGCATGGGAAGAAATCACACGTAATTTCAATAGCTCTAATAGCGGTCCACATAGGACAATACAACAATTGAAAGTGTTCTATGATAATTTTAAACGAAAAAGTTGGAAAGAACAGGCGGATGATAAGGTGAATTTTTGTAAATTACACAATATAAGTTCATTACTTAATAAATTTAATGTAGGCTAATCTGTACCTCACAGGTAGAGGGACGTTTAGAAAGACTCTAGGAGAAAATGGAGAACGTCTCCAAAGCATGTTGAAGAAGCATTTCGAATGTGATGCCAATAACTTTGACAGTGAATCATGCTATCACAAAAATATAGAGTCTGGTAAAGTTATATGTTTATATTTACGGTGTATTCAACTAGTTGTCATTGTAGATCCTCTATATATTGTAGTAGAAGCTGACAACGATGCTATCATTGAGTTAAGCGAATCAACCAGTATTAGTAAAGAAAATAATCCAAATTGTGTTAATAGTGAATATATATTTGCCAATATAAAAGAGTCGGAATTACTACAAAGTAGTTCACTTGAAACCCAAAATAATGTACCTAGTACATCCGTTTCAAATAACAAAACTAATAAACAAGCATTGTTAATATAAAGTGGTGCATATGAAAATATAAACAATACCACAAAGCTACCTGTAAACAGAAAAAGACAGTATCTTCAAAATAGAACAAGTGCAAGTGACGTATGCAAATTTAAATGATATTGTTCATAGTAGAAAAAAAAAATCAAATGAACAAATTTATTTAAAAAGAAAGTACGAATTGGGCCATTGAAATTCAAGAACAACAACTTCGAAATGCACAATTGGATGAAAATATTCTTCAAGCAAAATTAAGGTGTGCCATTATAGAAGAAAAGATGCAAGCCAACAAATTAAAACTTCAAGAAATAGAACTGTAAACAGTAAACAGAAATCACTATTATCTACAACAAATATAAAGATTCGTTTAATTGGCCAAAAACATCACGTTATTTTAACGATGCATTTTACAGGCGATTTAACGTAACGAAGTATTATGAATACAAAAACGTGTATATAAGTCTTTGTTATAGCATAATGGTACGTTATATCATATTACGAGCCTTAGTGAATACAGGGGTGTTAAAAATGTTTGCATTATTAAGAATAACATACCTACCGAAATCATTTTCTTGCACTATATCTGGGTTAAGAAGATTGGGAATGTATTAATTTGATGAATAATTTAGATTTCTACTTAACTTATATATTGTTTATATTTTAAATAAATTTAAATATATTGGAATAGAATGTAAAAGTTATGTTCGTAACTCTTTGAAAAAGAATTAAAACCTTTTGAAAGTTGTAAATATATGTTGTCAAATTAATAAATGAAACATTTATATAGTCTACATTTAATATTTTATTGTTTCTTAAGAAAATAATGGTATAATAATACAATCCAAATCCATATTATCATTTATTAACATTTCTTAGAGTTTTTAAGGTGATGTTTTTCTGAAAAATTTTAATATTTAATTAATGTTTTCAATATATTAAACACATACTTTCTTTATACATGTCATAAACAGTATTTCAAACTTCCATTTTCGTTGCTTCTGGTAAATCTTTAGTTTTTGGCTTCCTACAAGACCTGTTTTTGCCAGGAGATGATAAGACTGGATTCTGAACGCTACGATGTTTAATAGTGTAGACCGTTCTACTAGAAATATTAAGGGCTTGTGCTACCCTCTAAAATAAAACTAATTTTATAACTGCCTAATGTGATTATGTGAATTACCTCATGAACACGATCGATGGACATAACTGGCCCACCATTCTCTTTTTCTCGTTCAAAATAGGCTGTAAGATTTAATACAAGCTGTTGAGCTTGAGAACCAAGAGGCTTACCAGGCATCTAAGAAATATTCTGTCAAATAAATAGGTTAGAAATGTCAAAGTGATAATCAAACAATTTCGTACTTATTGCCACTAATTGATATTATTATTTATTACCAGTATTGTTCTCAAAAGAACAGATTTTGTAATTTTTTGATGACAAACGAGATATTCAAATTAGATTACTTAACCAAGAAGTCAGAATACCGGAAACAAAGTCAATAAACAACAGTATTAAAATAATTTCACAGCAATCCGAATATCATAAGACTATCTCCTAGACAACCTATCCCTTTTTATTTAATATAATATTTCAAAGACGTACGTCTTAACTTAAAATGACAAACGTGTGTAGTATTACAGCGCGTATTCATGTGTGTTAGAAAGAGATAAAGTACAATTTGCGGTTCCCACTTGGGCAGTACGAACTGAAAACTTATACTTTATGAACTGTATATATATATGTATATATATATTTTACCTTTATTTTTCTTTGATTGTGAATATACGAATTATTTGTTCAGAAGTTTTTTTTCTTTGCCTTGGCATTCCCTGTAGCAATTTTCTTTTCAGGTATCCTGCGCAGCAATTTTGGAGTTAGTACGTAGTCTAGATATATAGCCTGAGTTTGAGTAGTTGTATGTGCATGCGCCCAAGATTGCCCAATTTCTTTTCTCAGTTTTCAGTCTGAGCTTCCGTAAGCAAAACCGAGTGGCGCTACCTTCTCACCGACTAAGGGCATATATAATAAATAAAAGCTCCCATTCTTTGTGCAATACAACTGCAGCTTTTTTTTTGATCTCGACCATCTTCAGACGCCTTCGCTGCGCAGCTTCCCGAGTAGGTAGCAATCCATGCCTAGACATTTGCAGGCAATTGCGGAAAGTAATGGTGGTTCTATACTTACTCTATTACTGTATTATGTTTTTCAAATAAAAATATTATATATTTTCGATTATCACTGTTGATATACTAAGCATGTGTTCAGCATATTCGAGTGCATATAAAGTCAGTATCACAACATTAAAGTAACTCGTAAAATGTATATAGGAGTCGTTCTATTTTCCATGCTCCTGATGGTACCACTCATAAGTTTGTATCTAGCCTAAAGCATCCTCACCAAACGCTTGTTTAAGCATTTTCTACTGCCGTTTTACGAGGTTTGAAGCAGAATTTGATGCACCTTCTATGCTCTTTGTTCTTTCACATCAGACGTTGTAGTGTTACAGAATAACTCAAACACAACTCAACAAATATAAACACAAAAACTGTTTCCACCTAGTAAAGTATCGTTTAAGGGATTGACTTAGTATAGACGTAACTTACACCATCTAACGCTATAGAGCTGTACTACCATCCCTTCGAGCGCCACATTCAAATTCCGGAAATTTCTAGATAGCTTCTCGTAGGTAACAGATAATAGAAGGAAAAAGTAAGAAACGACGTCCTCTGTTTTTATGAATGTGTCGTCTCTCTCTGGTTATTTAAACTGGCTATTGACACATTGGGACCTGCATTCCAATAAGTCGTCTATGTCTTGTCCTGTGGTATTATATATTACATTACCTGTACTTCACGTCGTAAAGCCTTCAGACTCTGTGGTTCGCCTATCAAATTGCTTAGTCTTTAACCAACAACGCAAAATATAAGCAAATATTGAAATATTTGTGAGGTCATCACAAGATTGACACAATTTTCTTCAAAATACACGCGCATTTTCTCGTTAAAGACTTGTTTTCTCGAGCTTCTAAATATAAGGAATAATTTGAGATACAACAATTTTTCTAAGCAACACTGAACAGAGTGACTATCTCTGATGAACACTAGAGGGTACTTAGTTCCATGAATAATGGCGTCTCTTATCATAATAGTCTGATAGCTGGCTCCTCAATAGAAAATCGACGACGAAGGGTTGCTCTATATCTCCTCCAACTTCTTGAAGGTTATCATGCATCACCAAACGTAATTTAGATTCGTTATTTAAAGTAAACCAGAACCAGATGATATGGTAAACTTTGGCATGTACTTTCTATCTCGATTTTGTTGAGGTAACAAACTTGTGTTATCTCAACAAAATCGTGAGAAAAAAATAATACAATCAAATTACGAAAAACCTAAATAGGCTTGTTAAAGAACAGGGTCTCCAAGTTGCTCTTCGGTTCGAAAATTCAATTTAAATTTCTCCTAGGTAGTAATAAAGATAAATTGGATGACACTCATGTGTTCTATTTGATCAGCGCTTGCAGTTTACCGGCCGCATTCTATCTGTTCGCAAGTTTGCTTCACGCACTCTTAGTTTTGTTATTCGATCCTGCCGTAAATTTGCAAATCAAAATACGCTTAAGACGCTCTGTTTTACGCTGGTTCGCTTTAAACTTGAATATGCATCAATTATTTGGTATACTTTCTATATCTACCAGAATTTACTGATCGAGAAAGTGAAGCGAATATTTTTGAAATATTTAACGTATGTACAAATTATCCGGCATTTATCCTGCTAGGGGAGTGACTATCAGGAATTACTGCATGAACACAATTTTACCTCGGTAGAAAGTTAAGCAACATGGCACGTTCATCATATACCATATACCATATAGTCATATACGTATACGATACCACGAACAAGAATTAACTATTTATTAAAATTTATACCACAATGCGCAGATGAGCTTGTGAATAACTGAGAAGGGTAAAGGTATTATTATTGAAAACCTGTTTTTTCTTTTAAATTATAGAATTATATCAACCTTTACTTGATAAAATTCCATTATAATTATTATCGGGATAAAATAAAACAAATTTTAATGAATTTTACAACTTTTTACTTTACACAGTAACGATCGTTACTGTGTAAAGTAAAAAGTAGTGAAATTCATTAAAATTTGTTTTTATTTTATCCCAATAATAGTTTTCTTTTAAACTTCTTCATAATATAATTATGTCTTACCAACTGATCATTAAAATATAATCATTTCAATGTCGCGTTGTATAATTTACAAATGTTTCACTTCAGTCGTAAGTAATTGCTCTTACTTTGAATGATATTCATGTTTCAGGCATATCGGAGACTCATTCATTAAATGTGAATGTCCAGAGGGCTTTACTGGAGAATATTGCAATAGTTCAACCCAATCAGAAGGTAAGTTACAATTCAGCGTAATCTATATTTAATCCTTTCTCTCACCTGGCATAATATTAGTTGGCTTATTTATTATCGAATAGATAAAAGCCATCTTCCACATGAGACTAACAAAACTTACAAAATTAATTAACTGTTATCGGAACGTTTATTGTCAAGAGAGTAAATATATTAAAACACAATCCATAGAGAGATATGCCCGGACTTTCACGGTACTTTTGTAACAATGTAAACTTTAGCCAATAACTTTCGTTTTACGAACTATTGGAATTACTAATGTAATGACAAATAGTTGAGGTTCTTCTAGTGCTCTTTTTATCACATTTACAACATTAGTGCAATGTAGAATTTATGTTAACTTTAGTTAATGTAATATTCTAGTATAAATATAATTTAAACAACATAATTGAATTGATTCGGCTTTTACATGATGAAGATACTTAATTTAAAATAAAACTAATAGTTAAAGTCTTTATAAACATTTTTTTTCGTAAAATGACAGTTGTTTCGTCGGCACAGTGACTTAATCAGGTACTTACAAGAACACGTTACAAACTAACATCGGTATACGTAGAAAAAGAGAATAAAAAAGGTTAATATTATTTTACAATGTCTGAGAATTTACTGTAAAAACGTGTCGCCTTATAGTCAGCTAATACTGTTATCCTATTGGGTACTAAACATGTTTACAAATAAAATTTTTGATAAGGTATACTGTAACGAGCCATGGCTGATAATTATATCAATACAAAGTCTTAACGTTTTATTTTAAGGTTTTTCGTGAAATTAATATACTCCCTGTAGTAAGAAGAACTTCTAATATTATTTGTCGAAGATATATAGCAGGTCTGGAGTTAATTGAAAATGAGTTCTTGCTTTTTTTTAACTTTATATCATTCAATAAATCTGCCACAGTGCAGTGAATTGAACTAGTTCTCTCTTTTTCTTTCCTTTTCATTCTCTTCGTCTCTTTTGCATTGCCATAGCCAACTACTGCTATTAATTCGTAATATTAACTCCATTAAATGTTTTTAAACTCCTGGTCAATTACATTAACAAATAGAAAAAAGGTTTAAGTATATCAATACGTTAAGCACGTATTACGCATTTGTTACAAATGAAACAGACATGCAATATACATATCTGTAACTGTACACGTGGACAATACACCTCGTATTTTCAGCATTTACTTCTGCTTAAGACACGTGTTTCTGCCATTTACTATTAGGCGTCATCAGTTAAGCTAGTGAAGTAATTAAAGCTTTTTATATGAGACTTGAATTTTGTTGTGGTCGGAGTTGCCTCCATTTCCACTCCATTGTTTCGTATTTCCCAGGGTTATGACGTGTTTGTGTCTGATTAATAAATAATCGTGTGTTGTGTGTTTTTGTGCGGTCCTGTGTTGCGTATGTGTAGTCTGTGTGTTTGTCGCTTTTTGCGTTTAAGTCACTGGTCATCGGTTTTTTGCGTTTCAGTCATGTGTGTGTTTAATGTTTGTTGTTGTAGAGTGTGATTATTTTCTGTGTTTGCGTTACGAAGTATTGTATCTGTTCTGTTGTTGCATTTGTGGAGTGTAATGTTATTAGCATATTGCCTAAGGCAAGTGCTAGTTCGTCAGTTGTGTTAGGTGTTGTGTTTCTTCGTTTTTGTGTCCATGGGTTCGTTGTTGGGGGTGGTGCTGGTATGTATTCGGGTTTGGGTGTGGTTTTGTTTACAGGGTTGTTTGGATTATTAGGACAGTTAAGGAAAGTGGATAAGTGAGGACCACCGCAGTTTGCACACTTTGGTGGGGTTGTTTTGGGTTTTGTACATAGGTGTGTTGAGTGTTCGTCTCCGCATTTCATGCATTTGTAGTGTATGTTACAGTTTTTTTGGTGGTGTCCAAATGTCTGACATTTGTGGCATTGTATTATGTCTGTCCGTTTGTTTAGTGGTTCGATTTTAATTGTGAGTCCGCAGCAGTCGTGTATGTTGTAAATTGATTTGTATTGTCTCGTCAGCTCTATTAGTACAAGTGGTGCTGGTATTCCGTGTTTGCCGTTCATGCGTTTTATTTTTATTGTCGGGTAGCCTTGGTCAGTCAGGTCGTCGGTGATGTCAGTGTCTGTGATAAAGGTAGGAATGCCACGCATAACTACCTTTAGTGTCTTTTCACTTCTCAGTTGAAAAGTGTAAAATTGTATTTGTTCATTGTCGAGTATGTGTTTAAGTTTTCGGTAGTCTTCGTCAGTTTTCGGTTCGATGTGAATGCCAAGTTTCACAAGTTTGTTTTGTACTGTGTTAATATTATGTGTTTTAAGTATTTGTCGTATATATGTCCATTTGTCTTTGTCTGTTATTATGATTGGTGCGATTTTGTGTGTCTTGCGTGTTTCGGTGTTTGTGTTTTGTGTGGTGTTTGTTTTGTCACTTACCCTGGGTGCGCTGTTTGATGTTGACGGTTGTGGGTTGATTTCGGTTGCTTCTTCCATTTTTTCCTCGGTTTTGGTTTCGAGGACGTTTGTTTCGATTAGTGGCGCTGTGTGGTCAGTTTTCTGTCTTTTTGTTGTTTTTTTCGGGTGTCTGAATTCGTCGTTTTCGATTTTCGGTTCCGGTTGGCTCTTCTTCGATTTTACGGGAGGCTTTTCTTCTTCTTGTTTTTCTGTGGGGTTGCTTTTTAACTCGATTTGGATCGTCGGTTCTTCTGGGTTAACCATTAGTATATCCCCTGATTTTTGTAGTAGCTTCTGGATATCTTCTTCTTCGTCGAGTATGTTGATTAGATTTTTAAAATCTTCCAGTATCTTGGGTGTACATTTGTTCAGGTATTCTGGTTTAATCATCAGGTTGGTTATTGTTCTTTTTTGTCCGGCCATTGCTTCCGGCGTCGCTTGACGTTGTATCGTCGTAGATGCTCTCAACTGCGATGTTGCGTGAACAGATATCGCAGTGAGAATGTTAATTAAAGCTTAAATCGCCTATAAGGTATAGCAAATTTTGTCCTACCAGGTAGCACTATATAATATAGTGACATCTGACGGACGAAAGAGACTATGCCGAAAATGGAAACCCTTCCCTTGACCGGCTGTGCCGGTACAGAAGGGAAGAAAATACGTATGTAGGTGTAAGTCCATTAACACGATGCCAGATGGCAGTAAATATACAAAAACGGTTTAAGTATATCAATACGTTAAGCACGTATTACGCATTTGTTACAAATGAAACAGACATGCAATATACGTATCTGTAACTGTAAACATGGACAGTACACCTCGTATTTTCAGCATTTACTTCTGCTTAAGACCCGTGTTTCTGACATTTACTATTAGGCGTCATCAGTTAAGCTAGTGAAGTAATTAAAGCTTAAATCGCCTATAAGGTATAGCAAATTTTGTCCTATCAGGTAGCACTATATAATATAGTGACATCTCCCTTCTGTACCGGCATAGCCTCTTTCGTTCGTCAGATGTCACTATATTATGTAGTGCTACCTGATAGGCCAAAATGATAGGGCCATTGAATGAATCCTCTACGACTAATACACCGATTGGGAATGTTTCGTTTAAAAAACTTCTAACATTTTCTTATACAGTCCCATATAAATTGCATACCATTATATTCACGAGAAAAATAGCTTTTAAATATGTAAAAAAAATGCATGATGCTATTTAAGAAAAAAAAAAGCTAGTTGGCCTTGCATTAAAACAGTGAACTTAAAAAAAACTAAGTTGATGCTAAATATTATACGTACCATCGCTTGTATAAGAAATTTTTTAATTAAATTGCTCATTCAAAAGTTACAAGCGATATATATATCCACAATATATTGTATATTGTATACAATACGAAATATTGTGCATAAGAAAACCAAATTTTACGCTGCTATGTTTTCATATCACAATAATAAATTTTAGTAATTGAGGCGCTACTAAAACATACCATAATATAATATTTTCAACACTAACAAGTTAGAGTCTGACACACATGCTTGGTGATGCATCTTAAAATTCTAAACACTTGCCAAAATATATTAGGGTAAACAAAACAGTGTTATATTTTCTTATCGCAACCATAAATTTTCCAGTCGCCGTTAAGTGATAAAAAGCCCCGTAATACAAATAACTCTCTAAACACTAACAAGTTTAATGCTTGATGCCCTTTAAATTCTATACACACACAGAAAATATAACGATTAGAAGAAGTGTATTACCGAGAGTATGGTTGTTTAAAGTAAACATAAACGGTTACACGTTGTTTTTATCTTAACCTATTCATTAATGGCCAGTGTATCTAGTAATGTCGAATAATTTT
The DNA here is from genome assembly GCA_935421215.2 of Melolontha melolontha. Lineage (NCBI taxonomy): Eukaryota > Metazoa > Arthropoda > Insecta > Coleoptera > Scarabaeidae > Melolontha > Melolontha melolontha. Next base: position 5,362,113 of record OW285239.1, on the reverse strand, counting down.
CGCCGCTCTTTGATTTGGCCGCCTGTGTGCCTTGCACATGTGCACACAATTACGGCGCGGGCCTGGCTATAGCAATATCTTGAGTAATAACTTCATTATTTGCGACTTTTGGTCGTTCGCTTTTCGGTAAATTTCTAATATTTCCGGTCAAGTTATATCATCTCAAAGTTTCACCAACGACAGTTCGTGATATTTGATGCCGATCTTCATGTAAATTGTTAAATAAATCGCATACTTCTTCATGAGTTCTAACGGGGTCACCAAAACCCATCGTCATCAAAATTTCAATAAATTCTTTTTCAGTTAATTAAACCATTATTAATACTTGGACGTCTACAAAGTTAATTCTGACAGTTTAAGTCACGTACTGAATTTTAATTCCATGGCTTACTAAATATAAACATGATAAATATTTTTGTCGTTGTTAAACAAAAAGGTGCCAAACCTTATTATTTTTGAACTCCCAGAGCAAATTTCTATTGATATTCCTAAATTATACAGGGGCATTTTATTTAAAATGAAAAAAGTTAACATCGGTTCCGGCTAAACCGGAAGTCTGATTCGGATATAAATATACTCATCGAATTCACAATTTACATTTAATTAATTGTGGAATTCTGGTTTAGACCATAGTTAAAATCTAAGCAGCCATATAAAGGACATTCGAATGGATGCATACATTTGCCTAACCCTGTATATCTGCATTACATGCGTTTTCTCTACATTGTACTGCTAGTTTTCGTCAAAAGCAATAAATTTTCAAGTTGAATAGTCAGGTTTACAGTTCTGTGTTTTAAATTTTCCTTTAATAATAAATTTTAGAGAATAGTATATAATTCTGTGAATTTTCCAACGACTATATGAATGGGAAAAAATATCTCGGTGATAATTCGTGATAATAAAGACTCACTTAACGCTGCTCGGAAGTTTTGAGTAAAATCACACATTGAAATAAATGCAACTCTTTTCATATCAACAAATTTAAACTTTTCCAGTTTCGCTTCGGCTGTTTATTAGAATTTCCAACATTCAACACATTATAAACTCTCCTTTCACACTAAGTTACATTATGCATGGTCACGTTTCATAGTTTTCAACATAAATATAGTATTAACGTCTGCGATAGGAAAAACCGTACATTTCTACATTTTTGATGGCTCTCAGCTCACGTATTACATTGGCATTTCTGATCTGAATACATTAAATTTATATTATTACACCATGCACAAAACGGCAGTAAGCAATTTCTTTATTTCGTCTATGCTGGCTCAATAATGCGCCAAATTTTTTAAGACATTACCTCACGTATTCAATTTTATCGTACCTACACATTTTTGTTGTTTATTTGTTAACCAAATTTAAGTATTTAAACATCCTTTTTAAACAAGCACTTCATTTATTTCTTTATTAAGTATTAACTAAATAACGATAGAAAATACTCACTGTGGAAGCTGTTACTTTGAGATAGTAAATTATATTGATACACAAAAACTTACTTAGTGTTTTAAAATATTAGAAACATGTCTTTCACAAACGAAATTAACAATACGGATGGATGAGAAACATAGGAACAATTATGAAGGTATACGAGTGTTGTCTTTTATATTTTGCATATAGAGCTGGAATAAAACAGCAGATAGCTTTTAAAGACTTTATTGCTTTTCGAAATATTCACCACGAAGATTAACCCATTAACTTCCAAATTTTTATTATCGACATTTTTTGTAAATTTAAATTAAAAATAGGATTATATTAAAGGTAATAGGTCAATTTATTCGTTGGCAAATAAATATACGCCATTTTCCAAAAAAAAAATTTAAGTCCCATTTGGGACCCATGGCACTTGCCGTTACAAAAATTTAAAAAAAACTGAACCAACATTTCAAACTAAAGAAAAATATTTATAATTTATGCCAATTAGGAAAACATTCCATATGCAGTCCAATATTGCATTTTTTACACTGTTTGCGAACGTTTGTGTCACATATGGCACATTTTCTTTGTTTTCCATCAATCGTTCGCTCCAAAACATGTCAAATGAGATCAAATCTAACATCGTCAGGCACGCGGCTTTTCCTCACCTTACTAGAACTTGGTCTTCCGGCAAATTTAGGAACGGATAATGATTCTTTCTTCAGATAAGTTCTGGCAATAATGCGTCTAAAATCTAATAATTGGATGCTACCATTTACCGCAGTATAAAGAACGTGGGCGTTAACAACCGCAACGTCAATCGTATTTGTGAAAAGAGGGAAATACCATTTCTTGCCTCTAAATTTGATTCGATACTTTTGCACATTCCAGTCTAACTTGTCGACCCCTCCCATATGTTTATTGTATTGTCCGACAATGTTTGGTCTATCGACATGGCATTCTTTTTTTTCTTTCTTACAATATCTTTTCACTTTTTCTATAGGTTGCAATCCTAAGTAATTCGATAGCATTTTAACACAGCTATTGTCATTCCAAATCAACGCAAATATTTTATTTTTTTCATCATAACGATAATCATATGCCCCGCGTTCCTCTTTTTTTATGATATCAGATTTCAAAAGGACACTTGTTCATTCTATTATAGCGTACTGTTCCAGTCGCCTTTATATTTAGTTCTCTCAACTTCAACAATAAATCAAAGCTGGTGAAAAAGTTATCGAAAAATATTTCATATTCTGACGGATATTGCAAAAAAGAGGTCATCTTCATTATCACAGAAGCTCCAACACCACTTACAAGTTGTACTTCTTGGCTCTTTCCTTCATAAATATCCATATGAAAACAATAGCCAGATTTAGAGCAGCACATAGCCCATTGTTTGAATCCAAATCTTATTGGTTCTCCCCTAATAAACTGTTTCAGGTAATGGTGGCCATAGTAACGCACCATTTGCTCATATATTGAAAGTTTTTGTGCAAATATACCGAACTTTTTGAAATTTGTGTTCAATTTGTTTATCAAAGGACGGATTTTAAATAGTTTGTCTTGTTTATCGCTGGTGGATATGAGACTATTGTCGTTAAAATGCAGGTTTTTTTTATTTCCAAAAACCTGTGTTTAGGCATGCAGTTTCTAACGCATGTAAGATTTATATCTTCATCCTCCGACCAATATAACTGCTCTTGGGGCAACGAATGGTACCCTGATAGCAAAAAAAAATCCAATAAACTTTTTAAGACAATTTGTGGAAAGTTCAAAGTTATGTCTGTTGTTTTGTCTAGCGTAATTTACACTTTGGATAGCTATATGGTTTAGTAAATCTTCGTCGAAAAGTTCTTCAAATATCTGAACCGGTGATTTACCTTTCAAGTTTTGAATAATCTGTGATTTCAATTCAGATACATTGTTGCTTTCAAATGATGTATTAGTCAAATTTATGTCCTGCTTTTTCCACTCACTTTTTGGCAAGAATTTACCTTTTGATTTTACTATAGATGCTTGATTTTGATCAACATTCAGAGCGCTGGAATGGATTTCTAGTTGTCCAGGAACGTCTTGTGGAACAGTTTTTGGCAAGAAGTTACCATTTGATTTTGCTGTAGATGCTTGATCTTGGTCATCATTCAGAGCGCTGGAATGGATTTCTAGTCGTCCAGGAACGTCTTGTGGAACAGTGTCTTCTAAAATATTATCGTCAAATTCTTCGCAATCTGATATATCATCGATATTATCGGGCGGCAGTTCGACTATATCAATGACTTCTTGTTCCAGATCAGCAAAAAATTCATCATCTTCCAATATTTCTTCAAGTTCTGCGATAGTAAGGAATTTTCTAGAACCCATACTGAATTGGAAACAAAAAAAAACAGCAACTGTGAATAAAACTAACATAACGCTCTCCATATGATTTTTTTACATAGTAAATTCCATGATCCCCAAATGGGGATCAAGGTGTTTTGTACTATATTTTTTATAATAAATATTATATTTGCTCACCTGTTATTCTAATATCAACTAAAGGAATGTATTATTACTTGAATTCACAAAACTGGCACAAAATTAATCAAATAAGCACAAAAAATATTATTAGAAATAATGTAAATATTCGACCATCAACTTTTGTGTATAGGTTATAAAATAACGCGCATAACATGCTTACAGGGTTACAAACACTAAAATATAAAATTTTTCTAGAAAGTACAGAGTATTCATGTTCAGTTAGTATACATTACACTAAAAATAATAACATTTTAAAATATGTTAAAATATAAAATTCGCGAATCCCCATGGGGATCAGGGAAGCTAATGGGTTAATGCACTTTTGCATGCGCTCGAAACAACTCTGGAAGCAGTTATTCCACTCGTTTGTTGGTACAGTCAAAATTACGTTTCTGAAGACATCGACTGCTCCTTCTGGCGACTGGAACCTTTTACCATAAAGTCCGGCCTTGATTTTCGGAAAGGTAAAAAAATCGTTGGGACGTAGGTCGGGACTGTACGAAAGATAGTCTAACAATTCAACGTTTTGTTGCCTTATTCAATAGTCTTGCATTGTCTTGATTGAGGATGATTCGTAGTTGTGGGTTGGTTTTTCGGAGTTCAGCGTTAACTTGCGGCAAACAAATGGTTGTATACCAATTAGCAGTAATAGTTCTTTAATCTTGCGAAGAAATTGTTGCTATATGACCTGCTTTCCAGACAAATGTCGCGACCATTTTTGGGGACACTTCGAGAACGCATGACTTTTGTCGGCTTTTCCAAACAGACGACTGGCGTTTATTTTCTGGTTTGTCCAAGATTGCAAGATTCGTCACCACTCACTTGTACACGTTTTTCGAGTTTCCTGCGTTGAAGAGGTATAAAGTTTTTTGACACCAATTCCCCAAACCCTAGCTGTTTTCTGTTCTTCGATTAACAGTTAAGGTATCCAACCGGAAACCAATTTTTTGCACACAATTCTTCACGCAAAATTTTTTTTATATTATACACTGATGGAAAAAAGTGACGAGCACATCCTGTATAATCTGAACGTGTCAAGATAAATTCGTAGATTTAGCGGAGCATTAAGGTTTCCTCTAGACGAGTTTGTGTGGCGAGTTTTAACCTTTTCTACTGCTGCATTTTTTACTGAGTGCCTCCGACAGCCGCAATATGTTGTCTCCATGGAGACGGATAAGAGGGAGGGAGAAACCGGTTATTGTTAGTGTGGTGGAAGCGGGTAGTTATAGTAGTACTTTGTGCGTGACGGATGGGCTGTTCGCGTTATCTGAGTGAATTTGAGCGAGGAATGGTTGTGGGGATGCACATGACAGGAGTATCCTTCCGTGATATCGCGCGCCGTCTCGAGCGGTCATTATCGGCAGTGCAGCGGGCATGGCGAGAATGGATGGAGCAAGAACGTACGCGCCTTTAGCAGCGAGCGGAACGGCCCCGGGCGAGCACAGCACGCGAGGTTCGCGCCCTTGTGCACAGCGCTTTAGCGTCGCGTACATCCTGCTCAAGGCAACTTGGAGCCATTTGGCCAGCAGGACGGGAAGGCGTACTCACTACGCGAACTGTACGGGGGCGTTTGCTAGAAAGTGGATTGCGGGCGCGTTGTGCGTTGCAGCGGATTCGACTGACTCGCGAGCACCGCCGTACACGGCGCCAGTGGGTGGAGGCTAGACATCAGTGGGTTGTCGAGTGGAGGCACATTTTGTTTTCCGACGAATCAAGATTTGAATTGAGCACCGGTGACGCGCGAATTTTGGTTCATCGGAGACGTGGTGAGCGTCACCTCGAGGAGTGCATCCAACCACGCCCTATCCACCGCCAGCAGGGCATTATGGTATGGGGTGCTATTACATATGGTGGACGCACACGCCAGCTGCATATACAGCATACGATGACGTCTCGCCGCTACGTAGATGAGGTGCTACGGCCCGTTGTGCTTCCCTACGTTAGACGGCGCCCACGTCTTTTATACATGCACGACAACGCCCTACCGCACACTACACGTGTTGCCTAGACCTTTGTGGAAGAGAACCATATACGGATGCTTCCATGGCCAGCACGTTCTCCGGATCTCAATCCGATCGAACATGTCTGGGATATGATCGGTCAGAGACTTCACCGTTATCCGGCTCCCCCGGGTAACGTTGAGGAGCTATGGAGGCGAGTTGAAGCATGGTTGCACATTCCTCCCGCTACCATACAACGACTTATTGACTTCATGCCTCGTCGTGTCGCGATGGTACGCGCTGCTCGCTGGGATAATCCCGCTATTAATGCATCCCTTCCCAGCAAGGCTGCGCCGCTCTCCAGGCGGAGGCGGAGTTATGCTACGTTAGTACTACTTGCATACCAAATTTCATTGCGTTAGAACGACTTCTTCAAATTATACAGGGTGTGCTCGTCACTTTTTTCCATAGATAAGAATCCATCATTTCTAACAATCCCCTAAGACAACATATTTTCTTTTGGCATAGATATGTAGACTATATTGTACTTTGTTTCGCCGGAACACAAAGACAATTAATCCTGCCACTGGAATTCGTCAATTTTATTCATAAAAGTATCGAATTCACCATGGAACAAGAAGCAAAGGATAGCATTAATTTTTTGGATTTAACTTTAAAAAAAATCAAGAATAAATTAAAGTTTGACGTTTACCATAAAGAATCTCATACAGACATAACTATATATAATTCGTGAACACATCCCATAAAACATAAATTAGCAGGTTTCCATAGTTTTTACATAAATTATATAATTATCCACTATCCAAAGAAAATTATGAAGAAGAATGAAATATAGTTAAACAAATAGCTATCAATAACGGCTACACAGATACTTTAATTGAAAATATGCAGAGAAAAAAACTTTTCAAAAAAGCAATCTCTATGGTTTATCCTGCAATAAAGGATAAAGAAAATGCAAAATTTTGATTACAAACATACACTGGGTAACTTACTAAACATACTTCAATGTATTTAAAAAATTTGATATAAACACGGTTTTGAAAACTGATAATAATTCATCAAAACATATTAAAATCAATAAAGATAAGACGGATAAAAATTAGAAATCAGGAGTCTATAACTAACAAATCGGAGACTGTGGCTTATAAGTGAATAAAATAAAATTAAAAAACCCTTACCACAATAGAATTTAATGATTCTAAATACGTATTTCTACAACCACGTTGTCATCTTCAGTAGAGAAAACAGTGTAACACTTGAACGCACAAAAACACTCACACAAGGATTGTTCTGAACGTCTTCTAGTTTAACACTAAAATTTTCAATCTTAAATGCTATAAAAATTACCTACATTTTGGTAAACCCCACCTATTCATGCAAGAGCATTAACCCATTATTTGTAAATTCTATACATTCTATAGTGAATAAATTCAGAAAATTACCAGAAAAATGTTAGTTTATCGGTCAATAATTCTTTAGAATTTATTCAGAAAGTTAAAGATTGTCGACTGGAAGATGGTGACATTTTGGTTTCATTCGATGTAACGTCCTTGTTTCCTTCAGTACCTATCCAAGAAACGTTAAAAAAATTGTCTGAATTACTTCATAGCAATCACGTTGAAAAGGAAAAAATAAATGAATATTTGCAGTTAACAAGCCTTTGTATGGCCCAAAATTGCTTCCAATTCGAAGGCAAGTTCATTGAACAGCAACAGGGTACAGCCATGGGTAATTGCTTATCTCCATTTATCGCGAATTTATTTATGAGTCACTTTGAGATTGAGTTTAAAAAGTCAGCCAAATATTTTCCAAACATATGGGTCAGGTATGTAGACGATGTGTTTGCAATTTTTGATACCAATAAGTGCGACTTAGATTATTTTGTAACAGAATTAAATTCAAAATTTCCTAGTATTAACTTCACGGTTGAAAAGGAAAACAACGGAGGTTTGCCATTTTTAGATACCTTAGTAATTAGGAATGACAACAACTTAGAGTTTCATATTTACCGAAAAGAAACCAACGTCAACAGATTTATAACCGCAGATTCAAACCATACTTTTCAGCACAAGAGTGCCTCTTTCAATTTTCTTATCAATCGTTTGTTAAGCATGCCATTGACAAAGGATAGATATGAAAAGGAATTAACTTTAATTAAGAAAATCGCGAGTTACAACGGTTTCGATTCAGAAATAATAAACAAGCTAGTTAGAAAACATAAAGTAAGAAAAACAATTCAGGATTCCACATGTTTGCTACCTCAAATTGATTCGAGCAAAAAATTTATTAGTTTACCGTTTCACGAAACTACGAAAAATTTAAGTAAAACCTTTAAACAGTATAATGTTCAAGTAGCATTTCGGTCGAATAACTCCCTAAAATCTCTATTAGGCAACGCGAAAGACAAAGTTGAAGTAAACAACAAATCTGGTATCTATGAAATAAATTGTAAGGATTGTGATAAAAAATATGTCGGCCAAACAAAACGTTCGATTCTAACTCGTTATAAAGAACATGTTTCGCATATTAGATTCAATAGACCGGAAAAATCAAGTGTTGCCCGACATATTCTTGAATCAGATCACAACGTAACATCTGACTGTCTGAGATTAATAAAAAACGTCACACGCCCCCGCGAATTAGATAGTTTTTGAGAGAATTTTTATCTTTAAAAATAGGAATAATGTAATTAACGCAGATTTGGGTCCTATACCAGGTTCTTCTTTATTTGAGTTAATTGACAGTTAGATGTTATTAAAGCAAGAGAAATAGGAAAACCATTAAAAAATATTCGAATTCATGGAATTTATTTTAAAATTCGTTTCATTACAATATTTGCCATTAAAATATTCTGACTCAACATTAATTTCCAAATTTATATTTCAACATAATTTAAGGATTAGTTTCATAATTGGATTCTTAATGTATGTTAAATTACGGCTTTTATAATATTTTTAAACGGTTTTTCTATAGAATTTACAAATAATGGGTTAATGCTCTTGCATTAACAGCTGGGGTTTACCAAAATGTAGGTAATTTTTGTAGCATTTAAGATTGAAGAATTTAGTATTAAACTAGAAGGCGTTCAGAACAATCCTTCTGTGAGTGTTTTTGTGCGTTCAAGTGTTACACTGTTTTTTCTACTGAAGATGACAACGTGGTTGTAGAAATACGAATTTAGAATCATTAAATTCTATTGTGGTAAGGGTTTTTTAATTTTATTCTATTCAAGAGTCTATAAATTAATATGTGGATGCGGTAAGATATATGTTGGTCAAACAGCAAGATCGTTAGGAAAGCGCATTACTGAGCAATATTCTTCGTTTAGAAATAAAAAACAAGACTACACTTTTGCTAATTATCTATTAGAAGAAAACCACACTTTCAATAAGGATTTTCAAATTCTACATTTAGTAAATAAAGGCAATAATTCAAGTTTACTGGAAAGTTTGGAAATTAATAAATTAAAATAATCACAAAGTTTACTTAATGATCAATTAGATTTAAATAATTCGTCTTTGTTAAATTTATTCATTTAAAAACTGTTTATACGATAATAGAAATGAATACTTACTTTATTAAAACAAATTTAATACGTGAACATGTTTAGTACCCTATACTATAACAGTCGGGGCCGACCAGATGATAGGCCACATTTTCTCAGTACCTACAATATTTGTGTAAATTCTTTAATTTTTTAAAAACGTTGTAAAATAATACTAACTTTGTTGATTTTATATTTTTAATTTAGTTTATAACGTACTCTTTAGCTGTAAGTATAGCAAGCGCCAATTAAGTTGGCGCGAGGAGGGGGTGCGCAGAAGCCATTTTTAAAAACGTCCGCCCCCACTACTCAAGTAATTGTCAGAATACATTTGTCATTGACGTTTGACGGAACATAATGTCTTTGCTAGGGGATCATAAAGGGATACACGCTCAGAGGTTAGAATTATCTGACATTTGATGTAAAACCAAAAACAAATCTCCCCACTACTTTTAATCCTGCGCGAACTTATCCCTCCTCGCGCCAACTTAATTGGCGTTTGCTATACCTGATGAAGCCACTGTGCTGGCGAAACAATTGTCATCGCTTTACGATTACGTATTAAAAAAGTGAAAATTTTAACCATTAGCTTTATTTCTATCTTAATTTATTTTAATAAACTTTACACCAGATTAAAAATTTAGATTTACGCCCAAACTGAGCTAATGATCAAATAATTCTAATTTTTTAGAACACGAAACTCGTCTAGTATCATGTATGAAAACAAAACACCAAGATCGTGTATGCAAATGTTCGGATGGTGAAAATATTTCGACAAATGGTAAGCTAATTGTATGATTATCTAATCGTGTCTATTACAATTAATAATAATGTTGACCAATTTTATTAGACTTATACGCATATACCGGAATCGTCCAGTTGAAAGCTTTTCCAGCATTACATGATCTTGATGTTAAAGAACACATCCTGAACGAAGTAAGTATGAAATAAAATCTAAAATATTAAGACTGTTCAATAGAAACATGTTTAGAGACCGCGCAGTTGCTAGTTCATTAACAACGAATTCCAGCCATTAATGTTGATTGTTTACATGCATTGAAACTCAAGGGAGACTTTTTCTTATATTTAGTTTCAAAAATTGTATATAACATTCTGAACTTACTGCAAATGAGAATTAATGAATATTAAATCCCATTTTTACATGTTAATGTCGCCTTATGTGATGCATTAATAACTACAATCCGACAAACCAAGTTTGTACTAGCATGTATAACACACCTCGTCGCGACTACGATCTTACTGGTTGTTAGGATAATTAAAAATTACTGAAAAGCCACTTCCATCAACGCTGGACCGCTGGATCAACGTTGATGGAAGTTCAGAATGTTAACTATACAGGGTGGTCCTTAAGTTTGTCGAGAAGTTTTAGGGTGCGATTCCTTGAGTTATCTCGAGAGAAGTAGTTCCTATAAACATTTGTCCTAAAGTTTTCCGTTGTAGAGATACAGGCTGTTTAATTTTTCAAAAAAAAAAATTTTATTTCAAAAATTTAAGGAACGGTTACAATAAACCCTAAAGGTACTGTTGAAAATGACCACCAACAGCTAATATGCAGGCTTCTATCCTCCTATTCAATTGCATACTCACACGCTGAAGAAGTCCGGGAGTGTTTCGAATTGTTTCGCATCCAACAATTATGCGATTTCTTAGGTCATCGAGATCTTGAATTGGCGAAGTATAAACAAGGGATTTTAAATGTCCCCACAGAAAGAAGTCTAGAGGGTTCAAATCAGGTGACCTTGGAGGCCACGGCTGATTCGGAACTTCCACTCCTCGACCTATCCATCTATTCTGATATGTCCTATTTAAAAAATGCCTAGCTTGTAAACTAAAGTCTGCTGGAGCGCCGTCATGCATAAACCAAAGTTCATTTCGGATCAAAAGTGGAATATCTTCTAAAAGGCCAGGCAACTCGTTTTCAAGAAATAGCCGATATGATACACCATTAAGTCGTATAGGAAGGAAAAAGGGACCAATTAAATAATTATTAATTATCCCCGCCCATACATTTAAGGAAAATTGCTCTTGAAAGTGCATCTCCCTTATGGCATGCGGATTTTCATCTGACCATAAATGGTTGTTGTGGAAATTCCTAGTACCATTTCTGGAGAAGTTCGCCTCGTCAGTAAATAGAATGTAGGTTATAAATTGTGCATTTTGGGCAATTTTTTGTCGGAACCAATCACAAAGGACTAAGCGTTGCGGAAAGTCACGCGGAAGAAGAGCCTGTACTCTCTGAATATGGAAAGGATATAATTGTTGATTGTGTAATATCCTTAAGATGGTTTGATGGCTTGCGTTTACCGTTACACCAATCTTTCTTGTACTGGTTTCTGGATGTTCATCGATTATCTGCAGAACAGTTTCCTCTAAATCGGGTGTTCTTTTAGTTTGAGGTCTTCCCGGAGTATTATTGTTTCTCTCAAATGTACCAGTTTCTGCTAGACGACGGTGAATATTACTGAAGGTTTCCGCACAAGGTACAAGTCGTCGAGGATATTTTGTTGGTAAATACGCCTTGCTTCATAACTATTTCCATTAGCTAGACCGTACACAAAATGCATATCTGCCATTTCAGCATTTGTATAATTCACCATAATTACAAAAAAAGATTTGAAGGTACGAACTTTCAAATTAATTATTGTTTGACAATACTTATGACAGTTACGTAAGTACAAATAAATGCTGTAAACATGACAACTACACAACAGTTCCCTAAATCGATTTCTAAATTTTTGAAATAAAAATTTTTTTGGTGAAAAATTAATCAGCCTGTATCTCTACAACGGAAAACTTTAGGACAAATGTTTATAGGAACTATTTCTCTCGAGATTACCCAAGGAATCGCACCCTAAAATTTCTCGATGAAATTAAGGACCACCCTGTATATACACAAAGTAGAGAATTGAAAAGCCATGTCTGTGTTCGAGATACCGTACATTGATAACCTTCAATTAGAGCGAAACGCGTCTTTACGTTCCCGTTGATGGAAGTGGCTTTTCAGTAATTTTTAATTATCCTATCAAAAATTGTATGTTCAATATTACAAATATGTATATCAGAATTTTTTAAAAACATTTGAATGCTTGTGGAGCCTTTCCACAGGACTCTTGGCAATTTTCTTAATTTCTTCTTTTACTGTCCTCACCTGTAGTTCCCGGTGAAAATCTTCATTCGAAACATCCCAAAAATTATTGACTATGTGTCTTAGCACTCGGCTTTGAAATAGTTGAAGGCAATTGCTTTCTTTTGTACAATCCCATAGCTGAAGGCCATATGTGTAAGTACCTGCTCCTATACCATTACTTTTGTTTTAATAGTCAGCTGAGAATTTCATCCCAACAGCCAGTACATATTTTTAAATTTTGGTTTTAAGTCAACAAAATGTGATGAAATTTATATTGCCCATGCAACAAATTATGTGTTTCTTGGACACATGGACACATTGAGAAGATTTCCAGAAAATTATGTCGTACGATATTCTAGAATGTAGATACCCGTAGTAAAATTAATTAACTACTATATTATCAACAAGGATTTTTTTCCATCAAATTGTTGGCAGTTTCCAAACCCCAATGTACGTAGCGGGATCATACAGAATTACAAAATGCGAAAAAATGTCAAGGCGATCTCAACCTTCAGGAAGAAAAGTGATGGTTATTGTATTTTTCGATTGCTGAGCTGAACTGCTCTTAAATTTAAAGAATCTGGTGTCAATCTCAATTCCGAATCGTATTCAAATACCTAAATGCCGAAATTTCACAAAGGTCATCTTCCTTCTGCACGATAACGTTCGCCTCCATTCAGTTCAAGACCTGCTTGCTCGTAAGCGCGTTTAAAAAGCTTAAAATATCCAGCTCATAGTATCGATTTATTGCCATACGATTTTCATATGTTTAATCCATTAAAACAATTACTAAAAGAGTGACGCTTTGATTCGGAAGTTTCTGTTAGAAGACTGTTCCGCTAACAGCTACAGGAAATTCACCAAAAAGGAATCTATAGATTATTGCACTAAATTCATAACATAAAATTTGTTTTACAGCCTGTGAACGTGTTTCTATGGAACAATCCCCGTAATTTTACGTTCTGAAGGTCCATGAACGTAATTTATACAGGCTTAGTTAAAAGTATGGGGACGGCGATTTATTGTCGTTAATATTAATTTTAGGGAATTATGTTCAATATAAAAGTTTGTTAAGATATTTTGAACTACATTTGAGAATACTTGAATTTTTTTTTTCTTCAATTGTTTTTTAGTTACGCCTGTCTGCGCAGTTTTTTTAAATGGGAACTGGTAAATTTTGCTCTACCATACGAAAGAGAATTTTTTTCTCTTTACAATAATATTTTTGTATTTTTAAAATTCATTTTAATAACTTTTTTACAAAAAAAAATTAAACAATATAAAAACAAAGTAAATTAAAGTAAGTGTTCAAATTGTCGTCCATTAGTAATTTGACAATGACCCAATCGATTTACAAAACCCCGAACAGAGTTCTGTAAAAAATCTCGGGGAATTTCTTGTATCGTTCTGATAATTCGGATTTGTAAATCTTCGACGTTATCGGGCTTATCTTTGTAAACTTTGTTTTTTACGTATTCCCAAAGAAAAAAATCTAAAGGACTTAAATCTGGCGAACGGGCTGGCCATTCAATGGTTCCTCGTCTTCCAATCCATCTGTGGGGAAAAACGTTGTCCAGATATTGACGAACATTTACACCATAATGTGGTGGGGCGCCATCTTGCTGGAACCATATACTGTCATTGGGCAGGTGTTCATTGTTTTCATGAGGATAGAGCGTAGCACAAGCAGATATTATTTCATTTTGCAATAACTGCAAATACAGAGCCGAAGTTAAATTGCCATTGATGAAAAAGGGACCGATAATATGACCGCCTAGAATGCCAACCCTAACATTAACCTTTTGGGGGTACTGCGTATGGTGCTCCAAAAACCAAGAGGGATTTTCCGATGACCAGTATCTGCAGTTATGTCTGTTTACTTCACCAGTAAGGCAAAAAGTAGTTTCGTCAGAGAAAAGAATATTGTTGACAAAATATCCATTATTATTGCAAATATTTAACATTTCTTCAGAAAATTGTAATCTCCTATCAAAATCACCTTCCGTTAACTCGTGTACAAGGTGTACCTTACAAGGTTTATACTTTTCACTTTTTAAAAATGACACGGTCGATGACTGTGAAATATTGAAATTGGCCGCTAATTGATTGGTTGGTAAATGGGGATATTCAGATACAGCCAATAAAATATCCAGTTTGTTATCATCGCTTTTTGCTGTTCTAGATCTACCACTCCTTGGCAAATCTTTAACGCTACCCCTTTGTTCAAAGCGTCTTAAAGTTTTACCAACAACGGATTTAGAAATTGGATTTCTATTTGGATGCGTATCATTAAATAAATTACAAACGTCTTGTAAACTTCTGCGTCTATCTCCATAACCCAACATCATAAGTATTTCAATTCGTTCATGTTCACTTAAACTCGCCATTGTTAATATTAACAGCAACAAATTGCACAAATGAATTATTTCTGTCAAAGATTTGACGTACACAATAACCACTGATAAAATTATGTCGCTCAAGTTTGTTTATCGCTACGCTTCTGTCTATCTGCGATGTACCGAACATCTGTTAAACACATGAACCGGCCTTTTCTTATAAAAAAGTTATTAAAATGAATTTAAAAAAAACAAAAATATTATTGTAAAGAGAAAAAATTCTCTATCGAATGGTAGAGTAAAATTTACTAGTTCCCGTTTAAAAAGCTGCGCGGACAGGCGTAACTAAAAAACAATTGAAAAAAAAAAAATTCAAATATTCTCAAATGTAGATCAAAATATCCTAACAAACTTTTATATTGAACATAATTCCCTAAAATGAATATTAACGACAATAAATCGCCGTCTCCATACTTTTAACTAACCCAGTATACCAGTATATATACCAATGTATATATAATTAATAAATTCTTGGAGTTTTTCGGCTTTTATACGAAATATTTACAAATATTATCAAATTGTATGTAATTGCGAAGTAAATGTTTATATTCCCATTTACTTCGCAATTACATACTAATTTGATAATATTTGTAAATATTTCATATAAAAATCGAAAAACTTGAAGAATTTATCAATTAATATATTTAATGAACGGCTAAGAAATTTTCTAAAACATATATACTCGTATATATATATATATATATATATATATATATATACATATATATATATATGTAAATGGGATTTAAGTAAAACACTTGTACTAATTTCCAGTTTATAGGAAATTAGTATAAGTGTTTTATTTAAATCCCATTTACATACTATGGATTTCCAGCAAGTATCGGCCGATTCAATTAAATATATATATATATTGTTTTGATGTAAGTCCTGAAGGTTATTATATCACTTTAGTAAAATAAACTACAAGAATATTAATCCAATTCACTTGATATACAAAAAATATAAATGTAATGTGAATATCCTGAGCTAGCCTGCATTTAAATGTCCGCTGATAGTACGCTGGTAGTACATATAACAAGCAACCCAATGCCTACAATATACATAAACATTTTCTGTTTTAGATTTCGGTAAATTTGCAGTCCAATCTGTCCGAAGTCAGGAATCCTCACATCGTAAGTCTTGAGTAAGTACAAAACTGAATTGTACAGTGTGAAGTTAGTTTAAATTTGCCGTCATACCAAATTGTTGAAATGTTACCACACTGCACATATGTTTCTGTTAGTTTGTGTTCAGCGGCGGCTTGTATTCAATGGCATGGTTACACAAAACAACTGCTAAATGACACTCACTAGTCTTGTGTTCAATATGTCCAACATTTTGTTCTTGACAGAGAGTAAGCCTGCGAATAAAATTTTGATGGACCCTTTGAAGCACATTTTCATCAATAGATCCAAATACACGGCTTATTCTAAACTTCATATCTTCCACTGTTGTTGGAGTAGTTTCATATACCTGTGTTTTGACATAACCCCAAAAAAAGAATTCTGATTTCGTTAGATCCGGAGATCTTGCAGGCCAGTTCACTGGTCCTTGTCTACCGATCCATTTATTTTCAAAATTTGTGTTGAGATAATCATTCACCTGTTTGCTAAAATGTGGAGGAGCTCCATCTAATTGTAACCACATTTGCCTGGTAATTTGCTATGGTCAACTATCAATCATATCTTCAAACTGATTTCGTAAAAAACCTAAAAATGATTCTCCGTTTACCGTGTTCTTGAAAAAGTCCAAGAATTCCAGCCCATACATTAAGAGACCACCTATGCCGATTGTCCACAGGAATTCTATCGTTCTAGGATTTTAATTATTTTAATAATTCGTAAAAGTTATCGCAAGTATAAATTACTCACATACCAAAAATGTTGTTTCTGGGATCAAACATAAGTAAGACATGACTTAGCAAAATAGTACCTGAACATAACATTTATTGAAGAAAATGTTAAATATTTTCAAAAGTTTTACGGTTAGGTACAGACAATGGTATATGAGAAGCATGTTGATTTTATAGTAGACTCTAAATATGGAAAAAAAATTATCGTTTCGTTTGAAAAAATTAAGTTAGGTTCAGTACTGCTATTTTTGGACAACCTGTATAAACGGAAGTATTTTTAAGCTATGCCCCTTTAAGAATTAAACGATATATGTTTGAAAAGTTTTTTTGTACCTTCCAACGGTATCGACATATCGACTGACACCGCACTATTGGGACACGCGGTATATTACTATTATAATACGTAAGAATTTATTTATTCTTAACAATGTTTTAACAATGGTGATATTTTAATCTTAAGTATATTATATCATATCCGAAACAAGCGCCAAACTAGATTATTCATGGTGATATTCGTGTTTAGCACGTCGAAGGTAAAAATACCCAATTCTTAATGGGTATTTTGACCTCCGATGAAACTTTGCTAAAAATTATTGTCCAGTATTATCTATTAAATAGATCAAGCCATTGTACATTCGAAATCTTGTGATTAGAATGTCATGCGATTCCGATCCTTTAGCAAAGTTATGGGATATTAATAGATGGGAACTGCCTACATCGACAATGTCCAAGTAGCGTGGAACAATTGACGGCTTACAATAGACGGAAATTGGGTTAGTTAGAATTAATTAATCTCTCTTATGTCGAAGTTATTGCAAAGTATCTTCCTTGGAATTGAGGAAACGTAAAAATATTTCGACTTATTTGGAAAGTTTTGATATTAACTGTATTATTATCTTAAACTTGTTTTGGTAAATAAGAAATTATGGATTTTTTTAAGAAAATAAAACTGTCCACTAATGTTGTTTACCAGTGACCTTTTACCATGTTCAGACTGTTAAAGAAAACACTGGTTCAATTGTGGCGTGCTAACAATAAATGAAATTGTTTAAATAATAAATGGTGTGATGGAGTTGCATCAAAGGTCCACGACATGTGCGATAATACTGACATAAATATATTACAACTTATTAACTAAATAAAACACAATCATGTTGTCTTTAAAGTTTTTTATTTAATATTTTCTTAACAAACTGGGAGATTAAAATTGCATTAAAGTAATTAAAAGTTAACAAAAAAAAAATGTGAACTGGAAAGAAAGTTAAATTATACAGTAAATTAAATGTGTATTAAGTAAAAGAATAATATATATTGAACAATATAGATTAACTTTATGTTGCGAGCATGTCGCGATCAGACATGTGGAAAGCAAGGTCGAACGGCGTTTGGGTGCTGGAACAGCGCGTATCGAGTTTGAGCGATGTGTATCTTACAAGACTTGGAAACCGAAGAAGGATGAGTTCGTTGTAAGAAGACACTGGTAGTTTGAAATGATTCTGAGTTTACGACCCAGTTTGGAAAGGGTAACAAAGTTGCTATGTATTTAATAATAAATTAATCAAAAGCGCATGCTGAAATGTTGTGATATCGATGAAATAAATATCATTAAAATATTCCTTGTGAAAGAAGCTTTAAAATAATATTCGAAATGACTTAATTATGAAGACGTACGTAATTAATTAAATAACCAAGTTTAAAAAAAACGAAAAATTGTAGAAATTTTAACGTTGAATGAGAATTGACCGTTCAATCAGGTAGATGTTGAAGGGTCGGCAGGCTAGTACGATAACAAAAGGTTTTCTCTAGAAAGAAGATCAATATACACAGAAAATGTCTAAGTTTGAATTAATATTTTAAATTCGAAATACTTGCCGAAATATAATTTAAAATTATTGACACATTCCCAATAAATACACGAAGTGTAACAAGACAGTATCATAATGTTACTGCTGTTGCAAATTACGACGGAACGTATTTAAGTTCGCGGAATGGAGGAATAGGAGAAAAAAAAACAAAATTATTTTTCTTTTGCGATATATTCAAATATATTTTTCAGATCTTTCAATTAATTCGGGAATCTGGTAACAGATTTGCCAGATTCGCGAAACAGCAATGATTTTGTTTTTTTAGATAGAGAATTAAACATTTTTATTGCAATACATTTCATAGATTTTTGTGTTAATGGTATTTTCATTGCATAATTATTTCTAGAATTGTGGGTGTTCCTATTCATTCAGCTTTCGGTTAGATAGAGAAAAACATTTTTTTTTTAGTTTCTGATCGTTTCTGTTTATTATTTTAAAAATCGGAGAAAAGCGTCATATTTTTGACGCACAATATTTATCAAACTAAACGGAAATCTGGCAACGTAAGATTCCCGAAATTTATCGACTCTCGCATATACAAAACTTTATTATAAAATATTTTTTTAATATATTTTTAATGAATTTAATTTATTTTTGACAATAATAATAATTAGTGAAACCTTAAGTGATATTAGTAAAAACGATTAGCCTAAAATATTATCAAATACATGCGAATTATTTAAAAATTTGATACGCTTGTATATTTTTTTAAAAATATTCACGTCCGGATAGTTTATCTGTATCAGCGGACAGAAGCGTTCCTAAATACATAGAGTACCTACCAACTGTTTAAAATTCAAGTCGGTTAGGGTCGAAATAATACAGGGACTCACGAATATTAACTAATCTTCGGGATCATCAAAATTTTGCATTCATGAATATTAAAAATAAACTTTTAAAGATGCAGAAAATACAGAAAAAGCAGCTTTGGTAAGTAATAGGATCATGTACTGTATTATATATATATATATATATATATATATATATATATATATATATACAGGGTTAGTTAAAAGTATGGAGACGGCGATTTATTGTCGTCAACATATTTTAGGGAATTATGTTCAATATAAAACTTTGTTAAGATATTTTGATCTACATTTGTGATTATTTGTTTTTTTTTTCTTGAATTGTTTTTTTAGATACGCCTGTTCGCGCATTTTTTTTTAAATGGGAACTGGTCAATTTTGCTCTTCCATTCGATAGAGGTTTTTTTCCCTTTACAATAATATTTTTGTTTTTTTTAAATTCATTTTAATAACTTTTATACAAGAAAAATTAAACAAATTAATAACAAAGTAAATTAAAGTAAGTGTTCAAAGTGTCGTCCATTAGTAATTTGACAATGACCCAATCGATTTACAAAACCCCGAACAGAGTTCTGTAAAAAATCTCGGGGAATTTCTTGTATCGTTCTGGTAATTCGTATTTGTAAATCTTCGACGTTATCGGGCTTTTCTTTGTAAACTTTGTTTTTTACGTATCCCCAAAGAAAAAAATCTAAAGGACTTAAATCTGGCGAACGGGCTGGCCATTCAATGGTTCCTCGTCTTCCAATCCATCTGTGGGGAAAAACGTTGTCCAGATATTGACGAACATTTACACCATAATGTGGTGGGGCGCCATCTTGCTGGAACCAGTCATTGGGCAGGTGTTCATTGTTTTCATGAGGATAGAGCGTAGCACTAGCAGGTATTATTTCATTTTGCAATAACTGCAAATACAGAGCCGAAGTTAAATTGCCATTGATGAAAAAGGGACCGATAATATGACCGCCTAGAATGCCAACCCAAAAACCCAAAAACCAAGACGGATTTTCCGATGACCAGTACCTGCAGTTATGTCTGTTTACTTCACCGGTTAGGCAAAAACTAGCTTCGTCAGAGAAAATAATATTGTTGACAAAATTTTCATTATTATTGCAAATAATTAACATTTCTTCAGAAAATTGTAATCTCCTATCTAAATCATCTTCCGTTAACTCGTGTACAAGGTGTACCTTATAAGGTTTATACTTTTCACTTTTTAAAAATGACACGATTGATGACTGTGAAATATTGAAATTGGCCGTTAATTCATTGGTTGATAAATGGGGATATTCAGATACAGCCAATAAAATATCCAGTTAACTTTTTGCTGTTCTAGGTCCTCCTTGGCAAATCTTTAACGCTACCCGTTTGTTCAAAGCGTCTTAAAGTTTTACCAACAACGGATTTAGAAATTGGATTTCTATTTGGATGCGTATCATTAAATAAATTACTAACGTCTTGTAAACTTCTGCCTCTATCTCCATAACCCAACATCATAAGTATTTCAATTCGTTCATGTTCACTTAAACTCGCCATTGTAAATATTAACAGCAACAAATTGCACAAATGAATTATTTCTGTCAAAGATTTGACGTACACAATAACCACTGATAAAATTATGTCGCTCAAGTTTGTTTATCGCTACGCTTCTGTCTATCTGCGATGTACCGAACATCTGTTAAACACATGAACCGGCCTTTTCTTATAAAAAAGTTATTAAAATGAATTTTAAAAAAACCCAAAAAATTTTGTAAAGAGATAAAAAACTCTATCGAATGGTAGAGTAAAATTTACTAGTTCCCATTTTAAAAAAATTCGCGGACAGGCGTAACTAAAAAACAATTGAAGAAAAAAAAAATCAAATATTCTCAAATGTAGATCAAAATATCCCAACAAACTTTTATATTGAACATAGATCCCTAAAATGAATATTTAAATCGCCGTCTCCATACTTTTAACTAATCCTGTATATATATATATATATATATATATATATATATATATATATATATATTTAGTGTTTATAAGAGTTTTATTTTTCTTATTTTTTTTATTGGCCGTGTCAGTCACTTACAATATCTGCACATGCACGGTCGTTTCCTTAAGATAATAGGGTCTCGGATGTTAATAAAAAAAGCACATGTGTGCACAAAATGCGTACCCTTGAAAACCAACAAACAACAACATTACTTGAAAAAGACTGAATTAATAAAAGTCGAAACGTCGTAAAAACATCAAAATTCAATAAAGGTCGCTAAAACCAATAAAAAATCTATTATTTTTAATATATATATATATATATATATATATATATATATACATATATATATATATATATATATATATATATATATATCATAAAATAAATAATGAAATACATCTATATAGAATCATTCAAAATTATGTTACCATTTAAAACTTAAATAAGACATGCATGTTTTTATTTTTTTCTCAAACTATAATGTAATTATTGCGCTTAAACAATTCCTTCACCTATACTCCTTGATTCTCAAGGCAAATGTGCAATATACACATCTTCGTACTATAAAGGAGACGACATTTGTTATGAGGGCTTTAAGATAATTAATGTAAGACTTTCTCGTGGCACACACGTGATGTTTAACCATCGAGTGATCTTGGTGACCAAGTAATGATCCACCGCTTCCAAACCAACATCTAACAAATGTGTCGTTTCAAAAAATTCTATAACATACAAGGTATGAGAAGTAATGAGCATAATCTATTTTAAAGTTTTTTTTATTGAATGTATCACAATTTAACACTGTCCTCTTCAAAGTATGCTCCTTGGGAATGCACACAACGTCTCCAATGATTTTACCATTCCTGGTAACAATTCTGAAAGTATCGTTTCTTTAGACTGACTAGAATCTATGTTGTGATTCTTTGGATGTTGTCTATTAGTCTGTAATGGTAGCCTTCCAACTTCAGCTTAAGCGTTGGAAAAAGAAAATAATCACATGGAGCCATGTCTGAACTGTAGAGTGGATCTAGGAGTATTGGAATATTTTTCTCTGCTAAAAATTCTCTAACTGATAATGGGTGCAAATGGGGGCATAATCGAATCTGTTATTACTCTGTGCATGCAGTTGTATTCAGTTGTCAAGCGATCTAACAGTTCCTGGCTAATGGATAAGTGATCTTTTTTTTATTCATCAGACAATTTCTTGGGCGCCAGCTTTGCACAAATTTTTCTCATGCCTAGTTCCTCTGTCAAAATTCGATGAACAGCATCCTTACTCATGCCAACCTCATGTGCAATGATCCTGACTGTTAACCGTTTGGCCCATGCTCTCGATGTGGACGACCGATCAAAACGATGTTCATCTTCGAAGTGTTCGCGACCATCTCTGAAAGCCTCAGGCCATCTAACAACAAAAACGAAATGTATATTTTGTAGAAATTCGAAAAGAACGCAGATACTTGAGTTAAACGTTCAATGAGGTAGATTTCTTGAAAGGGTCAACTGACCAGTACGGTAACCAGTACGGTAACAAAAGAAATGTGTTTTCTTTGCATACGATTATACACAGAAAATGTCTAAGTTTGAATTAATATTTTTAAATTCGAGATATATTTCGGAAGAAATATAATTTAAAATTAATTAAAACACTCTTATATATACACGGAGTGTAACAATTGGTACAGGATCTTCTTCTTCTAGAATCGCTTTGTTCCTCTTCTTATATAACTTTATCTAGTTTCGCTATTCCATATTCTAAATCGTCTTCCACGTCCACGCTTCTGTTTCATAGATCTGCCTCGCAGGTAATCTCCTTTTTCAGATTAAGAGTTTTTATTAAAAGATATTGCTCACCCGATATGAGATAATATTCATAATTTTTAATTATAAATCTCGAAGAATAAGGTATAAAATTAAAAAAAGACTGTATTCGAAAAACGAGATAAATAATGCTAAAGACAGTGATTAAATGAAAGAAGGTAGATAAAATATTTCCCAATAACGCCAAAGTAAAGTTTCAACCATTCCCCATTTCTCGTGACGGATACTTCTAAATTTGTAATTGACAATAAATAGATCGATTTAGAAAAACAGTTTGAAAAGTAATCCTTTTCCCCCATTGTCGAACAAATGGAATGCAATTTTATTTTCAGCGTTTTCAAAATGTTCCTCCTTTAACTATGGCTCACTGTAATAACTCATACAGACATCCAATTTTCTATTTGAATAAAAAATGAATTCGTTTCAGAAGGTCCTCACAGACGGAATTTGGCGTCACCTTTCGTTTCTACGGTTCAAAGTCGAGCGAGAACCAACTGAGGTCAGTGATAAATAAATGGGGTGAGATCGGCCTTATAGGCAACATGACTGTCGTCAACCCTGATATCGCTGTCTACAAAGAACCTATTATTCTTTCTATTCAGGTAAGTTTTTCATATTTATTCTTGAAGTGTTCAATGTAAAGCTAAAATATATCTGTCCTATCCGATCTTTTCCTCAGTCAATAGTTACTGATTTATTAGATAGAAATACGGAAATACAGAAAAAAAGCACGAAATGATGAATTAATTATTAGCGATTATTATTAAAATTCAGTATTACAACTAAATTCATTATAATGCATGCACTCTGCCAGAAAGAAATTTATATTATATATTTATATAATTATAATATAATATTAATTAAATATAATATATATTTAATAAAAAATATAACACGGCTCAAATAGAATTGTTCAAATCATTTACTTCAATCAACTTAGTCTGCGACAGTTTCGATACAGTGCTCGGGAAAGTCAGTTAATTCATTAAATAGTATAACACCTTCGGGATCATCGGGAAATCAAACAATCAAATCTGAGGAAAAAAAGGATGTAGGATGTTAAATTAGGATTAAAAGTTAAGATTAGAACCGTAGCTTTATTTCTATTTTAAATTAGATAAATACGACGAGTTTGAGTCTCCAGGTAAGGTTTTAATTAGATCGTTACAGTCTTGAACTGGATATGTACCTACATTTAACCAATCGATTGAGAACAAATTACGAATTCAATTGATGAAAACTCAATTAGTCTTCAATCAATCTTACAGATAATTAATTTTGAGTTTTCGTTTATAAAATGTCTCACTTTTTGGATGTTTTATGGAAATGCTTCTTACTTCCATTTCTCAATATATAACTGTTAACTGATAAAAGTGGTCATGTACTTTTGAGTCAATTAATTATCATCAGTGTGAAAAGCAACTTATCTAATAGAATATGTAAGTTCTTCTATAATATTCGTTTATGCCATCTACGACAGAAAACAGAAAAGATATTTATTTATTTATTATTATTATCCAACAGCAATATAACGTGTGTTCATTTGAAAAGTCAATCTAGGTTACTTTGAAATTTTGATAGAATAAGACGCATATATAATAATAATAATAATAAACCGTTTAGTAACCCAACAGAATACATCCAATTATGGGGTTATAAATATAAATACATGTATATAAGCATTAAACATAACGTGCGTATCAATGGAAAAATTATCCTAAACTAAATTAAATCTAAGAAGTAAAACTAATACATTCTTTCACAGAAACCAAATACCTGCAGTAATTATCGCAAAATACATCTAAATTATAATTACATGAATTATATAAATGGTACATTCTATAAAGTGGGGAGTTTTTATATGAATTAGTTGCAGCCTGTCTGTTTAAGAAAGTAATTGAGTTTCTAGTGTTGAAAGGAGGAATATAAAACCGAAGCCGTGACAAAAACACCGGATCATCTATAATATTATGAACCAACTTATACAAATGTAGTAACGCAATAATTTTTCTATTATTAGATAAACCATTAAAACCAAATTGTTCCAGCAAATTATCATATGATAAGGCAGAATATAGACCATGCCTTTTGAAATACAAATATTTTAAAAATCTCTTCTGTAGTGACTCAAGCAGGTTAACATATTTCAAGTACGCTGGTGACCAAACTACACAACAATACTCAAGCCTGCTACGAACCAAGGAATTATACAAAATAGTAATGGTGTCAATATTTACAAAGTCTTTGCAAGATCGCATTATAAAACCTAGCAATTTGCAGCAGTGAGAATAAATATGAAAGATATGTTTATTAAAGGTTAATCTACTATCAAATACTACTCCCAAATCTGTAACCTCCGTATATGCCTGAAGATTTACACTGTTAATTTCATAGTTGTATTCAACATTGACAGCTTTTCGAGAAAATGTCATTACTTTACATTTTCCAACATTAAGATTTATACAATTTTCTTTGACACTAAGCACACAATTGATCCAAATCACTCTGCAGGATATCGCAGTCAGCAGAAGTATTTATTATCCGATCAATTTTTAAATCGTCTGCATAAAGTAAACAGGTAGAATCAAATTTATCACACCCATCATTTATAAATAGTATGAACAACAGTGGACCTAGATTCGAACCCTGTGCAACTCCACCCCGGGCAAGATAAGTTCGTGACCTGATTCCCTCATATTCAACGTATTGCTACCTCCCAGTTAAATAACTTCTGAGTAAAAGCAGGTAGTCGGTATGGAGTCCAAACCTCTCCAACTTCCGCAGAAGTATATGATGTTGTACACAACCAAAAGCTTTACTAAAGTCTGTAAAAATGACATCAACTTGTTTTCGCTCATCAAGGGCCTCAGATACTATCTGGGCAAAGTTGCTTAAATTGGTCGCAGTTGATCGGCCCTTCAAAAATCCATGCTGATTATTACAGATATATGGCTTTACATGATTATAAATTTCAGTGTACAGTATCGTCTCAAAAATCTTAGCAAAGTTGGAGATCAAGGAAATGGGCCGATAATTTCTTATATCCGCACGCGATCCAGACTTAAGCACAGGTGTCACTCTCGCTCTTTTCCACTCATCCGGGAATACCCTCTGACAAATGATTGAATTGTAAATGAGTGTCAACGGCTTTAACAAACACTCAGCACAATCCTTCACGAAAAATGAAGGAATAGCATCTGGACCCGTAGTCATTGTACCCTTCAGTTTCCTAATGGCATTGCGAACATCACGATCAGAGACACTGGACAATGGCAATGTATCAATGCTGGTAATGGTAGTCTGCAACTGTAGCAAACTCGAATCCCGAGGACCACTTGCATCATAAACTGAACTAAAGAAGGTGGCAAATTCCTGCACAATATCCAAAGGCTTCGATATCACTTGGTCATTGCTGATCATGTGGCCCGGTATACGTGACTGTCCCTTTTTTAAATTAATGAATGACTAGAGTTTTTGTGGATCATATTTGATTCCATTTTCAGTACTATGTATATAGCTGTAGTAACTAAGTCTAATGCTGGTTTTAATGGATGAGCGGAGAGTACAAAATCGATGCATATAATAATTCGCTCCGTATCTTTTATACATCTTGTGATAATGATTTTTACGCTTTATATCCTTAATAATAGCTCTATTAAACCACGGCGGAAAATGTTTGTTCCTAATTAGTTTAAGCTTGGGTACATATTTATCAATGGCCGCATAAAGTATCCAATAGAAAACGTCACACATACCATTGACATCAGAATTCGTAGCATACATCTCGAACGCCTCCCAATTAACATCAGCAATACAAGTATATAGGCCATTAAGATCGGCTTTCTTGAAGTTATATCGCCATATGACTTGACTATTAAAACCATACTCAGCAAAGTTCCCAATTTGGAGTAAACACTCTAAAGTCGGATGATGTATATCTTCCTCAACAAGAACCTCCAGACTTCGCTCAACCTCGCAAATGTAGTCAGTCCCAACCAAAACAAGATCCAGAAGTCTATTGTTGTGATTCACAACATTATTACATTGTTTTAGATTATGTACAGCAGCAAAACCAGCCAGTTGCACAGAAATATTATCGCAATATATATATATATATATATATATATATATATATATATATATATATATATATATATTAGTATGTGTTTGTTGTTCCGTAAAAGTAAATCCAAATGACATTTGATAATGTCAATCACATTTGTTATTTATTTGTATGTATGAAACTGTCAAAATATACGGCTTCGTAGGTTAAGTAGTAAATTTTAATTTACAACATACTTCAAAATGTTCTCAGTAAATCACATACTACTAGATTGACTTTTCAAATGAACATCCGTTATATTACTTATTACAGGATAATGCTATACATAGAATAAACATTTTGTATATTAGCAAACCATACATAAACTATAGTATATAAACTAAAAATTCAAAACATAAACAAAATTAGATTAACTGAAATTTCGCAAGCAATGAGTTTTTGAGTGAAATTAATTTTATATTAAATAGATAAACATCACTACAAGAAGAATTAATACCCCTACATATCGTAATTACGGGTGACTGAGAATAGGTACTGCATTGAGGAAGGTAAAACATTTTCTTGTTACGACTGTTCAATCTGGGAACAAGGGATCTGGGAGTATCCAAGATACTCAATAAATCTGGAGTAAATGTATCACCATTAATTAATTTAAATATGAAAATAATCTCAGATATAGTTCTCCTATCACGCAAAGAGACAAACTCATATTCTCTCAGGAGATTATTGTAACAAAAGTTATGTGGCAAAAATATTTTATCTTCGCGATAATATACAGTTTTGAGCATTTTCTTTTGAATTCTCTCAACTATAATCCATTAGTAGAAGTAGCCTGGATTCTATATTATTGAACAGTAACTTTCCCTGCAGATATGTTATAAGGTAGATCATTCACGTAAATTAGAAAGAGCAGAGGACCTAATATTGACCCCTGTGGAACCCCTCGATTTATCGATAATGTATTCGAATATTTATGAGCCCAGTAAACTGCTTGCTTTCTGTTCGTTAAGTAATAAGAAATAAGTTCATTTGCTCGTCCTCGCACGCCGTATCTGTGCAGTTTCTGTAAAAGTATTGGATGGTCCATGGAGTCAAAGGCCTTACTCACATCGCAACAACCAAGAATCACCACTTCCTTGCGATCAAAAGCATCTGCAGTATTGTTCAAAAGCTCAGAAATTGCTGTGCTAGTAGATCTGCCTTTTAAATAGCCATGTTGGTTATCATTTAAGAGTTTGTATGTCTCAAAATAATTAAGTAATCTTTTCTTGATGATGGTTTCTAAAATTTTTGACATGATTGGCAGTATTGAGATTGGTCGGAAATTTGCTTTATCATCCGTGCCCCCTTATGTATAGAAAGCACTTTGGCTACTTTCAATTGATCAGGGAATATGCCACTGCACAAACAACTATTGAACTTTTTAATACATGACATTTAACGTGTATATATCAGTGGTTTGTTGATTTCTAAGGCTATATACTATTTCTTTGATTTCTTCATTTGTTGTAGGGCGAAGAAAAAAGGTATTTGGTGAACTTTTAATACTTTTGGCAAGTAGGTCATCAGGAGCTAAATTTGGACCCCCAAGTGACCTAACTGAATCATTGCCAATATCAACAAAGAAAGAGTTAAACTCATCAGGTGTAATATTTGACAACATTCCCATCACGCTTATTATTTCCCACTTCTCTATTTATTATATTCCACACTGCTCTAGACCTATTTTTAGACCTTTGAATGAAATTTGAGTTCATCCTTTTCTTGCTTAGGCTTATCTGTTCTTTGTATCGCTTTTTTAAGTGCCTATATAATTCACTAGCCTCCCTCTCGTCTGTAGCTCTACTTATTACTTCAACGTTATCAAGAACATTTCTCATTTATTTAATTTCCTCGGTATACCACGACATATTGTTGTAGTTGCTACTAATATTTTTTACTACCTCAGGAAATGATTCATCAAAAATATCCCAGTAGAGGGCAAAAAAGCATTTGAAACGTTCCGGTATGTTGTCAATAGTTAACAGTGCACTCCAATTTACATTTAAAAGCTTGTTCACAAACGTGCAAGAATTAATCTCATTCATTTGTCTGGTGTTTACCTTAGTCAGCTTTAGTGTTTCAACTTCGTCCTTAATTACTAAGGATATTCTCTGACAAAAATGGACAGATGAGGATTAAAGATCTCAAAAAATGTTTTGTTTATGCCCTCCGATATAAAAATATTATCTATGCATGTCTTGGAGTTTTTTGATACTCTGGAAGGCTCACTAAATATTTTATGTAGCCCATAAGTTACAAATAAATTGCTCATACGAATCGCGTCCTTCGTCATAATACTGAAATCCACATTGAAGTCGCCTGCTACTATTAAATTTGCATCAGGCAGGCACTCATTTATTTCCTGCAAAGCACCATTTAGATTTTTGAGGGCGCAGTCCAAATCACCTGTAGGGGACCTGTAGATACAGACAACAACGATATTTACATTTATCAAATAAACACTCGCAAGTTCAATATCCAATTCAACCGAATATTTGTCAGGTATATCAATTCTACGAAAGCTGAAACCTTTTCGTATCAATATCAGCACGCCACCGTGCATTTTATGACTTCTACAGAACGCCGAAGACTTACTATAACAATCCATTTTTATATTGTTAATAGACGAAGTCGTCAACCAGTGTTCCGTTAAACACATTATATTTGGTTTAAATTCATTCAAATGTATATCGACTTCGTCGATTTTACCGGATAGAGATTGTATGTTAATATTATGCACAGTAATGTATTCGTCGCTAGATATAGCCTGTATATTTGTATTTTGAATATTTATGTGGCCATCTTCTAATATGCTTTTATTTAAATGTGCATTAGCACTATTATATACGTACATACAACGCTGCTATAATATGTACTATTCTTATTTTTCGTGTGTTTATGCATATTACTTTAATAGCAGAAAACCAAATGTATATTTAATTATTTCTGATAGAATAAATGTCTCTACTTCTATACTTATATTGGTAACAAGCTCATGTTGCGTCCCTATTCTATCGCATATTTTAATATATTACGAATTACACTCCCATACCGGCGCTCATGGCGCGCACGGAAATTGGTCTGCTCTAGTAAACATCACAGTTTTGACTCGATTATATCATTTTGGAAAGCATATTTGCGAACAAATGCTTACGATATCCGATTATTATTCGGATATTTATTTTGATGTAATTAGCGAAATATAACGTTTAACAAACAAAACTCGAAACAAATGCACTTCCTGCAGCAATATGTAATCTAGAACCTTCCCCTAGCACTCCAAAACAATCTAGAGATTATGGCGACGAGGATTGAATGAATTAACAAGCTATGTTGCATATTCTGTTAGATTAGTTTAACAATAAGAACGACAGCGAGTAGACATATTTCTTTTTTGTATTCTGTTGCAATTGAGGAATGTTAAGTTTGTATAAATACTTTTCAAGTTCAGAAAAATATTTAATTAGATCCAAATGTAATTTTGAATGTATAAACACAAATACACCTGCAGTCAAAAAGGCTGCCACCAAAGCAAAGACTAATAAATACTGTTACCAATATTTGAATTTTGGTTTCATAAGTACTTTAATAAGGAATAACGACGACAGTATGCGTCCTCTTTGAGGGCTTGTGGTCCCAAGGGGACGCGCCCTACAATTTGAGAAACGCAGCTTTGAAGAATAAATATAGGATGTTAAATTAAATGAAGCAAATAAGAATGAATTCAATGTAATAAAGCAATTTCTATTATTTAATTTTTAATTTCTAATAGCTTGTAATGTAAAGAGTTTCAAAATGAATAAAAGCAACTAATTTATATTTCGGCACCGGAGCTGTAGAATTCGAAATATATATGAATTTCCCACTTTCCGAGAATAGTTATCATTTATTCATAAATTAAGAGTGTCTTTAATTTACTCTTCAAAAAGCAATTTCATTTCCTAACTGCCGTTATTGAAATAACTTTTGCCATTAAGATTTTCAATGAAAATCATACAATGTCGCTGTTAGTAATAAATTATATATATATATATATATATATATATATATATATATATATATATATATATATATAATATATTATTATATATACAGGCCGTCCAGAAACTCTCCTGACAAACGAAGACCGGAGATTCCTCTGATAATTTTAAGACAATTAAACCCAAATTCACCTAGTCCGAAAATGCTTCCTAAGGGAGCTAGAGTTCTTTGAAGATGGCGCCTTGTATTTATTTTTTTTTTAATTCCTCCAGAACGCTTCTATTTAGAAAAACAAAAACTGGTATGCTTATTTATCCTCCAGAGATGAATCGATTCCATCAATTGCGAATTTCTAGTACCGGTCATAGGCGTCCGTTTTGGGTAGGTCAACGGTTATTTTAAGACATAACTTTTTTGTCTTTAACTTTTAAGCATTTGTGACACTAGATTATTAAATTTTCAGGTATTCCAGTACTAAAAGGTACTCTTACTTTAAGTCGGTAGGATACACCGTTTTCTAGAAAAATCGATTTGTAAATTTTTCGTTTTTTCTTCATTAAAGTTCAATTTATTATGTACCTACTTATTTTTAGCGACGAAGTTGGCTTGGACTATCAAGGCATGGATGAAAATTAATTTAATAAATTTAAAACAAATTATTTATTACAATGGAACGAAACTAACAAAAAAAGAACAAGTATCAAAGGTAGATTGTTACAAAAGTTGCTCGATGTGATGACCATTAGTCTCTATGCATAAGTTTACCCTTTTGCTTAGAGAACGCCGAATTCTTGCAAAAATTCCAAAGTTATTTCTAAATTCGTTGCAAGCATCTTGTATCCTTAGCCAGAGTTGTGCGCGATTTTGTATCGGAACGGAATAAACAAATGCTTTTATGTATCCCCAAACACAATAATCGCAAGGATTCAAATCCGGCGACCTTGCTCCAAGCAACTGGACCGCCTCTTCCAATCCAATGTTCTTCGTAGTTATTATCTAGAAAGTCTCGTACATTCCTGCTAAAGTGGGCCGGACAGCCGTCCTGTAGAAACCATAAGTTTTGCCGAATATTTAAACGCACCTCATCTAACAAATCAGGTAAAATATTTTGCAGGAAATGTAAGTAATCAGCACCATTTAAACGAGCAGGTAATTCCACAGGTCCAAGTAGATAATCGTCAACTACTCCTATCCAGACGTTTATGCTAAACCTATGCTGATGCTTAAATTCTTGAACAACGTGGGGATTGTCACCAACGTACGAATAATAATGTGCATTATGTACATTAAAAATTCCATTTTTTGAGAATGTAGCTTCGTCACCAAACAAAATGTTCCTGAAGAAATCTTCATCTTGATTTTTCTGATTTTGTAACCATCTAGCGAATTCTACGCGAGCAGGAAAATCTCCTTCTAGCAGTGCTTGCACCTTTGTAAAATGAAAAGGATATAAATTTTCTTTGTGTAAGATATTTCCTTCGGAAGATTTTGAAATTGTGGGGTACATGGCAGATAGTCTTCGAACGCTAATTTCTGGATTTTCCTCAACTTCCATTAAAATAACATCTTCATGTTCTGCTGTTACATCATTATGTCTCCCTATTTCATTATGTTTTGGGATCACTGAACCTGTTTCTCTTAATCGTTGATGAAGAGCTGTAAATGTTGAGTGAGTGGGATGCTGACGATTGGGAAATTTTTCAGAGTATTTACGTTGCGCCGCTCGAGCGTTACACCTCATTTCGCCATAAACTAAATGCATATCGGCGTATTCCTCATTAGTAAAAACCATTTTTTTAAAAATTGAAATCGTTGTGTTTGAATAACACAAAGTAAAAAATTAAAAGATAAACTTCGCGAACTGTCAACAATTTGACAATGAAAAACGTAGGTTTTACTTCTGTTGGCAGTTCAGAGCTAACTATTGCAAAAATAAAAAATTGAACTTTAATGAAGAAAAAACGAAAAATTTACAAATCGATTTTTCTAGAAAACGGTGTATCCTACCGACTTAAAGTAAGAGTACCTTTTAGTACTGGAATACCTGAAAATTTAATAATCTAGTGTCACAAATGCTTAAAAGTTAAAGACAATAAAGTTATGCCTTAAAATAACCGTTGACCTACCCAAAACGGACGCCTATGACCGGTACTAGAAATTCGCAATTGATGGAATCGATTCATCTCTGGAGGATAAATAAGCGTACCAGTTTTTGTTTTTCTAAATAGAAGCGTTCTGGAGGAATTTTAAAAAAAATAAATACAAGGCTCCATCTTCAAAGAACTCTAGCTCCCTTAGGAAGCATTTTCGGACTAGGTGAATTTGGGTTTAATTGTCTTAAAATTATCTGAGGAAACTCCGGTCTTCGTTTGTCAGGAGAGTTTCTGGACAGCCTGTATATTATATATTTATAATAAATCATCCATTTTTTTTTAATTACCCCCGATAAAATTACTGAATAACTAAAAATTAAAAAAATTGATCGTGGAGGCCATTGCTTTGTGATAGTTGATCATATTGATAAACAAAACATTTGATTTTTAATAACTTTTTTAGCACAGAGAATGTTACTGCAGTTTCTAGATTAGAAACATGTCATTCTCAATTAAATTAACGTATGAGAATCATGGGAACAATTATACAGATATGCACAAGCTACGAACAAAAATAACTTTAAATAAAATAATTTGAAACATACTTGAGTAGGTAAAATCCTCATCAAATTTTGTATAAAGCAAAAATATTTTTAAAATTTTTTAACATATAAAATGTTCGGTCAATATAGATTTAATTTGTATTTTTAGTTTTATTTAAATATAAAACAAATAGATAGTTGTATTTATTTTACGTATTAATTCATAGGTTTTAATTTTGTTCTACTTGTAAATATAAAGTGTATAGAAAGGTCTTGGAATTTCCAAAATATTATCTGTTAAATAGGTAAGTGGTCAAGTATAACCTTCTTTTATATCGGTTCTTTTGCTGGTTGTAAAACTTTATAATACCATAAGTTTTATTATTATATTTCATGTATTGTCTATTGTATTTAATGTATTCACATTTTTACGATAGGTTTAGAGATTTCGGTTTATTGCATTTTCCTGTATTCTTTAAATATTGTTCGTTAGCTCTAGCCCACATCCTGTTTATTGTAATTTACGTACTTGGTATATTGCCATTCAATATCTGTAGCAATTGTATTGTGTATTT
The DNA here is from genome assembly GCA_935421215.2 of Melolontha melolontha. NCBI lineage: Eukaryota > Metazoa > Arthropoda > Insecta > Coleoptera > Scarabaeidae > Melolontha > Melolontha melolontha. The sequence continues at coordinate 5,327,507 of OW285239.1, read as the reverse complement.
AGTAATTCATATTTATTTTATTTCCCCATAATTAATGTTTCATGTGCATATTATTTATTTTAATCCATTTATGACGTTGGTAAACTACAGCATATACATTTCCTTGTAGAAGGGTAAAATATTTGCACGGCAATTTCAGTATAATAAATTTAGTTGTTTTCTCCCTCCCTTGTATATGGCGGTGACAAAACTTTCTTTGCAAAAATAAGTTAAAACAAAATTTAGTTCCAACCCAGATCTCAGCGACCTCACTACAAGAAAATCTTATGTATTAGCCAGTTTCTCGGCCTTTACTATTAGAACCAGATTGATGCATTTATATTAAGTTTAACGGAACTCCAAGATTCAATTTATTAATTATTTTGTAAATAAATTAGTGTTATTCAAAACAATTGCATTATTTAAACTCATATATTTCGGTCGATACATGCCGGAAATTCCTTCAAACCAGGAGGAATAAAAATAAAATATTTTTATTAAAAATGTTTTATATAATGAAACAGATATGCAAAATACATATCCGTCACTGTAAACATGGACAAACACCTCGTATTTTTAGCATTTACTTCTGTTCAATACATATGTTTCGGCCATCTAGGCCTCATCGGTTGAACTAGTGAAGCAATGTGTATACAAATTAATACAGATCTGTTAAACAACGGATCTGTATCTGTATCTACATTTACGCTAAAATCGTCTCCAAGCTATAACCAGTTTCGTTCTATCAGGCGACACTAATTTAATCAGTGACATCTGACGGAAGAAAGCGGCTAGGCCAGAAAAGGCGATCTTCCGCTCGAATAGCAATGCTATTACGTAAAGCGGAAAAATACGTATATTGGTGCTGTCCATTAACACGCGCCAGATGGCGGTAAATATACAAAAAAGGGATATTTATCAATACGTTTTTGCCGTATTACGCAGTTGTTATATAATGAAACAGATATGCAAAATACATATCCGTCACTGTAAACATGGACAAACACCTCGTATTTTTAGCATTTACTTCTGTTCAATACATATGTTTCGGCCATCTAGGCCTCATCGGTTGAACTAGTGAAGCAATGTGTATACAAATTAATACAGATCTGTTAAACAACTGGCCTAGCCGCTTTCTTCCGTCAGATGTCACTGATTAAATTAGTGTCGCCTGATAGAACGAAACTGGTTATAGCTTGGAGACGATTTTAGCGTAAATGTAGATACAGATACAGATCCGTTGTTTAACAGATCTGTATTAATTTGTATACACATTGCTTCACTAGTTCAACCGATGAGGCCTAGATGGCCGAAACATATGTATTGAACAGAAGTAAATGCTAAAAATACGAGGTGTTTGTCCAAGTTTACAGTGACGGATATGTATTTTGCATATCTGTTTCATTATATAACAACTGCGTAATACGGCAAAAACGTATTGATAAATATCCCTTTTTTGTATATTTACCGCCATCTGGCGCGTGTTAATGGACAGCACCAATATACGTATTTTTCCGCTTTACGTAATAGCATTGCTATTCGAGCGGAAGATCGCCTTTTCTGGCCTAGCCGCTTTCTTCCGTCAGATGTCACTGATTAAATTAGTGTCGCCTGATAGAACGAAACTGGTTATAGCTTGGAGACGATTTTAGCGTAAATGTAGATACAGATACAGATCCGTTGTTTAACAGATCTGTATTAATTTGTATACACATTGCTTCACTAGTTCAACCGATGAGGCCTAGATGGCCGAAACATATGTATTGAACAGAAGTAAATGCTAAAAATACGAGGTGTTTGTCCATGTTTACAGTGACGGATATGTATTTTGCATATCTGTTTCATTATATAACAACTGCGTAATACGGCAAAAACGTATTGATAAATATCCCTTTTTTGTATATTTACCGCCATCTGGCGCGTGTTAATGGACAGCACCAATATACGTATTTTTCCGCTTTACGTAATAGCATTGCTATTCGAGCGGAAGATCGCCTTTTCTGGCCTAGCCGCTTTCTTCCGTCAGATGTCACTGATTAAATTAGTGTCGCCTGATAGAACGAAACTGGTTATAGCTTGGAGACGATTTTAGCGTAAATGTAGATACAGATACAGATCCGTTGTTTAACAGATCTGTATTAATTTGTATACACATTGCTTCACTAGTTCAACCGATGAGGCCTAGATGGCCGAAACATATGTATTGAACAGAAGTAAATGCTAAAAATACGAGGTGTTTGTCCATGTTTACAGTGACGGATATGTATTTTGCATATCTGTTTCATTATATAACAACTGCGTAATACGGCAAAAACGTATTGATAAATATCCCTTTTTTGTATATTTACCGCCATCTGGCGCGTGTTAATGGACAGCACCAATATACGTATTTTTCCGCTTTACGTAATAGCATTGCTATTCGAGCGGAAGATCGCCTTTTCTGGCCTAGCCGCTTTCTTCCGTCAGATGTCACTGATTAAATTAGTGTCGCCTGATAGAACGAAACTGGTTATAGCTTGGAGACGATTTTAGCGTAAATGTAGATACAGATACAGATCCGTTGTTTAACAGATCTGTATTAATTTGTATACACATTGCTTCACTAGTTCAACCGATGAGGCCTAGATGGCCGAAACATATGTATTGAACAGAAGTAAATGCTAAAAATACGAGGTGTTTGTCCATGTTTACAGTGACGGATATGTATTTTGCATATCTGTTTCATTATATAACAACTGCGTAATACGGCAAAAACGTATTGATAAATATCCCTTTTTTGTATATTTACCGCCATCTGGCGCGTGTTAATGGACAGCACCAATATACGTATTTTTCCGCTTTACGTAATAGCATTGCTACTCGAGCGGAAGATCGCCTTTTCTGGCCTAGCCGCTTTCTTCCGTCAGATGTCACTGATTAAATTAGTGTCGCCTGATAGAACGAAACTGGTTATAGCTTGGAGACGATTTTAGCGTAAATGTAGATACAGATACAGATCCGTTGTTTAACAGATCTGTATTAATTTGTATACACATTGCTTCACTAGTTCAACCGATGAGGCCTAGATGGCCGAAACATATGTATTGAACAGAAGTAAATGCTAAAAATACGAGGTGTTTGTCCATGTTTACAGTGACGGATATGTATTTTGCATATCTGTTTCATTATATAACAACTGCGTAATACGGCAAAAACGTATTGATAAATATCCCTTTTTTGTATATTTACCGCCATCTGGCGCGTGTTAATGGACAGCACCAATATACGTATTTTTCCGCTTTACGTAATAGCATTGCTATTCGAGCGGAAGATCGCCTTTTCTGGCCTAGCCGCTTTCTTCCGTCAGATGTCACTGATTAAATTAGTGTCGCCTGATAGAACGAAACTGGTTATAGCTTGGAGACGATTTTAGCGTAAATGTAGATACAGATACAGATCCGTTGTTTAACAGATCTGTATTAATTTGTATACACATTGCTTCACTAGTTCAACCGATGAGGCCTAGATGGCCGAAACATATGTATTGAACAGAAGTAAATGCTAAAAATACGAGGTGTTTGTCCATGTTTACAGTGACGGATATGTATTTTGCATATCTGTTTCATTATATAACAACTGCGTAATACGGCAAAAACGTATTGATAAATATCCCTTTTTTGTATATTTACCGCCATCTGGCGCGTGTTAATGGACAGCACCAATATACGTATTTTTCCGCTTTACGTAATAGCATTGCTATTCGAGCGGAAGATCGCCTTTTCTGGCCTAGCCGCTTTCTTCCGTCAGATGTCACTGATTAAATTAGTGTCGCCTGATAGAACGAAACTGGTTATAGCTTGGAGACGATTTTAGCGTAAATGTAGATACAGATACAGATCCGTTGTTTAACAGATCTGTATTAATTTGTATACACATTGCTTCACTAGTTCAACCGATGAGGCCTAGATGGCCGAAACATATGTATTGAACAGAAGTAAATGCTAAAAATACGAGGTGTTTGTCCATGTTTACAGTGACGGATATGTATTTTGCATATCTGTTTCATTATATAACAACTGCGTAATACGGCAAAAACGTATTGATAAATATCCCTTTTTTGTATATTTACCGCCATCTGGCGCGTGTTAATGGACAGCACCAATATACGTATTTTTCCGCTTTACGTAATAGCATTGCTATTCGAGCGGAAGATCGCCTTTTCTGGCCTAGCCGCTTTCTTCCGTCAGATGTCACTGATTAAATTAGTGTCGCCTGATAGAACGAAACTGGTTATAGCTTGGAGACGATTTTAGCGTAAATGTAGATACAGATACAGATCCGTTGTTTAACAGATCTGTATTAATTTGTATACACATTGCTTCACTAGTTCAACCGATGAGGCCTAGATGGCCGAAACATATGTATTGAACAGAAGTAAATGCTAAAAATACGAGGTGTTTGTCCATGTTTACAGTGACGGATATGTATTTTGCATATCTGTTTCATTATATAACAACTGCGTAATACGGCAAAAACGTATTGATAAATATCCCTTTTTTGTATATTTACCGCCATCTGGCGCGTGTTAATGGACAGCACCAATATACGTATTTTTCCGCTTTACGTAATAGCATTGCTATTCGAGCGGAAGATCGCCTTTTCTGGCCTAGCCGCTTTCTTCCGTCAGATGTCACTGATTAAATTAGTGTCGCCTGATAGAACGAAACTGGTTATAGCTTGGAGACGATTTTAGCGTAAATGTAGATACAGATACAGATCCGTTGTTTAACAGATCTGTATTAATTTGTATACACATTGCTTCACTAGTTCAACCGATGAGGCCTAGATGGCCGAAACATATGTATTGAACAGAAGTAAATGCTAAAAATACGAGGTGTTTGTCCATGTTTACAGTGACGGATATGTATTTTGCATATCTGTTTCATTATATAACAACTGCGTAATACGGCAAAAACGTATTGATAAATATCCCTTTTTTGTATATTTACCGCCATCTGGCGAGTGTTAATGGACAGCACCAATATACGTATTTTTCCGCTTTACGTAATAGCATTGCTATTCGAGCGGAAGATCGCCTTTTCTGGCCTAGCCGCTTTCTTCCGTCAGATGTCACTGATTAAATTAGTGTCGCCTGATAGAACGAAACTGGTTATAGCTTGGAGACGATTTTAGCGTAAATGTAGATACAGATACAGATCCGTTGTTTAACAGATCTGTATTAATTTGTATACACATTGCTTCACTAGTTCAACCGATGAGGCCTAGATGGCCGAAACATATGTATTGAACAGAAGTAAATGCTAAAAATACGAGGTGTTTGTCCATGTTTACAGTGACGGATATGTATTTTGCATATCTGTTTCATTATATAACAACTGCGTAATACGGCAAAAACGTATTGATAAATATCCCTTTTTTGTATATTTACCGCCATCTGGCGCGTGTTAATGGACAGCACCAATATGCGTATTTTTCCGCTTTACGTAATAGCATTGCTATTCGAGCGGAAGATCGCCTTTTCTGGCCTAGCCGCTTTCTTCCGTCAGATGTCACTGATTAAATTAGTGTCGCCTGATAGAACGAAACTGGTTATAGCTTGGAGACGATTTTAGCGTAAATGTAGATACAGATACAGATCCGTTGTTTAACAGATCTGTATTAATTTGTATACACATTGCTTCACTAGTTCAACCGATGAGGCCTAGATGGCCGAAACATATGTATTGAACAGAAGTAAATGCTAAAAATACGAGGTGTTTGTCCATGTTTACAGTGACGGATATGTATTTTGCATATCTGTTTCATTATATAACAACTGCGTAATACGGCAAAAACGTATTGATAAATATCCCTTTTTTGTATATTTACCGCCATCTGGCGCGTGTTAATGGACAGCACCAATATACGTATTTTTCCGCTTTACGTAATAGCATTGCTACTCGAGCGGAAGATCGCCTTTTCTGGCCTAGCCGCTTTCTTCCGTCAGATGTCACTGATTAAATTAGTGTCGCCTGATAGAACGAAACTGGTTATAGCTTGGAGACGATTTTAGCGTAAATGTAGATACAGATACAGATCCGTTGTTTAACAGATCTGTATTAATTTGTATACACATTGCTTCACTAGTTCAACCGATGAGGCCTAGATGGCCGAAACATATGTATTGAACAGAAGTAAATGCTAAAAATACGAGGTGTTTGTCCATGTTTACAGTGACGGATATGTATTTTGCATATCTGTTTCATTATATAACAACTGCGTAATACGGCAAAAACGTATTGATAAATATCCCTTTTTTGTATATTTACCGCCATCTGGCGCGTGTTAATGGACAGCACCAATATACGTATTTTTCCGCTTTACGTAATAGCATTGCTATTCGAGCGGAAGATCGCCTTTTCTGGCCTAGCCGCTTTCTTCCGTCAGATGTCACTGATTAAATTAGTGTCGCCTGATAGAACGAAACTGGTTATAGCTTGGAGACGATTTTAGCGTAAATGTAGATACAGATACAGATCCGTTGTTTAACAGATCTGTATTAATTTGTATACACATTGCTTCACTAGTTCAACCGATGAGGCCTAGATGGCCGAAACATATGTATTGAACAGAAGTAAATGCTAAAAATACGAGGTGTTTGTCCATGTTTACAGTGACGGATATGTATTTTGCATATCTGTTTCATTATATAACAACTGCGTAATACGGCAAAAACGTATTGATAAATATCCCTTTTTTGTATATTTACCGCCATCTGGCGCGTGTTAATGGACAGCACCAATATACGTATTTTTCCGCTTTACGTAATAGCATTGCTATTCGAGCGGAAGATCGCCTTTTCTGGCCTAGCCGCTTTCTTCCGTCAGATGTCACTGATTAAATTAGTGTCGCCTGATAGAACGAAACTGGTTATAGCTTGGAGACGATTTTAGCGTAAATGTAGATACAGATACAGATCCGTTGTTTAACAGATCTGTATTAATTTGTATACACATTGCTTCACTAGTTCAACCGATGAGGCCTAGATGGCCGAAACATATGTATTGAACAGAAGTAAATGCTAAAAATACGAGGTGTTTGTCCATGTTTACAGTGACGGATATGTATTTTGCATATCTGTTTCATTATATAACAACTGCGTAATACGGCAAAAACGTATTGATAAATATCCCTTTTTTGTATATTTACCGCCATCTGGCGCGTGTTAATGGACAGCACCAATATACGTATTTTTCCGCTTTACGTAATAGCATTGCTATTCGAGCGGAAGATCGCCTTTTCTGGCCTAGCCGCTTTCTTCCGTCAGATGTCACTGATTAAATTAGTGTCGCCTGATAGAACGAAACTGGTTATAGCTTGGAGACGATTTTAGCGTAAATGTAGATACAGATACAGATCCGTTGTTTAACAGATCTGTATTAATTTGTATACACATTGCTTCACTAGTTCAACCGATGAGGCCTAGATGGCCGAAACATATGTATTGAACAGAAGTAAATGCTAAAAATACGAGGTGTTTGTCCATGTTTACAGTGACGGATATGTATTTTGCATATCTGTTTCATTATATAACAACTGCGTAATACGGCAAAAACGTATTGATAAATATCCCTTTTTTGTATATTTACCGCCATCTGGCGCGTGTTAATGGACAGCACCAATATACGTATTTTTCCGCTTTACGTAATAGCATTGCTATTCGAGCGGAAGATCGCCTTTTCTGGCCTAGCCGCTTTCTTCCGTCAGATGTCACTGATTAAATTAGTGTCGCCTGATAGAACGAAACTGGTTATAGCTTGGAGACGATTTTAGCGTAAATGTAGATACAGATACAGATCCGTTGTTTAACAGATCTGTATTAATTTGTATACACATTGCTTCACTAGTTCAACCGATGAGGCCTAGATGGCCGAAACATATGTATTGAACAGAAGTAAATGCTAAAAATACGAGGTGTTTGTCCATGTTTACAGTGACGGATATGTATTTTGCATATCTGTTTCATTATATAACAACTGCGTAATACGGCAAAAACGTATTGATAAATATCCCTTTTTTGTATATTTACCGCCATCTGGCGCGTGTTAATGGACAGCACCAATATACGTATTTTTCCGCTTTACGTAATAGCATTGCTATTCGAGCGGAAGATCGCCTTTTCTGGCCTAGCCGCTTTCTTCCGTCAGATGTCACTGATTAAATTAGTGTCGCCTGATAGAACGAAACTGGTTATAGCTTGGAGACGATTTTAGCGTAAATGTAGATACAGATACAGATCCGTTGTTTAACAGATCTGTATTAATTTGTATACACATTGCTTCACTAGTTCAACCGATGAGGCCTAGATGGCCGAAACATATGTATTGAACAGAAGTAAATGCTAAAAATACGAGGTGTTTGTCCATGTTTACAGTGACGGATATGTATTTTGCATATCTGTTTCATTATATAACAACTGCGTAATACGGCAAAAACGTATTGATAAATATCCCTTTTTTGTATATTTACCGCCATCTGGCGCGTGTTAATGGACAGCACCAATATACGTATTTTTCCGCTTTACGTAATAGCATTGCTATTCGAGCGGAAGATCGCCTTTTCTGGCCTAGCCGCTTTCTTCCGTCAGATGTCACTGATTAAATTAGTGTCGCCTGATAGAACGAAACTGGTTATAGCTTGGAGACGATTTTAGCGTAAATGTAGATACAGATACAGATCCGTTGTTTAACAGATCTGTATTAATTTGTATACACATTGCTTCACTAGTTCAACCGATGAGGCCTAGATGGCCGAAACATATGTATTGAACAGAAGTAAATGCTAAAAATACGAGGTGTTTGTCCATGTTTACAGTGACGGATATGTATTTTGCATATCTGTTTCATTATATAACAACTGCGTAATACGGCAAAAACGTATTGATAAATATCCCTTTTTTGTATATTTACCGCCATCTGGCGCGTGTTAATGGACAGCACCAATATACGTATTTTTCCGCTTTACGTAATAGCATTGCTATTCGAGCGGAAGATCGCCTTTTCTGGCCTAGCCGCTTTCTTCCGTCAGATGTCACTGATTAAATTAGTGTCGCCTGATAGAACGAAACTGGTTATAGCTTGGAGACGATTTTAGCGTAAATGTAGATACAGATACAGATCCGTTGTTTAACAGATCTGTATTAATTTGTATACACATTGCTTCACTAGTTCAACCGATGAGGCCTAGATGGCCGAAACATATGTATTGAACAGAAGTAAATGCTAAAAATACGAGGTGTTTGTCCATGTTTACAGTGACGGATATGTATTTTGCATATCTGTTTCATTATATAACAACTGCGTAATACGGCAAAAACGTATTGATAAATATCCCTTTTTTGTATAAAAATGTTTTATACAAAATTTTGTGACGTTCTATCTACTCGAGTATGATTCAAATTATCTTAATCAAATTATATACGTATTTGGTTTGTCCGATAAAAAGTGAAGTCGCGTTAATACAGCTTCTGTAGTCGCGGTTGTGACGTCAAATGGAACCATCTGGCCTATTGAACTACTTACACTGTTGCACTTTGTATATTAAGAATGATTTAATTCAATTTTAAATTATATTTCTGCACAAATATATCTCGAATTTAAAATATGAATTCTTTCTAGCTACTTTCTGTATATTTTGTATATGCAATGGAAAACTTTCTTCGAGCCATAAATGCCCTTAGAAATCTAACTGACTGAACGTTCAACTCAAGTATCTAACGTTCGTTTCGAATTTCTAAATTTTACATTTCATTTTTAAATTTAGTTAATCTAATTACTAGGGACCGGACACGAGAAGCCCATGACTCATCGCCCACGGGCGTACTATTGAAAATTTGTATTTTTAAAGAGATTTTAATTTTATTTATAGAATTGGAAAACAAACGGGTGGTGATCTATAAAATACGAAATATATTTTTATTTGTTCACTTTGTAGTTCAAGTTGAGAAAAGGAGTATTAATATTAACTAGCAATACTTTCTAAAGGTTCTCTTCTGTAAAATTTGTTTTCTTTGAATGAAACACATCCTTGTAGATAGAAAACGTCTGTACTACATCGCAACTGGTTATAGGTACATACTTGAAATATTTTTTTATTTCAGCATATTTAGCAGTTAGATTTTGAGGCATTGTTCCCATATACAATTGCCACAATGTTATTAAATCTGGATTTCTATTAAAAACTGCGTCTAACTTTTGCCGAAGGCCACATCCGAAATCACTTGGAATACTTTTCAAATTACTAATAGCCACATCTATTGTTGTTAATTCATCATTTAATTTGAGATTTTGATTTTCAAAATAAGTGATTAGTTTTAGCAAATTTCCGAAGTGTTCCTTAAGAAAATACAACTGATTTTTTAAATTTGGAATTTGTATTAGTTCCTTGCACTCAGAAATACTTCGAGCATCGTTATTTAAACATGTATTGAAATTTTGTAAACTATCGAAATTCTCTGCATAAAAACTAGTAGCTTCCAACCATGTCACTCATCTAGTTATTGCTGGAGAGGGAGGCAGTGACAAAGATGGCAGTTTTTCCGTGTAAAGTGCTACTCTCAATGGTGCTTTTCTGAAAACTTTTTTAAAAGCGGATACAAATCTATCAACTTCCGGAAAGGCGTCTCTTATATATTCACAGATTCTGTGGAGAGCATACGCTACACAAGTCATATACAGCATATTATGATATATTTCCTTTAATAGTCTGCCTGTTTTTAACATATATGCAGCACTGTCACTGACAAATAAAAGTTTTTTTTCTTTGTACCTGTCGTCCGAATGAAGCATTTGGTCAATATTCTCGTAAATGATTTTAGCATCTGTTTCCGCATCAACTATTTACAATTTTTTTTTGCAATTACAGTAGAGTCGCGATAAGGTGAACTAATTCAGACAAGTCCGGTTCATTTTATCCAAGGTGTTCACTTTAATGAGGTTGTTTAAAAAACGACAACAAAATATAAATTATATTATACATACTATGTATATTTCTAGTGTTTAAGTATTATGTGGATATAACCTATTAACCATGTAATGTACATGTGTTTATTATATGTATACATATCATACTTACGACTACTAAACTGTATCGAAGAAAGAAGTTAATTTTGTTTGTTTCGTTTTATATTGTGTACTTCGTAGTATAGCTGCTTCTTGCAACCGTTTAAGCACCAAAATATCGTTAATATTATGAATATTTCTTTCTGCCCAGATCAGACACGTATCATATGCTTTACAGGCTTTCGAATGTGATGGAATAATAACTGGAGTTTCTGTAACCACGTTGTCCTCCTCACTGCTAATTTGTTCAAAATCATTGTCTTGTGTATCTGCTTGTAGATCTTCATTCCAATCCAAAACTTCTGTAGCAGTGTAATTTACCTGAAATGCAGTTTTGGAGATGGAGTTTTTTTACATGAATACAAAAACATGAAGTGACTTACATTTGGAGCTATCATATCCAACATTCCAATTGTCTGTTGAACAACACTGTTTATTTCACGTGGGTGATATCTTTTCACGTGGGTGATATCTTTCTCTTAAGGTACTTAATGGAATGTCATCTTCATCTGGCTCATCAAACTCCAAAACAGGTTTCCAACATTTGACAATGGTTTCCATTGAAACTTTTTCCCAGGCGTTCAGTAAATTCAATATAGCATCTTTTAAATTCAATTTTTTTTATGAGGCCCTTGACATCACCTGAATCATTTCTTATTATTGTTGATAAAAGAGAACTTCTATAACTTGGTAAGTCTGATTACGTTTTGATCCATTGGTTGAAGCAATGGCGTTACATTGGGAGGGAAGAACAGTGTTATTATTTTTCCATCGTCACTTTTTAATTGATATTCTGAAGGATGAGAAGGGGCATTATCGATAAGAAGAAATGTTTTTCTCACCTACAAGTTCATTAATTTGTATTAAAGCAAAAATAAATAAACAGAATGAGGAACATTTTACCTGTGGTACAAAAGATTTGTGAAACCAATTTTTAAAAATTTCGGTAGTCAACCACGCATTTTTAGAGTGGTCATAGTCTACTGGCAATACATAATTTCTGAAACTTCGGGGGTTTTTTGCAGTTCTAATTACGAAAGGTTTCAACTTATGTCGTCCCGAAGCATGTGCATAGTACATGCGACAAATGTCACTCTTGCTTTTTCAGTTTTTCGACCAGGAGCAGGCAGCAGTTTCCAAAATAAGCCGGTTTCATCGGCGTTGTATATTTGATCACGTAAAATGCCCAATTCATCAATTTTTTGCTTCAAAATTTTCTTGAAAGGGTCAACCGCGACGACATTTGATGAAAATTTTTCACCTGAAATTTTCAAGTGTCGAATGCCGTATCTCTTCTTAAAATTCTGCAACCAGCCTTAACTACTAGCAAAAGTTGTATTTTCTTCAAAGGTCTCGTGCAGTTGTTTCGCCTTTTCTTTTAGCATTGCACCAGAAATCGGTAAGTTTTTACTTCGTTGTTTCAGAAACCATCTATACAAAGCAGTTTCCATTTTGGGATTTTCTGCTCGTTTCATTCTTCTACGTTTACTAATTCCGACATATGTATTTGACAGAGCTTTTAGAATTTTTTGTTGATTTTTTTCTAATGCCGCATATAGTGGATTTGGCAACTCCATATTCACGTGAAAGCGAACTTACACTTCTACCATCATTAAGTTGTTTTATTATTTCACCTTTCGCACTTAATGTTAAAGTCTTCATTGTTCTTAGTACACTTTACTAACTACACAATAACTCAACAAAATACACGAGTAGAATGCAGGCGTTCAATCACAAACACGATGTACTAACATAATTAGGGGGTTCCCCGATCGAGTCACTAAATATAGGAGTACAAATCTACAATATGTAACTGGTTCATCTTATTGAGTTGGCTGTTGGGCTGTTGTTCACCTTATAGAATAATGTGTATAAAAATTTATTTGTTCACCTTACCGAACTGTTCCTCTTATGGGGCGTTCACCTTATCGCGACTCTACTGTACATATGCGTTATATGAAATAGTTGGATGTAATATGCCAGCTACAACATTTACCACACAGCGTCTTAATACATCGACAGTTTCGTCGGCACTTATCCATAGGTACTGATTTGAAAGAAACATATTTGCGTAAGGTGGATTCATCAGGAATATTTCGACCAGTATATTTTTGGAGAAATGTTTTGAGGCTGGGTTTGTTAAGTTTATTTAATGGAATATTTGCCGCTATTAAAGTTTCACAAAGTTCTTCGTTAAAATTGTCAAATTTCAACGGGTCTAATTTTTGTGTATGTGTTTGCGATGCTAAGTGACGTTTTACGTGCGATTTCTTGGAATTTTTTAACGATATTTTACTGGCTTTGTAATATTTCGGAATCACTAGTAATGGACATACAATCAGTTTGACCCTTAATCCAACTTACCATTGCTTCACAATGCCATTCTCGGCGTTGTTCCATATCATATCTGACAAGGTAACGTAAACAATGTTCTAGATCTAAATAAATGAAAATTAAAAATGTATGCGTAAGTTATTGAAACTTAATAAAATTCCGGTAAATTTCAAGTGTCCGGTAACACTTACGTCGAAATAATTAGGAGAAGTAGATTCGATGAAACGATATTAAACAGTACCTATTATAAAAATTACGAAATATTTATGTAATTAACAGTTAAAGCAATGAAAAAAAGAAACTAACTCACAGTACTTTATGTATCTTACGAAATATAAACTATTAAATCAAATAAATTATAAAAACCCCGCTTCTATCTACGCTCATGAAAACAGAAATTTAACTGGAAATATCCAACAGAAAACGTCGCAATTCTCGATGAAAACAGGTGAAAACTCCTTACGCTTCTATCTACGCCCATGAAGAAAGAAATTTAACTGTTATATCGAAGTAACGAAGTCAACGACAAAAAACAGATGTGCGGTTAACCGAACGAATAGTGCTATTCAATAACTGTGTGTTGTCCTTAGCGATGTTACAGACTATTTATAAGGTTCATCCTAATTTCGGCCCGATGCGTCCGGTCTCTACTAATTACGTACTTCCTCTCGTGTAAGCCTTGTCAAGTTTGATATCATTTTCAAGCTTTTTTTTCAAGGAATATTTTAATAATATTTATTTCATCGATATCGTAACCCCTCAGCTTGCGTCTTTGTCTTTGTCCATAATTTTAGACATCGCAAACTTCAATCTCTCTCTTGACACTGGGTCATAAAACAGAAACCTTTTGCAAAAACGAGTAATCTTTTACGCCATTCTCATGCTGTTTCTTAGTCCGTCTGCCATGCTGTTAGCATCGTTTCTTCGTACTTTTTCAATGTTCCCATGGGCCCACGTTTCAAAGCTAACTCTATACTGTTCGGTACAGAGAATATAAATTTAATTAATTAATTTTTTTCCATTGTGTAATATTGGTATGCTAATTTTTAGATAATTCGATGATTTGTATATTGATCCTTTTATTTAATCACTTTAATGCATTTTAAATCCCACAATTTCTTACGTAAATATTAAATAAAAACTTTAAGGACAACCCTGTTGTGTTTTCTTTTAGTTAATAAGTTGTAATATATTTATTTCAGCACACATCATACACGTCCTGGACCTTTGATACATCATCATCACACCCACCATATTTAAACGTTTATAGTATTGTTAGGACGTTCCAGTTAGTCCAGAGAGAACCAACACGAGCCACAAACGTCCATCTTGTAACAGTTTGACGCTCCCACATTGTCTAATACAGTTGCAACCTTAGTCCCATCTAGCGTTCGTTTAATAACACCAATATTTGACTTGACAAATAATTCTTGACGTTTCTGTGTTCAAGTTTAAAATCACTAATTTTCCCTTCTTTAAACGAATGTAAAAGTAACAAATACTAAGCGTTTCGAACCAAACTTGAAGATGACACTATAAAATGTCACAGAAACTTGACGTAAGAAAATTGTTGCGATAGCATATTGTTTTCATAGCTAGGGAGATAACATAAGAAACACAACATTGTCTTATTAATTCACAAAAATTTAAATGTATTTTTCTTGATACTATACAGCCCCGTAGTTATTACTTTAAAACTTCCATATAGTCACTTAATTATATCTTAAAGATAGGACTATTTTTGATTGTAGCTTATGCATATTTGTATAATTGTTCCTATGTTTCTCCTATGTACTGTTTATTTCATTTGAGAATCACGTGTTTTTAATTACGAAACTGCTGTGACGTTATAATCTGTTATAATAAAGTGATAAAAAAAGAATTTTTTTTGCGTAACAAGTAAAAAACAATCAATAACCAAATTACTACATCCGAGTTCGTTTTCTATGATTTTTCTATATCCGGGAACTTCATTAAAAACGAATTTCTTATTTTGTTCTTATGTAAATCGCAAACGTCCGCATTCATTCGAAATTATTTCAGAACGTGGGAGTCAATCCTGGTGCAGTGATACATGAAAATGATGATTTCATTTTATCCTGTTCGGCACAGGGATCGCCGAATATGTCGTTCCGCTGGTATAAGGATGGGATGTTCGTGAATCTTACCCGTTTTAAAAAGTAAGTTTGCATCCATATTAGAGTTAATTTAAGCGTATATTTTGTTTGATCGTCTCGTAGCAACAAATGGATGACTCTTAGGAGAGGTTCCTCATTAACGAATTATCTAGCTGTTCTCAACGTCGATAGAGCTACTGTGTTAGACGGTGGACTATTTACTTGTCAAGTAGAGGATTTTAACATACAGCAGTGCCTCTCGAAACGTGTCGAAATCAGGTCTCGCCCTGTTGTCACATTAGACACTATGACACTCACTGTTGCTAAGGTAATTTAAAGTAGATGTAGAGTGTAATATTATACTGGAGTGTTACTTAAGGACTTACCAAAAGATCATGGAGTATTTAGTGAAATTTAAGGAGCTTTGCAGATTTAATCGTGCCTCTTCGTACGCTTTATTAAACAAAATTAATTAAAAGTCACCAAGGAGAAAATAAAGAAGTTCAATGCTACCATTCTTATCTTTCAAAGAACAAAAAATAACTCAAGAAAATTTCGTAAAATAAAATACAGGGTGGTTCAAAGAAATGGGAAATTTTGAAAATTAAATAATTTCATGAAAATAAATTTAATGATAACATTTTAGAATACATACTGTACAATTTATTTTTTGAAGATGACATCTTTCAGGTGAGCTCCTTCTCTACGCAAACATTCCTGCAGTCGCTTCGTTACATTGTTCATGGTTTGACGTAGCACTTAAGAACTACAATCGCTTGGCAGTGTACTGCTTCCCCTTTCCTCGCCGACAGTTTTCGCGACCTAAATAAACGGCTTGATACTTCCTCTAGTATATTTATATTTGAATCTCTTTCCAGATTTTGCTTTCTAAGTAACGTAATCAGTTTCTTCAAATTTACAGATTAGCTTGCAGTAAGCCTGTAAACTGCATGACACGTTTTTCAAGTTGTTTCTTCTGAATTTTCTTATACACGCTACTAAACTTCTTGCACATACATAGTAGTAATGAACGAAACTTATACAATTTTTCAACGACAAAATCATTTTTCACAGCGTGAATGTTTGTTAAATTCAGTAAGAAAAGCTAACGTTTCCATTTTTATCAACAAACTTGTTGCCATGGTAACGGAAATAAAAAATATGAACGATGAGTAAACCGCATTATTTTATGAACACAAATTTATTTCTATTTTGTGTATACTTTACTATTTAACAAAACGACAACAATTTCAAAATGTAACTTAGTTTTGAATAATAGTTTATATTGCGGGTTTTCACCATTTAACTAGTTTTATAGAGATTCCGCTTAAATGTAAGGGACCCGTCTAACGTTACACCCAGATATTTAGGGTGGGGGTTGTAGTTGATCCGATCACCACCAAATTCAACACTAAGCTCTATTGGTTTCTTTGTTACACAAATAAAAGGCACATAATTCGGATTTTTAAGGGTTTGGTTATAAGCGCCATTTTTATAATATTCGCCTAAAGCTTGCAAATCTTCAGAAAGTTGTAATTCCCCATCCTCTAAATTCTTTGTTTGGGCGCATCAAGCATAAATATTTTCGTGATTTTGTGAGTGGGAGATCATTGGCGTAAATGTTGAACATTAGAGGGGCCAGAACCGAGCCTTGAGGAAGACCATTTTGCAAGGTTTTGCAATTGTTAGTTCAATTGTTTAGGCAGACTGCGATTCGGCGATTACATATTCTGGATAAGTTTCCTTAATTTAGCTTTGTCGTGTCGCGTTACTAACTCCTATCTGTCTACTATCCACCTGTTACAATTATTGACCTGGCACATCATGACAGCGAAAATGGCGCGCAATTCAGATCTTCAACTCTTATTGTTACATTAAAAGCTACATCCTTACGTTTAGTGTACAAAAATCTTTTTTTTTTTAAGATGGCCTGAAAAACTACACTCGTGGACAAAAAATTATAGACGCCAAAGTAAATGTCTTTTAGTACAAGAAAAATTATTTTTTAATTTTTTTTTTTTAACAAATAAGAAAAAGGTACTTAACCTTTTATTCAATAAGAAGTCAAAAAACAGTAAATTGTGTAAAATTAACAAATTCATTGGTCTTATCGGATAGATTTTACATTAACGTTTTCATAGAATTTAAGCGATTAATAGTACGTACTACCTCCATGAACTCTAATGACTTCTGCCATACGGCGTGGTGAACTTTGAATGCAGTTGGCGATCTCTTCTTGTGTACTGTTTCCCATTTCTTACGAAGAGCTATTTGAAGATCCCAATTTGTTGCCGGTATGCGTTGTCGGTACCGCACACGTCGCCGTAATTAATCCCAGAAATTTTTGACAGGATTCAAGTCCCGGCTTCGATCTGGCCATTGCAAACGGCGAAAGTAAACCGCATCCAAATATTGCTCAGTCACCCATTAGATTAATGTTCTCACCTACCAATGAAGCGAATGATACGACATGATGCACACATGATACACTCGTTGATGTACCTAATAGCCCGTCATGGTACCATTTTCAATGAGAACAAGCTTAATTTTTACGTACAGTGAACTGCCAGCCCAAACCACTATACCAAATCCCCAAATGCCATTCCTGAGGATATACATGCAACACTCCGAATCGTTAGCCAGGTTTTCTCCACACTCGTCTATCTGGTGAACGCAGACAAGAACGAGACCCATCCGTGAACAATACGGAACTCCATTGATCCATTGTCTAATGTCTATGTTCATGGGCAAATCGTAGTCGCTGAACATAATGAGCTGGGAACAAAAGTGGACAATCAGTAGGTTCCCTTGACGTCAATTCATATTCCTTCAATCTTCGGTGAATACTGTAAACGTCTTCGACTTGGCGAGATACAATTATTGATGGTAAACCATGATCGCGTAGTGTAGATAACACCATAAAACGGTCTTCTCGCCGATTTGTGGTACGTGGTCTGCCTGATCTTGGCCTTCTTGTGTATTCCTCAGTTCGACGATGTCGCTGTATTACGTCTTCGACGGTACTCCTCGGAATATTCAAGACAGTAGTGATCTATCGAATACTACGTCCATCTTCGTTCAAAGCTACTGCTCGGGTACATTTTTTACTTGCCTTTTGTCAACCAATCATTGTCAGTACTGACAGTTTAAATAGTCTTTCAACACAAGAGATAAAAGTTGAATAAAGAGCACACCAAGATTTTTTAGGTTGGGTTGGATTATTTTTGTTTTTAGTTTGCTGTTTTGATAAATTAAATGTTTCGTGTATTCTTTAATTTCCAATTCTTGTTTCGTATGTCTTGTGTAAAAGAAAAAAAAAACAAGGAATTTTAATTATAACAGATATTTACTTCAGTGTCCGGAATTTTTTGTCCACGAGTGTATTTTAGATTTAAGGCAAATATATCCAGTTAACCCATTTAGGACCACTATTAAACAAATCAAGAAAAACGCAAATTCTTAAGGATTCCTAAGGAATAAAGTTTTATTTAGGTATTTATATACATCCTTTAAAAAAAAAAAAACAAACCATTGATTCTTATATTTTTTTGCGTTGCGTTAACGCAACAATGGGACTATATGCACAAAAAAATATTACAATTATTAATTATGGTAGTCTTTGAAGCAGTGTGAATGTAATGGAACCCACATTTATTACACATAAATACGGTTGTACTTTTGCATACTCTACAACGTCTCCTCCAATTTTCACGATTTCTTTCAATTAGGTGGCCCACATTACCTAAACGTGCACTGGATGATAGAGACGCACTGGAACCACGTCCTCGAACAGATTGTGGTTTACATTTGTTAGCACTAATGAGGCTTCGTACAAGTTCAGACCTGAAATCCAGCTGCGAAATGGGTTTCTCTGTGTATACAAGTCTGTGCAGTTTCCAAGCATTCACCACACTAGAATCTAACATATTTATAAATAACGGCCACTACCATTTTTTTCCACGAATATTTATTCGGTAATTTGCAACTGCGTTATCGGGTAGATCAACGCCTCCCATATATTTGTTATATTTGGCAATCATATTTGGTTGTGGTATAAAGATGTCTTTTTTTTTCTCTACGATTGTATCGCTTCACAAACACATTAGGCAGTGCAGACTCACAATTGGTTGCTACTGTAACCACAGAATTGTCATTCCAACGGACCACGCTTATTTCATTTACGTGATCGTAACGAGGTTTTTTTCCTATAGACTTACAAGTCTCTAAAGGGCATTTCAGCATTCTGTTCTCATGTACAGTTCCAGTAGCAAAGTATCCGTGACGTTTCAGATGAACTAATAGCTTGTAGCTCGTAAAAAAGTGATTATTATTATTTTTTAAGACGTTCAAAAGATTGATGACCGCTGTTTCACCTAAATCAAATTCCCTTTTGGCATTTTCACCAGTTTTGCCAGCATAAATTATAAATTGATATAAATACCCATCGCTAGATGCCCGACACCACATTTTGAACCCGAAACGTACCGGCTTCCCTTTCAAAAACATTTTCGATGAATGGGGGCCGAAGTAGGGTAACATTTGCTCATCAATTGATAAGTGATGTCTAAAAACACCATACTTCAAAAAATTGCTGTTCAAGAGATCAACCAGCGGTCTTACTTTCGCAAATTTGTCTGCATTGTCTAATTGATTGTTATCTGCAAGATGAATGTTCTGCTTTATGTCGGGAAATCTGTTTTGAGACATCGCATTTTTCACAAATTGAACACCTTTATCTTCAACAGATGACCAGTAAAGTTTTACCTGTGGAAGAGTGTGATACCCACTCAAAATCAATATTCCCAAAAAATTTCTAAATTTTGATCTAAGGCGAATTGAGTACGGTTATTATCTCTCGCATATTTTATGGAGTGAAATAATAAGTTGGCCAACATTTTTATCAAACATTTGCATAAAGAAATCAAGCACAGACTTTCCATGTAGCGCCTCAACAATATTCTGTACATTCCCTTCCTCATTTGACGTGGCATCTTCCTCGTAGTCAACGGGCGTTTTACACCAAATAATGTCTTCAATTCTTGCCGTTTTGCTTGGTGTAGATAAAGCTGCCTCATGATGTATACCATCCTCTATCCCAATTTTGTTATTCAGGCACACTATCTCAAAAGTTCCCGCTATATCTACATGTAAATTTTCTACCCCACCTATAACATTATCATCAATGTCCTCCTCGCCCGTTATATCATCGACGTCGGGTGGTATATAACAAACATCAATTTCCTCATTCAGATCAAAATCTTCAACAATTGCCTCAACTTCCTTCAAAGTCAACGGTCTGGTAGGATCATCGCGATATTTTGCGTGACTCTAAAATAATTTTATTATCCACATCAACGACCAACACATATTTCAGAAATTGTTGTACTTACCATTGTATAATAGGTCTGTAATCCTCAAGATAACACTATTATAACCTCTAACTTCTTCAACTTCTCTATCCCACAGCGTAAATGAACTGAATAAACGCGCATCACACAACGGATGCCCAATAAACTTCCCCCAGACGTGAAAAAGCATGTTCAGCCAGGAATAATACTCATGACTACAATTACACCATTTGTCCCAATGTTGCGTTTTCGCAACGCTATGTTTCAAATCCGTTTGAGAAACATTTCCGGAAAAAAGGGGATTGATTTTTTTCCAAAATAATGTTACGTGAAGTATCTTTTATATGAAACCTATAAATGAAAAAGTAAGCTGTATGTTATTTAATTTAAACTTAGATACACAAGTTTCTTTTCTTGAAAATTTCATAGTTTGATTTTATTTTTATTCAAAATTGAAAATGCGATTACTCGTTCCCAAAATGTTTATTGGGTTGTTTAAATATTTATTAACGCAATGCTACTGACAGTACATCCAAAATTATTACTTTTTAGTACGAAAAAATTTTTTTTTTGGTGTTGCGTTAACGCAACTATGGGAATAAATGGGTTAAGTGGAAATTATATTGAAAAATTATAATATAATTATGTATATACATGAAGATTAGTAAAATAAAAAGTATAATGCAATTCTCTGAACATATCCCGTATATCGTATGTAAATAACAAGGAACAACATCAAGAAATGCAATCGCATTATTAATATTCTAATTTAAAATTTATAGGAATTATCAACTTTTGTTGATTACAATTCTACGCTTGAAACTTATATCAGGGAATCCCATATTTAATTTAATCTAACCCAGAATAAATCACAGTCGAATACATTAAATTTCTTGCCTTTACCCAAAATAGAGCACAATAAGCGAGAAGTTAGTTTCTTTCGTTAGTGACCGTTTCAATTAATTTTAGGGCGAAAGCTTTTCCATAAAATGTTCCAGTTACAATAGTGACGGAACAAGCACTTATGGCTGGACCAAAAACGGACACCTTTTAGCAACAAAAACGAAAAGGGAACGTTACGATACTTTGTATTTAACTGGCAGTTTGCTCCGCGTCTCCGGTCTAAGCGTGAGTATGATTATGCCTCGTTTGCAGAATTCGATTTAATACCTTATCCTGCGTAGAAATCGGCGAACTACTCTTGCCTCGTTCAGGATCGGACGACAAAAAGTGAAATGAGTGTCTCCGTGATAGTGATAGATAAGAAGAGGATAAAAACTTGCGTGAAAGATTACCATTCGAACGTTACATGGCCCGAAACGGTTCCCGGCTATGAAAGTATACAGGCCTGTCCGCAGGGCTACTCCGGATTAAGCAGAAGAATGTGTGTTATGCTTGATGGGAATTTTCCGCAATGGGAAAAGGCCGATATGTCCGAGTGTTTGTCTACAAGTATGGAATTTGTTATTAAAGATGTAAGTATTTCTCTATTTTTATACAATATATAAAATTGCTCTTTTAAATTAATAGCACAGATAACGGGTAACTATAAATGATTGAAATTCCTTTTATTGCGCTGGCAACAACTCTGTGACTTTATGCCTGATTTTTAAATTTAATTTTGTCGAAAATTTGTCAAAGCAGAAGTCTAACAAGCAAATAAATAAAACGATTTGTTGTTTTTTCTCTCAAAATTCCATTTACTGTCGAGTAATTGATGGACACTGATGGACAAAATTAGCGCATCACCTATAAATTTATATACAGCCTGCCCCAAAAACATACCGACAAACTTTAAGGAATGGTAAAGGATATCAAAACAAACATTTTTTGTTTAATAAACATATTGCTGTGTAATTTGATTTTCAAAATGGGCGCCAATTATTAAATATGAACCGTAAATTATTAAACTTAAATCATCATACACACATATTTTTTTTAGTTTAGAAATGTTGTCAGGGTTTTTGTTTTCAAAAAGGGGTTCCTTGCAACTAGGCCTAGATCTAATATGATAAGAAGAGAAATAATACAATAGTATATTAAGTTTAATAACGAGCCATCGAAAAAATTCATAATTGGAGTAGACTGTGAAATTGGGTTGGTACTTTAGCCACTTCCACATAATGACATTTATTATTTGACATTGAAACTATAAGTTTGTTAAATTTTTCAAAACTCTTATTAAGAAAATTAAATTTATTTAGATGTAAATAGACAACATTTTCAACAACTTCTGTAACTATATGTAAATTTTGATTATGATTTCGATATTAAATAAATTATTTGTTTTCTTTTTTGTTGTAGTATCATTTCAATGCCATAACCTTTTTTTACAATGAAACCAAATGAAACTGTCAAGCATCAAGTAATGTGTCATTATGTGGAAGTGGCTAAAGTACCAACCCAATTTCACAGTCTACTCCAATTATGAATTTTTTCGATGGCTCGTTACATTTATTATTCACACTTTGCAAAAATATACGAGGGTAAGCTGAAAAATTCGGTAACTAAAGTATAACAAAAACTATATTTCAGTGAAATGTGTTTTATTTTTCGGCATAATCTCTCTCAAGATCAATACATTTATTTAGTCGATGTTCAAGTTTCTTTATGCCTTCACAGTAGTCATATTCCTTGAGCTCCTCAAAATAGTGGTCCGAACATATCCCTCCCCAGAGACGTAGATACGTATTTCGCCTTTCTACAGGCTCATCGGTACGCCCCTGCTGGAGAAAGGATATTCTCAGACACATTCATAAAAAAGAACCACATCGCCACATCACAGAAATTATCCAGACCGGGCGTAGAAGTAAATTCAACGCTACCTGTTGTCAGACAGCCGAAGTACCTCGCCCCGTCCACATAACCAATGTGAAGTAATGACGCCCTTTCAAAGGTGGCACAGCCAATCTCTCTAGAAACTGCATTTTGTTTGTGTCTTCATTCATACTACGGACTAACCGCATGTGTAGTGTATCAGAATAATTTAAACATACATGAGTAGGTAAACCCCACCAGTTTTGTATAATACAAAGGTATTTTTAATAATATAAAATATTATTAAAAATCTGGTGTGAAGAACACAAATACAGCTTCACTATTAATATTTTTGTGAACGCGTCCGAACATATCCCTCCCCAGAGACGTAGATACGTATTTCGCCTTTCTACAAGCTCATCGGTACGCCCCTGCTGGACAAAGGATATTCTCAGACACATTCACAAAAAAGAACCACATCGCCACATCACAGAAATTATCCAGACCGGGCGTAGAAGTAAATTCAACGCTACCTGTTGTCAGACAGCCGAAGTACCTCGCCCCGTCCACATAACCAATGTGAAGTAATGACGCCCTTCTAAAGGTGGCACAGCCAATCTCTCTAGAAACTGCATTTTGTTTGTGTCTTCATTCATACTACGGACTAACCGCATGTGTAGTGTATCAGAATAATTGAAACATACATGAGTAGGTAAACCCCACCAGTTTTGTATAATACAAAGGTATTTTTAATAATATAAAATATTATTAAAAATCTGGTGTGAAGAACACAAATACAGCTTCACTATTAATATTTTTGTGAACGCGTCCGAACATATCCCTCCCCAGAGACGTAGATACGTATTTCGCCTTTCTACAAGCTCATCGGTACGCCCCTGCTGGACAAAGGATATTCTCAGACACATTCACAAAAAAGAACCACATCGCCACATCACAGAAATTATCCAGACCGGGCGTAGAAGTAAATTCAGCGCTACCTGTTGTCAGACAGCCGAAGTACCTCGCCACATAACCAATGTGAAGTAACGACGTCCTTTGAAGGGCGTCGGAACTATACAGAGGATGATCTAATAATTTGATATTTTGTTGCTCCAAAAACTGAATTGTCTTTCTAGCTGTGTACATTGTGATGATGCAGGACGATACGGTGTTGTGGGTTGGTTTTTTGAAGCACGGCGATTATTTTTGGCAAACAAACAGTTGTGCACTAATCCGCATTAACCGTTTTTCGATTTTGCTAAGGAATTGTAGCTACATGAATTGATTTTGAGACAAACGTTGCAACCATCTTTTTAGACATACTTCGCGATAACGAAACACCCAACAGCGGACTGACGTTTATCTTCGGGTTCATAGGAATAAATCCATGATTTATCGCCATTCACGATTCTACAGACTTTTCTGGGTTTCCGTTATTGAACCGACTCAAAGTTTTTTGACACCAACTAACGCACACCACACTTTTGCTTTTGCAATTAAAAGTTACGGCATTCAACGGGAAACTTCATTATGTTGGATCGTTTGGAATGGGGTCTTCGAAATACCCATGGATGCCTTGGCGATTTGTCACATATCAATCTTCTTTAATCAGGCGACCCACAGCATCGGTGTTTTTCTAGATGACTGCTGTTCTTGGTGGACCTGTGCTGAGATCGTCGCTGATACTGCCGCCTCCACGTTGGAATTCATAGTACCAACGTAAAATTGTCGATTGATCTGGTGCATCATCTTCAAAAATAGAAAGCAACTCAGCAAGGCATTGTTGTTGAGTTAATCCTCTCCGAAGATCGTAAACAATTATTGCGCGAAAGTTTTCTCGGCCCAATTCCGTTTTTGGGCCAACTCATATAAACTTTAAAAATTCACTATGACTAAATTACTTACCGCATCTTGATAAAACTTTTAGGTTAATTTAGGTTAACGAAAGATTGAGATTGATTTTGACACCTGACGTTTTATTACTGGCGCCCTCTACGAGACTACGTACAACACTAAAAATACATCCCTCGTATAACGTACTTTTATAGAACAATAGACACTGTGTCTGTTCGTATGCACTATCAGATCAACCTCCAGGCAACGTTCTGCTCAAACAGAAAGGCTAGGAGTGTACACAAATGGCGACCGCACTGGACATTGCATGTATCACGATCTAAATAAACAGAGGCAACAATTAGAAAGAAATTAGTTCTTATTAGAACCTCCAGACGAAAGATATCGAGCCTCAGGTTCGTGTTTTGCAATTAAACATATAAGGCTTAAGTAGAAATAAATGCGAGCATCTCAATAGACTTACAATGGGCAAAAAGATAGATATTATAGCAGTACAGTAGAAACACTTAGAAAACAGCGAACAGATTTAAGTTCGAGAAAAAATTCCTGGATGTAGAACGCAGCCAGCATTACCTCTGACGTATGTTGTTAAATTAATTACCTTTGTAGACGCCATACGATATATAAATAAATAAATCTATATATATATATATATTATAATGATACGCCGTAGAATGCTGTAGAGAATTTCACCTCGTTCGGCGATCAAAAAAAAAAAAAAAAAAAGGTTAAGCTTCACAATAACTAGACAATTTTATAGATAAAAGAGTCTTTAATGGCAGATAAACTATTTATTCACTATATATAAATAAATCTGATATATCTACAAATGTGGCCATTTCTAATACTATAAAATTAACAAATTTAAACGTTAATATCTCAAATACATATAAACCATTTTTTGAAAAAAAGAAACTTATGCAAGGAATCTGAATTTGGAGAATCAACAATTAATAATTATATTAAATAAGCTGGGTAAAACAGTATCTTTGAATATATAAAAGAGAATTTCTTGGTATAAGTATTTTAAAACTTGTTACTTACACGAATATATTTTATAATGACTACGCTTGGAGATTAAAAAAAACTGCTAGACTCGGACCCACTACTGTTGTACTTCCAATCTACTATTGATATATTTCCAATCCACGATAATATTTACTACGACCAACTATGGAGAAGGGTTGCCAGACTCGGACCTCACTATTGTTATACTTCCAATCCACTATTGTTATATTCCAATCTCACTACTGTTGTATTTCAAATCCACTAATGATATATTTCCAATCCACGATAATATTTACTACGACTAACTATGGAGAAGGGTTGCCAGACTCGGACCTCACTACTGTTATAACAAAAATAGCCTGTTCTGTTAAATTAACAGTTATCCAGTCTTCTGAAATCTTCTCGGTGTATTCAAATTAGTTAACTCCTATTTATTCAGTCAAGAATTCAGCTTTTATCAAATTTTATGTCTCTTATTTTTCACGTCAAAAAAATAATAATAAAAATCTTTTTTTTAAAATCGCCATCGTTACTTTCTATAATTTCACATACATCCAAGTCAGTCAGTCTCTTTTTAAAACTTCAAATTTGGAAATGACATATTAATTACGAATATCTAAATCTATTCTCTTGCAAAAGTTAAATACTAAATTGAACAATAATTTATACAAATTAACTAACTACAATTTACACGATTTACAATTTTAACAGATATAACAAACTAAAAATATACATACCAAGATTGAACTCAATTGTTATTTATAATATTAACATATTAATAATAAGATATCCAACCTTTTAACAAATATAATAACTATCACAAATCCACATAAATCAAAACATCTCTTGCATATGTTATAAGTTACAATACTTATAATATGAAATAGAAAATCTTATAGACTTAATATTAGAAATGGCTCATCAATATAATGGATGTTTATCCCATTATAATATATATATATATATATATATATATATATATATATATATATATATATATATATATATATATATACCGAACATAACGTACCGTATTATACGATGATAGTCCGCTGACCGTTTGTATATTACGACCTTTTAGAAGTGTACTATTATATTAAAACATTTTATTTCCGTAACAATATTTACAAAAACGGCCAACGTATCTTAGTTTCATTGGTTGACTTCGCAGATATTTCTTGGTGAAACATTCTTGTAATAACTTGATTAATTATTCGAAAATAAAACACTTGGCTTAGTTTCACTACTTCTTTATTAGATATACTAACAATTGTTTCGGCTATTAGGCCATTATCAAAGAGCTATCTAAAACTAAACTTACTCTACTTAAGGTTAACTTATATACCTGTGTTCATTATGGGTGGGAGAATGTGGGTAATTGATATTTCAAATTGCATCTGTTAATTCTGTTAATTGTCTTAATAATGAAGTGAACACAATTAAAATAATAGCAAAAAATAATGGTTACAACCCAGATATCATCGATAAGCTGAGAAAACATAAAGAAAGGAAAATACATACTTCAAAAATTGTTATACCCAGAAATAACCGAATTAAAGAAAGCTAGTTGGCATGTAATCACTTATATCCCTCCCATAACACAGAAAATAAACAAATTACTAAAGAAACTCAACATTAACATAGTGTGGATAAATAAAGTAAATTTAGGTACATTGTTGAATAATACTAAAGATAAAATAGATAACTTAGATAAATCAGGAGTATATTCCATAAAATGCCAGAATTGTGAAGCTATTTATATCGGACAGAGTGGCAGATGTATTAATAAACGGTTAACAGAACATATTAGAGATATAAAATATAGTGTTAAACACACAGGGTTCGCAGAACATTGTATAGACCAGAACCACTTACCCGATATAAATAGCTGTAACCTCATTCATAATGTAGTAAAACGTAAAAAGTTAAATATATTAGAGATTTTTGAAATTAAAAAAGCCCAAAAACAAAATCGAGTTATCACAAACACGCAATTAGAATTCATAAATACCCCCTATATCGATGCAATTTTAAATATCAATTACCCACATTCTCCCACCCATAATGAACACAGGTATATAAGTTAACCTTAAGTAGAGTAAGTTTAGTTTTAGATAGCTCTTTGATAATAGCCTAATAGCCGAAACAATTGTTAGTATATCTAATAAAGAAGTAGTGAAACTAAGCCAAGTGTTTTATTTTCGAATAATTAATCAAGTATCTTAGTTATTCCACAGTACGCAAACTTCTTTTTCTTCTTCGTAGTTCTTTGTACCTCTAAAAGATATTTACGTTATTTTATTAACACAATTTGCACCAACTACTTCACGAAATCTGGTCAATTAACATTTAATTCAATTATTTTATTGCAGTTTAAATATTTGCGTCTAGGATATGAAGCCGCATCTCCATTACAAATCTTGAATAGGACTTCGAACTACTTGAATGCTAACGTATCCCTTCTCGAAGGTGGAGGAGTTGTCATGGCCAA
This sequence comes from Melolontha melolontha, assembly GCA_935421215.2. Taxonomy (NCBI): domain Eukaryota; kingdom Metazoa; phylum Arthropoda; class Insecta; order Coleoptera; family Scarabaeidae; genus Melolontha; species Melolontha melolontha. Next base: position 5,298,520 of record OW285239.1, on the reverse strand, counting down.
ATTAATCTCGGATATCGTTTTCTATATTGACAAAGCAAACACATCCATTAACACGAGAAGTGTGTGTTCGACGGCCCTGACTGTTGTGGATAAAGTGCTATTACAAAATCAATCATTTCCTAAAGAAGCCGTAAGTACCGTAACGTTTACAATGGATTTAATACAACTTGTTGCGTTGAAAATTTTATGGCGCGTTGATGCGAATTTAATTACCTCTTTTGTTTCAGCAAATCAATGAGCTGCAAAGATCAGTTAAAAAACTTCTGTTTTTATGCAAGAGATTTTCGTCGTCTATTGATACGTTTATGTATAATGGATCTTCTGTATTTGCCAGTATTCTACCTATAAACAAATTAACTAATTTTAGGAGGTAAGCTACTAAGACTATAAAGTAATATAATGTCCACCGTTGCACTGAAAAATTAGATTTTATTACGTTACCACATTATAGGCAATTACCAGATAAAAACTAAACGTCGTAAAGATATTTTTTATCACACTTTCAAAGTGAATAGCTAAAGTTGAAATAAGGGCTATTAGGTATAGTTCGTTTCAATTAATTTTAATTTAACTAAATAGAAAACATATATTTTTGTAGGCTCCCCTGGTGTCAGCTAACGATATTGTAAATGAGATTCAGGTACCCTGGGCCTCAGATGCGCAGGGGTGTATTTTGTAATATTCGAGCAATCATTTACAAATATATTTATATATATATATATATATATACCATGTGGCCGCGTGCGTCTGCACTATAGAGAAACCTGTAGTGTAAGCAAAACACACAGAGGTGTCCGTGTGTTAGAACGGTAAAGAAGTAGACGCAATGTTCCAATGGATTACAAGAGAGCCTAGTATATCGCATATCCCTATGATGCAGTCGTATTTGTCCAATAAATTAACATTTAGACGGTGTAGGCGCGCAAGCGCATTAGCTCCCGCTCCCGCATATGGGTGTTAGTTGCAATGTTTATATCGTCAGGGGAACTACTCGCTCGCATTATTTAATAAACCGCGTTGTTGGTGTACGTAACGGTCATTTAAAAAATGGAGTATTATACACCGGAGCAAAAACTCTTTATGATTAAACAATTTTACGGTGGTAATTCCGCGGAAGTAACTCGAGCTTTATTTGCAGCTAATTACCCTGAAAGTCAAATTCCCAATGCAAGCACCATTCGTAGGACAGTTAATCGGTTCGAAACCACATTTTCTATAGTAACTAATAAAATTAAAGTTGTTCCGGATAAGAATATAAGTGATATAGAAATTCGAGTATGTCCTTTAGTCGAAGTAACCACTATGTCGTCTCGATAAATTGCCCGCGAATTGGGTATCAGCAAAACAACGGCTCAAAATATTTTACGTACTAATAAATATCGTTCATACAAATTTACAAGTTCACAAGTTCCTTTTCCGATGATTATTATCGCCGTATGCAATTTTGCGAAAGAATGATAAATAAATATCACGAAAATGAATTCTTATAATACGCCCGCTGTCGGTGTGGCATTTCAAGTTGGCACGCCCATTATAGTCGACCAGTAGTTACTAATACATGCATCGCGCTATCGATGGCGGCCACACGGTATGCACAAGGTGTTCCTTATTGACATGCAAATATTTAAGGGTGTGAATCTACATGAAAAATAAATTATAGTTTGCTTATACTATAGTCCAAAAATGTTCCGTTACGAAAATGCAAGAGGTTGGAAAATGGTAGGCCTGTGTTTTTTTTTCCAAAATATAAATTATTTTTAAATTCCCAATTCAATTTGAAACATAAGAGCCCTCTTGAGTTGTTTGCCTGTAATGCATTATTTTCGACTTTAAAATTACTATTAGGCCGTACACATAATGAATTTCCGCCATTTCTACATTTGAATAAATCACCGCTATTAACAAGATTGCAATAATAAAAAAATAGAAAAGATAATTCACATCTAACAGATTTGAATGACCGACATTTACTAACAAATGTCAGATGTAAAAAGCAAGTCACATATTCCAGGGCAACTAGATTTATTGCGAAATTGTATTCGTCAATACTTATATTAATTTTGTCGGACAATTCAACGATTTTAATTTTTTAACTCAAAAAACGGCGCATTACACCAAAACAACACAAAGAGAACTTTTATGTTTCAAATTTAACGAGGAATTCAAAAATAATTTATATTTTGTAAAAAAGCATAGGCGTACCATTTTTTCTTAAAAAATAAAGAAGTATGTGCCGGAAGCACGCCACTGTTAAGACTATTTTTTTTTTCAAAAATATTCACCTTTGTTAAGAGTTGCTATGTATTAAATTTAACTGAAATATCTCAAGGGGCTTCGAAAATATTAATTAATTTCCATTCTTTCCCTAAAACTTAAAAAATAATTTATATTTTGAAAAAAAATATAGGCCTACCATTTTCCAACACTCTGTATTTTCGTAAGGCAACATTTTTGGATGATAGTTTATAAACCAAACTATAATTTATTTTTCATGTGGATTTGCACCATTAAATATTCGCATGTCAATAAGGAACAAACGAAAAATAGTAAATATTAATTGAACGTGTAAGCGGTCTGTCAAATAAAAAAAAATTATTTATTTCACTCTATATTTCATAACCATTCGTTACTTCTTCAGGAGTTCAATTACAGAGTTAAAATTTAGTAAAGACGCCACTAAACATGTTAAAATCAATTGTCTACATTAAAACATTAAATTAACCAGATGTTGGTTTCATGTCAACCTTTTAAAAACAAATATACATGTATGTATATTTAAAAGTACGTTTATTAGGATTTGTCTGAAACATATTTGTCAATTCATGATAGATTCCGCTACAATTGATTAAATTCAATTTTTCTCAATTTCTCGCACTGAGAACTTATGCATATGATTCTACAATTCATTTTCAATAAAAAGAATACTACGAAAAATGACTTATCAAGAAAGTACTATTGTCATAATCCAGGAACGGGCGTCCTTCTTCGTATACTTGGTCAACGAGATTTACTTCGCTCATGACTTCAGAGTGCTTTCAAATAAACGCTAACTAAGACACAATTTATTTGATATATTTTTTTATTTTCGTGCTAAGCACAACCGCGTGTTTCTTACATTCTATTCCGGACCATGAAAGCTTTGTCACAAGCTTCATAAATTCTTTTACTTCTATCATATGTTAAATATGGATATTCACCGATAAACTTTCCCACTTTGTGAACCGGTGGTCGCTTTATCGGTATTCATAATTGCGATATTATTAAACTTAACCGTACAAAACTCCTAACGCAATTGTACAAACAAGGTATATGCTCGGCTGGAAGAACGATATCTGTCTGACAGTTCCAAGGCTGTAAGGTTTGATAAACCCCTTCCACTCTTTCGAAGCACACGTTACTAACCGAAAGTTCGCACGGCCAACTCTACTTATAATTTACTATATCCAATGATATTTATGTTTTAGCGATTTAACAACCAAACGCACCAAGATTGTCTTCGAGCTAACATTTGTTGAACAAGACAGGCAATATATGTCTAATTTAATAAGCACCGTATACTTCAATCTCAGAAATTTTTTACCAGCAAGATCAGTTCTACGAGTTAAGTAAGTTTCCTTTTTCTTAAATAGGTAAGTACACAAGTTAAAATTAACGTTTCATTTTAGTGATTCGGAACTGGATTATATGATAATATCTGATATTGTAGCCGCGTGGTACATGGATTTTGATAAAGAAATACATTTTTCCAATATTTTTGTCTTTAATATATTATTCGACATTGACCACTCTGCACTGATTGAAGGAAGAAATTTTAGCTGCGTCCAAGCGGATTTTGCACCATATGGATATTATTGGAATAAAACTGCTTGTGATACACAAATTTTAAATGAAACAACAATTAATTGTTACTGCAAAAAATTTGGAACCTTCGCTGTAATAGCTACCAGAGATACAGCATTGGTAAACACAATATTGATTGCTAAACTTTCGTAAATATTACATCTTTCTCTTTTTTTTAAGGAAACTAATGAAAGCATCAAAGCGCCTCATAAAGTTATAGTATTAATGGGTTGCTCAATGTGTTTGCTTCTTGCGATATTAACCGCTCTTGCTTTAACGTTTCATTGGATATTCAATCGGAATTCTATAACTTACCTAAAGTCACAGTGTTGTTATTCTCTAATAGGAGCTATGACTATATTTATTATGGTACAAGCTAATAATATTAAAAACGTAAACTTCACAAATATTTATCTTTATTGTGGTTATTGTTTAATATTTTTTAGGATTCCTTTTTGTACATAAACACTTTACTTCAAATATTTTTTCTAACTAGTGTTTCAACACAATTAAACATTCTGTTAATAATATATTCGGATATTCTTCTCTTTAAAAATAAGAGAAATATTAAACCAACGTCTATATGTGTAATAACAGGTAAGAGAATAGTTAACAAATAGTAGTATATTATCTTTTTCAATTTCATATTATTAATTTAGTTAAATAAGTTTAACCAAACCTTTTTTCCCTTCCAAGTGTACATATTTTTATGAAGTGAATATATATATATATATATATATATATATATATATATATATATATAGATAATTCTAGAAAATTTCTTAACCATACTAATATAAATTCACTACTATTTGCGTTATCGGTCTGTTCTAATTAAACTCAATTGTTCTAAACTCAATATTTCGTCAATATATTTTTTTAGTTCATCAGGAATAACTATAACATTGCAAAATACACTTTACTCTTACACTAATATAAATAAATAAGTAAAAAAAATATATTAGTGTAAAAATAAAGTGTATTTTGCAATATTATAGTTACTCCTGATGAAGTCAAAAAGTATATTGACGAAATATTGAGTTTTAATTAAAACCGATAACCCAAATAGTAGTGAATTTATATATGTATATATATATATATATATATATATATGTATGGTGGAATTCAACGTGTATGTTGATGGTGAATAGCACTATATATTAATTTCTTACTACACTTGTGTAGAAATTAGGGCGTCCTTTTGTAGAAAAACACTATTTTGGTTTCGTGACGTTTCGGTCTTGTGTTTGACTAATTTTTATTACTGTATATGTACTAGTTTATTAAATGTTTTGTGTTTTTTATTATCATTAACATAACGATGATTTTAAAGTGTAAAGTCCACTGTAACAGGCTCGTGTGGAGTAATACAATCAATAGCCCATATAGTTTAGGTTATGTAAGTACTTGTGATACAGTTTACTAATATTGTACAATGACAAAATATTGGCAAGTTTGTTACATTTCTTTTTTTCTTCTTGATAAATAAAAACAGGTCTGTGGAAGGTCTAAATACAAGACCGAAACGTCACAAAACCAAAATAGTGTTTTTCTACAAAAGGACACCCTAATTTCTACACAAGTGTAGTAAGAAATTTATATATATATATAGAGCTGAGGATGTTTGCGGTATAACCATGGTTATATCATGTAACCATAGTAAATTACTATGGTTACATGATATAACCATGGTTATACCGCAAACATCCTCAGCTCTATATATATATATATATATATATATATATATATATATATATATATATATCTATAATATTTTCGTGACCTTGGTATGATATGGTAAACTTAATAAGTCGGCGATTAAAGGTCTGGTTTATTACTTCAAAGTATATATATTTAAAACAACCCTACATGTTTCGGCAATGATGCCTTTGTCAAGGATATAAAAAATATAAATGATATAATACTATTAATAATAATAGTAAAATATACAAAAACATGCAAAGTAACTGTTTAATGAAAAAATTACTGATCCTAACCAAAAACGCTCTAAAAATAAAGCGTCACCTATGTCACTATCACATGTTACATAATTAAGTTATCCGCTAGATTTCTGTATTTGCTAGATAAGAGTCATCTTACGTTTAAGGAGAACTTCCTTGTAGACGCCATGACAGTTCCACTTAGGGAAATAAAGCTTTCATTCCATACTTGTTATAATTATCCATCGTTTATCAAAACGTTAAACTACAAAATACATAACTATTCAGAGTTATTCTACAAATACCTACATTATTTGCATGCATTTTTTATAATACCAGATTTCAATTTATTCGTTCAATAAATGTATTCGTCAAGTTGTTATGCAGAAATTTATACGCTGTTTATAATATTTATATTTTTTATACCTTGACAAAGGCATCATTGCCGAAACATGTAGGGTTGTTTTAAATATATATACTTTGAAGTAATAAACCAGACCTTTAATCGCCGACTTATTAAGTTTACCTTATATATATATATATATATATATATATATATATATATATATATACATACAATGTGTCCGGGAAAATGTGGGAAATCTCTCGGATTCAGATAGAACATTAAAAAATAAGATGACAAGTTGTCATAATTTTTTTCCTAGCGGCCCTCCCTACGGAGATACGGCCTCCTAAAGGACGCCACTGGAAATAAATTTTTCTTGAATAACTTTTAAACTACTTATTATAAATTAATGAAAATTTAATATGATAAGCAGTAGTATGGACCTCTTAAAATACTGCCCTTAAATTGAAATTAGCTTGTTTAGTTTACCAGGGGCGGACTAGGTTGTACATTTTAATGCTTACATTTTTAACACCCTGTATGATAAGGAGTTAAGAAAAACAAATTTGGATACCTTGAACATTAAGCTAGAGAAAATGTACTCTTGTTCATTGTCGATAAAATGAACCGTTTTCAAGGAAAAAAAAATAAAAGAATTAATGTTTTATTTCTATTAAAAAGAACCACGTTTTTTATTTTTTTTTGTCTGCAACAAAGTGTGAAACAAAAGTCATTCCAGGAACAAAAATGTTTTAGTTTAGGTTATTTAATATGACAAAATTACAAAGATTCTTAGAAATGCAGTTTTGTCCCAGAAAGGCACCTTAACAAAAATTATGTTTAGAAATGTACTCACTAAAGCTTGCAACGATTGAACCTAAATACGCTAATTTGAAATAATCAATTAAAAACTTCATAAGTGGGTTCAACATGGGCTCCGTGAACTCTGATACACTCGCGGGCACGACGAATAGAGGACTGCTGTATTCGCCACAACAACCCAGCATTGTTTCTTATCACATCACAATGAAATGTGATTCTCTGTAAAAGTTCCTCCCTAGTATCAACCGGAGAGGAATACACCAAGGTTTTGAGATGACTCCACAGGTGAAAATCCATTGGCGTTAGGTCGGGAGACCGTGGAGGCCAGGCAATGGAACCTCCTCTGCCTATCCAACGGTTTGGATAGACGTTATTCAGGTGGTCGCGTACAGCAACGCTAAAATGAGGTGGGGCCCCATCATGCAATAAAATACATGCTTTGGCGGGTTGAAAGTGGCAATCTGAGACACACGCTACAATTTTGAGGTTACTCATTGTAAATATGTCTTTTGTAAAATATGTAAATTGTGAAATTTAATGTATAATTTTCAATTAATGTTTATCGTGAATTTACGTGAACGTTTAGGTTAAATATTAATCGCTGTCATTTTTAAAGTCTGTTTCACAAGATTCAAAAAACGTCAAAATGAACTCATAAGAGTTGTCCCAGATTTTCATGCAAACATGTTAACAAGATACCTATATTAGTTTCTACGTCACACATGTTCATATTTTTAAAGAAAATATCAAGTACATAATATTAACAAAAATTAATAAATAATATATTGCGAATAGCAATACTTAAATTTGAAAATGTCGAGTATCAACGTGACCAACTGCGTACTTTATTTAAAAAATAAAACTCTCAAACTTTCGAATTCAATCATTTCAATTTATTAATGTCAAAAATGTAAAATAGAAAAAAAATTGTATAAAAAACTCGTTTCATAAGGCCTTTTGTCGCACTCGTTCTTTAGAAAATTCGTGCGACAAAACGAAATATTCACATGGTAATATATTGTAGCTTCAGAAATAAGCTGTGATCGCCATCTATGTGTCAAGTCAGGAACGTTTCATTCCATCTACGTAGATGCCTTTTACATTTATTTGATAAATTTTATAACGGGTGTTCAGAAACATTCGAAGTCAAAGTAGTCCTTGAAAATATGAAGTCATGTCTCAGATAGATTGATTTTTGACAGACAACAGTTGACATTTAATAATTATTATAAATCAGATACTTAAGTAAAGATATACGATTTTTTGTTCAGAGCCCACTTGACTTCGAATGTTTCTGAACACCCGTTATGAATAGATGATAATTAGTCACCTCAATTTTGTTACATACATAATTCGTTAAATTTTGTATGCTATTTATTGTTAATTGTTAACCCGAATATCTAAATTTATATAAATACATATATGCGCATTCATTTTAAAAGATTAAGAACGTTTAAAAAAATATGTTACTGAGATCAGCTAAAATTTCTGTTAACAATTATTAATTATTAATTATTTAGATACCGGACATAATTTCAGCTTAGATAATGTAAAATTAATTAAAAAATGTAATAGCAAAAGTTTAGACATGTGGGAGGCCATACATATGAAAAAATACAAGAATTACCTCTTAAACAATGACATTTCACCTATTAATAATAAACTTTTAAATTGTATACCTACAGTATCTAATAACTAATTTTCCTTTTCACGTTACTATATTGTTATTTAATAGAACCCGACATGCCAAACACAGTCATTGTCTTGTTTTTCATAGGTAACGGTCTTTCCCATAATTTGTCCTTTCTTGGAATTCCAATAGATTTTAACAGGCACTATTACAATATACGACCAAAAAAATTTTTTAGTTTTATTTTTAGTTTTATATTTTTATATGCATGTTTTTTGACCATTTGTTGACCATTTATAATTGTAATTTTTACACCCCTAACCAATAAAAAAAAAAAAAAAAAAAAAAAAATAGATAGATATTTTTGCTATACATGTATTTAAAAAATAATACTTTTAAATTTAGTTACTACTGATGATGTGTGCAGGGCACATGAAATGTACATATAGTTAATATACTATTGTTTGTGAAATATAAGGTGTTTTATTTAAGTTTAATAGTGTAATTATTAATTTATTTAACACTATTCAAATATTTTTCTTATTTTTCAGGTGCTCCGATTATAATAACAATAGGCAATTACATAAGCCATATCTCTATGAATTTAAAACTTTATTCTTGGTGGATTGTAATTGGAAGTACATCCTTCTACATATTTTTGATATGCTGTATAATTTTAACGATTTTATATATTACATTGTATTGTATTATAACAAAATATATAAAATCCAAAGACTGTATTAATATTTCAAAAGACAGGTGAGTTAATTTTTGTTTTTATTGTACGATGTGGTTTAATTTAAGCACATATTTCAATAATTCGAGCTCCAATAAATGAAAACATCAACTCAAATGCCTAAAAAGTTTCATGTATTTGTTTATATATAGTTTTTACATCGTTGTTGTAGATACGTAATCCGATTAATTATTTGTTAAACGATATAGAGTTAAACCAAACAGAGAAGTACATATTAACGCTAAAAAATAAGTAATTAAACTTCTAGTTTCAAAAATTATTTTATTGTAATGTGGATGAAATACTGAAAGTACATATTACGCCACATGGGCAGATCATTTATGTTCGTCGGTAGAGTCCATTATTGCGTGGCAAGGGGTGCAATGTAAACAATAAAGAAAATCATTTTTTAATAACCTATAAGTAAACCAGCTCAAATTATATAGTTAGGTTGTAAAAATAAATAGTTTTTCATAAGATCACATTAAACTAAACAAGTGTTGTCGTCTTTCACACTTTTATAACATCAAACTTTGTTTTATTTTTCCACCACATAAAATGTTTCATGTTTTATGTTTAAACCGTTCAAAATATCTACGCTAATGGCAACTTTTGTTCGCGCAGACAAATGGCGTAACACAGTGGCGGCTCTTTAATGAGAGCAAGTGAGCAATTGCACCACCTGGAATTATGAAACAAAACAAGCCAAGCGGCGACTAACTGTGAAAGTATTTATTTATTATATATATTGTGCATTCATAGTTATTGACGAGGAACGTGGCACGCTAACAACGTACATCTACCGATCGTCGTCACAGATATACTGAGCAAAGCCCAACTGTTGCTCTGTTAAGGCATTAACATTACATTGATGGTGGGGAGAACTGTATTTTGCCGTACTTCAATGTCGTATAATACATAGCGTTGGAGCAACTGAACCAGACTGCTCGCGGGCGTTGTTACAATGAATACGGTATCTTTTTTACAGAACAACGCGTTTTCGCGGTTAACGTATAATGAAAAAATCGCAGTAAAAAATCTTAAACGGCCGATGCCTCAATTATGTTTAGAAAATAAACAATCTGTTAAAGGTAAAGACGTTATAAGAAAATTCAAAATGAATATCTATCAGAAAAATGAAGAAAAATGAAATCAGAAATGTGGGTGTGGAATTAAAAATACTTTGCTTTGTCTTCCGTGTCTTTTGTTTGGTGGTGAACCGTCTTGGTCAAAGAACGGAATAAGAGACTTAATTCATCTTAGTGCTAAAATTATTAAACATGAAAATTCCGAAAGTCATTTGAAAAATATATTTAGTCTAAGAATGTTAGGAAATAATAACATTCAGAATGTTTTAGATTCATCATATAGAAAAGCAATTCAACAACACAATGAAAAGGTAACAAAAAATAGGGATATGTTAAATTTAATAATAAATTGCATTAGATTTGTGGGGCGTTTGAACTGGCATTTCGGGGTCATGATGAACAGCAAACGTCGAATAACTAGGGCATTTTTCGGGAATTGATAAATTTTACGGCAGAATTGGATAAATCGCTCAGTGATCACATCGAAGCAGCACCGGTTTTTAAGGGATTATCAAAAACGATACAGAATGAGCTGCTTGATGCAATGTTGAACGTGTATCATGAACAAGTTGCCAGTGAAATTAAAGCAACCGACTTCATATCTGTGATAGCTGATGAAACCACAGATGTGTCCAATCAGTTTCAGTTGGTGGTTGTTTTAAGATATATTGTGAACGCGAGACCGGTCGAAAGATTTTGGAAATTTCTTCTGCCTAGTGGACATGATGCTAATTCTTTATCTGCTTCCATCCTTAACGAAATTAGTTTGCTTGTTGATGACCCAGAAAAACTGATTGCACAGAGCTATGATGGGGCAGCAGTCATGAGTGGTGCTATTAACGGCGTGCAAAGACATGTCCAAGACCAGTATCCAAGGGCTAATTTTGTACATTGTTATGCACATCAGACAAATCTAATTATGTCACATGCTACATCGAGCAGTAGTAATTGCAGAATTTTTTTTGCCAATCTGACGGGATTATGTACATTTTTCTCCACTTCGCCACAACGAGCTGCAAGTTTGGAAGAATTCCTTCAGAGAAAAAGCTTACCTCGTTCTTCAAAAATAAGATGGAACTTCAATTCTAGGACAGTGAATACAATATATGAGCACCGAGATGAAATAATTGAAGCTCTAGAACAAATCGAGGGAGAAGCTAGTTTACAATCTACCATTCATCAAGCTAGTGCCAAGTTGCGAATTTTAGAGGAGGAATATTTTATCTATTGGTTAACTTTCTTTCATAAAATTATGCCACATGTGGACATATTGTTTAATCAATTACAAAATGTGAATACAGATGTATTAAAAATCAAGAATAATTTAGATAATTTTGAACGCGCTATTGGAAAAATTCGAACCGAAATCGCTGACACAGATAATCAGTTGGTTAAACAAAATGACCTAGAACTTACTCCTCGACCATCAAAGCGGCGAAGAGTAACTGATGGTAGCCAAAGAAGGAGGGAAACTATTGAAGTGTGCGATATTATTTTGCTAGAAATAAAAACTAGGTTTCGGTATACAGGGCACTTAATATTAGCAAACTTAATTTCTTTTAAACAGTTCTCCTCTTTTCAAAAAAAATTTCTGGAGGATTGCCTTAAAGAAGCAGTAAAATTTTATCCATGTCTCAATGAAAGCAGACTACGAACTGAATTAAGCGTTCTATATTCTAAAGAATAATTTAGGCAAAATATAGAAGTCGGTGCTGTAGGTCTGCTAGGTCTTCTGCTGAAAGGATTAAGCGACACCTTTAATGAAGTTGTTACGCTTTTAAAAATTGTCATTACAATTCCAATGACAACGTCCGAAGCGGAACGCCAGTTTTCACGGCTGAAGAGAATAAAAACTTTCTTGCGAAATACAATGAAAGAAGAGAGATTAAATGCCCTTACTATATTATCTTGTGAATAAGAATGTATAAATGATTTCCCAAACTTTAATGAAAAAGTGATAGAACTGTTCTGCAAGCCAAAGACACGTAAAATAGACTTCGTTTATCGTCAGATGTAATTAAACTATGTAGTGTAATATTTACTATTCCCTCAAAACAAACTCTACAACGAACAGTACCTGTCTGGAACAGTACATCGGTGAAATTTATAAGGATTGGGTAAGCGTTTTTGTATTACACTTTTTAATTTGGAATTATGCACTCCCTATGTGAACCACCCCGAGCCGCCACTGGCGTAACATTTGATTTAACTCTACCTAGCCATGAAAACAAGGACGGCTGTTTACTTATAGTTTTACGAATAGTTTGGAGTTTTACGAATTATTTTAGGTTTACGTGTTATTTTACGTCTAGTTTTATGTTCGTGTATTGCTTTATGTTCACGTATTGTTTTACGTTTTACGTATAGTTTTACGATTATATATCAGTTTAGGTTCTCCTTTGACGTATAATTTTACGTCTGCGTATTGTTTAATGATTTACTTTGTACGAGGTGCCAGAAATTTCCGGAATTTTAATGTGGCGACCGAAAATATGGTAGTACAGCTCTATAGCGCTAGATGGTGCGAGCTACGTCTATACTAAATCGCAGCTGTAATTGTTGTTCGTTAACTTCTTGTTCACAATGAGAATACACATAAATAACACGTGAACTTAATACATAAAAATCTCACCTCATAGTTTAAAAGTTAAATTTTATTTAAAAAATTGTTTTAAAACATTCCATATTCTATATTGAACGTTTTATTTTAGGGTGGTTTTACTAAAGAAAAGTTTATATATTTTTCATGCTCTAATACTAGTTATAACAAGTAGCATTTTATACATAAACATAATAGAAAATATTATGTGCCATTTTGTCTTCAGTATTGCATCACTGTGTTTGGTAAGAAATGTTTGTAAATAATGCCTCAGCAGTAACATAATAATCTTCCTTTTTCAGGGTATTGTTATTTTAGTTTGCTACGCGCTAAAATTCGATCATCTAGTGGAGCAGTATTTCCTAAGAAAGATATCGCTTAAAGCAAACGATGAAACGAAAAAAGGATCTATTACCTGTATGTCCGCCATATAGAGCAGTCACTGAATGTTAGCTCAGTAGTAGTGTAATTTAGTCTTTATTTTAGGTTGCGTTTATAAATGTTTGTCCGGTGTAAGTTTTTATTTTTTGTATTGATACTTTAGTAAGTGCTGTAATGCTTGTAAATCTTTTTATTTTTTCCTCTGTCAGACTATGCAATAGATGTTCGAGAAAATTTTTCAAATTTAATGATAAGTAAAGGTAATTAAGCGAGGTGTTGGTACCACTGGTAGCATTGAAAAATGAATAACTCCTATACACATTCTACGAGTTATTTTAATGTTATGATACTGACTTTATATGCACTCGAATAAAACATAACACACGCTTAGCATATTAATAGTGAATAAAGAGCAGACTGAAGCGATTGAATAGCCAATTGCCCCGATAAAACGTTGTGGCGGTATCAGTTATAGTATGCATAGTGTGATACCGAGATATATTGCAGTACCTGTTTATTAAGTTTAAGGCGTCCACAAAAGGGTAATGTGCAGAGACATGTTTCTTCGAAAACTCATCTAGATAACATATTGCTGTGTATTGTTGGAATATGTTGAAGATAATCCACGATGCACCACTGTGAGTCCAGATCGCCTTACGGAGAGTTTATTTCTTTTAATAGAGTCCTCTAAAGTCTCAGGTTCATTTACGAACGTGGACAGAAAAACAAAATATAAGCATTAAAACAAGCACTTTTCCACTAATATTTTTATTAAAAAAAAAAAAAAAATCTTAATCAAATATTAAGATAGCTAATTAATTGCATTAATAAACAAAAAGCAGGAGGGAAAAAGATTGCGAGATAAGTGACACGCTCGCAATGAAAACCTCCAATTATACGCGAACAAAAATTAATCTAATAAAATAGTATGGAAAACTTTCAATTTCAATTGTTTACTTTATCCCCAAAATTCAAACGTCAAACAGAAACAAAACTGTTATCGCGCGTGTCAAAGACCAGATCATGCGCACATGAACATGATTAAAAATATAAATTTCCCTTCAAATTCCTTACTTCAACAAATATCTTACACATGAATAAAGAAAAAAATCCCTCATAAAAAATATGAAAATTTTCCTTGCTATTCATCTACTAAATATAATCAATTAAACTATGAGCTCAAAATCATGAAATTTATCATCAAGAATAATATCAAATGAATTTAATTTGCAAAAGGACTACTTACATTAATTAATGTAACCTTAGCACACACAAAAAAACTTAACGAGAGATTTTTCAGATGAATCGTACATTTCAAATAAAAATTACAAGTTAAAACACTCGTAATAACACGATAATTACTATGAACACATCAATAATCCAAAACTAAAACATAAACCGAATCTATAAACTTATTTTAAATAAAGAAGAAGTCCTTATTCAAAATTAACACGTGTGAATCATCTGAATGTACATAAATCTCTGGTGCGGAAAATAACCTTCGTCCAAGATTAAAAAATAAATCAAGCTACATACTTCGAACGATACAACGTCCGGTAAAAGTCCACGACGTAAATCAATACAATCTTCGAACAATATACAGTCTAAATATAAAATACACGCCAATTTAAATTTTTAAATAAAATATTATAAATCACTAAATATAAACCTGAAAATAAATTATACATAAATAATAATTATTTTTAAAATTATTCTTCGGGGAAAAAACCGCTACACAATGTCCATCTGCACCTGACACTTTTAACGAAGAACTGTGTGAAGCTTTCATGGCGGTTAATATCCCATTCAAAAAACTTAACAATCCAGTCCTCAGGAGGTTTCTTGCAAAATATACTGATCGTCATATACCAGATGAATCTACTTTACGTAAATACCACTTACCTAAATGCTATTTGAGAACTATTGAAAAAATACGAACCTACCTATCTGGTCATTATCTTTGGGTAAGCGCAGACGAAGCAACGGATGTAATGTGGCAATATGTGTTAAATGTAGTTGTTGGTATTCTTCATTCGACAACTTCATACCAACCATACTTAATTGCAGCTAAAATATTGCCAGTCGTAAATGGTGAAATAGTTACAGAAGTAATGTATTCATAATAATCTGTCATCGGATAACAACTATAAAGACAATATGCTATTATTTTTGAGTAATGCGGCAGCTTATTTGTTAAAAACAGGGAAGTTATTAAAGCAATCTTATCCCAATATGCTACACGTTACCTGTGCAGCACATGCACTACACAGAATATGTGAATACATCAGGGGTCCTTTTCCAAATTTTGATAAGTTAGTTTCATCATTTAGAAAGATATTTCTCAAAGCAGAGACAAAAAGTTTATTTAGCAGAAATCCAAATTTGAATATATTATATCAATTCTGCACAGAGCCGATTGAAAGATCTATACATTCGAAGTATGGTGCACTTTTGCAACATTTTAATCACGCACCCATCATCAGTTGTGATGTGGAACGGACATTTTCTATTTTTAAAGACGTTTTAACATCTAAAGGAACTAATTTAACACACGTCTCTATTCATTCTCTTACAATCCAAGTTCCTAAACTTTAAGCTAGGGATGATGCTGGACTCTTCTTAACGACTGTATTACTGTCTTTGTATATGGGTGGTTTCATGTGAATGGTCCATTTGTTCATAGGTCCTATGTTCGAGAAGGAGTTGTGATTCTTGGCAATTGGTTTGTATAATTATCTGTTGGTCAGTGGCGATTTTCAATTATGTATCAGTCATTGGTCAAATTTCTCTCTTTTACGACTCTATTCCTTCTCTTATAATCCAAGTTCCTAGATTTTGAGCTAGAGATGATGTTGGATTCTTCTTAACGACTGCATTATTATGTTCATCTCGTATCAGTGGTCACATTTCTACTTCATCAGCAGTTTTTCTGCGTATGTTGGAAACAATATTAGATTATAACATTATATCTTGGTAAAATATGAAAGTGGCCGGAAATCCTCTAAGAGAAACAGGTAATGACAGTTGTTATTTTGACTCTTTTTAATAACTTACAGCTTTTTTTCAAGCTATTAGAGCTATATATGCATAAATATTAGCTTAAGAATCCATGATAATTTAAAATCTTTCGTTAGTGGTAGAGTGGGCCACTTTTGTCTGTACGCTCGGATATATATCGAGCATGTTAGTTTATATATTTAATTATAAATATCATATACGGGGGCCACCTTTTATATTTTTACAAAATTTGGGAAGAAAACAAAATTTTTGGGAACAAACTATTTTATTGTTTTTCAAAATATTCGCCTTTGTGGTCTATACACTTTTGCATACGTACTCAGAGACATGATTTTCATAGGCTTGGACTGCTTCTTGAGGTGTTGAAAATCGCTGTACACGCATTTTTTGTTTCACAGTTGGGAATAAAAGGAAATCATTCGGCGACAAGTCAGGAGAATATGGACAATGAGACATTATTTCAACACTTTTCTTCAAATAGTCAACTGTTAGACGTGCTGTATGGGAACTCGCATTGTCCTGATGAAGAATAATGCGTTGTCTTCTGTTGTTCTTCCTGATTTCGTCTATAACTTTTGGCAAACAAATTACTGTATACCATTCAGCGTTAACAGTTTTTCGATTGTCTAAAGGAATTGTTGCAATGTGACCTGTACAGCAGAAGAAACAAGTGATCATTTTCTTGGAAGTGCTCTTTGCAAGAACAACTTTTGTGGGATTCGGTTCGTCTTGGAACATTTATATAGTAGATTGTTGCTTGGTTTCCGGCACATACACATATATCCATGTTTCGTCACTTGTGACGCTGTTGTATACAGATTTTGCGGTTCCTACGTCGAATTTTTTGCGCATCTCTTCACACCAATTGATACGAGCTGCTTTGTGTGCTTCGATCAAGTTATGTGGAATCCATCTGGAACATATTTTTTTTACAAATAAATGTTCATGTAAAATCGAATGAATTGCAGTCTGCGATATGCCAAGAGATGCCTCTACCTCACTATAGGTCACATGTCGATCGTGTTCTATTATTTTCCGCGCAGCATCGATGTTTTTCGAAATCACAACAGTTTTTGGTCGACCTTTACGTGATTCATCACTCACTGAGGCACGACCATGACGAAATTCTGCCAACCAATTGTAAACTGTCTTCTCTGATGGTGCTTCATTATCAAAAATTGACCTAAGCGATATAATGCATTCTTGTGGAGGTAGGCCTTTTTTATAATCGTAAAAAATAATCCAATGAAAACCTTAACGAGTAATCTCCATTATTTTACAAACTCACTGACTTAAAACTGTCACTGTCAACAAACTACTGACTCAATTTCTAAGCTATCGCGAATTTCTCATTGAAAATTGTCAAACTTTAAGAATATAGTGATTACATATGTCAAAAGCACCATCTAGTGGTCGATTGTAAAAATATATTAGGTGTCCCTCGTATAACCCGCTTGCCTTATTTACGTAACACAATTAAGATAAATTGCTGAAATGACGGTTTATCACAAACTTTACCCAGTGCACCATCATAATATAGATCCGGAAATTTACCGATATACATTTTTACTTTATCAAACGATGGTCGCTTTTTACGCTTCTATACCCCCGACATATTATGACTTACATTTAGAACCCGTAAAATATAACCGTGAAACGTCCGACTATCTCCCGTCGAGACCCAAGATGAACTAACACAAAATATGACTGCTTCGCTCTCTACATTGCGCGCGGTGAAACGTACTGAATTCAGTCCTGATATGCAGACGCACTGGCCCACTCTAGTTATTAGCATATAAAAGAGCCTGTTATCTTAGTTTCTAAAACCCATTTATTTTTTTCCAGTAAATCATAATCCCAGCGTTCCAGAGAGATCACATCAAGACAATCAGATCCTCAGCTCACCAGAAATTCATACGAAAGAAGAGACACCTAAACACTCAGTTGATGCTGTTGACAAACAGAAGCATTTAAAGAAAAACGCCAAAGCTCCAGACATTTTAAACAGGGAGTCTTGTGCAAATCTTGATTTAGTGACTTTTAATGTTGAACGGTATCATAATGAACAATCAAAATCTAATGTGTCTAGCCTTAATAAAAGAATCGTGCTAAAAAAAGATAATCAATCAAAAACTCTGGACAATTCATTGAATCCCCTAAAACTTCGTAGTACAAAAGATGCTTATTTCGATGAAAGTATAACAAGTGCTAAAGTCGATACAGACCTAGAACTTATAAGTGATAAATCTGAATTTCGAGAGTGCTGTGAAATTCCAAAGTGTTCAAAATGTGTTCAAGATTCTAATTGTTGTGAATGTGATAGAGTGAGTGGAAAGAGTACCCCTAAATTGCAAGTGCCACAAAATGTTACTGAATCTTCAAGGAAAGTTTGCAGTGAAAATCTCGATGCTGTGATGTCTAGCATTAGTCATGATCTCGACTATTTACTTAATAGAACTGATAATTCCAAAACTAATTAAGTCGTCCTAATTAAATAAAGTACAATATTTTTATACGCGTTATTATATTGAGATGTTTGTAGAACTTTGTCCTGTTTTATTAATCCATTGTATTTGAAAATGTCTCCTTTTAATAAAAATATACAAACAAGGATAGATTATTATTTCTTTGTAATATCGATATCGATATTAAACAAGGTGTTCCGTATAGTTATATTCAAATTTTAGGAGTGTAGACTTCATTTCAAGTAACAAAAACGCAAAACCTGTTTATCCATTTTTATTTGTTTTCTATGAACGTGATTGTCAGATCATGAAAAAAATGTAATCCTAAAGCCAATAAAAACTGATTTTATTTAAAAAAGTTCTATTAATAATATTTTCGAAATGTCCACCTCCTTGTTGAATGCAGGCTTGTGCCCGTAAGCCAACAGAAGAAGTACTTATCAGAATTTCATACTTGTCTTGTCGGATTTGCTCGGCAGCCAGGTGAATACGATCCAACAACTCTTCTCTTGTGTTCGAAACTTGCGCGTAGACTAAATTTTTCATCGGGTGATCTGGGTGGCCATGCAACAGGACCACCTCGACCAATCCATCTTGGATAATTGACGTTAACCCAATTTCGGACAGCGATTCCGAAATGTGGTGGTGCCCCATCCATGTGAAACGACATGTCTCGTCGAACATTCAGTGGGACATCCTCTAAATGACCTGGCAGTTCGTCAATAAGAAATTGAAGGTAATTGTCCGCATTTAACCTCCCAGGAAGAACGACAGGACCAATCAACAAGTTATCGATTAGGACTGTCCAAATGTTAATAGAAAATTTATGTTGAAATTTAGATGGGCGTATAACTTTGGGATTTTCTGATGACCACCTGTGCAGGTTTCTCAGATTTGAAACACCACTTCTTGTGAACGTAGATTCATCTGTCCAGAGGACTGTTCTGCAGAAATTAAAATGAAGCCGTGACTGTCTTAATATCCAGGTAGAATAAACTAGACGAGCATAGTGGTCTGCCTCAAGCAAACTGTGTCCCCTGCGATAGTGATATGGATATAAGCCCTCACGTTTTAAAATTCGCCGAACTGTCGTTCGTGGCACTCCTAGTTGTCTATCGATTCGACGTACACTGAGAGTTGGATCCCTTTAACAATAGCTACTGCTTCTTCCTCTAAATCTGCTGGCAAATTTACTCCTCGGTCGAAAAGATAATCACGCAGTCCACATTCCCGAAATTGTCTGTGTACTTCCAGTAACGTTCTGTAATGGGGAATGCGCTTATCGGTAAACCGATGTCGGTATTCCATAACTGCTTGACGTGCACTGCCGTTACAGTAGCCATACACAAAATGCATGTCCGCATACTCTTGAGAAGAAAATCGGTAAGGCATTTTGAATAAAGAAAACGTGTCCACTCACTAATAAGCTGTTGTATGAACTGAAACGTAATGTAATCCTTTATTAAAAAATGCAACGTTAACGGTCATCTGAACATTTGTTTATTGTATGATATTCTTGGTTCAGCACTTACGAAATAAGTAAGAACCTTCTTTATCATAAATCAATTTCCAGTACTCTTTTTTGTAGATCTCCAAGAAATTACTATATCCACTACGACAAGTGTTTATTTTAGGATAACATTTTATTATGCGACGTTAACAATCACAGGCCTGTTATTGAATCGTATAACTTAAAAAAAACAGTTTGTATTGACTTTAGAATTACATTTTTTTCATGATCTGACAATCACATTCATAGATCTGTAACTTTGAAACAAATAAAAATGAATATACAAGTTTTGCGTTTTTGTTACTTGAAATGAAGTCTACTTTACACTCCTAAAATTTGAAAATAACGATACTGGGCAACTTGTATAATATTGACTGCAATTTTGTATTAGGGGGCATTGGTATCTAACTACACACTTAGGTTACCATATAAAGTATTACAATATTTCAATACATAATTCTATTTATTCAACATAATCTCTTTTAAGACTTACACATTTGACAGCACGTTCACAAAGTAATTCTAAGTCCTTTAAAGAAATTGTTTGTCGTGGTCTGCGAACCATTCCTCTATTATAACTTAATTTTTTGTCGAAAATATTTTACTTTCCAAATGTTTTTTGATAAGTTTTGAGAATAAAGAATAGTCTGACGATACAAAATTTGAAGTGATCAACACATTTAAAACCAACTTCGTCGGGACTTTATCAAACTATGCGCTAGATAGATGCCGCGTTTGCTTTTTCCAGAGTCACGTTGAAATACTGGACAAAACTTAGATTCATCACTATACGTTAGGAACGAAATAACAGTCAAAGAGGCGGAATGCGTTCCCCCAGCTGGCAAGGTAATGGCGTCAGGATTCTTAACGCAATTTTCTCATCCTTGGTTATATTCTGTTTGGAAATTTTAGCTTTCTTTAATACTCGGCTAACTTCTTGTCCCACTTTTGCTGCTAGGGTAGGTAAAGTCTTCACTGACACTTCCACTTCTATGATGATTTCTTCTTTCGGATTCATGTCTGGTGCAATAATTAAGTTCATTCCCAATTCCCCAGCACTTTAGTTTCCACTGTCTATAATTCTTTGGATGATAGGTTGACAACTACGTTCTTCAGTTGCTTCTGCTCTTCTGGTGGTTCTTTTTGGTCTTTTTATCGACGTTCTTTTTCTACGTTTCTGTGCATCTTTCAAACTGCTGCTCTGCTGTTATCCACGTGATTCGGTCTATTATGTTCCAGTGTTCTTTCTCCAATGTGTTAACCAATGTTAAATGTAGTTCCATAATCGTACTCGATATAAATTGTAGTTCTCCATAGACTAAATGAATGCTCTCCCTGAGTAGTGCTTCTTCAGTTCTTCTTAATATTCTCTTGACGGTCTCCATCAGTACTTATTATTTTATTTTCACGAAGATCGTTGTGATCTCTTGGTCTCTGCATCTTCGTAAGAATGCCAAGTTCGATAAGTATTTGGCTTTCTTGGTATGTAAAGAATCTAGTCTTCTGTCAGATTTGAACACATCCCCGTATAGGTTCGTGATAAAATTCCGTAGGCTTTCACGGCCGATGTCACTTGTAGTACAATCTTTTTGCAGGTTTCGCCCTTTTGTCGTATTTTGACTCGACGTTTGCGGTGCGATGAGAACTTTCCTGATTGTCTACCGCGAGAAGATTAAAAACGACGTAAACTGACAAACTCTGTATCTGTTTTTGACAGACATAAGCCAGTGATCGCGGAGAAGCGTCCTAAAATAGCCAAGAAAAAGGTGTTGCCTTCCAGCAAAAATTAACTGAGCTCGCTTTGAAATGCTTCCTCAACGAGTCTATTCACCTGACTTCACTTTTTTATTTTTGAGTTTTAGAAATAAATAATAGTCTCAGGGTGACGAATCCGCAGAAGGGGATGGACTGTAAACCAATTTCATAAATTGTTTGCTGTACAATCCACGAATTATTAGCAGTAGCGTGGTAGAAACTCAGTATAACATGTTCCCATAATAGTCCTACCATTTTTCAAATAATTTATCATCATTTTCTCATCTTTGCCTCAAAAATCTGAAGCAAGAATCTTGCAAGCCAATTCTTGGGTTCGGAATGTTTTGTGGTGAACAAGAATGCTTCCATTCTCTGGAATGCTCTTTAGTCTCTTGATCCTATATAATGGACATGCGTTTCGTCTATAGTAACAACTCGATCCAAAAAGTGAAGCACACATTCGAAAGAAATGTGCAATGCTTCTGCAATACACTTTATCTCAATTTGTCGATCTTCTGCAATCACATCATAAACAGAATTAATGTTTTCGGAGTGGTCACAGAGATGTGTCATCCAGAGGGTTACACATGGCTAAGACAAAGTGCTTTTTACATTTCTGTTTTTACTATCTCATTAAATAAATACGCATGTGATATCCACTTATATATACTTAGGCTTTTCTGCACGGAGCCGCAGTGTTGTTTACAGGTCATTCATCCAGTAAGTGACCTTGGTAAGGTCAATTTGACTAAGTTAATTGCAATGCTGTTACTTTAACTACACTGCCTTGCTGTCAGCTACATAGTTTAGATTATTTTTAGAAAATATTAGTAATAATGTAAAATTACGATAATATTGTTTAACTGAGAAATAATAAAAATGATTTTTAAATTAATCGAGCCATTTCGTTTAATAATTCGGGGTAGTCTAATATAAGTTACTGTACTAATAAACGCTAGAATTACGAGTACATATTTGAATTCACTTCAGCGAACTTGATTATGCACTTCAATAGGATTGAGTAATAATAATAAACTATAATAAACTTGATTAATTCTTTATTTATTCTTCTACTTAACTAAACAATTGAATAAATACTGTCTAAAATGCAAAGCACACTTTAAGAACATATAACACTGTTTGAACTAATCAAATATTGAAAGATTCTTATATATTTCAAATTTAGAAGCTGGAAAAAAGTTCAGTAACATATCCCATTCGCTGTATGTCAAGAATAGAATAGTGGATGCCGCATTGGATCGAAACGTGTGCGTGTGAGGTGTGTTACGAAATAATCCTTGAATCTGAAAATAAGATATATAAAGATATTTATTAATTTTATATCCATAAGTGATACTGGTTATAAAAATTTCCTTAATAATAACAATAACATATTTGTACCCAACAGATTTATCCAATTAATATTCATTAATAAACGAGTATTTCACAAATTACCCGCTAAGTAGAATATGTCATCATATAGTTTATCGGTATTCGCTTAAGCATGCGTAAGTGGCGCTTTCATCAGGATATTAATTCTAGCATTAGGCACAGAGAACGTGGAAACGGTTCTAAACTAAAGACGTAGCACATGAAAGCTAGTTCGAAGCAAACAGGGCGAATTAATTTCGTTGCAGATAATTTTCTTTAAAAGAAAAGCACTCATTTGCACTCTACACGCACTCCACGATTCTGTGATGTGTGCAAGAGAAGATTGTAGTTACGCTCAGGAAGATCTTCATCCAATTTGAAAGACAAACTTCAAAAATCTCCTGTGTACTTTCTGAACCATCTGCTGTTGGATTGTACAATAGTGATATCACACAACCTATACATATTCAACAACAACAACCAGTTCATATTATAGCGCACATATGCGTAATATAAAGATGTTAATGTTCTGGGGGTTATCAAAATCTCTGATGACACGTATACTAAAGTCAAATGACTTGACTCCTGATGAGGTAATGTTGATCAGATGTTGCGAAAAGTTCAATTGTTATCAAACGTGATACCAAAATCCAAAACATCATTGAAACGGGCAAGAGATTCATCATGGATGAAGTAAGTAGCCGTCAGGGTATTATGTTTTTTCGTATAAGATACGATACAGAACTGCATTTGCTAATATTAAGATTTAGCTTGTTTTTCATGCACCATTCAACTAAAACGTCAGTGCGTTCTGTAGATGTCTAGTGATATCTAGTTCGTTGAAGATGGGCGATAAATCTTGAGATCATCTGCATAGGCTAAAACTGCACAAGGTGTGGAAGTTAGCAGGTCATTGATGGACATAATGAACAGCGGCGGTCCTAAATTAGATCCATGCGGTACACCTGTGGTGGAAATATAAGGCTTTAACTTAAAGCCATTATAATACACACTATCGAGCTCTTCAGCTATCTCCTGTGTAATAATAGCAAGATTTGTTGTTGTAAAACGCCCAGTCATGAATCCATGTTGAGACGGTGAAATATATACTTGAACGTTTTTCATTATAATACTGTGCAGTATTAAAAATTGTTCAGAATGGCTATAGGTCTGTAATTTAGGACGTAGGCGGCATCCCCCTTTTCTAAAGACTGGACAAATTCTAGCAATCTTCCATATACTTGATAAGTTACAAGTACGCAAAGCCAGGTTAATAATTTTCGATAAAAGTGCAGAAAAGATACGAGCACAATCTCTGCCCAAGAAGCTTGGAATATTGTCGTAACCAGCAATAATCGAATTCTTCAACTTTCTAACGCATACAGCGACGTCATCAATATCAAAAATGGCAATTGGAGTAAGCTTAGGCAGTATATCAAGCAATGATGTCACAAATTATGGTGGCAGAAATACTGATGAAAATGCAGCAGAAAATACATTCCACTTTGTCCTGCGTATTGTTGAAATTTATCTTACCAGGAATCCTGGGGTATATCGTTTCGATTGAATAAAATGACAAAATATTTTAGGATCAGAACATATGGCATCTTGTATATTCTAAAGGTAATTGTTATAAGCCATAGAAACTTCAAAGTTCGGCTTACTATTATATTGAAGCGAAGAATAATATAGATTCTTCCTAAATTAGTTCTATCGAAATAGGATTTAATACTAAAGAAAGTATAAATTTTATTGAACTGAATCATAAAGCAAGGTTCAATTTAGTTAGGTCTGGAAGAGATTCGAAGTACATCTTATTTGGAGGATTATCAATGGACCAATTGATAGTTCTCAATTACTTGCATGTTTAAATATCCACATGCTGAGAATTTCTCCAGGTCTTCTCATATGTTAGCATATCATATGCAAGAACTAATTTTCTTCATCGTTAGGGGCCAATTTACAATACCCTGCTTTTTTCAATGATTCTATTAGTAATATTTTGTAATTCTCTTTGTTATACTTGTCTACGCCTCATTTTAATTTTATTCGAGGTTAACACATATCCAACAGCGGAGCGTTTGAACAGTTACTTATTACAATATGAAACAGACATGTAAATAATTTACATATCTGTAACTGTACACATGGACAATACACCTCGTATTTTCAGCATTTACTTCTGCTTAAGACATATGTTTCTACCATCTAGGCGTCTTCAGTCAAGCTAGTGAAGCAATGTATACACATTGATACAAATCTCTTAAACAATAGATCTGTATCTGTATCTACATTACGCTAAAATCGTCTCCAAGCCATAGCAAGTTACCTCCTATCAGATGGCACTAATTTAATAAGTGACATCTGACGGACGAAAGAGACTATGCCAGAAAAGGCGATCTTTACTTACTACAGTTACTTATTATTTATCATCAGGTTCAAAGAATCTCTAAATATATAAGATGTCTTTAAAAGTTTGTAATCTTTTCAAGGTTATTTACAACAATAATTTACGTCTATTGGGTTTCGAAAGAGGCTCATCATCAAACAGTTCTTTGTTGAATTGCTCTTTCGGTATAAATAAACACCAATTCTAGTGAAAGTTCTGAAGATGTACATTTGACTACGTATCCACATTCAGAATTTAAATCGATAATTACGAGAAGACTGTGTAAAACAACTGTATAAGAGTAGAACTTGGGATTCATACGATTATTTAGAATACTTACTAAACCGAAACAATCCAATTCTTGCAAGGTATCCACGTGCACTTCTTCAGTTTCAGTAACTGAATATACATCGACAATTCCCTTATGTATAAAGTACATTGTGTCATTAATATCCTCTTGATGGCAGATCGTGTCACCCACGAAAAATTTTTGAACTTTCATTTTTCGGACCAAAGTTCTTATGAAGTCCGGGTGACAATTAGTAAACACGACATTCTGTAATATGTAATCAACCACTTCTATTACATTCTTATTAATGCGAAAGAAAATGCAGAATCTAAATATAATTTGCTTACGTTCAGAATGTGATGCCCATAAGCTTGCACTTTAATTTCTTCTATAAGATAATTCGGCGAAGACAGTAATAATGTTGGTATTTGTCTGCCTTTACCAGCTACCCATAAATTAAAAAAATATTTCTTCA
The DNA here is from genome assembly GCA_935421215.2 of Melolontha melolontha. Taxonomy (NCBI): domain Eukaryota; kingdom Metazoa; phylum Arthropoda; class Insecta; order Coleoptera; family Scarabaeidae; genus Melolontha; species Melolontha melolontha. Next base: position 5,271,866 of record OW285239.1, on the reverse strand, counting down.
TTTTTTCCAAAAATGGCGCTGACACGAAACTGTTTTCCAGATGTATCTGAAAGTAAATTGTAATTTTGGGAATAACAGCTGAATCATCATCAAAACTGGTTCGTTGTGTAAAATCAACAACAAGAATTCTGGAAATATGTCACGAATTTAAGCAAAGCATCGTCAGCAGGAGTTTAAGTTTACACAAATACTTTGTCATGATAGTCATGAAATAATATGTAAATAAAGGTATATTAGCATGAAGTAATCAAAGTTATAAATGTTAGAACTAAATTATGCGATTTTAAGTGAAATACATATTCAAAAGAAAGATAATTAATGTAATGCAATAATTACATTTGTAAATAAATAATATAATGGTAAATAAGTTTATAAGTTAAAAAATGTCATTAATAAAAAAAATTATTTTAAGTACTTATATAAATTTAATAAAGTAAGTTATAAAATATAATAATATTAAGACGTAAATTGAAGCAAATAAGGAAAAAATTGATAAATTAGGGCAGTTGGAGTTAAAATAACTTAAAATTCATGCAGAAACAAAAAATCGCAAAATAAGCAAATATATTAAGGCAAATTTTTAGATAACAATTATTGAAAGAATATAATGGAAGGTAAATGTATTGTGCATAGTAATTTTTAGTAAAAATTAAATTCAAAATAGATATAAGCAAAAATAGAAAGTTTTATTATACAATTGGAGAATACTATGATTATTCTCTTAGTCGGAAAGACATTAAAAATTTTATTTAAAAAAAAAGGTTTGCTGTTTTTTATTTACTGTGAAAAAATTACCCGATTACCCGACTTAGAAAAATTATTTTAAGGATTAGTACATTTTGTGAATATGGAAGTAGCAGAAAACAAAATTCAGAAAAATGTTTGCGCCAATTGAAGATATTTAATGGTCGACAACAAGAAATCTCAACACTACTACAATTAGCGATATAAAATAGTAAGTTTTGCTGAAGGAAGATATCTTGAAGAAATAAATTTATTTTTATCAAGATGTCCTAACTATTTACTATTTTTAAGTCTAAGCCTTGTTGTTTTTGAAACAAAGTTATATTTTTTAGAAAAATAATATTTTAACAAATATTCTTAATGATACTTAACATTTAGTATTAATGATTCGTCTAATACAGTTATGATAAATCCAAATGTTATTGCGGTAGAATAACATAAAAAATACGTCCGACGATGGTATGATTAATACCTGTGTTAAGGAATAGACCGCAATTGTTTTGCATTTAATAAATTAATTTCTCGAGATGATCTCCTTGTAGTTCTATATACTTAGTCCAGATTATGTTCCAACCTTTTTAAGCCATCTAAATAATAAGATTTGTCATACTCAGCAAAATAGGTCTCTATTTCAGCAATGACCTCTTCATTTGACGTGAATCCCTCCCCGCCAAGGAAAATCATTTTTTTTAATTTTGAAAAAAGAAATAAGTCACTAGGTGCCAAATCTGGCGAACGTGGTGGATGGGGCAGCAATTTGTAGTGCAAATCGACTAGTTTTGCTGTCGCAATTACTGATGAGTGGACTGGGGCATTATCATGATGGTAGAGAATTCTTTTCTTCGCTAGGTGGAGCCTTTTTCTCTATAGTTCAAAGTCGAATCGATCCAATAAATACACATAGTCTGTCCCGTGATTTTCCTTCCCTTCTCCAAATAGTCAATTAAGGTTATGATGCTTTGCAAATCCAAAAATATCGTCGCCATAACTTTTCTGGGTAATAGAACCGTTTTGGTCTTCTTTGGTGAACGTTTGCCAGGAAAAACACATTGTACCGACTGACCTTTAGTATCTTACCTATAGTGATTTATCAATGCCTCATCTACAGTCGCATAACGCTGTAAAGGCCCCCATATATTGCACTTCAACTTGTCCAAAAATTTCTTTGAATTTATCACGCGAATCCATTTATGATCAATCGCCAACAGTCACGATACCCACCTCGCTGATAGCTTGCTCATATTCAATTTTTCGTGAAGGATATTTTGCACACGTTCAATTAATATGTTTACCATATTATCAATCTCTCTAATCTTCACCCAGTGGTCTGATAACACCATATCATGAACTTCATTTATCGTGTCGTCCATAGTCACTTTAATGAGACGACCTGGCCACTACTCGTCAAGGACGGATGTTCGGCCACGATTAAATTCATTAAACAAGTATCTGATGTTAGTCATCGAAGGTGGTCCTTATAAACTGCATCCAATTTTTCTTAGATTTCTGCACACGTTTTCCCACCCAAAAAATAAATTGAATCACTGACCGAATCCTTTTATATGTTTCCACAAATATGTACATGAACTTGCTAACTTTCAGCAGCTTTCAAAACAACACTACTCAATGAATCTCTTCGAAATTTTGACAGACGTCAACTAAAGAACAGTATTCACATTCGGTAATGCAAATATTGATATAAAATGTCATCTGTCTCCAAACACGGGTACTTCTCATACCATCCTCGTATTTGATCAGCAAACGTCAACTTATCAACAAGTATTAAGTATTTGTGTCATTCCAGAAGTTAGCTGAGATTCCACAAAGTAATCAAATGTAGTTACGCGTGTAAATAAGAACGGTACGTTTATTAATATTAATTATGATTCTCAAAGGAAGCAAGATTGGATCTAGTTACATGTCAATGGCCACACTCCTCTCATGATGTGATCGGATCACCTTTTTAGCAAAAAAAAAAATAGTGGAAACAATTTTTTGAGACTGAGAGGGAATCTGGTTAATTGATTAGATGGATTAGTGATAGTTATGTTAGCATAATATGTCGACTCAAAGTGCAAGTCTTAACTTGGACAAAAGCCAACATTTGCAAATGCTACTGTTGCTGATTGTGTCTTCGAAGAAATTGAACATCCGTCTTGTGGTTCAGATTTAGCACTTTGTGAATATTTTTTGTTTCCAAATCTCCTAAAAACACTTACTGGGAGAAAATATGGGTACTATGTTAAAGTCATAGTCTGTTAGGAACTATTTTGTGGAGAAACCAAATTAGTGTTTTTACAGGAGATTAATTATGTTATTGAAACGTTGTAATTTCTATTATGTATTGAAAAAAATTTTTTATTGCTGTTTTAATCTTTCGTTTTCATGCTTAATTCTAGGATATAAAAGCGACCCCTCAGACCATAATTTGTAATTATTAATTATACACACTTATTAGGGTGGGTCACTGGTATATGAGAAAAAATAAAAGTTCTCGAATCATATTCTAATAGCAATATTTTTTTGTCTTACGTTAAAGCAAATAAGAATTGCTAAAAAAAAGTTAAAAAAAGTCACATCTTGAGCCCGCGCCGGAGCTCCTAAGAATTCGGTATTTTGAAAAAAAAGCCATTTTTTAAATTTTAATATTTTATTTACTATCAATTATTATTAATTAAAACTGAAAACATTTTTAATTAAACTTACAAAAAAAATAAAACTTTGGTTCTTATACAACATAAAACAATAAAATCACGAAATTATATTAGTTATTTTTTGGTCACAAAATCTTGTTTACTGTCAAATCTGGGCATCTCTCGTCTTGATTCAAGTTTCGTCTGTATTAAACCTTCTCTTGATTTTTTATCGCATAGAGTCATTTTTAGACCCATGTTTGCAAGTTGGATTTGTTTTTATTTCAAACCATACTGGAGCATAAACTTTTACAAAATATTCAGCTAATACTTTTAGCTGATATAACGGGTTTGATGTAGAAATATATAAACGTAAAATTCTATTTGCTTTTGTTAGCCATCGAGCATGAGATATTTTTCCTGGAGACCTGTTAGCTAAGCCATCGTGGCAGTGTCCACTTATAGAGAGATATAGTTATTTCATAGAAATATTTTTGATCTGTACTTAAGCCCTCAAATTGTATTTCCGGAAGCTGGCCTTCAATTCTCTCGTACTTGGCTATGGGTAGTTTTTCGCAGTTTCCTAATAAGTTGCCAATAGGACCAGCATGCGAATATGGTCCCTTGGTAACACCATCTAGTTTGTTAAATAGATGTTTTAATGGCAATTCGTTCAAATGTAGCATGCAAATAATCCATTGCAGTGGGCGCTGAAGTCTTTTTTCCAATACTCTTATTGCTCCGTTAAATTTCCCAGTGTTAGTGACTGTACCATCACAACCAATTGCCATCAAATTTTCTTTATTAATTTTTTGAGACGAAAGAAGGGCAATAATTTACATTTCAATACTTTTAGAAGTACTTCGATCTGGTGTTGCATAGCCAACATAAACTGAATCTGGCTCCTTAAGAACAGATACATGTTCCTCAATCAATATTTGTCTGTATTTCTTAGCTCCCTTTTTAATAATATTAAGCGTCTTATCTTTTCGGCCGTCAAAGTATAAAGCTGGTAGGTCTAGCTGCTTCTGCTTTTGAATATATTCTTTACGTACTTTTTTTCTTTCCCGTCGTATTTTTGATTTATCAATTGGTTCACTGCCAGGAGATATATCTTGCAATACAGAAGAAGCAATAGCAGCCGCTGCTCTATCGGAAACACCGTAGCGGTCACAAGTTTTTGATAACATTGATAACATAACTAAAAATTTTTTTTGTTTTTTCTTTTTTTCCTTATGCCTTTGACGTGGAAGGTAAATTAAAAGAATCATCACAAGAAGAACTGGAATTACTTACAGATAACTTCAAGTCCTGCTGTTTTGAGTTAATTTTGTCCTGACTTTTATTTACGTTTTTTTCCGTCTTTGGTGCTCGGGCTGCTCTTTCTTGCAATTTAGTTGTAAGAACTCGATCTATTCCTCTTTCTCGCCCCCCTTTGGTCACTAAAAAACTCCTGTTCTTCTTTGGGTACCTTATATTGCCTTGGACAGCAACAAAGCTCAATTTGTTTACATTTACAGGAATAAATATCAAACAAAACTCTGCTAGGTCGGAGAAAATTTTCTTTCTGATAAACGGATATTTTTTTCAACGACTTTTTGAGATTTTTGCACTTTATATGATAACCGTTTATTAGTTGTATGACTTTTGTATTTGAAACTGTAGGAAGAGACGATTTTCTCCAAACACATTCTACCCTTTGAGCTACAAGTTTTGCAATATCTAAAAACGATGGTTCTTTGGTAGTATTCCTCGTTATTTTTAGTTGCAACCTATTCCACTCATAGCATTTCATAACATCTTCGTAAGTTGGCAAAACGTTATCATTAATATCTTCTACATTTCCGAATATCGGGCAGAAATAACCTTGGCTTCTGGTTTCCATAATCACAATTAGAAGTTGAAACACTTCAAATAAAAAAATAAACACACAACTTCACTGTCCGAGTAGTAAAACCAAACTGATCTTTTTATTATGTATCATTTTATATGTATTCTATCAAAAATATTTCTTGGAAGAAGATATACGTTTCAATGAATGAATTTCTTGTGTGTCTGAATTCTCGAGAACTTAAAAGTCGTTAGGATACAGTAATATGCTTTTCTGCAATGCAATGGCTATGTTGTTATGTAAAAAAGGGATGTGGTCGTTATATTCTAAATTTAACAAAATTGAAGATCAAAGCGCGGGCTCTTACACTAAAAATAAATTAATAATATTTTACAGGGGTCTAATGCAGACAAAAATACAACACATTTACGCTATTAGAAGTCGATACGAGAAAAAAAAATTTTTTGACCCACCCTAACACTTATCTCTATACAAATTGTGTTTACACATTCATATCTTACCAGAAACTCTTTAACCTCGAAATCATATTTCGTCAAGTTATATACAGTGCTTCTTATTAGAGCTGTCAAGTCTCCCAAAAACAATGTCAGTATATACTGAGTTGTTACCAAGAAAATTATAAACATGCCCATGTCACCAAGAGTTGAGGGTACTCTTAATCCGTATCCAGTCGTACTAACAATAGACATCATAATATGAATACTGCAGAAGTATTCATTTCCACAAACATATTCTAGTGAAAATGATTTCAAGTTAATTCACTTGTTTAAATTTAGTGAAAAGCTAATCGTGTATTGGCAATAGAAAAACGATTGAATTGTTTCGGCTTTTACTTGATGAAGATCCATAATCTAAAATAGAATGGTTAAAATCTTCACTTTTTTAATACGTAATCGTAGAACGACAATTGTTTCGCCAAATATTATAGACAATAATTCGTGAATTTTTCTAATACCTTCAATACACAATTAGCTTAAAAGTGCGTTTCGAGATTATATAAATTTTACCGTCTCTGTCGTAAACCCATCCCGATTTACACATTCCAAGTGGACACGTTGTGAAATAGAATAGACAAGCACCTAAATGCACGATTACTACCGTGTAAGTTAGGTTCAATAATAGTCTCACCCAAACTGTTTTGTTACTTAAAGAGCTCAAACCGGGAAAGTATTGATATACATTAACCTAAGAAATGCAAAATTTTATTAGCAGACTTGACCTTTGCTGGCATTATCTTACTGCTCGCAGTATCCTATATAAACCTAGAGCTGTCCTGTAGGTAGTTCGATCTTCTGCAGGGAACAGAAGCGAGAATATTTCATAAGGAAATATTGTGAGGGCATCCAAGTAAAATTTCATTGGTTGCATGTACCTACAAATAATAAAATCTAGCATATGCTGCAACCTAACACACATCTTCAAATACAATACCTTTTCCTTATCAGTTTTAAATCCGTGACTAAATCTCCTCGCTTATCATCAAATGGTACGTAAAAATTTAATATAACTTGAGTAACGTGTACACAATCAAGGCAATATAAGGTATAGAATATTAATGAAAGGTGTTGGAAAGCAATTTGATATGATGAGAGCATGCACGCGCTTAAAGCAGTTACAACCATTACGACTGCATAATATTTACTTGAAATCACCTTGTTCAGCCAAGACAATCTATAAAATAAACACAAAATTTTTAATATTTCAAGCTTAAAAAGTCTATCTTTGGAGACTGTGGTTAAGTAAAAACTTAAAAAGGTATGAAACCCATTACCACAAGTAATACTCGTCTCCTAAATACGTATTTCGATAACTAAGTTATCATCCTCAGTAGGTAAAATTAATAATAACAGTTGTTACGATATTTTATCGAACGGTCCTCGTAAACATTTGTGTTTATATATCTTGATATCGTATTTCACCGATAACGGCTCTAGCTAACGTACGTATTGAAATTTCGGCGGGAGAGGGGACGAACAAAGAATTGGTGTTTTTATGTGATACTTTCGTTTTACATTTTAAAAGGTGGACGTGTTCTTGAGTCGATGTCTTTTTTATATGATTTTGAGTAGTCGATTGTGTTAATTGCAAATATATAATAAGCAATTATAGTTGATGTGTGCCTTGATTCAGAAACCTAATTAATGGATTCAGCTTTCGGCTGGCTTTGTGCACGCCACCTCGATAGCGGCTTAAGTAAGAGCTACTTAGTAAAAGACCGTTTTCTTTCGTCTTTGTTATTCCCTTTGTAATATTTTATTCATCTTCTATACACGTGGTATATTGTCCACTAGGGTGCTAAGAATACGTCAAACACTCTGGGGCTGCAATTAAGTGGAAGATCGCCTGGATGCGCCCAAATTTAAGATCCTTCCAGTGTTACGCGGCGTGGAAGACGGCCATGTGCTAAGCCATCTTATCCGAAGGATCGCCTTATGTATGGATCTGGAGATTGTCACATCACGGCAAAGATAAATTCTGTTTGTTTCTATGTTCAGTGGACTGTAACTTATTAAGACTGTCGCTATTTGCTGATTCAAGATTTAGGGATTCACCATAGTGTGGCGACAATTTTAGAGAATGTTTGTTTTTTTGGTAACTTTGTATAGTTGAGTATTAATAACTAAGATCTACATTTAATTTTTGTGTATCTTTGTCTTTTAATAAACAATCTTGCATATATAACAGTTATTTAATGTAATTTTAATTAATCGATGTCTTGCAATGGCTTAATTGTTATTGCATAATTTCGAATGTACGAACGTTGAGGTCTCAGACGTCCCCATCGTCTTTCAGACATGTGACAGCCTTAATTGTATTTTTTAGATCATTTGTTACTATAGTTTGCAAAGCTATACACCCATTTGCCCTAATAAATCTAGTAGTAATAATATGTAAGTTTTCTTTTCATTGGAAATTGTAGCTTCCTTCCCTTAACATCTTTTTTTCACCCGGTGGGTGAAATTGCTCTCTACGTTCTCCGCGTGGCATATGATTACGGTTTATAATCCAACAAAACAAAGAATTCCAATTAAGAGCTAGTCAGTTACGTATCAACGTTCCGAAAGGAACCCCACGCCGTCTTTACTGAGGCCTACTTAGGGTACTGGCTCGTTGGTTTGTATTTACAATAGCAACCTACACACAAAAGGTATCACTGCAACACTACCATATTTCGCAGGTTATCGGAGCCAGTTTGACGTTGCCTATTTTTACTATCTGTAAATGCTGAGTCATAGTTAAATTGTAATAGATGAAAAGGAATCGATAATATGACTCCGTAGAATGCCAATCCAAAGATTAGCCTTTTGGGGATGCTGCATATGGTGCTTTGAAAATCAAAGAGGGTCGTTCGATGAGCACTTTCTGCAGTTATGCCTGTTTACTGCACCGGTAAGGTAAAAAGTAGTTTCGTCAGAGAAAAAACAGAAATTTTTTAGATTAACTTCAACCAACGAGTTCTCTAGAGTATATTCAAAAGTTTCTGTAGATCTTATAGAAAATCAGTAAATTTATTTAAACTGTTTAAATTAGTGCAGATAGTTGACCTCGAAGAAAAATAATTAACAGAAACAAATCTAAAAACAAACTTACTTAACGTCTGTGTAGTCATGATCGGTTTCAGCTCTTTTCTCGGAAGATTGTATATATGACTGAAAAATTATTGTAAATTTGTTGAAAAGCTTATTACCTTAACTTACCAGATTTTGCAAAACGATATAATGTTGTATTTTTTTATACAGAAACATATATCTGGGAAACAATAAATTGTAAAAATCGCTCGTCCTAATAAGTAACAAATCAGTAGTCATACTGGTTTTAGCAGTAATCATGCTTCTCGTGCAAGAAACTTCGTCTATATTGCCAAACATGCTGCAAATATAATTAATAATTATGCGAGTTTTGACTCAGTAAAGTTGATTTTAAGATTCAAAATGTTAAAATTATGAATTTTTCGCGATAAAACGAAAACTGTTTAAAATACATGGCCTTTGATGTGCCTCTACATGTTGCTGAATGCTTTATCCTTAATATTCTCCGATATTTTTACGTTCAAATGCAATAATATAATTTCAACGTTGCATAATCCAAGCTGCTTAAAAGTCAGGTTTTTGAAATTAAGTTTAGTGTTTTGTGAAAAATTATAATATTTTACGTGTTAATAATTATGAGTAAACTAACAACGACACTTCACAGATTATACGAGCTTTTGTTTTCAAGAATCACAAAAACATGTCAAGGCAAGGCTGTTTGTGAAGGAAAGTGATAATTTATTTATATTGTAAAGAGAAATCTGGGGCGTAAACCGGAGATGTTAAAATAGTGTATACCGTCTGGAAACGTGGTACGTTAACGACACTGCTGCGCAAAACGCGTCACATATCTCCGATATGTTTATTCAGTGTATAGTGTAGCATTTAATTGGATAAGCAATAGGGATAGGTCAGTAATAGGTGTGGTATGTATATACGTATTGCATATGTACTCGTATTTCTATCGTATCTATCGTCGACGACTGGGCACAGACACGCCTGGCGCCTGGTGTTATAAACCTCCCTTCTCTCTTATATAGTGTACTGGTGGGGTACTGTTCACCTCTCGTCGTTAACTTACCACGTTTCCAGACGGTATAAAACTACCGATTCTGTAGCCCAAAAGAGGAAAAATGGAAATAAGTTTCTATATTCTGACATAAATTTAGTAGCTTTCGGCTACCTAAAAAGAGTCAAATATTTTATGAAGTGAAGCAACGGGTAAAAGTTTCTCAGAAACAATCTGTCATAAATCTACGCAGAAACAAAGATTTGAAACATACAAGTTCGATATTCGATATATTATTAATTCTCCAATTCATAAGCAAAAGCAAAACCTTCACTTACACAGAAACAAAAGAAAACGCACATCTTTGAGCAAGAGAGTATAGAACCTAATCTCAAAATCAACTGGAACTCAATTTTGTGGAGCGGTGGGGCAAGATTTGAGATTTTCATTGATAATATTGAAGGCCGGGTCATAACAACCAAAGAAAAAATCTTTAACAATGACTGTGTTGAAAATAAAAGTTTTCGCCTTCTATGATAATCTGAAGCACATCAGGTAGAGGAGAAAAGAGCTGGATCTTATAAAAGGAAATGGGAACGCTAACAAAAGAAAATGCATTTGAATAATATTGAATGTATTTTTAAACAAAATGATGTCCCTTGCCAAATAAGCAAAAAATAAAAAATTGGATGTATTAAAATAATATTTAAATCATAAAATGAAAATCCAGCAACTCAAATCTTACCCAATCGTAAACTCGTGAGAGATAATCATGAAGAGAAAAATGCGAATTAAAAATCGACTCAATATCACAACTGATGAATGCCAAACCCTAGTTAACAGTACATCCATACGCATCCAGGTGGTAATAAGTCGAATATAACTCAATGGTAGCTCTTTCTTATTAGTAAAACTTGAGTTGTTTCAGATTGCAACATAGGCTCATCCCATTTTTGATTTTCGGGATGAAAGTGCTTTGAAAAAAATTGAAGAGTCTTTTTAATTTGAGCAAAGTTTGTATTAATAATTAATTAATTATCGCCTAGCCGTTACTGCTAAGATTTACTGTCAATAACTCCGTTGCCTTGGACCTGCAAACTAGAAGACATCATTAGGTCATTTTACAGTACAATAACGTTCACCCTTAAAATTACAAAAGGGGATATTCGAGAACTCGGTTGGGAAGTCATTCAACATTCACCTCATTCTCCTGATCTCATTCCGTCAGCTTTCCGGCTGTTTCGTTCTCTATCAAATAACCGTCGAGGAATTTCCTTTAATAACAACGTCACCCTTCAAAATTTGTTTGACGACTTTTCCACTTCTATGTCTCAAGTTTGGAATCGAAAAATTTCTAGATCGTTGGAGGGTAATCATAAATAATGGTTGATTAGTTCATATATTTTGCCGGTTAAAAATGAATAAGAATAATGTCCCAAGATCAGATAAAGGAGGAGTTGGTGTGATAGGCTGGCTCCCTATCACCTAGAAATCGGTTTCTCTGTCAAAAACCTAACATAAGCTTTGGAACTTCGGCTGGACAAAATGGTAAACGATTAAAGTAACGAAAATGAACGACGAACATTAGCACTTGGAATATACAGGGTATCCGTTGAGAGGTCGAAGAAATTGTACAGGAGATGGATATTGTGAACAAATAAGAAAGAAGTTGGTACAGAAATTATAAGAACTATGGACATGTGTTTAGTCGAGTTGCGAGACACCAAAAATCCAATAGAAAAGTCTATGTTATGACACACAAACAACATAAATATAAAGTCACCAACTATGAAGCAATAAATGAATGAACTTTCGGGAATAAACAAATGGATATTGATGGCTCCCTAATAATTTCCTAATGTCGAGAGAGAATAGCTGGTGTTACAAAGAATGGAGACGAAGAGAATTATGTAATGGATACTATCAAATCATAGGAATAGTTAATTGACGAAGGAGATACTTGTTGAAAGTTCATTATAACGCTAAGAAAGAAGTAATTAAACTTCTAGTTTCAAAAATTCTTTTATTGTAAATACACTACAATATTGTAGCGTATTTACAATAGAAGAATTTTTGAAACTAGAAGTTTAATTACTTATTTCTTAGCGTTAAAATCATAGGAAACCCAGAAGACCGAAAACGATATGGAAGAAAAATATATCCAGAACAATGAGTTCGGAAGTTCTTAGGGAAGGCCAATAGAATGACAAAACATGGAAGTTAGGCATCAAACAACGTCACCGGACGTAAATTTTGAGTTCAGTAAAGACGTTACGAACACCAACCCAATATAAGTTAAAAATCATTTAATAACTCTCCATTTCATTATAAAATTGTATTAAGATTTGTTTATAATTTTTTTGTTTGCTAATTGGGCCAACTTCACTGAAAGACTACTGACACATCTACATATCTACATATTCTACATAGCCCTGCAATAAGATCTACAGATTACCTTCCCTGTCTCAGCTCACAAAATAACACACCCGTTGGTCCGTATAACCGAATCTCTCCTTTATGTACAATGTATATAGTTTTAACCACATCATTCAACTTCACAACTCTCTGATTCTTTTTCAAATATAATTCATGTAAATGCCGTCCCAAGTGTCTGAAGAAGCTTTTACCAGCATCTTCGAATATGGGAACTTTTTGTAGTGTCTCCAAGTATATATGAAGACAAAAGTCTGTTTTTAATGGCAAAGGAAGCGCAGTGAACATTGTTCTAGTTTGGAAACCGTGTGTAATCCTCCATGCTTGAACGTAATGTTCTATCACTTTACTAGAATGTAAACGTAAGTAATGAGTTTGGTGCGATTTGTTGGTAAAAATGGGATTACTTACTTTTGCAGTTGTTTAGATATGTTTTCTTCTTTTAAATATTCTAGTAATTGTACCATATTATTTCTATGTACGATTAGTTTTTGATTTACTACGTAACGGCTGTGGGCTATGCTGATCATAATATAATTTTTAAAAACATAACCTGCATTTTAAAAATATAAAAATATTACTTGCATCTTTGTGTAAAATTTAATTTAAAGTTACATATTTAGCCTGATCTGCGGGGAGCTTTTTATGTTATCTCCCTAGCTACAAAAACAATATGCTATCGTGACACTTTTCTTACGTCAAGTTTCTGTGACGTTTTATAGTGTCATTTCCAAGTTTGGTTCCAATCGCTTAGCATTTATTACTTTTATCAAAAGAAGGCAGTAGCCGAAGAATATTCATGAGAGGATGGTGGTAGTGTATGGAGAAAATAACCCGTCTTATTTCCAAGTCGAATTTTGGTGTAAGCAGTTCAAATGGGGCATAGAATCCATTCATAGTGACCCAAAGTGTGGAAGGCCTGCTAGAAGCACGAACTAAAGAAATTATCAACAAAGTTGAAGATTTGGTGTTGACCGACGCCGTGCTATTGCTAGAGAAACAGAAATATCAGAAACGAGTGATTTTAAAATTCTACACGAAGATTTGGAAATGAACAAAGTGTCGACACGATGAATTCCCAAATATAAATTTAAAGGATGCCGTGTTTCTGCTAGCTAGTTCTTGGTGCAAAGTGACTCCTGACTAGAGAATACAATCCCGGGATCCCGAATCACGGGATCTCAGGATCCCGGCCAGGTTTTGATCCCGTAAATCCCGGGACTGTACTTGGCTAATCTCGGGATTTTCGGGATTGCCAGTTTGCATTCCGTAATCCGTTGCGCCTTGACAATGACCTTACCTAGATTATATTAAGGGCACTTATTACATAAAGACAAAAAGTCAACCTTAGGTACGCCGTACGATAAAAGAACTACACAGGTACAGCCCAAATGATATGTAACTTAGAAGGGACATCCCCGCCCGGCATACTTCAATACAATACTAAGTAATTTCCCAACGGGCCAACAGGGGAATCACCCGCTCACCTCATATGAAATATCATAATATTATTGCGAGAGATTTCCCGTCGGGGATTCCCTGTACGCAAGTATAAATACGCTTATTAGGATTTACTTTTTCATTTATTATTCTACCAGCGACAAGGTTAAAAAGTTATTTTAAATGGCGGGAGACTTTGTTCAACATAAAAAAAAAAACAGTGATACGTCGTCAGCGTGGAGTTATTTTTTAGTTGCGAAAGACGGGAATAATGCCAAATGTAAGCTATGCCCTGCCATTCTCAAGACTTTGGGTGGATCGACTAAGGGATTATATACACATTTGTCATCAAAACATAACATTAAGATTTTAGCTGACGTTAATCGTTCAACAGCTTCAACAAGTCAAGATTCTGAAAATATGAACACAGCACCGCCGCCAGCTAACCGAAAGTTAGAAGATTGATGTTTTGGCAAGAATGATTGCATTAGATAGATTTACATTCAGTGTACTCATAAGGTTGATGTTTTGGCAAGAATGATTGCATTAGATAGATTTACATTCAGTGTACTCATAACTTCAGACGATTTGAGAAAATTGCTCTTAGCGAAATACACGGATTTACCAAAATCAGCCGTCACAATTCGAAAGCGTGTTATGAATTACAGTGAAAAAATCAGAAAGCAAGTAACTACAGAATTAAAACATTTGAAAAGTGCGGGTGAAAGATTCAGTCTATCTTTTGACGAGTGGACACCAACGTCCAATAAACGATACTTGGCTGTCGACGTTCATTAATATAAAAAAATTTGGAGCTTAGGACTCGTTCCTATTCATGGAGTATGACGGCTGAAAATTGTCTTCGTATATTGAAAGAGCGTCTAAGTAAATTTGATATTCCCTGAAATCTAATATCGTGGCTACTGTAACCGATGGACCGAACGTTATGATAAAGGAGGGACAGCTTGTTTGCACTGAACAACACCTGTGTCTCGCACATACTATCAATTTGGCCGTCTGTGATGTGCTTTATAAAATAAAGAATTATTTTCAAGACAGGCAAGACAGCCCCACCTCAGGCTCAGATGATATTATAAATGAACCAGATTATATGAACGATAGCGATGATGATGACAATTTAGAAGACTTAGACTGTCCAGAATCAGGTATAATCTTAATGTCACAAAATGAACTTGGGCGAGAACACATACCAGAGTTAACGAAAGATGAAAATATTAATGAGCTGATAAAGAAAAACCGCAAAGGTTTAGTGTATTTCAAAAGATCACCATTGAAAACTGAAACACTACTTCAAAAATATGTGAAGATTGAACATGAAAAAGAGCTGTCATTTCTTTTGGACTGTAAAACCAGGTGGAATAATCTTTTAACTATGTTGGAACGATTTTCTCTTTTAAAAACCTGCATTCAAAAAGCTCTTATAGATCTCAATCATCCAATCTGTTTAGAAGATGCTGATTTTGACTAGGTAAATAAAATTGTTGATGTGCTAACCCCAATTAAATTAACAGTAGAAGCAATCTGTCGACGAGATGCTAATTTATGCACAACTGATGCCGCTTTGAAATTTCTTATAAAACAATTGTCTAGCAAAAACTCAGCACTCGCCAATAAAATGAAAAGATCCTTAGTGGAACGTATAAAGCAACGACGAAATGATGATTTAACTGGTGTGTTGAATTATTTACAAAATCCACCAAAAAAATTAGGAAGAAAATCAGTTATTATCGGATTTGGAATGGTTTGACTTATTTTCAGTTCCTACACAGGCTTTAGTCAGGGCGCAAATAAAGAATATTGTTAAAAGACTAAATTGTCGAGATGGCACGAAAGAGGAAGAAAGGTCAGGATCACAAACAGATGATGAGCCAAGGCAACAAACCTCCCAACCCCAATTGACACTAAAGGAAAGTTCAACTGGAAATTAATAAGAGCATGGAATGCCCAGATCCTGAAGTACAAAATGACTCAGGGTTGGTAAATAGTATTAGACGCGAAATGAGCCTGTTCGAAAATGGAGGAGTTCGTGGATATCACTTAGAATTAGCATATAAATATCTATTGTCTATTCCTCCAACCAGTGTAAAACCTGAGCGAGCATTTTAAGATGCTGCTTATGTTGGCAATAAACTACGAAGCAGGCTTGGAAGTCAAACATTGGATGCTTTGATATTTCTGCGATTGTATTTTCGAAATTCTGAATAGTTTTTTGTATTGTCTTTTTTGTTCCTTATTTTAGCATATTGTGTATTGTGTTGTGCAACAATATTAATAAATAATTTTTAAGAAATTATTTAAGTCTTTTTTCATTTGAGTCCAATTAGAAACCACATAGTCTAATCCCGGGATGCCGGGATTACGCTTTAAAAATCCCGTAACCCCGGGATTGAAAAACATCCTCGGGAATGTATTCTCTACTTCTGACGCAATTCAGAAATATTAGCACAATATATTTTTTTATTCAAACAATAATGCGTCAAATTCTGACTGGGATTCTGAAGATCTGGTTCCATTGTCTCTACTTAATCAAAGACGTGAATCATTGAAAAATGATGAGGCAATTCATTGTTTCAGTACATGCATACAGTGGGCTGAGGAGAATGGAGCTGAATTAAATACTTTGTACATACTAGGAATGATGCGAAAGCGCGCTATCCAAGCCAAACAGGGCAGTATTAGACAAACAAAATTTACTGAATTTTTTAAATATTAATTTTATAGATTTTAGTTTTTGCCTTAAATAATATTTCTATATGTTAGTTTGTGTTTTGAGTATATAAATCCCTACAATACATATTTTGGGTATTATTTTTTCACTTTTAAATAAGGTTTCGATAATCCGGATGTTTTACTACTTCGAATTGCATCGGTTTTAATTGATCCGGATTACCGAAGCTTTGCTGTAATTGGATCTATTACAGGGTTGGCCATTTAAGGTTGCGGTTTTTGAAGTCATATTAAACATACAAAACATTAATTTAAAAAAATGATTTATTTGTGCAATTAAACAACAAGATCTGCGGTTTAATAAATCAGGTTTTCGAAGTGAGAGCCTCGAGCAACGATAACATTTCGCAACCTCTTCTCAAATTCTCTACAAACTGCCTGAAGTGTGGCGTACGGTATCGCTTCTATTCGTAAATGTAAATTGTAAATGCCGTATTGCCATTTCAAGGTCATCCAGGGTGTCTCTACCATCGCGATATACCGTATCTTTTAATGATCCCCACAGGTAGAAATCGCAAGGATTGAGGTCTGGACTATATGGTGGTCATGTTATCCCTCCGCCTGTAAACTGTTGAGCGTCAAGACCAATGATTCTGTTACCGAAATATTCTTCAAGAATGTTGAAAACATATTCCGTGCGATGCGGACGAGCCCCGTCTTCCATAAACCATGCTTCTCCACCATATTTAATCCATGCGCCACGGGAATAAAAGACTCATTAAGCATTTCACAATATTTTTGCGAAGTAACGGTTCCATTGACAATCACGGGACCGATAATTCCTGCCGACGAGATAGCACACCATACAGTCAACCGTCGAGGGTGAAGAGGACGAACAATTGCTAGATGTGGATTTTCTGTCCTCCAATGTCTCCAATTTTGCTTATTCACATAACCGGATACATCGAAATGTGACTCATCCGACCACCACACTCGTTCCAATGACATGCTGCCATTTTCAATACGTTCGATGATTTCGTTCGCAAAATTGTAGCGTCGTTCCATATCAAACGGTCTCAACGGCTGATCGATCTGGATTTTGTATGCTCTCATCTTTAGATCTTGCTTTAGGATCCGCCTTAGTGTTGTACGGGGTATTTCAAGTTCTTGAGATGCTCTTGAAGTCGATGTTGAAGGTTGAGCTGTAAAGTGCTCCCGTACTCGTTCTATGGTTTCCGGTACCCGGATGGTCTTTTGACGTTCTCTAACAGTTGATCTTTCGTCTGCGGCAGATGCTGTTGCTTCAAATTTCACTATAATCCTAAGATATTGTCGGATTAGTAGACATGGAAACTCGATAACGAATACTTCGTTACTTTTCTAAATTTATCTTTTTTTTCCTTACCTTTTTATAGTGTTTTCCGTTGGTGCGTTATTTCTCCCGAATAGAGTACGCAAGTGTCTTGCCGTAGCTGCAAAAGATTCCCCATTTCTATAATAATATTTTATTAATTCCACACGCACTTCCGTTGGATACGACGCCATCTTGAAAACTGACAAGGCAAATTTTTCATATATTTATTGTAAACCGCGCTTGACCCTCTAGTGTAAAAAATATATATTATATTAATTTCTATATATACAAGGGAATAGCGCGATTTTTAAAACCGCAACATTAAATGGCCAACCCGTTACATTTCCTGTGAACTTAGGCACGTGTTTTATTAATTTTTACCTACTCTCTTAATTAATAAAACTATTCCTTACTCTCAACGTATACTTGTTGAAATTTGACCTGAATTCAAGAAAGGCATCGAGAATCAAAACGGTTTGGGAACCACTTCCCTAAGGACAAACTAATTATAACTGTCAACTTACCGAATATAATGCAACAGAGTATAAATATTGATTCCTCCCTAGTGTGTGCTTTGAACTGTTCAAAATTAAATGTAAACATCAGACAGGTTGTAAAATAAAAACTTATAAAATGAAAGACGTAGGGCTCCGAAATCCTCATGTGTCCTATAATACACCACTTTAGTTAGAATGAAACGAAATAATTCTCAGCGTAATATACCCATATTCGGCGATGAACTGATCCAGGAAAATGTATACGGCATTATTTCTATTCTATTATGAATTTCCACAAATTCGGAAGATATGTATATCAGAATAGAAGTGCACATGTTTATCAAAACTAAAGTGTATGGGATACATCGTGCGGCTTGACTAAAATTTAATTTTGAGTTAAGCAAAATGCTTCTGAGAATAAACGCAAATATTATTTGAATTTATGAGGATATAAAAAGAAAAAATATATACGTGGTGTGACAATTTAATTTTCTGAAATGGGCGCCGAATGCTGCTATTCGAGGATGGTCTGAAAACTAAGGTAAGTAGTATCGTGCGTTCAAAAAAAAACCTGCCTCTAGTGAGCCATGATTTCCAAGTGACATCAAAAAACATGTCGTGACTTCACAAATATGAATTTTTTAAATGACAGTTACATCTAAATAACAGACGGATTTAGAAATTTGTAAGGTTAGAAAATTGCTAGGTTATAATCCTGTCATTAATAAATAAAATTCCGTGCTATCGTTTTTATTATATGACACTAATGAGATTAACATTTGAAAATTCTGATCGGTGCGGTTAATTTACGATATACCTAAAAATTTCATGGCCAACTCTGAGGCTGTTTTTTTTTTGAACGCACGATACAAATGAGGATATTTTATATAAATTTATTTTTCCACATAGTCCACTTCTAATTCGAAACACTTTCTCCAACGATATTCAAGTTGGTTAAGCCCTTCACTATAATAGGTCGAATCAAACCCAGAAAAATAATTATTTCTTGCTGAAATCACCTCATTAAATGAAAATCGCTTTCCACCTAGCCATTTTTTTCAAGTTTGTAAACAAGATAAAGTCAGATGGAGTTAAATCTGGACTGTAAGATGCGTGACGAAGTAGTTTGAATCATAAATGAAAATAATTTTGTCACGACAATGTTCGTTGCATGAGCCGGTGCATTGTTATGATGAAACAAAACTTTCTTTCGTGCCAATACGGTCGCTTTACCTTTAATTTTTCACTCAGCTGGTCCAATAACGACGCGTAGTACTCGCCTGTAATTATTTTGCCCTTTTGCAGATAATATATAAAGACAACACCATGAACATCCCAAAATACGGTGGCCATAATCTTGATAGCTGATGGACCCACTTCTGCTTTCTTCGGTGTACTGCAACCGGCTTCTGCCCATTGTTTGGATTGAACTTTTGTTTCGGGGGTATAGTGGTGTATTCATGTTTCGTCAACGGTAATATATCGGCGCAAGAATTTTGAGGGATTATGCTTAAAAACACCTAAACAGTACTCAGAAGTTGTTATGCGCATTAGTTTTTGGTCCACACACCTTGCTGAGAGCTTTTTCATTCCCAAATGTTCATGTAAGATATTACAAACACGGTATACCTATAACGTCTGCTATCTCACGCACCTTTAATCAACGATCATTTAAAACAAGATCATAAACTTTTGTGATCATATCGTCAGTGGTAGTCTCTTTCGGACGTCCTGCTCTTGGTTCATCTTCGGAGCTCCTACAGCCACGTTCAAATTCATTCACCCAGAAACAAACTGTCTTAAAAGATGGCGCAGATTCGTCATGTACATTATCCAACTCTTCTTTAATTTCTTTCGCTTTTTTTCCCGGCGATATGGAAGCAACTTTCTTTTTAAACAAGAAATTTGATAGAAATTCAAGCTGATCCTTATTTCATCTGTACTGTTCCATAACTAATGCCATTAGTTATGGAATAGAACATCACTTCTATGTCCTTCACGAAAATGTTTACATGAATGAATCCGTCGAATCCGTCATGTGAAAAGGTCATGAAAAATTTTCCATAACATTGTCACACATATCGGCTCAAATGTTACCAATGGCTCGTTCAATATGGACACTCAAGGCGTTTAAAGTTGCTGGTTTGTTGGCTTAAACCTGTGATTAAACATAGCCCAAGGTAAAAGAAGCCTGACTTCTGCCTTACAATATGCATCATCGCATTTAAAACTCCCACCATTACGCTTTCAGTAGGGGTAGCACTGCAGTTATAAAGAAATACTAAATTTACCAGAGTCGGGTCGAACCACGCACGTTAATTAAATATTTTTTACATATTACATTACATATTACATATTACATATTACATATTACATATTACATATTACATATTACATATTACATATTACATATTACATATTACATATTACATATTACATATTACATATTACATATTACATATTACATATTACATATTACATATTACATATTACATATTACATATTACATATTACCTATTACATATTACATATTACATATTACATATTACATATTACATATTACATATTACATATTACATATTACATATTACATATTACATTACATATTTTTTTCTACTCATTAAATTGAAATCACTCATTTTGAAATTGATTACGATGGTTGAAATCGGATTTCAACCACTAGAGTTTGAAATTTATCGGACTACCAATATTTTGGATTTCAAATTGTTTGACATTCAATTACTGATAAGAGAAATGTCACTTCATGTATAATTTTTCTGAAGTGCTGTTACGTGTCCGTAACGCTCAACGTTTTATTACTTTATTTCGTCATTTTAATTAATAATATCTACAATATATTTCGTTCCATTTTCAACGAACTTACCTGTATAGGTATCGTTATTCGTTATTTAAATATATATCTAATTTCTTTCAAGTTTTTTTCTTTTTTCCTTGACCTTTAGTGCTAATTATTTGTTTCAATTGAGGCACTGACTTTTTAAAGATTTTTATTATTATATAAAATTTACATGTGTTTCTTACTAATGCTATTTACTGACTGACTCTATGTTAGAAAAGAACGTATTATAAAAATGTAATTCAAGATAAAAATGCATGGTTGACAAAAGATGAGCAAGTACATAGAACATACATATGAGTAGCAAGAAATGTCTTATTTATCTAAATGTTGTGTCCACATAAATTGCTCGCTTTTTTTTCGTTGTTAAGAAAAGTACGAGACTGGCTCTCCACACTTGGTTGTTAGCTATCGATCTCTGAACGAAGTTACGTTCTTTACCCAACACGGATATCGATCGATGTAGCCGTATGGTACTTGTTGTAATTACGGCCCCGTGAAGGTTTTTAATCGATCAAACATATCTAAAAATTATTCGCTATATGCGATATCTCCCTGGGAAGATTTAAAGTGTTGGAAAAGAAGAAATACACTTGTAACCCGTTAAACAATCATCGCTTTATTTTAACAATCGAACGCAATATTTGGTATCTATAGAGCTATCTTTGTAACTTTCTTTTCTCTTATCTTCGTTGTATTCCTTTATTTAGATGGTGTATCCGGCGGGCGGGAAATAACTTAACACCACCCGATTATTCCCGCAAGTGACGTTTTTTTGTCTGGAGGGAGAAGGGACACGAACGCCGATCTCACCACCAGATAAGAATTTAATTCGTACTTTTTTTCCTCTTGTCAGTTGTAAATTTCTTGGTTTATTATTCATATAAATTATTTGTCATTATTAATTTAATAGATCGTCGTCAATTACGCCCAGGTGTTTTCCAAACGGAAAAACTTGTGTCGTCTGACCTTCCTTTTTTGTAGGTCATTTTCTTTATATCTTCTACGTTCGCTTCACGAACTTTTTTTTGTTGCCGTTTCTACTTGACCTTGCGTTTTAAGCATAAGTTTATTCAAACACTTTTAATTGTTTGAATTTCATATTTTTGCCAATTAATTAGATTACTTTTTTTTAACACTTTAATTGTTTGTATTTCATATTTTTGCCAATTAATTGGAATACTTTTTTTAACACTTTAATTGTTGGTATTTCATATTTTTGGCCATTTAATTAGTATACTTTCATTATACGCAATTACACATTTTGCGGAATCTTATTTGAATTTGAAAACGTTCTAGCTAAAGATCGTTTTATTACAACGAATTGTTGTACTTGTAATATATTATGAACCGATAAGAAAGAATACATATTGTTTTTTTTTTAGGGCGTACTAAGGCCTTCAGCCGCTCTGTAAATTATTATACCTAACGTTTTATTCAAATCATATAATTTTATTCCTAATTAATTAATATTTTTCGGGTGTCTTTAAATATATACTGTGTGAATAATAAATAGGTTATTTGGTTGGAAACACCGTATTTTCTTTCTTTTCCTCGTCTCTCGAACCTCGAGAGTGGAACGAGTCTCGGTCGCGGAGCCGGCCTTCCGAGTTTGCGACGTCCAGCGGCAGAAATTCGGTGGCGTCCAATATCCACCTTTTTAGTTACTCACTTACCTCTGGGTCTCCCCACCTCCTGACCTGAGGCAGCCTCAGTAGCCGGGTGGGCCGCTGTACCTTGGCGAGAACGGGCAGGGGCAGTTTTAGTGGACCGAGACTGGGTCTGCTCCGGGGAGCGTTTTCTTTGTTTTTTTTTGTTTTATTTATATTTTAAGCTCGACGCGTAGTGATCGTAGCAGTGCATTAATTTGTTTAAATGAGTGGTTATGTAGAGCCAGAAAAAACCATAAATGCATTTTCTAATTTAATTCCTCCTAAGTCGAAACACATTTACGAGTCCACTTTTAGAAAGTTTATGGACATCGATTATTCTTTATATGCAAGAAAAGATATAGCGACCAAGTTATTTACAGATAAACAATTAACAATCTTAAGCTCAAGTTCAGTTATTCCTGATGGATCCTGTCAAATGAATACAAATACTTCCGATAAATGTATAAATACAGTTGGCACTAATGCACGAATGTTAATGTATATCCAAAATTTAAAAAAAAATGGTTTATTAACGTTTATTTTAAAAATTCGTAGAAAAAATAGTATATACAACTCGTGGCTGATAAAATGTAAACGTCTCGAGTTACTTTTAAACCGTTTTAAAAAGCGCTCTCAGCGTTGATATTTTATTTCAACCACTTGTCCCATAATATACTATTTTTGTTTGATCTCGTTCGAGATAGAGTTTTCATCCATTAGCATTTCATGCTTAATATTATTCACAGCTATTATATGTTAAAGTATGTCGCGTATTTCGTTTACACCTTATATACTCGTATGCATAAGGAGGGTATTATAAAGGCAACACTAGCCTCTAGCACACGATTTCACATATTATTCCAGCAAATAAATTGTCACACTTCTTAAGTTACGAGGCTAAACTTATTTGAGCATATAATATAAGATGAAAAATAGATATACTTACTATAACACATTATTCCTTCTATATATCCGTTTACGCATGTAAGCAAAAGCTTCCGGAAACCTGTACATTTGCAATAATACGTTGCAATTTAGCAAACCCACAACTTTGGTCGACTGTATATTTGCCATTTTTGTTAAAATAAGAGAAATTGGAATAGTTCCACAAAAATCTAGGAGAAACGCATGTGATATGTAGTATTTAGCTGTATACATAGGATGCGTAACTAAAATTCCTTTATCATTGTAATAACAGACATGTAGCCTAAGGTACCTGGAATTTGTATAATATTAGTATTATATGAAGCGACCTTACCGAAAAAAAATACTAAATATGAAAATAAGTTTAAATAATTATTAAAATAAAAAATATATTGTAAATATAAACCCGTTCTTAAATTATCTATACTTACATGTCCACAAAGCATATTAAATACAAAAAGTAAATAAAGTAAATTCCATTTGGAAAATAATAATACAAGATACGATCAGTTGGAGTTATAAATGCTAAGAGAAATCCCGATATAGCTTTAAATATCTCCCAGTTCTTGATGAACTTTCCAGTAGGTAAAATTGTTCTCCTTAAAAGCACGTATCTAGAATTTTAAAAAAGAATGTTTACTAATTAAATATTTTTCTTTCGTGGAATGAAACGTACGAGGGTGGTTTGACAATTAACTTGGTTTGCTATGAAAGAAAACAACTTGAGTTTTGCAGGGTACTTTATTTTTCGACCCCCCTCGTAGTTCAACGCACTTGCCCCAACGTTTCTCCAGCTTCGCGATTCCTTCACGAAATGAATTGCTTCGATGCTTTCAAAATATTGGTTTACTTTCTGTATGACATCTTCATTAGACTCAAACTTTCGTCCTGCCAGAAAAGTTTTTAGTTTCGGGAATAGATGGTAGTCCGAAGGAGCTAGATCTGGCGAATACGCAGGATGCGGAAGCAGTTGAAATCGTAGCTCGGCCAATTTTTGCTGAGCGACACGACTTGAATGCACGAGGGTATTGTCATGGTGAAACAACACCTTTTTCTTGGCCATTCCCGGGCGTTTCTCTGTTATTGCCGCCTTTAATCGGTCTCAAAGTGATGCATAGTATTCTCCGGTAATGGTTCTTCCATTTTCAAGGTAGTCAATTAGGAGAATTCCCTCTGTTTCCCAAAAAACTGACGCCATGACCTTTCCAGCGGATGGAACGCATTTCGCTTTTTTTGGAGCCGATTCGCCACGGGCAATCCATTGTTTCGACTGCTGTTTAGTTTCCGGGATATAGTGGTGTAACCAAGTTTCGTCCATTGTCACAAAACGGCGAAAGAACTCAACTACATTCTAGTAAACGCGGCACCCATCTTGCGCACAGTTTTTGCATGTGTAATTCTTTACGCAAAACGAAGTGAACTCGCTCAGTTGAGATGCCTGTGGCTTCCGCTAACTCGCGCACTTTCACTCGTCTATCGGCTAAAATCAAATCATGGACTTTATTTCGGGGCTCCAAGACGTGGTGCATCTTTAATGCTTGTTCTGCCACGCTTAAACTCATTTACCCAAAGTCGAACACACTCATGAGAAGGACATGAGTCACCCAATGTAGGTGAGACTCTCTCATGAATCTCCTTCGCTGTTTTCCCTTCCAGATAAAAGAATTGAATCACACCACGAATTTCAACTTTATCCATTTTTCGCTATTTCTCGAAACACTTCTATTTAAGTAACTGGCAAACAACGAGTTACTGTCAGAATGACTTAAGACCAGAGAATATTAACTCATGGGAATGACACTTTATGGCTACAAATACAGATTACATTTGCGCCCTCTATTAGTGTGTGAACCAAGTTAATTGTCAAACCACCCTCGTATCTCGAATACTATATTTAAGCAAGCCGATCAGTGCACGACGAGACGAAGCATACTAAATACTTGCGTTGCCGCTAATATATGCACAATATATAGCACGTTACATGCTACATGCCATGAGATGTATCTTAGGACATCTGAGGGACAAGGCTTCAATGAATAGCTAAGCTACTAGCTACTAGAAGGAAACTACACGTTTAACAGTGTAATTCACTACTCGTAGCCTAGATCGCTCCAATATACCATGCAATAAATAGCATATCAGTAGATAAGCTAGGAGAGTACTGGACACAGGGGTCTAAATGCACATTTTATCTCCTTCACTTTACCACGTCCACAACACGCGCGAAATTTAAAAGTCGGGAACAGATGCAAGACCGATCTGAAACCTGACACATACGACACCAGTATATTATTCGAGTTACAGTATTCCACCAATTGGTTCCTTACACAAACTTCTAAAGCTTTTTCGGGCACTTTAAGCACAGGCACTACCACCGATGTACTCCACAACTCAGAAAAACGCAATGAAAGATTTATAATATCAAGAAGTCTATTTGCACCTACTGAACAAACATCCTTCAATATCCTTGTTGAAATCCCATCTCCAACATCACCTTTATTTGTTAATCCTTTAATAATTTTCTTCATTTCGGTCATTCAGATAGGCTCAAAATTTGCAAAAGACTTGACAAGCGTAATAGCCAGCAAGGTAGGTTGCTCATCATAATTAAATGCTGATATACGGTCTACAATATCTTCTATACTATGTAAAAATTATTCATTAAATCTCTCAGATATATCGTATTTTCAACGGAAGATTTCCAAATTTAATACTTTGCATTGTATTACTTTGATTTTTGGTTGGTATTATTGACTTCATATTCTTCCATAATTTCCTGGTGTTATATTTATTTTCGTCTAGTAAGGTACGAAAGTAAAGCTCTTCTTCTTGCTTAATTGTTGTTGTTATGTTACTCGATTCCTTAGACTCTTGTATTCGTCCCAGTTGGTCAGTTCTATTGGTCTATGGTACTCTTGTAAATAGCCTCGAAAAGCTGCAGCTATGGATTATTATCCGAGCTAATGAAGGGTTTTCAGAAAGTTTCTTCTGTAACCATAGTCTTAGTTCTTTCATGTTTGACGTAATTCACTGAACCCGTCTGAAGAAACCTTGTCAACAAATTTTCAAACGTCTTAATATCTGGTGCTCTTCAGTGAAGATACTCTATAGCATATGTTCGTGATGCTAAAAGTGGATTTCTATTGCTAGCGCCAAGAACAAATACCATGTCTATTGGATCCTCTTTCGAAGAATTCATTCTAAAGAAAAACAATTATAAACTATTACGGCATGTAAATAAAAAATAATGACAACAAAACTATATAACTGACAACAAGATAACAACTAATAACGAGCAAACGGAAATTGATAATTAACTAGTCGAACTTAAATTATAACAATTAACGCGATTACAGCAAAGAGGAACTACAGAAAAACACATTATACTAAAATTTTAAGTAGATATTTGACGTTTGGTTACACAGTAATTTTTGCTTAATATCACTTCATGGCCAACCAACCAACTATTAAATTGCAGCACCGCATATTGAATATTATAATCATAGGTATATCCCATTAAAGAGTTATAACTTCGAAAATACTAAAAATAAGTACTATGTTATTAGTGCCATTTTAACGGAAATTTTACAAGGAATTTGCTGACTAAAAAAAATTATAGGTTAAATTTTAAAAAAAGAGAAAATAGCCTTTAAACTTCGATAACTTTGGCACAACATATTTAACACCCTGTATACGTTGTTCACCCTCAAAACATATAATGTGTTAGTCCATAAATTGCTAACAAAAGAGTTACGTGAGCCACTGCACCCATTTTCAGGTTAAGAAAAGGAAATGTTAGACTGTCAAGATTTTAACAAAATTCGCAATAAAACCAAAACTAACAGTTGTAAGTGCACATTGTCATATATCGTTGCAAAGATAATTTGGGTGGCTGTCATCATAATAACAAGAAAGTATAGTAATCTATTTAAAAAAGAAATTGAAAGTGGTGGCGTAAATTTGGAACATCCTGTAAATATATAAATAAAAATAAAAAATGCTCTGTAGCATACTACACGTGTACGTAAAATTTAATTACTACAACTTTATGAGTTTTCATGCTAAGCTCCGCCGACACACTATTGCCTCGCCCGGTATAGTGTATGTCTAAAGTTACCGTTAGTTTTATTTAAGGACCCAGACTGACAAAAATAATACAATATCAAATTATAAAAACACACAATGTTGTATTAGATTTACACTTTATTTAATAATATTTAATAATGACTATATAACAGCTGTTTCACCGTACAACGGTTTCTTCGGATATAACAAGCGGTACTATAAAACATTTTACTTAAACGTAAATATTTTTTATTTTATTACTTAATGGTATTCTCAGAAATTGGAAACCGAAATATTTTTACCCGCCTCTTTTAGTAGGGATACATATAGATAACATAAATTATATTATAAGTGACACATATCTAACAAAATATTTCAATCAAAAATAGGAAATAAATTCAACAGAGGGGAGGAATTAAGCTCTGTTTTGTCATTTAATAATTTATTTGAAAATTTTTGTTTATTAATTTGCATTGCTTCTAATAAATCGAGTTTCTTACTTTTCTTTTCTTCGTGTAGGATCTTGAAATTATTATTAAAACTATGGCTTTCTTCAATTAAATGGTTGGAGTATGCTGAATCTGTTTTCCCATTTCTAAACGAAAACAGATTCAGCATACTCCAACCATTTAATTGAAGAAAGCCATAGTTTTAATAATAATTTCAAGATCCTACATGAAGAAAAGAAAAGTAAGAAACTCGATTTATTAGAAGCAATGCAAATTAATAAACAAAAATTTTCAAATAAATTATTAAATGACAAAACAGAGCTTAATTCCTCCCCTCTGTTGAATTTATTTCCTATTTTTGATTGAAATATTTTGTTAGATATGTGTCACTTATAATATAATTTATGTTATCTATATGTATCCCTACTAAAAGAGGCGGGTAAAAATATTTCGGTTTCCAATTTCTGAGAATACCATTAAGTAATAAAATAAAAAATATTTACGTTTAAGTAAAATGTTTTATAGTACCGCTTGTTATATCCGAAGAAACCGTTGTACGGTGAAACAGCTGTTATATAGTCATTATTAAATATTATTAAATAAAGTGTAAATCTAATACAACATTGTGTGTTTTTATCATTTGATATGGATTTACATCAAGTAAAGGCAGAATCGATTCAATATCAAATTCATATCTTTCGATGTTAAAAACCTATTTCCTAGTATCCCCCTTATACAGTAATTGATCTAATTGATAAAACGCTATCATATAATAGAACAAACCCCATAATAAAAGAAAGATCGTACATTCACTGAAGGTTTGCTTAGATCAAAATTACTTTTCATTTAATAACAAATTATATCTGTTATCTGTGTGAAGAAGGTGTAATTATGAGAAATTCGCTTTCGCCGTTACTTGCTGAAATTTATATGGACAATTTGGAAAATAGAATTTTTGACAACGAAAGATACACGAAGAATATTTTGTTTTGGTACATATATGTTGACGACATTTTGATAGAATACACAGAAACAGACAGACGGTTGAATTTTCTTTTTGAATTTATTAATTCTCCTCCTTTGATGTATCTCAGTCTTATTTAACTTTTTTTAGTAATATTTGTATCCTATGTATATGTTCTCTTTTCTTCAATCCTATCTTGAATAAATGCAATAGTGTTGAATTTTCTTAAATATTTTATCTTCCCCTTTTGTGATCCTTTATTTTTTAATTTTATATCACTTTATTTTTACTTCTTTCTATAACAACTTCTCTATTCCGGTTTCCTATTATTTTTCATGCGCTTTACATTTGTTATTAAATTCATTTTACCAATACTATTCTTATTTCGGTTATAATTTTTCGATTGACAATTTATTACAAATATACTAGGTGGCGCAAAATTAATCACCCTGTCGGAAGATGTTATAACTTTTGCAAATGGCGTCGTACGTCAATCATATTTGACATTTGTGAACTAGACAGCTGCAGAATACAAACAGACAAACAATGGAGCGCTATACTCCGCAAGAGCGTGGAATAATTGTGTCGATTTTTTTTTACCAATAATCGGTCGGTGGTGTTAGCGCAGCGTGAATTTCGTCGTCGATTTCCTAATCGTGCCGTGCCAACTGGACAAACATTACGCCGCTTAGCTGCTCGACTCGAACAGACTGGAACCACAAGAGATCTTCCAGGGCGTGGCCACCACCGGACTGGTCGTTCTGTCGAGAATATCGCGGCTGTGGCTGCTGATGTTGCTGAGAACGAAGAAACATCAACCAGACGACGTGCCACGCAATTGGGAGTCAGCAGACGGACCCTACAGCGAATTTTAGTGAAAGACTTACACATGTTCCCATACAAAGTGCAAACAGTGCATCAGTTAATGCCTGCTGACCTTCAGTCGCGTGTGAATTACTGTAGATCCATCCTCAATCTCAACAACGAAGTGAACGATTTTCAGTCGAAAATCATCATGAGCGACGAGGCGCATTTTCATTTAAGCGGTTACGTCAATAAGCAAAATCTTCGTTTCCGGGGCACTGAAAGTCCGCGTGTGATGCACGAAAAGCCGTTACATCCACTCAAGGCTACTGTGTGGTGCGGTGTTCACGCGGGAGGAATGATTGGACCGTATTTTTTTGAGGACGCCATCGGCAATACGGTTACTGTTAATGGCGAACGCTACAGGGCCATGTTAAACGACTTCTTACTGCCAGAATTGAATGAGCGGGGCTTGGTGAACATGTGGTTTCAACAAGACGGTGCAACCGCACACACAGCAGGAGCCACAATGGATATTGTGAAGGAAGCATTTCCTGGTCGCGTAATCTCCCGTTTTGGCGATTTGGCATGGCCAGCAAGATCGCCCGATTTAACCATCCCAGACTTCTTTCTTTGGGGCTTCTTGAAGTCGCGGGTTTATGCCAACAAGCCTCAGACAATCGCAGCCCTTAAGGAGAATATTCGACAGGAATGCGAACAGTTATCACCAGAAATCGTGCGGAAAGTTATGGAAGATGCTATAAAACGGGCACAAATGTGTATCAATACTGGCGGCAGCCACTTGGCGGATATCATATTTTCCAATTAACAGAAAAAATTGTAAAGGTCCAAATAAAGATTTTCACCACTCAAAATTTTTTTTTTAATTTACTAAAAAAGTTATTCAAAAACAAAATTGGATGATTAATTTTGCGCCACCTTGTATATGTTTAACATCAGAGAGCATCCTTCAGACTAAGATGTCGTGCCTGTTTGGAAAAGGAAGGGGGGCACTTCGAACATCTTATATAACTTTGTTTTTTGTTTTTGCTACAAGCTCCCTTTGTTTGTTTGTACATAATAAATAATAAAAGTTCCAAAAAAGAATAAGCTTCCTTATCTCCGAAACCGGTACTTTGCGGGCCCATGTTTATTAAGACTTTTTTATTTATTTTGGTTCATACTAGTACCTCCTTAAATATTTTACACTATTTTTCTAACACCCTGTATAATAAATATAAAAAGAGTATTTTGGTAATATACTTCGAGTAACATTAAACTTATTTACATCGAATAACACGACTCACAATTCAAAAGATGATTTTACCTTACAATCTTCCAATTACCGCTGCTATAAACGGATTTGTAATCGATATTTAGTGGATCTCTACGGTACGTGGGAAAAACAAAAAAAGACCGTTCTACTTCTTCAGTTTCTTCAATATA
The DNA here is from genome assembly GCA_935421215.2 of Melolontha melolontha. Classification (NCBI taxonomy): domain Eukaryota; kingdom Metazoa; phylum Arthropoda; class Insecta; order Coleoptera; family Scarabaeidae; genus Melolontha; species Melolontha melolontha. The sequence goes on along the minus strand of OW285239.1, from coordinate 5,240,525 downwards.
ATTTGTAGAGTAATCACCTACTCTTTTGAAAACTCGGTTCGTCGCCTGCGAATGTAAGAAAACAATATAAACACGTTAAGTAGGTACACAGGCTGCTGCAAAGTTTTTAGAAATCAATACTAGGTGGTATAACTGAAAGTTATGATCATCAAATGGCACAATTGACAATTAGTTCGTAGAATTTTCTTTTTAACATGCGAATTTATTTACAATCTGCGCAAAGAAAATAACGGGTGTTCAGAAACATTCGAAGTCAAGTGGGCTCTGAACAAAAAATCGTATATCTTTACTTAAGTATTATCTGATTTGTAATAATTATTAAATGTCAACTGTTGTCTGTCAAAAATTGTCAGAATCTAATATCGAAGATACTAATTTATATTTTTTAATTTTGAAAATGGTATTTACTAACGTACACAAAGCATTCATGGTGGAAGCATATTTTCGAAATGGTCAAAAGATCGATGGCCAGTGGAAGTATTCAATTCAAGCTTGTTTGGAAGAATTTCGAGATGAGTTTCCCAACCTTGCTTTTGATTATAATACTTTTCAGTGTACACTAATCAGAATTGTTCCAGTTTTTCGACAAACTGGTAGTGTGGGCGACCAAAAGTCCGGACAGAAGAAGTGATTGGGAATGTTAGAGAAATAATGACTGATGCCCCTAAAACTTCAGTAAGAACGCTTGCTCAACAAACCGGGTTGTCAGTTGGTTCTTGCCATAAAGTTTTAAAAGAAGATTTACAGTTATTCCCATATCGTATAACTTCTTTGCAAGAAATCCTCGATATTGATTATCCGCGACAAGTAGTATTTTGCGAATGGTTTACAAATAATTTTAATGATGATGTTCTAGACAAAACTTTCTTTTCAGACGAAGCATGGTTTCGTGTTAGTGGATATGTTAACTCGCAAAACATGAGAATGTGGAGTGATACAAAGCCCAATAATGTTTATGTTGAAGCTCCTTTACATCCTCAGAAAGTTGGTGTTTGGTGCGCTATAAGTAGAAGTAGGATTATTGGTCCAATTTTTTTTAATGGTACCTTGACTGCAGAAAGATATCGACAGGAAATACTATTGCCTTTCTTTAATCAACTTCGCGATGATGAACTAGCTTTGGGATACTTTCAACAAGATGGTGCTAGAGCTCACACAGCGGGGGAAACAATGAATATGTTACAAGAAGTGTTTGGAAATCGTTTAATTAGTTTGAACAGCGATCATGAATTTCCTCCAAGATCTTGTGATCTTACACCGTGTGATTACTATTTATGGCCTTTTTTTTTAAATTCAATTTATCAAGTACCAGTGCAAGATTATATAGATCTCCAAGACAGAATTATAAATAAAATTAGTGAAATTAGAAATAGCCCCATACTGCAAAATGTATTTAGTAGCATTCAGATGAGGTGCGTAAAATGCTTGGAAGAAGGTGGTGGACATTTTCAACATCTTTTATAATTATGGTCATTATTGTTGGTAATTTATACAACTACAATTTATGATATTTATTATAAGGTTGTAATCTAAGGACTCTACTAACAATTTATTTGTTTCAAATTTATTTTAAGCCATTTCTTACAATAATTTGTTGAATGTTAATATATTAAACTAGTACGATAACTAGATACTATTGTCACTATAAGATGAATAAAACCTTTACTTGTAAAGTTATTTCCTCTTAATTCTGCATTGTCATTTTACATGTTACTTCAGATTAGATGAGCTTTATTACACAAGAATGAATAGCATATTAATTGGATTATGTAATTTTTTCCAGTTATCGCATGAAGAGGTGCTATTGTTCAGCAAGAATTCTCTAAAATATCAAAATACTTAATTTGAAATTTGCAAATTAATTACTGTTACCTTCTAAAATCATTACTTGACTAGTTTATATTAATTAATATGGCATATTAAAGTAATATATTTCGACATAAACTGACATTTGCGTGTATGATAACCTATAAAATTGTATTAAGTAAATGTATGAATCTATATCAGACATGACTTCATATTTTCAAGGACTACTTTGACTTCGAATGTTTCTGAACACCCGTTACAATAAGTAAATTGTGTGTTTGAAATATATGCAAGAAACTGTCCATTGACAGGTTGTTGTACAGTGTAATCGAAAAAGAAAATTATTTATGCTGCATCTAGAAAATTCAAGTTAAGATCCCGTGTGCACGTCAGTCTACGCCTTCTGATGGGTCGAATCATTAAAGTATTTGCCAGAGAATTGAGACGATCTTTCTGCGTATTTGTCGGAAAACGTTTTGATTTTGTCCTTGACTGTTTTTATTTCCAAATCATGGGCTATGATGTTAGCGACATACCAAGAAGCCTTGGTAATCATATGGAGTACTTTGAACTGTAATATTTCAAGTATCTCAATGTTAGATATAGAAGTAATCCCACAGAGCTGTATTCCATAACTCCAAACGGGTTTTAATGTTACTTTGTTTTCCAGGAATAGGTTGGATCTTAAGTAACCGGTATAGTCTACTAAGTTTAAAGCCTAGATGCTTCTTCTTTAATAATATATGCTTTCTCCATATCAGTCCCCAATGAACGTGCATTCCTAGCTATTTGTTGTCTTCCCTTTGTGGTAGAGCATAGTTACGAGGGCTATTTTTTTTTCAAGGTCCGATCGGTCGTGAAATTAAAACCACAGTGACAATCAGATGAAGCTTTGCGCAGATGTATTGTGCAGTGTCTCTAGTATAACAGCAGAAGGCGTCACGTTGTACATGTCAGTTACAAGCGCGCAGTGTACACGTAAACATGCCGAGAACAATAGCGTCACCCGCCAAATGTGAATTGCGTGCAGTAATTCGATTTCTTCATGCGGAGGGGTGCAACGCAGCTACAATTTACCGACGAATGTGTAATGTGTATGGTGAAACATTCATGAGCATAGTAAAGTGCGGCAATGGTGCAGGAACTTTGAAGCAGGGCGTACAGACGTTCATGACGCAGGCGGTCAGGGAAGGAAGCGAATGTCAACCAATGAAGATCTCGTTCAGCGAGTGGATCAGGCGATTAGAGAAAATCGTCGGTTCACAATTTCTGTGTTGCATGAGTCGTTTCCCGAAATGTCAAGGTCAGCTCTGTACACCATCGTGGGTGGGACACTTCAGTACCGCAAATTGTGTGCGAAATGGGTTCCCAAGATGCTGTCCGACCATCACAAAACACAGCGAATGGGTGCCGCCTTAACGTTTCTCCAGCGCTACCATGATGAAGGAGAAGATTTTTTGAGCAAAATTGTCACAGGCGACGAGATATGGGTTCTTTACGAAACGGAAGAAACAAAAGAGCAATCCAAACAGTGGATGCATTCTTCTTCCCCATCAAAACCAAAGAAGTTTAAGCGAACATTTTCCAACAGAAAGTGTATGGCTACTGTGTTCTGGGACCGAAAAGGAGTTCTCTTGGTGGAATTCATGGAACGTGGTACGACCATCACAGCAGCCTCATACGGCGTAACTCTTCAAAATCTACGAAGGGCAATTCAGAACAAGCGAAGAGGAATGTTGTCATCAGGCTTTGTTCTTCTTCATGACAACGCTCGGCCCCATACTGCAAATGCAACAAAGAACCTCCTGCAGCGTTTTAGATGGAAAGTATTCGATCACCCTCCATACAGCCCGGACTTAGCTCCTTCCGATTGCCATCTCTTTCCTCGTATGAAAAAGAGCTTAGGAGGACACCATTTTGCTACAGACAATGAGCTGCAGACCAGCGTACAAACTTGGCTGAAAGCACAGGCGGCTACCTTCTATGTAGAGGGGATTGAAAAGTTGATACCGCGCTACGAAAAATGCCTAAATCGGAACGGCGACTATGTAGAGAAGTAGATGGGAAGTGTACCTAAATGTTACAAATAAAACATATTTGAATTTCACTGTGGTTTTAATTTCACGACCGATCGGACCTTGAAAAAAAATAGCCCTTGTATTTAGATACGCTAGAGGACAGTAACCTCTTTTTGTCGTAAATGTTACTTGGACGGATTTACTTTCGTTAACTCGGATTCGCCATTTCGTTGGCCAGTCTTGAAATTTGTGGAGACTTGTCTGCAAAAATTACGAAGCAATAACAGGATCGATATGTTAGGCCAGGATGGCTGGGTCGTCTACGTATGTTGCAACACTGACTTCACGAGTCGTTGGCAAGTCGGCAGTATATAGTAAGTAAAGAACTGGTCTGAGCACGCTACCTTGTAGAACTTCAGAATTTGATAGAGTAAATACCAATATACACCTCAAGATGCCAAACTAGGAAGTGATTCTTATGCAGATAAGACTGGAAAATACGAAAGTAGTTATGAGAACGGAGTATTTTAATTTTTTAAAGGAGGCCAGTGTGCCAAACTCTATCGAAGGCCTGTGATGTCTCTATAAATGACCAAATTTTCCTCAAAGTCTTGGCTAGTTTTTTTTTGAAGCACATGTTTTGCATGTTGCGGTCTAAAGTCAAATTGATGTTTAGGGATAATCTGTTGCCCTTTCAGAATAGGTTCCATTTTTTCCAACAAAAGGTTCTCACATAATTTTGATGAAATACTTAGTAAACTGATGGGTCTGTAAGACTTGATGTCTGTAGATTTACCAGATTTTAGAAGAAGAATGATTTGGGCTACCTTCCATTGAGCGGGGAAATGGCTTGTTTTTAAAATGGCATTGAAAATTTGTACCAACATACACCTTATATTTTCCAACATTTACTTCTACCAAAGGCACGTGTTTCTGTCACAACAATAGACTTCGTCAGTTTGGCTAGTAAAGTGGATAGTGAAATAAGTCCATGTGTATAGATACAGATGTGTGTAATGCATATCTTTTTCATTTGTAACAAATGCGTAATGCGTGCTTAACATATTGATGTACTTAAATATCTTTCGATTAATTTATGCTTTTTTTATACTTTTTCTAAAAACTTTGGCAGCAATCCTCCTGAGATGTAAATCTAAATTATTTTACCTCATCGTCAACGGACTCCTTAAGTGTTCTTTCAAATTCAGGATATTTTGCCCCAATGAATTTCAAATCTTGAGCATTTAATATTAGACATTTTACATAAGTGGTAGCGCGAACTGTCATTTTACTACGTAACCCTGTTAAAAGAAGCGGTAAATTTCTGTCATCCATATTTTAACACAATGAAAGGTAAAACGTAAGTATTTTTTTAATAGAGATTAACTAAATAAACTAAATAAACCCCTAATACTTACCTAAACAAGTTTCGATACCATTAATAAAGGAATCAGGGCCCAATAGTCTTTTTCCTACATTACCCTCAATAACCTAATAAAAAATAGATAAAGTTTCTGATGTTTTTTCAGCACTATGAAAGAATACACCCAGTGACTATAAATGATTGAGGCAAATATTTATGGCAACACTGAAAAATTGGCTTTCCTGGTCTTTCTGGGTTAAAATATTTTATGTAAATATGGATAACTTATGGTTAGAATTACTATTTCTACATATTCAATGTAATACTTATTTAACGCAACACGTCCTCATTAGTTACTGCATCTTCGACATTCTAGTTTAAGTATGTAACTAGGTTACATCAAGTAAATAAGTAGGTTAGTGTAAGTAGAGATGATATATATACTAAAGACAGAGGAGAACGTGTCAGTCTGGTGAATCTGATCTTATCGATATCATACAAGTGAACATCGTAACTTGTAATGTTATTGTTATGTATATATTAAATGCTATTTTATATTGTTCCCGTGTGTATTATTTACTTTACCAATAAAATCGGCCTCTAATGAGTCCGCCTCGTAAACGAAGCTATAACGAGGACCAGGGGACAATCCACTACTAAATTAATATTAACCGATATCATAAGCGAGATTTATACAAAATGATACAGTTGGATTAAATTTTACGAACCTATATTGCAAATAACACATTTATGTACAAAGAAAATTATTCCAATGAAATGCTCAACTTGTAAACAACACTGAACTCGTCGCGATAAATTGTACACTTCCAATTGCCTCTTCAATTGCGTACCGCAGTTCTCCAAAGTGTCTATAGGATTTCGGTATATTACGTTTCTTAAATAAGGAAACAAAAAATAAGGAAATAAAAAGAAGACGAATCAGGCGATCTACTGGCCTATAAACCAATACTAATAAAATAGCCTGCAAAAAATTACTGTCAATAATTCATAGTTGTATGGGGAGTGTGTGGTGTGACAGAATCCTATAGAAATAACCTGTTAACCTGAAACGATTATCTTGTCAATTATCCTCGTACATTAGGTAATTCTGTAAATTGCGTTCATTTTCGACCCATAGGAGATGTGTTTTGAGTTATGAGCATGTGTATTGGGATTTTTAGTGTGTGAGGTCCGGCAGTTAGGATATTTGTGGTTATACTTCCGTTCGCGATTTCGAAAAGGCTGGTATGCAAATTTAAATCTATTTTGTGTAGTGTATCGTGTATTGCTGCCTTTGGAATCACATTATGTGTTAGATTTGTATGTTTTAAATCTGATGCCGAGTCTTTTCACTACAACTTTTAATTGGATCAATACACACAGTCATCGATATTTAAGCCCGATAACATCTAAACCGGGCGCTAAGATACCGTTAAAGTCACTAAACTACCGTTAGCCAGTCCGGGGTTGCAACAAATTTGAAATGTGCTTGTATGTGCATAAACTAAAATTCCTACCGGGATTACGCAACAAGGGAATCGCCCACGTGGCCGGAGTCTTAACCGGAGAATTGCCGTATGCTGTGGCCTAGAACCGGACTCACTCTTTCAAAGATAAGTTTTAAACGTTACTGTGCCAGTAAGTCGCATTTAATTAAACTTATTAATTATTATTTCAAATCTTGGAGGCACATTTAGCTACGTCTGCCATCTGTCATTCCTAGTTGTGCCCTCCAGATTATTTTCTTTTCTGTTTGATATTTAATCTTAATGCAAAGTGATCAGTCAATATTGTATAATACAACTTTTCCATTATTTAATTAATAATTAATTTTAACCCTTTGTAGACAATTTGGTATATTACAACCTTTATAATTGATAATTAATAATTGATGTTAACGCTTTGTAGTCAATATTACATATTTCTCCTTTTATTTTAGATATTGAACATATAATCCTGTCATTTCTAATTCGATATTGTTTATAACAATTTCCTCGTTATAAATAATTATAATTAATGTTTCGCAATTATTTATTTGTTTCTGTATATTTTTGATTATACGAACGAGGTGATCTCTGACATTCACCACTCGCCTCTCAGGCATGTAAAAGATTACAAGATTATCAAGTTAATTATTGGCACACACACACACACACACATATATATATATATATATATATATATATATATATATATATATATATGGTAAACCTAATCAGTAGGCGATTAAAGGTCTGTATATTACTTCAAAATATATGTATTTAAAAAACTCTACATGTTTCGGCTGTATACGCCTTTATCAAGAGAATACAAAATATGAATGACAGGATATAAATGTCAAGTAATTAAGTTGCTATGGTTTATTCATTGCGCTTCTCGTCGCCGCGCAATGCACACACCACTAGGACCGGTCCTGGGCGACAACCTGGCTAGGCTGCCGTTGACAGCACACACACGTTCGACGTGTGTGCTATGCCCCCGCTTCGGCGGAAAACGTTAAGATGGCATAAGTGTGACCATCGTCGACCGAGGTAGCCACTAAGAGTGTTCCCTTAGTTGCGATGAGCAACCCCGTACAGGGTGCGCTTCGCCTGTCTGCGCCTTGCCTCGTTGGGGCGGGGGTCAGACCGTCGAAGTACTGCACGGAATTGTAAAGAAGTTGTCGGGAAAGGGTTGGCGGCCCTACGCAACGGCTGGTTATCCGACCTCTCTAAATTCATGCGACCGATCACTAAACACACGCACAAACGCACCGACATACAAAACCCTACACTTACGCTCTCACACAAAACCACACACCCATAGAGAGACGCAAGCTGCCAGCAGCAACCAACACACAAGTTCATACCCAGAAGGAGACACAAATTGCTAGCAGCGAACAACACATATTTTCACACCTTGTTATCTATTTTTTGGAATACTAAGGCATGATTTATTATTATTACTAGAATGTATCTTTGAATAATTTAAACCATAGCAACTTAATTACTTGACATTTATATCCTGTCATTCATATTTTGTATTCTCTTGATAAAGGCGTATACAGCCGAAACATGTAGAGTTTTTTAAATACATATATTTTGAAGTAATATACAGACCTTTAATCGCCTACTGATTAGGTTTACCATATCATACCAAGGTCACGAAGTTATTATATTTATATATATATATATATATATAATAACTTCGTGACCTTGGTATGATATGGTAAACCTAAGCAGTAGGCGATTAAAGGTCTGTATATTACTTCAAAATATATGTATTTAAAAAACTCTACATGTTTCGGCTATATACGCCTTGACATTTATATCCTGTCATTCATATTTTGTATTCTCTTGAAAAAGGCGTATATAGCCGAAACATGTAGAGTTTTTTAAATACATATATTTTGAAGTAATATACAGACCTTTAATCGCCTACTGATTAGGTTTACTATATATATATATATATATATATATATATATATATATATATATATATATTAATATAACGCTGAAGGCTTAATGATAAATATACATGCAAAATTTAATATTTAAATAAACTGGTAAGATAAATTTTTAAAATGTGAATTATAAATCTCTATATTAAATATGCTATCAAATGTTACACATAGATGGGGTTGTATATCATTAAATCTGTTACTTGCGTATGATGCTAAGATACATAATTGTTAATAACGAAGTATACTTAACCTAAACAGCTGTTCATGTATATAACTTCTTATAAGTATATTCGGGTGGGCTAAAATTTGTGTTATGTGTCCGGCTGTGAAGAACAATTAGACTCTTGTGAGGGCATAGAAAAATACACCTTAAAAGGTAGGTTCGGTGACTGCAATAGAACACTTACAAAATCAGCTGATGCCAATGCAATAAATAATGGTATTCTTTATATTCAAATCTACTAAATAAAACGAGTGAGATAAGGAATAATGTAAAGGACTTTAATGAAGTTATTGAAAAACAGGTAAGTGAATAAATTAATTAAAATATGGATATTTAAACGTATCAGGTCACGTGATAAACTAAACATGAAATAAATTCTAGGTTAAACAAAACAATTAAATAAACGTGACATCAATAAAGCTAAATGCATAAATAATTCTATTATTAAATTTAATTATGTCTAACAGGAAACTGTATTCTTCCAGACTTAGCTTAAATTATGTTAATATTTAAATGCAACATAGGTTATAATTATTAAAAATAATTTGATAATGGTTTTATGTGTTGAAGTAAATTAATTTATCATTTTCAAAAATTCGTAGGATGTTTAAAGAATACTTATGTGGACATAGACAGGAATTGGTAATTCTGGACTTGGCTGGTAGATCCGTGAATGCAGGATACAAGTTTGAACGGGCAATCGGATGGCGTCCCCCCGCTTGGTTTTCGATCTAACGGCAGGCTTTCCCGGTGAAATGTAATTTTCGTTTTCTTGGACCCCGGTTATCGTCTGGACTCGCAAAATGCGTTAAACAGGAACTGGATATACTGGTAAGGTTTGACTAGGTTCGATGTAAAGGGTTTCTAAATTTATTAATCCTTTTTCTTTTAATTTGCAGAGAGACACTTAAATACGTCGAGGTGTTTTTTGGAGATTTTTAACTAGTGACGCCAACTCTCATTTGTTCTGAATCCTAACTTCTGATTCGTCCAACTGTATGTATTTCTATAATCTCGACATTTTATTATAATGAAAATGACAATTTAATCGTTCTAAATATACATATGCTTAATATAAATTATATATTTTATTTTTGTAACGGAATAATTGACGTGTGAATGTTGCTAATTGTACATAATGCTCATTTTATGGTTGTGATAATTCCCGCTGTAGTTATTTTAAATTAGTACAGTTTCGCCTAAATAATTGGCGTCATTTATTATCGATCAATTAAGTTGAAATATCTTTGGAAATACAAGATATCGGAATAAAATGACTAATGCAAATGAAAAGATAAAAATAAATAAATGTGAGAATGAATTTTAAACAATAAAAAACGGGAAATCAACTTTATTGATATTACATAAGAAGAATTCAGTTTCAATATTTTTTAATTATTCTAAAGATTACATATACATGTTAAATTTCTGTTTCTTGCTAACTACGACATTCTTATGTGTAGGCTTGACCTACATCAACTTATATATATATATATATATATATATATATATATATATATAGGTCTGTTCGTAGATTTATGGTCGAGGTCTTTGTAAATAATTTTGGAGGGAAAACAAAGCACTCCCAGTAAATGCTGTTGTAATATTATTCATTGATGTGAGTTTTGATTTGTAGCTATAGCTTTCTTGCGTTCCTTTGCTCTTACACTTTATGGGTGCATTATAGTTTATACGTCGTTCATATGAAATCATGTTTCATCGGAATAGAAAGTAATATTTTATTTCTCAATTTTATTATGCAGATGATCACTATATGTACCACTGACAAGATTGGATTCGTTGTAAAAAATTACGTGAGTGAATTTCATAGACAATTGAGAATTTATATGGGTGAAAATGTAGCTGTTTTCGCAGATTCTTAAAAGAGGATTCTAGAATAGATGTAGGAAAGGTTAAAGGAATAGATTAATTGTTAATTGGAGCTTATCTATAAGTGTGGATGGACGACATACAGAAATGTGAGGGTTTAGCTCAACAGTTTGATTCACATTTTCTAAAATGGCGGGTTATTTGGGATGTATCCAATTATTATCTTTTGCCATTACAATAAATGTATTTTGCTCGACAGTAAGGACCATTTTGAAAGTAAAAACAACAAATTGTTTTATTTATTTGCTTGGTTGATTTTTGCCTTATCAATTATTTTAGAAATTTTTAGACTTCTTGCCATCTTAAGAAAAGAAATGTCAATCATTTATGGTCAGCCATTATAATGCGAATTACCATGCAGAAACCTTTTACTACGATATACATATTCCTTGATAATTCCCCAGAGTAAGTCAGATATTCTCTAGGCGCTAAATTCAGTTCAACACATTTTGTGGATATCGTGTTTAATATCTGTTCATCTAAATCCTAAAATAATTTATTTGTTACCAATATTTAAAAATAATATAAATTCTAAGAAAAGAACAAGTGTAGTAATTTAATAAATTTAAAATATTATATTATTGCAAAATCCTTAGCACTCGTTTTTTAGATTTTCTTGACTATAAACTAATAAATTAATTAATATTTGGGTTATCAGTCTGTTTACATTAAAAGTCAAATGCTCTATCTCAATATTTCGTCAATTTATTAATGACTTCATCAGGAGAAGCTTTAAAATTGCAATATCCACTTTACTCTTATACTAATATATTCAAAAAAGAAAAGTTACAGCTAGAGTTAAGCGTTGGTAGCCTTATTAATTAATTTACACATAATTGTCACTAGCAACTCACAAATAAAACATGACCATTAGATTTCTAAACAACAACTAAAACTGTAAAATTTCAACTTGACCTTTTTCACCCGCATGTCTGCATAATATGAATGTGAAAACAAATCATAATTTCTACATTGGATCCTTATCCGGTTGCAAAAAATGGGATGGTAAGAAAAAAAGGTCTGTATACAAAAATCTATCTATATACATTATGTTATTGTAACTAAAAAAGTCGCTGGTTACAGTGTTATGCACGCGACATTAAAAATATTAAAAATTACTATTTATTCTCTATTTAATAAATTTGAATAAATTACACTTAAACTATTGGTATCCGTTTTAAAATTCAAGTGCTTTTTTTCTTTCTGAACGTGTATCATTTCAAGTATTAGTCTGTTTTTATAATGATGTTCCTTTTCCAAGCACAAAGCACAAGATTTCTTTCCAATTCTGCAATCACTCTTATGTTGACTGATCCGTTGTTTGAGTAGTTGCGCCATTTGCCCTATGTAGCAATCCCCACACTCTTAACAAGGTATTTTATAAATCACATTATTTTGATTTAAAATGGTTGTTTTGTATTTAGTTCGCGTAAATAAATCTTGCGAAGTTGTTATGTTATATTTGGCCAAATGTAAATTAATGTTGCTTACTTTTTTAAATTGTTGAACTATTTGATCACTTAACTTTTTATATAAGGAATTCTTCTGTAAATTATGCGATTTTTGTCTGCATTATCGTCTGTTTAAAAATGTAATGGTCATGTTTTATTTGTGAGTTGCCAATGACAATTATGTGTAAATTAATTAATAAGACTACCAACGCTTAACTCTAGCTGTAAGTTTCCTTTTTTGAATATATTAGTACAAGACTAAATGTATATTGCAATTTTATAGCTTCTTCTGATGAAGTCATTAATAAATTGACGAAATATTGAAATAGAACATATGAGTTTTAATGTAGCCGATAATCCAAATATTAGTGAATTTATATATATATATATATATATATATATATATATATATATATATATATATATATATATATATATATAGTAAACTTAATAAGTCGGCGATTAAAGGTCTGGTTTATTACTTCAAAGTATATATATTTAAAACAACCCTACATGTTTCGGCAATGATGCCTTTGTCAATGATATAAAAAATATATATATTTTATATCCTTGACAAAGGCATCATCAAAGGCAATGATGCCGAAACATGTAGGGTTGTTTTAAATATATATACTTTGAAGTAATAAACCAGACCTTTAATCGCCGACTTATTAAGTTTACCATATCATACCAAGGTCACGAAAATATTATATATATATATATATATATATATATATATATATATATATATATAGATATATGTATATATCAATGAATCACCTTTGTTAATATTACAATGGAATTGCATATTTCTCAAGAATCTAAAATACACCTTACCTGAAAAAGTGGCTGCACTTTCAAACAATCAATATGAATGGCAATTTGTAAACTATCATAAAGTCTTTGTGGACAATCATCAAATAAAGTTTCACGCGATATTCCTCGGTTCATACTCCAATTTGTTTCTAACTGCTGTGTCACTCTATAAACTAATTGTTTAGTCATTTTATTGGACGCCATAAAAGCCGCGGTAGCATTAAAAAATTCCATGTATTCAATCCTGAAACATAATTATTTGCTTGATAAATTTATCTTTTGAATTTAGCTGAAATTCAAGCGTATTCCTTGACGTTTCGCTGATCACACAGCCACCTTCTTAAGAACTGTTCTAAATAGTGGTAAGTATGGTCAATGAAATGACAAGCAAACTACTAAGCACAGCTGAACTCTAAAGACAAAGTATTCAATGAAAAATAACCGCGCTTAATTCACTTATTCAATCCTGGCATATTTTCAAATTATTAGGATCGTTCAATAGAAACAGGCTTAGACTGCCCAACCATTACTTTATATCAATGAGTACGATGTTCAGGACGTGTAATTGTTGACGATAGAGTATAATTTGAATTACCGTTCGAACTATTTATATGGTTTGTGGAACTCAGATATTCTGACGTTTCGGCAGTTCGTCTACTATCATCGGAGTAGTTCTGAGACTGTTTCTTGCCAAACAAATCATTTAATCCAACGACTAATCTAAAAAATATTTTTATTTTTAGTCTAAAATAATATTTTTCCATTTTTAGTCTCCTTAATTAGCCTAGTGGTTAAACTGTAAGAAATTCGGAATTACTTGACCGAATTCAAACCTGACATTTCGCGAAAAATGCAATTAATTTACAATCAGCGCCGACTACAGGCAAAAATATTAAGATCTGCTTCCTTAATGTAACTTAAGGCTTCGCGATGTATTCGGAACCACAGTCCTTAGTAGCTTAGTAGTAGAGCAATGGTTCGGCAAACCATGGACGTGGGTTCGAATACTACTTAAGAGCGATTTTTTTAATAGAAAAATTCGAATAATTAGCGTCGTAAAATGAAGAAAGCAATATTTAATTCTTTCACATTACTTCACGAAAAATGCAATTAACTTGTAACTGACATCAGACATTTGCCTAAAAATAAAAACAAGCAAATCACATACCGCCAGATTAGTCGTTTGGGTCAATGATTAGTTTGGCAAGAAACAATATTTCTCAAAAATACCCTGATGACGACAATAGACAGACTGGCGAAACGTCGGACTCTCTGAGTTCAAAAAATAACTCAGACACCGAGTTCAGCTATTTTTGTTGATTTTTTACTTACTGTTCTCAAAAACTTAAAAAATTAACTGAGTGGAAAAAGATTCGTGACAAATAAGCAAGTGATAATCGCAGCAAATGCCTATTTTGAGCTTCCGACAGATTTCTTTTTGAACGGCTTAGAAAAATTGAAAAAATATTGGTTTAAGTGTATAGAATTGGATGGGAATTATGTTGAAAAATAAAAGTAAGGTTATGCTTGTTTTACAGTCTGTAAATGAGTTTCTATTAAAGAAGCCTGTGAGATGTTTTCACTATACTCACGCAAGACTGTATTTTGTTGTAAATGCCGCTGCATATTCAACAAAAAGATAATTTATAACAAGCAATCCTAGCACGGATGTCAAAGTCTGTACCATTTGTTCCAAAACAGTCGCAGAAACGCATGGACAGGTATTTGTTATTACAGCCAATACGGTTTGAAATGATAATGGAAATATAAATTTCGTTGGATCGTCAGTCTTTGGGTTATAATTGATCAGATCTTCACGTTCCTCCTTTAATGTATTCACCCAAGACATATTATTGCAGTCTGCCCTGAAAAACAAATCTCATTCAAAAAAGAATTTAGTATAAAAGAGAACGATCGAAATCTGAAGCAGTGTATTTATATTAAATTTTGCGTAAAAATCGGCAAAAACACAACTGAAACGTCACCACTCATGCAAGTAGCATAGTGAAAATACCATGAAGAAGTCAAGTGTTTGAGTGGCATAAAATGTTTAAAGAAGGGCGCGAATATAAAATTATGGATGACCAACATGGGCAAACGACCAAAATAATAATAATATGATTGATAACTGAAGAATTGCTTAATCGAGAAACAGCTTCTGTTAAAGCTAGCCTTTAATTGAAGAACTTCCTATAAGAAATATTAATTTGCCACAGATCTTGATGGATTTCGGAGTTCAGACAATGAAATCAAAGTTCACCTGTTCCTGAGTTCACCGCGCCCCAAAGGACCACGGAAGACACGCTCATTGATTAAGATTACGCTAACGTGTTTCTTCAATCAAAATAGTCCAACAAGAATTTGGGGCAAAAAATTAACTACTTGAAATTTTCGATTATATCCAACTTCCATAAAAGGAATACCTTGAAAACGTCAGAAGCTGCTAGTGTATCCTGTACATAATATGCATAGTTTTTGAAGGTGCATTCCAGAAGTTAAAGGTGAGGATGATTCAAAAGAGAAAGGATCTCTTATTAACAAACTTTGCTCTATGAAGTAGTTTCAGATACGGCATATTGTTAGAACAAATGTTTGAGTAAGCATGGTAAATATGCTTAAATGTAGTGCGTATCAATACCATACTAGTGTGCACTGATATACACTTCTTTTTAATATAGTCGCCATGCTTATTCAAACATTTCTTAACAACATGACAAGACATCGATGCCAACATAAGAAATCTGCTTCAAGTCTCTTAAGCCAGAACCATGGTGGTTTGTTGAATTGCCACATCGATATTCAAATCACCTACCATCTAAGTGCTTCTTCATCAGCCAGAGATCAACTGAGTGCTACGCCTAGGCTGTAGAAGACATGGCCCAGTATCCCCAACTGAAAGTGTCGTAAACCTTTGCACTTTATGTAACGAAAGGTTCCAAGCATTACCATGCAGCAACAAGTCTACTGAGGAAGACCAAATCGTTTTCTACGCATTACCTCTCGCAGCTGTCTCAAGGTATGATAGTAACTGACAGCATGCACTGCCGTTCCTCTAGTGAAAAATCAACTAGAAGCTGGTATTTGTAGTCCCAAAAGACCGTGAATTGCGCTGTTCTTAATTTTTTGGAAGGTAGGGACGATGTGTCTTTCCATACTATGAATATTTACTTCGTCTCCAATATCATACGTTACATTTGCGTTTCATCTCCTGTTACAATACGATTTAAGAACGACACTCCTTCCTTATATAACCGCATCAAATGTATGAGATAAATCCGCCTTTTGTGGCCTTCTATAAGTTGACTTGACATCCAGCATGAACTCGTTTTTTGATACTGCAGTTGCTCATCCACTGCCCACTGAGATATTGGTTTCTTAGCTATATCATTATGTCGAATGCGCTAATCGTCTTGTATCAGATTTTCTTCAATAAGGCACCAAATACAGAGATATTTACTGACACTGTGTACCCTAGATAGGTCGTTGACGAATTTCTGCTATCAACGTAGCTTTCAAACACAAAAACGCATTTGGGCATGATGAAGAACTTGATACTCGTGAGAGCTTTTCTTGTGTTATCATTTAAATTGTCCGCGTACATATATATAACTAATAGCTTAACTTTTATTAATACTTACGATTCAAAGCAACTTATAGTGTAATAAAAGGCGCCTGCTATGTATCCGACATAACAAACGTAGATGGCATATTTTACAGCTTTTACTACCTCCAAATATATTTTGGTCGTCCCTTCAAAACGTCTTACGAATAAATCAATCTAAAATTCGATTAATTAAAAAATTTATTAATTTAAAAGCCTTTCTTTTACATGGGTAATATTGCTATATTTATAATTATCATTACTCATGACTTGTGACTGGAGACCGGACACATCGGGCTGAAATGACGTCATTGGGTTTGGTTGGGATGTGTTGAGTTTGGTTTGGTTGGGTTGTAATTAGCAATGAGCAATTAGAAATTACGTAATGACTTATTACTCGTGATTCATGACTCATGACTCGTGACTCATGACTCATGACTAAAGACGGCAGACTATGTGCCCGGTGCATGGTGACAAGAATCATTTCACCATCTGTACTAAATATTATTTTTCATTCCTCTCGCTTTGTTTACATATCGGAGCAGAAAAACATATATTTAGTATTTATAGTTATAGTTTATATTTAGTTTCCTAAATATTTCCATACATGCATTTATCAAAGAGATAACAGAATTTGAACATATATTTTACAGTTCTAAATCAAAATTTAAAAAAAAACATTATTTTGTATTTCTAACAATGAACGAAACATTTATTCTAAAGAAAAAGTGGTATTATTGGCAATAACAGATGCACCTTCAAAACATATTTATATTATAGTATCCAAAACAATATTTAGTACACATGGTGAAATGATTCTTGTCTGTCTGGCACATAGTCTGCCGTCTTTACTCATGACTCATGAATCATGACTCATGACTCATTACCTTATCGTTCATTGCTCATTGCTCATTACGACCCAATCCAAACCCAACCCAAACCCAAACCAAACCAAGCCAAACCAACCAAACCCAAGCCAAGCCAACCCAAGGCAACCCAAGCCAACCCAAGCTAACCCAAGCCAACCCAAGCCAACCCAACCCCAAAGTTTTATGCAGAGAATTTCGACTATTTTACAAAATGTCGTTACTTGTTTAGATTTACATTAAGTTTAAATTTCTGAGTGCAAGGAACTAATACGAATTCCAAATTTAAAGAATGAGTTTTACTTTCTTCAGGAACACTAAAATTTTGCCAGAACTAATCACTTATTTTGGAAATAAAAATCTCAAATTAAATGATGGATTAACCACATTAGAAGTGGCTATTAGAAATTTGAAAAGTATTCCAAGTGATTTCGGATGTGGCCTTCGGCAAAAGTTAGACGCAGTTTTTAATAGAAATCCAGATTTAATAACATTGCGGCAATTGTGTATGGGGACTATGCCTCAAAATCTAACGGCTAAATATGAAGAAATAAAAGAATATTTCCAGTATGCACCTATAACCAGTTGCGATGTAGAAAGGACGTTTTCTATTACAAGGATGTATTTCATTCAAAGAGAACAAATTTTACAGAAGAGAACCTTGAGAAGGTATGGCTAGTTAATATTAATACTTCTTTACTCAACTACAAATAAAAATGTAGTTCGTATTTATAGATCACCACCCGTTTTTTTTTCCAATTATATAAATAAAATTAAAAATTAAAAAAAATACAAACTTTCAATAGTACGCCCGTGGGCGATGAGTCATCGGCCTCACGTGACCGGTCCCTAATAATAAATCACTGATACGGCGATAAGAAGTCACGTCTTCATGTTTCTTTCGAGGTTTTCAAAATTAACATTATTAAAAATGTTTTTATTTTATACAGTTAATGAGGTTGCATCCACGCAAGTATGTGTTTGCAAAATTATTCCAAAATAAGAAAAAGCTATTACTTACTTTGTATATTTTTAAAAGCCTATTGAGACAAATTAATGAAAACGCTCTTTGCACTCGATGTCCAAGACTAAAAATCAATGGAATAATATGGAAAGGAAGGGTAGCCAATATGTCCAAAATAAAGGTTACATTCTCCATTCGAGCCCATAGAATATCCGTTACATGCCATATTATATCTGTGCAGACAATATGGAGTTTATTGAAAAAATGAAAAATTTCCAAACTGTAAACAACGACTTTACTTACCTGTTTTTGTTTCGATCGCTGTGAAAATTTGTATTAAAATATCAACTACGTATATTACAAAAAGAGCTTGGGCTGTTAAACTTTTTAGGAAGGTATCATCATGAATATAAACTGCAGAATAAGGGTAATGTAGAGCGACATAAGAAACAACAACTAAAATACATGTATTCCACACGTTTAGAAATTGCGAATTTGGTTGTAATATCCAAGGCCATTTCGTTGTTAAAAATATATCGTCATAGCTTTTCTGATTGTGTATCTGAAATATAGACAATATATAATTTAAACGAACTCTAAGTTTCGCGAAAGTGTACTTCGCTGTACAAATATAAGTCACGATGAGTGCTTTTATCTTTCTTTGCATCCATTGCAGAAGCTTCGCTTTTTATCTTATCCTTAAATTCCGAAAGTATTTTCTTCGACTCGACACATTTCCTATAAAATATAAATAAAACGATTAATATTATTTATCGTGCAATCATCTATTAAGTTCATTTAATGTTAAACGTTGAGACCATAATATTACAAGATCTCAACATTATCTTGGTTACTCATAATACGTTAGATAATAAGTGATCAAGATAATTTGTAATAATAATAATAATATACCTTTATTCGTTAAGACACACAAAATGTATACGAAACGTCACAAATGCATAAATAAAATAATAAACATATAATTAAAATGATTTTCAAGTCCATAGCACCTTTTACATAATTCTTTCTAAAACAAAAAATCTTCAACTTTATACAACACTTTGTTTATTAATAGGTAGTTCCTTCAGTCGGTATTTGAATTGTTTTGTTGACAACAACAGGTGCGGCTCGTGATGACGTATTTGGAGGTGCACGTACAATGATACGAGTGCCTCGTGTGTTTTCGGTGTTTACTAAGAAAACGCTACAGTTAGTAAAGGAGAATACACGAAGCACTCGCATCATTGTAAGTGCACCCCCAAATACGTCATCATGAGCCGCGCCTGGTTGAAAATGATTTCAAAGTCTCTGGCAAGTGGTTGTATATTTTGAGACAGTGGTGGAGTACATTTCTTTGTATTTCTGTTAAATGAGAACGTGGAGGACACAAATATGACTCAGAAGTCCTTGTTATATTATAACTATGCTTGAGTTCATATTTAGCAAAAAAATCAGAATAATGCATTTTGACAAACAATGTGCACTGCAAAGTGTATACCGCGGGTAGGGTAAGTATTTTTTTATCCATAAAAGTGTTCCTACAAGTATCCCGTGGGTTGATGTTAAATATAGATCTAATACATGCCTTATGAATTACGAAAATTTATCCCACATCAACTGAATTTCCCCAAAAGATAACACCATATGCAAGTCTAGAATGCACGTAGGCATAATATGCACTCACCGCGGCATTAGCACTAACACTACGCGAAACCACTCCCAGAGCGTAACAAAAATCACTCAATTTAACTGCCAGCCGTTCGACGTACGCCTTCCATGATAGTTGGGAATCCAAGGTCCATTCCAAGAAGTCGGCCTCCTCGCCAAAGGCAAGTTGCACATCCCTGTATCCGATATCAATTTCCATTCTTTTGACACCAAATCTTATTAGATTCGTTTTACTTACATTCATTTTTAAATTGTTTCTTGTAAACCAATCCTCAAAGCACGACAAGTGCGTCGTTAACAATTCAGCAGCATTTTCTTCTGTTTTTGCTTTTACTACTGATGAAGAGTCATCGGCAAATTGTATAGTTGGACATGTAGCTACCGCTGGCAGGTCATTTACATAGAAAATGAACAATAATGGACATAAAATTGATCCCTGTGGCACGCCATAATGAAAATTGCCCCATTCAGATCGTACCTCTTGTCCAGAAATTTTATTAACACTGACACACTGCCTCCTACCCGAAAGATATGAACCAATCCACTCAAATGCCCTTCCACGAAAACCCATGATCTCCAACTTATCAAGAAGCACTCCATGGTCCACGCTATCAAATGCCTTTGACAAGTCCATGAACATACAGATAGTTGTCTCTCCACTGCTCAATCCATTCGAAATCTCTTCCAGTAACTGGAACATGGCCCTTGAGGTTGATCGGCCTTCTATAAATCCATTCTGTGTGTTATTTAATATTCCATGTTTATTAATGAAATTTGTCATTCTGGAAAACATAAGCTTCTCTAGAATTTTTTGATAAGTTTGAGACTAACGCTATAGGACGGTAATTATCAAATACCGACCTATCATCCTTTTTATACACTGGTTTTATTATGCTAGATTTCATCTTATCTGGGTATTGACCCTTTAAAAAAGAGAGATTTGCTGTAAATTGCTTGTAATCAAGCCATTCATGAATCCGAGATCGTATGTCGTTACCTAAACTGCATTTATATTACAAACGTCAAGTAAAATGTCAGTGGAAAGCTAAAATGATGACAACAATTGTAAAATAAGATTTTATTGTCAAAAATACGCGAATGTTCATGAAATAGTACATTGTGTAACGAGTGACGAAAGTAACTTATTTTTAAGCGCGATAACAGTTTACCAAACGAGGCGTAGCCGAGTTTGTTAATATTCGCGAGCTTAAACAAATTATTTTGACGAGTTAAACATTATATTTTTTCTACGACCTCGCCTATGGCATTATACCAAACTTAAAAAAATTATGTAAATAAATACTTTATTTTCAATTAAAGATTACAAATCTATAGATCATACCTATTTAAATTAGTTATAATTTAAACATTGTTACATAGAATGTGTAGACCATAAGGTCGATGGCTTCAAATTTTCCCACAATTTTACAAAATATGCAAGCAGCAAAATTTCCGAATATGAATTTACGCTATTATCAGCCCTCTATTCAATGAATTTTACATAGACTTCTTCATACCTCTTTCCAGATTTTTCTCGTAGTAAGCCCGCATAAGTTTTCTCAGCTTGATTTACTATTTCTGATAAAGCTACAAACAGCACAAACTGATGTGTTTTAAAAATGACGCGATATAACAACAGCAGGCAACAAGACGCAGGAGAAATTTAATAGGTAACTTTCGTGACTAGGGACGACAGTTAACGTTTTTTGGGATTTTTTCTCACTAGTGACGGAAATCAAATTTTCGCTGGAGTATTCGGTGACGAAAAATTCTGTTTATAAAGGGTCGTAGAAGAAAGAAGTTTATTTTATTCAACTGTTACAATATGCTGAAAATATTTTCCATTTTTTTGCGAGCTCAAATAAGCCCGTCTTTGTCTAACTCCATCGATGATATTTCGCAATAAGTACTAATGACTAGACTTCGGATTTTATGCAAAAAAACATATTTTTTTATTATTAGGAATATCACCCCAATATTGTGGATATTTCCATTCTACACTGAAATAATGCGATTAACGGTATAACAAAATTACATATTTTGCATAAAATTAAGTTTTCGTTAATATTTTTAGTTTGTGTGCATAAAGTGAATATTTTTTACATTTTCAACATAAAATTGCATATTTTTGATACATTCAATATTTTATAATATAATCAATCAGATAATAAGTGAAATTTACTTGGAATTATGTTAGGTTTTACCGTATACTGTATACGAAATTTTATTAAAACACGGGCAAGCGGTCTGTAAATTAAAACTCATTTATTAATTATCTCTATATTTCGCAACGAGTTTGTTGCTTCTTCGGGAGATAAAAATGTAGAGTTCAAAAAATAAAAGTGACGTACACGGACAATAAAATTTATTAGATTTAAATTTAAAAACGAGTTTTAATTAACAGGCCGCTTGCCCGTGTTTCAATTTATTTTAACCTATATATATATTGCTATAAATTGTGATGTTGTACTTTGCTTATTCACAATTCACAACCAATGTGTCCAGCTTCGATATTCAGTCTGTTTAATTTCCAGGATGAGACTGCTTTTCCCTCAGGGTTCCAATCGGAAAAGTGGAAAACACAAATTGATTAATATACAGTTGAGCGCCACTCAAAATTTATTTGAGAAAAGTTAAGATAATGTTTTTAAGTTACTATTAAACTTCCTGAAGTAATGTTAAATAAAAGACACAGTTCAAATCATACAAATAATGATAATAATGATAATTAGTAATAATTTAATTACTTACATCTATGCAAAAAATATTTCTTTCGCGAGACACTTGAGTTGGAAAACCGTATAAAAATCACTTCGAGAAAAACAAACTCGTATAAATAACCGTATTGAAATAAAGCACAACAACCAATTAAATCAAATCACGAAGCTTATAGTCTAAAATAAAATATAAAGATTTATATCTTATAACTTATAACACACGTCTTCACAACCCAGATAACATTTAGTGTCTGATCTCGGATACCGCATATCCGGCTTACTACAACAACACAGGTCAAAAATAAATCAAAAAAAATCTGCATTCATAGATGATAAAAATTATACACTGGCATCGAAAATAACTGTACAATATAAAATAAAATTTTCAAAATGTTTGCGGGGAAAAGTCTATAGCAATATGTATATATAACATTTTCGTTAGAGAATCAATATCCGCTACATACCATTTCCGTACAAAAGAAGTAGCTGGTTTCTGTTGAGCATCACTTTGCATAACTCGAGCTGTATGTATGCGTTTTTCGAAGGCTCTGTGTAATTTTTCCGTCTCTTTAAGCTTGTGGTAACGTCTAACGGTGTTCCAAAAATCTCTTTTACGCAGAGTGTATATGATGGAATAAGTGGCAACAACTACCTAGTTAAAAATAATATTTCTAATTATTACACTTAATATTCATTAGCGATTATCAACTTAGCATTTAGAAAGTATATTCCAGTAAAGAATAAAAATGAATAGGCACAGCAATGCTCGGTATAATATTGGTATGGTATCTCACTTTTATAATCTCTCAATGTGGATGTTAAGATGGGATTTGATGTTAGACAATGATTTCGTATGAACTGCACAGGAATTTTGCCAGAGATAAAATACTTGGGCTAAGTAAAAAGGGTTACAATGAAGGAACGAATAAGAATTACAGGAAAAAGAAGAACTGAGATCAAAACCAATTTTAAATGTCGGATTTAAGTGTGGGTGAAATTATTTCTTAATATTTTTCTAATCTTTCTAAGTATTTAGAGATCTTCTAAAGGAACTGACGATCAGCTAAACAACAAAAAAAAAACACTTCAATTACTGTTAAACTCTAAAGAAAATTCTTCGGTGAAAAGCGGCTGAAAATTAAAAAAAAATGTTGAAGAAAAATATATGGGAAAAGAAAGTGAACCATAAAAGGAACAGAAAGGGACCGCGAAAAATATAAGATGTTATATAATTCTTCTAAAGAAAGAAAAAGTGAAAACAGAATTGGTGCAGACATTAAGTAAAAGTAACATATCGATGTCAAAATATATATATAAAGAATCTAGATTATAAGAGGACGTACAAAATATACTTCCGAAATATGAAAATGTTGAATCTAAACCCTTAAAAACTTAATAATGGATTCTCTAAGGTTAACACCAATAAGCTAAGTATCACCTCCCATAATGTTAGCTACTAGTCCAATAGAGCCCAAGAAATAAGTTTTTGATCCACAGTGCTCAAAACTTTACGCATAGCTCTCTGAAAAACAGCTCCAAGAACTTGAACCACACAAAATCTTTCTAACACTCCGTCGTTATATTTCCAATGAATTTTAATATATGCCAGGAGCCTCGGGATCGAATCTAGAGCTACCAGTCTGAGAAGGACACTTCTCGTTCAAGGTGAATGGGGACAGCGAAATATTTTAAAATTTAAACTTAATTATAACTCATTGTCTACCAATAGTCGCTGTAATAGGGGTTAAGTTGTTGAGGTATTGAGATATGAATTATTTTTTACTATCTTTATTAAACAAAAAATTGCTACAAAATAATACAAATCTGTATACAAACAAATTTGTATCTGTATATGCATGGACACACAGTACGTATTTACCAGCTTTTGCTTCAACTGCCAGACGCATGCGTTTCTGTGTAACCACTTTGTCAATGATAGATTTACGAAGACAAAAGACTGTAGGTACACTTGCGGTCATGTAGCAAGTTTTGTCCTATCCGAAGACATCAGATAACCTCATGCCATCTGACGGACAAAACCGACCACGCCAGTGCAAAGTGTTTCTTCTCGAATAGCAAAGCTATTACTGGAAAAGAAGAAAAAATACGCATAATACTGTGAGTCCATTAACTCGTCGCCAGGTGGCGTAGTATAGCAAAAAAACAAATTGCATGTCGACGCGATAATTCACATCAAGCTTGGATACAAAATAATACAAATCTGTATAAAAACAAATTTGTATCTGTATATGCATGGACACACAAATTGCTGATCAAACTTGACGAAGGACTGTCACCTGATTTAAGAGAGGAAGGAACAATTTGAACAAATTTCATCATCTTCTCACATAAAATTACAAATATAAAGACACATATCAAAATGAAGCCAAATCTGCTCATGTGGACAGCAGCAGATTACGAGTCTTTCAAACTTTAAGACTAACCCCTTGTGAACGATGGCTTGCTAATGCCCTCTACAATCAGCGCTATGTTGTTTAGGGATTTAAAAGAAGGAATTATTATTTTATTAGCTCTAATAAACAAAGAGTTGCTGATAGAACTTGACGAAAGACTATTCCTAACTCGACAGGGGAAGGAGTAATTTGAAGAAGTTCAAATCATCTTCTCACATGAACTTACGAAAAATCAAGTTGGTCATGGAAATAGTTTATTTTACATTTGAATTGTCAAAAATATGACATTTGTTTTTCATTCATATTAATACTTGTAATATTGTTCTTAAAATTTCGGCTTTTTTACTAAAGTGGTTTGCACTCTGGAAAAGAGAACTAAAATTGTGATTTTGTATGGAATTTCGAACAAAAATTATTCTCAAACTGCGACGTTATTTAATGAAAACCACCCAAACAGAAACGTATCTGTTGTTTATGTGAATAATAAAAAACAAAATACGAATAATCGTGGTGTACTAGATGAAACTACGCAACTAGCATTTCTATTAATTTAGATCCAGAGCTTTCGTTGAGAAAATTATCCAAAGTTTAGGGAGTGTCAAAATCAAACTGCCATAAGTTATTAAAATTAAACAAAATGCAACTCTTATAAAATTAAACTTCACCAAAAGTTGGGTGACGGTGATTTCGACAGAAGAAATGAATTTTGTGAAATAACGACAGATATGATCCGGCAAAATAGAAATGTTTTGCGAAGTAACGAGTGATCATTAAAATTTTCGCTCAAGTAAGCCATGTACACAAAAAGTATGTCCTAACTTAAGTTATTAGAGGAGATCTGTCATTATAATTTCAAACGTCATGATTGTTACAAAATAATTTGAAATGCTGACTTTTATATTAAATATATTTATAATTTTTATACAAAGTAATAGAATATTATAAAAAATGTGCAAAATGTTGACCATTCTCCACCAAGCATAATCGCACTCTATTTCGTAGAGCATTGAAAACATTGATCAGTATTTGCGGTGAGTTATTGATGTGTTCACATTTTTCTATGATTTTATGTCCTAACTCTTGTAGATTATTAATTGGTGTTTCATAAACAATATTCTTTATATATGGCCACACACAAAAATCCATGACTGTTAAATCACACGATCGTGGTGGATATAGAATCGCTGTATTTCTACTTATTATCCTATCGCCATAAAATTGTTGCAAAAACTGAATATTTTCAAGTGTAACGTGAGATGTAGCCCCATCCTGTTGAAAATATCCGACCTGGAGTTCATCATTAGTCAATTGATTAGTAAAAACACTGGGAATTTCGTTACGATATTTCTCCGATGTTATCGTGCCCTCAAAGAATATTGTTCCTATTAATCGGTGACGACTCATACCTACCCATACGCCTATTTTTTCTGGATGTAGAGGAACTTCTCTGTAGAAATTAGGATTTTCACTGGACCACATACGCATATTTTGCGAATTAACATAACCTTTCAAATAAAACCAAGCTTCATCGGTGAAAAAAGTATGATTTAAAATATTGTCTGTCATTGTTTGAATAAACCATTGGCAAAATTGTGTTCTTTTTTCATAATCCGTAGGTAAAAGATTTTGTAGAGAAGTTAATTTATTTGGATACATGTGCAAGTCCTTTTTTTACATTTTTTGACATGTTCCATACGAAAGCCCTACTTGTTGCGAAACTCTGCGAATAGATGTTTGAGGAGATTCGTTAATAATTTGTCTGACATTTTCAATTACGCCGCGACTTCTCTTGAGAGGAGGACCGCTTCCTTTTTTCCTTAAAATACTGCCTGTTTGACGAAAAAGATTTACACAATGCATTAGCGTATCACGGAGAGTTTTATAGCTAGGAACAGTATTTGGATATCTCTCTTCAAACTCCGCAAGGCAATTTTCTATTGAATGCTGCCAAATACCATCAATTTTTTGAGATGTCAGGAAGTAACATTCTACCATAAACGCTTTATGCATATCATTAAAGGCCATTACTTTTTCTTTTGATGATACTTTAAAATATATATTTAACACAGACAGATGTTTGAAATAATATCTTAATGACTAAAGCTACGACATAATTTTTATATACACGGCCAGCTACGAGTGAAAATTTTAATGATCGCTCGTTATTTGTCTCAGTGATGAAAGTTGCTTTTACTTAAATGGTCTTGTGAATAGACATAACTGTCGATATTTGAGCGACGTAAATCCTCACATTTTCCGAGAAGGTCACACACAAGATCCCCAAAAAAAATATGTATGGGCAGGAATTCTTAATAACCAAGTATTTGGCCCAATATTCTACCAGGAAAATTTAACTGGACCTAAGTACCTACAGTTTTCGGAATTTACTTCCTCTTATCATACAGTGTATAGAAGAAAACTTGAATGAAATATACGAGGAGCAATTATACTTCCAACAGGATGGAGCTGGGCCACATTACAGTTTAGAAATTAGGAATTATTTGCATAATGTTTTTCCAAGATTAATTGAATAGGTAACTAGCTCCCCGATTTAACTCACTTAGATTTTTTTGGAGGGACGTTCGAAGTTTGTTGTTTATAAGACACCGCCACAATCAATAGCTGATTTGCATGATAGAGTAACAGAGGAATGTCGAAATTTAACGCCACAAACGTTCGGAAATGTTAGAAATGCTTTTGAAAATAGACTATTTTTGTTTAAATGTAAGCGGTGAACAATTTGAGCATTTAATTTAACAAAAAAATTGTGAATAAATCTTATTTTAAATATTTCCATGACTAACTTATGATTTTTCGTAGTTATTAATTTCTGGTATCGGAGACATTTAACTTTAAACGTCTCATAAATTTCATGATGTAAATAACTAGTTTTTTCACGTAGGAATATCAAGAAAATTGTGTTCTTTCAAAATCAACCAAAAATAAGACAGGGTGACATTTAAAATCTTGGAGTGGGGGTGGCTGGGGGCAGCGGGAGACCCAACGGGGTGGTATGAAATATACTGTTCATTGTCCCCTTATATCCTGAACAACCACCCAAAATTTCAATTTCTTGTCTTCAAAAACACTAGAAATAATTCAATATTAAATGTTCGTGTGGACACCGGATAACATTAGCTAACCTCTTCGTAGTGATGGCCTGCGAAAATTTGTAAACCAATGTAATATACATGCCAATGTTTGAAGATGCTGTTAAAACAAAAGAAAACGTGAAAGTTGAAATGTTTTGTTATTTTAGATACCAACCTTACATGTATTTATTCGGTATAAATAGAAAATACTGAATTTAGACTTTCAAAAATCGAACAATGATAAACACTCAAACAAAATATCTTACTTTATATTTAGTTATTTTGCTATAAAGCAAATTTATCTGGCCGATTAGCGTTCCTTTTCCTAAGGTAACTATTGGACTGTCTGCGTCTTCTCCTGACAAAATATATAAATTTCCTCTTGCAACAAAACACATTTTCTCCGCCAGTTTACCCAAATCGAATAAAATATCAGTTCTACTGTATGCTTCAGATTTCATCTGACGCATTACGGCTTTCTGGAACGCTTCACTTGTATTCTTGAGAATTTTGCACTGAAAGTATGTATCGTGTAAAATATAGCGATGTTTGTTAAAGTCAAGTATACACTTGCGATAATACCGAGTGACTATAAATGATTAAAGCGAATATTTAATTTTGGCAATTCTGAGAAATTGGCTTGCCTGGTCATTCGTTTTAGAATTTAGAATATAATAATAACAATAATAATAATAATAATAATAATAATAATAATAATAATAATAATAATAATAATAATAATAATAATAATAATAATAATAATAATAATAATCATCATCATCTTGTTCGAATGAACCGATGGGGTAAGATAATGGCAACCAAGAGCGAATAGTTCTTGTGAGTGGAAGAGATAATAATAATAATATAGATCAGCGTAGATCTATATTCATCAATAATAGATTACCTCCAGAAGTCATTGATGGAATAAGAAATGAGGTTTCTGTAGAATTGGAGATTGAGAATATAAATGATAATCAACAAATGCTGATCCAAGAAGAGGGAAATAATGTAGACGTGAATATAGATAAAGATATTGAAGAAATAGTCAATTCTCAATCTATTATAGCGGACGAACATCAAAGGAAAAGAACTTCTTGGACGTTAGAAATGAAGAAGTTTATGCTCAGATGTTATTACACAATAACAAAACTGAGAACAGTTAAAATACCGTATGGACCAGAGCTACATAGACAGGTAACTGAAAAGTTCCCAGAGTTGGCGGATAAAACCATTCAAAATATCTTAGATCAAAGACGATCTATATTCATTTATAAACGAGGTAAACGGCATTATTGAGACAAAAATAAAAAATAGCACAACACTGGAAGAGCTCCACAGTTTAATATATACAGGTGCATGTACGGTTTTGATATTAAATGATCAAAATATAGACCCGTAGAAATGGAATTCGATAGTAGGAATAAAACTCCTTATTGGAAAAAACGATTGACATGGAAAATAGAAAATCTGAGACGGGAAATTGGAATATTAACTCAAAGCTTAAAGGACAATGCTAGCGCGAGGGTTAAGAGAGATGCAGAGGTTATAGTGAGCTGTTATGTTTCACCTGAAAACTCCAATGTTGTAGAAATTTTAGATTTATTAAAGCAGAAATTAGCGGCATATGCAAAGAGGTTGAAACGATATAAAATCAGTAATACCCGAAGGCAGCAAAATAAACAGTTCGAATCAAAAATTATTCTATCGTGGCTTGAGTGATACAAATCCTGGACAACAGATTCAGTTACCAACAAAAGACAAAATGTCAGATTATTGGTCTGGAATATGGAGTACGCCGGTGCAACATAGAAATGCAAAATGGCTGACGGATGAAAGAAGGAAGGTAAGTAACGTTAGGACAATGATAAATTGGCGGATTGATTCAAAAAATGTGAAAAGAGCAATCCAAAAAGCAATGAATTGGAAATCACCTGGACCAGATAAAATACAAAATTTCTGGTTAAAAAAATTTACATCGACGCACCTGCAACTTGCTAAGTGCTTCCAATTATTGCTAGAACCACCAACCGAACTGCCAGAATTCATGACCGAGGGAAACACCTTCTTAATTCCGAAGTTTAATGTATCTGCGGAAGATCCCTCTAAATATAGACCAATTACATGTCTTCCTACGTTATGCAAGATGTTCACCTCGATTATATCTGAAAAGATATATGCCCATTTGGAGAATAACAACCTTTTAGAAGAGGAACAGAAAGGATGTAGAAAAGGATCAAGAGGTTGCAAAGCACAGCTCCTGATTGATTCAGTTGTGATGAAGAATGTGGTGAAAGCAAAAGAAAATCTCTACATGGCATATATAGACTATCAGAAAGCGTTTGATAGTGTACCTCACTCGTGGCTGGTAGAGATTCTTAGGTTATATAGGATTGAGGAGCCTCATATTAATTTTCTTAGTTACGCCACGACTAAATGGAAGACAAGTTTGTTAATGAAAACCCCTACAGAAAGTATTGATGCAGGTAAGATCAGTATTAAAAGAGGCATATTTCAGGGAGACGCTTTGAGTCCACTGTGGCTTTGTTTAGCCTTGAAACCGTTAACAACTTTGTTAAATTCCCTAAATAATGGATGTAATTTACTACAACCTGTCGTACAAATTAGTCACCTTTGGTACATGGATGATCTCAAATTGTATGCTAGGAAATAGAATCATCTTCGCGATCTCCTAAACTGTGTTGGCCGTTATAGTAGAGATATCCAAATGAAATTTGGATTGGAAAAATGCAAAATAAGTTGCATAGAAAAGGGACAATGGGTTGAACATCGTGGGTTCGAAGTGGAAGGCGGACAAGGACTAGTTATTGGAATGGAGAGCAACGACTATTATAAGTATCTTGGTTATTTGCAGGCTAGAGGAATAGAACACAATATTGCAAAAGAATCAGCGAAAGATCAGTATTTCTCTAGGCTGCGATCGTTGTTGAAAACCAGATTGTCGGCAAGAAATATGTCCAAGGCAATAAACAGCTTTACAACTTACGTACTTACTTATGGATTTGGAATAATTAACTGGACTGATACTGAACTTGAAGCAATAGACATCAAGACAAGAGTAGAAGCCAGAAAATTTAGAATTCATCACCCACGTAGTGCGATCGAAAGGTTCCACCTACCAAGAAGAGAAGGAGGTAGAGGAATACCGAGTGCTTATTGCAGGCATTATACACAGGTAAATAATTTACGAGAGTACTTTCTGCAAAAGTCGAAAGAAAGTAGATTGCATAATGCGACTGCTCAAATGGACAATTTTACGCCACTCAAACTGGCTAACGATGAATTCAATCAATCCACGAGAATCTTAAGTATACTCCAACAGAAAGAGAGATGGA
Source organism: Melolontha melolontha (assembly GCA_935421215.2). Taxonomy (NCBI): domain Eukaryota; kingdom Metazoa; phylum Arthropoda; class Insecta; order Coleoptera; family Scarabaeidae; genus Melolontha; species Melolontha melolontha. Next base: position 5,208,841 of record OW285239.1, on the reverse strand, counting down.
AGAATAAATCTTTGCATGGCAAGTATCCGTTAACAATTGGATCTGAAAATTTTAACACCTCAGCGTCGCAGGCATGGCTGTATACAGGTAACCTGTTTGCAGAAACAGAGGGATTCATAGCCGCCATCCAAGATCAAGTAATTCCAACGCGTTCCTATAGGAAATGCGCAGATAAGGAAGAAACAATTGATCATTTGATGGCAGGATGCTCTGTACTTGCCCCCAAACAATATCTCGAGAGGCACAACAGGGTTGCAAAAATATTACACCAGCTGCTCAGACAAAAGCACTTGTCGTATTCTGAAAATGTCCCGTATTATGAATATGAAGCACCTTCAGTTTGCTAGGACGAAAATTCTCAATTATATTGGAATCGCCAAATAATCACAGATAAAACAATTCCCAACAAAATTCCAGATATAATACTGACACTGAAGAAGGACAAGGTAACGTACATCATTGACATTGCTGTTCCGTTGGCAAAAAAACACTGCAAGGAAATATAGTGAGAAGGTAAATAAATATTTACCTCTCAGCGACGACATCAAGAGTATGTGGAAGATGGACAAGGTCCTAATAGTCCCAATTGTGATTGGCGCAACTGGAGAAATTCCACATAAATTCCACAAGTCCATAAATACTTTGGATCTCTACCAAAAACTTTATTTAAAAATGCAAAAAAGTGTCTTGTTAGACAGGGCTGCAATAATACGTCGCGTGCTAAACTGATGTTGCAGAGCGAGAACGCGGGCAACGTGGCCGGGAGGCGAAATGACGGAACGGGTGGGGTGCTGATGTGGTCCTCTACTGGGTTGTAGCCTAGCATATGCACTACCAAACTCTAAGGGGTCTGCCCGATGGGCGGACAGGTGCCATTCCGCCTTTCCAGCAGGGGAGAGAGGAACCAAGCTACGCGGCGCAAAACACGGCGCCGCGCAATGCACACACCACTAGGACCGGTCCTGAGCGGCAACCTGGCTAAGCTACCGTTAACAGCACACACACGTTCGACGTGTGTGCAGTGCCCCCGCAATGGCGGAAAACGTTAAGATGGCACAAAGTGTGACCGTCGTCGACCGAAGTAGCCGCTAAGAGTGTTCCCACGGTTGGCGATGAGCAACCCCGTGCAGGGTGCGCTTCGCTGGTCTGCGCCTTGCCTCGATGGGGCGGGGGTCGGGCCGCCGAAGTACTGCACGGAAAAGTAAAAAAGTTGCCGAGAAAGGGTTGGCGGCCCTGCGCAACGACTGGTTCTCCGATCTCTCAAAATTAACGCGACCGGTCACTAAACACACGCACGAGCGCGCCAACATACAACACTTGCGCGCTCGCACAAACACAAACCACACACCCAGGGAGAGACGCAAGCTGTCAGCAGCAACCAACACACAAGTTCATACCAGAAAGAGACACAAGCTGCTAGCAGCGGACAACACATATGTTCACACCTTGAAAGTACCGGTAAGTATCTACTATAATCAATATTCATTTAAAATAAATGAATGATAGATAACTATGCCATCCATCTTGTTCGAATGAATCGATGGGGTAAGATAATGGAAACCAAGAACGAATGGTTCTTGTGAGTGGAAGAGATAATAATAATAATAGTAATAATAATAATAATGTTAATAATATCCTTTATTTAAACACGAAAATTATTTCTCATTACATACATTAATATCGTATGATCAAAAAGCCTTTGGATCGCTATTGCCGAGGAATTTACGAGATATCTATGAAATTATTTATTGAATTAATTTTGACATTTACTTGACAACTTTCAAGTCAGCTGGTTATAATTCAAAATGTTTCAAACAGAACATAAAATTTTTATTATTAAATCATACTACAGTAATGAAAATCTTGGTGAAAATGGAAATTGCCTCGTTTAAGTTATGTAAGTTAAGTTCCGTGAGAGATTTTCAAACATCGCCCTAATCAAACGAAACTTTTTCGGCAACTTCAACGAACTGTAGACAAATTTGAAGAAACTGGTAATATCAGTGACAGTATTCGATCTGGAAGAAGACGGGCCAGAAATGATGATGTTATTGATCAGGTTAGCCAACGCATGCAGGAAGAACCTACCTTATCCTTGCGTAGATTGAAACAAGAAACCAATTTAAGTTATGGGACGTGTCAAACCATTGTTAAACATGAGTTAAATATGTTTCCTTATAAAATGCAGATGTATTAAGAGTTACTGCCACCAGAGTATCAGAAGAGAGTATCGTACTGAATCTGATTTAATGACCATATGGATAACGATATCTTTGACTTAATATTTTTACAGACGAATCTTAATTTTACCTATCTGAATACGTTAATAAACAAGTTATGCGTATGTTGAGCGAGAATAATCCTAATTTTCATCGTGAGGCTCCTTTACATAGTCCTAAGATTGGTGTTTGCAATGTGCTGTTGACGAATAGGAGGGCCAACATTTTTTTTCAACACGCCATAACCGCTGAAAGATATATAAATTAAATACTTGAGCCTTTCATCAATCAATTACACTATGATGAGCTACATAATGGTTACTTTCAACAAGATAATGCGAGACCGCATGTTGCTCGAGTAACCCTGCAATATTTACGTCAATTTGATGACGAAAGGTTACTATCAGACGGTCGCTATCTACCTAAGTCTTGTGATTTAAGTCCTTTAGATTATTTCTTATCCTCATTGCTTAAGAATACCATTTTTAAAACTCCAGTTCACACTTTAGACGAATTACAAGAACGTATTGTAGAAAACTGTCGCTTAGTAACACCTGATCTTTTAAGTAGAGTTTTTAATAACATGGGTCGACGTGTTAACCTGTGTATTCAAGAAGAAGGAAGACGTTTTTACCTTTTTTATAATTTTTTATTGTAAAAATGTACCTGCCTGAATGTTATTGTTTCATTGTTACAGTTCTTTTCTTGGGCATATCCGAATTGCGTTAAGAATTTTTATAGGTACAATTGTAATTAAGGCAGGTATATAATGTGGCTGAACTGCGGTCAAGACCTTTTCTCTTAATCCTCTCATTTGTTATCCTTAATCCTCAAATTGCAATGTCATTTGTAATGTAATTTACATACAGTTTAACAAAGTACATTTTAATTTGTTTTCTTATATTAGTTTAGTTTATTTGGAAGTTTCTTAGGGTTAACATGGATCTAAAATATATGTTGAGCGAACGTGGCAAACATTTATTAATTCACGATAATTATAAGTTTAGAAAATATCGTGACAACAAGTTAGAAGAAATAGTTTGGTGTTGTACTAATAAAAAGTGTTGTGCTAAAGTGCATACATTGAACTCAGTATTTTCGCGAAAATGTGGTACTCATAATCATAGTGTAAATGAAGAAATTCTGACACGCCAAATAGTAAATAATTCTGTTAAAATAAAAGCTGTAGATGATTTATCAGCAAGGCCATCCAAATTAATTCATGAAGAAATAAATAATCAGAAAGATTGTCTGAATTACTTGTCTTCAAAAGATGTACGTTATATTCAGAAGAATATAAATCATACCCGCTTGAAGCTGACGCCAAAATTACAGTCAACAAAAGTCAACAAACGATGTTCAAGAGTTTTTGAATAATTGTGTAATTGCTACTTTAAAAAATGAATCTTTCCTGTTTATTAATGACACCGCCTCAAACATAGTTGTGTTTACATGTGCCTCAAATATTAAATTTATGTGTCAACAAGAAACATTATTTATGGACGGTACTTTCAATTACTGCACGAAATTCTTTTTGCAACTCTTTACTATACATGCTTTAGCGAACAATATTTACATACCCGTTGCCTTTTGCCTATTAAAAGATTAAAAAAAATCCACATATAAAAACCTATTCGAATTATTAAAGAAGAAATGCGACAATGTAGGGCATATTTTGAATCCTCGAAAGATTGTGATTGATTTCGAGATAAGCATACACTCTAGCGTTACCGAAGTCTTCCCTGGCGCAATCATTATTGGGTGTAGATTTCATCTTGCGCAATCCTGGTGGAGGAAAATACAAAGCTTTGGACTTTGTACAGAATATAAGAATATGAACTCTGAAATTGGAATGTGGTTAAGGCATTTATTTGGTTTAACTTTTCTTTCGTCGGAAGAAGTAAGTGAATCTTTCGTGTTTGACTTCATGAGTGAAAAACCTATAGATGAGAGAGTTGACAGATTTGTCGATTATCTTATAGATATCTACATTGATGAAAATGCCCTATGTCCGCCAAATATATGGGCTGCTAATTGCTAATACAGCTAGCATTTACAGAACAGCGAACGCTTGCGAGTCGTTCCATGCAAAATTTAGAGCTTGTTGTCCTTCGCCTCATCCAAATATTCAAGTTTTTTTAGAAACTTTAAAAAATATTCAGACAGATTCATATATAAAAATGAATTCTGTTAATATAAATGAAAAGCGCAGTATTTCGAAAAAAGTGTTAGAAAAACAAGCATTTATTAATTCGAAAATTGTGCAGTTGACAAATTACGATATTTCCAGATATAATTTTGTAAAGTGTGTTAGCTATAAATTTAACAGTACTGTTTTGTTGCATTGATACCAATGTAAATGATTTTGATTGTATATTTTTTTAAGTGACGTATTTTAGTTTAATAAAGTACATATAAATTTGAATAAATTGTTTTATTTCAATAAAATGTACATTAGAAAATTGTAATTTTGTAAATGATTTTGATTGTATAATTTTTTTAAATAACTTGTATTCTAGTTTAACAAAGTACATATAAATTTCAATCAATTCTTTTATTTGAATAAAGTATACATTAGCTAATAAAACCATTAAGATTTTTACCGCAGTTCGGTACTCGTTATTTAAAGCCCAGGTAAACAGAAAAATTTTTACCGCAGTTCGGTCCCCCTTAAAATTTTACCGCAGTTCGGACGCACCGCTTTTCTTACCTGTAATGAATCTGATTTTTATATTAGCTATTAAAGCGTTGTTTATTAATAAATGCATTCTGTATTGTCCATAAATGTTATAAAACATACATAAAATGCAACTGATTACCATAACCTAAAATCTATATTATTTAGGACTTATGTGTACTTCAAAGTAAAGAAGTACAGAAGTAAATAATTGTAACTATAGATGGTTTTTACACTTCATGGCTATCGCGATCCTAAGACTTTTTGATCAAACGTCATAATAAAAAGAGAAGAGAGAAAAAAGTGCAGAAACTTTAAAACCGACCCTTCTGATGGACGAAAAAGATTTACCGCCCCTGTTCTTCCACCAGAGCCCTAATGAAAGGAATCAATGACATTAAAAGTTTGTCTAGTCTAACTTATTATTCACATTCTACTACCCCTTAAGAAAATAAAATAATAAAAACGAAAAGACAAACAATATGCAAATAACGCAATATGCGAGCAGGCCAGTACATCTAGTCACAAATTATAAAGACGGAGAAGACGCAGAAAAAAAAATCGTTATTTACGATACAAGTGCACGAAGGAAGCCCTTTGTGCACGAATTGCGAAGTTTGCAAAACGATCCGAAGACTAATTGAGTTCTGCAATCGCAAAGAGTGCATAGAAGTCTTTCGCGCATGTGTCTTACAAAATTTTACCAACGAACACTTAGCAATGCACACTTAAGAAGATATGTACGCAGTCTTCATTAATTTCCTCTTATAACTGTGGTTTTGTTTGCATACAACTCCATGATCTTCTGGGGTAAGGTATGGTCTGTTAAGGGTCTGGTTCACCCCTTCTGTATTCACATGGTTTTAAATTAAAATTTATTAATATTTAAATTTAAAATCAGGCATGTCATGATACGGAATTGTTGCCAGCTTAAATAAGAAATTTTCAATAATATATAGTCACCCGTTATATACCGCGATATCATAAAGTTTCTGGGTCGAAGATGGCATTGAAATAGAAAATGTATGTCTGAACTTTATCCATATTATCATACTGGTAACTTAACCTTAATTTTTGAAAATTATTTTGATAGTGTCATCGTGACATCAATAAATATGTCATTTGATTTAATAAAGATACAATAAAACAACAAGCTCAGCTTGTATTCAAAATTTTATTAATAAAAAAAGGAAAAATTAAAGCAAATGTTGAAATTGTTGTCCGTTATTTTCAATTCCCAATGTGACACGCCTTTTCATGCTGTTAAAGGCATTTTGCAGCATTGCGGGCGTTATTAATGCACATTCGTCAATAATTCTTTGTTGCATATCTTGCAAATTAGCAACAGGAGTTTTAGATATTCTATTCTTTAGGTGAGGAAACACGAAAAAGTCCATAATTGTCAAACAAGGTGATCGTGGTGGAAACTCAACTTCCGTATGTAAACTTATGATCCGATCGTCAAAAAACTCACGAAGAAAAGCAATATTTTCTTGTGTTGTGTGTGCCGTTGCACCATCTTGTTGAAAGTATCCATATTGCAATTCATCATCATGCAACTGTTCAATAAATTCATTCAGAATGTTTCTATACCTCTCAGCATTAATTGTGAAATTAAAAAAAATAGGGCCAACAACTCTGCGGCGAGAAACTGCTAGCCAAACACCAAGTTTCGCATTATGGAGAAACGATTCAATTAAAATATGAGGATTTTCACTACTTCACATTCGAGTATTTTGGGAATTGACATACCCCGAAAGATGAAACCATGCTTCATCAGAGAAAAATGACAAATTTAGCAGGTCATCATCTTCTATTAAGTTATTTGCAAACCACTGGCAGTACGCACGACGTCTAGGGTAGTCTACCGGCAAAATAGCCTGATGTGATTGCATCTTATACGGATGCATGTGTAAGTTTTTCTTTACAATTTTCTGACATGTTCCATAAGAAAGTCCAATCTCTTGAGAAAGGCGTTTCAAAGGTTTTCTGGGTTCATTTACCATACGTTGACGAACACCATTTATAAGTTGTTCCGAACGAACAGTTGGTCTACCAGTATGTGATTTATGACCCACAGAACCAGTCTCACGAAACACACCAACACAATTGGAAAGGCAATTATAAAAATCTTTGGGAATTACAGCTAACTCTGGAAAGTGCTCTCTAAAATCATCCAAACATGCACGTTGACTGTACACCCAAATTTCATCAATTCGCACTCCACTCCGAAAATAGGCTTCAATCATGTACGCTTTTTGCACTATATTGTAAACCATATTTGAATTTACTCGAATGTGCTATGTTTCAAACTCGACGTTCAAACTGACTTTCAGCAATTCTAACACATTAATGGATGACAGATAATGGCACTGTCAAAATAATTTACAAAACAGAGTTATAGTTCCTAACTTAAGTTCAGACATACAATTTATATTACAAAGCCATCTTCGTCCTAGAACCTTTATAATATCACGGTACGTATCTGTATACACACAAATGAATATCAAACCAACGCATATTAAATTCGCATTGAAGACTATCGACGTATGGATACGTGTTTCAGGCTGCGTTGTCCTCATCAGTCTACGACGTGAAGTTTGAATAGGTTCACCGCATATGCCAGACTTATATATTCTCTCATTGGCATGTGTCGTGCCTAACCTATTCAAGCCATCGGTGATATTTTGCTTCATACGTTGAATAGCGCAAAGCAGTTCAAAGCGCATATGCATTGATTGTCTCCAATGTAACATATACAAATACGTTTTTAAAATGTGCGTATTACCGCAAAAATATCTGTTATTTATATTACATCTCATTCTCGAAACTTTTATTGATAATAAAGAAATTGTAAAAAAGACCAAGTGAACAAAATACCTTCATCAATCCGTTCCAGAATATTTCCGTCTTTGTTTCATTTACAAATGGATCAGGAATAACGTTCATTAATAACGCATGCTTAACAGCTTTGTCTTTCAATATGAACTCCTTGTAGTGAGAACTAATTCGTCTTCTTATTTCTGGCGAAACGAAGTGTAAATTATTCTACGAAAAGTTTCAGAGTTATTTTTTTTTATGAATTAAGGTAATTATAAAATAATATAATTATCGTGTTAAGCCTCTTAAACTTTTGTTGATGTCATCTCTTTCAAATCTAGCTAATATAATGACATTATCAGCATTCATTTAAATATTTTATTATACTCGTATATTATACATTTTACTTATAATCGAAATTTCTAAGTTAAACATAGGGCCTCAACCAACTTCATTTTGTGATGTTAAATTGTTTAGCGCCATTACTGAAGATTACACCATTATCGTCGAAATATGTGTACAGTTTAATATTTATGTATCCAATATATAGGGCTAATTTATTATTTAAAAAACAGTAATGCTGATAACTCATTCTATACGTATTACTTTAGAAATATTCATTGAATTTAGAAGTATTCACTGAAACACTTACTAAGTCACGTTCTATCGATTGAAGTCTAAATATCATGTGGTTGTCAAAAGATTTCGTATGTGTTATCCAAACAGTAAAATGGGCATTTAATAAACTGTATATTAACCAGACATACATAAACATGAAAATATCGCAAACCAGTTCTTCAATAGCGTTTCTTCTAGAGGCACCCCCATACCTATTAATAAATTATTGATTATACAGGCTGAGTTTTTTTGAATGTTTAGCATTGGGATCTCAGAAACTACTGGAGATAGAAAAACGCTTAAATGGGGAAAGATGCGCAGTTTTACGAGTTTGATTTAAAACTGCTTTTGTTTCTCCGATAACTTTCATGGCTTATTAGATATTCAAAGAAAACTAAATTTTACGATTTTCTTTAAACATGCTTAGCATCGTTAATAGTAATTTTAGAGAAAAAGTGTTCAGACAAAACTTTTAGATAATTTTACGCTAAATAAAACTATGCTAATATTTTTTTTTCGTTCACCATTATCGAGTTATGACACAAACTTATGTTTTTTTAAATGGAAACCATAGTTGGTTTTGACATCATTAAAAAGCTTATTTTTTGCTGTGCAGTGTGCATATAATTAAATAACATATGATAGATGTTTATATAATAGCAACATATATTCATGCTGGTAAATTGCAGATCGTTACTTTACATTATTAAGTTATATACTATAACTTAATAATGTAAAGTAACGATGTGTAAACATCTATCATATGTTATTTAATTATTTGCACACTGGTTTACCATGCATTTTAAGTCGCTTCACGGGCGCAGACATAATAATAACTCATGTATAGTATATACTGCTTAGATTGTTTATGTCACTTATGTGGTTAATTGAATTTGTTTCTTGTTTAATATTAATCATTTCTTTAATTTCTCTTTTCATCGTGTGTTGTTCTTTATCGCTTATCTGTGTTTTCAAAATCCAAATGATGATCGCGTTGCAGTTTGTGTGTAAATAAAGGAGTTTTGTCTATTTTGGAGTATTTGTGGGTTTGTATTCTTTTGTATAAATATTGTTTAGTTTGGCCTATGTAGTAACTATCGCAATCGCGACTTGGTTTTTATAGATCACATGTGTTTCTCGATTTTTTTTATTTTAAGTTTTAGTTTCGAAAATAGGTGTTTATAAGTATTGCTAAGTTTATATGTTGTAGCTACATCATATTTTTTAAAGTATATTTTATTTTTTCTGATAATTGTGGACATATGGAATCGTGATTTATGTTGTTTCATTCTTTAAATTGTTATTGATGTCTGCAGTTATTTTTTTTTAATTGTTTGTTCTATAAGTCGTGGTGGATAGTTATTGTCTTTTAAGATCGTTTTAATTTTCTTGATGTTATCTTTTCTATATTGAGTATGTAATATATCAGAATAATTGAAACATACATGAGTAGGTAAACCCCACCAGTTTTGTATAATGTACATGTAAGATTTCAAACTCCGGATCGAATAAATGGTTTTCAGATAATAAGTGATTCGAGTAATTAGAATCTAGGTTTTTAATACAAAGGTATTTTTAATAATATAAAATATTATTAAAAATCTGGTGTGAAGAACACAAATGCAGGTTCACTATTAATATTTTCTGTGAACGTGTCCGAATATATCCTATCCCCAGAGACGTAGATACGTATTTCGCTTTTCTACAAGCTCATCGGTACGCCCCTGCTGGAGAAAGGATATTTCCAGACACATTCACAGAAAAAAACCACCTCGCCCTATCACCGTAATTATCCAGACCGAGCGCAGAAGTAAATTCGGCGCTACCTGTTGTCAGACAGCCGAAGAGTATGTAATAGTTTTACTGCTCTATCAGTAAGATTATTTATAATCATTTTATTGAATACTGTAGGTGCAATTGAGTGGTAATTCATACACTGAAAAGAAGCTGTGGGTTTGTTGTACCAATTTGTATAAATAGTACCCTGTCTATCATAGGTTAAAGAAATATCAAGAAAATTAATAGTGCTATTAATTTCTTCTTCAATTGTGAATTTTAATTTGTTGTGAAAGTTGTTGAATTTATTTAAAAGGTAGTCTATTTTATTTATCGGTATGCATGTTATGATGTCGTCTACATATCTATTAAAGGAATTGGGGTTGAAGTCAAATGAATTGATAATGTTTTGTTCCACATGTTCCATTACCAGATTTGCAATAGGAGCAGCTAAATCTGACGAAGCGCCTCTGTGAATGAAACGGTCGTAACTTTGTAAAGTAAAAAGTAGTTAAATTTATTAAAATATGTTTTATTTCATACCAATAATAGTTATAATGGAATTTCATCAAGTAAAGGCTGAGACAATCCTATATTTACACTTTAATTATAATTTAATTATTATAAATGTTTATGAAATGTAACAAAATGGATACTGCGCTGTAAACATTTTCTTATATCGCATTATAACTTTATATAACCTTAAAAATCAACGGTATACCGTTATCTGTTTCAGTTATAAAAAACATTCAACTTACCCGAGAGATGTTAATCCTCCTAAGACGAAATTCAAACAGACACAGTACAAATCAAACGGTTTCAATTCTTCATTGCGTATACCTTGATAAACAAAACGTTTGTAGTAAATTACACTGTTCCAATAAGTTAAATTGCCGTAATATTTTCTGTCACAAACTTCGAGCTTCTACAAATTAATTAACAATCAGAAAATAAATACATAGCATATGTTGAAAGGTACGACTGTGAAAGTGAGGAACATAATTACACTGTAATACTGAGTGATTATAAATGATTGATATAAATATATAATTTGACAACTTCGAGAAATTGACTTGCTTTTGCCTAGGCATTCGCTTTGTATTTATCTTTTTGGGTTAAAATATAAATGTGGATGACATATGGTTAGAATTACATTGGTCAAACACAGTTTGGTTTTATTATACACTAATACGTAGTTTATGTCTTTTGTCATGCTGATTCTGAATATGACTTAAAATTTACTCCATCACGTCAGAATTTTGATATATATATATATATATATATATATATATATATATATGAAATGATGGTTTCTCGGGTTCTTGGCCGCGTGTGAGATGTGTCCTGAGAAGGATTGTTGTCTCGACGTTTCGACGGGATCGCACTCGTCATTTTCTAGAGTTGTTCTTTCACTTGACGCTGAAGAGTAACTGCTGCGGCAGTTACTCTTCAGCGTCAAGTGAAAGAACAACTCTAGAAAATGACGAGTGCGATCCCGTCGAAACGTCGAGACAACAATCCTTCTCAGGACACATCTCACACGCGGCCAAGAACCCGAGAAACCATCATTTCATCATACAACCGCGAGAACATCAAAATTATCATATATATATATATATATATATATATATATATACAAGGTGGGGCAAAAGTCGCGCTACCATTTTGATTGCCTATAACTTTGTTGAAAGAAAAGATAAGTAAGTTTGGTTTTCATAAAAAGTTTATTTGCTCTTTAAATTCTTTCTCGTTATGATTGGAAAATTATATCGGCTAAATGGTGACCGCGATTCGCTATGCAACTTTCGGCTCTTTTTAAGGCATTTTTCATGACATCCTGCAACATCTCAGGCTGAATTTCTTCAATTTCTTGACGAATATTCTCTTTAAGATGTTGAATCGTTTGGGGCTTATTCACATAAACTTTTGATTTTAAAAAACCCCATAAGAAAAAGTCAGGTGCAGCTAAATCTGGAGATCTGGCTGGCCATGCTAAATCGCCATTTCGCGAAATTAGTCTTCGTGGAAAAACGTCATTCAATAATTGAATTGTTGAACGAGCTGTGTGCTGTGGCCCCATCCTGCTGAAACCACATTTCCTCTAGTCCTTGCTCTTCTATTTCAGGCACAAGAAAATTTTGAATCATGTCTTGGTACCGTTCAGCAGTAACAGTAACTCCAACACCTTCGTCAGTTTCAAAAAAATTGGGACCAATGATGTTTCCAACGTGAATACCACACCAAACAGTTGTTTTTTGTGGATGCAATGACGTTTCATGAATTAATTGAGGATTCTGTGTCCCCCAAAACCGACTGTTCTGTTTATTGACGTGGCCACTGAGAAGAAAATGGGCTTCATCGCTCATTATCAATTTAGACGAAAAATCTTCAATTTCATCAGACAGCCTTAGGATTGCATTACTGTACTCAACTCGTTGATCATGATCTCTCGGTAGCAATTTATGGACTAATTGAATTTTGTACGGGAACATTTTCAAATCAGTTTTCAAAATTCGCCTTAAACTGCGTGCAGACATGTGTAACTGGGAACCACGTCTCCTAATTGATGTTTCTGGAGACTCTGCAACACTATCGCTCACCAGAGCCACATTTTCAGCGTTACGAGACGTCCGTTGTCTTCCAGAACGAGGCCTGTCTGCTGTCGTACCGTACTGTCGAAAATTCGCATGTGAACGATAAATTGTGGTTTTGTGAGGCACTGATTAGGATATTTTTGACGCAATTTCCGCTGAGTGGCAATAATGGAACGATTATTTTCAATAAATATTGTCACTATTTCTGCTCGTTCTTGTGGCGTATATTTATCCATAATAATATTTGGACGTCTACACAACACAATGGTTAAAGCTAAACTGAACTAAACGTCACATAACCAAGATGGTGCGCAATCAAAATGGTAGCGGGACTTTTGCCCCACCCGTTATATATATATATATATATATAGATATATATATATAGATATTATATTTATATATATATATATATAAATATATATATATATATATATATATATATATATATATATTGATGATCTAAAATTTTTTTCAAAAATCGATACCAGCTTCGACTGTGAAACATTGCAAAGGAATATCAATATTATTACCACCTGGTGCCTTGCAAATAAGCTTAAATTAAGTATTAGCAAATGTGCCATTGGCACTTATTCCAGGAACGAGCAACTTATTTCTTACGATTACGATGCTGAACATACACCTATTCCAAGGAAGCTAGAAGTAAAAGATCAAGGTGTTTTATTTGATACACAGCTTAAATTTACTGGGCACATACAAGCAGTCTGCAACTCTGCTTCTCGAGCTCTAGGCTTCCTTATAAGAACGTGCAAAGGATTCTCTAACGTGCATACACGAAAAACGTTATATTCTAGGTACAGCCCTGAAGATGTCCCTTGAAACAGTGGACGAAACGTTGGCAATTACACCTAACTCGACGCGGTTCCAACCCGGAAACCGAGATCTACATCTATCCTACTCATTTTTGATTTTTTTGATATAACATAATTTCCATTTCCCATGCATTTTTACTGTCAACGACATGACAGTTGACAGAAATCTCGGAACTTTTCCAATGTAATTTGAATTTTCCGCTTAAAAAAAATATTTTTCGTGAAATATAAAATCATAACGTCGACCTCAGAGCAATATAATACCCATAACGCCGTTGGTGTATAAATAAATAACTTACAACATATAACAATTGGCATGCCATTTTTGAGAGATCGATAACCATTTTACAATGCAAAAAATGAAAATTTATTGACCAGTATAATTTAATTGATTTTTAATGAATTTATTTAATGAAGATCCATAATTTAAAACATAAATAAAACTAACAATTAAAAATCTTCACTTCATTAATATTTGTTCGAAAAACAACTATTGTTTTGCCAGCACAGTGGCTTCATCAGGTACTTACTAGAGCACGTTAAAAACGAACATCGGTATACATAAAAAAACAGAAAATCAAAAAAAAGGTTAACATTATTTTGCAAAGTGGTAATTTACACCAATATTGTGAGCTGACCGGATGGGCCACATATTTTTACTACAGAGATCAGTACGTCCTCGTATCTATATCACTGTTATTCATGATTTACTTACATCAGTACAGCCGATATTCATCCAAATACAAACAAAAGTGTGAATAATGAAAATCCAAATAATCAAATATTGTTTATATAAGTTTAAAAGGGTCATATGTCCAGGTAAATTGTTCATCAGACCTATAAAATAAAATAATAAAATGCCAGGATTAATGATAATTCTGTATTGTTTTTATGTAACTTACTAATATATATTCCGATTTTCCAAAATCTCAGACAAACGAGGAATAAAATAGATCCTTCGATAAAATCGCTGTCATGAAAATGTATTGCTACTTCAAAAATCACGCTGAACAAACTGAATAAGTATATGCTAAACCACCCTAATAAAATAGGAATCTAAATTATAAACGATTTAAAGAATTTTCAGTACATTTTTCTAATAATAAATTATATAGTAAGCAGTCTTAAATAAGAACATATGCTTGATACAAAGTTGGCCGAACACTAATCTACAATATAAGCAGCGAATTCACATCAGTATCAATCGGTATCCGTATGATGCCTATGCAAAAAAAAATATCCATTTATTAATAAAATAGTATATTTTTTTATGTTGAGTGATAAAAGTAACATTTTTTAAACGAGAGATCAGTTAACCTCACGAGACGGAGCCGAGTTTGGTAGTGTTCGCGAGCTTAAAGAAATGACTTCGACGAGTTAAACACTATACTTTTTCTACGACCCCGTCTATTACATTATAACAAACTTAAAAAATTATGTAAACAAATGCTTTATTTCGAATTAAAAATTATAAAATTATTGATCATATTTATTCATTGTGGCGTATTATTACGGTTTTCAATCCAGCAAAACAAAAAATACACGGCACCCTTTCAACGTATCAACGTTTCAATAGGAACCCCACGCCGTCTTTACTGAGGCTTAGCTAGAGTACTGGCTCGTTGGTTTGTATTTTCAATAGTAACCCACCCACAAAAGGTAAGTCGTTGGAACGCTATTGTATTATGAAAGTTGCCGAAGCCAGTTTGGCGTTGTTTATCTTTATAACCCGCGGGATACTTACGATCTAAATATTGATTAATAGTTACATTTGAACAATTATTCAAAATTATAGGGGTTTCACAATCATACTTTTTATATATTGAAGGAACTGAAGTAGACGACGCCACATCGGTTGTTTCATGAACTAATGTTATTTCAGATGAAGATGCGCAGTAATTAGATTCTGTCGTAGCTATTCTTGTATTTTATACAGATTGCAAAATTTTGGTCTGTACTGTATTTTTATTGCTATTTGATTCATCAACGTATCCCTCTGCAACGTTACTAGACTTCCAATGGCTGTGCCGTTTCAGTTGAAGCAGGTCACCTGCTGCAACCTACATCCACTAATAACGTAAGAATACGGCAGCTGTTAGTTCGTTTAAAAATGCATATTAAATAAAAATGCAACAAATATTTTCAAATGATTTATACTTTATTTTCGAGAGTATACCTTCCGATTAAGAATGGAACATTATTGCATTTAAATGACTGCCTCGGCTGGCTTTACAGTAGCCCATTCTGTCGACTCAATTTCTCAGTACATTTTCAATCGTTTGAGCGTTTATTTCACCAAAACCCAATTTAATTATGTCTTTTAAACCTCAATCGTCTCTGGTTAATCGACATAACATCTATCCCTAACGACTCCCCACAAATCCAAGGGAATCAAATCGCAACTCCTAGGCGGCCAGTTGATATCGCTGTTTCGGCTAATAATCCGATTTTCGAAGATAGGGCGCAAAACGTCGGTACTAGCGTTGGTTATGTGGTGCCATCCTGTTGAAACCAAATATCGGCCAAGTCATTCTTTTGAGAGGTAGAGAATAAAAAGTCAGTTAACATGGCACGACAATGGTCGGCTATGAATGTTAGTGCGTCTTCTTGCTCATTTTCAAAGAAAAATTGCCCTATGATGCCTTTGGATCATATTCCACATTATACTGCCACTCGTTTTGGGTGCATTGGTATCTCAATTGTCAGGTGTGGATTTTCTGTGCCCCAAATACTGCAATTTTGCTTATTCACGTAATCTCCGAGGTGAAAATAAACTTCGTCGGAAAAAATAATTTTTTTGTAAAAATGCTCTTCTTCCAACCGATTAGCGGCCCATGCCAGCGAATCGAAAACGCGATAGATGGTCCACTGTCTTCAATTCTTAAACCAAATGAACATTGTAGGCTTTCACACCGAGGTCTTTGTGCAAAATTCTTCGCACAGTCCTTTCGCTGATGCTCAATTCTTGTAAACGATAGCGGGTGGAGGTGCTCGCATGTTGACGTACACTTTCAGCTACAGCAGAAATATTTTCCATCGAACCAGCCGAACGGCGATGCGGGATGTGTGTATTGTCTATAGACATGCCAGTCGAATGAACTCTCTTCACAAATTTCCTTACACCGTTCTCAGTTGGCGCCTCATTTCTATCGAATTGTGTACACAATTTTCTGCAAGTTTCGGCAACTATTTTGAAAATAAATTTTCAATATTTCCCAACGTTGATCAAGCGTATATCGACTCATTTCGTTCACGAGGAATATAATACTGAATTTCACTTGACATATGACAGTAGTGCTATGAGCGACGTAATATCCGCTAGTTCAAAAATGAACCACAAGATGCCGCACTCGTTATAATATTGACTAAAGTCACTAGATACATATAAAGTACCGCAATCCATAAGGCCAAAGAGTGCGAGAGAGAAAGCGCTACTTTTGCCCAAACATGGCCGCCAAACGTCAAATCACTTGTCGTTGCATCGTTGCATCTAAACCCACCGTTGGCAACATAAAGTGTAATTATGCCTGGTTGTTGTATTATCAATTGCAAAAACAGTGTCGCCAAAGGTTTCCGTTTATTTGCATTTGCCAGTGGTGAAAGGAATGCAGACAGAAGAAAAGTGTGGTTATGTGACATTAATCAAGACAATGTGCCGGTAAATGCGAAGATTTGTGAGGTGAGTACATATGTAAAAGCAGATCACTTGTTATAACACTTAGTTACTTATGTAAGGTGCATTTTTCTGATTCCCAATTTGAACAATCAAGAGCAGATGACATGAAAAAACTAACTCCAAATGCACACCCTGATCTGGTTGTCAACCACAAAAGGCGAAAATGCGTGCTTTAGTAAACCAACAATAATAAATAATGAAAACAGTGCTTGCTTGTTTTAATTAATTGCCTTACTATCTGCGGTTTAATTATTAACGCATGTTCATACAGTTGCGTTCTTTTAAGAATACAGTACTAAATTGATTTTTTATTTAACACAGCAATTCAATTTTGACGCCAAATTTTTGCCCAAAAATGGCGGAGGTTTGCGGTACTTTATTTATCTAGTGACTTTAAATATTGACGAAGGGGCAATTTTTTTAAGTTATTTATAACCGACTCTATATAAATAGATCTATATGTGGACACTAATATTAAGTGAAAGCTTATGAAGAGACAATATACATACAGCATTTTTAAAGAGCGTTCAAATAAATTTAACCTCGAAGTTGCCCATGGAAATTATATGTATGTCTTAGCTTTTTACTTAAATTCTTAATACGAATTTTGTTGGTTATAAACTATTTGAATGACATGACAAATGTCAAAATAATAAAATTAAAATTTTTAACTGAATGAGATGTTTATTTGCAACAAACACATAACATTTTATAAAAATTGTTGAAAGTGGACACCACCTTATTCGATACATTTCTCACATCTTCTTCTAATAGAGGAGAAAACGTTTTGTAGTATCATATCGTCGATTTTGTGAATTCTTCCAGCAATTCTGATTTGAAGGTCTACAAGATCAGGTACAAGGTATTCTTTAAAAAGTGCCACACAAAAAAATCACAGGGGGTAAGATCACAAAATCTTGGTGGAAATTCATGTTCGATGTTTAAACTTATCAACCGATTTTGATGAATCATATTAATTGTTTCACCAGCTGTGTGTGCTCTAGCCCCGCCTTGTTGAGAGTAACCCGATTTATTTCTTTTTCGATTTCTATTACATAATATGCACATAAACATATTGATTTATGTTAATTTATGACACTCATTACTCATTGACATTCCCAAGTCACGGACAAAACTTCATAAGTCGCAGGAAAAATCTCATAAATCACGGGTTTTTAGCCAATCAGACGCACGATTCGGGTAAATGCTTATCAACCCATGGGATCGAATAAACTCAAATGAAAATAATCTTGATTATAATTTAACACCATTTATGGAATTTTAAAAATTGTAATGTCAAAATACATTTCTGTAATAATTTTTTATAAATATGGTAACTTTATTTGAAAATTAATTCATTGGAACACTCACTTCATACCATCGCACATTAGGTCAAACGGCCGCTTTTTCTGTGCAAAAGTGAAAAAAACAATGTTCAGTTTTACTTTCGTTGTTGTTGTTTTCTAATTGGAAACCATTCAAAACAAATATACCTAATTTTTTTTTGTGCTAAATATAAAGCACCGTTATATATATGTCAAAGTCATTCGAAGTAATATTTTTACAAATGTGAGATCAGTATTTATTTAATGGTCAACTTTAACTGTGTGTTTCTCGAATTGTGTTGACGATAATTAATTTCTGTAAAATGCAAAATAAAGGGAAAAGTAAGTATAAATGCGTGTCATTGATACTACTTTATGTTTACGTCGGTATACTTGAAAATTACCCATCAGAGTACATAACCTTAAAATGGTGCAATTTCTCTAAATGTTTGATCTTCTGTAAGCCATACAAAATTTTGACCCAATTTGACCTCTTTGAAATTGAAAACATAGATTAAGCAATATTTAATGAGTTATTTGCAATTAATTTCAAGCTGGTATTTTTTGTGTTTTAAGAGTAATGCCTCTTTTTTTCAGGTAACCTTTGTTTTAATATAATTGAACTGTTAGAAATATGGCGAAAAAAATGCATAAAAAAAGAAAAGTTTGATGCCTTTTTCAAGCATGTAGTTGAAAGAATTGAAGCTAATACGATTTCGGATAAAATGGAGAAACATATAAAGCAAACATTACATTTTTTTGGCGTAAAGTTGGCTCAAAAGTGAGAAAAATGTCACAGAAGGATGAATGTGTTTAAGGATCAAAATCATGCGTGGTTAAATTCAGATTTAAATTTTGTGGTGACTGGCACCGAAAAAGTTGTTGGTCGTCCACGTGCGCCATTCAACGCAAAATCAGAATTTGGGAAAAGAAAAGGAGCTGCAGACCTTTCAAATGAGAAAGCTGATACAAATCTTCTCGTTCGTGCAGCAGCAATATCAGCTCGTAAGCACGGTGATGCTGATTTAGCTGCAGTGCTAAAAGAAAGTATTGAAAGCCCAACAAGACCATCAAAAATGCGTAAGGTTTGCTATCAAGATCTCCAAAAGCCAATTCCACTATCTACGGATGAGGCTTTCTTCTTGAATATAATTTTTCCAAAGAACAATATAATGCAATACGCCACGAAAACAAATTACGTAATTGTGATATATATCCACATTATAGGAAAATTACAGCTGCAAAGTTGAAATGTCGACCTCAGGGCATAATAGCAAATGAGACCCTTGCCAAAGATTCGTTGCAATCTATTTTACTGCATACGGCTGAAAGAATTGTTGACCTCCAAAAAGAGGTTTTTTAAACTGTAATGGAAGCGGAGAAGACGAATTTTTTGGGATCGGTATTAATATTAAGCTATGGATTTGATAGCAACACTGGTCAGTGGCAATATAAACAAACTTTTAATGAGGCAGGTTCGTGAAATAGCTGTGATGCCTAAGTTTGGACTTAGTCCCCTTCATTGCTGGATTAGATTTTTTGAATTTGTATTACATTTAGGCTATAAATGCGAATTACAAAAGTGGCAGGTACGAGGAGATGATAAGTTAATTATTTTAAAAAGAAAAACAGACATACAAAACGCTTTTTGGAAAAAGCTCGGACTTCGTGTCGATGCCCAGAGTAGGTGGCTCTGGTTCCACAAATGACGGAAACACTGCTCGTCGAGCTTTTACTGAGCATGTTATTTTTTCTGAAATAACTAATGTCGACAAAGATTTAATATATCGATTCAAAATCATTTTGATTTGTTTATCCTGCCAGTTTGCAATTAATTCAAGTAAATTTGAAACATATTGCTTTGAAACAGAAAAATGTTTTCAGAATCTATATCCTTGGTTGCCAATGACTTCCACAGTACATAAAGTACTAATACATTCAAAAGAAATATTAGAAAATACAGCACTTCCAATGGGTTATTTTGCAGAAGAAGCAACTGAATCGCGACATAAAATATACAAAGCCGATAGATTGCATCACGCCCGCAGAAGCAATCGTACCAATAACCTGCTAGACGTATTTAATAGAGCTGTCGATACTTCAGATCCATTAATTTCCACAAAATTTTTAAATAGGCGCTTGCAAAAGCGGAAACATTCTACTCTTCCACCTGAAGCAATTGAACTGTTATGTTGCAGCGAAACCATAGAAGAAATTCATCTTAGCAACCAAGACGATGAAATTAATGAAATTGAAGAGGAACTATTTGATTTAAAATTACAAAACGAATTAGATTTAAGCAATTAGTGAATAGTGTAGTTTAATTAAAATAAATAAATGAATACTACGTATAATGTTTGCATTAATGGTTGCAAAAGGGTTAATTTTTGGTCGCTAATGGGTTAAGTTGCATTTTTTAATAGATTTATTCTTACATAGTAAATTCCAACATGTTTTAGTTTAAATACCATGGTTTTGAAGAAGTTATTAATTTAGCACAGAAAAAGTGGCTATTTGACCTATAGTGCATCGTTGAATAATATACTATCTTCATTAAGTTGTTCAATAAATCAATAAATGGCATAATAATTTCTTGTTGATACCTTTCTCCTGTTAAGGTACTGTTAAAGAAAATAGGGCCAATGATTTTCCTTCGACTAATCGCTCACCATACACCAATTTTCTGTGGATGAACTGAGGCTTCAACATGAAAGTCATGTGGTTTCTCGGTATTCCACATCCTTATATTTTGTGAGTTAACATATACATTCAGATAAAACCATGATTCATCAGAAAAAAAAGTTTTGTCAAGAAGGTCATTATCAAAATTATTTAAGAACCACTGACAAAATGTCGTTCTTCTAGGATAGTCAGTTTCTTTGATTTCTTGATAACAAGTCATGCGATATAGAAATAAATGTAAGTCTTTTTTCAAAATTGTATGTCAAGTGCCAATTGATACATCGACTCGTTGAGATAATACTCGTATGGAAGTTCCTGATGTATCATTCATAATTTGCGTTACATCGTCAACTAGCTCTTCCGTACGTTTTTTCGACCGGTCACTGCCTTCTTTCCGTATAACACTCCCTGTTTCTCTGAAGAAGTCAAAGAAGTCAAAGACGAAGTTTGGAAACCTATTTCTAAATTCCTCTAAGCATTCTTCAAGAAACTAGTGCCATTGTCCGTTAATCTTACGTTCGTTTCGAAAATAAGATTCAACAAGGAACGATTTGTGTCAAATAGTGAAAACCATTTTAAATCAATTTTAAATTACAAAGCAATTTAAAAAAGTTCCGACTAAGTATACGTACATCAGTATACGTACATCAGTATAAGTATACGTACAACAGAATAAATAGTCTATCAAATTGACAACTGATGCAAATGTAAGACAATAGTACAAGTCACGATAAAAATTTTTATTGTCATGGATTACTAGAGGTGAAATTTATTTGAACGCACATTACTTACACACATTAAGAGTACTATAAGCTACACGAATTTGAACATCTTTCCTCCAGTGATGAAGAATTATTGCCAATAAATCTAATACCAATATTATATTCGCCATTATTTTTATTAGAATTACAAGAAAATTATCTTGAATACTTCTGTCGAACGCCATCTAAAAAAAATATCATCGAATTAAGGCAAATATTTTAGAATTATTGCTTTACAATTCTTTTTCTATTCAGTATTATGGATATATATACATACATACTCGTATAATGAGTGTGCGAAAAATCTGGCTTCAACAAACAATCATATGTTTTAACTTCAACTTATTGATTTATATTAATCAGAATAATTGAAACATACATGAGTAGGTAAACCCCACCAGTTTTGTATAATACAAAGGTATTTTTAATAATATAAAATATTATTAAAAATCTGGTGTGAAGAACACAAATGCAGGTTCACTATTAATATTTTTTGTGAACGTGTCCGAATATATCCTATCCCCAGAGACGTAGATACGTATTGCACCTTTCTACAGGCTCATCGGTACGCCCCTGCTGGAGAAAGGATATTCCCAGACACATTCACAAAAAATATATATAGGATATATTCGGACACGTTCACAAAAAATATTAATAGTGAACCTGCATTTGTGTTCTTCACACCAGATTTTTAATAATATTTTATATTATTAAAAATACCTTTGTATTATACAAAACTGGTGGGGTTTACCAACTCATGTATGTTTCAATTATTCTGATACATTACACATGCGGTTAAGCCGTAGTATGAGTGAAGACACAAACAAAATGCAGTTTTCTAGAGAGATTGGCTGTGCCACATTTGGAAGCGCGTCGTTACTTCACATTAATTATGTGGACGATATGCGAGGTACTTCGGCTGTCTGACAACAGGCAGCGCCGAATTTACTTCTGCGCCCGGTCTGGATAATTACGGTGATAGGGCGATGTGGTTCTTTTTTGTGAATGTGTCTGGGAATATCCTTTCTCCAGCAGGGGCGTACGGATGAGCCTGTAGAAAGGTGAAATACGTATCTACGTCTCTGGGGATAGGATATATTCCGACACGTTCACAAAAAATATTAATAGTGAACCTGCATTTGTGTTCTTCACACCAGATTTTTAATAATATTTTATATTATTAAAAATACCTTTGATTTATATTAAAGAAACAATTTAACGGAAATCCATATACATAACAAGTGTTCATTTGAAAAGTCAATCTAGTAGCATGTGACTTACTGAAAACATTTTGAAGTATGTCGTAAATTAAAATTTACTACTTAACCTACGAAGTCGTATATTTTGGCTGTTTCATACATACAAATAAATAACAAATAATAGGTATTTATTGAAAACTATAACAAATGTTGAAAATGTTGTCCTTCAAGGTCAATGCACTTTAAAATCCTCCGTTCAAAATTTCTGATGATATTCTGCAACATTACTGGATTGTTATTAATTTCCATGCATTTATGTTCGATTCTCTGTAGCATATCATTCAAATCCAATATAGGTGTTCGAAATATGTTATTTTTTAGATAAGGCCACAAAAAGAAGTCGCAAGGTGTTAAATCGCGTGGACGTGCAGGCCAGACAATTTCAGTATTTCGATTAATTATACGCTCATCAAAAAATTCTATTAAATAATCCAAAGATTCTCCAATACAGTGACAAGGTGCTCCGTCTTGTTGGAAATATGCATTTTGAAGTTCATCATCATGCAACTGATTGACAAATGGTTGTAAAATTTCCGTACGGTACCTTTGAGCATTTAACGTTCCCTGAAAAAATATTGGTCCAATGATTCGCTTTTGGCTTATCACTGCCAAAATACCAATTTTCTCTGGATGTAGCGATTCTTCATTAATTACATGTGGATATTCACTACTTCAAATTCTTGTATTTTGTGAATTTAGGTATCCCGTTTTATAAAACCATGCTTCATCAGTAAAGATTACTCTTTACGAAAGTTCTCCATTATTGTTCATATTTACAAACCAATTACAAAACTGTAGTCTACGTGGGTAATCAATTTCTAACAATTCTTGTACTGCTGTGACACGGTATGGATAAAGTTGCATATCTTTTTTTAATAACTTGTGAGTTGTACCAACAGAAAGGTTTATTTGTTGACTCAAATGTCGAACAGATGTTTGTGGTTCATTTTCCATTATTTCTTCAACACGATTGACAACTTGAGGTATACGTTTCTGAACTGCTCAGCTGCCTGATTTTCTTAAGCGACTACCAGTTTCAGAAAAAAGTTTTATCGTTTTATCCAAAGTATTCTTAAATTGTATATAATCTATTACAAAATGTGGAAACTCAACTTGAAATTCTACCATGCAATCTTGAACTGAATAAACCCATAAACCATCAATTTTATTACCACTTCGAAAATAAGCCTGGACTAAAAAAAATTTATGTTCTAAAGTGAAAGCCATTTTAAAACAGAGAAGCAATTTATTTAAACCAGAATCGACGCACTATTATTTTATGCACTAACTGATATTTGTGATTGACATTATCAAATGTCATTTGGATTTACGTTTACGGAACAACAAACACATAATATATTTGCGTCTCCTTCTATCAAAATTTCAAAGTAACCTAGATTGACTTTTCAAATGAACACACGTTATGCGAACTAACGAACTAACATTAAATGCCGTTTTGATTAGCATTAAAATTCGAAATCATAATTATAATAAATAAAATATCGGCGAAAATTTTCAAGTTCACTGCATTAAAGAAACTTCTACGAAATACCTAGACAGCTGCGAGATGGCAGACGGCATGATAAAAAAAATATGTCCGATTCTTGACACAGGGGTTCCGGCAAGAACGTGATGGCCTTCTCTCTCTCTCTAGCACATTGAATACTTGCTTATCGGTTTGTATCATCACATCCGAAATATTTTAATTTTAAATTTTTAAATACATATATTTGATTTTAATATTAATTTGATGAATATACAAAAGAAAAGCTCGCCTACATATGTCTATTTGCCTCTAAACAAAAGACGTTCAATTACTCAATAAGGTAATAAGTAGAGCTGAGGATGTTTGCGGTATAACCATGGTTATATCATGTAACCATAGTAAATTACTATGGTTACATGATATAACCATGGTTATACCGCAAACATCCTCAGCTCTAGTAATAAGCTTTCTTTTAAAAATTGCGTTAATTTCCAAAAAAACTTAGGGCAGACTGGAATTATATTTCGATTATCGGAGTATACTAAGATATATATAGAACCTTACTCACTCGTCATTCAAACAGAAGAAACTTTTTAAAATCGCACTCGCCGGAGCGGTAGGGTTAAATCTCACACTAAAGGACACGGCCGATATCAATGAAAATACGTAATAATAATATAATGTAAATATCAAATACAGGGCGGTATAAACGAAGCGTAAAAATAAAAATTAATAAAATAACTTTGGCTTTCTTTAATAAGTTTCATGATGATTACGTTTTTACGATTTGTTCAGTTCTATTTTAATTTCATAACACGTTTCGTATATTTAAATTCTTACATTAACTGTCTTCATATTTAGTAATAATATTAATAAGTACTTACTTACCTGGTACGTAATCAAAACATACAACGATAAATTCCCTATTATTGTTAAAAACGTCCAAGTAAAATTGAAATTTAAATCGATTACATTTTCTATAAATTCTTCAGGTGTAAACAATGGAGGATAGGATTTCTAAAAATAATAAACTGGATCAGATACAGAATAATAAGCTGAAAATTTATTTAAGACATAGTGTACATAAGCTATTGCTTGTGTTGAAATAAAATATTTTAATAAAGTTTAGAAAGAACTGCCATCCAAATTCTTTGCGAATTTCTTCAAATATTTATGTGATATCGCTCGTCAAAGAATGCAAACACTATTTAATCATGTTTGTCAAAACTTATTCATTGACTTAATTGCGTATTGTGATAAAGAATTTGAATTATATTGTTCTATTTGAATTGTATATGTTGGGCAATATACTATT
Organism: Melolontha melolontha; assembly: GCA_935421215.2. Taxonomy (NCBI): domain Eukaryota; kingdom Metazoa; phylum Arthropoda; class Insecta; order Coleoptera; family Scarabaeidae; genus Melolontha; species Melolontha melolontha. The sequence continues at coordinate 5,182,803 of OW285239.1, read as the reverse complement.
TTCAAAAGTAATTCTTTGGAGACTGTGGTTATGTAAAAACTCAAAAAAGGTATAAAAATCCTTACCACAATTAATAATCATATCCTAAATACGTATTTCGACAACTAAGTTGTGTCATTATCAGTAGGTAAAAAACCACTAATCAATGTGTCGCACAACTTTACACGTACACACAGACTAAAATTACACTAACTAAAATTATGTCAATTTACCCCTCTTTTCTAAGAATGAAAAAAGAAAACTGTATGGGATAGGACCGTTGTCCGGATTAAACGTATTAAATTTGTTTTTAGCAACATGAATACTTTCGTATGCGTCGAGATCTCTGGGGGTTGTTGATGTTTTTGACAAGTTTTAACCCTTTTACCGAGACGTTATGATCCATGTCCAATGCATGGGTTGCCACGCTCAATTTTTCTGGTCTAATATACTTAGTGTGTGTTCATTAAAACGGATGATTATTGAGCCTTTCATTTGACCTATACAGTGTGTTCCCGTATAGGTGTCCCAATAGGAAAAACATTTTTATTGTAGATTTATGAAGGAAAAACATTCTTTGTTAAAGTTTTTGTTTGATCTAAATTTCACAAATAACACTAGGCTTTTAAAACTCCCTAGTTATGCTAATATCTAGTTGCATTGGACGTAATGCATTTCACATGTTGGGCATGTGCTAGGTGAACATCTGTCATGGAGTATTTAATTGTCAAAATGCTGACACTTACACAAAAAGTTTATGCGGTATAATGTTATGGTACAGGCGAAGCACCAGCAAGATACTCTATTGAAAAATTTCACAATAAGTATCCTGATGTTGTTATTCACTGTAAAACCCTTCTGAGAATGGTGAGATGATTCGAAAAAGTGGGAACTGTCATTCCTAAAAAGAACTATGATAATGAAGATGAAGGTACTCTTTTATCTTTGGATTAGGTTAGACAAAATCCTAGATTTCCTAGATTGTCTAGGACATGTTTAAGAATTCCCATTTAAAACAATTTATAGAAAGCTCAAACAAAATTAAATAAAAGTGTATCATATTATAATCATATATAATTTTAGGAGATCTTGACAAAACAGCTATTACAATATTCTTATACCTACTCTTTTTTCCGGCATCGATATTTTTGTCAAGTATAATAACAATAACATGTATACAGCTATATTTAAAAAACTTATATTTTTATAAATATGAATAACATCTACCTTTAGAATATAATTATTTAAAAATGTGCATTTTATTTAACCTAATAAGAATTTCCGAATATTGTTCAGTCAGCAGATACATACATATACGCCATGTATATACCTATAATTTACATATTCGTTTTCCCTATGAAAGGATGACTGTCCTATATGTAAATAGTGGCAAGTATGAAAGTGAGACTCTTGTCCGTTATATTTTACAGCACAATTGAAGTTTGGCGTCAATGTATTTCTCGTCTAAAATTAAAAAATATTTAATTAGATAATTAAATTATAAAATGTCATTTGAAACTACCAAAATATTAATATAAATTTTATATCAGGTTAAATTTAATTTTAATAATTATTTTAACTAATTTGATAGATTTTTGCAAGGAATCAGCTACTTATATATTTTTTTTAAAAGGTATATAATCCCTTACCACAATTATTAATCGTATCCTAAATACGTATTTCGACAACTAAGTTGTCATCATCAGTAGGTAAAACCACTAAACAAGGTATCGCACATGGGGCACAGTAAAGCTAGAACAACTGCTTACGCAAAAACTTTACACGGCGTCCACGTATACACTAAACTTAAACATGCAAATATATCGAACGAAATCAGAGTTTTTAACTGTGACAATTATCAGTCAAGGTAAGTATGAAGTTCAGATTGCCGTGATCGTTGTCAAAGAAAAATTATTTATGACATGTGATTTGTGAAAAAATTGTAAGTTATTGTTAATCAATCCCCAAGGGAGTTAAAGTTAGGTGTAACTTTAACTCCCTTGGGGAATAAAATGAATTTTAACTCCCTATGAAATAAACAGTCACTTTAGCAACAAGAAAACAAATAATTAAAGGCCTACTTTAAATGTGTGTAATAAATAAATAACTATTATTTACATCTGTGTTACATGAGCGTTGCTATAGCACTCATTTGAGTTGAGTAATGAACGCCATTACACCACTAGTGGTGTAATAAAACATTTTCAATCTTTAATTAATCAAATTTTATTAAAATGAAAAATGCACAATAATAGGTACTTAATTTAACTAAATAACAATTATTTCTGATAAATATTAATTACACAATTTTTAAAATTAGTAAAATTAATGGGAGATGAAGTCACCTGATCTTGAATTCTTGTTAGTGACATTTAAATTTTGTTGAAATTTAAATGGAAATTATAGATTTAGATTTTTTATTTTTGAATGTTCGACAACCCATTTTACAATGCCAAAAAAAGAGTTTTTTGATCTGCAAGTTTACACAAAACACCATTAACACTTTTTCGGATGTCTAAGTGATAGGTAGCCTCATTACTAATTTTTTTAGAGCATTTCGCGAACGAACAACTTTTGTTGGTTTTGGACTCGTAGAAATAAATCCAAGCTTCATCACCATTTGTTATAAACAGAATTTAAAACAATTCGATTGAATTTCTGAAGCATTTCTTTACTCAGCTTTTTTTTGAGACTCACTCAAATTATGCAGAATCCAACGAGCACAAACTTTTCACAAGGAAAAGTTCATGCAATCTACATATGAGCGCATCATTTCTCTGTCGTGTTTATGCAGTAAACAAGATAAAGATGTATAAAACACATTTTCGGCGAACCTGGTGATGATGCGAGGCGGTAGCGTAGACTTTTGTCGATGAGTAGGCTAGGAAATTGCAAGTTCTCAAAATTTTCATAAAAACACTGTACTCTCTGATTAGTGTATATTTAGTACAAATGGACATGTGTCCTCAAAATTCTCGGCATTGGAATGACAAATCCGAATTTTATTATTAACCGTAATTGGCAATGTTATAAAAAAGTAAATATGTGGTGTGCGGTATTACACGACAGCATTATTGCCCCGTATCTTTTTGCAACTACTGTCAACCAACATACTTATTTGAATATGCTAAATAACTTCTTTTTAGAAGAACTTGATGCACTTCCACTTAATATCTACAGACAATTCCCAACATAATTTAAACATTAGATGGAATTAAAAGTATTATTCTTAAAAAATTACTAATAGGAAATAGGAACTAAGCTAAACTTTAATAAAGAATAATCTTTTGCATAAGTCCATAATAAAAAAAAAATTCCTTTTTGTGAAAGCATTTTGACGATTAAATACTGCATGACAGTAGTTCACCTAACACATGCCTTACACGATGTGAAATGCATTACGTTCAATGCAACTAGATATTAGCACAACTAAGGACTTAGAAAAATGTTACTGAAAAATTTGCAGAAAACAACTATTTTACGCATTACAATGAAATTTATTTTAAAAGTTTAGTGTTATTTGTGTATCCTCAATCAAGCAAAAACTTTAATAAAGAATGTTTTTGTTTTCATAAATCTTCAATAAAAATGTTTTGCCTATTGGGCAATCGTTGCAATTAATTTCGTATACACCTGATTTCAAATTCAAATTAACTTTATCTTTGGTATTACCTAGTATTTCGGATCGAAAAGCAACTTGGAGACTTTGTTCTTTAACAATTCCATTAATGTTTTTCGTCATTGGATGGTATGGTAAACGCATGTAGTTTTTCCCCTGGTTACGTTGAGATATCAAACTTCGGATGAATTCGCGGATTGTCTTTTATAAATTAATTTTTTCTAATTAATTTATTTTATTTCTGTGTCAAAGCTATTGTACCTCGCGATGTTTTTAATGAAATCTAATTCTATTTCGTATCTCTCTTTTGTTAACGAAAAGTTAAGTAACCGATTGACTAAGACTTTAAAAGAAGCCTTATGTTGAAAACTATGATTTGAATCCGCGGTGATGAATCTATTGACATTGGTTTCTTTCCGGAAAATATCGATTTCTATTTTATACTTATTTATAATTACTAATGTATCTAAAAATGCTATCCTATCATTGTTTTCCTATTCCACCGTGAATTTAATAGTCGGAAATTTCAAATTTAACTGTTTAACGAACATGTCCAATTCACAGTTCTGTGTATCAAAAATCGCGAAAATGTCATCTGCGTACCTGGTCCAGGGTCGTGGAAAATATTTATCGTTCTTTTAAATTCTACTTCAAATTGACTCATAAATAAATTAGCTATGAAAGCTGCTTTCATAGTTAATTTCACGGAGGGCTGTTTTTCAGAAAAATGTATTAGTAGGAGGAGACATATTGATTGGCCCAGCCCGGTCACCGGATCTATCACCTCTAGACTACTTTCTATGGAATTATTTAAAAAAGTAAAATTTACGTAAACCAAAGGTATTTTTAATAATATAAAATATTATTAAAAATCTGGTGTGAAAAACACAAATACAGGTACACTATTAATATTTTTGTGAACGTGTCCGAACATATCCCTCCCCAGAGACGCAGATACGTATTTCGCCATTCTACAGGCTCATCGGTACGACCCTGCTAGAGAAAGGATATCTTCAGAGACATTCACAAAAAAGAACCACATCGCCATATCACAGAAATTATCCAGACTGAGCGTAGAAGTAAATTCAGCGCTGCCTGTTGTCAGACAGCCAAAGTACCTCGCCCTATCCACATAATCAATGTGAACCAACGACGCCCTTCCAAAGGTGGCACAGCCGTCTCTCTAGAAATTGCATTTTGTTTGTGTCTTCATTCATACTACGGACTAACCGCATGTGTAATGTATCAGAATAATTGAAACATACATGAGTGGGTAAAACCCCACCAGTTTTGCATAATACAAAGGTATTTTTAATAATATAAAATATTATTAAAAATCTTGTGTGAAGAACACAAATACAGGTTCACAGGGCGAGGTACTTCGGCTGTCTGACAACAGCCAGCGCTGAATTTACTTCTACGCTTAGTCTGGATAATTTCTATGATATGGCGATGTGGTTCTTTTTTGTGAATGTGTCTGAAGACATCCTTTCTCCAGCAGGGGCGTACCGATGAGCCTGTAGAAAGGCGAAACACGTATCTGCGTCTCTGGGGAGGGATATGTTCGGACACGTTCCCAACAAAAAAAAAATAATAATAGCGAACCTGTATTTGTGTTCTTCACACCAGATTTTTAATAATATTTTATATTATTAAAAATACCTCTGTATTATGCAAAACTGGTGGGGTTTTACCCACTCATGTATATTTCAATTATTTTTATACATTTACGTAAACCACCCAGCACTGACGATTTAAAAAATAGAATTCGAAGTAAAATTAGGGCGATACAATCAGCGGTGCTTGGAAGTGTAATGCAAGAATTTAATCATCGAATCGCTTATTGTCAAGAAGTAAACGAAATTCAGTTCGCACAATTAATATAACTTATGATTTTATAAATATTTTTGCTTGGACATTAAATATCTCGAAAAGTTTCTTCTTTAATGTGTTACTTATTTTACGCCATTATGTAAGGAAAAATATACTCTCCCAAAAAACAGAGGTTACAATTAACAAAAAATAACGTCGTAAGGCAAAAATGTCAAATAATTAAAAATTTAAAAACTGCAAAAAATTGCACCTTTGAAAAACAAAATCGACCTGTTCAAACATTTATTTAAACTACATGCAGGTAAAAAGTTATTACCGAAGTGCATTACTTTAAGACGTCACTGTATATCTTACATTTACTTATAATGAGCCATTGAAAAAATTCATAATTGGAGTAGACTGTGAAATTGGGTTGGTACTTTAGCCACTTCCACATAATGACATTTTTTATTTGACATTGAAACTACAAGTTTGTGTCAAATTTTTCAAAACTGTTAATAAGAAAATTAAATTTATTTAAAAAATGGTATTCAACATAGAACAAAAAGCAAAAATTATCGAATGTTACTTCCGTACAGGTGTGAAAGTAAATGGCGAGTGGCAGTATTCAATTACGGAACGCATGACTGATTTTAGTGAAGAACATCCTGAATTAGTGTTTGACTACAATGATTTTTACAATGTTTTGACAAATTGTGTAAAGTTATTCATTCAGAGAGACTGGTAGCGTCGGTCGAAAAACTGGAAGTGGACGGCCATCTAAACGTACAGCTGATAATAATGAAGCCCTCCAGCATATTATTGATGAAAATCCAAAAACATCCATTGCAGTAGTGACCCAACAAACAAATTTATCTTATGGTACGTGCCAATTCATTCTTAAAAAGTCTTACATTGTCATCCATACAAGCTGCAATGTTTTCATGAACTTTATCCAGTGGATTATTTAAGACGAGTGGAATTTTGTCAATGATTTCAAAATAATCTACACAATCAGGATATTCTTAACACAGTTTTATTCACGGATGAGGCTTGGTTTTATCTTTCTGGATATGTTAATTCACAGAATATGAGGTGTTGGTCCTCCGAAAATCCTCATTTTTTTGTTGAAGGAACATTGCATCCCCAAAAAGTTGGTGTTTGGGTTGGAATATGTCGAAGAAGATTGGTGGGTCCCATTTTTTTTGAAGGTACACTTACTACTGCACGATATTGCAATGAGATACTCGGCTCATTTATAAATCAACTGGATGATGACGAATTACAAAATGGGTATTTCCAACAAGATGCAACAGCACATACGACCAGAGAAACACTTAAATATCTCAGAGAATTTTTTGATAACAGAATAATAAGCAGGAACACTGAAATCCCATATCCAACTAGGTCTTGCGATTTAAACATATGTGATTTTTTCGTATGGCCATACATAAAAAATTCGATTTATTCAACGCCAATTCATAATCTGGAACAACTGAGAATTCGCATAACAGAAAAGTGTGAGGAGATCAACAACTCACCGCAAATGCTGGATTGCGGAGAAGTGTTGGTTTGTGTTTAGATGTAAATGGACAACATTTTCAACAACTTCTGTAGCTATATGTAAATTTTGATTATGATTTCGATATTAAATAAATTATTTGTTTTCCTTTTTGTTGTAGTATCATTTCAATGCCATAACTGTTTTACAATGAAACCAAATGAAACTGTCAAGCATCAAGTAATGTGTCATTATGTGTAAGTGGCTAAAGTACCAACCGAATGTCACAGTCTACTCTAATTATGAATTTGTTCGATGGCTCGTTATTTAACCATAAAAATGTTTGAAATTAAAATATTACAAGAGGATATTAAATGTATCCTCAGCAGAGATATAAAAAGAAATATTACAATTATTACTTAATTCTTTAATATGATTAGAAAAAGTTAGTTATTAGACTCGTGAGAAGTTTCTATTTCCAATCAGATGAATTATTCCACTCGCCTTCAGCTCGTATCACAAATTTTATCCTCATGGAAACGGCCAACTTTCTCACTCATTGAATAATATCTAATTCAAGTGTTCTTGCTTTACTATAAATTTAACACCTGCTATTTCACTAAATGTAAGAATGGTCTAATAAGTTTGTGGCTAAGTGTGTATATAGTAGATTAAATACCTCACTCTGTTCCAGTTCAGAATCCGAATTTTCCATAAACACTTTGCGCCTTTTTATAAGCTCATTCAATCGAGCTGTTGGATCATATTCAATGCGATATGTATCGGCAAACTTAAACATCTTCGGATGACAATCTGTATTATTGCACTAAATTATGCGATTTGACATTTCAGAGCAAATACGATTTTAATTATTCTCTAAAAAGTCGATAAAAATTCAAAGTGTCAATCAGTAGTACTAATAAGCAATGAATTGGCGTTTAAGTTATTTGAAATTATAGCTTTTTAATTGAAGGGAGAGTGACTTTTCAATGAAATATCATGCCTTCAAAAACTTTCCTGATTAGAGTAAGCTGTTTTTTTTAGTATTTTCTTTAATAAGATTGACGACACTGCGAAACTTTTAAATTGTACTTTAAATTGTGACAGCTTACAGTAACAAACTTAAATTAAGAAAGCTTCTATTTGATTGTAATATTTTATTATTAACATGTTAGGGTTACAACTGGGGAATCCAATCCCGTAAACCCAAGATCCCGTAAATGCGGGATCCCGCATGATTTTTGCGGGATCAGTAATGCGGGACTACACATGCGGGATCTGCGGGACTGTCTGGACTGAATAAAAATATCCGAATTTGAAAAAATATGCACAAAGAACCAGTCCAAGCGTATCATTCACTTCCATTTCCGAAAAAGGTTTCTATGGAAGAAAGGGTGTCCCTAATGGTAGCTAAGGATAGCATACCATTCGTTAAGTTTATTAAATCGAGTGATCTGCATGAAGTTTTTAAATTAGCAGGTTACAAATTGCCTTCTCCTGGCAGTTCGATTCAAACAATAGTATTGGTAATAATCGAACTTGAAGCACTGAAAAAGTCACAACCGCTTGAGCTGTAAACATTTGGAACTTGGGCTGAATCTTGTGTGACAGTTCTTGATAAAAAAAACTGAAGGAATATAATAACGAGCCATCCAAAAAATTCATAATTGGAGTATACTGTGAAATTGGGTTGGTACTTTAGCCACTTCCACATAATGACACATTACTTGATGCTTGACAGTTTAATTTGGTTTCATTGTAAAAAAAAAGGCTATGGAATTGAAATGATGCCACAACAAAAAAGAAAACAAATAATTTATTTAATATCGAAATCATAATCAAAATTTACATATAGCTACAGAAGTTGTTGAAAATGTTGTCCATTTACATCTAAAGACAAACCAATTCTTCTCCGCAATCCAGCAAAAGCTTTATGCAGCATTTGCGGTGAGTTGTTGATCTCTTCACACTTTTCTGTTATGCGAATTCTCAGTTGTTTCAGATTATGAATTGGCGTTGAGTAAATCGTATTTTTGATGTATGGCCATACGAAAAAATCACAAATGTTTAAATTGCAAGACCTAGTTGGATATGGGATTTCAGTGTTCCTGCTTATTATTCTGTTATCAAAAAATTCTCTGAGATATTGAAGTGTTTCTCTGGTCGTATGTGCTGTTGCACCATCTTGTTAGAAATACCCATTTTGTAATTCCTCATCATTCAGTTGATTTATGAATGAGCCGAGTATCTCATTGGGATATCGTGCAGCAGTAAGTTTACCTTCAAAAAAAATGGGACCCACCAATCTTCTTCGACATATTCCAACCCAAACACCAACTTTTTGGGGATGCAATGTTTTTTCAACAAAAAAATGAGGATTTTCGGAGGACCAACACCTCATATTCTGTGAATTAACATATCCAGAAAGATAAAACCAAGCCTCATCCGTGAAAAAAACTGTGTTAAGGATATCCTGATTGTGTAGATTATTTTGAAACCATTGACAAAATTCCACTCGTCTTAAATAATCCACTGGATAAAGTTCATGAAAACATTGCAGCTTGTATGGATGACAATGTAAGACTTTTTTAAGAATGAATTGGCACGTACCATAAGATAAATTTGTTTGTTGGGTCACTACTCAAAAGGATGTTTTTGGATTTTCATCAATAATATGCTGAAGGGCTTCAATATTATCAGCTGTAGGTTTAGATGGCCGTCCACTTCCAGTTTTTCGATCGACGCTACCAGTCTCTCTGAATAACTTTACACAATTTGTCAAAACATTGTAAAAATAATTGTAGTCAAACACTAATTCAGGATGTTCTTTACTAAAATCAGCCATGCATTCCGTAATTGAATACTGCCACTCGCCATTTACTTTCGCACCTCTACGGAAGTAACATTCGATAATGTTTGCGTTTTGTTCTATGTTGAAAACCATTTTTTAAATAAATTTAATTTTCTTAATAAGAGTTTTGAAAAATTTGACACAAACTTATAGCTTCAATGTCAAATAATCGTTATTACTGGAAATTAATGTCTTAATAGTATCAAACACAACATTGTTTAAATTATAAAATCCAAACTCTGGCCGTCAACTGACATAAACATAACCTATCTATCAAAATATAAACATATTATTTATGTGGAAATATTTGGTAACAGAACTAGGCATGAAGTCATACATGGTTTATGACGGAAGTCGATTGCTACAGGAAAAATAGTGTATGTAAATGACGCATTAAAATTCTATGAACGGTACTAGAAGATACGTTCGTCTGAACTGATAAACGACGAACTTATATATGTGGGTTTTCTTCAACAAGGTTTTCTACGTGTTCAACAATATTTTGCTGTGTAGGTGACCTATCAGAACTTTTACCTTTTAACACAGATTCTGTAGCCGAAACTTCTCCACGACTAGACGAATGTGATGATGTAAAACGCATTCCACGTAGGAATACATATTGCCATTCTCCGTTAAGAAATTGTGCACTTCGGAAATATGTTTCAACAATAAAAATATTTTCTTACAATGTGCACATTATCTAGTAGTACTGTTTATTAAGTAAAAAAAAAATATTTGTAAGAAAAAATTATATTGCTAGTCACAAAATAACATTAGACTGGAAATTATGGAAATTTTGAAACATAATATCACAAACCTTTTACTTAATAATCAGGTAAATTTCGGCAATTCTTCATTATTGTGCCTATTTTACAAGTAATTCTTTTATTTATTCTGGTCTTCCCGTTCTTGTGTTTGTACTCAGTAAACTGTGGTCCCATTGTGCAATAAACTTTAGATCTTTAATAGAAAGTTCCCATTATTGAACCATCCTTCTTAGTATAATTATTTTTTCATTATAATATTCATTTAAGTTTAAATTTGTCAACATCTTTTAAGTTTAGTTTACAATACAACTCCATCTGAGGAAGACATTGAGTGTCGAAACAATTGATATGGGATTTTACCTCAGTAAAGTGGAAATTAAGTAATATTACTTTTAATTTTTATTTCATTAATAGAGACTGGATTTTATGCAAAATGCATATTTGTTGTTTTTTGGTATATTCCTTCTATACTGTGTACTTATCCATTTTCCACCCTCAGAATACGTTTTTTACCATTTTTTTTAGTGCATATAATGCATATTTGGACACTTTACCATAACTGCATATGCACGTACATATTTCATAATTATTTTGCATATTTATGCATATATTCGCCATTTTCATAAGAACCATAATAAAATCTGATATTTAAAGATATTTAATTTGTTTGTGTAAACGTGAAGGGATTAGCATTCCTTCAACTTTGCATTAATGACTCATTAACAGTCCATCTCATTAATAATGAGATGGACTTTCCCAAAAATAGGATTTAACTGTACTGATAATAATCGGTTTACAGGGCAATTAGAACTTACGTAAGAAATTCTTTTCAGAAATGTAGGTATTAATGCAGGTATATTATACCGTACGACTAATATCAATATAAGAAAAAGAAATAATTTCCTTCATAGTTTGTTCTTTCGTAAACGTGTTTAAGGTCTGTGCTATTTGGTGAAATAAAAGTGAATTAAAAATTTTTGAAAATGCCGAAGATAGCTAAAGCGAAGTCATCTCTAATAAAAAATAGGATAAGTGATTGCAGTGCTCTAAAAATTATTGACGAAGAAAGTGTTTTGTGTACACTCTGCGACAAAAGGGTAAGTTGAATTTTGAAATATTTTGTCAATAACAAGTTCTACAATTATGAGAATTTTTTTTTGTGTTCATAAATATAATGAAACAATGTCATAATAAATTATTATTAGATATGTTTAATTTTATGTTCTTTAAAGCTAATATATCTTTGTAATATTTCTTTGTCATAAACACCAAAATAACCAAAATCAATCAAATTTAAACAACTGGAGAACTTTACAATACCAGACAATTTATTTTTCTAGTTTTTGTAGTAATATAGTAATTAATAATAATTATTATAACTGAATGTTAAAAATATATATTTGTTACACAGATTACCTGCCAGAAGAAATTTCAAGTAGTGCAACATTTGAACATAACATTTCATCAGAACAGGGTTTCTGAAAATTTGACTAAAACGGGGCAGCAACTTTTGGAGGAAAGTTTTCTCAATAATTCGAAGAATCCACAAGAAGCATTTTCCAAAGATTTGTGTAATCTTTTTATGGGTTGTAATATTCCTTTACATAAATTGGACAATCCGATATTTCAAGAATTCCTGAAAACTTATTGCAAAGTCGATGATAAACCCATTTATGTACCCAGTTCCTCATCTCTACGCAAGAAATACATCAACGAAATTTATGAAGATGTTACCGATGGTATTAGAAAGGAGTTGAAAAACCAAAATCTTTGGGTCTCTGTTGATGAAACTACCGACACGAAGGGCCGTCAGGTTGCTAATTTGATTATTGGAACCTTAAATGGTTCAACTCAACCTAAAAGACATTTAATTAATATAGGTAATTTAGACAAAACAAATCATGTTACCATAGCCAGGTTTATTAATGAGTCCTTAGCGAATTTCTTTTTACCCGACAAAGTACCTTTTGAAAAATTTCTGTTAATGGTAACTGCCGCCGCTTCGTATATGTTAAAATCAGCTCAAAGTCTGAAAATTTTTTTTCCCAATTTAATCCATTGTACTTGTTTGGCTCATGGTTTAAATAGGGTTGCTGAAAAAGTTAGATTAGAGTTTCCAGATGTAAATAATTTAATTAGTAATATCAAAAAAGTATTTTTAAAAGCGCCCTTATGAGTACAATTATATAACGAAATGCTTCCCGGCATTCCATTGCCACCAGAACCTATCTTAACAAGATGGGAAACATAGCTTAAATGTGCTGTGTTTCTTGTCGATAATTACGAAGGCATCAAAAATGTTGTAACTCAATTTGATTCAGCAACCAGTCTTGCCATAGAAAAGTGTAACGTAATTCTCAATAATTCGACAATACAAAATCAGCTATCATATATTAAATCTAATTTTGCGATAATTGAGCAGGAAATTACTAGATTAGAAGATAGAAATTTATCTTTAAATGATGGTGTTGGCATTGTAAATGATATTGAAGAGAAAATTGGAAAAGTCAACGGATTGACTGGAAAAAGAATTAAAGAAAAATTAGCCGCAATTCTAAGCAAAAATGGAGGTTTTGTTACATTAAAATCTAGTATAAATAATGTAATTAATGGCAATTTTAATGAAGACATTAATATAAGCCCCTCATTAATACCTAGTTTTAAGAATGCACCGATCACATCTTGCGATGTTGAAAGAACATTTTCCCAATACAAACATATACTTACAGATCGTAGACATAATTTAACTATGGAAAATTTAAAGAAATATATGGTTATTTATTGTAATAAATAAATATATAATTTGTAAATACGACAATTTATTGTAATAAATAAATATACAATTTGTAAATACGACAAATGAATTTTAATTTACTAAAACATAATAAACAAATGCACATCATAAGTGCATATTGCATATTGTAAGTGCATATTTAGGGATTTTTTAAGTGCATATTGCATGCATATTTGGCAAACTTTTTAGTGCATATTTTCCAGTCTCTATTCATTAATTATGAATTTCCATCAAGTAAAGGCTACTTCGATTCAAAATAGTTAGTTATAAATAAAAGGCAAGTGGCTTATAATAATTTGCGAGTAATAATTACTCAGTGTTTACTAAGCTGAAGTTCTTTTTAAAACACGGTGTACAATAATTTCGTATACTAACTGGATACTATTTGTATTTAATAGAAGTTACCATAGTAACTCTTTGCATTGACTAACGATTTCATAACAAACACCGCTGCAAAAGACATTTTCTCGTAAATAGAATAAAAATCAAACTAAAATACAATGAAGCAACACCATAATATTTATAAAAAATGTAAGTTTTAATTAATAATTATTTTACCGTAATTTTAAATAGATATTGTTTTATCAATCATAACATTTCAACTATTGTTCAACATACAATCAATAATATTTCTTGTTAGTTTGTACTATTAAAAATAGTTCTTATTATTGGTATTTTTCTAGATTTTCGGGATATAAATGGACGTATTTTGACGATTTGAAAATAATACCATGACTCCTATAGTAAAGACAAAAATGAAGACTACAAGAAATAATCAACGTTTACGTTATAATTACGGTATTAAAAACCACAATGTTTCTAACATGCTAATAATTAGATATTTTCATTCTGTAGAATGAGATTTTAATAGTTCAGCACGTAATTATTTTGAATGTTTTAAAGATATTGCAGTTAGTGTATAATATAAGCAAAAAGTGGATATACTGTTAGACGCATTATACATTTAAATACATTTGTATTTTAGTATTAAAATTTCTTGTTTAAAATCGACAAGATATATATAATTAGTAAGTAATAAGCATCATTTAGATTATGTCATCATGTTAATAACTGTTTAAAAACACCACTGATTGACGAAGGAAAATCTTCATTGTAATGTTAAGTAATAAGCAATAAATCAATAGTTTAGTGTTTGAATATTTATTTTAAGCACTACAATATTGTTTCATGATACAATGCCTTCATCCGATAGATGAAAACGTTTTCATCTACCAGATTACCGATTAGATACACGCTAAGAAATAGTTTAATAATGTCGAATTTAATTATTTATATTCCCGAAATATTTACTCTTTTTAAGGTTCATTACAACATGTTAAAATTTGCAAAATACTTTTTACAAATTTAGTAATACATTACAATTTTTTCAAAACTTGAATAATGATATAATTTAAGAAAAACATTGTAAATCGGGTGTTCAATTCCAAAACACTAAATTTATTTTTGCCTTTAGAACTATTTATATATTCTTATAATATTCTGCTATAGTTCCTACAATTTGTGAAGCTATAAACTAACATAAGAAGACGTGGAAATATACACTATTCCGACACGTGCACATTAAATTAATTTGCTAGATTGAGTATTTTGGAATAAAACACCCGAGAAACTAGAACATATTTAATTTATTTTTTGAAAATACTTTTCAACTTAGCATATTTCTAATATAGTATTGTTTCAGCCTTTACTTGATGAAATTCCATTATAAATATTACCGGGATAAAATAAAACAAATTTTAATGAATTTCACTATTTTTAACTTCACAAAGTAACGATCGTTTCACTCACATAAGAGCTTCGTCAGATATATAACTAGTTTATGAATTTATGAACATAACATTTCTTTACATAAATATATAAAAGTATTATAAAAGTATGGGGTCAACTCTGGTGACCTAAGTGACTATCTACCTTGACTAATAATGTAATCCACATAAAATTCTCATAAAAATGCTAATGTTATACGCGCAATATGAGCTGAAACAATCCCTTATTGAAAAAATCCTCACATTTCCAACTCATAATGTGTGAAATATAATATCATTTAAATGTCGCCTCGGGATTTGTGGCAACACTCGGTCCTTTTGATGTCATTTTGTACCACTTTTTGGCACATTTCGGCCGGTATCTCGGCCATCAGTTGACCGATGTTGTCTTTTAAATGCTCCAAAGTTAAAGAATTGTTCGCATAAACACGGTCTAACGGCGTCAATGTCGGCGTCGCATGTTTTTGGTTCCCAATTGACTCTGCCAAAACGTGAAATTAGATGCCCAGCAAACTTCTCGCGCAATAGAGCCAAAATCGGTCGTGTTGTGTGACTTGTTGCACCGTCTTGCTGGAACCACATATCGTCCAAGTCCATATCTTCAATCGCAGTCCAAAAAAAATCTGTTATTATTCGACCATACCGCTCCAAATTGACAGTAGCCGGTCTTTCCTCGTCATCTTCGAAAAAAAGCTGGCACTACGACACCTCCAGACCATAATGGGCACCACACAGTCACTTTTCCTGGATGTAACGGCCTCTCTGCAATTATTTGAGTATTTTCAGAGCCCCAAATGCGACAATTTTGCTTATTTACATACCCATCGAGTGAGAAATGTGCCTCATCGTTGAACAGAATTTTGTTCGAAAAATCATGTTGCTCAAGGACCCATTTGACCTATCTCCTGCATTGTTGATGGTCAGCAGGCTTTAATTGTTGCGAGAGCTGGGCTTTATGCGGATGTAGGTGAAAATCCAGATGCAAAATTTGCCATAATGAGACGTAAGATAGGCCCAATTGCTGAGAACGCCCTGGAATCGACAAATTCGGCTCTTCGGCCACACTTTTTCACTCATGGTGGCGATATTTTCAGCAGGGCGTACATTAGGATGATGCACATGACTCTGAATATCTAACATGGTCTCCGTTTCTTCGAATTGTTTCACTACCTTGCTAATTGCATGGACAGTAGTACGATTATGACGGTGAAAATCATTTCTAATTGCGTGAAACGTGGCTACGTTTGAATCCCCACTTTTGTAGTAGGTTTTAACAATTTTAACGCGTTTTTGATGCATTTTCGTTAATGTCAAATATCCAACTAAAAATTTGACGGTTCGGTTGACATAAATATTTAACAGCTGTCAAATGACAGCCTTACAGTTTTGAAACCACGAAATGGATAACCCATTATTATCATTAAGCCAACTAACATGCGTTCAATTAGTCTTTACGTCCTGGGCAGTCATGGATTTGTAAACGCATGTCTGTGCTTAAATTATTAATATAACCTATTAAGTGACACACAGAAAATAGATAATGTATGTTTTAACTTAAGTCAAACTTCTGTCAAGTAAGTAGTAATTCATGACATCATCGTAATACATTTAAAAATTAGTAACGACATGCGTTTTACAATACATAGCTACCCCGGACGTAAAGACTAATTGAACGCTCGTTACAATCGGTTTTTCTTAATTCTAAAATCTAAATCATTAGGATTTAATCGACGGATTACAGAAAGAATGTATTAATGCACGTGAAGCCTTTTCAAACAAGTCGTTTTGCATAATCCTACAAAGAACAAAATTTAGATTTAGAATTCAATACACCATTTATAGGGACGGCACCGAGTTCGTTCCCAAATCCGCAGGTAACAAAATGATATAGACCGAATTCGTTCCGGGGTCTTAGCCGAATTCGTTCCCAAAGTTGTAGGTGTATACATTAGAGGATTAAAAGATAAGGACAAAGGCGTTTTTAAAAATACTCAAACCATAGCAAACATGTATGTATTAAAATACAATATACAAAAATATTTACAAATATACATATTATAACAAATATATACACACGTGCAATCTCGTGGTTATTGTCGGTTACACATATTTTAAGTGCATGGCACTTTTTAAAATAGTCAAACATTCAAATACATTATATGTACATATTATACAGCAAATATATACAACGTGCAAAATTATGTCAAAATATTTATTACCTTTATTCACTTTTCGTTAATATTATGCACATTTGCATGTATTTTTAATCTGTGTGAAATAGACTGCACAAATTGAAACCTATTAGTTTTTCTATTTATAAAATCTTTAATTTTCGTATCTACAAACTCCGTTCTTTTTATTAGTGAATGATCATACACTGGTTTCACAACGGCGCTACTTTTTTGTTTTATATACGAATCAATTTTTTAATACACTAAGAAATTGGTGAATGTTAGGATGTGGTGTGTAGAAGCATGAGTTGTATTTAGCGTGAAAAGATTCACACGCATTTGTGGTTTTTTGTGTCGACGACGACATTTCTACCCAAATTTGTTGTGGAAAAGTAGCATCTTCAGAAATATATAATATATATATATCAACTAAATAGTCTAAAAATGATATTACACTTGCGTTGTCTGGTCGCAACGACATGAAATTTTCAATAAAACATTCTTCAACGTCCTCGGGGTTTAAAAAGGGAAGTACAAATACGTAGGTTAAAAAATGTGATGTTTCTGAGTCTTTATTCCGAAATTCAGTGGAGAGACCCAATTCTTGAATTTTGCGCCACCTGTCAATAATTGGAAAACATAAATATTAAAATTAATTATTTTAAGAAACCACAATAATTACTTACCAAGACTGACCTAAATGAAAACGGCATCCTTTAATGACAGTTGTTGGAAAAACAGCAGAAATAGCTTTATGAATCGCAATTTCAAAATCTACCGTACATAGTTTGGGAAAAAAATGATAACCAAGTTTTTGGCATTCTTGCACCAAATAACGAAACGCCGATTGATAAGTTTCAAATCTCTTATTTGGGAGTAAAAAATACGCGAGAGGTATATAGTGGTTATTCTTGATTCCATGGATAGTGAATAGTTGTAGAAAGAATCTAGGACAATATTCAAATGTTCCATCTGCATATAATGTTGTTATATTTATAAAAATGTTTCCTGTTTATTTGTTTCTATTGGCAGTTGCTTTAACTGTTGATGTATGTCGTAAACATTTTTTGGTAATTTTGGTAAAACTGATTTTCTCGCTTGGTATATATTCTTCCTAATACCGTTCACGTCATTAACAGTAAGTGTCTCAATGTGCCTATTTTGCAGTTCTTTATGTACAAGTTTCATAGGACGTTCGCACAAATCATCAACTGCTTTACGTTTCAGACCGTTACTTAATATATTTCTATTAATTATTTCAGTTGTAATTTTATCGTGACTATGTATTGCCGACATTTGCACTACACTGTTGTCGGCACCTTCGGTTTTTACAAATGCTTTGCACAAATATGTTTTACAACGCGACGTACAAGTCCATCTTTTAATACCATTGGCCAACTCTTTATGAAATGTAAATTTATAACCATCCAACACCAGGAAAGGTTTTGTTTAAGTATGACAATACGTTAAGCACGTATAAAGCGTTTGTACAATATGAAACAAACATGTAAATAATTTACATATATGTAACTATGCACATGGACAATACACCTCGTATTTTCAGCATTACTTCTGCTTAATACATATGTTTCTGCCAATATAGGCGTCCTCAGTTAAGCTAGTGAAGCAATTTATACAAATTAATACAAACCTGTTATAAACAACTGGTTTGTATCTGTATTTAAATTTACTGAAATAGCCCGCAAAGATCAAGCAAGTTCCGTCCTATAAGAAGACAACTATTTAATAATTGACATCTTACGGGCGAAAGATACATTGTCCGGAGGGCTACCTATCGTTCGAACAGCTATGCTGCTACGGGAAACGATAAAATACGTATGTAGATGTAGTCCATTAACAACCTGCCAGATGGCGGTATATACGAAAAGGTTTTGTTTAAGTATGACAATACGTTAAGCACGTATAAAGCGTTTGTACAATATGAAACAAACATGTAAATAATTTACATATATGTAACTATGCACATGGACAATACACCTCGTATTTTCAGCATTACTTCTGCTTAATACATATGTTTCTGCCAATATAGGCGTCCTCAGTTAAGCTAGTGAAGCAATTTATACAAATTAATACAAACCTGTTATAAACAACTGGTTTGTATCTGTATTTAAATTTACTGAAATAGCCCGCAAACTGAGGACGCCTATATTGGCAGAAACATATGTATTAAGCAGAAGTAATGCTGAAAATACGAGGTGTATTGTCCATGTGCATAGTTACATATATGTAAATTATTTACATGTTTGTTTCATATTGTACAAACGCTTTATACGTGCTTAACGTATTGTCATACTTAAACAAAACCTTTTCGTATATACCGCCATCTGGCAGGTTGTTAATGGACTACATCTACATACGTATTTTATCGTTTCCCGTAGCAGCATAGCTGTTCGAACGATAGGTAGCCCTCCGGACAATGTATCTTTCGCCCGTAAGATGTCAATTATTAAATAGTTGTCTTCTTATAGGACGGAACTTGCTTGATCTTTGCGGGCTATTTCAGTAAATTTAAATACAGATACAAACCAGTTGTTTATAACAGGTTTGTATTAATTTGTATAAATTGCTTCACTAGCTTAACTGAGGACGCCTATATTGGCAGAAACATATGTATTAAGCAGAAGTAATGCTGAAAATACGAGGTGTATTGTCCATGTGCATAGTTACATATATGTAAATTATTTACATGTTTGTTTCATATTGATCCAACACCAGCATTGTTTTTCCTTTTTCACTTTGTTCAAACTGTACAACACTCATGGCTTATTAGTTATTATTACTTCAACTTACAACGTCAAAAGTAAAATTGATTGTTATTGCAAAATATCTTACCAGGTAACTTTGACAAATTTAGGAGTAATTGGAGGAAGGGATAATAGCACGCAATGTATGCATATTGGTTTTTGCTCTGAGAAATGAAATTCTCATTATATATACATAGCATTTACTCTATCTTATAGTTTTATTATAAATGTGTTACACTTAAAATACCTCATTATCTCTTAATCCTCTTAATGTATACACCGGCAACTTTGGGAACGAATTCGGCTAAGACTCCGGAACGAATTCGGTCTATATCATTTTATTACCTGCGGATTTGGGAACGAACTCGCCTCCGCCGATTTATAGAGTCCTGCTTTTTTCAAAATTAAGCAAAATTTTAATTTATATTGATTTTTGAACGATTTCCAGAAAAGTATTGTGTAAATTTCGTAGGAAAAGCCACATTAGTGAACTATACGTTGGCCTCGGCTTAGTAATCTTCGCAGTCGTCCAGGAATAATATGTTTTTTCTACTTGGATGTTCAATATATTATTAACGGTACATTCTTGTTATTTTAGTGTATCTTGGTAATGTTAATATAATATAATAATTAAATAATTAAATTTCCTTAAAATCTCCTTTTTTAAGCTGAAATTATAAAATTAGATTTTCTTTAATTATGTTTTGTGTGTACATATGACTTCTTCAAACATTAGTTATGGTAAAATTTCAGATTTCTTTGAACTGCCTCTATTAATTACTTTGATAATAATAAAACCATTTTAATCATTTTATTTCTGTTTATTATTTGTATTTTCAGCATTTTCTCTAGTGTTAGCACAGTTTCACAATTTCAAAATTATAAAATATTGTTCACAAAATAACTCCCATATAAACTTATTGAGATTAGAAATAACAATGAGCTGTGAATTTCAACAAATCGTATTAATGGAACTTTAATTGCATTTGGATAAAATTTCAGAGAATCAGTTTTTTTTCGGATTTCCTATTTAAACTATAAATAGGTACCTAATTTAAATCTCAAATATTTGTAAATTTCTTGAAATTCATAGTAATTTTGTAATAAATACCAATTTTTTGTATCATGTGTTTTGATTATGTGTTAAAATATTATAGGAATTATTATCAAAATCTAATCTATTAACAAATTTTCATGGAATGCATATGTGTCTGTTTCATGTTCATTAATTTTATTTAATTATAACTTGTAAGCGGACTTCCTAGGCAGTACCACTGTTATCTCCTAATCGTATAAAAATCGTTGTGTTGATATCAAAAAGACAATATTCAAAAGATTCAAGATGCAAAAGATTATATTCAAAGAATATTTCCGAAAAAGTCTGATTTACATCGAATGGGAAATATATATTTAAAAGAATATTCAGCATATATCTTTAAATAGTACAGATGTTGAAAGACGATTTACACTATTTAAATATTTACTAAATTAAATACGACATCTTACACCAAAAAAATTAAAAATGTTGGAGATTACTAGCGCAAATATTTTATCATCTCGTCAAAGTTCTTTACATAACATCGATAACATCGTATCCCATACGTTTCCGTATTGAATTCGTCGAGAATTACTAGATACCCTATTACATGCATTTCAGGCAAATGTGATGAGCGGAATTTTCTGGGAGTTATTTTTATGTTTTCTGCCTATCGTGTCCGTTCATTAATTATAACATTTATTCTTAGATAACTATTCTATAATATTAATTGTACAAATTGAAATTTAGTTATTCACAAATAATTTACTCTATCCGTCGAGAAATAAGTGTCTAATTTAAGATTTGTTTTCGTCCATATATAAGTGTCCATTTTCTCAAAACAAATTTATTCCTTATAAGTTAAAGCATCAATTTCATAAAACTAAAATTAGTTAAGCTTATTCAACTAGAAATTAAACTAAATCGACCCTATTTTCTACTTTTGTCATAAGATCCATGTCACAATTAATAAAGAAAAGTAGCATCCCATTTCTTTGTAAGTGATGCTTTCCCATATGAGGCAATCGATAGTTATTACAACCATCAATTCTCCTAGCTTATATAATACACTTCTGGTGAGTCAAGAAGGTTTCATTCAGAGTATCACTATCTAATTCAGAGTAACCATTTACAATGGCATTGATTAATTCTTCGACTGTTTTGGTATCGGTTTTCTGCTGCACCGACTGAAGGGCATTGAAAAATCCCAGATCGAGAACGTTCATATCAGGACTATTTGATGGTTGACAAAACATTTTGACGTTTAAGTTAGTTTTTTGGCAAGCGTCCTTAAAATCTATATTCTCAGGATCGATATGTGATTTGGCATTATCTTGTTAAATCCAGTTGGTTGAAAGACGATGCGTTGTAGGCCATTTCTGATCAATTTGCAAGTAGGAATTTTTCGATTATCATTTTTCTGTGTAATCTTCTCTAGTCACATTCGAAATAACTTTAGTTTTCATTATACCAGCAAGGCGATTTTTGCTGCTTCTCTTAGCAGGTTCTTCAAATACGAAAGGCCAAATGTCAAGTTTACCATCAAAATGTTTATTCTAAGATTGATTGTAGCGAGGACGACTAACAGCGGCTTCATTATTTTCATAAGGAAGCGTTTACTTTTACAGGTTCTGTACGGTTTCTGTTCCAACCAGGTAATATGTATTGGATGTTTTCGTGATGTAAACTACTTTTCGTCTCAATGGATTTGATCAGTTGATGAGGTGTTCCATAGCTACACTTTCTGGCTTAAGCATTGATAAGCAGTACTTTAACCTTGCAATTTTATTGACATTCGTCAAGTATGTCTTTATAGCATTTGAATGTGCCTTATTTATTCTAATTTTAGTCGATTATCAACTGTACTTTTACTAATGCCAATAGAATGTGCAAGAGAACGAATAGTACGTTTCTATATCAAGCATTTTTTGTTTTCGGCAAACACGTCCCTTTTTACGAGAGGATACATCAGCTGCTACTAATCCATCGTTTAATGATTGCTTTCCTCGATGCCATATCCTGCTAACAGTTTTCTCGGATACTCTGAATTTGCTGACAGTAATTTTGATGGAGTCACGCCGCTTGCCGTTTGTCAGTAAGTCAGTTTGCCGTTGTTAGTGGGTTCTAACAATGAATAGTAGAGAGCTTGTCGTAAGTTTGAAGCCAAATTAGGTTTCTTTTGTGAATTTGCAGCCAAAACATTGATTGAATTGCCCATATTTGCAACAAACCAATTTGAAATTTTTCGTTAAAAAAACGATTTTTAAACAAATAAATAAAACACACATAAGATGTTTTAGATTTACACTTTATTAATAAAATAATGATAGCTGTTTCGCTAACACAGTAGCTTCTTCAAATTCAACTTAAGACTAAAGATACATACAAGATACAGCGTTTATTTGCGTTAATCAGGTAGTTGACCCAAGTTAAAATTCTAGGAACTATTACATTTATATTTTGCTTTTTGAAAACTATACCATGTCCTACTTGTGTGAGGTTTAAGTATAAAAATATAGTATAAGCAACTAAGAAACAATATTTCAATGGGTGAACAGATTTAACAGTGGGGATGAATTCAAGTCTAATTTATCGTTTAGTAACATTTCTGAGTTTTTAAGTTTATTAATTTCTAAAGATTCTAAACAATTTAGTTTTCTACCTTTATTTTCTACATGTATGGTGTCGAATTGTAAATTAAATTCGTGCTCATTCTCTATTAAATGATTAGAGTAGGTTGAGTCAGTTTTCTTATTGATATAAGAATGATAGTGGTCTTGGATTCGTTTTCGACAGGTAGAACGTTTAAAAAACGAATCCAAGACCACTATCATTCTTATATCAATAAGAAAACTGACTCAACCTACTCTAATCATTTAATAGAGAATGAGCACGAATTTAATTTACAATTCGACACCATACATGTAGAAAATAAAGGTAGAAAACTAAATTGTTTAGAATCTTTAGAAATTAATAAACTTAAAAACTCAGAAATGTTACTAAACGATGAATTAGACTTGAATTCATCCCCACTGTTAAATCTGTTCACCCATTGAAATATTGTTTCTTAGTTGCTTATACTATATTTTTATACTTAAACCTCACACAAGTAGGACATGGTATAGTTTTCAAAAAGCAAAATATAAATGTAATAGTTCCTAGAATTTTAACTTGGGTCAGCTACCTGATTAACGCTGTATCTTGTATGTATCTTTAGTCTTAAGTTGAATTTGAAGTAGCTACTGTGTTAGCGAAACAGCTGTCATTATTTTATTAATAAAGTGTAAATCTAAAACATCTTATGTGTGTTTTATTTATTTGTGATATGGATTTACATCAAGCAAAGGTCGAAACAATTAAAGAACTATTTTTAAAGATACACTTTTATTTCACAAATAACAAAAAACTATAATTTGTTTCAAAATACATATTACACTTTACTTTTAACTTCACTTTTAGCGTCAAATTTGACATTTACTTATCAACAGTCAACGCATAATTTTCTTAATTTTTCATTAAATCTCAAATCGGATACTTATTTCTAAGCAGAGGGGGTATTTTTTAATAGAAATAAGAAACACTTTGATACCGAAAAGATATAATACAAATTTGATAGCTTTAGGTATTTACTTTTTTTTGTTATGCATATTATATTTACCACATTTTATCCCTGATAAAAATAGGTTTTATATCTTTTTATATTTATATTTAGTAAGCACTCTTTAATCTATATTTTTTAAATAAAAGATACTCTTGTAAATATAATAATCGCTGACGATAATTGTGTCTCGATTATATAACCCTTATAATCCGTCCATTAGACATTAAGTAATTACTAAATAGTTACCAAAAATACGAGGGTTGTTCGAATTTAACAAAGGTTTTATTTAGAAAAATGGTTACAATATTAGGACAACAATAACTATATAATGTTTCATATAGTCTCCCTACAAGTCGATACACTTGTGCCATCGATCTAGAAAGTTTGAAGTTTGCTGTGACACCACTCTGAAACGACTGCTATAACTTCTTAATTTGAGTGCAAAAATTAGAGATGGCTACCGTTTCATGGATGAGAAAGAGGTCCCATTGAAGTGTCTTCTTACTGAAATGTTTTAAATGTTGTGGAGTTTACATTGTTTTGGAAAAAATATACAGATCTTTGTCTCCTCTTCGCCTTGTTTCTGATAGCCTATTTAAATTTTTCATGCAAGAGTATCGAAGAATATACATCATTTGCTGTAAAACAATCTGTAACAAAATCAATTGAAATATTTTTTTTGAAACGCTAGAAAAAAATTTATATTATGTTACCAGGCAATAAAACAGTTTCTCTTGCTTTATGAGTTTGGTGTGGGTCATTTTGGAGACGTAATATAATAGCATGCTAACACGTTTTAATTCCGAAATGAAATAATACACCCGGATTTCATCGGCAGTAATTTGGGAGCATGTTTAGGGTGCTTATAGTGTTGCAACATAACCTCTTCGGACCCATATTTAGCACCTAATTCTTCATAAAATATTACCTAAGTTATTGTTTGGATGTTATTTAATAAATATACAATGTCAAAAAATCACTTTTTATTTAATTTTTTGAAAAAAAATCATATATGATACATTGGGTGTTAACCTAAGCGAAAGAAAATTAATAGAAAGACACATTTTTATTTGTGAAATTTAACAAAACAATTTCGATCAGTTGACCAACATAAAAATATATTACATGTTTGATATTTTATGAAAGTTAGAGTTTTACAGCCAGGAGAACGACATTTTACTCTTGATTTTCACTGACTGTTCATAAATTCTGGCAGATGTTATGACTTTCTGCTGCTACCATCTGGCATTGGTTCCACTTGTCTCTGCTTCTTTCTAGGCAGTATTTTTTCGGGGTCTTCGCCTTCTGGGTCGTCTTTGCTGTCATCAGAATCTTGTTTTCGGGGAAGAAACAAGGATTTAGTTATTGCTAATTTGAAATCTAAATAATTATAAATATCTTTCTTGTGAAAACCAGCAGCCATGGCGTCTTTTAGATACTCCAGCCAACTTGCGCAGCGCAGAAATCCATAAAATGGAAAATTGTACGCATTGTCCATTTGTTAGTTCTGTTCCTCATGGCGTATTTACTGATAACCCTATCTAGTAGGTCTACTCCGCCCATGTTCTCGTTGTATTATTTCACAACGTGAGGTCGATCTACTTCAATTGTATTTCGACCAAGTTCCTTTCGACAATTTTCGACCAGCGTTTGCAAATTCCTGCAGGTTCAACGCCATACGCGGAAGAAGCAAAACGACTGGACCGCGAGTCATACCATTTTACTATTGCCTCTTTGTGATCTTCTCATACCAACAAATCTGATGAACCTCTTCCTGATCTTTTTAGTTGAATGTCTTTTTTCAAGGCTGCATCTTTGGGAATTCTGTTGCCCATTAAAGCTCCGGTCAATATTATCGAACGTGCTAGCAGCACATTACTGAATGAAATTAATGTGAAAAGCCTGTCCGTGAAAAGAGAAACATATAGTGGTAATGTATCTGTGAGCTTTAGAACCATTATCCCGCCTATGCCTAACTTGTCAGGTGTAGGAGCAATAGTAGACTCAACCGAATGATCTTTACCCTCACACATACGAGGATGGATCCAGAAATAAAATTCCCAAAGAGCTCCAGCTGCACGGGAAGGTACGAGGCAAAATCTGGAAACACAGCTGTGCGCGGCTGTTCCCCCACTCTCGATTCCCCCGGCCGCGCTTCGCTGCGCCGCTCAGTCTTGGCCCAGCAGCCGTCCGAGATAGAGGTTCCCATTGTTGATCCCGCAAAGTGCGAGATTCGTTCCGTAATTCGCTTTTTCCACGCCAAAGTAACTACACCCGTGGATATTCATCGACAGTTGACAGAGGTGTATGGCGACAAGTGTATGGTCGTTCAACACGTCCGAAAGTGGTGCAGAGCGTTTAGTAGCGGTCGGATGGAAGTCCACGATGAAGAACGGAATGGAAGACCGTCAGTTTCGGAGGCGGTTATCGAGATGATCCAACGCGAATTGCTTCAAAACAGAAGGATCACCGTCCGTGAATGCTTCTGAAGCGACGATAAAGTCAGAGAAGAGATGAAACGCTCCCTCAACGTGTTGGCGGTGGAGTTCTACGACATTGGGATACAGAAATTGGAGTACAGTCTACAAAAATATGGCGATTACGTAGAAAAATAAAGCAAAGTATCTTCTTTCTAATGTTGTAAATTTCTAAGAGAATAAAAATGTTGTGTATTTGTAAAATTTATGGGAACCTTATTTCTGGATCCACTCTCGTTTAGAAATCAAGGGGAAAACCCTTAGTTGTCGTCATCACAAAATTTT
This sequence comes from Melolontha melolontha, assembly GCA_935421215.2. Lineage (NCBI taxonomy): Eukaryota > Metazoa > Arthropoda > Insecta > Coleoptera > Scarabaeidae > Melolontha > Melolontha melolontha. The sequence goes on along the minus strand of OW285239.1, from coordinate 5,155,358 downwards.
TAGGGCCCGAAAGGTTGGGCTTGCCTTGGACATACTATCTCACCAGAACCTTCCCATGGAAGGGAATCATCTGTTCGTCTATGGAAATTTTACATGTCCTGTCATTTAGACGGCATGCTTTTCGAATCTGGTCCAACATAGGACGTACTTTCCAAAACCTATCTATTTCTCTGCATTTTTTCCTCACGGCGTCATCTTCAACAAGCTTAAATTTTTAACGCACTGAAAAAAATCGATACCCAGACATGCTATTGCCCACAATATGAACTCTAGTTTCTAATGACCAGTACATTTTCAACCTAGGTAAATTATAAATACTAATTAGCAATCTGCATCCAACAAATTTTTTTAGTTGATCAGGAAAAATTTTCCTGTTAGTTTCACTTGGTTCATGTTGGTAAAAGGTGCCATAGAATCGAAGAAATCGCAGTTGGCATATTTGCTGGAGTAAACATAGGGTCTTTTAATATTACTCGCATTAGTAACTTCTGCCTGCTGATACAAGCAAAATTAAGTTTGAAAAGTATCACGCTTCCATATTCTGCTCGACGATGGACATAAATTGACAAGTGGTTCTTCATACGAAGAATCTAAGTGCTCTTGTGTTTCTTGCTCTTCTTGAGGTTCACTTTGATTTTCCTCACAAATTTCCTCGGCTTCATCATCACTTAGGTCTAAGAAGTTCTCGTCTAAATCAGACACATCCAAACTAATGTTATCGGCAATTTCCTCCAACTCCTTTTGAGTGAGAGCACTTTCAATTAAACAAATATTTGTAAATTCTATGTATCTGCAAATTCCTAAGGTATCGTCTACGATATCATGAATAAAAACATGTTTCAGCTGACATCGCAGAATGTGCATGTCATGAGAACTAATCTAGAGCATCTATTCAATCACTTAATACAAGGAGATGTGATATATTGTAATACTTACGATTTTTCATTACATTTGCCATAACTGTGCCACACACGCTGATTTAGTACTAAAACATTTACTTATGGTGCGTAGAATTTTGTGCGCACGCGCCTAAGAGTATCAAATGTGATACCCTGCAGGCAGGCGAATTTCACGTTCAGCCTAACAATAAAAATTAAAAACCTGAGGTATCATACATGATACCTTTAACTCGGAAGAGGTTCTGTGGTAACAGGGTAAAATTTAAAAAAATTGCCTGTGAAACACACTTTGCAACAAACTATCAAATACTAACTAATCGATTATCAAAATGTGATGTGCATTTTTTTTTTATTTCACAGCCTACTCTAGGCAATCGCGCGAATAAGTAAACCCATGTTTTATGATTATATAATATAGGGAACATACTTAATTTCGTATCACTCCATATCTGGACTTCAGCAACCTTTTGCGTTACAAAAACTGTATTTTAGGTTACTATTCCTTTATTTCTACCGACATTTAAGAAGTAACTAATAATACAATCATAATAAATTATTATTGTAACAGCCCTGGTTAAATTTGGACGACCCTCGTAAAATAAATGTACATATTTTACCTATATAAATACACCTAATGTTTGCTTGTAGATATATAAATTAAGAAACACATGCATATTTGTATATCTACATAAAAATACGTTTTCGAGTTTTATCATGCCCTAAATAGATATTCATTAAAAAGATCCAAGTAGGTGCAATACTGTACGCTGTAAAGAATATATGTATATTTACTTTAATAGATAAAACTTGCACAATATGAGATCAACAAACTTTGTAGACGCTTGTCTGAACCTTATCTGTCTAAAACTGAATAAATCATTTAAAACCGGCGCCTGATATAATTTAGTTACTTACCTGTCCACTGATGTCGCTACCAATACAGAATAGATTCGAATTCCACAAGTAATTCACATTTTTCCCGTAACGTCCTTGCTATTGGGCGGTTCGCACAGGTAACTTAGTGGGGATAAAACTTGTTTGAAATTTTTAGTTTGTAAAATGCTAAGAAAACGAAAGCATATATGACACACAGACTTTTTGTTTTCATTTAAAATGTGTGCTTGTCAACCGCTATCGTACGGACACTCAGAGATTCAATCCCATCACGTAATATGTCGGAAATAATAGAAAAGTTCTCGTAATTTCGAACTATATTTCGGTTAATAGAACGTTAGCAGGTGTTATAACATACCTGAAAGGTACTACAGCATGGCGTCATCAATATACCTGGTTTGATAGTGTTTTGTTTTTAATAAAATGAAGGTGACCGTTTGTTTTGGTAACGTGCGTGTCGTAGTGCCCTGTGGAGACGGTGACATCCTGGTTAAGGACTTGATAAGGGAGGCCACTTTGCGATATAAGAAGGCGACCGGAAAGGTTCGCATATATGTTTTGTTTGTATCAGCTTCTTTTTTGGTTATGTTTTGTTTTTAACTTGCCGCTTCGTTAATTATTCATTGTACTATTTTGGTACATTTTTTTTGAAAGATTCATTCAATTTTATTTAAAAATATGCACATTTATTAATGGTGTGCAGATATTTATATTTCCTTTAAATTTTTTATTCATTCAGCACATCGTAAGTATCTTAATATGGTTCTAACCTCTACAAATTCTAGTCCATTTACAAAAAAAATGTGATATATATTCTAAAAAATATTTATATTTACTATTTTCCTGTTTTCATTCATATTTATTCAACAAGCTTCAATGTCTAGACATTTTTATTCCACAATTTATATGCAGTCCTCTTTTAATTATAAATAAATACTAGGTGCATTTTAGATTAACAATAATTGTAAAATGTTATTGCAAATACGAAATTTCTGATTATTTGTCACAAACCATTTTTCATTCATTCTGCAAATCTTGAATATCTAAACACAGTTATAACCTCTACAAACTCTAGTCCATTTAACAAAAAATGTGATATACATTCTAAAAATATTTATATTTACTTATATTTAATTGTAGAATGTTATTGCAAAAACGAAATTTCTCATTATTTCTCACAAACCAATTTTTTATTCATTCAGCAAAACGTAAGAATCTAAATAAATATTCTCTACAAATTCCGGTCCATTTAAAAAAAAAAATGTGATATACATTCTAAAAATATTTATATTTACTTATATTTAATTGTAGAATGTTATTGCAAAAACGAAATTTCTCATTATTTCTCACAAACCAATTTTTTATTCATTCAGCAAATCGTAAGAATCTAAATAAATATTCTCTACAAATTCTAGTCCATTTAAAAAAAAATGTGATTTACATTCTAAAAAAATATTTATATTTTCTATTTTCCTGTTTTCATTCATATGTATTAAAAAAGTTTCAATGTCTAGACATTTTTATTCCACAATTTATATGCAGTCCTCTTTTAATTATAAATAAATACTAGGTGCATTTTAGATTAACAATAATTGTAAAATGTTATTGCAAATACGAAATTTCTGATTATTTGTCACAAACTTATTTTTCATTCATTCTGAAAATCTTGAATATCTAAACACAGTTATAACCTCTACAAACTCTAGTCCATTTAACAAAAAATGTGATATACATTCTAAAAATATTTATATTTACTTATATTTAATTGTAGAATGTTACTGCAAAAATGAAATTTCTCATTATTTCTCACAAACCAATTTTTTATTCATTCAGCAAAACGTAAGAATCTAAATAAATATTCTCTACAAATTCCGGTCCATTTAAAAAAAAAAATGTGATATACATTCTAAAAATATTTTTATTTACTTATATTTAATTGTAGAATGTTATTGCAAAAACGAAATTTCTCATTATTTCTCACAAACCAAGTTTTTATTCATTCAGCAAATCGTAAGAATCTAAATAAATATTCTCTACAAATTCCGGTCCATTTAAAAAAAAATGTGTTTACATTCTAAAAAAATATTTATATTTTCTATTTTCCTGTTTTCATTCATACGTATTAAAAAAGTTTCAATGTCTAGACATTTTTATTCCACAATTTATATGCAGTCCCCTTTTAATTATAAATAAATACTAGGTACATTTTAGATTAACAATAATTGTAAAATATTATTGCAAATACGAAATTTCTGATTATTTGTCACAAACCTATTTTTCATTCATTCTGCAAATCTTGAATATCTAAACATAGTTATAACCTCTACAAACTCTAGTCCATTTAACAAAAAATGTGATTTACATTCTAAAAATATTTATATTTACTTATATTTAATTGTAGAATGTTATTGCAAAAACGAAATTTCTCATTATTTCTCACAAACCAATTTTTTATTCATTCAGCAAATCGTAAGAATCTAAATAAATATTCTCTACAAATTCTAGTCCATTTAAAAAAAAAATGTGATTTACATTCTAAAAAATATTTATATTTTCTATTTTCCTGTTTTCATTCATATGTATTAAAAAAGTTTCAGTGTCTAGACATTTTTATTCCACAATTTATATGCAGTCCTCTTTTAATTATAAACAAATACTAGGTGCATTTTAGATTAACAATAATTGTAAAATGTTATTGCAAAAACTAAATTTCTGATTATTTGTCACAAAACTATTTTTCATTCATTCAGCAAATCTTGAATATCTAAACACAGTTAACCTCCACAAACGCTAGTCCATTTAACAAAAAATGTGATATACATTCTAAAAATATTTATATTTGGTTATATTTAATTGTAAAATGTTATTGCAAAAACGAAATTTATGATTATTTCTCACAAACATATTTTTCATTCATTCAGCAAATCTTAAATATCTAAACACAGTTATAACCTCTACAAACTCTAGTCCATTTAACAAAAAATGTGATATACATTCTAAAAATATTTATATTTACTTATATTTAATTGTAGATTGTTATTGCAAAAACGAAATTTCTCATTATTTCTCACAAACCAATTTTTTATTCATTCAGCAAATCGTAAGAATCTAAATAAATATTCTCTACAAATTCCGGTCCATTTAAAAAAAAATGTGATTTACATTCTAAAAAATATTTATATTTTCTATTTTCCTGTTTTCATTCATATGTATTAAAAAAGTTTCAATGTCTAGACATTTTTATTCCACAATTTATATGCAGTCCTCTTTTAATTATAAATAAATACTAGGTGCATTTTAGATTAACAATAATTGTAAAATGTTATTGCAAATACGAAATTTCTGATTATTTGTCACAAACCTATTTTTCATTCATTCTGCAAATCTTGAATATCTAAACACAGTTATAACCTCTACAAACTCTAGTCCATTTAACAAAAAATGTGATTTACATTCTAAAAATATTTATATTTACTTATATTTAATTGTAGAATGTTATTGCGAAAACGAAATTTCTCATTATTTCTCACAAACCAATTTTTTATTCATTCAGCAAATCGTAAGAATCTAAATAAATATTCTCTACAAATTCCGGTCCATTTAAAAAAAAAATGTGATATACATTCTAAAAAATATTTATATTTTCAATTTTCCTGTTTCAATTCATTTTTATTAAACAAGTTTCAATGTCTAGACATTTTTATTCCACAATTTATATGCAGTCCTCTTTTAATTATGCATAAATGAATACTACATTTTAGATTAGCAGTAATTGTAAAATATTATTCCAAAAACGAAATTTCTGATTATTTCTCACATATCAATTTTTTATTCATTCAGCAAATCGTAAGAATCTAAATATTCTCTACAAATGCTAGTCCATTTAACAAAAAATGTGTTATACATTCTAAAAAATATTTATATTTTCTATTTTCCTGTTTTCATTCATATTTATTAAAGAAGTTTCAATGTCTAGACATTTTTATTCCACAATTTATACGCAGTCCTCTTTTAATTATATATAAATAAATACATTTTAGACTGGCAATAATTGTGAAATGCTATTGCAAAAACGTAATTTCTGATTATTTCTCACAAACCAATTTTTTATTCATTCAGCAAATCGTAAGAATCTAAATATTCTCTACAAATTCTAGTCCATTTAACAAAAAAAGGGATATACATTCTAAAAAATATTTATATTTACTATTTTCCTGTTGTCATTCATATTCAATGTCTAAACCTTTTTATTTCACAGTTTATATGCAGTTCTATTTTAATTTTAAATAAATACTATATTTTAGAGTAGCACTAATTGTAAAATATTATTGCAACACGAAATTTGTGTATATTTCTCACAAACCAATTCATGCATAAAATTCTCATTTTTATCATTAATTGTATCTGTTAGCTTTCTCTGAGAATTAAAAGAGATTTTTATTGTAGACTGTTTATAAGTATACTTAATATCTAGAGAGAAATATGTCTATTTTCTAATACATATTGATATTCCTATATATATTTCCATTTTATTTTTTTGACAGTTTAATTATTAATTCTTGAATTGTGTTTCCTTAGTTTTGGATGCTTAAATCTTATATATATATATATATATATATATATATATATATATATATATATATATTTATTTGTGTTCTTCATTAAAAAAAATTAAATACATTATTATGGAACGAGGGCATATCAAAAGATAAAGAAACTGGTGCTATAACTTCTTTTGCAACTAGAACTTTATAACACAAAGAATAGAACATGAAATTCGCATCTCTAATGTACTTATTCTCAAGTAGGCTTTGATTTAACTTTTGACGTTTATTACAAATTAATTACTGAATTGTCGGTGTTTGACGTAACCATTTAAAAAATGAGAGAGAAACAAAGATATACGATAAAATTTTGGTTTGGCTGGGTTAAACTCCAACTGAAACATTTGGAATTATTAAAAGTGCATACCCATATGATAGTTTATCACGATGTAGAGTGTTTTGAGTGGCATAAGAAATTCAAAGGAATTCAAGTTTTCAATTAAATGTCTCTGTCGTTATTGAACAAAAAGGTGCCAAAACTTTTTATTACTGAACTCCTAAAGCAGAGCTCTGCTCTATTGAAATTCGTAAAAATATACAGGGTGTTTCGTTTAAAATAAAAAAGTTAACATAATTTCTGGCTAAACCGGAAGTCTAATTTCAAAATAAATATGCCCTTCGAATTTTCCATTTGCATTAAATTAAATGTGGAAAATTTTATTAAAATCTAAGTACCCGTATGAAAGGATGGATCCATACATTTGCCTAATCCTGTGTTAATGCTCTGGTAGATCATCCGTCTTTAACTCAACATCTTCCTTTATTGTTTTGTTGTTGGTTTATTAGAGAATTTAATACCAAATCTCAGGTATGCATTTATACCATTAACTTGATTTATTATAATGTGCTTATGTTTTGGAAATCTCACGAAAATAAAATTAACAGCAATTCTTTATGCATGCTTTAGCATTGTGTCAGAACAGGATGATAATTAGGTAGCCTGACAATGGAACAACGATTATATGTATACAAAAATAGTTTTATTTTCAAATGTAATCCCTTAAATATTCAATACACTTTTTCCAACAATGTTCCAATCTACTTATCCAATTGAGGAAGATGTTTTCTACAAGTCCGGCAAAATAGCCCTCTACAGTGGCTTTGACTTCCTCATCCATGGAAAAACCTCTGTCCACCTAAAAAAGTTTGAAGGTTTGGAAATAGGTGATAATTCGAAGTAGTCAAATCCGTGGAATATGGTGGGTGTGAAAGCAAATCAAACTTCAGGTCATAGTAATACCGGTGTGGGATCGTGAATTATCATATTTATCATGATGAAAGCTAATCTTTTTGCGTGCTATCCCAAGTAGTAACTTTTCCTCTTTAAAATGTTGTTTATACGAGGGATACGCTACAATTATTGAGAATAGAAAAATCTAGTTACCTATAAAAAACAAATTGTTGTTTATTAAATAGTGCATTATGTTATTTATCAAATGCAGATTAGTTTGTGCAATTCGGTTGAATAGTGTCTGAGAAATAACCTATAGAATACACTTCTGTTATTGAGATAGTGGAATTATCACGACAGAACCTTCGGATAACAATTTACTATAATTTCAAGAAAGGCTTGAACGCGTATGAGTGTGAGGAAAGTTTAAATTCAGCATTTGGGGATCTCGCACCATCCTTGGTTACTGTTTATAGATGTTATAAAGAATTTGAACGAGGTTGTAACTCGGTTGTACAGAGAAAAGGAGCTGGCCCTCCTTCGACTGTTATTAATCCCAAAAATATTGTTGCAGTGAAGAGGATGGTGGAAGAGGACAACCGCATTACCTATGATAGAGTCCAAACTCCTTGCAAGTCAGATCAATATTGCACGAACATTTACATTTGAAAAAGGTTGTAGCTCGGTTTGTACCCCATCATCTGACAGATTTACAAAAAGCAGAACGTGTTAGAATTTGTCAACAAACTTTAGATATGTTGAATGCTGGAGACCATCAAATTATTTCTAAAACTGTAACTGGCGATGAAACGTACATACTGTTTTTTGATGTTCCCACTCGCCAAGAAAGCCGAATCTGAATACATGAAGATGACGAAACCCCTACGATGGTGAAAAAACAGCGAGCAATGAAAAAAGTAATGTACGCAGTATTTTTTGGAAGTACGGGTTTGGTAGCCGCAATTAAATTAGAAGATCAGAAGACAGATACCGCTAAATGGTATGTTGAAGATTGTTTGCCTACTGTGTTCAGTATAGTGCCAAGAAAAAGATATATGTTAAATCATGATAACGCGTCGTTCCATACAGCAGGGATAACTGTTCAGTATTTATCTGAAAACAAAATCAAAGTTATAGAACATCCTTCTTACTCCCAGGATTTGGCGATGTGTGATTTCTGGCTATTTTTTGAGCTCAAAAAATATTTCAGAGGAAAAAGTTTCCAGTCAGAAGAAGAGATTGATATCGCCGTTAAGTGTTTTTTTTATGGTACCCCTAAAGACAGCTGGCTGAACACTTTTAAACTATGGAAGGGAAGAATGGTTAAGTGTATCATTGTTGATGGCAATTACTTTGAACATATTTAAAATAAAAATTCTGAAAACTTGTATCAATATTTCTAATCTCAATAATTGTAGCTTGCCCCTCGTATCTTTAATATTCACATTAACTTATTAGATTTATTTTGTTCGTTATATTTCTTTCACATTTTGCTTGTAAATATCTTCATGTTAATAAAAATGCAACAGTCTCTTAAGTACATAGTTATCTCTTAAATTTAGTTTTTTTTTTTTTCTAATTTGAGGGCCATTTACATTTAAACGCAAACTAAACATAGCGGTTCGAGCTTGTAAATACAAATGTTGATAGTCAATGAACAGACAATATTCAATATTAATGTATGCAACACATTCATAACGAACTTTTTCTAAACGGACTTATGTGATTCATCGCTTACGAATTGAAAGATCCAATATTATACACGAAAATCCGGTGGGAATCACCAAGTTTAATGAGCGTCTTATTAAAAAGTTCGAAAAAATCTTGTCGAAATACAGTTCCATCTCGCTGAATACAATATTTCATGACATGTTGGCATACAAATTATTCTGTGCAGTGTTCGAAAAACAAACAATTATACTGTGAACAATTAAATATATTTATTAATAAATTTACATTAATTACTTTAAAATAGTAAAGCTTTCGATTGCATAGATCACCATCTTCTGCTTTGAAAACTTAGGGCATTTTCTGGTTCTGGAGATCTCTTGACTTGGTTTCGTTCTTGCTTAGTTCACCGAATTCAAATGTTCCAGTAAATCAGGGCTTATTCCCGTGACATGCGGAGTACCTCAAGGTAATCATCTAGGTCCTATTTTGTTCCTTGTATTTATGAATAATATTAAACATCGTGTCATAAACTTCTTCCTTTTTCTGACGTCTTAACATTATTTATTATTTCTTCGCCGTCAGATTGCATCAAGCTTCAAAGAGATATCAAGGCTATCTCCACTTGGTGCTAAAAAATAACTTCTAAAAGCACCTTAAAAAAAGAAAAAAAATTTATTCCGCATTTCTAATAAAATGGCTATAGTCTCGTAAACAGTTGATTCGCAGACCAATGTATATTAAGACTTTTAACCTTATTTTCGACCATATTACATGGCCTTAAAATTTTTAATAATGTCCAATAACTCCCCGTATACAGGGTTACCGCTGAATAGCGACAAAACTATCGTAATCTGAAGAATACGTATAAATGTCTAACTGAAAATCGAAAAAGAAATTTCTTTGTAATTCATCCAAAATTTCCAAATTTTTAGGGCCAAAATGTAGTTAAAATCAGTCCATATCTTTGTTTATTATATATTTACCAAAATTCAGCTGTAATTCGATCGAAAAATTCGATAAAACTCCGGAAGATACATTTAACAATAAAATCCTATTCATATGATAGTGAATGTTGTTTTCTTACCAAAACATACTCGACCGCACATATGGCAATTTTTTTTGTGGATATCAATAATAGCCTTTACGTTGAATATGTCGATAAACCTATGCCACATTTTAATTAATGTGATTACAATTAAATATGTACTTTAAACTTCTTTTAAAATAAAATTATTATGTTTATAATAAAACAAAAATCGTCATGAAACAAAAAGCTTTATGTAACATGTCCATGACGTGTGCAATGGGATAGATACCTGGTTTTTAATTATTTGTATGGAATTATTTATATATATTTTTTTTTAATTTGCGGTGTTACTGACAAATACCAATAGAACAATATAATTCGTTGGTAAAGAGAATTACTGATGAATTAGAAGTTAAACCCTGTATTGCCGTATATTTATCTGCGACCGGGCCGAATTCGAATATAGAAAAATCATTTTCTCTTTACAACGTGAACATTGGACGCTTATTTTTTTGAATGAAGACATTACTCATATACCTTTCACCCCTTTGTTGTTTGTCGCTATACGCAACTAATATTCTATGGTTATATTGTATTTATGTTTACATAAATTCATATTGATATGCAGGTCTAATTGATTGTAATGGGATTGTATTAACGATCATTTTGAAAAATACCTTGGTCATTTGTGAATAAATAAATAAATAAAAACTTTTAGAAAATCTCCTGGATAGTCTGGATATATTTTATAAATATATATGTAGATTTTCCTGCGTGATATCATGTTACAATTTAAACTTGTGAAATGTATCTGTTTGATCAATAAAATGTCTGCATTTCGTCATGCTATTTATAAAATATAATTATTTGCACGGTGACATGGCCGGAAGTACGCATATTGATATTTTTGTTATTTATTAAATAGAATACTGTCTAACACGTTTGAATGAAAACTAATTTCATTTATGTTATACCAAAACAGCAAAAATTAGAATGGTCGCTTTACAAGTAAGAACAACATGTACCTGTCCTAAATTTGCTAAATCATGAATTGTTGGTAAGTAATACAAGAATAATTCAGTGAAGCGTAGATCCCTATAACATTGGAATGTCTTTTTAAATGTTAGATTTTTCACGCCTTAGACTTTTGTACTAAGTATAAGTATTTTTCAAATTTATATTTTTACAATATCAAATATATTTTAATATAAGCACAGTTTCCAAAGTTTTGTACATAAGATCTACGATTTTTATCTTATATTATATTTAATAAGATTAGATATAATCTTGTTTCCAGTCCAATCCCGGTGGTGCGTAATAAATATATTTATCTACAACTAAACAATAAAGTAGGTATTATAACGAGCCATCGAAAAAATTCATAATTGGAGTAAACTGTGAAATTGGGTTGGTACTTTAGCCACTTCCACATAATGACACATTACTTGATGTTTGACAGTTTCATTTGGTTTCATTGTAAAAAAAGGTTATGGCATTGAAATGATACTACAACAAAAAAGAAAACAAATAATTTATTTAATATCGAAATCATAATCAAAATTTACATATAGCTACAGAAGTTGTTGAAAATGTTGTCCATTTACATCTAAACAAATTTAATTTTCTTAATAAGAGTTTTGAAAAATTTGACACAAACTTATAGTTTCAATGTCAAATAATAAATGTCATTATGTGGAAGTGGCTAAAGTACCAACCCAATTTCACAGTCTACTCCAATTATAAATTTCTTCGATGGCTCGTTATTAGTGATAATTAGTTAATAATGGAAATAATTAAATGCGACCGTTCTTATTGGCGCAATGCAGGGAATAATAATTATTTCCTGCGTTCCGGCAATAAAACATAGTCTTACCAGCGTTACCATAGTAACGATAAACAAGCCTGGATATTCTAATCGTCAAACGTGTCGTCAATACGATAAACTTCAGCGTTTTTTGAATTTACTACCAAAACGTCAAGCGCCGTATCGATATTATAATATAATGTTTGTTTTTCTTTTAGTAATTTTCAGTTAGTCGTAGATAAAGTAGTCTATACTGACTCGCAATATTGCCTATTATTCCCTCGAGCTGAGTTACTCCCTCGCCGCTTCGCGGCTCGGTTCCCAAATTCAGCTCTCGGGAATAATAACTAGAGAACGGATGCAATTTCCATAAAACGCCATCGGCAATTGGAATTGTGTATAACGTCGCTCAGTACATCCCGGCGTAATTCAATGAAGTATTTGTTTGACTTACTCAACCACCTGGTCTCGCAGCGATAACAATGGACACCCAGCTATTGTATTCGGAGAATATAGTGTTTTCAGTGGTGTCGAGTACGTAGATAAAATAAGTAAATTTATCGTATTTCGTAAGAAAATATCTACATATCTACAATATCAGCATCTTCACATTATTTTCACGTAGGTGTGCATAAAATTTCGTTATTTAATTTCGTTTATTTGTGTGTGTGAAACGTTATTGAAAAATTGCAATAAATCAACCGTAAAACGTCACGTAGGATCGTTAAAGCACGAAAAGAAATTTAACCCGTTGGAATCTGACAATTTTAACGAAGAAATCTGTGAAACTTTTATGGCAGCTAATATTCCATTATTTAAATTGAACAATCCAATTTTGAAGACATTTCTGAAAAAATATACTGGTCGAAATGTTCCTGATGAATCAACTTTACGCAAATATTATGTTTCTAGGTGCTATACGAGAACAGTAGAACGCATTAGAAGCCATCTTTTAAATCAATACATATGGATAAGCGCCGACGAAACGGTGGATATGTTAGGACGCTGTGTGGTAAATGTTGTAGCTGGTGTACTACATCCAACTATTCCCTATAACTCATATGTAATAGCAACAAGTGTTATAAATAGAGTTGATGCGGAAACAGTTGCTGAAACCATTAAGGAGAATATGCAAAAAATGCTTCATTCGGACGCCACGTACAAAGAAAAAATACTTTTATTTGGCAGTGATAGTGCTGCGTATATGTTAAAAACAGGCAGACTATTGAAGAAAACATATCCTAATATGCTGCATATTACTTGTGTAGCACATGCTTTCCACAGAATCTGTGAATATATCAGAGACACTTTTCCGGAAGTTGATAGACTTGTATCAGCTTTTAAAAAAGTTTTCAGAAAAGCACCATCGAGAGTGGCTCTTTTCAGGGAAAAATTTCCATCTCTGTCACTGCCTCCCACTCCAGTAATAACTAGATGGGGAACATGGCTGGAAGCTACTAGTTATTATGCTGAGAATTTCGATAGTCTAAAACATTTCGTAACACTGCTAAAGGAGGATGCTAGAAGTATTGGTGAGTGCAAGGAGCTCACACAAATCCCAAATTTAAAAAATCAGTTGTACTTTCTTCACGACCACTTTTGGAAAATTGCCAAAACTAATCACTTATTTTGAAAATCGAAATCTCAAATTAAATGACGGATTAACCACATTAGATGTGGCTGTTAATAATTTGAAAAGTATTCCAAGTGACTTCGGATGTGGCCTTCGGCAAAAGTTTGAAGCAATTCTTAATAGAAATCCAGATTTAATTACATTGCAGCAATTATGTATGGAGACAATTCCACAAAATCTAAGGGCTAAATATGAAGAAATAAAAGAATATTTCCAGTATGCACCTATAACCAGTTGCGATGTAGAAAGGACGTTTTCTATTTATAAGGATGTACTTAATTCAAAGAGAACAAAATTGACAGAAGAAAACCTTGAGAAACTATTGCTAGTCAATATTAATACTCCTTTACTCAACTTGAACGACAAAATGAACAAATAAAAATGTTCCAATTATAGAAATAAAATTAAAAACTTTAAAAATACAACTTTTCAACAAATACATATGTATTTCGTAATTTTATAGATCACCACCCGTATGTTTTCCAATTATATAAATAAAATTAAAAACTTTATAAATACAACTTTTCAACAAATAAATATGTATTTCGTAATTTTATAGATCACCACCCGTTCGTTTTCCAATTATATAAATAAAATTAAATATTTTAGAAATACAGCCTTTCGCCAGTACTGCACTGGGCTTTGCGTCATGTGGTAAGCGTGTCCGTTCTCTAATAATTACCGTCCTTATTGACTCGTTGTATAAACTGCTATTAATACATTTTTAATATTAGGATGATTTGAGAGACTTCAAAAAAATACTTGTTTTTTGATAAAAAATTTTTAAACAAAAACATTTTTAATATTTCTTTTTGTTTTGCATTTATTATGCAAACTATATTTATACAGGGTTTTTCACGTAACCCATTCGTTAGAAGTTTTCTATGTTAACGCCTTAGGACACTTTTGAAAATTTGTGGCATATAATCTTAATCTTAGTGTGTTAAAATAAAATATTTACACTCATGAATAGTCGTGAACCACTTTAGGTGATATCGGAAGTCATAGCCAACTTTGATATTTTAAATGGAATGTTATATTTTTATTGCTTTTTTTAGATTCCTTGTAAAGTGCTATAATACTTTTTATTAAGGTTTCTTTTTGAAAAGTCTTTCTTTGGAGACTGTGGTTAAGTAAAAACTCAAAAAAGTATATAACCCCTTACCACAATTACTAATCGTATCCTAAATACGTATTTCGACAACTAAGTTGTCATCATCAGTAGGTAAAACCACTAATCAAAGTGTCGCCCATGGGACACAGTAAAGCTAACACATATAGTAACGCAACAACTTTACACGGCGTACACGTATACACTGAGTGCGTATACACTAAGAGATAGGCTAAGTATGCCTATCTCTCAGTCTATGGCGTGCTCGTCTAGAGGCTGTTCCATTAAAAAATATCCATTTTTCTTTAACTCAAGATTACTTAAATAATCAAAAAATGTTGAACACCTTTAAGAGATTTCTTAAATCTTTAGACATTGCTCGGAATTTTATACCTTTCGCTGTCTCCAATAGTACATTGAAAAAACAACAAAATTCACGAAAATCAAAATAATTCAAAAACGGTTACTTTTTGTAAAAAAAAAACCTTTATATAAGTGGTACTTTACAAGGAATCTAAAAAACCAATAAAAAGTATAACATTCCTTTTAAAATATCAAAGTTGGCTATGACTCCCGATATAACCGAAAGTGGTTCATGGGTTTAAATATTTTATTTTGGTACATCAAATATCAAGATTACGTGTCACAAGTTTTCAAAAGTGTCCTAAGGCGGTAACATAGAAAACTTCTGACGAACGGATTACGTGAAAAACCCTGTATAAATAGGCACATGTGATTTAAGACGAAAACGGCTTGAAAGAGCCCTATTCCACTGAATATAACTCTATATGACACAATTTCTATGTTCTTCAGTTTATACCACAATGTTGTAAGTATCAGTTATTTCACGTTTTAATTTAAAAATGGCAAGTCCAATGGATTTTTGAGCTTCAGTCTGCTGATATCTTCGCTGTTATCTAGGAGGCCTTTTCTTTGTCCAATTTTGCCCAGCTTTCTTCCATTTTGCGAATAGGTGGTATCTGGCCTCGTGTCTATTTTGGTCTTCTTGTCGATTTCCAAATGGCATAATTCAAATACAGTAGGAATTAGATTTAGTAGTATGGAAATATTATTAAAAATAAGGTGTGAAAAACACATGTTAATATTTATGCGAAAATTGCGTAAAATATACAAATATAGCTACTAATATATAGCTGGGAAACCAGTTCAGTGCAGGAACAGTAGTAGTAGCCCTGAAGATGCCCTTTGCAATTGTGGATGAAACGTCAACCAAGAAGGAAGTAGTCGAAATCGCAGAAGCAACCAGCTTAGTCTTTTGTTTGTTGTCTCTGGCCCAGGTGCGATTTTACTCTCGTATGGGCGGGATTTGTTTTATTGATATGTTCAGTTTTTTAGTAGTTTTCCAGAGTGAATAATATGTAGTCTCATCAGGAGCTAATTCACTTAGGTAGCTATTTATTAGTTCTTTTTTGATTTCTTGAATTTCTCTTTTGAATCGTTAGGACAGATACGAGACCTTTTATATTTTTACAATCGACCACTAGATGGTGCTTTTGACATATGTAATCATGGCAGAATTTCGTCATGGTCGTGCCTCAGTGAGTGATGAATCACGTAAAGGTCGACCAAAAACTGTTGTGATTCCAAAAAAACATCGATGCTGTGCGGAAAATGATAGAACACGATCGACATGTGACTTACAGTGACGTAGAGGCATTTCTTGGCATATCGCAGACTGCAATTCATTCGATTTTACATGAACATTTATTTGTAAAAAAAAATATGTTCCAGATGGATTCCACATAACTTGACCGAAGCACAGAAAGCAGCTCGTGTCAATTGGTGTAAAGAGATGTGCAAAAAATTCGACGTAGGAACCGCAAAATTCGTATACAACATCATCACAGGTGACGAAACATGGATATATGCGTATGAGCCGGAAACCAGGCAACAATCTACTGTATAGGTGTTCCAAGACGAACCGAACCCCACAAAAGTTGTTCGTGCAAGGAGCACTTCCAAGAAAATGATCGCTTGTTTCTTCGGCTGTACAGGACACATCGCAACAATTCCTATAGAGAATCGAAAAACTGTTAACTCTGAATGGTATACAGTAATTTGTTTGCAAAAAGTTATAGACGAAATCGGGAAGAACAACCGAAAACTTCGCATTATTCTCCATCACGACAATGCGAATTTCCAGCACGTCTAACGGTTGACTATTTGAAGGAGAAAAGTGTTGAAATAATGTCTCATTGTCCATATTCACCTGACTTGTCGCCGAATTATTGCTTTTTGTTCCCAACTGCGAAACAAAAAATACATGGACGGCAATTTTCAACACCTCAAGAAGCAGTCGAAGCCTTTGAAAACCATGTTTCTGAGATACAACCTTCAGAATGGAAAAAATGTTTTGAAAATTGGTTCGTACGCATGCAAAAGTGTATAGACCATAAAGTCGAATATTTTGAAAAACAATAAAGTAGTTTGTTCCCAAAAATTTTGTTTTCTTCCCAGATTTTGTAAAAATATAAAAGGTGACACTCGTACAAACTAATTTAAAAACAAAAACGGAGATCTGGACCAATGCTATCAGGACGTTTTTTGAACGAACACCTTCCAGAAGAAGATAAGGGAAAACTCGTTGAAACGTCAAGCTGAGGAAGATTCTTCTAAGAACCAGCTCCGCACGGATTATTACCCGGAAGAAGTATCAAATGCGATTCATCCCAAAACAATTTTTATTAAAACGATTACAATTATGAATACTCATTGGAAAAATAACTTAAAGATATTTGTTACTTATTTTATTTATTACTTTCTTCGACAAGATCGAACTATTATTTAAATTAAAGCGAGGTCTTTCTTCTGCATAACCGAGTTCTGTGAACTGGTACGTGCATGTTTATACGAACGTATGGTAATTTAATTTCAAGACATGTTCAAATAAGCACAAAAATCTAGTAACTATAAGAGCGATGAAATGAAATTCTCGCCCATAAAAAACCAGAAATACTAGTTAATTCATGCTCTCTAACATATTACATGGATGTGACACAGTTGGATTTATTGTTACTATTGCCATTAGATCTAACTGTAAATTTCTGTCGTTTTTTTACCCAAACAATGCCTTTATGAAAAGATTCTTCTAATAAATATTTCGAAGGCACATGTTTTACTCATTTATTGCCTAGAAAGCAGTAAATAACACATCGTTTACCATATACAAACCGTGCGGACTGTATTCAAACACGCTATTCGGTATTATTAAAGTAAATACACGAACCGTCTTCTTGTATATTAATCCATTCACTATTTTTTACACATGATGATTGATACATTCAAACTTGTGAACTTTGAGACAATGAAAACTATTTGCATATCTATGTGTGTGTATACAGTGTGGTCATAAAGTTTGGAACCAAGCTTATAACCGCATTATTTTACATTTTTAGGAAAAACGCTCGGACAGGTAAATTTTCTTTTTTAAAACGCCATCTTTTGACATACAATTTTTTTCTATGACGTCATTGGTTTTCGATTGATGACGTTATCAACACTTTCTTTAAATGGCAACCATATTATTTTTTTCTCGTTTTTGGTATATCTTTATATCCACCAAATAGTGATATAAAACAATTGGTATATTGCTTCACAATTTTTTTGAAAAAATGATATAAATTTACAAAAAAATACGAAAATTTTATTTTTGTACAAAATTAAATTTAAATAAAAAAAAATACATCTGAACTTAAATTTATTGTAACAGTTAACGTAAATTTTCAAAATGGCCCCACCAACCAACTGACACTGTCCCAGCCGAGTGTAAACACTTCGTATACTCGCCTCAATTATGTCGGGGGATATTTGTGTAAGTTCTACGCGAATTCGTCCTTATAAATCTTCTAAATTGTTCGGAGTCAGGTCAGGAGAACGAGGTGGCCATTCTATGGCGCCTCTCCGTCCAATCCATTTATTGGGAAATATTTCGTCAAGATAGTGGCGAACCTCTACACCATAATGGGGAGGCGCCTCATCTTGTTGAAACCAAATATTTGGATGGGGTACATCACCATCCTCGTGATTTGGGAAAATAACAGCGAGCGCTGGAACCAGTTCAAATCTTAAAAATTCTAAATATTGCACAGCAGTCAAATTTCCTTAAAAAAAATATGGTCCTAAAATGTGTCGTCCAATCATTCCAACCCATACGTTAACTTTTCCTCTGCGCTGAGTATGACACGCTTGAGTCCAATGCGGATTGTTCTGCGACCAATATCTGCAATTATGGCGGTGAACAGATCCATTTAGGCAGAACGTAGCTTCATCTGAGAAGACGATGTTTTCCAAGAAATTTGGATTTTGGTCACAACGTAACATTACGTCTTCACAGAACTGCAGTCGACGATCTTCGTCATCCTCATGTAATTCCTGTACAAGTTGAACTTTGTATGGACGATAGTGTTCTTTTTTAAATAAGTTGACGACAAATGAGTGAGCCACCTGATTGGCTAACGCAAGTTGTCTGGTGGAAACATGATGCCTTTCTTCTGCTTCTAAAAGCACATTTAATTTCACATCTTCTCCTACTTGAGGTCTACCTTGCCGTGGTCGATCTTTTACGGATCCAGTTGCGGTAAACTTTCCAACTAGTTTTGTCACCGTAGACCTGGTAATTGGTATCAGGGTGTTCATGGTTAAACAATTCGCATGCTTCTGCATGCGTTCTTTGTCTGTACCCAACCATAATTAAAATTTCGATTCTTTCTCGCTCAGATAAATGTGCCATTTTTTATATTAGCGAAAATGAACAATTTTTACGCAATATCTCAAAAATTTAACGTCAAAAATAGAAGTAAATAATTCAACAATGTTGTCGTCATAGAAACAATTTCAAACTAAAATTTTTGTACATAAATTGTATAAAAAGAAGCAAGAATGTCATAAAGAAATGTCTTGCAAAAAAGTGCGTGTTTTTGTTTTTGTAAATTTTTTGCATAGTAACATGAGTACATGTGCTTTTGACGATACGGTTTGTTCAAGAAGAATATTTAAGTCCTCACACAAGACAGAAGTGTGAAAAAAACTTACTTACATATTTCAGTAAATTTTGTAAGCTTAATTAGTTTTTGAAATCTTCAATTTTTGGGCGATAATTTTAATTAAGAAATGGTCTGCCACATCATGTCAATTTTTTAAATAAATTAAACTTCTTTGGCCCTTTTTTGTGAAACTATTTAATGTTAAATAAGATTTTTTAATAAGTAATTGGCCGATTGGGAAGACGAATTTCTTTTGACCTGGAGCGAATAATGCAGATTACTATTGATCGCAAAGCATTTACACACGGCTAGGACAGTGTCAGTTGGTTGGTGGGGTCCATTTTGAAAATTTACGTTAACTGTTACAATAAATTTAAGTTCAGATGTATTTTTTTTAATTTAATTTTAATTTTGTACAAGAATAAAATTTTCGTATTTTTTTCTAAATTTATATAATTTTTTCAAAAAAATTGTGATGCAACATACCAATTGTTTTATATCACTATTTGGTGGATATAAAGATCAACCAAAAACGAGAATAAAATAATATAGTTGCCATTTAAAGAAAGTGTTGATAACGTCATCAATCGAAAACCAATGACGTCATAGAAAAAAATTGTATGTCAAAAGATGGCGTTTTAAAAAAGAAAATTTACCTGTCCGAGCGTTTTTCCTAAAAATGTAAAATAATGCGGTTATAAGCTTGGTTCCAAACTTTATGACCACACTGTATATACAGTGATGAGCAAAAGTGTGGAACAATTTAAATGTCTAAGTTAGTAAAGATATTGAAATAAAATTTTAGACATGAAAATTAGCAATCAGGAGTCATCATTCAAGTCATTTTTAAATATACAGGATATTTCAAAAAATTGTAACGTACTAAAGTTATATTGTTTTAAATGGAACAACTGGTACTTCTTAATATTTCGGAATTCCCCTCGATAACACTATTTTATCAAACTATAACACTTGAATTCGTGTTTAATTAATTGCTTAGTTGTGAAGTAGATACTGGTGCCGGCGATTAAATTCAAATTACGGAATTTCGAAGTTCTCCGAATTCGAAATATCGAATTCTTGCTACCGGAATTTCGAATTTGAAATTTGAAATTGAATTTCACATTGCACATAATTTATTTTTGTCCAAGACTATTGTATAAAATATTCATAATGCATGCGTTTCTTCAAACATTATGATATCCATTAATCACTAGTGAATAATAAGATAGTAGTTCTCTGGTCTGTCAAACTTCAATGTGACAACCATTATGAAAATTCTTCCGACTAGCAGTTCGATTTTATACGTATACATAAATACGATAAAAAATAGAACTTGCTATGAAACGTCAAGTTAAAGCGAATTTAATTTGAAACGTCAACAATTTGTTGGTTCAATAATAAAGTTTATAAATATTAAAGTATTAAAATGGATCCAGATAGTGAAAATAGTATACCTCTAGAAGTACAAGAAGCGATAAAAATTGCATCGTTGAACTTATTGCCTGAAAAATCCAGAAAAATGAATTTATCTGCCTATGAATCTTTTGTACAATGGAGTTTTTGTCTTGTTAGTATATTTTACAGAGTTGTCCACAAAATATATACCATCAACATGGTGGACAACCTACTCAATGTTGAGAAATACAGTTAACATGAATCAAAGTATTAACATCATTGAAAGTTATAGCAAATTGCGAACATTGTTGAAAAGAAAATGTGAAAATTTTTGGCCGAAAAAAGCCAAAAATTGGTAATAGGCAACTTCTCTTAGTTGACACAATATTTCCGGCCGTGGAGAATACTCTTTTTGATGATGTTGATATAGCTGGAATCACGAGATATGCTCTGGTTATATTTGACAAGGTATAATACTCGCTGGCATTTGATTTCGACCATTCAAACGGATTTTGCTTTTTCGGGATTTCTGTTTATATTCTGATATATTCCTATTTGGGGACTTGGGAAAATTATATCCATAATGATGTTTCTGTTGCAATATTTGTTTCAGGATTCTGAAGCCTATTGTAAATGTCATTCACTTTATCTACTATGTTTAGTTTATAATAATCTTCTTCAGTATTAAGAAACTTATAACGAGGATCCATATATTATGAAAGTTTTGTCGCCATAATTTGTTCCTCGTTTGCAGAAGATCTTCCTCGTAAATCAATTGACATGTTACTTTTAAATTCTTTGATTAATGGGCAATCTGTTTCTTTTATCGTCAAAAAGTTATTTATTAGTGTGTGAACAAGTGGACGGACCATAGAAAATATTACGTTTTTGTCCCCGCATTACCCTTGTTGTAGACATTTCAAAGGGTTTCAAAACAGATTTAGCTCTGGAAGTAAAATAGTGCAGTTCATTGTCCATTGATAATTTATACACTGTGTCCATAAAGTATGGATACAAGCCCGTAGTAACGTTATTGTGCATTATTTGACAAAATGCAAAGATATGTCGATTAATGTTTTTTATTAGCTATATTTAGATGCTACCATTTTGTTTTTCCGTCGACCTTGAATAAGTTATGACGTCATTGATAATTTTTTTAAATGTCAACCCCATTTTTTTTTAATGGATTTTGAAAGCTTTTACAATTCTTTATTAGATGTTGTAAAAATGTTGGTATGTTACATTAGAAAATTTTTGAGTAAACTGTGTTGTAATTCTAAGTTTTATTTTTGACATTTTCAGTATCAAATTTATAACAAATGCTCAAAATGTTTTCCTTCATTTTGTTGACAAAATCCTAAGCGATGATAAATTCCATTTCGCACATTCTGTAATATTTCGGGAGTGATTAGTCTGGTTTCGTAGATGATGCGTTGTCGTAAAACGTCCAAATTTTGCGGTTGTGTCTCAAAGACACAACCGGAAAATGATTACTCAAAAATTTTCTAATGTAACATACCAAAATTTTTACAACATCGAATAAAGAATTCCAAGAGCTTTCAAAATCCATTAAAGAAAAATGGGGTTGACATTTAAAAAAATTATCAATGACGTCATAACTTATTCAAGGTCGACGGAAAAAACAAAATGGTAGCATCTAAATATAGCTAATAAAAAACATTAATCGCCATATCTTTGCATTTTGTCAAATAATGCACAATAACGTTACTACGGGCTTGTGTCCATACTTTATGGACGCAAATGATTACTCAAAAATTTTCTATGTAACATACCAAAATTTTTACATCATCGAATAAAGAATTGTAAAAGCTTTCAAAATCCATAAAAAAAAATGGGGTTGACATTTAAAAAAAATAATCAATGACGTCATAACTTATTCAAGGTCGACGGAAAAAACAAAATGGTAGCATCTAAATATAGCTAATAAAAAACATTAATCGATATATCTTTGCATTTTGTCAAATAATGCACAATAACGTTATTACGGCCTTGTGTCCATACTTTATGGACACAGTGTATATGTAAATATAAGTAACATTGTAGGTTTGTTACAATTTAGCCGTTCGGTACAACTAGAATGGTAACGTGGCTAGTGTATATACAAGGTGTGTATAAATTGTCGCAAAAGCTACACGTAGCGACATTCTTCGTTCGGTTCTGAATAAAAAATCTTAGGTAATGCTAAAATGTCGTATCATGCTTCGTAAATTCGTAAATGTCAAAATTTGACATTAATGATTTTGATTGAACTCACTTTGGAATACAAACTTATTGTTCTACAACGTTGCCAAATGTGTTTTTCGTGGAAGTACGTTAATGAATAAATGTTAAAAACAAGCTTTTAAATCAAAAAGAAAACGTTTACGAAATAATACTAGTAAAATTATTTTCTTTAAACTTAATTGCATCTATCTCTATTAACAGATATCGAAGAACAAAGGTTAGTTACGCACTAAAAGTCTGAACTTCAAGAACCCCGTGAAAACAAACGAAGCATGATACGACATTTTAACATTAAGATTTTATATTCAAAACCAAACGAAGAACATCGCTGCGTGTAGCTTTTGCGACAATTTATACACACGTTATATAAGTAATAGTATATTATTCAACGAGCATATATTTATGGCTATTATTCACCAGGGTGAAGTTTGCACCCGTGAGAATAATAGCCGTTATATGCGAGTAGCATACCATGACTCATAAATAATCCTTTGTAAACTAATCACAATTTTATATCTCTACATGTGAGTAACATTGAATCAAACCATTAAATAACTAACTATGTATTTATTGATATTAATAGTAACATTTGTATTTACATAATGTCCAAAATTGATTGAAGGCATTGAGTTTAAACTATTAATGTTTCTGTTATTTATAAACGAGCTTGTAGATATGGTTTCATTTTGCTTGTATGTTGGATTCTGCATCGTGTTCGAGATTTTCTCAGCTGTTTCCATTTTATTTCTTATGGAATTATCAATGTAGCCTTCTGCTATTGTCGTGGATTTCCAACCACCATGCCTCTTCAAAGCTGTAATATCTCCGCCCGCATCTACAAATATAATCGCAGAAGATCTACCGAAAATGTGACTACTGAATTTTTCTGGGGAGTGTAATTGGAAATATGTTACTATTTGTTTCCGCATTTGTGTGAACTTGTTTAACATCTATTCTTTGTGAAGTAAATTTTCTGCTTTGATAGAAAAAAAACATACATCAGACATAACATGAGGTAGACAAACACTGACTTTTTACAAATTTGGTAAAATTCATCGGTGATTGTAAATTGGTGAGTAATTTTTGTTTTGGTATTTGGCACTTTCACTAGAAAAGCTGATCCAAGACCTTGTAAATCATCAAGTTTCATTGTATACATTTCGTTTCCATGACAAGCACCCATTACTCCCATTATCATTGTCACCTTAAACAAATATTTATTATCATATTTGAAATATATGAAGAATTTTTTTCCTTACCTTTGTTGCAAGATATTTTTCGTCAGATGACTTCGTAAGGAAATCATTTATATTTTCTGCAGAAAGTGTAAATGATTTCCTATTCTAGCGATTATCTAAGACATAATAATAACACACCCAAACAAACTTCCCTTCACACTATTTAATGAGGAAGAAGAGCCTGAAAGACTAAAAAAATTCAAACCTACTCAGACTTTGCTTCATTTAGCGTATTTATAGGCCAATAATGGTGTGATTGTACAAACCTAGTAGTCAAGTAAGAAATCAAATGTTCGTCATTTAACATGGCCAAATTTTCTAATAGTCTGCCTTCGAAGGTAACATAAATCTGAATGGAAAATCAGAACACAGCCTTATTGTGTTCTGTGTTTGGCCTTTTATACAAGCAATGTATAATTCTCTTTTTTTTATTGGCTGTGTACATAATTTATTATTTAATTATTTTCATTCTAATTGCTAGAGAAGATATGTATATGTATATTGTATTTACTTATAAAATAGCAAATAAGCTAATTATTATTATTATTATTATTGCAGATATTTCTATATTATATTACATAATACAGTTACATTAAGTAGATGTAAAATACTGAATAACAAATTATATCGACTAATTGTATCCGCCAGGAATTCAATAAAGTCAGAAATTAAATTATCCCTGTACTAATGGAGGATAATAGCAACAATTTTTTTAATTTTTAAACGAAACAAACACGATCATTTCAATATTATTCACGCGAAACTGTATATATATATATATATATATATATATATATATATATATATATATATATACATACATATTATCTATACATATTATCTATCCTTGCTGAAACTTTATGGTGTCTCTAATCCAATTTCCTCAATCCAATTATGAGTCAATAACTTCACCAACGGTGCATAAAAACACAACAATAGCTCAGATACATGTGCAATTGTAATACGCTGAGAATTTCCATTGTAATGTCATTAACAATAGCACGACTTTGCTGTATCTATACTTGTTTCATAAACGCGTAAAAAGGTGTCTATAATTGAATTTTATCTTTTTAAACTTCTAGTATCATATCATTTATACCGTGTCTATTATTGCTTTAATGAAAGAATATAGAAAAATGTATTTTTAGTATTCAAATTTCTTGCATATCAACCTACCGAAACAATGAAATGGATACATCTGATTTGATTCAATAATTTAACGAGAATTTTCAGTATTCCAAATGATTCTATTTTTTTGTATTTGAATTTATAAAATAATCTTTAATTAGTAATCACTCTTTGCGAAAGTTCTTTGTTGTTATTCATGTTTATAAAATTGCAGTATTCACGGATACTCAACGTCTAAGAATTCTCTGCTCTGGCACGGTATGGATAAAGTTTTCCTTTGTAAAAACGTCATGGTAATAGCTTAGATTTTGATAAAACTCTTGGGGGCTCTTGACTTCGTAATTATGAAAATAGCCAAAATTTTAGCCCAAAAACGCATATCCAAGATATTCGCGTTTTAACTAAACTAAGCTGCAATAAAAATTCGCTCATTTATACATTAGTTTTTTTTTTGAAAATCCTTTTTCCTATGCTATTGTACTTGTAAATCTGAAAACAAGGTTAATTTGTTGTCTTAATTCTCGAACCGATGCCGTTGGTTAATTTTCCATTATTTCTACAACATAAATGACAACTTTTAGTGTATATTTCTTAACTGCCCACTGCCTGATCTTTTAGAAAGCTTCTAGTTTCAGAAAACATTTTTACAACGAACAAAATTATTGTAAAATATCACAGAAAATATTACTTTTGCCTTCTATTTTAACCAATCACAAAGGCTTATCTTTCCCACATTTCTTTAGACAGAATGATGTATAGGTGAACTTTTCAATTTATCACATGATACTTTTCATAATTATTTACTTTTATTTATTTTTCTGTATTTTCTTTTAATTATGTATGTACTGAATTTACAAGTTAATATGTTTATTTGTCCTATCCTGTAATTAATCCTTTAAAGTTGTTGAACATTATATCGTATGATCAAAAAGTCTTTGGATCGCTATTGCCGTTGAATTTACGAGATATCTATTATTTATTTGAATTAGTTTTGACATTTACTTGACAACTTTCAAGTCAGCTGGTTATAAAATATTCATAAAATGCAACTAATTAGTAATTAGTTGCATTTTATGAATATTTTTAGGTTATGGTAATTAGTAATTACCATAACCTAAAATCTATTTTATTTGTGACTTATGTGTACTTTAAAGTACAGAAGTAAATAATTCTATAGATGATTTTACACTTCATGGCTATCGCGATCCAAAGACTTTTTGATCATATATTATAAACAAAAAAATAAAATATATTAAATCTAATTTCAAATAAATTTATAAAATTCTTTTTTACAAATAATTCAATATTAGCACATGTATAGCAAGCGCCAGATAAATTGGCGAGTGGAGGGGTAAGTTCGCGCAAGATTAGAAATATTGGGGAGATTTGTATTTAGTTTTACATCAATTTGCAAGATACCATAGGTGGCGTAAACTACACATCTATCACTTAATAAATTAATAATTTATTAGAGTAAAATATATAACGTGGTCGTTTATAAAAACGGCTTCTATTTTATTTGACACCTGCTATACCTATATCTTATCGACGTAATTCTACATTAAAATTAAGTTGTATCTTATATTATGTTTTTTTTATATGATTCACGTTGATAGTTGTGGTGTAGTGGTTGAGTTCTAGCTTTTAATCTCAGGGGTACCGGGTTCAAACCACGGACTAGACATACATATATTTTCCAAACGTAGAACAGTAATCCCTTTCTCTGTTTCTCCCCCACTCTTCCAAGTTATTACAGTGTATATTGCTTGTATACATTGTGAGTAAGTGGAAGAAATATTAAAATGGTTATTGGGTGTGGACTCAGCGATTAATCCTAGCTATAGTCCCCAATCATAATCATGACATTCTTTTTAAATATTTGAAATTGGATTTACATAATGCAATAATAATAAATGCAATCAATGAAACGTACAAGAAATAGGCAAATTAGAGTATGCATTGAATTTTTAATCTGAATGTATGAAGATTAATTTATTTCGGAATATATTTCATAATAATTAAAATATATGTAAATATTAGGTAAAAAAAAACATAAATAAATATAAATAATATTTCTAATTAAAACTTAATTTGTTTTCATTTATTTTTAGATTGTTTTCGTCTTTGGATTATTTTTTAATAATTTATTAATAATATCTTTTATATTATTAATAAATTTGCTTCAAGAAGTATAGCATTTTTTTGACCCCCCCTAAATGCTATAAGCGACAAAAAAGATCCAAATAAACCAAAAAAACAAAGAATTAGTAAATAATATGTCAAAAAAGAAAAACAAAATAATTTAATTTAAACAAATATAGGAAAATTTAATTACCTATATAAAATGAATATATTTTCAAATTTGTTCACCTATTGGATATATGTATGTATATATATATAATATATTGTTTTTGGACACACATAAACCCAGTAATACTTTCACCAACTATAAAATATTTTAGATATGTAGATTACTATAAACATAAATTATGCATTAGATCACTACCTACCTACATTATATATTGGCTTATTAGTTATGTAACATTAATAACCTAGATCAGAAAAACAATTACTGTTAATTAAATTAATCTTTTTTACTATTTTATAATCACAAAATCAAATGTAAGTTTATATTTGTTTTTGAGATACAAGGTATGCAAAAAAGGATTATGCAATTTAATCCTGAATTTAAAAATTAAATTCTAATGTGTAACTGTTGTGGTTTTTACATGATAAAAATTTATTGTGAAATTAAATACCAATATTAAATTTCAAAGCTATTAATTTTAATTTAATATTCTTTCAAACAGTAGACTTTGCAGTTACTTAAAAAATATCAAATGTCTTACATTATAAGGTTTGTTCAAACTCTCTCGAAAAACCGTAGTGACGGTACCGGACATGCGCACTGCAGAAAATGCGTTCCAACTTCATTTTGAACCGTTTATAGAACGATACCAAAAGTGTTCCAACCCAGGGTTGCTAACTGTACGGTAATTACCGTACATGTACAGTAATAGTTTGAATTGTACGGTATACGATCCAAACACATTTGAATGAGAAAAATTTATGAAAATTTTGTTTTAATTTTGAGTATTTAATCATATTACCATTTCTAAATTCATACTTGTTTTATTTCAGCCCAGAAATTTTCGGTGCCCTCTATCGGGCAGTAGATTAGTTAAGCCTACATTAGACACTGCACGGATACCGTTTTTGTATTTTAGGGATTTATTTGAAAATTACTTAAATGAAATTTAGGATATCACCGAGAAAACTTCTTGCACGAGGTTATAAAATGACCACCCCAGTAATTTCGTCATATATTCGCAGCGAAAGTGTGAAAGAAATGTCGAGTGATAGTGAAAGTGACGCAACCAATGCTAAAGGCCAGTTCCCACTTGTGCATTTTAATGCTGCATTTTTTGATGCATGAAAAGTATGCATTTTTTAATGCATGACTTCCTATGCATCAAAAATTGCAAGGATATTCACATCTATGCAATTCCATGTGCAGTAAAATAAAACCGAAAAAAATACCTAGGGATTTAATTTTTAGGCAATCACAAAATTACTTGACAGATAGTAACGCAAATTTTGTGGTTTTAATTCGGCATAAAAAGTCTTTTTTTTTTCTATTAACTATGGATTATGAAGAAATATTACTTTTATTAATAATTGGAGCAAGTGCTTCACTGCTTTTACCATCTCCGAGAAATCTTAAGGTAATTTTAATTTGTAATTTTACGAAAATGAACCTGTAAAAGTTATAAAACTGAAAAATTAAAAATATATGTCTATTACTATCACATGTTAACATTTACCATTCAACAACAAAAGTAAGGTGATATATTTTCGATATTGAAAATGGAACAGCCCAAACACGAATTTAGAACATGTTCTAAAGCCGTGCAGTAAAAAATGCATGCATTTCTGTTGCATGCAATTGGTGGAAATGCATAGTGTGAACGCAAAAATGCAGCATTTTGATGCTGCATCAAAAAATGCAGCATCAAAATGCACAAGTGGGAACTGGCCTTAAGAAATAAGTTAAAGAAACATTTCTAAATATCAATAAATTGTATAATATTCCTTCTTTTAAAGTTTACCTATTATGATTTAGTTTCTAATTTTTGCAAATTACAAAGAAGGTGCTTTATATTTATTTAAAGTTTTTTTACATAGAAATTTCACCAAGCTTGGATACCTAATTTACCTAAATTTAAAGGATGGCTCCGTCCTGTGCCAAATTATAATTTAAAGGGGTAATGTGTATGGTGTAAAAATGAATTTGTGGCGGAATTGTCAAGCATAAAAAACATTCCAATTCCGATAAACACAAAACCAATGCGAAAATTAAAACGTCCACGAAAACATCCATTTTACAAACATTGTTTAGATCGGAAGTTTCTACGAATAAAAGCAAGGATGAAGCTAAAGAGGCTAAAATTAAATTATGTGGATTTTTAGAACATAATATTTCATTTCGAACTATGAATCATCTCCCATCTATAATAGCCAAGGTATTCCCACATTCGAAAATTGCTAGTGACTTGTCTATAACAAGAACCAAAGCAAGAAATATAATAACCAATGTAATGGCAAAGAGCTATAAATCAAAACTAGTTAAAAATCTAAAATTTACCAAATTTAGCATATTAGTGGATGAGTCAACAGATATTAGAGTAACAAAAATAGCCTGCATAGTCGTTCGCTTTTATTCAGAAGAACGTGGAAAAATTGAAACGTTGTTATGGAAAATTATTCCTACATTTACAGAGGAAAGCGACATGGGTACTCAGGGCAGAGCCCAACACTTATACAATTTGATTATGGACACATTCGTGAAAAAGAAATTGACTAGAAATTATAATTATTTATTGTGACACCTTTTTGTATTTGCGAAAATAATCTTTCATTCGGAATTTGTATTTTTATTTTTATATTTGTTAACTTTATTCTAATAAATTTACTTTGAAAATTAATATAACATTTTTGGTATCTTTTTTAACTCTTAAACCATACGGTAATTAATCTGTCTGGTACGGTATTTGAATGTGCGTAATAGGATAATACACACTCGAATAGTTGGCAACCCTGGTTCCAACCAAATTTTGATTACACAAATCAGTCACTGAACCAAGAAGCATGCCATATAAGAGCGCTACATTCCAAGTTAAAAATTAGACCCTTGCGCTAGCGCCTCTGATGTTGATATGGTAGTACTAAATTCGTAAACAATGGCGATGGCGGCATTTTTAAATTACTGTAATGGTTTTTTTTCTAAATATGCTGTAAATACATGTTTCGATCTTTTTTGATCTCATCAGTGCGATATATCTATAAATATAGAAATCACAGACACGTATTTACGTGCATATAAATAAAAATTAATTCTGTTAAAAAATAAATTTAAACTATATGTTAAAAAAGTAAATATTTAAAATTCAACAAGTATATAAACAAATGCAAATTCTTGCAATAAAACAAAATAAACTAAAACTAAAAACTCATAACAATAAATAAACATAAATGCTAATAAACAGCTATATAAAATAAGGACAATTCTTCATATGCACAAAATATGTGTTAGAAAACCTTAAACTTACCAACGTACAAAGAACCTAATTTATATTTTACAAATGCATCAGCTGTCTAATTTTTCTCGAGTGTAGATTCAGAGATCTATCATTAGAAGACCTACAAATGTCATCATTAAATTTCCTAATAATTAAACTCATAGATATACGAGTATTTAACAACTGCTCTTGAACTAAAGTTTGATGATCAGATTTCACTCAAGTATACTATGAAAAACTAACCTTCTGCAAAGTTACCAACATTTCCTTGTGAATAGAGTTTACATGGCCAAAAGCTTTTAACGACACAACCATCTTATCGTAAATGGTATTAACATATAAAACCAAACTAAGAGTGTAATAAAGATTATTTGATTCACTAAATTCCTTAAACATTGTAAATGTGTGATGAGGTTTTACGTTAGCAGAAAATAAAGAAGATTTACAAACCTCACAAGCGGTTAAATTAAGCTTTTTTACGAGGAATCCACATACATAGGTGACAGCTTGATAATTAAAATAATTCTCATCATTTATCAGAATATTTAGAGAATATTCTTCTAATTCATTCGTATCCAATGTACTAATCTTAGTACTTCTAGGCTCAACAGAAGACATAAATGATTGCAGATTAGTTAAGATATGCCCACCAACATACCCTGCAAAGACTGTGACAAAGTATACATAGGCCAAACAAAACAGTTACTACAAGAAAGATTGAAAGGTCACAAATACGCAAAAAATCAAACTGCTTTAAAAAAACACCAATTGACATTAAAACATAATTTTGATTTTGATAACACCAAAGTAATAACAGAAAAAGAATACAAAAGCTAGGGAGGTCTTAGAAATTATCCATATTTTCATAAACAGCAGAACAATCAACGACAGAAACGAAATTGACGGACTTTCTAAACTCTATTACCCACTCATTAAACAATAGATAAAATCACCCCCCCCCCCCCGGCACACACAAACACAAACCAAAAATTTTTTTTATCAGTTCCCATTTGTAAATACTTTTACTATATACCCTAAACACGGTCCTGACCATTTTGCTAATTCCAAAATAGAACAGAAATTAACCTCTCTAAACCAAAGACACAGACACTTACAATATTCGAACCAGTGCGGTCGGTCCTTAAAATAGGTCTCGGATGTCCCCGATGACACATGTTGCACAGAATGCGTGTTATTGAAACCCAGAAAAAACGTTACTTGAAAAAGACTGAATAATAATAAAAGTCGAAACGTCGAAGAATAAAACATCAAAATTCAATAAAACGTCGCTAAACCAATAAAAAGTCTATTATTTTTAATATTAAGACACGGCCAATAAAATAAATAAGAAAAATAAAATTCTTATAAACACTAAATATATATGTATATATATATATATATATATATATATATATATATATATATATATAATACTATAGTTAGTACGCCATATTAAACCGAGATAGCGCGCACATCTTGCCCGAAATTTCGTATTAGATAGAATACCCCTGCACTGAATGGTCAAAACAGTTCAGATACCGTTTTTACTGATATGCGCATTACATTTGGTGAATTAAAAAGAAATTTCTTTTTTGATTTTCAATTAGACATTTGTAAGTATTCTTCAGACTCGCATAGCTAGGGCGCTATTCAACGGTAACCCTGTATAATATACAATATTACGTTTACGTTGTTATTTATAGTAATTCCGTATTTTACGAAAGACTTATTACGTCATGAATAATACATTAGTTTACATGCTGTATGATTTTATGTTCCGCTAATCTATTAAGTTTATGTTGGTGGTTTAGTATTTACTAAATAATATTCCCACGTCATTGAAGCATTGCAGTCTAAATAGCACCACTTGCTTACTCCTTCAACTTCGATGACCTACTGTAATGTCGCTAACAATAAGAATAATTTTTCTATATTTACCACGCATTAACCTTCTGACACGGCCTACTGTACCTATTTAATGTATCGGTGTGTATGGAACTGCGGTGCTAATCAATACACCGGCTTCTAAAGAAGATATTGTCCGATTTTAAACAATAAATAATTTGTAATTATGCCCGCTATAGGCAAACACAATCCACCCAATATATACTGGTACAACATTGATGTATATCTCTAACTATTTACACGAGCCACCGGAATTTTACTCTTCAAACAACTTATACTCGTAAATATATAGTTTCAAAATATACAGAAATGAAAAATATGCCCACTTTATTAAGATGTATTGTTAATGGAATTTATGTGCTTTAGGAGAAAACAAAATCACATTAAAAAAATAATAAAATGGCAACCAAAACAGCTGGCTAATAGGCTTCAGCGATCGTTGTCCATGATTGTTTCTGGGATTCAGGGCTAGAACTGCGTCCTTGCTCCCATCCTGGCTGACGTTTCGTCCACTGTTGCAAGGCTCATCTTAAAGTTACTACTACTACTGTGCGGCACTGAAGCAATTTCAGTGCCAAGGACGCGGTTGCAGACTGAAATCTCAGAAGTACTCAAGCGATCAAACACTATATCAAATTTATTGTTTCTTATTATAAAAATGGGAAACTTCTTTCAATGGAGACTGTGGTTAAATAAAAATTTAAAAAAAGGTATATAACCCCTTACCACAATTATTAGTCGTATCCTAAATACGTATTTCGACAACTAAGTTGTCATCATCAGTAGGTAAAAACTACTAATTAAAAGTCGCACATGGGGCACAGTTAAACAAGAGAAACGCTTCCGCACAACTATTATACACTGCAACCCTGTATAGACTAAATTTAACAAGCCAATCTAAGACTACGAGATAAACGCGTACCTACTTTAGGAAAGGTCTAAACATATGTTAAATTGTCGGACAAAGGAACGGCAGACATCCTCTCTAAGGGGGGCGGCACTTCGATTTTTAAAAACTACGATGACCCACTATTAAACTTAGATAAACCACCTTTTATTTTCAACAAACCAATAGTATATTTAAACGTATTTACTCGAGTACATGTATAGTAAAAATATCTATTTGGGTAGGGGTGTAAAAATATTTCCAATTACAAATGGTTAAAAAATGCTAAAATCGGAAAGTGTGGTCGTATATTGTAAAAACTGTACTCTATTGAAAATTCTAAGAAGGACAAAATTTTGAAGGAACCGTTACATATGAAAAAACAAGACATCTGACTGTGTTGACTTATATTAAATGACAATCAAGTAACGTGAGAAGGTTCTATGAATTATTAGATATTGTTGGTATATAATTTAAAAGTTAATTATAAATAGGTGACATGTTATTGTTAAGGAGGTAATTTTTGTGTTTTTTCATATGTATGGCTTCTCACATGTCTAAAATTTCTGCTGTTACCCCTTTTATGTTAATAAAAATGTGAATAAACAGCTGAACGGTATAGGTGATTTATCGCTATTCAAGGAGGTATGTTTATTTTTATTTTTCGCTATAAATATACTTTCATAAGCATCTAGTTCGTGGGGTTTATTAATTCCTTTGATCAACTTCAAACCTGTAATCGACACATTGTGCAGTGTGCTCAAAGCGTGATTTGCGACATTTGATTTATCCGGTCTATTGTATTTGATATGTGATATGTGTTCTTTAAAACGGGTTAATATAGGTCGTTTAGTTTGGCCTATATATTTCAAATTACAATCCGCGCAACTAATTTCCATATATCCCTGATTTCGAATTGGAATTAATTCTATCTTTAGTATTCCCTAGCAGACTTTTGATGGTGTTTTCGGACCGAAAGGCTACCTGGAGACCTCTTTCTTTCACAACTTTATTAATGTTTTTCGTGACGGGGTGGTATGGTAGACATATGTACTTTTTCTCTTGGTTACTTTGGGATATCAAACTCGTGGATTCGCGGATTGTATTTTTTATTTTTGTTTTTCTAATTAATTTATTGATTATTTCTATGTCAAAGCCATTGTATGTCGCAATATCTTTAATGAAATCTAGTTCTGTTTCATATCTCTCTTTTGTTAACGGAAAATTTAGTAACCGATTGACTAAGAAGTTAAAGGAAGCTGTCTTATGTTGATAACTATGATTAGAATCCGCGGTGATGAATCTGTTGACATTGGTTTCTTTCCGGAAAATATCGATTTCTATTTTATGTTTATTTATATATCACATATCAAATACAATAGACCGGATAAATCAAATGTCGCAAATCACGCTTTGAGCACACTGCACAATGTGTCGATTACAGGTTTGAAGTTGATCAAAGGAATTAATAAACCCCACGAACTAGATGCTTATGAAAGTATATTTATAGCGAAAAATAAAAATAAACATACCTCCTTGAATAGCGATAAATCACCTATACCGTTCAGCTGTTTATTCACATTTTTATTAACATAAAAGGGATAACAGCAGAAATTTTAGACATGTGAGAAGCCATACATATGAAAAAACACAAAAATTACCTCCTTAACAATAACATGTCACCTATTTATAATTAACTTTTAAATTATATACCAACAATATCTAATAATTCATAGAACCTTCTCACGTTACTTCATTGTCATTTAATATAAGTCAACACAGTCAGATGTCTTGTTTTTTCATATGTAACGGTTCCTTCAAAATTTTGTCCTTCTTAGAATTTTCAATAGAGTACAGTTTTTACAATATACGACCACACTTTCCGATTTTAGTATTTTTTAACCATTTGTAATTGGAAATATTTTTACACCCCTACCCAAATAGATATTTTTACTATACATGTACTCGAGTAAATACGTTTAAATATACTATTGGTTTGTTGAAAATAAAAGGTGGTTTATCTAAGTTTAATAGTGGGTCATCGTAGTTTTTAAAAATCGAAGTGCCGCCCCCCTTAGAGAGGATGTCTGCCGTTCCTTTGTCCGACAATTTAACATATGTTTAGACCTTTCCTAAAGTAGGTACGCGTTTATCTCGTAGTCTTAGATTGACTTGTTAAATTTAGTCTATACAGGGTTGCAGTGTATAATAGTTGTGCGGAAGCGTTTCTCTTGTTTAACTGTGCCCCATGTGCGACTTTTAATTAGTAGTTTTTACCTACTGATGATGACAACTTAGTTGTCGAAATACGTATTTAGGATACGACTAATAATTGTGGTAAGGGGTTATATACCTTTTTTTAAAAATGGGAAACGTTTAAAAGAAACTATTTTTTTTTTATTTGTGTATGTTTACTATGCTATCTGTAAGCAAGAAGTCTATTTGATGTTCGATTATGTTTGACGAAGTGATACGTGGTACACAAAGATAGCAACGTGGTTAATGCTACCTATGACTGCCTATTATCTTATTATTACCCCGAAGTTACCTCCAGATACTCATCGTTGGTCTGAACGAAGTTGATGGTTAAAAAAATGCCATTAATTTTGGAAACTATCCAAGGCTCAAATTCGGGACAAATATGAACTCCTTCAATATAAGGTTGGGAATAGTACCATATGAGCAAAAATTATTTAGAGAAGGCACGACCATTGTTGGGGGATCACTGTCTTTGATAGGTTCAGCTTGTTGTTGCCAATTAAATGTCAGTTTGGATTTGAAATAATTGTAATTATATTTGTTATGTTAGCTAATCAGCTTGTCAAATAAAACTAAGTTATTGAAGTATGAGTTTATTTTCAATTTATTACATTAGATGTTGAAAAGGGCCATCATTCTCATGCAAGCATAAATTTACACGTCTTTTCATGTTTTCATATGCGTTTCGGAGCATTTCGGGTGTGATATTAACACATTCTTCAACTATTCGGTTTGGCAACTCAGAAATTGTATGAACTGCTGTGTTAAAAATTGCTTTTCAAATGTGGAAAAACGAAGTAATCTAGGATAGTCAAATCTAGTGATCTGGGCGGGAATTCAGGTTCACAACGTAAATTAATCAAATTATCATAAAACAATTCTCGTAAATACGCGATAGATTGCGGAGTCGTGTGAGAAGTGGCACCATCATGTTGGAAATATCCCTATTATAGCTCGTCTTCGTGAAGTTGGTTTATGAAGGGCTATAAGATGTTATCTCGGTACCTTTGGGCATTAATCGTTCCTTCATGGAATAGGGGTATCAATCGTCTACGTGAAACACCAATCCATACACCAACTTTTTGGGAATGTAACGGAGACTCACGAAATATGTCAGGATTTTCAGCACTCCACAACCTCATGGTTTATGAATTGATATACCCTGACAAATGAAACCACGCCTCATCTGTAAGGAATGTTAAATCCAAGAGGTCATTGTTGTGCAATAAATGTTGAGTGAACCATTGGCAATATAACACGCGCCTGTTACGACCAGGCGGTAACAATTCAGGAAATAAACCAATGTCCCACCTCAAAATTGTTCTGCATGAACCATAAGATACGGGAACTTGTTGTGAGTCTTCGCAAAGATGTTATTGGTGCTTCATTAATAATCTCTCGAACATTTTTAATAGCCTCCGCTGTACGAACTTTGAACTGCCACCACCGTCCTTATGTGTTACGCTTCCTGTTCCTCTGAACAATCGCACACAATTTCGGACCACATTGAAAAAGCCAGCTTCTAAGAACACACGATCAGGAAACTGTTGTCAAAATTCAACCATGCAAGCTCGAATACTATAAATCCTTTACCCATTTTCAAGATTTCCATTACGAAAATAAGATTCAATGATGAATTTCTTATGCAATAGCGAGCATACCATATCGAATAAAACTTCAAATCGAAACTGACATTTAATTCATGTCAAATAAAAATTCAAATCGAAACTGATATCTAACCAACATGTAGAACTAACAACAGGCTGAACCTATCAAAGACAGTGATCCTCCCAATCATGGCCATCCCTTATCTAAACATTTTTTTGCTCATATGGTATAATATCCAAGTTATTATACGCTTAAAAAAATATATTTAAATAACATGGGAAGAGTGTCTCCCTCTATGTATTCTCCCTGGTATGTATCGTAAATTCATTCTGACAGATATTTGCGCAACTAACCTAAAACGTCAAACGCCAACATTATCATTAATTAAGAGAATTAAATGTGTAATCTCTCATTTGAGCCTAAACTTAAAACGATTTACAAAATCTCAAAAATATTCTAATTAAACGCTTGAAAAAAATAATATATAATACACGACAGCGAAAGCATATTAATTTCATCTCGTTTACTTTTTTGTTTATCCAAAGAAGTAAACGAGATGAAAATTCTTTCTAATTGTTCCTACAGTTAGTATAATTAAACTATAATTAAGTATTGAAAAAAATAAAAAACCACTAACTAATAATGGACTTGCATTCCTTGGAAAGTCACGTGCAAAAATGTTATTAGTAATTAATTACATTCATGTCGTTACAATTCAGCTTCCTGTAAACAGGATATACGTAATAGAATCTGTATTCGTTTGATTCAATGATATATAAATGTGACCTGGTGAAATACGCCTTATGTAAGCTTTGTATACACTTGATTGATACGTCATCCATCAAAGATTTATTCCATATTTCATTTATAGACTTTGTCTAGTATCGCATTTAAATTAGTAATACATTCTGCACCGAGGCAATCCAAAATCAATTAAATTTAATTGAATCGGCCGATACATGCTGGAAATCCACAATATGTAAATGGGATTTAAGTAAAACACTTATACACTAATTTCCAGTGTAACAGTATATATTACACTTTATTATATGTATTAATAAATTGACGACATGTTTCGCTACGATCTAGCTTCTTCAGATCTTATATTACTACTGAACACGCTCTTCACAAATGTATGGCTTTTTTCTAAACTATTTCAATGGGTTGCACTTGTCTACATTAGAATCGTCTCTTACCGATATATCGTCTAAAGTTATTGACTTATTGTTATCTTAAGATTTGATGAAACCAGTTTAAAAGTGGGGAATTATTAAGGTCTAATTGGTCATTTAACAATATATCTGCATATTTAAGTTTATTTATTTCTAAGGATTCCAGTAAATTTAACTTTAATCCTTTTTGTTGTGACTGTAAAATTTCAAAATCTGTATTGAAACTATGATTATTTTCCAACAAATGAAGTGCATAATTGGAATCTGTCTTTTTCTTAATAAAACTTTTAAAATGTTCCTGTATTCCTTTCTCAAAGCTCCTACCAGTTTGGCCTATGTATGTAGGAAAGCAATAGAAAAATAGGAAAAATTTTACGAAAAACAGATATAAATGTAGCTTATAAAACTAATCATTCTTTAGGGAAATTAAAAAAAAAAAAAATAAAAAAATAAATAAATCCAAGACGAGCAAAAGTAATAAATCTGGAGTATACAAACTAACATGTAAAGAGTGCCCTAAAACAGACATAGGCCAAACTGGTAGGAGCTTTGAGAAAAGAATACAGGAATATTTTAAAAGTTTTATTAACAAAAAGACAAGATTCCAATTATGCACTTCATTCGTTGGAAAATAATCATAGTTTCAATACAGATTTTGAAATTTTACAGTCACAACAAAAAGGATTAAAGTTAAATTTACTGGAATCCTTAGAAATAAATAAACTTAAATATGCAGATATATTGTTAAATGACCAATTAGACCTTAATAATTCCCCACTTTTAAACTGGTTTCATCAAATATTAAGATAACAATAACTTTAGACGATATATCGGTAAGAGACGATTCTAATGTAGACAAGTGCAACCCATTGAAATAATTTAGAAAAAAGCCATACATTTGTGAAGAGCGTGTTCAGTAGTAATATAAGACCTGAAGAAGCTACATCGTAGCGAAACATGTCGTCAATTTATTAATACATATAATAAAGTGTAATATATACTGGAAATTAGTATTAATACATATAATAAAGTGTAATATATACTGGAAATTAGTATAAGTGTTTTACTTAAATCCCATTTACACAAAATGAATTACGATAGTTCCCTTCCTAAAATAAGTAGATCTACAGTTATTGGCTATAAAATCTTGATCACTGGTAAATTTCGGTATTTTGGTATATAGAGCGAGTAGAAATAGAGTTTAGCTTCAATAACTTTATTAATAAACATTGAAAAAATTGAAAAATATATACTACTCATCATCATCAACAAATATTCGACGATTTTTTAAATTTTTAAACGCTGTTTCACCAAGTATCGCTCTTGAACGCTTCCTGCAACATTTTCTGTTATTCTGAGCGATCTTACCGAGTTTGAATTTGGTACAGATACACTGTTTCCTCAAATAGGCTGTTAAAAAATCACAATCGCCCAACAGACAACTTCTACATTCCTGAATTTTATGATTCCTACAGTGAAACCATTACATCGCGATGCATCCACCTTATCGGATTCTCTGTAGCTTAGACAATTTAATTTTGTTATGGACACTGATGGCAAGTTATTACAACTTTTTAACGAACCCATTTAATTGGAAATGGGCTTCGTCGCTCATAATTAAATTATGAATAAAATCATGATTTTCTTCTGCTTTTTGACGAAAATAAATTGCATAATCAAGTCGTTGCTGGTAATCTGCCGGTTTCAATTGTTGGACAAGCTGAATTTTGTATGGAAACAATCTTATTGTATGCAAAATTCTCTGCAGCGACCCTCTTGAGAGGCCAAGTTGTGTCGAACATCTCCTGGTTGATGTTTCTCCATCTTCCCGAATACTCTCCTGTACCCGATCAATATTGTCATCCGTGTGCACCGTTCGTCGTCTGCCGGCACCAGGAAGGTTCCTTACTGCCCCTTGTTTTCGAAAATTTGCAACCAGACTGTTTATTGTTGACTCTGAGGGTCCAACCCGCACATTAAAATAACGACGATGTGCACGCTGAGTCAAAACAATGGATCGTTGATTTGAGAAATTAAGTTCAACGATTTTGGCACGTTGTTCAATTGTGTACTGTTCCATTTTAAATTTCCCAAGTCTTCTTTACAAAATACTGAAAACAAAAAAGAAAAAAAATTATAATAAAAAAGTTATAAGGAATTAAAACCCTTCGGTCATTTTGGGCCACCCTGTACAAACAAGCTTTCTTTAACTTGCGCTTGATCATCGATATTATCGATTTAACGTTCGTTAAAGTGACCAAAGTTGACTACTTATCAATACTTTTTCATAATTACCTTACAATAAAATATTTATGCTATCGATATAAACTTGAAAGCGAATTTATATGTTTGTGTACGACGTTATTTTGTTATCGTCGTCAAATTACTAACGCCTTTTTATTATTAATAGAAGTTAGTATTAAAATTCAATACTGTATCTCGACAATATTG
Organism: Melolontha melolontha; assembly: GCA_935421215.2. Classification (NCBI taxonomy): domain Eukaryota; kingdom Metazoa; phylum Arthropoda; class Insecta; order Coleoptera; family Scarabaeidae; genus Melolontha; species Melolontha melolontha. The sequence continues at coordinate 5,113,673 of OW285239.1, read as the reverse complement.
TTATTTTGTAATTTAAAGCTTGCATTTTCACGTGTCTTACATATATGGTAAGCTTATATGCAAACGTAGGTTTTTATTGACTCATAGAAATAAAGGATTTCAATGTAATATTATCGTCACAATGTTATAAGAACATACCCATATACACAGTTTTATTATATGAGTCATTTATGTAGAAAATTTCAGCAATCAATGCGGCATTTTTATAATTGCTTTTTATACCTTTGTTCTGGTATTTTACCTTTAGCATATATATGTGTTTTAGCAATATTATTAAAATTACAGGTAATATATTCAAGCTGTTGCAATTAGTACCGCAACTATTACTTGCGAACTAATCCAAAGTTTAACCGTCAACCATTAACAGTATGCTGTAATCATATGTAAAATAACACTTTTCAAAGAAGCATTGGTACGTTGTAGTAATTTGCATTTATACGTTCAAAATATATTAATTTAGGTTAAAATTCTCAATAAGTTATTACCAGAAACCAATATAAACAAGATGGGAATTGTTCGGCTGATAGAACTAAATGTTTGCGATTATTCCGGTTTCTGGCGGTAATGCTTCAACCCCGGTTAATAGAATCACGACCCCAATGTTTGCTTCACCTGCTGCACATGTTATAAGGCTGTATACACTTTACTTTTTAAACCTTCGGTTACTGTTTGTTTAATGAATAAATGTACTTTCATCTAAATATATTTATTTCCATTATACAAGTGTCCCGTATCGTTATGTTCAAATTTTAGGAGTGTAAAGTAGACTTCATTTCAAGTAACGAAAACGCAAAACTTGTATATCCATTTTTATTTGTTTCAAGGTTTCAGATTTATGAATGTGATTGTCAGATTATGAAAAAAAATGTAATCCTAAAGTCATACAAACAGATTTTATTTAAAAAAAATTATACGATTCAATAACAGGCCTGTGATTGTTAACATCGCATAATAAAATGTTATCCTAAAATAAATAAACACGTGTCGTAGTGCATGCAGTAATTTTTTGGAGATCTACAAAAAAGAGTACTGGAAATTGATTTATGATAAAGAAGGTTCTTACTTATTTCGTAAGTGCTGAACCATGAATATCATACAATAAACAAATGTTCGGATGACTTCTTTCAATGGAGACTATGGTTAAATAAAAATTTAAAAAAGGTATATAACCCCTTACCACAATTATTAGTCGTATCCTAAATACGTAAAGACTGGCGTCTTTACGGGGATGCAGTGTATAGTAGTTGTGCGGAAGCGTTTTTCTTACTTTACTGTGCCCCATGTGCGACTTTTAATTAGTAGTTTTTACCTACTGATGATGACAACTTAGTTGTCGAAATACGTATTTAGGATACGACTAATAATTGTGGTAAGGGGATATATACCTTTTTTAAATGTTCAGATGACTGTTAACGTTGCATTTTTTAATAAAGGATTACATTACGTTTCAGTTCATACAACAGCTTATTAGTGAGTGGACACGTTTTCTTTATTCAAAATGCCTTACCGATTTTCTTCTCAAGAGTATGCGGACATGCATTTTGTGTATGGCTACTGTAACGGCAGTGCACGTCAAGCAGTTATTGAATACCGACATTGGTTTACCGATACGCGCATTCCCCATTAAAGAACGATACTGGAAGCACACAGACAATTTCGGGAATGTGGACTGCGTGATTATCTTTTCGACCGAGGAGTCAATTTGCCAGCAGACTTAGAGGAAAAAGCAGTAGCTATTGTTACAAGGGATCCAACTCTCAGTGTACGTCAAGTCGCTAGACAACTAAGAGTGCCACGAATGACAGTTCGGCGAATTTTAAAACGTGAGGGCTTATATCCATATCACTATCGCAGGGGACACAGTTTGCTTGAGGCAGACCACTATGCTCGTCTAGTTTATTCTACCTGGATATTAAGACAGTCACGGCTTCATTTTAATTTCTGCAGAACAGTCTTCTGGACAGATAAATCTACGTTCACAAGAAGTGGTGTTACAAATCTGAGAAACCTGCATAGGTGGTCATCAGAATATCCTAAAGCTATACGCCCATCTAAATTTCAACATGAATTTTCTATTAACGTTTGGGCGGTTCTAATCGATGACTTGTTGATTGGTCCTGTCGTTCTTCCTAGGAGGTTAAATGCGGAGAATTACCTTCAATTTCTTATTAACGAACTACCAGGTCTTTTAGAGGATGTCCCACTGAATGTTCGACGAGACATGTCGTTTCACATGGTTGGGGCTCCACCACATTTCGGAATTGTTGTCCGAAATTGGGTTAACGTCAATTATCCAAGATGGATTGGTCGAGGTGGTCCTGTTGCATGGCCACCCAGATCACCCGATCTTAATCCCCTTGACTTTTATTTATGGGGGTACATGAAAAATTTAGTCTACGTGCAAATTTTGAACACAAGAGAGTTGTTGGATCGTATTCACCTGGCTGCCGAGCAAATCCGACAAAACAAGTATGAAATTCGGATAAGTACTTCTTCTGTTGACTTACGGGCATAAGCCTGCATTCAACAAGGAGGTGGACATTTCGAAAATTTTATTAATTAAACTTTTTTAAATATTTTATTGACTTTAGGATTACATTTTCTTCATGATCTGACAATCACATTCATAGATCTGTAACTTTAAAACAAATAAAAATTGATATACAAATTTTGCGTTTTTGATACTTGAAATGAAGTCTACTTTACACTCCTAAAATTTGAACATAATGATACGGGACACCTTGTATTAATTTATTTTTGAATCCACTCACTAATAAGCTGTTGTATGAACTGAAACGTAATGTAATCCTTTATTAGAAATGCAACGTTAACAGTCATCTGAACATTTGTTTATTGTATGATATTCATGGTTCAGCACTAACGAAATAAGTAAGAACCTTCTTTATCATAAATCAATTTCCAGTACTCTTTTTTGTAGATCTCCAAGGAATTACTGTATGCACTACGACACGTAGTTATTTATTTTAGGATAACGTTTTATTATGCGACGTTAACAATCACAGGCCTGTTATTGAATCGTACCTATAACTTTTTTTAAATAAAATCAGTTTGTATTGACTTTAGGATTACATTTTTTTTCATGATCTGATAATCACATTCATAGATCTGTAACATTGAACCAAATAAAAATGGATATACATATTTTGCGTTTTTGTTACTTGAAATGAAGTCTACTTTACACTCCGAAAATTTGAACTTAACGACACGGGACACTTGTATATAGGTGTTCAATTAAAAAAAGATTTCATTAGATCATCTTTTGTTTTCCAAGTGATGATAGCACTCTATTTCACAGGATCGGAAAGAGAGAAAAAATAGTATCAGATACCTTTTGATTTCTTTAAAATATGATACTCTCAACGAAAATATTGAGTGTACAATGAAAACCAACCCCTCTGTATAGTTAATATATTAAGACAAATAATGACTTTCTCGATTTATAAACGACGCATTAACATATTTTTATCTTTCTAACCCTGTTTCTAATGAAAGATTTTATTGATTGTTGTTATATACCAACTCTGCTGAAAATCTAAAAATTTTGTGCAAAAGTTTACATGTTTGCATATACATATTTATAATTTTCCCTGCATGTAAATCTAATCTTTGCTTATTAGCTCCGATAGCGATCTTTGAAGTATCAATAAAAGTAATTTAGAATGGATATTTACTATGCTACAAGCGCATCCATAGAATATAAAATCGGAATAGACTGCTATTCGAGAAATTTGAATATAAATCTAAGTTCATGGCGCAATAGCATCTGATACGAGCATGCCATTCGAAATGTGTTCACATGGAACTCCACTATATTCTTCTCCCATTATAAACTGATATCGTAATGAATATCTTCTTTTAAAAAAGCGGATCTTTTGTAAGGTATTGAATGGCTAGAGGACCGCATAGAATACCACATTATGTACGGTTCATTGTTCAGTTGAGCTTCAGACGTAAAGCAGATTAGTCGAAAGGCACTTCTGTAAACACAACCGCATGTACTTTTCGTTTCAATGTTCTTGAGATTTTCATATACGATTAAGGACGGCTCTCATTTTAGGCTCGCGCTTGTTTGTATGCGCATCGAGTAAATGATAATGCTGTGTGAGTTAAGCCTTGAGGTATTTACTATGAACAGCAACGTCTCACGTCCTATTTTATTCTAATCGCGTAGAAAATGAAAATAGTAGGCGTAAAACAAACAATTTCTGAAAGTGTATTTACCTTTCAAGTATTACTTCTTGCAAAGTATACGATATTAAGATATACAATCATATTATAAAATATTACACCTTACCATATTAATATTCGTATCCCAAATACGTATTTCGACAACTAAGTTGCTTTACTGTGCCCCATATTCAACAATATTATTTTTACCTACTGAGAATGACAATTTAGTGTCGAAATACGTATTTACGATACGAATATTAAGGTGGTAAGTGGCTATACAGACTGTCCCGTAAAAAACGCCAACATTCATAATTCAGTTATTTATTGTCCGGTTTTATTTAAACAAAAAGTAAATTTAATAGCATCAAAAACACTATAAGATAGCAGTGTTTTATTTGTTTTCAATTGTTTTCATTAATGTCAAACGACAGTCAAGTTTTTTATTTTAAATGGCAACATATATATTTTTGGCTATATTCGGATTGGATTTTTTTTTCTGAATTCAACGATGTATAACATGTTTATTTTTGATAAACGTTTATTGCAAAAAAAAAACTTTATAAATTTCATCTTTGTCTTCCATTATTTATAAATATTCGAATGTGTCATGAAACATTGGAAATGTAAGTATTATAAATATGTATTATTATAAGAAACAAAACACTTTACAATAAATGTTGAAATTGCCCGCCACCTTGTTCAACACATATCGCACATCTCCTAATTACTCCAAAGGTTGCATTTAAAAGACAAGCGGCAGGTACTTCTTGACAAGTGTTAATAATTCTTTGTCTTAAAATGTCAACATTTTCTGGAGTTGTTAAATAAACTCGATCTTGTAGATAAGCCCACAACCAAAAATCGAGGGGCGTAAGATCCGGTGAACGCGCAGGCCACTCGATAGGACCGGATGTTCCTATCCACCTATTTCCAAATTGGGTGTTCAACAAATCAGTATTTACTCTGGCGTTGTGCGCGGGAGCCCCATCTTGTTGAAAAAATATTCTATTTAAATTTGCCAAAGGTAATTCATCTAAAAAGTTTTGGAGATTTTCGTGTAATAAAGTGTAGTATTTTTCTTGATTTAAGCAACCATCTATGAAAAATGGCCCAATTAATTGATCACCTAAAATGCCACACCAAACATTTACGTTGAAACGTCTGAAAATTATTTTCAATTACAAATCTCGGATTGTCTCCACTCCACTGTCGATGTATGTTTCAATTAAAAATACCGTTATTGCTAAAAGTGCATTCATCAGACCAAATTATCCTTCTGTAAAAATTCGGGTCTTGTTCTAATGCATTTAAATAAAAACGACAAAACTGGATTCTTCGGCGAGGATCATTTTGTTCTAATGCATGAACTTTTCGAGCTATGTACGGTTTAAGATTGGTTTAAAATTTTCAGGTTAAGTGTCATGCTGACGTTAAAATTTGTCAATATATTAATCTTAATGTCAGTATGACACATAACCTGAAAATTTTATCAGATTTTTCTCAAAAGGATGATATAAATTAAGACAGACGTTTTTCACCCCATGGCCACCGTTGACGCAGAAACTTTATGATATCGCGGTAAAATAGCACGAAAGAAATAATTTCTATATTAAGTAAAAACGATATCAAGTACTCTCTCCTTACGGACACCTCTCTTAAGCGGACACCTCCCATAAACGGACACTTTTTACAGTACCAAAAGATTACTTGGGGATTTTTTAAATTTTTCTCTTGAGCGGACAACCCTCCCATAACCGGACGCGGACACATTTTTCCCACACCAAAGTGATTTTAGTTCCCCATAACCGGACAGCTTACAAGACTGTAACACTGTTTTTCCGTTTACTCTTCTTCATATTCGTACAGATGATGCTTATTGAATAATACGTGTATGTACAAAGGGGAATTCCCTAAATACGCACAGCTTGTTGTTTTGAATGTAGTACGTAAATACATAGTACATTTATAGATTCTTATTGTATACATACTTGAATCGCTATGCCTAAAGCAGTGTTGACTATTAAAGACAAAGTTAATGTCATTGAAATTCTAAAAATGAGAAACTTAGTGTACGCGAGTTAGCAAAGAAATTTAAGATCAGTAAAAATCAAGCTGCTTGTATCATCAAAAACAGAGACCAAATTTTAAGATTGTGGGACACTGATGTCAATCCGGATAGAAAAAGGGGTATGCTGAACGTCAAAGGCGTGAACATTGATAAATTGTGCTACGAATGGTTTGTGAAGGCTCGAAATAAATGTATTCTTCTCTCGGGCACACTTATCAGGAGCAAGGCTAAAGAAATTGCAGATAAATTGAATTACGCAGATTTTAGTGCATAATCTGGCTGGCTGGAAAGGTTCAAAAAACGGCATAACATAACCTTCCGTGCCATTTCTGGAGAAGCCGCTAGTGTAAACCAAGATGATGTCAAAAGTTTTACTATAAAAGTGCCATCTTTGATTCAAGGATATGATTCACGAGATATTTATAATGCGGATGAGACTGGATTGCTTTTTCGGGCATTACCCGATAAAGCATTTGCATTAAATGGTGAAAAATGCACTGGTTGAAAAATGACTAAGGATAGGCTAACGATTTTGCACTGCGTCAATATGGCTGGAGAAAAGGAACCCCTTTTTGTTATGGGGAAAGCTGCAAAACCTCGGGCGTTTCGCAATATTAATTTGAACAATTTACCAGTTACGTGGCGATCAAACAAAAAGGCTTGGATGACGTCTGATTTGATGACTGATTTTCTAGCGCAGTTCGATAGAAAAATGCAACTTCAAGAACGGAACGTCGTGCTATTTTTAGACAATGCGGCCTCTCATCCTCGCGATCTTAAATTGAAAAATGTTAAAGTTATTTTTCTTCCAGCAAACACAACAGCATTTTGTCAGCCCCTGGATCAAGGCGTTATAAAAAACTTTAAATTTTTGTACAAATCGTTATTTTTAAAAAATATTTTGCTGCAGATAGAAGACGTAAATTCTGCTTTGGATTTATCAAAGTCAATAAATTTGTTCGATGTCGTTTATTTCATACACAAAGCGTGGGAGCAAGTGGGTCCCCAGACAATAAAACATTGTTTCAGGAAAGCTGGTTTTGAGAAAACAGATATCCTAAATGACGATAGCGGTTGGACCGCAGAAGATGACCTTCCACTATCAGCACTTGCTCAGTTCTCCAATATTATTAATCAAGTTCAGAGCCAAATCCAAATTGACGTCGAAGACTATATTAATTTAGATAATGAAGTCTTCATTAATGATGAAGATGTGGAAAACATTAATACTGAAATGTTAATTGCTTCCCAAGAAACGCACGCCAACTCGTCTGAAGATGAGCTAGAAAAACAAATTGAAGACAAGTTAACTTCCTATAAAGAGGCTTATTTAGCAATAAGAAAACTAAAGGCTTTTTCTTTGTATCACAGCGACCTTAAAGGTGTTCAATTGCTTACTGATCTTCAAATACATCTCCAAGATAATGAAATTAAAAGAAAAACGCGCCAAGTTAAAATTTCTGACTTTTTTAAATCTATTTGAATACCTTGCATAACAAATTTTGTCTTTTTTTTACTTCCCGCAAAAATGTTAATGAAGATTCTGTTTACTTTATCTAATATTTATATGTTCTTGTTACAAATAAAATTGTTTAAAGATAAATATATTACAAATTATTATTTACTCTTTTTGTACTTTTCTCATAAGCGGACACTTCTCATAAGCGGACAAATTTTTTAGTCCCATGGCTGTCGCCTTAAGAGAGAGTACACTCACTGTATTTACTTTTTAAATAACATAATGAAGTGTAATAATTAGAGAACGGATGCAATTTCCATAAAACGCAATCGGCAATTGGAATTGTGTATAACGTTGCACAGTACATCCCGGCGTAATTCAATGACATATTTGTTTGACTTACTCGGCCACTTGGTCTCGCTGCGATAACAATGGACAACTCTGCTATTGTATTCGGAGAATATAGTGTTTTTTAAAGTGTTTTCATGAGCGTAGATAGAAGCGGGGTTTTTATAATGTATTTTATTTATTAGTTTATATTTCGTAAGATAAATAAAGTGCTGTGAGTAAGTTTCTTGTTTTCATAGTTTTAACTGTTAATTACATCGTAATTTTTGTGATAGATCCTGTTTAATATCGTTTGATTGAATCTATTTCTACCAATTATTTCGACGTAAGTGTGCATTGAATTTCGTTCGGTTTCAATAACCTACGCACACATTTTTAGTTTTCATTTATTTAGATCTAGAGCATTGTTTAAGTTACTTTTTCAGACATGATATGGAAGAATGTCGAGAACGGCATTGTAAAACAATGGCGAGTTGGATTGACGGTCATACTAATTGTATGTCCATTGTCAGTGATTCTGAAATTTATTACAAAATCCGTAAAATATCGTCAAAAATTCGTCACTTAGGATCGCGAACACATCTGAACTCTGTAAAACTTTTATGGCGGCTAATATTCCATTAAATAAACTTAGCAATCCCATTTTAAAAATATTTCTTCAAAAATATACTGGTCGAAATGTTCCTGATGAATCAACTTTACGCAAATATTATGTTTCTAGGTGCTATACGAGAACAGTAGAATGCATTAGAAGCCATCTTTTAAATCAATACATATGGATAAGCGCCGACGAAACGGTGGATATGTTAGGACGCTGGTAAATGTTGTAGCTGGATTACTACATCCAACTATTCCCTATAACTCATATGTAATAGCAACAAGTGTTATAAATAGAGTTGATGCGGAAACAGTTGCTGAAACAATTAAGGAGAATATGCAAAAAATGCTTCATTCGGACGCCACGTACAAAAAAAAAATATTTTTATTTTTCAGTGATAGTGCTGCGTATATGTTAAAAACAGGCAGACTATTGAAGAAAACATATCCTAATATGCTGCATATTACTTGTGTAGCACATGCTCTCCACAGAATCTGTGAATATATCAGAGACACTTTTCCGGAAGTTGATAGACTTGTATCAGGTTTTAAAAAAGTTTTCAGAAAAGCACCATTGAGAGTAGCTCTTTTCAGGGAAAAATTTCCATCTCTGTCACTGCCTCCCACTCCAGTAATAACTAGATGGGGAACATGGCTGGAAGCTACTAGTTATTATGCTGAGAATTTCGATAGTCTAAAACATTTCGTAACACTGCTAAAGGAGGATGCTAGAAGTATTGGTGAGTACAAGGAGCTCACACAAAAATCAGTTGTACTTTCTTCACGAACACTTTGGAAAATTGCCAAAACTAATCACTTATTTTGAAAATCGAAATCTCAAATTCAATGACGGATTAACCACATTAGATGTGGCTGTTAATAATTTGAAAAGTATTCCAAGTGACTTCGGATGTGGCCTTCGGCAAAAGTTTGAAGCAATTCTTAATAGAAATCCAGATTTAATTACATTGCAGCAATTATGTATGGAGACAATTCCGCAAAATCTAACGGCTAAATATGAAGAAATAAAAGAATATTTCCAGTATGCACCTATAACCAGTTGCGATGTAGAATCTACATCTATTTATAAGGATGTACTTAATTCAAAGAGAACAAAATTGACAGAAGAAAACCTTGAGAAACTATTGCTAGTCAATATTAATACTCCTTTACTCAACTTGAACGACAAAATGAACAAATAAAAATGTTCCAATTATAGAAATAAAATTAAAAACTTTAAAAATACAACTTTTCAACAGATACGTATGTTTTTCGTAATTTTATAGATCACCACCCGTTTGTTTTCTAATTATATAAATAAAATTAATTAATAAATATGTATTTCGTAATTTTAGATAGATAGATCACCACCCGTATGTTTTCCAATTATATAAATAAAATTAAAAACTTTATAAATACAACTTTTCAACAAATAAATATGTATTTCGTAATTTTATAGATCACCACCCGTTCGTTTTCCAATTATATAAATAAAATTAAATATTTTAGAAATACAGCCTTTCGTCAGTACTGCACTGGGCTTTGCGTCATGTGGTAAGCGTGTCCGTTCTCTAATAATAATCCTTCAGAGCTATATTTATAGGAGCTAATTGTTTACATTTTTTAATTAATATTATTATTCACATACATAATTATAATCCATGTGAAGTCGATAGAAACCTTTTTATTCCTATTCAATTATACCACAAAGAAAAACAATGGGAAAGGCAGAAATCGTAGAAGGCAACACCGATTTAAAAGAAATCTCTGAAAGCAACTGACCGATGTGTTTAAATGACACGTATATTGGTATAATTACTTTTACATATTGAACGGCCGGAAATACTGTTCCAATTGTGACGTGTTTTTTGGTCAAGTGGTGTAATGTATTATGCTTTCGTTTTTCTCATGTCAGTAATTTGAGTAGAGAGGTGTTGGGCGGATGCTGTAATACAGCATCCTGTACATGTCTGGCAAATATCTAAAGTCTGGATAAATATCAGGTTACACACTTTTGCAAGAACAGAAGAATTTTGCTACATTTATATATATACACTACCCTGCATTAGAAACCGGTACCTTTTCGTATAGTTTACATAAAATATTAAAAGAAAATGGGACACTTGTTTCTTATTCCACAATTTATATATCTTTATATAAGGGTTGCTAGGAAAATTTAACGTTTCTGACTAATAATTTAATACAGTAAATAATAAAGAATAAATTAAAACACTTGGCTTGTTTCACTATGAGATTTATTTAAATTCTGTAACATCTGTTTCGGCTGTTATGCCATTCTCAAAGAGATCTATAAATCTCTAAAAAAAGATTTATAGATCTCTTTGAGAATGGCATAACAGCCGAAACAGATGTTAGAGAATTTAAATAAATCTCATAGTGAAACAAGCCAAGTGTTTTAATTTATTCTTTATTATTTACTGTATGAAGTTAAAATGTTTCACCAAGAAGTATCTGCAACACCAGCCGAGAATAATAATTTAAACTAGTTTTGTTTAGACAGCATTTAAACGAAAGAAGTTTTATTTAAAAGTTGAACTTTCGTGTGAAAATTTTCGGTTCATGACTTTTATGATTTTAAATGTGTTTTACAACCGAAATAATGCATCAATGCATTAATTTTGACATCTCTTTATTGTCCGGAACTTGTCTTAATGTTTCAATAGCGTCTAGTGACTTTTTTAATAATGGTTATACAGTCTCTTCTGATAGAAAATTTAATCTTGTTAATCTCACCATTGGTGATGGTGTTCTAGTTGCTTTGAACAAAAAAACTAAATTGCAACTCATATATACAGACTGTCCCGTAAAAAACGCCAACATTCATAATTCCGTTATTTATTGTCCGGTTTTATTTAAACAAAAAGTAAATTTAATAGCATCAAAAACACAATAAGATAGCAGTGTTTTATTTGTTTTCAATTGTTTTCATTAATGTCAAACGACAGTCAAGTTTTTTATTTTAAATGGCAACATATATATTTTTGGCTATATTCGGATTGGTTTTTTTTTTCTGAATTCAACGATGTATAACATGTTTATTTTTGATAAGCGTTTATTGCAAAAAAAAAACTTTATAAATTTCATCTTTGTCTTCCATTATTTATAAATATTCGAATGTGTCATGAAACATTGGAAATGTAAGTATTATAAATATTATTATAAGAAACAAAACACTTTACAATAAATGTTGAAATTGCCCGCCACCTTGTTCAACACATATCGCACATCTCCTAATTACTCCAAAGGTCGCATTTAAAAGACAAGCGGCAGGTACTTCTTGACAAGTGTTAATAATTCTTTGTCTTAAAATGTCAACATTTTCTGGAGTTGTTAAATAAACTCGATCTTGTAGATAAGCCCACAACCAAGAATCGAGGGGCGTGAGATCCGGTGAACGCGCAGGCCACTCGATAGGACGGGATGTTCCTATCCACCTATTTCCAAATTGGGTGTTCAACAAATCAGTATTTACTCTGGCGTTGTGCGCGGGAGCCCCATCTTGTTCAAAAAATATTCTATTTAAATTTGCCAAAGGTAATTCATCTAAAAAGTTTTGGAGATTTTCGTGTAATAAAGTGTAGTATTTTTCTTGATTTAAGCAACCATCTATGAAAAATGGCCCAATTAATTAATCACCTAAAATGCCACACCAAACATTTACGTTGAAACGTCTTTGAAAATTATTTTCATTTACAAATCTCGGATTGTCTGCACTCCACTGTCGATGTATGTTTCTATTAAAAATACCGTTGTTGCTAAAAGTGCATTCATCAGACCAAATTATCCTTCTGTAAAAATTCGGGTCTTGTTCTAATGCATTTAAATAAAAACGACAAAACTGGATTCTTCGGCCAGGATCATTTTGTTCTAATGCATGAACTTTTCGAGCTATGTACGGTTTAAGTTTGTGTTTTCTTAAAATACCATGAACTGTAGTTTTTGATACCCCAATATTATGTGCAATTTCGCGAATCGAAGTTTGTGAATTTTGCTGTACTGCAAGAAGAACATCTAATTCCTTATCTTCGGAGAATTTCCGTTTTTGTGATTTTGGTTTGGTAAATGATCCATAATTTCTTAAATTCTTTTCAATTCTCTGAAATATTTTCGAACCTGGAACTTCTCTGTCCGGAAAACGAGCACTGTACCGACGAACTGCTTGAAGCCGATTTTTATTACATTCAAAGAACACTTGTAACATGTCCGTTAATTCACTGTTATTCATTTTTAACGAAAATACGCTTTTTGTTGCGGCAAAACGTTCAAACAGGATAATACAGAAAACTTAATAAAGTCAAACTGACACTTAAGGCACATTGACATAATGCTAGTGGACTGGGCCAAGTCTACTATAATGAAAGATGAAATTTATAAAGTTTTTTTTTTATTTTTTATTATTAGGAGATGTGCGATATGTGTTAAACAAGGTGGCGGGCAATTTCAACATTTATTGTAAAGTGTTTTGTTTCTTATAATAATATTTATAATACTTACATTTCAAATGTTTCATGACACATTCGAATATTTATAAATAATGGAAGACAAAGATGAAATTTATAAAGTTTTTTTTTTGCAATAAACGTTTATCAAAAATAAACATGTTATACATCGTTGAATTCAGAAAAAAAAATACAATCCGAATATAGCCAAAAATATATATGTTGCCATTTAAAATAAAAAACTTGACTGTCGTTTGAGATTAATGAAAACAATTGAAAACAAATAAAACACTGCTATCTTATAGTGTTTTTGATGCTATTAAATTTACTTTTTGTTTAAATAAAACCGGACAATAAATAACAGAATTATGAATGTTGACGTTTTTTTACGGGACAGTCTGTATATATAACTAATTTATCGAAAATAGTAACCCTTGTAAATGTAATTTCTTGTAAATTCTTTTTAAATCCTTAACTTTCTATATCGTTTATTTTTCGATGCTCTCATATTTGGAGATTTTAGTGTTTCGAATTACAGTAGTTTGTTACTTGCTGAGTCTAGAGGAAACATTATTAATAATTTTCCAGCTGATCTTATCTTGAATCAGGTTAATCATATAACTAACACTTTGAACAAATTATAGATTCTCGCTTTTTCCAGTCAAACGTTGGATATTTTGGTTCTAGGAAGGACCTGTTTATTGCTTCGGAAGAGCCTTATCACCCTGCTTTTGACTGTGGTTTTAAAAATACTGTATATTTCATATATTTATAATAATATGTGTTCGAATTTCCGTAAAGTAAATTATGTTTCTTTATACGAGGGATGTCTCTTATGTTTTGCATACTGGGACATAGAGGGCATCACTAATCAGATGTCAGTACTAAAAATTAATGTCCATCTTTAGTTAGTTTTGCATGAAGAATTTTGTGTACAAAAATTAGTTTGCTGTTGGATACCGCATCTGTTGACAGAAGAACAGAAAACAGGTATAAAAAAACTCTATACCACTTCAACGCAGGAAACTCTAAAAACGTGTATAACATCGTGAGTGGTGGCGAATCTTGGATTTACTCATACGAGCCAGAAAATAAACGCCAGCCGTCTGTTTGGTGTTTCAAGGTGATAAAAAGCCGACAAAAGCCATCCGTTCACGAAGTGTCTCCAAGAAGATGGTCGCGACGTTTGTGTCGAAACCAGATCATGGAGCAACAATTTCTCTATAAGATAAAGAACTGTTACTGCTGATTGGTATACAACCATTTGTTTACCGCAAGTCATCGCCGAGCTTCGAGAACCAACTTACAACGACGAATCATCTTCCACAAAGACAATGCAAGTTCGTACACAATTAAATTTTTAACGCAAAGAAAAACGTTGAATTGTTAGACCATCCTCCGTACAGACCGGACTTAAGTCCCAACGATTTCTTTACCTTTCCTAAAACCAAGGATGGACAGCGTTGTCAAAGATTCGAGTCCTCAGAAGGAGTAGTCGATATCTTCAAAAATGCAATTTTTACTGCACTAACAAACGAAATAACTGCTTCCAGAGTTGGCTCAAGCGCATACAAAAGTGCATGAATCTTCGTGGATAATACTTCGAATAACAATAAAGTCTTTAAAAGTTATCTACTGTGTTATTCCAGCTCTATGTGCAAAATATAAAAGATAACTCTCGTACAATGAATTGCTTTATTATACATAATTCCAAATAAGAATGGACCAGATGGCGCTACAATCTGAGTAAGATAGATTTTCAAGTAAAACATATGTTTGCTGTCATATTTTGAGGTTCTTCTTCTCCTTCTTCTCCTTCTCTGTTTTTGGTTGGACGCCACCACGTCCAGGCACTTGAGCACAGTGCTCTTTGTACTATCCCCAATAGATCTCTCAATTCCACTCTGTTAGTCTTGTGTCCTCGATAAAAGCCACTACTCTCCTCAGGGGAAGTTTGACTACACTCGAAGGATCCAATAGATCTCTCCCGAAATATTTCTGTCTGAGTTCCTTCAGTTCCTCACACGTGCATATTACATGAAGGCTAGTTTCCTCCTGTATTTCACATCTCCTACACCAGGGCTCGCTAACCAAGCCCATGGTGTACAAATGCTTCCTTAAAGGACAATGTCCGGTTATTAACCGGGTAATTATTTTAATTTCTCTTTTGCTACTACGAACTAGGTTGGCTGAAAACTTTCCGTCCAGCCCCCTTAGTAGTGTTTTGGTATGGCGTTAACCTCCATTTATTTTTATGTTCTTTTTCTAGCCATAACCAGATCTCCCTTTTAGCGGAATCCTTAGTGATTCCACATACAGGTTCTGGTCCTATGAAGTTCCTATTAGTACCTTCTTTGGCCAGTTTGTCGGCTATCTCATTGCCTTTAATTCCCTCATGTCCTGGCACCCATATCAGCGACACTGTATTGTCTTGTGCCAGGTTATTGAGGACCTGTTTACAATATTTCACCAGCTTAGACCTGGTAGATGGGTTCATAATGGCTTTAATAGCCGCCTGACTATCAGTCATTATGTTATTTTTTTTGCTTGCGCAGCCGGCTTCCCGAATTTCATCGGCGTAGGCTGCGACTGCTAACAATTCGGCCTGGAAAACCGTAGTATGTTTCCCCAGACATATCGATATCTTCCTTCTAGGGCACATTCCGCATATGCCTGCACCTGCCCCCTGACTAGATTGTGATCCATCAGTGTACCAGGTGCCGGCACCACAATCGATCGAGTGACTTTTTGCCGGTTCCCTGGTCGGTATAAGTATGTTCAGCTTAGCTGTAAACATAATTTCAGGTGCCATACTGTCCACCGGCATTTGAAATATCGGCTCTTCCAGTAAAGTTCCTGTGATATCTGTATGGCTCCCTACAACCTTATTAGGACACCATACGTCATTGGTCTTCAGCCTCAGTATCGCAGCCATTGCCTCCGCCCTTATAAATAGTTCCAGCGGAGGGAGACCCACGATGGCCTCCATGGAAGCGGTTCCCGTGCTGTTCATAGCTCCCGTGATTCCCAAAAGAGCCTGTCGCTGGAGAGTCGTGAGGAGCCCCACCGACGATGTCCGCTCCGTCCTCCTCCACCAGACAACTGCCCCATAGGTAATCGTTGGTCTTATTACTGCTGTGTACAACCAGTGTACCACATTTGGTTTTAGTCCCCAGGTCTTGCCAACAGCTCTTCTGCATCTCCAGAAGAGCTGCGCCGCCCTGTCTGCCACTTCGTCTAGGTGTCTGCTCCAATTCAGTTTCGCATCAAGTGTTATGCCTAGATTCTTCACTTCATTGGTTAGTTCTAACTCTTGTCCAAACAGCTTTACGCTGCGCAGATAATTCAGTTTTCTCATGTTGGTAAAGGCTACCAACTTGGTTTTTTGAGGATTGACAGATAATCACTCCTCAAGGCACCATCTTTCTACAATTCGCAGAGCATTTCGCATGATGCTCGCCACTGTCCCCGGGAATTTCCCTTGGGACACTGTGACAATGTCATCTGTGTCCATATTCCCTGGTCATTTAATGTCCTGAGGAGATTATCCACTGCTAGACTCCATAGTAGTGGTGACAATACGCCTCCTTGAGGACACCCTTTTGTTGTCCTCATGGAGATCGTTTTGTTTTGCATTTGGGCATGAACTACTCTGCTACGCACCATGTTATGAACCCAGTTGCATGTGGTGCTTTTTATTTTTCGATCTCTTAAAGATCGAATAATAGAAGGCATCGAGGTGTTATCGAAAGCTCCCTCTATGTCTAACAAGACTGCAAGTGGTTATATAAATATTGATGTTTATTAACATATTAATTATTAAGAAAGTTTAGACACTCTTTAATAATTTTATTCAAGCAAGAAGCGGCAAATATATACCAATGCTAGACATTAGACAGATATAAAATATTTTAATCAATATCTTACAACTTTTTATTTATTGTTTGAAGGTGTTGCATCTACAATAAATTTGTGCGACAATGTGAAGAATGTGTTAAAATTATCTCAGGAGAAATATTTACATCTTGCTTTGGTTTTACCAGCGAAGTAAATTGTAAATAGATTTTTCTGTCTTCTACAGGAAACTTTCTTATATTTGTCAAATAACAAAGTCTCCATAAAATAATATAATTTCGTTCAATTAATATGTTGTTTCGTGTTTTTTTTTTCCACTTGAATACTAGCTTTAGGATTCTTGAAAGTGATGTTCTTTTTATAGGAGGTATACCCTCTAATAACCTCACATATTTTTTAAGACGAATTAATGTATATGCCTTGTAATAGTACTTTTTGATGTTTCGTCGAATTTATTGTAAGCAACTTCGTTTTCTTAAAGCATTATGTGAAACTCGAGATATTTCAATTTCTTAGAATGTCAAACTGCATTCCTGCTAATCCCTACTTCCCCTTGATGTTTGACGACGAACAGCGGTTGTTTTCATTCGTGCCCTAAAGCTTTTGCGAATACGTAAATGAAAAATTAATAAAAGTAATAAAATATCTTCCGAAAATGACTTTACTTTGTGATCTCTATAATTAACAATTTTTAATTAATATTAATAATAAATGCCGCTGTAAACAACTAAACATGCAAGTTAATAGTACTGAGCAGTACTAACAGGGACTGACAGTAAAAGAAAACTTAATAGAACAAAAGAAAATTCTTGATTTTTCCTGCGTAAATTCGCCCTCTGTTTTAACTAATACAGTAAAACCTCTAATTATGGACACCTCCGACAATCGGACACCTCTAAAAAATGGACATTTTTTGTGGTACGAAATTTTATAATGGGTTTTCTTAACAATAGTCACTCCTAATATTGGACCCTCCATAAATCGGACGCGGACAGCCTTTATTTCACCGAAGCAATAAAACATCTGTGTATATATCTCTTAATTAAGGACAGACAAGACGGGCGGCGCCGAATAAAATTTTGCAATTATGTATGTATGTATGTACTTTTATTGCTGCACACGTGGAAGTATATCTACTCGGGTTTTTCCCATAATACATATGTATGTACAAAGTGCACACGTGGAAGTATATCTACTCGGGTTTTTCCCATAATGCAAAGGAACGACGGTTTACCACTGGCCTACTCGTCAGGTGATAAGTGGAGTGATATGTATTTTGAATCAGTTTGAACTAGCCTTTGATAGAGTCAACATGGATTCTAGTAAAAGAAAGCGGTTAACAATCCAAGATAAAATTGATATTATTGCGGTTAGTGAACAGCAAAGCTTAAGTGTCCGAAAGCTCGCGGAAAAGTTTGGTGTCGGAAAGTCGCAAATTAGTGATATAGTGAAAAACAAAAGTGAAATAAAAGAACTTTTCGGGAAAAATGGAAACCTAGCTCAAAAAAGGAAGTTTCCAAAAACTAGTGGTTTAGCAATCGACGGAGCAGTGTTAAACTGGTTCTGTAAGGTGCGAAACAAAAATATTCCCATGTCAGGACCCTACTCAAAGAAAAGGCGCTGGAAGTAGCACAAAGTTTACAACTCACCGAATTCAAAGCGTCTAATGGTTGGTTGGAGAAATTTTGTCAAAGACATAAAATATCATTTAAAAGTGTGTGTGGTGAATCTGCCTATGTAAACATGCAAAATGTAGAAGATTGGAAAGTCAAGTTGCAATCAATATGCAAAGATTACTCTCCGAAAGATATTTTTAATGCTGATGAAACCGGTTTATTTTCCCGCGCCCTTCCGACAAAAACATTTGCGTTAAGAAGTGATAAATGTGCCGGAGGAAAATCTGCAAAAGAACGACTAACTATATTGTTGTGTTCAAATATGGCGGGTGATAAGGAAAGGCCGTTAGTCATCGGTAAAAGTAAGAAACCTAGATGTTTTAAAGGAGCTCATGTGGATAAGTTGCCGATAGGATGGATATCTAACAAAAAAGCGTGGAGGACTTTGGATATTATGTCAGCTTGGTTAAAGAACTTTGATAACAAGATGAAGAAAGAAAAAAGGCATGTAATTTTGTTTCTTGATAATGCCACTTCTCATCCGAAGATTTCATTGGAAAACGTAAAATTGGTTTTTCTGCCTCCAAATACTACCTCGCATTGTCAACCTATGGACCAGGGTGTGATTCAAAACTTTAAGGTAATTTACCGGAGCATGCTTGTAAAAAGGCTTTTGGCGTTAATGGATACTGAAAATTCACTAGAAATGGTAGAAAAAAAAATTACTGTAGTCACTGCATTAATATGGATATCAGCTGCTTGGAAAAAAACTCTCGCCTGTGACCGTAAGAAACTGTTTTCAAAAATGCGGATTCAATCAAAGTGACTAAGTGCAGAGTGCGATATAGAAGATAATATACCATTAGCATTTTTATTTCCCAATTTTAACATCACTAATTTAGATTTAAGCACATACGCATTAATTGATAATGAGTTATTTACTGAAAATCCTAATGTTTCCATTATAGATTGTATCGATGAAATTACTGATATCAGTGATGAAATGGAAAATGAGATTGAAGAGGAATTTGTAACTAGTATATCAAATATTTCAGAAGCCCATCAAAAATTAAAAGATCTTGAGAACTATTTCTTAAGTACTAACAGTTTTAACATTGCTAACAATATTTCTCAAGCTCTTCTTGAATGTGAATCTGAGATATTTAAACATAAAATGAAAAAAGCAAGACAAACAACAATTAATGATTATTTCAAGTAAAATCTAGCATAAAATATGTATGTATGTATGTGTATTAAGTATTGTAAATTTTTTTCGACTTTCGTCTTATTATGTGTGATTAAATTGATATGAGAATGAATATTTTTTTTCGTTTTTTTTTTCACCTACACATTTTGGACACCTCCATATATTGGACATTTTAGGATTCCCCGTCAGTGTCCATTATAAGGAGGTTATACTGTACAAGCTTTTATTTTAAGTCCTATATTTCTCAATGGTCCATTCTTATTTGAAATGAATCGTAGATTCGTCTATTTTATCTGTTCATGATAACGTTGAACATGTTTTATAATATACTTTTATAACACTTTCGATAACTCTATTCCTAAATATTCCTCCTCGCATAAAAAGTCCTTTTCACCTTAATTTCCATCTGATATTCAACGTAACTTAAAATTAAAGAAGCACTACTATAAAAATGGAAATCCACTGGTATATTATATTTCTTTTACGAATTTATGAGATTAGGAAGAATTGGGAAAGATCAAATCTGTTATAATTCTTTTTTAATGCAAGCCAGCAAAATCTTAAATATTATTCTCTGAACTTGCGACAGTGTATCCATCTTAGAGAAAGATCATCTAGAATTCCATCTGTAATGCATTACCACGATATTATTTTGGATCGATCTGACGATATAGTCGAGAATTTTGGGAGGATTTTATCCAGTGCTTATTCTGACAATGTATGCTGCTACGATCAACATACTGAAGTTGCTGCCGTGGATTGTTTAACAATTTACTATATTACAGAAGATGATGGTAGCTTTGGGAGTATCTTTCTTTACTATATATTTGCTCTTGAACTCTTCCGGAGGCTTTTCCCATATCGATGAATGCTAATTTATCGTTTTTCCTTACGCTATTTACTAGTTTTTCCTATTTGCGATTTTCTTAAGGGTAAAAAATGTTTTATAGTGCGCTATCTCCCTGCTAAATAATTTCTAACTAGATTTGACTAGTGTTTGTTCTATTTGATCTTTTAATTTAGTACTATTTTAATAAATTTTATATCACTTGCATTTGTTTCTATTCTATATTCGTTTTTTATTAAAATATTTTTAACTTTTTATAATGAGTATATTGTTTCGACATTATTTTTTAACTACGTATTTTTAAAACTATAAATATTCGATGAATAAACTTACAAAACTACAGTAAGATTTTAAATATTCAATTGTGACTATAATGCATGTCAGATTAAGGTTATGGGAACATTTTTAGAAATTATTTGAACTGTCTTAACGCACACACATACACTAAAACATTGTTTTGAATAATTTCATTTAGATTTAGACGTATTGTGTATTTTTATTTGTGGAAAGATGCTAAAGAAATAGGAATATCTTAACAGAAGCAGAATTATAAACTTGTAAATGATATGTTTACAATTTTTTAACATTTAGTCTTGCTGAAGTTGACTTTAATAAACAAATGTATCAAGAAAACGTAAACATGACACTCATTTGGGTATAGTGTAAGTTAAAACAGACTTGTTTAAATTAAATTATAATACGGCTTAATGTCCACTTGTTTTTATATACTAAGTTGTGTATGCTTTTGTTTAAAATTGTAAAAAATACAACATTAATATATAAATTATATCTTGGTGACTCATTAGATCTGTAAGATTAAAACTGAATATTTTAGTATTAAGAGATATACAAATAATAAATAAGTAACGAAAGTGAGTGCACGAATCTTTTTCTTTCAAACAGATAAATCATTGTTATCGGTTTATTAATAGTTTGGGGGGGGGGGTACACATTGCATTTGGCGTGAAAAGTTAAATGACGATTTTCATAAAATGATTATTAGTATTAGTATAAAATTGATATTATAATTATTATATATAACATGAATTTAATTATTTGTATGAAATGTATTACAAAACATACTTTCCATATTACAACGTATGTAAATAATATACAATGATTCTTTGACAAAAAACACAAACATAAGTTCATAAAAGGAACATCTGCCAACGACCGTTAACGCGTGCCAGCAGCACGAACTTTCACCCTCTCCTGTTGCGTACCCACGAAACAAGCTATTAAATTTATATCGCGTTTGTTATTATCAGAATGACCATCCATACACGTTTCATATTGTAGGGAACAATAACACGTCTTTATAAATCATTTCAAAATTTAAGGAACAACTTCCTCTTGCGCTTTAAATCATACTCGAAATACCTTTTTAAAAAGTTGTCTACGCACCAACCGCTTTTATGTATTAAATACTACCTTTAGACAAAACAAATGTCTAAAATGGTCAAAATTGAAGCCATTAAGGCAGAAAACACACCCACACTTGAAAAATTCCGAATAATTGGCATTGTTTGGCACTTCGTTCAGCGGGGGATCGAGTTTCAGAACTGTAGGACGCCAAGTCGAGCATACCGTGCCAAAGTTCACGGTCAAATTCTTACCTTCTTAGTGAAAATTATGTGTAAGTTACATACTTTGCTCCTTGTATGGAGTAAGTACGGAAATGTGTAGTGGCTACCAATTTGCGCAATATATGGTTAGTTGTTAAATATTATATTTCCTTTCGGATATATAATGTAATTTAGTAATATATATATATATATAATATATATATAGTAAATTAAATTAGTCGGCGATTAATATGCCACCAAATAAAATACCCATTAATGACTATACAGGGCAATCCAAATTAAGTGTTCACCATTGGTAACTTTGTTATTATTAAAGATACAAGATGGTTTAAATTAGCAAACTAGTAGTACTTTTAACGCTCTTTAAGATGGAAGAATTAAAAAAAAAAGAGTTGCGCGTTTTCGAGTTTTCCCGAAAAATATGTTTTTTTTCAAATGGAAACCCCTGTATATTATATCATTTTCTGTTAGAAATTCAATTGTTAAACAAAAAATCTTATAAGAAATTTTTTACTGGGATTAAAAATACTTGAGTTATAGTGAATAAACAAAAACAGCTAAGTCAAGTGCATTTCTATGTTTCTATGATAACGACGTTAATTCTTTCTAGTAAACGTCAAATATTAGTACAGTTTTATTAGTCTTTCACTCATAAATTTCATTTTGCTAGTTATTAATTTGACAAAAAAATGATTTTTACCCATGCAGAAAAGTGTGATATGTTAGAATCTTATTTAGTGTGCAGAAAATCCTCTAGGAGGGCAAAAGAACACTACGCTGAATTATATCCACTCCGAACACAACCAAATGAGCAATTTTTTCTGAGACTGTACCGAAAATTTAGAGGCAATGAGAGTGTTTTTGCCAAAACAAGAACAAGAAGGACTTTTATAATAAGCGAGGCCACGGAAATTCTAGTTCTTGCATATTTTGAGGCCAACCGTGAGAATTCCATACTAGATATTATCAAGGAATCTGATTTGAGTCACGGTACTGTGCATAGGATTCTGAAGAAACACAAATTCATTCCTTATAAGTACAAACCAGTTCAACTTTTCTTGCCAGGGGATCCAGAGAAAAGAATGTTTTTTTGCCACTGGTATCTTAACTTTTGTCGCCAAAATGTAAACAACTTTCGTTATATTTTATGGACCGATGAATCAAATTTCTCAAATTCTGGAATGTACAATACAAAAAATCATCATTACTGGTCAAAGGAAAATCTTCTTTTAGTACATCCAAGACGCCCGCAAGTCCGTTACAGTTTTAATGTTTGGTGTGGTTTAATTGGTTCAAGGATTGTTGGTCCTTTCTTTTATGAGGGCACTCTAACTGGTGAAAGGTACATAGAATTTTTGACTGAAATTTTGAATAATTTCTTAGACGATATTGATCTCAAAAGTAGACAGAATCTGCATTTTCAGCAGGATGGCGCACCTGCGCACAACTACAGAGGTACTCATCAAATTTTAAATACTATTTTTAACAATTCATGGATAGGAACAAATGGTCCGATTCAGTGGCCTCCCCGATCGCCAGATTTAACACAGCTTGTTTTTTTTTTATGGGGTTATTTAAAGACAGAGATTTATAAGCAAAGGTGCGAAAACGTAAACGCCCTAAAAATTGCAGTTAGTGAAAAGATAAACCAAATAGATGGTAGGACCATACTAAAAGCAGTTCGACAAGTTCAGAAACGTGTTCAAAAATGTATTGAACAACAAGGTGGTATTTTTGATCATCTTCTATGAAAAAATCAGTGATTTTTATTTTCTTTTAATGATATGTTTATGTATAAAATAAAGTTTATAAAAATTATTTAGCTGTTTTTGTTTATACATTATAACTCAAGTGTTTTTAATCCCAGTAAAAAAGTTCTTGTAAGATTTTTTGTTTCAAAATTGAATTTCTAACAGAAAATGATATAATATACAGGGGTTTCCATTTGAAAAAATCATATTTTTCGGGAAAACTCGAAAACGCGCTGCTCATTTGTTTTTTTAATTCTTCCATCTTAAAGAGCGTTAAAAGTACTACTAGTTTGCTAATTTAAACAATCTTGTATCTTTAATAATAACAAAGTTACCAATGGTGAACACTTAATTTGGATTGCCCTGTATAGCTAGCATTGAAACTGGAATACAAAAACTGTAATATAATCCCTAACCATAAACATAAGAAAATAGATATTAAAAAACATATTTCAAGTCTATATATGAAAAAGTTTATTAAAGAAACAAAAAGATTTATCCAAGACAACCCTCACATTATAATAACAACAGCAGATAAATGAAATAAAACTGTGATCATTCTTAAAGAGGAGTATGAACAAAAAATAGAAAAACAATTAGAGTATAAATTCACCTACAAAAAAGAAGGAAATAATCCAACAGAAAAAACTCAAAAAGAAAATAATAACTTAATAAATAAATGGCATAGACAAAACCTAATAGATTTCAACACTAAAAACAAACTTCGCATTTTTAATTTCCAACCTCCATCAATATATGGATTACCAAAAATCCACAAAAATAATATCCCTTTAAGACCAATAGTATCTAACATACAAGCCCCTACTTATAATATAGCACAATTTCTAGGTGATAGCATCTCTAAGATGTTAGGAAAAAACAGAATATCATACCAAAGACTCATAGCATTTCAAAATTTCATCAAGGAACAAAAAGTACCAACTGATCACAAAATTATATCACTTTATATAGAATCTTTATACACTAATATTCCTACAAATCTAGCTGTAGATATAATAGAATCCAAATGGGATGAAATTAGTCCACACACATCACTAAATAAAACTGAATTTATTAGAGGTATACATTTCTGTCTCGACAACAAATATTTTCAATACAAAAATTCTTTTTACATTCAAACATTGGGTATTGGGCTCTCCTTAGGCTGCCCCTATTGCTAATCTGGTAATGGAACATGTGGAACAAAACGTTATCAATTCATTAGACTTCAACCCCATTTTCTTTAAAAGATATGTAGACGACATCATAACATGTGTACCGATAAATAAAATAAACGACCTTTTAAATAAATTCAACAAATTTCATAACAAATTAAAATTCACAATTGAAGAAGAAATTAATAACAGTATTCATTTTCTTGATATTTCTTATCATAACCTATTATGATAGACAGGGTACTATTTTTACAAATTTACAAATTGGTACAACAAACTCACAGCTTTTTTTCGATATATGAATTATCACTCAAATGCACCTACAGTATACAATAAAATGATTATAAGTAATCTGACTGATGGAGCAGTAAAACTATCACACACTCAATACAGAAACGATAACACCAAGAAAATTGAAACGATCTTAACAGATAATAACTAGAGCTGGGGATGTTTGCGGTGTGCCAGGATAGTATTCAGTTAAACGCACGAATATAACAATAACATCATGCGTTTGAAATTCGTTTACGTTAGACAACCTAAATAAACACACATATATGTATGGATGTTTTTATTGATTGTTAAATATAAAAAAAGCCGAAAAGAACAATCAATAAAAACATCAATACATATATGTGTGTTTATTTAGGTTGTCTAACGTAAACGAATTTCTAACGCATGATGTTATTGTTATATTCGTGCGTTTAACTGAATACTATCCTGGCACACCGCAAACATCCCCAGCTCTAATAATAACTATCCACCACAACTTATAGAAGAAGTAATTAAAAAACGAATCCACCAAATATACAACACTGCAGACACCAATAACAATTTAAAAAATGAAACAATATATATCACGATTCCATATGTTTCACAATTATCAGAAAAAATTAAATATAGAAAAAAAAAATGATATAGCTAGAACACATAAACTTAGTAATACTAATAAGCATCTATTTTCTAAACTGAAACCTAAAATAAAAAAAAAATCGAGAACCACATGTCATCTATAAAATACCATGTCGCGATTGCGATAGTTACTGCATAGGCCAAACTAAACAATATTTATACAAAAGATTACAAGCCCACAAATACTCGAAAACAGACAAAACTGCTTTATTTACACACAAACTACAACGCGATCACCATTTCTATTTTGAAAAACACAGATAATCGATAAAGAACAACGCACAAAGAAAAGGGAAAATAAAGAAATGATTAATATTAAACAAGAAAAAAATTCAATTAACAACAGAAGTGATATAAAAAATCTAAGCAGTATATACTATAATCTAATAATGTAACGATCTCCAATTTATCACCATTAATATATGTTGTTATTACATAATTATCTATCATATGTTATTTAAATATCTGTACACTGGCTTATCATGCTGGCAGTTCCGTGTTTAGATCCCTGACTGGGCTGTCCGAGTAGGTTTTCGTGGTTTTCTTTCTCGTTCAAGGCGAATGCCGACAGCTTAAAATCTTAAGTCGCTCCACGGGCGCAGATATAATAAAAACTCATGGCTTGCCAATCCTCCGTAATTGACATTTTGCTGTCTAGTGTTCTGAACCATGAATCTCGCACCACAAACTGACAAGAAGACTATTTTATTGTGTTATCTACACTACGATCGTGGTTTACCATCAACAATTGTGTCTCGCCAAGTCGAAGACGTTTACGGTACTGCAGTTTCTACACGGACCGTTCGCCGAAGATTGAAGGAATATGGATTGATATCAAGGAAACCTGCAACTTGTCCACTTTTGCTCCCTGCTCATCGTGTTCAGCGACTACGATTTGCCCGCGAACGTAGAGATTGAACAATGGATCAATGGAGCTCTGTATTATTCACGGACGAGTCTCATTTTTTGCCTGCGTTCACCAGATGGACGAGAAACTGTGTGAAGATTTTTTGCGACGATTTGTTACTTGTGACAAAACATGGATTCATTATTATACACCCGAATCTAACAACAGTCAAAGATGTCGACCAAACACACAGAACCAACTCCAAAGAAACCCAAGACAGTTTAATCGGTGGAAAAGGTGATGACATCGGTATTTTGGGATGCAAAAGCAATATTTTTGAAAGACTATCTTCAAATGGGCAAGACCGACAAAAACGGCGAATATTACGCAAATCTTTTAGATCGTTTAAAGACAACTATTGCTGAAAAGCATCCAGGAATTACTAAGAAGAAAGTGCTCTCTCACCATGATAATGCACGTGTACATTCCAGTACCGTTGCTGCAAAAAAGAATTAAGTTTCGTTAGTACCACACCCCATATTCGCCAGATCTATCACCATCTGACTTTCATCTATTCCCTAAATTAAACGATTTTTTCGGAGGCAAAAAATTCTGCACAAATGAAAAGCTAATTTCAACAGTGAACGACTATTTCGCAGGATTGGAAGAAAATCACTTTCGAGACGGAATAAAGACGCTTGAACATAGATGGACAAAATGTATCGAATCAAGAGGAGATTATGTAGAAAAATAAAGTTTGTTTATTTATTTAAATTATTATTTTCTTCACTTGCTTGTCTAAAGTGCTATGCATATCCTGAACTCATTTTTTATCATTCCTTTTATGTATTAACATCTCTAAGTATTTAAATAATCCCAATTCTTCAACAATTTGCAAAACACTTAACTGCTTTCGTAAGATTTTGATGCAGCAACATAAATGTTTATATATTTTCTCATTAATTTCCAATTCCTGATACATCTTGCAAAAGATAAACTGCTTTTCTAATTTTTTATCAATAACCATAAGTAAAAATCGTTGTTCAAAGATATTATTAAAGTTATTACAAATCTAGAATAACTATGTATATGTATATGAATCTCCAACAATTTCTCCATCGTATTATCAATATTCTTAAATATAAGCAGGATACTTGTATTTTTTGTGTCCAAATATGAAAATTGATGGTGTCAAGGCCAATGTTATTTTAATACCTGACCTAAAAGTCTACAAACACGTCTATCAATTTAAAAGCAAGAACTCGTTCCAGCTATTATATTTTAATTTACATTTGAGGTACATACACGCTAGGATATCCTGAACAAAAATTATAGAACAGAAATTTATATGGTGTATAAAATTTTTAATTGCATTTTGAAGAACTTTTCTTTTTGTTAAGTGTGTAATGTATTTTAGTACTGTTGTATATCAAAACTTACTATTATTTTCATTTTTATTGTTGGCATTATCACATGCACTTATGAATAGCTGTTTTTATTTTTCTAACTTCATATTTAAGTATGACATTTTATATATAGTCAAACGTTACAATATTTTTTTTCCACGGTCGGGAGTAGAAATCAGTTTCTATGACATCAAAATTAAAACAGAAGTAGTCGATTATTCCCAAGGGAGTATAATGCTCCCAAGGGAGTTTACATTATGGAGAACGTTTGTGATTCATGCAAAAAAAAGATAACATTGAAATTATTTATTGACATTTAAATTAAATGTTACATTTGTACAATTTTCAAAATTAATATTAGAAGGAATATTACTTTCGCTTACATTTACAGTTTGTGCACTAAACAAACTTTAAACTAAACCAAACTAGTACCTTAATTTGACAATTCTTTTTGTTTGTTTATTTTGTAGTTATGACAATAACTCAACGACTACTAAATAAATGCTCAAATCCGAATACAATAATTCTGGTGCTACTTACTTCATAATGACAAAATATGTGTTTTTAAGTTAATGAGACCGTGGAAAAAATAGTATATACCATTCGGGAGAGATGCTATTTTGTCCTCGGTGCATTGTAGCCCTCGGGCTTCAAATTGCACCTCTGCCAAAATAACGCATTTCTCTCCCTTATAGTATAATATACTATTTTCTATTTCGGTGCTATAAAGTGCACTTTTCGACACCCGTTTGGATTGAATAAAGTATTACTTTTTCACACGCAAAATTTTGTTTTTAGAGGTTGGTCACAAAAAAAGAAATGGAACTAAATCATATGTAAATGTCAAATATAAATGTGTATAACAAGCATGTGTAGTAAAAGTTGTATAGGTACAAAGAATAAAAAACACTTGCTAACATTTTATTTATACTAATTAACAATATAAATTATTAAACAGAGTTGGAAGATCTAATGCTACTATTGACATTTACTTCCCATTTTGAATAGTGCAACTGTTATAAACGTTTACTGTAACACTAGAAGATTCATGTGCACTTATGGAGATTCCAGGCAGATTCTGGGAACACACTATGTTTTGTTTGAATTCCTGTTGATTCACATTGATTGACACATCACTGCCTATTGCATCAGAAGTCGATGGATTCTGAATAATTTTAGTGAATGTATTAGGTGCACTAGACAGTATTCGAGCAACATCAACTTTTTTCATGGTGGAATTATCAATGTAACCTTCAGCCACTGCTGAAATGTTGCCTAGCAATTTTTGATTGATCTGTGCCATAAAGACCTCTTTATGCCCGCATTTGCGGGCCTATAATGAAAATTATGATTCTAAAATCGAATAAATTAATATATTAAAGTCAATGTTATTGCAGATTTGAGTAAAGGTTTCAACTTGAGCATTACGTGAACTTGCGGTAAGAAATAATATAAATGCGTTATTCATGATTCTTTTTAATTATATTTTCATTCGTATTAATAAGATAGACGATGTTTTGTTAATTATTCGATATTTCATAGAATAATGACTCTACACTAATGACAAGTAAGTAAAGCCAGGTTTACAAAGCACGAGATCTCTTGTCTACTTTTTTTTTGCTTTCGACTGTACATAGGAACAAGTACAGAAAATTCATTATCTTTCACGAAGAAGTTGTCACTGTCAAGTAAATGGCGTCGTCCCATTCGAATTACTCGTCTATTATTTTTCTTAGAAAATTTCGTCGGTGCTGCAGTCAGTGAATTACAATGTGAGTCATTTTCATACAATTTAAGTGGCCGTAGTCAAACACCACGTATTGTAAAACTTCGTTGGCTGATAAAAGGAGGAGATACGCAGGTAAGCTCTGGAAGGAAACAGGTGCATACCATGGGAAGTTATTAGACAGTCATGGTTTACTGCTTCGGAAAATTAAACAACCCCCTTATTTCGTTTAAACTTAAATATGTGTATATTGTTCGGAGTTGGTAACTTTCGTAGCGAATACAAATATTTAGAAAACTTTGAAACGAAAATTTATTAGAATTTATATTAAAGGTAGTATAAATATGTCAGATTGAAGGTGCACCCACACCTCGCTATAAGGCCGCTCTTTATACGGTATTTCGCTATAAGGGCTTTTTTTTTATTATGACACTTTTTCGATTTACGGCCTAAAATATTTCATTATACGGCCAATAGCTTGGTTTTATTTGCTTTATTTTTGTATGCATGTACATTAGAGTGGAGCGATAATGTATGAATAAAAAAAAATTTTTGTTTTTTAAAATGGTATAGCGATATAAAGTTGCATTTCAATGAGTAAATTAAACGTACGAAATATTACCTATTTGTAATGATGTTTTGAAGTGCCCCAACACAATTGAAAATTAAAAAAAAAATTACCTATTTTTCATATTGTGATCAAACTATATATTTTATTTGTTAGGTCAATATCTTATATTTTTTATACAGATTTAAAGAAGCGAGATACAAGAAATAATGGTAAACCAGATAATTATTCAGAAATACAATAATTATATATTAAGTTGTTTTTTTGTATCAAAAGTAGGCATTTGTTGACGTGATAGTAGCCTTGCCCTGATGAAACCGTCTCGTTTATTTTTTCCACAAACTGCACTTGAAGCTTCTGTCACCACTTTGATGCAGCGCTCAACGGCTTGAGTATGGCATGGAAAATCTTTAATTTTTTGACTTGTGCCGAGACCGTCTTTGACAATGGCTTTCAAGTCGTCATTAGATAAATTTAAAGTCAGAGGTGGCTCAGTTATCTCACAGTCTCGCCACGTTATAATGTCGGTATAATCTTCAGCATCGAAATTAAATGAAGGCAGTTTAAACGTTCGAAGTCCTGGAGCTTTCTCACTTCTTGCTTTTAAAATTCGTTGATATGCTAGATCTCGTATGATTTCCCTTTCATCTCCAAGCATAGAAATAAGAACATTTTCTGAGTGACCAAAAAATCCATTTCGTTGGATTACCTTGTCAATGACCTTCTTCATATCGGCGTTCAAATAGCGACTCAGACTAATTGTTTGCCACTGGTGCTTAGCTCCGTTTATACACGAGGGATTACATTTTATTCTAAACCACATCGGACCATAAACTCTCATCACGTACGTGGCTAATATCACCAATTTTTCTTCGGGGTCCGGTTTAGTAGCATATAATCTTAGAATTCGATTTGCTGTTGTAAGCCATCTAGAGTGGTTGAGAGATCCAGGTTCAATGTTAGCTAAATCTGAAGAAAAAACGCCAGTGCTGATAGCGATCATAATATCGTACAGATATTTTTGGTCGGTACTCAAATCACCCCTGGAAATTTGAGGTAATATTGTAGGAATGGCGTTGAATTCGACTATTGGCATTGTTTCACATTTTTGTAACTGATATCCAATGGCACCTGAAAAGCATTTAGGCCCTGTAGTTTTTCCGTCCAAATATAACAACAGATGTTGCAGTGGTAATTCATTGGAATGCAACTAGCAGATAAACCACTGTCATGGTTTAGTCAGTTCTTCTTCCATCAAACGAATAATACCAGCTTTAAAACCTGTGTTTACTACTGTTCCATCGCAACCAACAACAACTATTTCACTGAGTTTCACCGATTTAGATTTCAAGTGAGTTAATATAGTGTCTTTAATATATTTAGCAGTTCCCAACTCACATGTGACATGCCCGAAATAGTCGCTTCCTGGCTCTGATAAAATCACATAATGGTCTTCTAGTACCCTTTTTCTGTAAAATTTATTTTTTTCCCGAATACTAATCAACGTTTTATCCTTTTTCCTATCAAAATACATACCGCGTAGGGTTTTCTTGCGATCTGCATCCTGTAAAGCTGTTCTGACTTTAGTTCTTTCACGGCGCAACTTTGAACGATCAATAACACCACTTGGATCCTTTGGTGAAATAATGCCAACATCTTTTAACACAGAAGAAGCTATAATGGCAGCGGCTCTGTCAGAAACTCCAGTACGATCGCAGGCAAGAGCTAATGATGGTAAATTTAATCTCCTTTTTTTTTGGTTGCGGATCAACTGTTTTTTTTTTGGTGCTTCAAGGTAAGGACTAGAAGCTACGCTATCGCTTGAACTGTCGCTTTCGATTGCAAGTCTTCAGGTAAAGAACGCGAACAACACGGTTTCTTAAAATCAGTTATCTCTCTGTTACGCGATAAACTTTTTTGTTTTCTTTCTTCTTTTTTCTTCTTTTTTATAGTTTCAACCACATCTACACCGCCTATGACCATTTTACTTGTTGTTCTTTGATCGAGTAAAAAATTTATTTCTTCCTTGGGAACACGACTGCCTTTTAAACAATTACAATTTGAGAAAAGTTTACATTTGCAACTGCAAACATCAAATAATCTGTGGGACTGACTCAGTTATAAATCTATTGATCTTTTCTTCGTAATTTTTGTTTGTTTGACGACCTTTATAAGGTTTCATTAAGATTCTATATTTGTCATGGTAGGAACGAATAAGTTGTAGAATTCTCTTAACACTAACAGTTGGCAGCGAAGCTTTTTGCCAAATTTCTAAAACTTCTTGAGCCAATATTTCAGATATGTCATGAACGGTTGGCTCTTTTACTGTTTTATTGGGCTTTAATTCATTTTTAATGAATAGGTTATTTTTCATAACGTCATTACAAGTTGGTAATTGGGATACTGGTAACATCTCTGGTAATCCGAACACAGCACAGGTCATCATTTGTCGTGTTTTGACTTGACACATTTTACTGTAATAAAGATATATAATATGTGCTAAAGTATTACAATAATATCTGAAACCTAAATAGGAAATTGAAAATACTACTTACATGAGTCTTATTTCTTGATCTCAGACGTAAAATTCAAAGGGTATCACAAGTGAAATAGTAGTCACGCGAGTTGACTATAGCGTTCGAATAACGTTTTAGGAGAGTTGCGAAATCGTCTCCACGTGCTTCAACACCCACGCGTCTTAATACGCTCGCTTCGGATTATATTTTTCTATCTTATACTAACTGTGCAACACTCAGTGTGTAATTTAGCGTTCATTAAATATTTTTGATTTTTCGACTAAATTCATGAATTTTGCCAAACTTAATAATGTCGGGGCACCTCTAAATATATCATGTGCGAAATGAAATTTTCTGTGTATATTTGGGAGATAATAGAGCAACTTTTTACAGGTATTCCAAAGCTATTGCTAAATAAAAAAAAAAATCGCTCCACCCTAATGTACATATTATTCGTAACTGAGCAAAAGATGCGCGCACGAAACGTTCGTACACGTTTATAAAACGGGGAATCCCAAACTAACATTTTGATAAAAAAAGCAAAAGCACACAAGAACGCACGCATTCGATAGCAATTGCGCATGGTAGTGACCAGCATAGTTATTAACTGCTAAATTAAAAACACAGTTGGTACGTTTTGTAATTAATTTAATAATTCTTTTAAATTCAATTTGGAGATTGATGCTGCTAATAATAAAAAGAGAAGCGGAAAATCTGTCACGCTAGAGATCAAATTATAAGTTTTACGTCGTATTGAAGCTGGTGAGAAAATTGTTCAAATTTGTAATGCAATGGGACTGGTGACGTCTACCGTTCAAACTATTCCTGATAGAAAAAAATAAATTGAAATATATTCGCTGTCCGCTACACCTTCAAGTGTTTCAAAATTAACTCGCCCAAGAAGCAGTGTTATAGAAAAAATGGTAAAATTATTAGTTATGTGGATTGAATACAATAATGAACGAAGGATGCCAATGAGCCAGATGACTATCCAAGAAAAGGCTAAAAGAATTTTCGAAAATTTAAATAGAGGGGATAATGATGAATCTGCGAAAGATGAAAAATTCGAAGCTAGCCGAGGTTGGTTTGAAAAATTCAAAAATCGCCACAATTTGCATAATTTAAAAATGAAAGGCGAAAAAGCTAGTGCCGATGATAACGCAGGCAAAGAATATCCCAACACTTTGAAAAAGTTATAGATACCAACCAGAACAAGTTTTTAATTAGACGAAACAGGACTCTATTTGAAGCGAATGCCTGAAAGAAAGTAACTTTGCTTCTTGGTGCAAATGGTGCAGGGGATTTTAAGCTAAAACCACTGTTAGTATATCATTCAGAAAATCCAAGGTGTTTTGAAGGGCTGAACAAGAAACAATTGCCTGTCATTTGGAAATCCAATAAGAAAGGCTGGATGACTAAGATTACTTTCGAGGACTGGTTTAAAAATAACTTTTGGCCAGAAGTAAAAAAAATATTTAAAGGAAAAGAACTTGAGCAACAAGGCATTGCTCATTTTGGATAATGCTCCAGGGCACCTGGTTAATTTACCAGAATGATTAGAAGATGTGGAGATTGAGTACCTTCCCAAAAATACAACACCTCTGATCCAACCAATGAATCAGGGTGCTATAGCAACTTTTAAGGCTTATTATTTACGCAGAACTTTTCGTAAACTTATTCAGCAAACCGATGGCGACTCTTCGATAAAACAATTTTGGAAAAAATATCGCCAGAATGCATAAAATCTAATGAGTCTGTAGTTAATTCTCTTCCTGAAGTTCGACAAAGCATATTGAGCTTAGCAAAAGATCTTGGTTTTGAAGATTTAGAAGAAGGTGATTTGATTGACTCGCTCGATGCTGACAGAGAGCCTCTTTCAAACGAGGAGCTAATCCAGTTTGTAGCCGAATAAACTCTTGATGAGGTGCCAGAGCCTGCTATGTCCAGGCAGCTAACAGCAAAAACCTTGACGAATGCGCTTTCTTATGTCGAGAAGGGAACGAACATCCTGCTTCAAAATGATCCCGACGAAGAACGCAGCAATAAAGTATCTCCAGAAGTAAACTCAGCCATTACTTCACTGATGAAGCCAAAGTTTAGCGAAACAGTAGTATAGTGAACAATAAAAAAACTTTGAAACTACTTTGGTTAATTTTTATTACTTTAAAATGGAATTTCAACAAATATCCGCCCGTTCAGTCAACTAAATAAATAAATAGTGGGACGACCAATAAATTCACCTATAACCACATTACCAGTGTTTAAAAAGCGTTCTATTATTGTAACACTACGTTGTGAATCGGGATACATTTTGAAATATTAGTTATAAGTCACTTGGAATATACAATCCAGTTATAGCTGCATTTTGCAAGAATCTTCCAAAATAGCCATTCCAATAAATGTATTTTGCTTGACAGTAAAGGCCATTTTGAAAGTAAAAACAACAAATTATTTTAGCATAAACTTGCAGGATTTTTGCATTTATAATCACCTTTATTAACATTACTTAATTAGAAAAGTCTTTAACATTAAGGCTCTACGCTATACCCGGCAATCCCACACTGAAATGAGTGTATTTTTCCGGCCTTTTTTTGGCTTCAAATTAAAAGTTGAAAGACCGCTCGATGTATGTATGACCATGTATCAATAAAAACTAGGTAGGTATTTACGTTTTTTTCAAAATTTTTGTACGGTTTGACTTTTATCGATAAAAAACAGAAAATCTATCCGGACAAATTTAGAGATAACCAGGCCAGCTAATGGAGTTATGAAATGTTTGTGTTGTAGGTATTTATAATATCTAGGTAGCTATACAGCCCGTTTTTGTCTAGATGTAAAAGTTGTTTAGTTATCAATAAAAATAAAAGTAAAAAACAGGCATCCGATACTCAACGTCCCTGAAAATATGCAGCCCACATTACAGCACACGGTAAAATAGAGTACAAGGTAGGTAGGTACCAAGACGTCATGTTGAGAGGGTCTAGTCATTTATATGTGAACAAACTAATTTGCAGCTAATAAATTACTGCATTTACATAAGTAAATAGTTTGTATTTAAAAAAAAATAGAATAAAAAATAATTAGAGATCTTTTTTCATAATACTTCTTATAGATTGATCAGGGGTCAAAGGATTATGTAAATTGGCTCCACAGGCTTCTACCTATAACAATATTAACTTATCAACCAATAAATCGGCGTAAATATTGAAATAAATGCTGCAACTGGTTCAATGGCTAATTAAATTACCTTTGATTGAGTTTTAAGAGAATTTTGATCCATAATAATCACCGCAAATTAAGTGCGGATCGGAGACTAAACATCAAAGATGAATTTTCTAGTCATTTATATGTTAACAAACTAATTTGCAGCTAATAAATTACTGTATTTACATAAGTAAATAGTTTGTATTTAAAAAAAATTAGAATAAAAAATAATTAGAGATCTTTTTTCATAATACTTCTTATAGATTGATCTCTATGATACCTCGCGTCAATTATTTCTGGAAGCATTGCATTGATATAAAATTTTTCCAGATGTTCAATCATATAATGATTCGAGAAACCATCATTTCGTTCTATTACTATATATTTCAAATCGTGTTTAGTATAAACTACGAAATAACATTTCTCTCTTTTGGTGATGTGGAGTTGTCCCTGCACTTGATACATACAATTATCAAAAGGTTTTAGCAAAATTTTGTTACTATCATTTGCATCTAAGGTGCAATAATTAATTAATTTTTCGTTAATGGCTTCATGTATTAATTTATCACGCGCTGAATAAGGACATTTTATTTCGACAATAGAATCGAATCCAATTAATCCGTCTGGAGTGGCACCTAAAAATTTTTTCTTCTCGTCAATTAACAAACCGCATGCCTCAACTTTCAAATTTGTAATTTCCTTCCATAAATTTTTGCTTGGCCCTTTCTTCATTATCTATGCCATACTGTAGAGAATGTGGTAGTTTTTTATTATTGAATCTATTAGTATACAGCATATGTTTTATTGTACTAGCCATGTCTGTTTTTTCTCTCATTTTACAAATCTTGCCAAAGTTACTTGCCGTTAATCTTATCTGTCTCTCTTTTTCCCATTCGTTGTTATGTCTCTGATTCACCGTCCTAATTTGAATATTATGACAATCAGATAACAATTCATCAAGAAATTGTTTTCTCTTGCTTTCGTATTCCGGAATAGGCATGTCAGGTACCACGATTTTGCACCCTCCGTAATCCGAATCAGCACTTTGAATTCGAATTTTATTTTGTTTGCTTTTCTTTTTTATTGCTTGATTTAGTTTAAGATTTTTGAATTTTTCCAAATATACACCGTTAAAATTATCCCCATTAGTTTTCTTAACAAATGTATATACAAATGTCTCTTTATTATTATAATTTATGGCTGCCGCAAAACATCTCCCTTGGTACGAGCCTCCCAGCGAAAAATTTATTCTTTTTCCTCCCACGAATTTATTCACAACAGAATTGAAGGATTCTACGGCGTTATTGTCTACGTCATAAAGTAAACTGGAGGATAAATTGGCTACTCTATTCAAAGACTGAAAAAATATATCACATACAGCACTGCTTTTGAAATGTTTGTAATCAATAGTATTTGAATTGTTACCATTGTTACCATCTTTACTACAAAAATAGCTAGCACAGTTACTATGTTCTCCAAATATGTGGGCAGGTCCATTGAGAATATCATTTTTTAAGTTTTCAATTTTTTGTTGAAAAGAAACATTTTCATTTTTGCGGTACTTTATGGCACTAACTACAGCTGTTCTAAATTTAAGAATATTCTGCCGTAAAAAATTTCGTATACACATATCTGATCGAGGAGTTTTTGAAGTTTCTCGTATTTTCGTACAGAAGCACATGATTTCGACACTCAATTTTTTCAATAAAATATGTTGGTCCGTAAGGTTTTGCTGTTTGAATTTTTTTATATACACTACTATCCCCATTACCAATAATTGTTTTATATCGCAAATTATGCATTTCTATTGACATTCTAAACCCATCTAGAATAATAGCTGCTTCCATAGAAGTTGAAGAACTGTTCCAGTTTTGAAAACATTTATGAGACGGAACATTTTTTTATCCTTATTTTTAAAAAATTTGCACATTTTATTTTTTACTCCTACGTACAAAACTTTTTTACTTCTGGTCCCAATTACGCACCCAACGCCCGAGAGAGCGTTATAATTAGACTTGTAACTTCGTTTTGACCAAGCTCCATCCACTGTTACAGTTATAAAAGGTATTCCGTCGCTATCAATTTCTCCTGCTTCAATTGCCAACTTACGTTCTTCCTTTCCTGCAGCTAGCATTTCTTTTAATGCTAACTCCTCTGTATTTTTTAGCACTTTTCTTTCTATGTGCGCATACGTTGCTGAAGACATTTGAGGAATGTCTAAAGCTGCGGAAAATTCTGTTAATTGTGAATGACCCGCCCCTATTGCAACAGTTCCACACACCGCTGCTTCATTTACTCCACATTTTTTATTTTCATTTTCAGTACTGAATGTATCGGTTATTCCACACATGTTGCATTTATACGTAAAAACACTTTTAAAACCAAAATGTTTTTCCGCTTTTATTTCTACATTTTGAAAAGCACAGCCAAACATATCATGTCGTATTCCTTTTAGAACAGTAAACAGATGATTTATATCAACAATCCTACGTCCAGCAAGAGTAAAATTTGCAATATTGTTTAAATTTTCTGTTTCAATAAAAACCTCATCTGATATATCCGAATCAAAACTGTCGTCGCGTGCCGAATTTGTCTCAGTGAAAACAATTTCATTATCTACAATATTATCACGTTGAGACACTATTCGATTTTTCTACTTTTCCGTTTTGCAGCGGTTGTCAATCTTTTTTGGGAGTGAAGTCCCATTGTTGTTTATATTTCAAAATTACAACGGTCACCAACACTAATATCATATCGTCATATCTTTATCGAATTATATACATTTTTCCAAGTAACCAGGTGATTAACTTTAAATGACTAAGAAGGATTAGAAAGCCAGGTAATGCCGTAACCACTTTTAGAGGAAAACAAGTTAATACATTTGTTTGACTTTTACTTTACACAAGCATGTAAGTATTTCAATTAGGTATGTATGGGTAAAATTGTGTAGCTTTACTACACTACTTATTTTATATTAGAACCTATTAAGTTACATTTGTTATAATAATACATCTATTCTTTATCTACGATTCAAAAAATTTTAGGCGGAAATACACAGATCATCTATCTGCTGAAAACAAGGCATAAATAAATCCCAAGTAGCTGATGTGTCAATAATCAAATTTGTTTGCTAATTTACATAATCCTTCGACCCTCTCAGCAGGGCGTCTTGGTCTGGTCTGTTGTAGTATGCTGTAATGTGGGTTGCATATTTCTGAAATCGTAATTTTTCGGGCACTAAAGTAGACCCTTAAAGATTCTTAACCGTTCTACTGCACCATTTAAATGCAGTTAATAAATTCCACATCCTTCCTCGTTATTAATCACATTACACCCATCAGCATATCTTTTCAAAATAATATTGCAAAAATAGGATCAATATTGAGTTACAAAATACATCCACATATTCTGATTCAATACTAGAAGTATGAGCAATAATTTAACACATACACGTATATATATATATATATATATATATGTAGGTATACGTCACCTGACAATGTAGTATTGACAATATCACCTTTAATCTTGCATTCATTGTTCTTTACTTCGGTTCATTGACCTTACTTTGACTGGCATTTCGTTTGCTTGAATAATTTTTACATCAAACTAGGTTAAATTTTAAAAGAAATTTTCTTAATAACTAAGGCAGTTTAAATAAAAATGGTAAATACATATAAGTATTTCAAGATCTTTTTAAAACTTAGTGATTGTCTTAATTGACGTAATTTAAAATATATATATATATATATACAGCGTGTCCAGGAATAATCCTTAAAGAATGAAAGGGGCGATTGTATATATAAAAGTATGAAAAAAAGTTTCTATCAACTTGGGTTCGGAAATGCTTCTTAAGAGAGCTACCGCACTTTAGAGATGGCTTCACAAACCTGTTTTTTTGGACAATTAGTCTTGAACTAATTTAATTTATGTTTCAAATTTGGTAAAATTGTGCGTCAATATCTAGATTATAGGTTCTCAACGTGGGTGATGACGCCCCCTTATGAGCGTTTAAGACTTTTAGGGGGCAGTAGAAGACACAGAGAAAATTAGGGGGCGTTGAGATGGCACGGATAAAATCTAGATTATTATTAACTTGTCACAACACAAGATTTATTCAAGAAATTTCTAAAAACAATGATATGACGATGAAATGAGTCTTAAATCCTTTAGAGACATTTAAAAACCCTCATCGATTCCAAATAAATTTCCGTATATACAATTCATTGCTTTTATTACGACTCTGGCGAAATATATTTCACAACTCCGTCTGTTTGCATTAAAAGACGCACAAACAGACAACCTTTATCAATACCATCGCGCTATAACATTCATATATACATGGTAAGTTGATCGATTGTACATTGTCGGCACCGATGAATCACACCCGATACGGGATCGGGCCGTTTCCGCAGTCTATTCATCAGGTACTTACTGGAGCTGGTCACAAACTAACATTAGTGTATATAATTATGAAAATACAACAAGGTTAATACAGTTTTATAATGGCAGTAAAATGTGAGAATTTACATAAATATTGTAGTGAAAATGTG
Source organism: Melolontha melolontha (assembly GCA_935421215.2). Lineage (NCBI taxonomy): Eukaryota > Metazoa > Arthropoda > Insecta > Coleoptera > Scarabaeidae > Melolontha > Melolontha melolontha. The sequence goes on along the minus strand of OW285239.1, from coordinate 5,072,781 downwards.
TGGTCCATCTGGTCGGCTCCTACCGTTATACTATTGGCTACTTAACATGTTTACAAACGAAATTTTTTCATAAAGTAAAGGTGCATTTTTATTATTGTCTAAACGGTTGCTTCAAATGAATAATAATAATTACATTTAAATAACTCACCCTCGTTAAATTTATTAATTTGAAGCGACCGTAATCTCACAGAATCCCATAAACAATTTGCAAGAACTATGATACGCAATTGCGATTTCAGTGTTTACAAGTAGGAGGCCAACTTTTTGAGTGTTTTTTTTATATAATTTTCTTTTTACGAAGCAAATGGTCGCTTTGTCCTTCGGAAAAACAGGACATGTAGCAACTGTACATGCAACGTCTAGCGGTCAATTCTGAATGGGACACAGGCATTTGCTTGTCAGAAGTTTTCGGAAAAATAAGGAAAATCAACCGCCGAAGACAAATCATTCTCCACCAGGACAATGCGAGCTCTCACACATCGGCTCAACCAAGAGAGTTTTTGACAACTGAAAAAGTGGAATTGATGGTTCATCCGCCGTACAGCTTCGATTTGACTCCCAATGACTTCTTTCTATTCTCGCAAATCAAAAATAAATTATGAGATCAACGATTTTCGACGCCTGAAGATGCGGTTGATACTTTCAAAATGCATGTTTTGGAGGTACCTCAATTGGAGTGGAAAAAGTGCTTTGAAAATTGGTCCAAGCGCTTGTAAAAGTGTATCGATCTTAATGTAAAATATTTTTAAAAACAATAAAGCCATGTACGATGGGTTAATTTTAGTTTCTGTTCTCTATTCCCTAAATATAAAAACCATCCCTCGTAATTTAGTATTCTTATTACTATATATTATTAATCTTTAAAGAAAATTAATACTGGTAGCCGAAACTTTGTGGTAATTCATTTTGAAAATAATAAAATAAAATAAAACAATAACTTTGTTATACCACTTTATTCACATGTAATAGTGACCGCGGTTTCGACATACAATGTCATTATCAAACTGCAAAAGTTACAGGCCTACATAGATCTTATAAATGACACTAAAATATATGGGGGTGGTTTATGATGTTATTTAAAATTACTACTATATACTTAACTATTGTATACAACATTGAAAAGAGGTGTATATATAAAATCCAACTGGTCGTTAAGAACAATATCTATTGTTTTGTTGCCGCTTTTAAAAATTTCTAGTGACTCTAAAAAGATTTAATTTACGACCTTTCTCGGCCAAATGCAATATTTTATGATGACCAAATGTATGCCTTTCTGTAATAAGATGGTTTGCGAATGTTGAATCTGTCTTCTTTAGTTTATATGACCTCATGTGTTCTTTTACCCGTATAATAAAACTTCGACCAGTCTGACCTATATATACACTTTTACAATCATTACAATATAATTTGTACACGCCTGATTTATTATTGATATCTGTTTTAGGTTTTGCGTTAAAAATGAAATTACTTGTTTTTACATATGGTTTGTAAGCTACACTAACATTACTATTATTTTTTGAAATTATATTTCCAATTTGCGCACTTATTTTACCAAAGTAAGTTAACGAGACAAATTGTTTCAAATTAGCACTATCTTTAGGATATATTAAACTAAGGGCCACTTGTAACTGTTTTTTCTTTAGTATACTGTCAATTACGCTACTTTTATAACTATTGTTTACCGCTATTTGTTTTATAGTATTGATTGCACGAACAAAAGATTCATTAGACAAAGGAATATTTAATGCTCTATGTATCATAGAATTAAAAAATGAATGTTTGTGTGTCTTAGGGTGTAGTGAATCTTTGGGAATAATGTAGGGAATCTTTGGGTTTACGATATATATCAAATTTTACGCTCTGATCTAGTTTGTTTAATTTTAAATTCAGGGAGTTAATACTGTTATTCTCTTCTATTTCTACTGTAAAATTGATATTAGAATGGATTGAATTTATGTAGTTCAGAAATGTTTGTAGTTGTCTATGAGTACCCTTAAAGCAAGCTAGGATGTCGTCTACATACCGATACCAAAATTTAATATGTTTTTTACCTAGTTGTGATGAAAGAATTTTTTCTGTAATATGCTTCATGAAAATTTCAGCTAATAGAGGACTTAGAGGTGAGCCCATTGCCAGACCTTCTGTTTGTTTGTAGAATTTGTTGTTAAAAGTAAAGTAACTTTGGTTGGCGACTAACTCCGTTAGAGATATGATTTCGTGTATAACAACCGGGTTTGTATTTTTCTTTACTAATATGTTTTCTATTAACCTTAAGCATTCCTTATGGTGGTCTTTTAATTTAGCTGTTAACTGTATTGCGTTTTTTATGAAAGAGCTATCTGTAAATTCGGTATATTGTCTAATTATTATGTTTAATTTTTCGGCATATTTTTTATTGGGGCAAGAAATAAACGTAACAACTGGTCTGATGGGTGCTTCCTCTTTGTGAATTTTTACTAAACCGTATAATTTAGGGGGGGAAGGATTCATATGGTAAAGTTTGTACTTATCTGTGTTTGAGATTACTGCATTACAATTTTTGACACATTCTTTAATTTCTGCCTGATACTGTTTAGTGGGGTCCTTTTTCAATTCTATAATAGTATTGTCGTCTATAAATTTCTTAACTTTATTTTCATAATCACCTTTAGTTAATATTACAGACGAATTTCCTTTATCTGCTTTTGTTATCGTGAGGTTGTTTTCTATGACCGCATTTGGCCGAGAAAGGTCGTAAATTAAATCTTTTGGAGTCACTTGAAATTTTTAAAATCGGAAACAACACATTAGATATTGTTCTTAACGACCAGTTGGATCTTATATACATATACACCTCTTTTCCAATGTTGTATATAATAGTTAAGTATATAGTAGTAATTTTAAATAACATCATAAACCACCCCCATATATTTTTGTGTCATTTATAAGATCTATGTTGGCCTGTAACTTTTGCAGTTTGGTAATGACATTGTATGTCGAAACCGCGGTCACTATTACATGTGAATAAAGTGGTATAACAAAGTTATTGTTTTATTTTATTTAATCTTTAAAGAATTAAATTTCTTTTATAATTCAAGTAGTCACTGTATCAATATTTTTTTTGCTTAACACAGTATTATGTACGTTCATTCATCAAAGCTTTACACGTACAACTTAATCTAATTATTAAGCATTCCGAATTTCTATGATTACAGCAACTGCCCTGTGTTTGCTTAGTTTCGAAGAAAAGATAATGTTAATATTATCCGTTTAATCACAGGTCGTAAGGAGTAAGAAATGTAAAACATACAACACTCTTAAGTAATGTTACGAACTTGTTTATATAAAGTATGTCAAAGTCATCATTTTAAGAAATCTGTGACATATATATTACGTTTATTAAAATACACGCGCGTTTACAAGCCGGCAACTTTGTTTATCTTTCCTTCTGCATACCAGATCTCTAGAATTACAGGGGTATAAACTCCTTCCGCCGTAAAAATAGTGGCACAATATTTATCTGCATGTGCAAGAGTATATTAATTTCAGTCATCTTTGTAATATAGTAAACCGGTAAACCAACAGATGCATATTTATGTATTTATTGCATATGGAATAAAACTTGTAAGAATAATAAGAAATACACGTCTAAGGCCCGGTTTCATAATGGAATTATTGGGAGGATTAACTTTAATTCCTAATTAAAATAAAAATATCAGTTTCATAATCCGTAAGTATCTTTTAATTCTCCGTTAGTACTAATGACACCAGAATGAATAGTTAAGATTTAATGTTTTTGTTCGCTTTTTCAAGTGACATTTTTCGAGTCTATACCACTATACCTAACTGCCTGTTTAAAGTTTATTTTAACACATTTTTTAATATGCATCATCCAAGCTCTTCAAGTTCAAGTTCGATTTCATCTGAGGATGAATATATTGTATTTAGAAGAAGGAAGGAAAGTTTATAAAGAATGAAAAGATTGTTTGGGTAATTTTAATGAAAAAGAATGTTTTGATCGTTTCCGATTAACGAAGGAAACCGTTCAAGCCTTGTTACAGGAAATTGAACCACTAATTAAAAGAGATACAAATAGGTATTATCTGACTATATATACATTTTTTTTAGAAGTAACTTTAAACAATGTTTTATAGAGGTGGATCCGTACAGCCAATGCAACAACTATTATTAACATTGAGATACTATACAACGCCTCTGGCAATATGCAAATAGCTGTAGCAGACTTTATGGGGGTATCAAAAGCATCAGCATGCCGAATAATAAAACGGGTGTCCACAGCCATTGCTTCCCTAAGCGCTCGTTACATAAATATGTATGAAAATGCTATTGAAATGGAAAGAGCTGCAGAGAAATTTTATGCCATAGCTAGGTTTCCCAGAGTAATAGGTGCAATAGATTGTACATTGATAAAAATTGATTCACCTGGGTACTAAATTAGAAATTAGAAATATTATAGCACGTTGGCCTGGAGCAACTCATGACCAAACAATTTTTAACAATAGTAGTTTAAAAAGAAAATTTCAAATGGTACTTTTGGGAGATATATTTTGGTAGGTGATAGTGGATATTCTTTACAGTCATATTTAATGACTAAATTACAAGAAGCAAGAACACCAGCAGAAAACTTGTTTATTTATATGTATTATATGTATTTAATGGCCTGTTTAAGTTATCCTCTATTTTGTTCGCTTTTTCAAGTGTCATCTTTTAAGTCTATTGCTGCGTGTTTACGAGTTTAACAACAACACTAATTTTATTTGTTTAAAAAATATGCATTTGGAGAACAAATAAATAAAACATAAAAAAAATAATTCATACTACTTTTTGTTTAATATTCTAAGACAATCACGAGCACAATATCTTCCTAGAAAGAAAATATATTTGAACAAGAATAATTTAAAATCGTATCTAAAAATATGTATTTATAATAATAGTACTCGTTTTTTAAAATCTTAACAAACAATAAATTTAGATACTACTTTATAACAAACTGAAATTCAGGGTCCATTTTTATCCCCTTCATTTATTTAGTGTAAAGCACTATAATAAATATTACACATATCTAACTTTTCTTAATTTCCTAATATGATCAATTTTTCGTGAAATAATTTCCATTAAATTTGCATAGCAAGCATTTATATTTAAATCTAACGACAATAATTCATCTTCCTTGTTAAAATTGCACGAACGAACTTGTTTTGCAGGACTTATTAAGTTTTATTTATTCTTTATTTACAGGGAAAATAATTTACTTTTTAAATATGTGTCAGTTAGGTTAATTTTCAAAACAGCTGAAAGAAATATAAACAAGAAAATAACAAGCAGGTAACTTAAATCATGTTAAAAAGTTAGGGGAAATGAATTCAGGGCTGTCAACATAACTGTAATTTCTTTAACTGCTGAATTAGCTAACAAACTAGTCCTCACCTATTATGAAACTCAAATATTTTAATGGGCTGTTTATGACAGGATTAACTTTAATTCTCAATTAGATAATTCTCCCTTAAGGGACTTAAGGGTATCATTATGAAACCGGGCCTAAAAGATAAATAGTAAAGGTCACTTATTAAAAACGAAAAAAGATTTTAGAATGGAATTAGATAAATATATACATAATATTCAAAATCATAAAAGTCAATTTGTATATACAAAACTTCATGTCTATAAAATTTAAAAAAATCTATAATAAAATTTTTAATATAATTTTGTTTTGTATCTGGAAAACCCAACAACTATAAAGCAAGAAAAGAATTATTATTTAATAAATACTATGTATCCGGAAACGTACATATTTAAATACTATATTCATTAATTTTTTTCCTTGGGGAAATATACTAAAAACAAGACACAAGAATCAGTTCGCATTTATATTTATATATTTCTAGTAAGGGAGATTGGGTGTTTATATTTAAACAAACAAATGTATACAGGGCAATCCAAATTAAGTGTTCACCATTGGTAACTTTGTTATTATTAAAGATACAAGATTGTTTAAATTAGCAAACTAGTAGTACTTTTAACGCTCTTTAAGATGGAAGAATTAAAAAAAACAAATGAGCAGCGCGTTCTCGAGTTTTCCCGAAAATTTTTTTTTTTTTTTAATGGAAACCTCTGTATATTATATCATTTTCTGTTAGAAATTCAATTTTTAAACAAAAAATCTTATAAGAAATTTTTTACTGGGATTAAAAATACTTGAGTTATAGTGAATAAACAAAAACAGCTAAGTCAAGTGCATTTCTATGTTTCTATGATAACGACGTTAATTCTTTCTAGTAAACGTCAAATATTAGTACAGTTTTATTAGTCTTTCACTCATAAATTTCATTTTGCTAGTTATTAATTTGACAAAAAAAGATTTTTACCCATGCAGAAAAGTGTGATATGTTAGAATCTTATTTAGTGTGCAGAAAATCCTCTAGGAGGGCAAAAGAACACTACGCTGAATTATATCCACTCCGAACACAACCAAATGAGCAATTTTTCTGAGACTGTACCGAAAATTTAGAGGCAATGAGAGTGTTTTTGCCAAAACAAGAACAAGAAGGACTTTTATAATAAACGAGGCCACGGAAATTCTAGTTCTTGCATATTTTGAGGCCAATCGTGAGAATTCCATACTAGATATTATCAAGGAATCTGATTTGAGTCAATACTGTGCATAGGATTCTGAGGAAACACAAATTCATTCCTTATAAGTTCAAACCAGTTCAAGTTTTCTTGCCAGGGGATCTAGAGAGAAGAATGTTTTTCTGCCACTGGTATCTTAACTTTTGTCGCCAAAATGTAAACAACTTTCGTTATATTTTATGGACCGATGAATCAAATTTCTCAAATTCTGGAATGTACAATACAAAAAATCATCATTACTGGTCAAAGGAAAATCTTCTTTTAGTACATCCAAGACGCCCGCAAGTCCGTTACAGTTTTAATGTTTGGTGCGGTTTAATTGGTTCAAGGATTGTTGGTCCTTTCTTTTATGAGGGCACTCTAACTGGTGAAAGGTACATAGAATTTTTGACTGAAATTTTGAATAGTTTCTTAGACGATATTGATCTCATAAGTAGACAGAATCTGCATTTTCAGCAGGATGGCGCACCTGCGCACAACTACAGAGGTACTCATCAAATTTTAAATACTATTTTTAACAATTCATGGATAGGAACAAATGGTCCTATTCAGTGGCCTCCCCGATCGCCAGATTTAACACCGCTTGATTTTTTTTATGGGGTTATTTAAAGACAGAGATTTATAAGCAAAGGTACGAAAACGTAAACGCCCTAAAAATTGCAGTTAGTGAAAAGATAAACCAAATAGATGGTAGGACCATACTAAAAGCAGTTCGACAAGTTCAGAAACGTGTTTAAAAATGTATTGAACAACAAGGTGGTATTTTTGAACATCTTCTATGAAAAAATCAGTGATTTTTATTTTCTTTTAATGATATGTTTATGTATAAAATAAAGTTTATAAAAATTATTTAGCTGTTTTTGTTTATACATTATAACTCAAGTGTTTTTAATCCCAGTAAAAAAGTTCTTATAAGATTTTTTGTTTAAAAATTGAATTTCTAACAGAAAATGATATAATATACAGGGGTTTCCATTTGAAAAAAACATATTTTTCGGGAAAACTCGAAAACGCGCTGCTCATTTGTTTTTTTAATTCTTCCATCTTAAAGAGCGTTAAAAGTACTACTAGTTTGCTAATTTAAACAATCTTGTATCTTTAATAATAACAAAGTTACCAATGGTGAACACTTAATTTGGATTGCCCTGTATACCAAACAAACGCGTGAACTGTTCGCTTTATCAATGGACGTAACCTGTACGTAAAAGTGAAAGACCTTCCCAAATGAGATCGGGTCTCGTAGATTGTCTTTGTTAATATAACTGTACGATACCACTCTAAAAAAGAAATAAATATCTTTGTGAGTTTAAATTTCCTTCAATGACAAAGGGTTCAATGCTATAGTTCCCTAAAAGTCCTGTCCAAAAATTAACCTTTTGCGGATATTGCGTTCGTGCATCATATATCACACGTTTTTCTTACACCAATATCGCACAGTAGCAGAAGTACGATGACCATGTAGACGGAAACTGGATTTGTTAGTAAATAACCCTACGAACGGTTTTGTCTGAGACGGTAAGTTGCTAATCAATTTTTCTGCTAGATAATTGCGGTTACCCTTCCACTGCAGCAGAAATGAGAATTTCTCGTTCTTCATTTTGTGAATTTATTTTCTGTTTGTTGTTGTGGATATAAGCAGCTTTCAGAGTTACTAATATTGTAATGCACTCTCTCATACCCTATGCCTTTTTCAAATTCTCTTTGAACTGAATGTATAATTTGTCTGATTGATTGACCAAGATGAAGACATTCAATAACAAATTACTTTTCTCAAAGAGAAAAACTCCCATAACTGGATGTAAAATCAGTATAAACGGAAATAATAAATATGCAGAAAAGAGAAACAGGCAACCGTTAACAGAAGAAAATACTGTATAATTGCAAACAATAAATAGAATTACAACAAAATGCAAATTGAATTACAATCATGCATTTCGCTTGACAGTCAGTACGAAATTAGCGTTGGTCAGATTTTCCACATATGTTTAGCAGCTAGCGCTAGCAGTAAACACGTCCTCCTTCGTACCGTTTTATTTCCAGATATTACTGACTACTATAGATAACTATAGGAAGCTCGCTTGTACGGTATACGAGGACGGTTGGGAAACTACGTGGCTTAACAAAGAAAACCCAAAGTTTTTTTGACAAAAAACATTTTATTTTTCAACATAGCCTCTTGCTCGCTCAAAAGACTTATTCCAACGATATTTCAAATTAGTAATGCCTTCAATATAGGTCGATGAATTCAAGTCCTCGAAATAGCTATTTATAGCAGTGATTACCTGAGAATTGGACGAAAATCTTTTACCACCGAGACATTTTTTCAGGTTTGGAAAGAGATGATAGTCGCTGGGAGCCAAGTCTGGGGAATAGGGTGTATGAAGCACTAATTCAAATCCCAATTGATGAATTTTTGCTTATTGCAATCGCGGACTTGTAGGTAGGCAGGTGCGTTATCCTGATGGAAAAGCACTTTCTTCTTTACCAAATGAAGCCATTTTTCTTTGATTTTGTCGTTTAATTGTTTCAACAAATTGCCATAATACTTCCAATTTATTTTTTTCCACTTTTCTAAGTAGTTGCAATAACCTTTCCTGCTGAAAAACCCCTTTTTGCCTTCTTTGGTGGCGGAGAACCTTTTTCGTCCATTGTTTAGATTGTTTTTGGTTTCGGGAGTATAATGGTGGATTCAGGTTTCATCGACGGTAATGAAACGGCATATAAAGTCCTTCTGACTGCGGCGAAAACGTGCCAAAGTGTCGCGAGAAACACCCAAACGATTCAGTTTTTGCTCCGGTGTGAGTAACCGCGGCACCCAACGCCCCGAATATTTCTTTATTTCCAATTCTTCAGTTAAAATTCTGTGCACGCTGTCATTTGAGATACCTACAATGTCTGCTATATTGCGCACTTTATGTTGACAGTCATCCAAGACGATACGGTGTACTTTTTCAATCATATCTGGAACAGTAACATTTTCTGGATGTCCACTAAAGGGTGTGTTCATGCGACCACGCTTAAATTCGACAAGCCAGTTTTTAACCATTGAAAACAAAGAAGCGGATTATAATGTTGAATCCAGCTCTGCTTTACGATGGCGAATAAAATGAAACTTACTGATTTTAAAATTACTGACCTGAAACGAGAATTAGAGGAGATAGATGAGGATACAACCGGTAAAAAGACTTCGAGATGTATTGACCAAAGAAGGTGAGGATCCAGAGAATTATTTCTTCCAAGTTCCAAGTGGGATGTTGATTTGTTGTTAATAACAATGTAACAACGACTAATAGAGACTATGCACACTCAAATGGAGCAGAAGAATCTGGACAGTGTAAGAGCTTTGAAGTAACGAATAATGAATTCACACATTCAAATGAAATAAATGGAGCAGATGCTAGAGAAAGATTTGGAAAAACAACTACTGCAAAATTCTAGAGACCTCGAAAAATGTCTGGAAAAAGTAGAAAAAGCTCTGCAACAACGACTAGTTGATAATACGGAAGCATTAAGAGAAGAGGTTTTTATTGTTGTGGAGGAGAAAATTCTAAACTTTTAAAATAAAAATCCAAACTTCTAGAAGAACATTCTAAACTTTTAGAGGAAATAATGGCTTAGATGAAATTACCTATGTGTTTTAAGCCTTTCAAATGGAAGTACTTTATCACTGCTCTCAACTCCTTTTCCATTATTACAAAATCACACGAGACGTTCTCTTTGGCGTACTGTCAAAAGCAGATTACTTGACAGATCGCTCTGTCCTGTCATATTTAACCTATTAAAGGATGATTCTACAGAATTGTAAAGAAGATTTCTGCGAATTCGCACCATCTTTGTGTTAGGCCACGTATAGCAAGCGCCAATTAAGTTGGCGCGAGGAGGGGTGCGCAGAAGTCGTTTTTAAAAACGTCCACCCCAAAGTAATTGTCAGAATACATTTGTCATTGACGTTTGACGGAACATAATGTCTTTGCTAGGCGATCATAAAGTGATACACGCTCGAACAATTCCCGTACATATTTTCTTTTTATTGTCATTTAGTATAGATATTTGTAATGCCAATTGTATATATAATAACAATATTATTCACTATTAATCCAATATAATTACCATGCGGTAAATTTTATATATATTTTTTCGAACTTACATAATTGTACAAGTTCTGGTCAATAATCATAATGAATACTTCCTGTTCTTTTAGTTAGCACAACTACTAATTTTATATATGTACATTCATTCTCTATAAAGATAGCTTGGTATAATTATATGCTTACATTTTCTTTCCAAAGAAAGTGCCATAATCAATGTACAATTATAAACGTAAATACATATATGTGTATATACATTTTTTGCGGCAGTAATGGCGTAATAATCGATTAGCCCATGCATGGGTTTGTTTCAAATTCCATTCCGCAGTATCAGCCAATATTGCATGAGTAAATATCTGACCTATGAATGTGTATAACACACAGATAAATTACACGGCCTTGTCATCTATCTATTGTAAACCATTATAGGTCTATTAACAAGTCTGGTACTCTTGTTTAAATTTTCACATTCCATTTAGAATACACATGAATGTACTTACACATATTCGGTTGTTCATTCGATTTTTAAAGAGACGTAATTTTTATATGAAACCTAAATGCAATTAATCGACTTCTGCCTTATAAAAGGTCCATAATTTAAGATTAAAATTATTTTTGTTAAATTTTATCAACATTTACGAGAGCGGGTTGAGTTATTCGCGCGATCGCCTAGAGTAGGCCGTGAAATAGAAAAAATACACGTCAGATTTTAACAACTGATGCCTTGTCAGTTTACTGTTAGTGTTTGAAAAATTTAACAAGCCGTGTTTCGTAGGCAATATTTAATTTTTATAATTTTACCCTGCTATTAATTAAGTGTAAATGGATAATTTTGAACATCGTGCAGTGATTAAGTATCTTTTAAAGAAAGGTAAAACTACCCGTCATAAACATTAACAGTTCGTCTTTTGAAATTTCAAATTTCTTCATTATATTTAGCATCTCGCTATTTCTTCAACAGTACAATTTTCTAGCCTTTTTCTAGCTAGTAAAATTAAAATTGACGGTTTTAGAGGTTCGTTGTTTCTCATGCATGGCTACATGCTTATCTTCTTCGAACCCATAAAATAATGAGCACCTAATTTATCATAAAATGTTACTTAGGTTATTGTTTCGATATTATTTAATAAATATACGATATCAGAAAGCTCAGTTTTGATTTAGTTTTAAATTAAGGATCAAGGATATCATATATGATACATTGAAAGAAAAATAATAGAAGGACACATTTTTATTTGTGAAATTTAACAAAACAATTTCGATTAGTTGAGCAACAAAATAGTATATTAAGATAGAGTATGTTGGTAAAAAGTGCCATCGGATTGAAGAAATCGCAGTTGAGATATTGGCAGAAATAAATAGTATTTTTGAATATTACTCGCACTAGTAACTTCTGCTGGCTGATACAAACAAAATTGAGGTTGAAAAGTATCACACTTCCAATTTCTGCTTGACGACGGACGTAAATTGGTAAGTGGTTCTTCATCCGGAGAATCGAAGTCCTCTAGAGTTTCTTGCTCTTCTTGGGGTTCACTTTCATTTTCCTCACAAATTTCCTCGGCTTCATCGTCACTTAGGTCTAATAAGTTCTCGTCTAAAATCAGACTCATTTTAAGTGAGACCACGTTCAATTAAACAAATAGTTGTAAATTCTATGTACCTACAAATTTCAAAGGTATCGTCTATGATACTATGAATAAAAAACGTACTTGTTTCACCTGACATCGCAGAATCTCTTGTGCATGAGAACTAATCCACTGAATACAAGGAGACGTGATATATCTACGATTTTTCATTATATTTGCCATAACTGTCACACACGCTGCTTGAGTACCGAAATATTTACTTGTGGTGAGGTTAAGTGTCAACGCATGGCCTCATTGAGTATTAAATGTGATAAATAATAAATAATAAATAAAAAACCGAGGTATACAGGCTGATTCATTTTCGGCCCTCACCATGGGGATCTCGCTTATTATTGGAGATAGAGAATAGGTTTAAATTTGGCAAAGTTGTTAAATTTTGTGTTTGTTATAAATCCGTAAAGAAAATAGACCTGTGACAAATGACCTTCGTTATTTAAAAAAAAAACGCGAAAACCCTATTTTCTTCTTTTACCTGTAGCACCGACATTTGGCCTTGTAGAGAAAATATAAAAACACATCCTTTTGGCCATTTCTAAACCTCTATCCAGTGGTGTACTCTTAATTTTTATACGACGTTTCGTTTCTTTCTGGCCATCATCAACTATCTAATTTCTTATAGGCGCCATATTGGATTTAGACATCTTCAGAAAGAGTTTTTTTTCTGATTTCAACCATGTACCACATGCTGACTAAAGTTTTTGACATTAGGTTTTATTTGAAAGACTAAATTATAAGATTAAATAAGGTAGCCATGGAATTTCAATCTGTCAAACATTTCATTTATTGTTCATTAATAATACAAAAATGTCATACACTAACGAAGAGAAACGAGATATGATAAGTATTTTTATTTCTTCGAACCGAAATTCAACAGTAGCGAGTACAAGATATCTACAATTATATCCAGAACGACAACAGCCTCATCGTACCATTTTTCTAGATCTCGACAGAAATTTGGTCGAGAATGGATCGTTTACTAAGCCGCGTAATGGTCAAGACAACAGGAATTTAAATGAAAATCGACAAGATATTTTACAAATGGTAAATTAAAAGGGTATTTTCACTCTTTACTGCCTGGAGATAATTTGAGAAGGCTAGAATATTGTAATTGGTTAATGGGAAGGATAGAAAATGACGAAAATTTTTTAAGCGAAATCATCTGATCAGATGAAACAAAATTTACAAATTCTGGAATGTTCAACAGAAATACGGAGCACTATTGGGCAGTACAAAATCCCCGACAAAACAGGGCTAGAAGACAACAACATCGTTTTGGAATAAACGTTTGGATGGGTATTTTGGCAAATCGTCTCTTAGGATCAGTTATATATGAAGAACATTTAAATGGAGAAATATATTTAAACATTTTACGTACATACGTATCTGACTACCTTGACGACAATATCCCATTAAATCAATTACAATATTTATGGTGGCAACAAGATGGCGCACCAGCACACAATGCAGCTGTTGTTAGAAATTTCTTAAATCAAGAGTTTGCAAACCGTTGGATTGGAAATAGGGGAGTTGTTGAATGGCCTGCGAGATCACCTGATTTAAGACCGCTAGATTTTTTTTTATGGGGATATGTTAAAAATAATATTTATAAAATAGATGCGCCACAAAACATTGAAGAATTACGAGACAGACTTCAGAATGCCTTCGATGCAGTTCCTAGAAGAACTATACAAAGGGCAGTACAAAATGCCAGAAGGAGTGTCCAATTGTGCATTACCGAAGATGGCCAGATAATTGAACATTTACTGTAATTGTTTATTGTTTACTTTTCTATGTATTTTTATTAATGTTTTTGTTATCTTGTACTCGCTACTGTTGAATTTCGTTTCGAAGAATAAAAAATACTTATCATATCTCGTTTCTCTTCGTTAGTGTATGACATTTTTGTATTATTAATGAACAATAAATGAAATGTTTGACAGATTGAAATTCCAAAGGCTACCTTATTTAATCTTATAATTTGTTCTTTCAAATAAAACCTAATGACAAAAACTATAGTCAGCATGTGGTACATGGTTGAAATCAAAAAAAAAAACTCTTTCTGAAGATGTCTAAATCCAATATGGCGCCTATAAGAAATTAGATAGTTGATGATGGCCAGAAAGAAACGAAACGTCGTATAAAAATTTAGAGTACACCACTGGATAGAGGTTTAGAAATGGCCACAAGGATGTGTTTTTATTTTTTCTCTACAAGGCCAAATGTCGGTGCTAGAGGTAAAAGAAGAAAATGGGGTTTTCGCGTTGTTTTTTTAATAACGAAGGTCATTTGTCACAGCCCAAATAGGTTATATTAATAAATATTTTTTTCTTGGAACGATTACTGACCAATTTACAATACTAAAATGGTCCGAATTTTAAGGCACTTTTTTATCCCGTAAAACGCTTTCTCAACCGAAAACTTTCTTGAGCCAACATTACCTGCCACGTTTTATTTAGATCGGTGCCTTTTGGTTGGCAGACTTTCTTTCGTAAGTTACAATTCTTACGAAAGAACTCAAATTGGTACATGATCATGTATTTAAGATTGAATTTCCACAATTTTTGAAACTGGTCCTCATTAAATGACCAACTGTAGTAAATAAACAAAAAATTCGGTTACATAAGCTATTGAATATCGGTCAACTTGAACATAAAAGAATCTCGTAACTCAATTAACAGAAAAAGCAATCCATTTGCATCGGAAACCGTAATTAATCATAACAGCGGTACCTGTATTCATTTCGCATAACTCTTTAATAGCTAAACGTGTATAGATTGCATTTTACACGGTCACTTTACGCAATATGATTGAATTAAATGCGTATCAGTTTAGTATTTGCATGTATTAGACGTGAAAGTGGAATAGGTATATATAGATGACTGTGCACGCACAGTGACAGCGAGCATATAAATAAAACCATGCGAAAAAAAAATCGAGACACTCCGAGCAATTAATGAATTCACATGCTTATGTTCTGCAGTAAATAAAGTCGAAAGATATACAATCTAGCCACATGAATATGTTAATGGACGTAATATTGAATTACAAATAAAATTATGAGAGAAAATCGCTTTATTTTGTATCTGCATGCATGCTCAGAATTTGAATAGATCAATTTATTTAATTTAGAATTTGATTTGTGCGCAGAAAACGTAGAAATTTCCATAAAGAGTTACGTTTTGTATTTACTGTTCATTGCGTTGTTAAATATTTACTTCATTATAATACGAGCTTTTGATCCATTCTCGTCTGTGAATTTTTTAAACATTTTCATATCGAATATCTTATCAATAAAGTGTCTAAACTAAAAATAATAAAGTGCATATTGTAACGACAGAGTCGCTGAACGCCTAGACTTCGACGAGAACCCTGTCGGTATCTTTTGATACACGTGCATTCGATCATGTTGACCACAATTTGAAAAAATTGGTTTGTTTATAGGTCTCATTTGTCAAATCATGTACAGTTTGTTAGAATATTTTATAAAAAAAATAACGTCAATAGATATTTTAATTCATCAGTTTTCTCAGTACCCATTTTACTTTTTTATAAATGACTTAATATATTTTATTATTATTTTTTGTTTATACCGGAGTAGGTATTTATGTACCTGGAACTGGTAACACTAGTGTTGCTAGGCGCCATCTGTCATATCCATCGTAAAGGTTGGCATTTTTGACACGATACATACGCAGAAAATTTTGTCATACGGACGCTATGTATGTTGTTTACAGTGACTTGACAAACGATGCCCGAACTTAATAATCCACGTCGCTGGTTCTGTAAAGCTCTTTTAAGATTCTTCAAAGTTTGGCAGTAGACTTCAGTGTTTATTGTGCTTCCTCATTCCATAAAATCTACAAGAAAGACGCCTTTCTTCTCCCAAAAGACAGTGGCCATGGCTTTTCTCGCAGAAAAAGTTTGACGGCACTTTAAAGGGCAGCTCTAGCTCGTAGGTAAGCTATGGCGACCCCACTGTATTGACTGTTTTTTCGTGTCAACGTTGATATAGGCTACCCAAATCTCATCACCTATTATAGTCCTTTTACGATAACAGACGAGGCACGTCATAACCGGAAACTTCAGAATTACCTACCTATACAATACTAAACCCAAAAAGAACTGTCTTTCACAATCGTATATCTAGAGATTTCTTCTTTGCAAACGTTCCTATCCTGCGTAACGTTGCCAACTTCTATTTTCGCTACTGTCATTCGTATCTGTCACTTGTGCGCCATTTGTTGTTCTGTATTTTTCGTGTCCCTTTTATTCAGTTTTGTGGTATTATTTGCATTTCATTAGTTCGCAGTTTGTTCTTTAGTTTTCGTGTCCCTTTTATCCAGTTTCGTCGTATTATTCGTATTGTATTAAAACAACGGTTCCTTTAATAACCAATAAAACATGCCTAAGCCACTAAGCAGGCAATCAAAAGCGCTCATTGCGTCTTTAATCTCGTATTTCGAGAAAGAATCTATTTTATTTCGATAGCTTAATTGCTGTTAATAACATGTCTCAATTATGCTATTTGTCAGTTATAATTTACCACGTACATAAAACTATGGTTAGAATGAGAGGCGTTAGGTTTATCTAATTGTTTTAAAAGTATGTAAATTATCGTTATTTCCTAACTGTCAACGCGGATTACATGTCAACTGATTTTTAATACATAACCTCTGTGATAGATGTAAACAAAAGATTTGGCAAGAGTGCGTGACGCAAACATGACGTATGTTGATGACATGCCTCGTCTGTTATCGTAAAAGGACTATACGATATATCTGAGGAAATCTTCACCATCAACATCGAAACGCAGAGAAATTATTATTTCTGCATTATAATCTTCCATTATTGAGATTTAATTTTTTGTTTTGTATTTTTTAATAAAATGTCTAATTATAATAAATTTTGTGTAATTTATTTTCATTCACTTATTATCTTATCTTCTCAAATTTCGGATAAGGAACCCATTATCCGTCAATATTTGCTGGATCCGGGTAATTTGCGGTTACTGACGGTACATCACTAATTTTCATGATTAAATTTAATTAAAAGAAAAACAGGAATTGTTTAGAAATAGGCACATACCACTATTTACTACTAGCCAAGGAAATGATGCGTACTAGAATTTGTCGTGGATGAGAACCATCTTCTGAAATGTTAAAAATAAAAGTATTATTTCCAACAATTTTATAAATTGTTTGGGTATCATTTTTTTTTGTTTTTTAAGTGTATCTAGTTACTTATGTGATATGTGAAAATGATAATTCATTTGGCAACAATGCCATGTTTTTTATTATTTTGTTATCATTTTTTGCTAAATATGAACATAAATTATTTCTACGAATTTGTATTTTTGAATTTTGTATTCTTCATAGAATAATTGAAAAATTATATTAAGATATGATGGTTTGCCAATTCCTCTTTCTTAAGAAAAGCAAGATTTTCGATTCTTACAGTTGGCAGCAAAAAAATAACTAAAGTTTAGTACAATTTATACTCTATTTTTAAAGTAGAGAGACGAATTTCTGAACAGACCACTTTGACAGTGAAATCTCATTGGTTGAAAGCAAGGCCAAATTGCTTTCAACCAATGAGATTTCACTGTCAAAGTGGTCTGTTCAGAAATTCGTCTCTCTACTTTAAAAATAGAGTATAGTACATTTTCACACTTTTGTTTACATTTGAAAAATTTGTTGCGCCAACCCTGCTGTTGAATACAGCTAGTCAGACTGTGATTGAGTTCGGTCGGTTATCTCACAATACAATACATCCCTGCATTCTAGTAATAGAAAATGCTTAATTTTTTTCTTAAATTAATGTAATATTTAATCAGCAACAAATAATATTTAAAAAATCCACAGGCTTTCGCGAACGTTGTACAACAATGCATCTCCTTTCAAAATTTAGCGTGTGTTTTTTCTGCGTTCTGATATTATCGAAGAGAGAAGTAATATTTTAGAATTACGCCAGAAGTAAGTTTTATATAATCAATCATTCAAATTTACTTAACGAATTAGAATATATTTAGTTAATTAACTACTAATCGTGAAGAGGAAATTGAAATTAAAAGACTCATACCTACATACTCGCATAACACAACATACATTATGCATTTAAATGCTGAGGTTTCGAAGGTTTTAGTTAGAAAAGGAAATGTGTCATCACGACCGCACCAAAATGGGTAGGTATTGCATTATCATGAATACGTGTCCATATTTCAAACAACATTTAAATAACAACCCAAGACGATCGTTTCTCATGAAAATTAACTAATCGAAATATCTCTAATTGGTAACACTGTCGTTCCGAATATTTTTACCATAAAAGTTGGTAGCAATTGTTTTCTGACCACGTGCACCTCAGAATATCAAAACAAAACATTACATTATACATATTGCCAAGCTAAATATTTCTTCGGTGATACATAATGTAAAACGATCATTGTAATAATTGTAGTCACGGGCATATGTTTCTATGTGTGCCTACTTTAATGCTGTATGTATTACATACATACATATGTATGCCCATGTATTTTCCGATTACATTCACTGATTAACATTTATAAAATTGGTCGCGTTTCATATTTGCAAAAATAATGATTCAACTTTGTAAATCTTATTCTACGCATAACAGTGGCGGTACCTGTATAAGGCCACGAAGCCGCGCACCCTTCCTAGAATTTTTAATATAACACACAATTTAAATGTTTGTTTAAATATTTATTAATACTATTCATTTTATTGTTATTATTCATATAAGTAGTTAAAATTTCTAAATTTCAAAAAACCGAACTTCGTTTTGTTGTCTAAAGTTGTTAGAACCCACAGAATTATATTAAGGCGCAAATATGCCGCGGCCTGCATAAATCATTATAGATTCCTGGTGAATGTGACCCGATATTGGCCGATAGTACACGATTCCATTAAAACATTTAGGATATTTTACGGCGCAATTATCTAGCGGTGCCGTCTACGGGACTATCGTACCGTATCGTATAATATAATTCGGATGTGATTAGTCATAATAAATAATGAATTTCGTAAATAATATTATTCAAATAAATTTTGATAGACTGCCATTAGCCGATAAACTTAAAATTAAAGAACTGGGGAGGCCGTTGCCAGATATAAAGTTGTCACAAACTTTTGAACGAAAAGCCGAAAACCGGTCTTTTACGCGTCGGTTTTCAAAAGATATTTATAAAAACCAACTGGATATGTAGGTGTGAAATAACGAATTTGTTGTACTGTTTTCCGTGCTTGCTTTTTTATAAAGCCGACTCTAGAATGGACTCCAACTGGGCAAGAAGAGGAATGAATGATTTACACCATCTTCCTGTAAAAATGAGGAAACATGAATCGTCTCGTGACCACATCAATTCTTGTAGTGCCTTTGCTGTGCTCGGTAAGGTTAATATTATGTCTCACTTAAGCTCTGCATACAGAGAAAGTATTATTTCGCATAATAATAAGGTCGAGAAAAATCACCATATTTTAAAAAGGATAATCAGTTGTGTAAAATTTTGTAGTGCTTTTGATTTAGCACTTAGAGGTCATGATGAAAGTGAATCCTCTGAGAACCAAGGAATATTTAAAGAACTAATTAATTTCACTGCAGAGCTGGACAATATACTAAAAGAACATTTACATACGGCAACCGTTTTTAAAGGGAACTCAAATACTATCCAGAATGAAATTCTAGACAGTATGTTACAAGTGTGTAGGGAAGAAATTTGTAAGCAAATTGAAAAGGAATACTATTTATCAATTCAATGCGATGAAACCACTGATATCTCAAATTATTGTCAAATGGTTTTAATATTAAGATATTTTTGTGAAGGCTCTATCCGTGAATATTTTTGTGGTTTTATAAGGGTGAAAGATAAATCAGCTGATGGGTTAAAAACATGCATTGAAAATGAAATTTACCCCCTAATTTTAAAAACTCCCCAAAAATTAATAGGTCAAACGTATGACGGCGCAAATGTTATGAGCGGTGTGAACAGAGCTCAAGCCCAAATTAAAACAAAATATCCCAATGCTCACTTTATTCATTGTTATGTCCATCAATTAAACCTCATTATGCAGAAATCGGCATCACAAAATGCAAAAGTACGCGTGTTTTTTAATAATCTGTCGGCCATACCTGTTTTTTTTTCAAACTCATCTCATCGTTGTGATGTTTTGCAAGAGATAATAAATAAAAGATTACCAAGGGCAGTGACAACAAGATGGAATTATAATATTCGCACAGTTAATTTTGTTCACGAAAATCTTAAAAAGCTTGTAGAAGTGTTCGAAGAAATTGAAACCAGATGTGAGAAAAGTCTTATTTCAAATGAAGCATCCGGTCTAAGAAGGGCATTGGAAGATCTCGAATTTATGTTTTGGTTAAAATTCTTCCAATAAATTTTGCCACATGTTGACATACTATATAAGCAATTGCAATCAAAAAATAAGGACAGTGTACAGTTGCAAAAAGACTTACTAATTTTCGAGAAAAGTGTTTCTGCCATTAGAAATCAAATTGATTCTCTTAAAAACATTGTTGAATTAGAATATCCAACATCTAAAAGAAGGCGAATGGATGATAATTTTCGAAGTATTATTGCCAAAGAAGTTTGTGATATAATTACAGTACAAATGAAGGAACGCTTTCCTTACCGGGGTCATTTACAAGCGGCTGATCTTTTTAACAAAGATAAATATTCAGAGTTTTCAAAAAATTTCCCTGTGACTGTTTTAAACGATGTATGTTCATTTTATCCGATGTTGAGCAAATCAAGATTAAGAACTGGGTTGGAGGTAATTTACTCGAGAGAAGATTTAAACAAAATTGTTGGAGCAATGAATCTTCTTTTATTTATTATGGAAAATAACCTTAGTGAAACATTTATCGAAACATCGAAAATATTAAAAATTATCGTGACGACTCCAATGACAACAGCCGAAGCTGAACGCACAGAACCCCACGACACGCCACTGACGCATAAATAGATAGATGAAGCGCGTAAATTGGAGTGTAAAATACTGGATCAAATTTATTCTTTTCTAATCTTGGCGAAATTAAAATTAAAAAAATGGTTACCGATATTTTCTTTACAACATGAGTCAGAAAAATTAGATTGGAATTATTCGATTTATTATCTATCCTCAATGCCACGTTCTGATAAATCTAAAGCCACAACGTAACTAGATTAAAGACGTGTAAGACTTTTTAATCTTTTCTTCGTCTACTGCATTACAAGCCGCAATCAGTAACCGTTTTCTATAGGATTCCTTTAATCGACTTACGTAAATAAAATTGTGGAACTTGGAAAAATAATACATTTACAAAGCCTTCTCTATAATTTAGAAATACTCCTACAACATTTACTTAATTGACTTTATAATAATGTAGGACCCCTCCCCTGTACTTAGATATGCAAATGCATACTTATTTAGGGTTTAATTTTAGTTTTAATTTAAATTCCAAACAAGTCACGGAAGCATACAACTTACATATTATATGTATATACATCTTCATACATGAATATGTTCACATTCAACTTACAATTATGTACGTGATAAACCTATTTTTATTTGGTCGGTGACATAAGAAAGTTTTTTTTTAAGGAAAACGCTACATACATGAGATTGTATCACGTACACAGACGCTCCATTTCATTTTTATAAGTATTCAAGTCGAGTTTAAGTAGCGCAAAGTCAACAATATCGACGATAAGAATTACATATGTACTTGTTTGTAATGCATTAGTTGGTGCGTATGAGGTGTCGGATGTGACTAATAAAATTTTAAATAATTTAATTTTTTGAAAACACATTTTTGTTAACCAAAATAATTTTATTTCATTTGAAAACATTTCATCTAATGAACACATTTTGAAAAAAAAAGACTGAACCTTCAGAAGAAGTGATGAAGGTTTTGAAATCCTTCTCCCTTTAACAAGGCGTTCAGGTTTTTGAAATAAAATATAATTGAATACGAGGACTGGACAACAAAATCAGACCAGAAAATATAAAACGATTTAATTTTATTTCGAATTATTACACACATAATTATATATATATATATATATATATATATATATATATATATTTATGTAGAATCTTTATATACTAACATTCCTACAGATCTAGCTATAAACATAATAGAATCCAAATGGGATGAAATTAGTCCACACACATCACTAAATAAAAACGAATTTATTAGAGGTATAAACTTCTGTCTCGACAACACATATTTTCAGTACAAAAATTCTTTTTATAGTCAAACATTTGGTATTGCCATGGGCTCTCCTTTAGCTGCTCCTATTGCAAATCTGGTAATGGAACATTTAGAACAAAACGTTATCAATTCATTAGACTTCCACCCCTTTTTCTTCAAAAGATATGTTGATGATATCAAAACATGTATTCCGACTAATAAAATAAACTATCTTTTAACTAAATTCAACAATTTTCACAACAAATTAAAATTCACTATTGAAGAAGAAATTAATAACGGTATTAATTTTCTTGATATTTCTTTAAGCTATGATAGACAGGGTACTATTTATACAAATTGGTATAATAAACCCACAGCTTCTTTTCGATATATGAATTACCACTCAAATGCTCCTACAGTATTCAATAAAATGATTATAAATAATCTGACTGGTAGAGCAGTAAAACTATCACATACTCAATACAGAAAAGATAACATCAAGAAAATTAAAACAATCTTAACAGATAATAATTATCCACCACAAATTATAGACCAAACAATTAAAAAAAGAATACACCAAATATGCAACACTGCAGACACCAATAACAATTTAAATAATGACACAACATATATCACGATTCCATATGTTCCACAACTATCAGAAAAAATTAAATACACTTTAAAAAAATATGATATAGCTATATAGCATATAAACTTAGTAATACTAATAAACATTTATTTTCAAAACTTAAACCTAAAATAGAAAAAAAATCGAGAAACACATGTCATCTATAAAATACCATGTCGCGATTGCGATAGTTACTACATAGGCCAAACTAAACAATATTTATACAAAAGAATACAAGCCCACAAATACTGTAAAACAAACAATACTGCTTTATCTACACATAAACTACAACGCGATCACCATTTCGATTTTGAAAACATATAGATAATTGATAAAGAACAACACACAATGAAAAGGGAAATTAAAGAAATGATTAGTATTAAACAGGAAAAAAATTCAATTAACAACAGAAGTGATATAAAAAATTTAAGCAGTATATACTATACCTTAATTATGTAACGATCTGCAATTTACCATCATAATATATGTTGCTGTTGTATAATTATATATCTTAAGTTATTTAAATATCTATACATTTGCTTATCATGCTGACAGTTCCGTGTTTTGATTCCTGTCTGGTTGTCCGAATAGGTTTTCGTGGTTTTTCCTTCTCGTTTAAGGCGAATGCCGACATATTTACATCTTAAGACGCTCCACGGGCGCATACATAATAATAACTCATGTCTTGCGTTTCCCTGTTTTTGTTGTCTATCTATTTTAGAATACTAAGGCATGATTTTTTATTATTATTCAATTGGAATGTATCTTTGAATAATTTTATCCATAGCAACTCAAATGTATGACATTAATATACTGTCATTTATATTTTATATTCCTTGATAAAGCCATCATTTGCGGAAACATGTAGGGTTGTTTTAAATATATATAATTTGAAGTAAAACCAGACCTTAAATCGCCAACAAATTGAATTTACAATATATATATATATATATATATATATATATATATATATATATATATATATATATATATGTATACTGGGAATATATATGTATTCTCAGACCTGGTTTTTACATCCCTTATCGCTTCACGAGTCTTTCTTTGGAGGTATGCAATTTCATTCTAACTTGCCCATTATGCACTTACATCCAAACATTATATTTTAAATTCTTTAATTCTCACTAATATGTTTTGAATTTTTCGCAATGGTTGATTTTTCGAATGTAAATATGTATAGTTAATGTATGAAATTTAATTGATATCTACATTAAATAAAGTCGCTCAAGAACTGTTAATTTGCTAATGTAAGTAAATTTTTATATTGTACTTTATATAGCTAATATGTAAATACTCTATCAGGTCTGATAAAGCAACAAATACAGTTTCGGAACGTTACGTAGCAATAAATTTATTTAATCATTGACCCAAATTCTGTTTCTGTTTTTTTTAATGATATCTCAGAAACACGAAACTAGAATCAAATCAAATATAAGAACTATGAAACATCAAATTAAAAAATTCATTCAAATTCCAGCAACAGAAAAAATAAGAAACTAAAAAGTTTTTCGTTGAAGACTGTGAAGAATTTGCATATAAATCCCCTTGCTATAGCAATATTTATATCCTATATACGTATTTTGACAACTAAGTTGTCATATTCAGTAAGAAGTGGGCTCACAGTAAAGTAACACGTAGAGATCGCGAAACACTTTATTAGATGCCACGTATACTCTGCATAATTGCGATCTTGTTAAATAAAAACTTAAACTTAAAGAAAAAACAATTTCATTGGAGTTGGAAATCTATTAATCCGAATTTGTGGGGATTGCGGCTTGAAATCTAAAACAGACAGAAGCAAGAAAAATCCTTAACCACAATATAAATCAATAAACTCTACATACGTATTTCGGCAACTAAGTTGTCACCTTCAGTAGAACGATCTTGTTCTACTGAATTGTTATGCCGAAGATGGCAACTAAGTTACCGAAATAAGTATTTAGAGTTTATTTATAACATAATTAGGGATTTTTCTTGTTTCTGTTTGTTTCTAATCTATTAATGGTAAAATGGGAAAATATGCATTTGTTAAAACAAAGCTACGATTTTTCGTTATTATCACCGACAATCAAACCTGATTACAACAATAGGACCCTACAACGTAACAAGCCACCAGTGCATGAAAGTGGGTGCATAAAACACATGACAATAATCAGAGATTACGCTAAAAATACCAGAGCATTTTAATGTTTTTCATGTTCGTGTTTTCGTTTTCGTGGTAACCTCTAATTATGACTAGAGCTACATACAGCCTATCGGTGGAGAACCAACATTAAAATACAAGTAAAAAGTATATTTTTGTTTCCATACATTTATTTACTGTAATTTTTTAATATAATTTACCATAGAGTTATTGTGAAAGATTATATAAATAAAATAAATTTGTATAAGTCTATACTGCAAGTATGTCAAGAAATATGTATACAAATTCTTATAATTTAGGACTTTCAATAGACTTTGCCTTAGCTAACTAATATAACATATGTGAAAACTTCTCCTTAAGTATATGCAACCAACAATACAGGGCCTATTGTTGCAATGTCCCGCTTCGCAATCGTGCAAAGAAAGTAGCATAACTTAACACTTCATAACAAATAATTTTTTAAATATATGAACTTAGAGGGCAAGGATTTACGCAAAGTAAGTCTTTGATTTATGCAAAAATGTATTTTGAATTCTCCTTTATTATCTATTTAACTTTTCTTTATTTTCTTTATTTTTTTATCACATCTCTTCCTTCCTGCCCATTTAAACACAAGAAAAGACACATTGTTCCAGCGGGTAGAATTATTTAAGAATAAATAATAATTTATTCTTAAATGCTACTTTATTATTATTATCATCATTGACATTATATACTTTAAGGTTTTAAATATGTCTATACGTTAAATGCACGTATAAGGCTTTTGTTTCATTATGAAACAGACATGTAAATAATCCAAGTATACAGTTACAGATATGTAAATTATTTACATGTCTGTTTCATAATGATTGACATTATAATGTAATATATATTTTTTTTACAAATATATAACAATAATAAATCGACCAATAGCCTAGTGGTAACACGACTTATTTTGTTCTGGGCACCCCGGGGTTGGATTCGGGGCTCGGCTGTCTGAGAAGGGTTTCGTGGTATGCCTTCTAGTTTAAGGTGTATACTGACAGTTAAACATTCAAGTTCTTCTACAGGTACGGGCGTAATAAGTATATATAATTATAAGAAAACTATATGAACTGATTCTAAAAAAAAACTACTGATGAATAGCGTGGGTTTAGAAAAAGTTTAAAACGCGTTCTTGATGTCGTCCTCGAATAATATTACGAGTAAAATAAGAAAATTGAACATGAAATTATTAAATTAAGCAAGTTGCTTCCTTATACAAATTAATATATAACATTACAGAAGAAAAACCTATCCCGAAATTTTCTCAGAAATTAATCCCTTAAGAAACCGATTGTCAAGCATTAAAAAGTCCTAAATCTACCCATTCCTGTCTTTCTGAAATTTATTCTAAGATTAATGAAGATTTCTCATGCTCTTTCTCCTTCTTGTTTCATTTTATAAATCATTATTTTACAATCATTACTTATAATTAAAAATTGCTGAAAAGCCACGTCCATCAACGGAACGTACAGACGCGTTTCGCTCTTATTGGAGCTTATCAATGTACGGTATCTCGAACACGGATATGGCTTTTCATTTCTATACTTTGTGTATATATAGTTAACATTCAGAACTTACTGCAAATGAGAATTAATGAATATTAAATCTCATTTTTACATACACGCGTCTGTACGTTCCGTTGATGGACGTGGCTTTTCAGCAATTTTTAATTATCCTAACAACCAGGAAGGTCGGAGTCGCGACGAGGTGTGTTCTACATACTGGTACAAACTTAGTTTGTCGGATTGTAGTTATTAACGCATCACATAAGGCGACATTTAGATGTAAAAATGAGATTTAATATTCATTAATTCTCATTTGTTCTGAATTACTTATAATGTAAATAACATAAAAAAATATAAACAATTTAACTAAATTTATAATCATTGCTTACAATGTAAATAACTTTAAAAAAATATAAACTATTTAACAAACGATCAATTCGAAATATTGATAAAAATATTTAAGTTTTTAACAGAAACAACTCAATCTAATAAAGTTCTATTTTTAATACTTTCTTTTTTGTTTCAGGTAATATACCAAGCGGTTCATATGAAATGTAAAAAACGAAGGTAACAATTCCATTGCTTTTGATATGTAACATATTTAGTTCCAAAAAAATTAAATCTAATTTATAAAATTATGTAAATTACAATTAAAAAACTGTTGTTTAAAGTTTTTAATATTTTTATTGCATTAAAAATCCCACAAACCTCTGACTTTATCAGGTGGTTGCGGACCCTTAAATAACCATAAACCAGTTCTTTCATCCACATTTAAATTGAGTTTCAACACTTGCGATCTTGATCAATCAAATTACATTTACATTAGATGCATATTACAATAAACTACAAAACTTAATTTTTTAACTACAGTTGCCGAACAACCAGCAATTCGGGAATTTATTTTCGCAGCTTAATGTTTATAATTTCATGTGAAATATTTGACTATTTTTTGTTTTGATGTCTGCAAAACGTAATATTTAATGGGTTCATTTTGTTGGTGTCTCTGTTTGAAACAGAATTTATTTTAACTTAGAGTTTAATGAAGTAGCAAAATAAACACTCCGAAACGTCACTTAAACAAGCATCTAGTGTTTTATTTTAATTTTTAAAAACCCTTATTCTGTATATATATATATATATATATATATATATATATACATATATATATATATATATATATACAATGTGTCCGGGAAAATGTGGGAAATCTCTCGGACTCAGATAGAACATTAAAAAATAAGATGACAATTTCCCATAATTTTTTTCCTAGCAGCCCTCCCTACGGAGATACGGCCTCCTAAAGGACGCCACTGGAAATAAATTTTTCTTGAATAACTTTTAAACTACTTATTATAATTTAATGAAAATTTAATATGATAAACAGTATTAAGGACCTCTTAAAATACTGCCCTTAAATTTAAATTAGCTTGTTTAGTTTACCAGGGGCGGACTAGGTTTTACATTTTAATGCTTACATTTTTAACACCCTGTATGATAAGGAGTTAAAAAAAACAAATTTGGATACCTTAAACATTAATCTAAAGAAAAGGTACTCTTGTTCATTGTCGATAAAATGAACCGTTTTCGAGGGGAAAAAAAAAAGAATTAATGTTTTATTTCTATTAAAAAGAACCGTGATTTCTAATTTTTTTTGTCTGCAACAAAGTGTGATACAAAAGTCTGAAATAAAACTGTTTTCAGTACTAAAAAACGCATTGTTTTTACAAACGTTACTATGGTACCCACGAATTAATAAATATCTTGCATTGACGTGTAAATTTTAAATCTTGTAATCTTTCATATTGTTAACACGTTGATCCTTTACTTCGATATTAATTTATTCAATTTTGAATATCTTGGTAAATTTAATTTGATAATAGGATACACATTTAGTGAGTATGCAGATATGCATCTTATGTACGGTCTTGCATCTTGCAATGCTTTGGAAGCAAGAAGGTTGTATGAAGAAAGATATCCTAATCGCAATATTCCAAATCAGAAAACATTTCAGCGACTTGACCAACGTCTAAGAGAGACTGGTGGGCGATTCCAGTTAATAAGGTAACATTATTGACTTTCTTTAATGTTTTAGGAAGTTTTGCGAAAAAAAGTACTGATGCTGGTGTGAGAAGAACAGTACGACGGTGCAATTGGAGGAAAATATTTTGGATACTGTAGGTGATACTCCTTCAATAAGCACTCGAAAATTAGCCGCGCAGCTTAATACGTCAAAAACGACAATTCATGAAGTATTTAAAGAACAGTTGTTATACCCTTATCATCTGCAAAAAGTGCACTACTTCCTGAAGATTTTCCTCGTAGAATCCAGTTCGCAAACTGGCTGTTAGATCAGCAGCGAACAAACCGCAACTTCATTAGCACTATTCTTTTTACCGATGAAGCAGGGTTTACCAAAAATGGTATTGTAAATTTACATAACTCGCATGTATGGGCTGATGAAAACCCTCATGCCACTGTCGTTCATCATTATCAACATCAGTTCCAATCAATTAATGTTTGGGCAGGAATAATTGGCAATTCTTTGATTTGACCATGCGTATTGCCGCCACGATTGAATTGTGAACTTTATTTACAGTTCCTTCAGAACGCTTTTCTGGATTCAATAGAGCATTTGCCACTTGCAACCCGCCAAAGCATGTATTTTATGCATGATGGGGCCCCACCTCATTTTAGCGTTGCTGTACGCGACCACCTGAATAACGTCTATCCAAACCGTTGGATAGGCA
Source organism: Melolontha melolontha (assembly GCA_935421215.2). NCBI lineage: Eukaryota > Metazoa > Arthropoda > Insecta > Coleoptera > Scarabaeidae > Melolontha > Melolontha melolontha. The sequence goes on along the minus strand of OW285239.1, from coordinate 5,043,146 downwards.
GAGGAGGTCCCATTGCCTGGCCTCCACGGTCTCCCGACCTAACGCCAATGGATTTTCACCTGTGGGGTCATCTCAAAACCTTGGTGTATTCCTCTCCGGTTGATACTAGGGAGGAACTTTTACAGAGAATCACATTTCATTGTGATGTGATAAGAAACAATGCTGAGTTGTTGTGGCGAGTACAGCAGTCCTCTATTTGTCGTGCCCGCGAGTGTATCAGAGTTCACGGAGCCCATGTTGAACCCACTTATGAAGTTTTTAATTGTTTATTTCTAATTAGCGTATTTAGGTTCAATCGTTGCAAGCTTTAGTGAGTACATTTCTAAACATAATTTTTGTTAAGGTGCCTTTCTGGGACAAAACTGCATTTCTAAGAATCTTTGTAATTTTGTCGGATTAAATAACCTAAACTAAAACTTTTTTGTTCCTGGAATGACATTTGTATCACACTTTGTTGCAGACAAAAAAAATTAGAAATCATGGTTCTTTTTAATAGAAATAAAACATTAATTCTTTTTTTTTTTTTTCCTCGAAAACGGTTCATTTTATCGACAATGAACAAGAGTACCTTTTCTTTAGCTTAATGTTCAAGGTATCCAAATTTGTTTTTTTAACTCCTTATCATACAGGGTGTTAAAAATGTAAGCATTAAAATGTACAACCTAGTCCGCCCCTGGTAAACTAAACAAGCTAATTTAAATTTAAGGGCAGTATTTTAAGAGGTCCTAAATACTGTTTATCATATTAAATTTTCATTTAATTATAATAAGTAGTTTAAAAGTTATTCAAGAAAAATTTATTTCCAGTGGCGTCCTTTAGGAGGCCGTATCTCCGTAGGGAGGGCCACTAGGAAAAAAATTATGGGGACTTGTCATCTTATTTTTTAATGTTCTATCTGAATCCAAGAGATTTCCCACATTTTCCCGGACACATTGTATATATATATATATATATATATACAGTAAAGAAAATTAATATAACGTGTGAGCCAAAAAAAAATTTTTCAGAGTATCCTATGAATAAAATTACCTGTGTCTTAATTTGATTCGACTTAGTGCTACTTGTCACATTGTTTAATTTCATGATAGTTTAAACTAAATAATCTATTTAAAAAATATATTTTTAATTTAATTATAATATCAGCAGATCAGCATAACAAAATAAATAATAAACATTTTTAAATAGGTAAATATAATTTATTATTATGTTGAACAAAAAAATATAGAATGACAAAATAAAAGTAAAAATTATATTAGATAGGATGTGTTATACGGCCACCACCCACATCTCTGCAGAGAGTAATTTTTTTTAAGCGGACTAAGAATGTTTGAACAATTTCTGGTGTATTATTGATTTCTGCAATATTGTTAGTGATCCTTTGTTTTAAATCGTCAACATAAACAACGAATGCTTCAAAAATCTAATTCGTTAAATGTGGCTATAAAAAGAAATCACATGGTGTTAAGTCCCAAGATAATGGTGGCCAGATAGTATATGTATTCAGACTAATGAGATTGGTTATTTTAAAATGTTTTTATTTCTCATACATGTTTCGGAGTTATGCTCCATTTTCAATGAACTGTGTTTTTGAGTTATGTTACTTCTTCTTCTTATGTTTTGGGTTGGACGCCAGCACGTCCAGGCACTTGAGCACACTGCTCTTTGTACTATCCCCAAGAGATCTCTCGGTTCCACTCTGTTATTCTTGTGTCCTCGATAAAAGCCACTATCCTCCTCAGGGGAAGTTTGAGTACACTCGAAGGATCCAATAGATCTCTCCCGAAATATTTCTGTCTGAGTTCCTTCAGTTCCTCACAAGTGCATATTACATGAAGGCTAGTTTCCTCCTGTTTTTCACATCCTCTACACCAGGGCTCGCTAACCAAGCCCATGCTGTGCAAATGCTTCCTTAAAGGACAACGTCCGGTTATTAACCCGGTAATTATTTTAATTTCTTTTTTGTTACTATGAATTAGGTTGGTTGAAAACTTTCCGTCCGGTATGGAGTTGACCTTCCGTTAACCTCCATTTGTTTTTATGTTCTTTTTCTAGCCATAACCAGATCTCCCTTTTAGCGGAATCCTTAGTGATTCCACATACAGGTTCTGGTCCTATGAAGTTCTTATTAGTACCTTCTTTGGCCAGTTTGTCATTGGCTCATTGCCTAGTTATGTTACTTATGTTTTACGTCAAAATTCCTTTTGTAGACGTCACATGAGTGTATGCAATTACATATTTGCATTGTTAAAATATAAAAAGGGTTGTTTAAAAACATATAAATAAATAAAATGTGGTAAAACTAATATACCGCCTGATTCTGAGCAAACGCAACGGCCTGAATGTACGAATATTTCTCCCGCTCCGAATAAAAATCCCCTGAACGCGTTAAGCCAATCACAAAACAGTCTGTTGCTAAACCCCCTCCTCGCGCCAACTTAATTGGCGCTTGCTATATGTATGACATCGACGTTGACGCGCCTACAGCATTCAGGGGAATTGTATTCGAAGCGGGAGAAATATTCATACATTCGGATCGTTGCGTTTACTCAGAATTAGGCGGTATACGAGACACCATATTTAAAAATTATCGGATAGATAACCAATCGTTTATACTTGACCTACAAGACGCCGAAAAACTTCACAGAAATTATATATATATATATAGATATATATATATATATATATATATATATATATATATATATTCGGGTAAGCGGTCAATTAAAAAACTCCTTTATTCAATTACCCTATATTTCGCAACACTTTGTCGCTTCTTCTGGGGTAACTACAAGATTAATGAGAAAAATAACAAAAAATAAATAAGAGTATAAAACAGTAGTAAAAATACTTACAAAATGTAGAGTTAAAAAATAATAAAATTGACGTACAAAATATAAAAATGATTAGATATAAAAAAATAAAGTAACTATAGAAACAAGCCTTAAGAACTTTTAAAAAACATATATATGGAAAGTTAAAACATGAAAAATAAAAAATATAATGCAATATAAATTAAAACAGCATATGGACCAAATAACAAAACGATTTAAGATCGTCAACTAACAGTCAAACCCAGTATATTAAAATAAATTATACTAAGACCATTAGTATCAGATCCATAATTTATGTTATTTGTGTCCCTGTTGATGTGGACCATTTCCAAAAATGTTCTTGTTTATGGTTATTTTCAACGTCTAAGATTTTAACGTCAACAAAATTGAAAGTATGGTCACGATCAAGTGCATGGTCCACCAATGCTCAAGATCTCTTACCAATACGGACATCACTTTTATGTTGAGTAATGCGCTGTTTTTGCCACTGTGATGTCTGACCTATATAAACGCCACAACACTCCGAACATGCTATCCTGTAGACAACGTGACTATTTAGAAAGAAAGGTGTTATGTCTTTTATCTTACTATACAACTTCTTCAAGGTATGGGTGTTGTATTTAGCAATTTTAATGTTATTAAATTGTTTAAAATGTGATACAATTGTATGAGTAAGACCGCCAATGTATGGGATTTTTTTTGTAAATCACACTGTCTGCAGGAATGTTCTCAGTAGGGCCATCAAAAAAGTTTGAGCTAAATATCAATTTATTAAGAATATGCTTAGGATAGCCATTGTTGACGAAGATGTTGAAAAGTTCTTTAAGATTGTCATTTAAAAAGGTTTCATGACAAATATGTGATATTCGGTTTCTCATACCTATAATGGTGTTATACTTCTGATTGAGAGGATGATGAGAGTGATAATTAATGATAATAATAATTTAATTTAAAAGTAAATTCAAATTGTAGTCGATTTAAGGTCTGGTTTTACTTAAAAATACTATATATTTTAAACAATCCTACATGTACATGTTTCGGCTAATGATGCCTTTCTCAAGGAATACAAAATACAAATGGCAGTATATTAATGTCATACATTTGTAGTTGCTATGGATAAAATAATTCAAAGATACATTCCAATTTAATAATAATAAATCATGCCTTGGTATTTTAAAATGGATGAACAACAAAAACAGGAAAACACAAGACATGAGTTATTATTATGTATGCGCCCGTGGAGCGACTTAAGATGCATAGCTGTCGGCATTCGCCTTAAACGAGAAGGAAAACCACGAAAATCTACTCGGACAACCAGACAGGAATCAAAACACGGAACAGTCAGCATGATAAGCAAGTGTATAGAATTTTAAATAACATGAGATATATAATTATATAACAGCAACATATATTAAAATGGTAACTTGCAGATCGTTACATAATTAAGTTAGAGTATGTACTGCTTAAATTTTTTATATCAAGGCATGATTTATTATTTTTAAATTGGAATGTATCTTTGAATTATTTTATCCATAGCAACTACAAATGTATGACATTAATATACTGTCATTTGTATTTTGTATTCCTTGAGAAAGGCATCATTAGCCGAAACATGTACATGTAGGATTGTTTTAAATATATAGTTTTTTTAAGTAAAACCAGACCTTAAATCGCCTACAATTTGAATTTACCATAACATACTAAGGTCACGAATTAATTATCTATATATATATATATATATATATATATATATATATATATATATATATATATATATATTTCGGTATTAATTCGCAGTAATATAGCCAAATTAAAATTCTCAAAACTTTTGGAGTGTTCCTTGTATATTCATAACTATGCCTCCCAAATCTTTACAGTGTACTACGTTGAAGGTTGTATCGTGTTTATGAGTTTACGCGCTTGATGTACACGTGGATATTAGTCAACAGGTAAATACATTCACTCCTATCTAAAAGAACATGAGAAATGAATAAGCCAATTTCATTACCCAAAAAATGTCTTTTTTTATTTAATCGAGCATACAAAATTATCAAATATTGACAATATACATACTTCAAAATTAATGGTCTCTTTCCGTAGTAAAAATAAAATAAATTTGTACGACGTTGGTTACTGCAACATTTTTTTGTAGTTTTAAATACATATTTTATTTATTTTTGCCAAACTTTATATATTTCACAGTGTGTCCTATTTTAGTGGATAATTTGAAAATTATTCAGGTGTATGTAGACTTTAGTGGGTAACTGTATTCATTAAAAAACTATTATCTTTATTCTGCAATGTGTAAAAGTTATTAATTCAACTGTTACCTCTAGTACATTAATGCGCACAAAGATCCTACCGATCACAATGTCGGAAACAAGGAAATGCTTGTAATTCAATGCTGCGGAAGCGTATCGAGTAATATTTGACCGTAAAATGAATTCATAACATTGTCTGGTGAGTTGGCTGGAATATTCTCTTTAGCAGCATGAACAATATATTAATTACGATCTAACAAAAAAAATCTATTTTTTATCGTATTTATCTATCATTAATTTACTTCCTGAATAGAACTTCGTTCACAAAAGATATTTAATATAATTATCTTTCTGAGCGAGTAAAATCACCTTTAAAGTTTCGATAAGGCAACATACAGACAATTACAGTTATGTAAATAATTTTATCTTTCTTTGAAAACCACATACGTGCCTAAACGCTTACAAATGTATAAGAGCACATGTTGAGTAAATGAACTTTGATAAGAGAAAATTTACCTTCATCCTTTTCATTTTTACACCACATAAAAGTGGTATTACCTTATACTATAAAAACACATATTTTTATTAGAATTTCACCATATTTCTCTATTGATGCTCGTTTTCATCACTTGTAGATATAGTCCGTGATAGCTATCCTGAAGATAAATAGATCTAATAGATAAAATACATGTGAATTTCTTCACCAAAAGTTACAGTACCTAAGTAGATAAGTATCTAACGGATAAGGCAATCGTATAAAGTGGCCACGTTGTTTAATAGTGAAGCAACTAACTTCTCTTTTTTTAGTTTTTTTATAGTTTTTTGCTGATTAGCTTAGCGAGTAAAGACGCTTATGGTTGAAACATTTTATTGAGCAGTTTTCATGAATGCTACAAATTAGATTTATCATAAAATTTTCAACATTCAAAAAATAATATAATATTTTATAACAATTGAAGGTGAAAGAAAAAAATATGAACAGTTTTTTTTTAATTGAATTTATTCCGCTTTCACTTGAAGATCCCTAATTTAAAATAGAAATAAGACTTATCGTTAAAATCTTCACTTTATCAATATTTATTCGTAAAACAACAATTGTTTCGCCAGCAGTGGGTTCGTCATGTACGTACTAGAGCACGTTACGAACTAACATTGGTTTATTTTCTAAATGTAGAATTTGAAAATCATTGTTAAATATGTGGTTTGCTTCTATTACGAGTGATGTCGCTTATGTTTTGCAAGAACAGACAGCGGTTCTCAAAATTTATTTGTTGAAATTATTTTTGTTAATTTTTTTTATATTGGCATACTTTTCAGTTGTATAATCTAATAATTATATTAATGACAATTATTCTGAATAAACCTGTATGTTAACTGTACCTTTCCTATTCTAATTCTATATACAGGGTGAGTTTTTTTGAATGTTTAGCATTGGGATCTCAGAAACTACTGGAGATAGAAAAACGCTTAAATGGGGAAAGATGCGCAGTTTTACGAGTTTGATTTAAAACTGCTTTTGTTTCTCCGATAACTTTCATGGCTTTCATGGGTTATTTTAAAAAATAAAGAGGATATAGACATTTTTATGGTTTTTATGGAAAACAATTGAATTTCGAACTGATAAAATACAAACCAAACAAAAACTTATTTTGAAATCTTATGTAGTAATAAAATGAAAACTATAAGAACTTTTATTAAGGGCACACAACATTATTAATGTTCGAAGATACCTCCATTATTATTAATACACAAATTGCATCTCTTCACAACAGAATTTGTAGCATTGCGGACTTTACGCCTATCGATGTTATTAAAAGCAACTAAGACAGCTTCTCTTAAATCGTCGATTGTTTCATATGTTCTTTTGTATACTGTGTCCTTTACTACACCCCACAAGAAAAAATCCAAAACTGATAAATCAGGGGATCTAGCCGGCCATTCAATGGGTGCATTTCGTCATATCCATTGATTACGGAAGTTCAAATTTAAATAATTTCTAACATTCAGTTGATTGTGCGGAGGCGCTCCGTCATGTTGAGACCATTGCAGCATTGCTCGGGTTTTTAAATTTAAATTATCTAACATTTCCTCGAAATCTTGTTGTAAAAAATTAAGATAACGATTGCCAGTTAGTGATCCATCAAAAATAAAAGGAGGAAGAACAGTTGATCCTATAACACCACACCAAACATTAAACCCAAATTTAATTTGTGGTCTCCTATGTTCAACGTGAAGTGGATTTGTTTGAGACCATATGTGCTCATTGTGCCTATTAAACATTCCACAATATGTGAAACGAGATTCATCAGTCCATAATATTTTCATTGAAAAGTGTGGATCGTTTTGGCACTGATCTTTAAAACATCTACAAAAAGCTATTCGTCTGATGTTATCACCTTCATGTAAAGTTTGTGATACTGATAATTTGTAGGGACGAAATTTATGCTTCTTCAACACTCTGACAATAGTGCGTTGAGAGGAGCCCATTTCTGTCGAAATTTGTCGGGTCGATGTAGATGGATTCTGAGCGACACTTGCTAATATGTTTATTTCTCTATCTTCATCCATCCCTTTTTTTGATTTTGGTTTAACGAACGAACCATAATCTGCTAAATTATCCCATAATCTCTTAAAAGTAGGTAGCGACGGCTGACGTCGATCAAAATAATTTTCAAAATAAACTTCAGCAGCTCTAGTAGAATTTTTCAGGCACTGAATGTAACATTCAACCATATCACGCTTTTCTACGTTCGAAAATTCCATAGCCAATGCAAACTTATGATTAACGGCCGTTTGTACCGTTTATAGTTAAGTTACAATTAAATTAATTAATAGTTAATTGTCAATGTTTGACAATTAACTTGACTTAAAAGTAAAAATTAACAGCTCTCACTTCTGTGACTCAACGTGAAAGCAATGTTAGTATATTTATCTCGACTGCCCCAACGAACACTATTGTAACTCAGATTTTTCGTTTTTTGAATTACAAAACACCAAACATTTTTTTTTTTAAGTTTTTATCTTATAAAGTGAACAATCATAGAAATGTCTATATCCTCTTTATTTTTTAAAATAACCATATCAAACCTTATATCATTGTAATCAGCAAAAAATAAGCTTTTTAATGATGTCAAAACCAACTATGGTTTCCATTTAAAAAACACAAGTTTGTGTCATAACTCGATAATGGCGAACGAAAAAAAAATATTAGCTACATAGTTTTATTTGGCGTAAAATTATCTAAAACTTTTGTCTGAACACTTTTTCTCTAAAATTACTATTAACGATGCTAAGCATGTTTAAAGAAAATCGTAAAATTTTGTTTTCTTTGAATATCTAATAAGCCATGAAAGTTATCGGAGAAACAAAAGCAGTTTTAAATCAAACTCGTAAAACTGCGCATCTTTCCCCATTTAAGCGTTTTTCTATCTCCAGTAGTTCCTGAGATCCCAATGCTAAACATTCAAAAAGAACCTGTATAATTAATTGCATTTGTAATCAGATAAAATAATAATCTATCTGTAATCTTGTAGGCAATCTATGATATAGAACGGGGAGTAAGTACTTAATTGCAAGTTTTTATTTTTATTAGAAGAAAAAAATTTTAATCTTGCATTATAGGAACAATTGCCATGCGTATTAATAGATTAATAATAAATGAAGACTGCTATATCTTTTAGTTCATTTTTAAATCTTTAGAATTATACAATAATATTTTAAATAAACAGATTTTGCATACTGATCGTATGATCCTGATTATTCATATTTTTCTTGCCGATTTTTCTTTAAATTCTTCTTTAAATTCTCTTCTTTAAGTGAAAACAATTTAGACCTGTACGTATGTACGTATTTTTTCCCTTCTGTACCAGAGAGAAAATTGCTACTATCGGCGTGTTCTCTTTTGCCCGTCAGATGTCACTAGATTATCTGGTCCCATTTGATAGGACAGAATTTCCTACATACCTTTGAGGCCAGCCATCAAACTTTACTAGTCGAACTGACGACGTCTATTAAGACAGAAAAACATTGGAAAATACGAGGTGTATGTCAATATGTACAGATACAGATATGTGTAATACATTTCTATTTCATTTGTAACAAATGCGTAATGCTTGCTTAACGTATTGATGTACTAAAATTTCTTTGGTATTAATTCTTTTACTTTTACTAGTACAGCAAATAGGAGGATCATGCAACGAAAAAGGGCAGTGGATCAAGGATAATGAAAAAGATAACTAAAAGGAAAAACGTAAACTAGGTATATGGAATGTTAGAGGTATCAAAGGGAAAGAGATAGAGAAAATAACAGAAAATTAATATTTGGTCGGGATATTTATTTAGAAGGACCAGTGCGGCAAAAAAAGATATTTCTCAAAGCCGAGACAAAAAGTTGATGCCATATTTAGCAGAAATCCAGATTTGAATATAATCTATAAATTCTGCACAGAGCTGATTGAAAAACTATACATTCGAAGTATGGTGCACTTTTTAATCACGCACCCATCACCAGTTGTAATGTGTAATGTGGAACGGACATTTTGTATTTTTAAAGACGTTTTAGCATCTAAAAGAACTAATTTAACACAGGAACACCTAGAGCAAATTATAGTTGTTCATAGTAATTTTTTACACTTTCAATGTTTCACAGAAAATACATAGTTTTGAGTTTATTTTATTTTTATTTAAAATTCGATACGCAATTCGCTTGTCAGCATTACCTTTGTTTCAGCAGTAGTTGCTGCCGGTTACCAAACCGTTTATTACATTCGCTCTATTGTATATTGACAGAGACATATTAACTGCCTATGTAGGTATGTGCCACTTATGCCACTTATGCACCCGTATCAAATTGTTCGAAACTCACGGATCGCTTACAGAAACAAACCTGTTGCGAACACAAGGCAGACGCCTATGGGCTGTGAATAATCAATCGCTCGAGTCCGCTCTCTCCTTATAAGCTATTTTGAATGTTTTTGGACATTGTAAACCAGTCTCATTTGCAATACTGAGGCATCTTATCACATGTTTAAAATAATAATCTACACATCAGTGAAAGAAATTTTATTAAACCTATTTACTTATCAAAAAATAAAAATTATATAGGCTAACATAATATAATATTTTTTCTCATTGGTTGACTTCGCAGATATTTCTTGGTGAAACATTCTTGTAATAACTTGATTAATTATTCGAAAATAAAACACTTGGCTTAGTTTCACGACTTCTTTAATTAGATATACTAACAATTGTTTCGGCTATTAGGCCATTATCAAAGAGCTATCTAAAACTAAACTTACTCTACTTAAGGTTAACTTATATACCTGTGTTCATTATGGGTGGGAGAATGTGGGTAATTGATATTTAAAATTGCATCGATATAGGGGGTATTTATGAATTCTAATTGCGTGTTTGTGATAACTCGATTTTGTTTTTGGGCTTTTTTAATTTCAAAAATCTCTAATATATTTAACTTTTTACTACATTATGAATGAGGTTACAGCTATTTATATCGGGTAAGTGGTTCTGGTCTATACAATGTTCTGCGAACCCTGTGTGTTTAACACTATATTTTATATCTCTAATATGTTCTGTTAACCGTTTATTAATACATCTGCCACTCTGTCCGATATATATATATATATATATATATATTCCGATATATTCACAGAATCAGAAACTTAATTACTAGAAAAAGGTTTAAAATACAATCCACATATCAATAACAATAATGACATCAACAATTTAGTAGTAGACCTAGAAGTAGCACTACAACCAATAGAAGGACATAATTTAGAGAAAGAAAAAATAAAGAAAATAATAAGTAAAGAATATCAAAAACTAAAACATACCTCAAAAAAACCACATGAAAATAATAACATAAAAGCCATAAGAAAGAAACTAAATGATAACAATCTAGTAATCACTAAAGCAGACAAAGGTAATACAGTCACAATATTAGAAAGAACGAAATATAATGAGAAAATATATGAAATAGTAAACACTAAGGAATTCAAACAACTAAAAAGTGATCCAACAAAAAATTACCAAACAAAAATAAAAAAGCTAATAAATAACAATACTAATTTAAAAAATAAAAACTTAACAATAATGAATCCTAGTTCCCCCAGATTATATGGCCAACCAAAACTACATAAAGACAATAACCCTTTGAGACCCGTAGTATCATATGTAAATGCCCCCACATACAAACTATGTAAATATCTAAGTCAAATACTACCAGAAAAAATCAATTTCAAGTCACAATATTCAATAAAAAACACGATTGCCTTAACAAATAAATTAAATGACATTAAATTACCAGATAATGCCAAATTAGTATAGTTCGATATTAAAAACCTTTTTACTTCAATCGCGATACACGAAATAAGTAACATAATTATAAACCGGATTAACGAAACCAATTTAGATAATACTGAGAAGACGGAAATATTAGAATCATTAAAGTTATGTTTACAACAAAATTATTTTAAATTCAATAATAAAATTTACAGCCAGATAGATGGGTTACCTATGGGAAATCCACTGAGCCCATTGTTAGCTAATATATACATAGATCACTTAGAAAAAAGATTATTTAAGATTAATAATACCATTACAAAGCAAATACATTATTGGGCTAGGTACGTAGATGACATTCTGTGTATTTGGAAGGGAACCGATAGACAATTAACAGAATTCCTAAAACTACTTAATACACTAAACCCCAAAATACAGTTTACTATAGAAAAAGAACACAATAACACATTGAATTTCCTAGATATTACAATAAAAAAGACAATAAGTTATTATATAAAATATATAGAAAACCAACATTTTCGGATAATATAGTACACGCTAACGCAAATCAATCACAAAAAATTAAAATGTCAACTTTCCATAGCTATATACATAGAGCAATAAGTATACCACTAAATAAGGAAGCCTTTAATAATGAAATGAACACAATTAAAATAATAGCAAAAAATAATGGTTACAACCCAGATATCATCGATAAGTTGATAAAACATAAAGAAAGGAAAATACTTCAAAAATTGTTATACCCAGAAATAAACGAATTAAAGAAACCTAGTTGGCATGTAATCACCTATATCCCCCCATAACACAGAAAATAAACAAATTACTAAAGAAACTCAACATTAACATAGTGTGGATAAATAAAGTAAATTTAGGTACATTGTTGAATAATACTAAAGATAAAATAGATAACTTAGATAAATCAGGAGTATATTCCATAAAATGCCAGAATTGTGAAGCTATTTATATCGGACAGAGTGGCAGATGTATTAATAAACGGTTAATAGAACATATTAGAGATATAAAATATAGTGTTAAACACACAGGGTTCGCAGAACATTGTATAGACCAGAACCACTTACCCGATATAAATAGCTGTAACCTCATTCATAATGTAGTAAAAAGTTAAATACATTAGAGATTTTTGAAATTAAAAAAGCCCAAAAACAAAATCGAGTTATCACAAACACGCAATTAGAATTCATAAATACCCCCTATATCGATGCAATTTTAAATATCAATTACCCACATTCGCCCACCCATAATGAACACAGATATATAAGTTAACCTTAAGTAGAGTAAGTTTAGTTTTAGATAGCTCTTTGATAATGGCCTAATAGCCGAAACAATTGTTAGTATATCTAATTAAAGAAGTCGTGAAACTAAGCCAAGTGTTTTATTTTCGAATAATTAATCAAGTTATTACAAGAATGTTTCACCAAGAAATATCTGCGAAGTCAACCAATGAGAAAAAATATTATATTATGTTAGCCTATATAATTTTTATTTTTTAATAAGTAAATAGGTTTAATAAAATTTCTTTCACTGATGTGTAGATTATTATTTTAAACATGTGATAAGATGCCTCAGTATTGCAAATGAGACTGGTTTACAATGTCCAAAAACATTCAAAATAGCTTATAAGGAGAGAGCGGACTCGAGCGATTGATTATTCACAGCCCATAGGCGTCTGCCTTGTGTTCGCAACAGGTTTGTTTCTGTAAGCGATCCATGAGTTTCGAACAATTTGATACGTGTGCATAAGTGGCATAAGTGGCACATACCTACATAGGCAGTTAATATGTATCTGTCAATACACAATAGAGCGAATGTAATAAACGGTTTGGTAACCGGCAGCAACTACTGCTTAAACAAAAGTAATGCTGACAAGCGAATTGCGTATCGAATTTTAAATAAAAATAAAATAAATTCAAAACTATGTATTTTTTCTATTTCGCACACACAATGATCTCATTTTGATACGCATTCGCGGCTCGAAATGAACCTTATTTCGAGACGCAACCTTTCATTATTCAGTGTTGGTTTCCTGTTCAATTTGGAATAATATTTGACACGCTGCTTAATATAGGTTATGTACCTACCAGAATACAATAGATAATACATGAATGTAGAATAACGACTATTTATTATTATATTTTAGTACTTAAACAAGGTAATAATGAAGCACAAAACTCAATATAAAAATATAATTATGTTAATGTATTTTATTTTAGTTATTGTAATTAGTATAAACATGTACATTAACTTGCGATGAATCATAAGCATTTATACTAATGCCAGGTAGGTTTTGATTGGAAACTAACATTTTCCTTGTAATATTAGTTTCAACAATAACATTAGATTTTTTATTTGAAGATTGTGGCTGTGAAACGCTTGAACACTCACTTGATGTATTTTGTTCAGACGAGAACATTTGAGCAACCTCAATGTTTCTTTTCATGGATGTATCAATATAACCCTCAGCTATAGCTGACGATTTCCATCCTCCATGTTGCTTAATTGTAATCAAATCACCACCCTTATTTGCTATATGAGACGCACTGAAACGTCTAAAACAGTGTCCACTAAATAATTCAGGATTTGGTAATTTAAGAAAGACCGCAATAAGTTTAGGCATCTTGCCTATTGTATGAATTCCAATTGGACATGATATACAATATCCATTGCGATAGGTAAGAAAGAAACGTTCAATGGTTGTGTTTTTTGGTCTTAAACTTATATATTTTTTTATTAAATCAATCCATTTAGGGGTTGTGATTGCAAAACTTCTAGGTAAATAATTTTTTGTTTTAGGTATCGAAAAAACAATGAAATCATCCTTATATTCAATATCATTGATTGACATATTTACTAATTCATCTCGTCTACAAGCTCCAGCATAACCTATTAATAATACAACCTAAAATGAAAATGCTATACAAATTGTGTTTTAATAGAGAAACAGAAATACCTTTATTGCAAGGTACAATTTATCATCAGCATTTTCTATAAAATGATCAATTTGTTCCATATCTAATATTTTAGATTTCTTTGGCTGATATCCTTGTCTACAACGTTTTAACAATGCTTGTAGTTTAGAATATTTTGATATATCTAAGTTCTTATAGATATTTAAACAATAACGCAACATAGAATATAATGCCCATAGTGTCGAGGGCTTTTTTATTTCACTTTGTAGCTTAAAATATGCCAATAAAACATTTTCTGATAGTATGTGAACTTCATTTTCAATACACCAAGATTCAAATTACTGATAATTTTTTTCATATACTACACGAGATTTTTCTGGCAATAAATTTCCAGATGTATTTTCTGCTATTTCACGGAGATTCGGTGGTGTCCCGCTTAGGTAATTAGAATTATCGATCATTTCTTTATAGTTTCTGTTTGATTTAGAATAATAATAAATTTTTCGTCACACCTACTGCGTAAGTAAACAATTATGACACCTTTTTTTGAAACGTAAGTGACACTTTACATACCGTATTGACAGTTGCTATGGTATCGGGCTGTAATATTTATTACGACCCTAGGGAAATAATAGCAATATTAGAAAATTTATGACAAATTTATTTCAAACATGATTAATTAACATAACTAGGAAAAATAGAATCTTGTACAAAAACTTATGATTTTGTAATATTAAATGTAAACGAACAATTAGCTATCTGAACAATAGAGTCTTCTTTCTTACTAGGCAAGTTTATATTTTCAATAATGTCAACATTATTAATGGTTGGATTCCTAATGGAATCATCAACTTTCTTCTCATTTTTCTGTATCACAGTTGAGCAAACAGCCTCTGTAATATTTTGTTTATATAAAATTCGATCAGCTATCTGTACTTTATTTATCATTGAATCGGAAACATAGCTTTCTGCCACGGTAGAAGATTTCCATCCGCCGTGTCTTTTCAGACCAAGAACATCAATTCCTGAATCGGCTAATAATGTTGCCAAGGTCCTTCGAAAGGAATGTCCGGTGTAGGTAGTGGGGTTCTCCAACGACAAGTATTTTGCTATTTGGCTAGGAATTTTTGCGAGTGTTTTTTCCTACAGGGTGATTTCGACATTTACCAAAACTGTACTTTAAGAAAAATCTATCATTGGTAATATTTTCTAATCTCAGACCAATGTATTTTTTAATAATTAGCATAAAATTAATTGGATATTCTTCCTTCGCAATAATTGTAAAAGAACGTTTTAATCCATTTTTAGTATCCGGTATTTTAATTATTATTACATCATTTTTATTTTCCACATCTTGAATTTTCATTTTAACTAGTTCATCTTTCCTACAAGCCCCAGCAATTCCCATAATCATAACAACCTGCAAAAAATTAGTATAGAATGAACACGAATTAAAAAGAATCATTCTGTAAACTTACCTTCATCAACAAATATGTATCGTCGGAAGCTTCAATAAGAAATTTATTCATTCCCTCTCTTGTAAAGATACTAGACTTTTTAGTCTTAAAACCATCATTTTTACGCTTCAAAAATCCTTTCAATTTAGGATATTTAAATATCTTCATTTTCGTTAATAAATATGGTAGTTTTTAACATGGAGTATTCACACCATAAACTGTTTGGTGATTTTAACTTCATAGATCTATCACGAAAATATGCCAGCATTACACTTTCTGAAATACTCTCCACATACCTCTGGTGACACCAATCTTTGAACATTTTATAGGTTTCATTGTATCTGTTTTTAGATTTCTCCGGCAAAATCTCAGTACAAGCTATAATAGCATCCATCTCTATTTGATTCATGTTTATAAATTTTATTTAGAAAGAAAAACTTTTGAAAATCTATTGCATATACTTTGACATTTATCAAAAATATAAATTTATATCGACACAAACATGGTTCCATAGATACGACAAATATTCCTGACTTGATGTTACTAATGTCTAATGTGTATACATATAGTAAAAGTAAAGTGGAAAATCATTCAAATTCGTCTATTAAAAAAAAACGTAGGTATGACGAAAAATCTCATATGCACCACGGTTCGTACAGTACACTTTCATGGTCTCGAATACATGCAAACCTCGACCCTACGGGTCTCGGTTTGCAATCGTATTCTCGACCATAAAACTGTACTTACGAACCTAGGTACATAAATAACTATTAAATGACATTCGCTATTTAAAAATAGGGAATGTCAGTTTGACAAACGTTTACATTTCAAAAAAGTAAATGTCACTTATTTTATACAAATTGCATACTATGAAAAATACAAATTTTAAAAGTTATGGAAATGCGAAATAGAAAAAATAGTATAGAAAACTCGTTTCATAAGACGTTTTGTTGTCCTCGTCCTTTGGAAAACTCGCCTTCGGCTCGTTTTCCAAACTTGGCCTCGTACAACAAAACATCGTCTTATGATACTAGTTCTCTAATATACTATTCTGTGAAACATTGAAAGTGTAAAAAATTACTATGAACAACTATAATTTGCTCAAGGTGTTCCTGTGCTAAATTAGTTCTTTTAGATGCTAACACGTCTTTAAAAATACAAAATGTCCGTTCCACATTACAACTGGTGAAGGGTGCGTGATTAAAATGTTGCAAAAATACTTCGAATGTATAGATTTTTCAATCGGCTCTGTGCAGAATTCATAGATTATATTCAAATCTGGATTTCTGCTAAATATGGCATCAACTTTTTGTCCTCGGTTTTGAGAAATACCTTTTTTTTGCCGCAGTGATCCTTCTAAATAAATATCCCGACCAAATATTAATTTTTCTGTTATTTTCTCTATCTCTTTGCCTTTGATACCTCTAACATTCCATATACCTAGATTACGTTTTTCCTTTTAGTTCTCTTTTTCATTATCCTTGATCACTGCCCTTTTTCGTTGCATGATCCTCCTATTTGCTGTACTTGTATCCGTATTGAATACTGGCTCAGTCATATGTTTACATTAAAATTTTGCTAATTCTTGTTTCTCTATATTCCAGATTAATTCTTTATTTTCAATGAGCAGTTTTTGACATTTGATCTGTTCTTTTGCACCTTTAATTTTCTCGTCCTTTGCTATTTTTGTTATATTAAAATATTAAAATCCACTTCTCAGGAAACAGATTATTATTTCCAATTTTTTTTATATTGAATTAAAATAATATCCGTTCTTGCTTTATTTCAAACTAGATCATATAAAAGAAATTGACATTTTAACATAAACGTTTATATTTTAAAAATCTATCTGTGCCAATATTTTAAATTATAAATATTGAATGAATTAACCTAAACGAAGTTCTTAATCGGCTGATAATAGACATGATAAAATAATTTATTTAATTTAAGGAATTTATTGAAGTCTTTATAACTTATAACGGGGCCAATATACGGTTTTCTAGTTTATTTTAACGAACGGGAAAAGAATAAATAACACGTCGAGATTAAATAATTTATTATGAAAATAATCAAACTTTACCAGGCAGACTTACATAAACTAATGGGACCTAAAACTAATAAACTATCCAATCTAATTTACAACTGTGATGAAACTGTAATGCCAAAAAATGTATAATTAATTAATTCGAAAGATAAAAATGTAAATGTTCCTTTTATCTGTTAACATTAACTATAGCCATTAAACATGTTCTCCTTGAAATGTTTTTAAACACAAGTTCTATTTTTTATACTTTAGTTTTACATAAACTTTAAGCTATATATGTACAGTATAACCTCCTTATAATGGACACTGACGGGGAATCCTAAAATGTCCAATATATGGAGGTGTCCAAAATGTGGAGGTGAAACAAAAAAACGAAAAAGAATATTCATTCTCATATCAATTTAATCACACATAATAAGACGAAAGTCGAAAAAAATTTACAATACTTAATACACATACATACATACATATTTTATGCTAGATTTTACTTGAAATAATCATTAATTGTTGTTTGTCTTGCTTTTTTCATTTTATGTTTAAATATCTCAGATTCACATTCAAGAAGAGCTTGAGAAATATTGTTAGCAATGTTAAAACTGTTAGTGCTTAAGAAATAGTTCTCAAGATCTTTTAATTTTTGATGGGCTTCTGAAATATTTGATATACTAGTTACAAATTCCTCTTCAATCTCATTTTCCATTTCATCACTGATATCAGTAATTCAGATGTTAAAATTGGGAAATAAAAATGCTAATGGTATATTATCTTCTATATCGCACTCTGCACTTAGATCACTGTCACTTTGATTGAATCCGCATTTTTGAAAACAGTTTTTTACGGTCACAGGCGAGAGTTTCTTCCAAGCAGCTGATATCCATATTAATGCAGTGACTACCGTAATGTTTTTTTCTACCATTTCTAGTGAATTTTCAGTATCCATTAACGCCAAAAGCCTTTTTACAAGCATGCTCCGGTAAATTACCTTAAAGTTTTGAATCACACCCTGGTCCATAGGTTGACAATGCGAGGTAGTATTTGGAGGCAGAAAAACCAATTTTACGTTTTCCAATGAAATCTTCGGATGAGAAGTGGCATTATCAAGAAACAAAATTACATGCCTTTTTTCTTTCTTCATCTTGTTATCAAAGTTCTTTAACCAAGCTGACATAATATCCAAAGTCATCCACGCTTTTTTGTTAGATATCCATCCTATCGGCAACTTATCCACATGAGCTCCTTTAAAACATCTAGGTTTCTTACTTTTACCGATGACTAACGGCCTTTCCTTATCACCCTCCATATTTGAACACAACAATATAGTTAGTCGTTCTTTTGCAGATTTTCCTCCGGCACATTTATCACTTCTTAACGCAAATGTTTTTGTCGGAAGGGCGCGGAAAAATAAACCGGTTTCATCAGCATTAAAAATATCTTTCGGAGAGTAATCTTTGCATATTGATTGCAACTTGACTTTCCAATCGTCTACATTTTGCATGTTTACATAGGCAGATTCACCACACACACTTTTAAATGATATTTTATGTCTTTGACAAAATTTCTCCGACCAACCATTAGACGCTTTGAATTCGGTGAGTTGTAAACTTTGTGCTACTTCCAGCGCCTTTTCTTTGAGTAGGGGCCCTGACATGGGAATATTTTTGTTTCGCACCTTACAGAACCAGTTGAACACTGCTCCGTCGATTGCTAAACCACTAGTTTTTGGAAACTTCCTTTTTTGAGCTAGGTTTCCATTTTTCTCGAAAAGTTCTTTTATTTCACTTTTGTTTTTCACTATATCACTAATTTGCGACTTTCCGACACCAAACTTTTCCGCGAGCTTTCGGACACTTAAGCTTTGCTGTTCACTAACCGCAATAATATCAATTTTATCTTGGATTGTTAACCGCTTTCTTTTACTAGAATCCATGTTGACACTATCAAAGGCTAGTTCAAACTGATTCAAAATACATATCACTCCACTTATCACCTGACGAGTAGGCCAGTGGTAAACCGTCGTTCCTTTGTATTATGGGAAAAACCCGAGTAGATATACTTCCACGTGTGCAGCAATAAAAGTACATACATACATACATAATTGCAAAATTTTATTCGGCGCCGCCCGTCTTGTTTGTCCTTAATTACGAGATATATTTACAGATGTTTTATTGCTTCGGTGAAATAAAGGCTGTCCGCGTCCGATTTATGGAGGGTCCAATATTAGGAGTGACTATTGTTAAGAAAACCCACTATAAAATTTCGTACCACAAAAAATGTCCATTTTTTAGAGGTGTCCGATTGTCGGAGGTGTCCATAATTAGAGGTTTTACTGTAGTAGAAAAAAATATTTTTATAACAATTATTATATTAATTTTTTCTAAATGATGAACTCAATTTTGACATAACACATAAGTTATCAATTTTCATTAGTAAAGCCCGGATGCAGGTAGCAATAGCAAAATATGCACAAAATATTGACAAATATACTCTGATATAGAAAAATATCCGTCAATATTTTGTTGTGTTTTATTTAGTTAACAAGTCGTAACATATTTATCTCAGTATTATTACATACGTCCTGGACCTTTGATACATCGCCATCACCACCAATTATTTATTTTAAATAATTTCCATTTTGTTAGCGCGCCCCCACAGCCGAACCAGATCGTGGTTTTTTAAGAGTATCTACCTGCTGATCACGTATTTGGCAGGGCCCAAAGATTGATAAGAGAACACGTACGTAAGGGTATTGATATCTAGTTAGCTTAGACCAGTTCCGTTGATTAAAAAAATATTACGATACCATAGCAACGAAAAATAACATATTAGAAGTGTCAGTGTAAAGTATCACGTCAAAAAGTCAAACCAAAGTTGCGCAATAAATTTTTAAAAAAAGGATGTCGACCCAAATTGTGAAAATCGAAAAATTGGAGTATCGAGCCATCATCAAGTACCTATATTTGAAGGTGTTACGAAGTAAGCAGATTTACGAAGATATGCTTAATATCCTTGGCGATCAATGTCCTTCGTATGCGACCGTGAAAACTTGGATTGCAAGCTTTAAAGGGGGTAAATTTTCCATTGAAGATGAACACCGATCGGGAAGGCCAGTTTCTGTGTCCGTCCTCGAAAATGTTGATGCAGTTCATGACATGATTTTGTCAGACCGTCGAATTGGGCTGAAACGAATATCTAAGGCACTGAATATTTCATATGAACGCGTCCATCATATATATGGATCCCCAAATGTCTGAATGTTGACTAGAAGCGTGCAAGGGTGGAAGCATCGCTTTCAATCTGTGCTGGAGACTTTTTAAGCCGTATTGGTACTATGGATGAAACTTGGGTACATTTCTACGACCCAAAAACAAAGAAACCATCGATGGAATGGAGACACTCTGGTTCTCCAAGGCTTAAGAAATTTCGCTGGAAAAGTTCTTGCTTGAGTTTTTTTGGGATTGCCATGGAGTAATAATGATTGATTTTCTGGATAAGGGTAGAACAATAACTGGGAATTATTATTCGATGTTACTGACCACTTAACGATAAAAAATTATGGAGAGAAGACGTGGAAAGTTATCCAAAGGTGTTATTTTACACCTTTGCAGACAAATCGCATGTTGCCATGCAAACAATTCGTGATTTAAGGTTCGAATTACTCGAACACCCGCCTAATGTACCAGATCTGGGTCCATCCAACTATCATGTCTTTCCTCAACTGAAAAAAAGTTTAAGAGGTCGTAAATTTTCTTCCAGCAAAAAGGTGATAGAAGCTGTGGAGGCCTGGTTTACAGAGCAAGATAAAAATTTCTTTTTGAAAGGTCTAGAGGCGTTGCAGGTTCGTTGTAATAAATTAAGAGGAGAGTATGTTGAATAATAAAATATTTTGACTTTCAAATTGTGTTTGCTTCTCTAGTAGGCTAAGCATTTTTCAATATATTCTCGTATGACAAAGTCACCAGAAAAATACCAGAAGCTTTATTCCAAAACCGGCGAATTATGTAAATTAGGACAGTTATTGTACAGTAGATGGACAGTTATTTATGATTTCAAAAAATTCAAAAAAGCTTTGACATCTTGCGAAAATCAGCGAAGCAAAAAGAATCTTCATCAGAGTAATGAGAAATGAAGTTGCTGGAATAAAAACTGGGCATTTTTACAGAAATGATTATGAATCGAAAAAATACGAAACTCTATTTAAAAGCGGGAAGAGAATTGAAGATACGGTACTGCCAGAAGTACCGCTTAGTAAGAAAATACAGAACTTAACTAAATTACTAATTGGAAAGGCTTCCAAAAATTGTAAAAATGATCCAGAATTGGCATGGCTTGCTCCAACTTTGCTTGACAATGTCGAAGATAATTCTGGAGATGAAGATGAAGTTAATGAAGATGGAGGTGATGTTGAGTAATCAGAACTTTATTAATGTCAAGAAGATGATGGTTGGGTGTAATTATAGGTTTAAAGTTTTGAATTCATACTTCTTTTTAACACTTTTTGGTCATTAAAATGTTTATTTTCTTGTTCACATGAAAATGAATTTTTACTTTCTACAGTAGCTCAGCTCGTTTTACTATCAAGCAGCATCAAGTCTCTTGTTTTCTCAAACAAAATGAGTTTTGCCAACTTCGGACAATCAAGGAGCATTTGGGATCGTCCTTTTTCAAATTCCTGAGATAAATAACGAATGGGGATGAACACTTTATTGGAAGACTTATCTTTCGCAAAATTTTCTATTTCTTGAATTTTATCAAAACGTGTCAGTTTCCTTATAATAAATTTTCTCATTTCCTGGAAATTATGTAATTTGGACAAAACGCATTTTGGTTGTCTGCTCCTAAAAGAGACTTTCAATTCCATATCACAATTTTATAATTTTTCATTTGACTCATTTTGAGGTCCTTAAACTGCTTTACTTTATACAGAGTGGCCAAGATAAAAGAGGCCCGGAGTCATACTATACGTGATATTTGAATCGAGCGCTCGACAGGCGTTACGTGATGTCCAGTGGCCATTTCGTGTTAACCGTCATATTGTGTTTGCCAGTATTACGTTGTCATTTGTTAATGGTGGTTGTGAATATGGTTCTCCCTAATGCCGTATTCAATCGAATAAAGAGTGTTTCTTGTTGAAAATTATTTGGAATGTAAATCGTTTGTAACATTAAATGATAGGTTCACGAATATATCCACAAACGTCTGCTCCTTCTAACAGTGTTGTGCAGAGAATGATTACTAAATTTTCAAGCTACTGGTTCAGTCGCTAACGCCAAACGTAACCGTGTAAAGACGGTTTGTTCACCGGAAAATATTCAACGTTTTCAAGAGACTATGCTAAGAAGTCCACAGAAATCAACTAGACGTCTATCCTCCCAACTAAACATCAAGCGAACGTCATGTCAGCAGTTGCATATGCGAACGTACAAAATAGGAGTGATGCAAACATTAAAACCTACGGACTATGCAAAACGACAACATTATTGCAAATGGTTACTCACTCATGTCGCTGATGGTTATCTGGATCCGAATCTATACTTTATCACAGATGAAGCATGGTCCCATCTTAGCGGGTACGTTAACTCTCAAAACACTCGTTATTTGTCAACGAACAATCCCAAGGAACGCTTTGTGGTGCCTCTGCATGATGCGAGAATAGGCGCTTGGTGTGCAGCTTCAGCCCGACGGATTGTACGCCCCATTTTCTTTAATAACACTATGACCTCTGAAGTGTATGTAACAGAATTGTTGCAACTATTCGTAATGCAGCTGACGGAGGACGAACGAGTTTTTCAAAACATGTTTAGACGTGCTAATTTGTGTATCGAAGTTCATGGTGAACACTTTTCAACACCTCCTGTGAACTATTGAATGTTCATTATGTTGTTATTCATAAAATTCTGTATTTACTACTTTTACATAAAAATTTATAATATTCTAGTAATTCACTTTTCTGTATTTGTAATAACGAGCCATCGAAAAAATTCATAATTGGAGTAGACTGTGTAATTGGGTGGGTACTTTAGCCACTTCCGCATAATGACATTTATTATTTGACATTGAAACTATAAGTTTGTGTCAAATTTTTGAAAACTCTTATTAAGAAAATTAAATTTGTTTAGATATAAATGGACGACATTTTCAACAACTTCTGTAGCTATATGTAAATTTTGATTATGATTTCGATATTAAATAAATTATTTGTTTTCTTTTTTGTTGTAATGCCATAACCTTTTTTTTACAATGAAACCAAATGAAACTGTCAAGCATCAAGTAATGTGTCATTATGTGGAAGTGGCTAAAGTACCAACCCAATTTCACAGTCTACTCCAATTATGAATTTTTTCGATGGCTCGTTACTGTATTCATGCCGGGCTTGTTTTATCTGGGCCACTCTGTATTATTACTAGAGACGGGAAAATATGCACTAAAAAGTTTGCCAAATATGATGTGCATTTATTTATTATGTTTTAGGAAATTAAAATTCATTTGTCGTATTTACAAATTGTATATTTATTTATTACAATAAATTGTCGTATTTACAAATTATATATTTATTTATTACAATAAATAACCATATATTTCTTTAAATTTTCCATAGTTAAATTATGTCTACGATCTGTAAGTATATGTTTATATTGGGAAAATGTTCTTTCAACATCGCAAGATGTGATCGGTGCATTCTTAAAACTAGCTATTAATGAGGGGCTTATATTAATGTCTTCATTAAAATTGCCATTAATTACATTATTTATAGATTTTAATGTAACAAAACCTCCATTTTTGCTTAGAATTGCGGCTAATTTTTCTTTAATTCTTTTTCCAGTCAATCCGTTGACTTTTCCAATTTTCTGTTCAATATAATTTACAATGCCAACACCATCATTTAAAGATAAATTTCTATCTTCTAATCTAGTAATTGCCTGCTCAATTATCGCAAAATTAGATTTAATATATGATAGCTGATTTTGTATTGTCGAATTATTGAAAATTACTTTACACTTTTCTATGGCAAGACTGGTTGCTGACTCAAATTGAGTTACAACATTTTTGATGCCTTCGTAATTATCGGCAAGAAACACAGCACATTTTAGCCATGTTCCCCATCTTGTTAAGATAGGTTCTGGTGGCAATGGAATGCCGGGAAGCATTTCGTTATATAATTGCACTCATAAGGGCGCTTTTAAAAATACTTTTTTGATATTACTAATAATTATTTACATCTGGAAACTCTAATCTAACTTTTTCAGCAACCCTATTTAAACCATGAGCCAAACAAGTACAATGGATTAAATTGGGAAAAAAAATTTTCAGACTTTGAGCTGATTTTAACATATACGAAGCGGCGTCAGTTACCATTGACAGAAATTTTTCAAAAGGTACTTTGTCGGGTAAAAAGAAATTCGCTAAGGACTCATTAATAAACCTGGCTATGGTAACATGATTTGTTTTGTCTAAATTACCTACATTAATTAAATGTCTTTTAGATTGAGTTGAACCATTTAAGGTTCCAATAATCAAATTAGCAACCTGACGGCCCTTCGTGTCTGTAGTTTCATCAACAGAGACCCAAAGATTTTGGTTTTTCAACTCCTTTCTAATACCATCGGTAACATCTTCATAAATTTCGTTGATGTATTTCTTGCGTAGAGTTGAGGAACTGGGTACATAAATGGGTTTATCATCGACTTTGCAATAAGTTTTCAGGAATTCTTGAAATATCGGATTGTCCAATTTATGTAAAGGAATATTACAACCCACAAAAGGATTACACAAATCTTTGGAAAATGCTTCTTGTGGATTCTTCGAATTATTGAGAAAACTTTTCTCCAAAAGTTGCTGCCGCAGTTTATTCAAATTTTCAGAAACCCTGTTCTGATGAAATGTTGTGTTCAAATGTTGCACTACTTGAAATTTCTTCTGGCAGGTAATCTGTGTAACAAATATATATTTTTAACATTCAGTTATAATAATTATTATTAATTACTATATTACTACAAAAACTAGAAAAATAAATTGTCTGGTTTTGTAAGTTCTCCAGTTGTTTAAATTTGATTGATTTTGGATATTTTGGTGTTTATGACAAAGAAATATTACAAAGATATATTAGCTTTAAAGAACATAAAATTAAACATATCTCAATAATAATTTATTATGAAATTGTTTCATTATATTTATGAACACAAAAAAAAATTCTCATAATTGTAGAACTTGTTATTGACAAATATTTCAAAATTCAACTTACCCTTTTGTCGCAGAGTGTGCACAAAACACTTTCTTCGTCAATAATTTTTAGTGCACTGCAATCACTTATCCAATTTTTTATTAGAGATGACTTCGCTTTAGCTATCTTCGGCATTTTCAAAAATTTTTAATTCACTTTTGTTTCACCAAATAGCACAGACCTTAACACGTTTACGAATGAACAAACTATGAAGGAAATTATTTCTTTTTCTTATATTGATATTAGTCGTACGGTATAATATACCTGTATTAATACCTACATTTCTGAAAAGGATTACTTACGTAAGTTCTAATTGCCCTGTAAACCGATTATCAGTACAGTTAAATCCTATTTTTGGGAAAGTCCATCTCATTATTAATGAGATGGACTTTTAATGAGTCATTAATGCAAAGTTGAAGGAATGCTAATCCCTTCACGTTTACACAAACAAATTAAATATCTTTAAATATCAGATTTTATTATGGTTCTTATGGAAATGGCGAATATATGCATAAATATGCAAAATAATTATGAAATATGTACGTGCATATGCAGTTATGGTAAAGTGTCCAAATATGCATTATATGCACTAAAAAAAATGGTAAAAAACGTATTCTGAGGGTGGAAAATGGATAAGAACACAGTATAGAAGCAATATACCAAAAAACAACAAATATGCATTTTGCATAAAATCCAGTCTCTAATTATTACTCTCCTGGAATTTTCTGAACAATCCGATTATATTAATTTCACAATTTAATTTCTTCCCGCGGATTTAGGAAGTCAATTTTGCAAAATGAATCATTTTATAAAATATGCTAATAAAATTCATGCTTTATAGGAGACAAACTTAAGAGATTCTGAGTTGAGGAAAAAAGCATAAGCGACTCGCTAACAATACTAAAGGTGTGCCTAATGATTATATGATTCTACAAAAACCAGCCCGTACTCGCCATGAAACTTGTTATACATCATATATTATTTTACTGTAACAATTCACCATAATAATAGTCGTGTGTGGGTATTGTATGCAGAATGTGGTATTGTCGCTAGCGTTGTCGAAAATAATTATCCATAAATATGTATGTATGATGAAAATATATGTCGCGATGCAATCCCATCTCATATTGTTTTCATATGACACGAAAGTATGTTTTAGTAGGCGAACATCTGACAAATTATGAGCCCATTAAATTAATAGACGTTTTCAGTTAATACGATCTGTATTTTTGATTAAAATTTGCATTTCGTTTACTCTTCTATTTGCCCAATATTTAATTAATAGAACTATTATCAGGATAAAATAAAACAAATTTTAATGAATTTCACTTTGTAATTAACACTGTAACGGTCGTTTCGCTCCAACCTGAGCTTCATCAGACATATAACTAACTTATTTACAAATTATTTTAGCACTAGTATACGGTAACAAACACATGTTTTATTTTAAATAGTTGAAGGAATGGGTACTTTTTATTACTAAAATGTCTATGCACAAAACTTTCACTACGGTTTATACAATATTGTTCTTAAGTAATAAAACTAAGGGTTTACATTATATTACAGGGAGGTAAAGAAATTCTATGGAAAAATACAATATGTGACTGCCTAAATATCAAATAAATAAATTGAGTAAGGGTGAATTATTTGTTTCTAATTGATCATTTAGGATCTTGTCGGTTTTCTTTAATTTATTAATTTCAAGTGACTCTAATAAATTAAGTATTTTGCCCTTATTTTCTACGTGTAATATTTTTTATTTTCTACGTGTAATATTTTAAATTCTTTGTAAAAATTGTGGTTCGTTGAATTAATATGAGACGCATATGAAGAGTCACTTTTATTATTTCTAAATGAAGAAAAATGTTCTTTAATGCGTATTTCAAACGATCTGCCTGTCTGTCCGATATACGTCATAGGGCAACTATCGCAGGTTAACTCATAGACTCGTGACTTTTTATTGTTGTTTGTTAAAGCTTTATTGTTTTTTATAAATTTGGATAAATTGTTGTTAGTTCTATACGCTGTATTAATGTCATACTTTCTTAAATATTTACAAATTTTTGTGATTGAGGAGCCTATAAACGTGATCATTTTAAATTTTTGGGTGTTATTATTTAATATTGGGTAAACTTGTGATATGGCTTTTGTAAGGAGTTTTTTATTTAAAATGTTATCTATTATATTCCTTTTATATCCATTGTTGATAGCTATTTGTTTAATTAAATTTAACTGTTTCTCGAAATTTGTTTGGTTCAACGGAGTATTGATTAATCTATGTATAAGACTGTGATAAGCCGCTAATTTGTGTTGTATCGGATGGCAAGAAGTGTTATGAATAGTTATATATGTAGTTGACGGTTTGTGGTAAATTGCAAAGTTACATTTGTTGTTAATTCTAGTAATCGTTAAATCGAGAAAGTTAATACTATTATTTGTTTCCTATTCCATTGTAAACTTAATATTGTGATGCAATGTATTAATATAATCAAATAATAAATTTAATTGTCTCTTTGTTCCTATGAAACCTAGTAATATATCATCTACGTATCTGTACCAAAATAATACATTTTGAAAAAGAGGATTTTTTGAAATAGAATTTTCAAGATGATCCATAAAAATCTCAGCTAATAACGGACTTAGGGGATTACCCATGATTAAACCTTCTTTGCAAGTGTATATGTTTTCATTAAATTGAAAGTAATTTTGTTCTATGCAATGAAGGTTTAATCATGGGTAATTCCCTAAGTCTGTTATTAGCTGAGATTTTTATGGATCATCTTGAAAATTCTATTTCAAAAAATCCTCTTTTTCAAAATGTATTATTTTGGTACAGATATGTAGATGATATATTACTAGGTTTCATAGGAACAAAGAGACAATTAAATTTATTATTTGATTATATTAATACATTGCATCACAATATTAAGTTTACAATGGAACAGGAAACAAATAATAGTATTAACTTTCTCGATTTAACGATTACTAGAATTAACAACAAATGTAACTTTGCAATTTACCACAAACCATCAACTACATATATAACTATTCATAACACTTCTTGCCATCCGATACAGCACAAATTAGCGTCTTATACATAGATTAATCAATAAAACAAATTTCGAGAAAGAGTTAAATTTAATTAAACAACAATGGATATAAAAGTAATATAATAGATAACATCTTAAATAAAAAAACTCCTTACAAAAGCCATATCACAAGTTTACCCAATATTAAATAATAATAACACCCAAAAATTTAAAATGATCACGTTTATAGGCTCTTCAAGCACAAAAATTTGTAAATATTTTAGAAAGTTTGACATTAATACAGCGTATAGAACTAGCAACAATTTATCCAAATTTATAAAAAAACAATAAAGAATTAACAAACAACAATAAAAAGTCAGGAGTCTATGAGTTAACTTGCGGTAGTTGCCCTATGACGTATATCGGACAGACAGGCAGATCGTTTGAAATACGCATCAAAGAACACTTTTCTTCATTTAGAAATAATAAAAGTGACTCTTCATATGCGTCTCATATTAATTCAACGAACCACAATTTTAACAAAGAATTTAAAATATTACACGTAGAAAATAAGGGCAAAAAACTTCATTTATTAGAGTCACTTGAAATTAATAAATTAAAGAAAACCGACAAGATCCTAAATGATCAATTAGAAACAAATAATTCACCCTTACTCAATTTATTTATTTGATATTCAGAGAGTCACATATTGTATTTTTCCATAGAATTCTTTACCTCCCTGTAATATAATGTAAACCCCTAGTTTTATTACTTAAGAACAGTATTGTATAAACCGTAGTGAAGGTTTTGTGCATAGACATTTTAGTAATAAAAAGTACCCATTCCTTCAACTATTTAAAATAAAACATGTGTTTGTTACCGTATACTTGTGTTAAAAAAAATTTGTAAATAAGTTTTTATCCTGATAATAGTTATAATGGAATTTCATCAAGTAAAGGCTGAAACAATAATATATTACTACAACGACTAATAATAACAAAATTTACCCAAAACTTGCTCCTCTTCAAAAATAATTTGTAAGCACTACGTCATTATGATTTGCATTTTCGTTGTATCCTCGGTACCGTACACTGTTGCCATGTCGCAAACTCTTATAGTTGAAACCGAGATAGCGCTCACATCTTGGCCGAAATTTCGTATTTGAATGAAACGGCTGTGGTATAGACGTGGCTTACACCATCTAGCGCTATAAAGCTGTACTACCATCCCTTCGCGCGCCACATTCAAATTCCGGGAATTTCTGTGGAACCCCTCGTGCTAAAGCGTTCTTTCTTTATTTAGGAAATCCTTTCACAATCTCCCTAATTCTTAAACATAATTTTCAGGATCTTGCGGTTCACACTTTAGGAACCAATGATGTATATCAAGTATAACCGGAAAATCTTTCGAATACCGTTGACTTTCGCTTATATAAATACATTTTACAGGTTTGCCGATAATAAAATTAAAAACCAATCATTTATCCACACCGTGTAATTATGTAGAAACTTTGAAGGCTCTTTGAATTCATAAATATTAAAATAAAAGCAAATTACATCGAATACCTGCCGTTAATATGTATTATGTACGTAAACTGTATGGGAATTATTAATTTCTATTCACATAATTTTCTCTCGAAATCGAATCAATTAAAATATGTATAAACACACGGAGTAATTAAATAGAAACTTTAGTTTTGCCGTGTGCCGTGGAAGGGAAATTCGAACTGATACGCGACGTTCTAAGCCCCTCCATTGTCGTGCAGATGCGAAACTCACCAGTTTGTGTTTACCTGTGCGTCGCGTCAGGTGTACGTGTTTTACAAAAGTCACACACACACACAGAACCATCAAATAATTGAGTACCAGTAGCATTAGGAGTAGAATTATAATAATCGAACACAACGCTCCGACATTGTACTATCGCTGTACGGTATAGTGTTACTATTTAGAATGAAAGTGTACGGGTGCCGTGGTTGCATCATGGTCATTGTGTATGTTTACCCAATGTGTCAGGCTTTCTATAGCATTCATCATTTAGTCCGTGAGTTGCTGTTGATGTTATTGTCACTGAACTTTTAGCGTATAGGAAACCGCGTGACACCAAACAACTAACGTAGTACTAACTACTTATAGTGGTGATGCAAAATATATGCTCTATTATATCACAGTTGCATATTCTATTCATATAAATACAACAACCAGAAATGAACGTTAAATTTGCTATCTAAATTGCATAGCATATTGTGATATATTGCTTTTAGATATAACGTGCCTTCAAAAACTTTGTTGATTATAGCAGGCTGTTTTTTAAGTAATTAAGTAATCAAAGATTGGTGCACATGCGATGCTTTAGAAAATTTCAAATTTTGACAGTTATCATACATAAATTCAAATTATAAATTATTTTATTATAATTGTAGAATGTACAACATTATAGTTATTTCTGCACCAAGGGCGTTATGGGTATTATATTGCTCTGAGGTCGACGTTAATTTAGCCCGAGGGCCTCTGGCTCGAGGAATGAATGTCGATCGATGGCAATATAATTTCCATAACGCCAGTGATTCATACAAGATTTTATTTTTCACGAAAAATAAATTTCTTAAACGGAAAATTCAAATTACATTGGAGAAGATCCGAAATTTGTGCCAACTGTCATGTCGTTGACAGTCGTTGCGCATCTAATATGTTGAGGTTGGTGCATCGTTCGAGACCATAAAAATGCATGGGAAATGGAAAACTGCATCTGTAGCAGAAGGATACATAGCTTCTAAGAATAGAGTATCCAGCATGATATTAAATTCTATTATAGCATCAAATAAATCCTCGTTGGCTTGTCAAAGTACCAGTGGAGATACTTTCCTTCCAAGAAGAAATTTTTCAGGACATTTCGAACAAAACTTTATTTTTAATTTTGCTAAATAATGTTACAAATTTGATTCTTTCTTTAGAAATTATTGAAAATAAACAACTTTTAACTACTTACATATTTTAAATGACAGTTGTTGACACTTTGATGTTTGCAAGTTGTCAAGTTTAGATACTCTTAATTTTATTAAAAAATGCTAAAGCTTTGCTTCTTTTTTTAGACTTTGTTAAAAACTAAAATTATTAGTTCTGTAAAATGTATATCCTTTCTTTTCGGGCATTATTTATACTCACACAACATTAAAAACTGTAAATAAATTACCGTATCTAAAGTGAAATGAACAAATAATACTTAAGCGAAAAATAAAGGATTTATTATTCAAAGTTACTATAAAACTGGCCCAAAATGGAGATTGGGTTTATTCCAGTTATCAGTATCCTAATCTGCCGGTTACCTATGCACAACTGCAAAACATATTCAAGCTTGTGTTATTAAATTTGGTGAAACAGGAACAATAGCTCGTAAACCTGGCAGTGGAGCACCTAGAAAACGAACTTTCTTTCGGATCGAATGATAAAACCACGTCCTTAATTTTTTCAAAATGTTCATGATAGTAAAACCCCGCCCGTAACCATGTACCTCAACGTGTCAGAATCGGCTGTGGTGGCTCAGGGGTATAAGGACACAATTCGTGAAATTTCCGAATACGTTTTGGAGATTTCAGGAATACTGCCTTTGTACTCGATATTAAAGCATCTACCTCTGGATAACATCTACGATCCTGTTCTGCCACAAGGTGTAGAGCATGGAGTTTACAAGTAATATGTAACAAGTTAGGACAATATTTTCTAAGAGACCGGCCTACAGAACACATGGTTGCGGCACCATCGGTCATAAACATTAATACTTGGTCTTTCGAAAGTTTAAATTTTTCCAAAGTATCTAATAGCACCTCTGAAATTTTTTCGGCATTACATTGTTCTAGTCGTCTGAATGCTAATAAAATTGAAGACGTTGGTTGATGTGGTTACATATTACGCGCCATCACATTAACTACAGATTGTTTTTTGATGTCAGTTGTTTCGTCCACACATAACCACAGTTTTTTATTTTTCAGTTCAGCTTTGATTTTATTTTCAACCTGTTTACGCACCGATGGTAAATTCCTTCGTAACGTTGTCGTGCTCGGTAATGTTTGATTCACGTGTTTATTCCAAAATGAAATATATGAATCATTACTTAACAAGGTATACGGCAGTGTACACACAATCATAGTTACACATAGTTCATGTATAAACTGTTGTCTATTAATTTTATTATTATTGTACTTCGAACTGCTTACGTGTTCTTTACAATGTGTTTTTGACCAACACATTAGATATGTATTGCACACTAAACATTTAATTTTTAAGGCATCGTATATTAAGTCCGGGAAATCCATAATAAACATATTCACTTCGTCTGACAACGGTCGTTTTCTCGATTTATGTGTCGACGACATTTTATTATGTATGGTTACACTTAGATGCAGTCTAAGCAAGTACCAAACACATACTGAATGCTTTTTATTAGTTCTGATGCAATACAATCATCCTCACATCGGCGCACATGGCGTGCACGGAAATTGGTCTGCTCTAGTGATAACTGTCTAAGTAACAGTCTAGCCAATATAGGAAATTGGATTGGATCACCCATTATAAGCTACAGTAGATTTTGTTTGAGGATCTTGATATATTCTTGGTTCATTAGATTTTAATTATACTCCCAGCAATTTTACATTCTGTAGCAAACCGTTTTTCTATTTTTTTTTAATCTCTATCTCCTTTTAAATGTCAGTATTATACCTAAGTATTTGATTTGAAGCTAGATTTTTACTTATTTTATTTCTGAATGTAAACCGATTAATTCTATTAAAAAAAAGACAATAAATCAGTTTATTAGCGTCCTTTTAACAGAACATATTCGGAATTTCAGAAAACGTAGGATCTGTAGCTGATCTCTGAGTATCTTTAAAATTGAGACGTTTGAATATATTTTAATTATAGATAACGATGTTTTCGCGTGTATTACATAAATAATTTTAAGTAAATGTAACCTATATTTTCGAAAATAACATAACAAATAATAATTGGTAAGATTATATAGCGTTGTATTTGCAATATGTATACTCGTACATATTTAAATCGACTAACATTATGTTGTACATTTTCCTAACGAAATAAAAATAAAAAACAACGTATATATAATTAGCAGTCGTTTGTTAGTGAGTACTGATGATAGTCTAGATTTCCATCTACATGACTAGATTTGCTTATTTTTTTTCCATGAATAGTTTTCTATCATATGTACAGGGTTATACATTATAAATTACCCTTGCTTTATCATCGTTATTATTGCATATATAAAAAAATGTTTCAAATATAAGTTGTACGGCTTTGACAAATTTTTTTACGTGCCATCAAAAATACAGTGGCGTGCAGATTCAACGGGATACAAAAAAAAATTATAAATATTTTAAATGGAGTACCCTGTATATTATTAAATTTTTATAATGCTCTTTTTTCTGATTCCAAAAATCTACCATATGATATTCGTATCTTAAACCGTTTTCAAGTTATTAAATGTCGAATATCGTAGTTACTGTAATTATGGAAAAGATAACATTATTAAAATAAGCTATGAAAATGACAGCTATTACGATGGCGAATCAAATATACACCGAAATTCTTTTTTTAAACTTTATTGGGACATAATAAAAAAACAAAGGCTTAAAATTATTTTTCTACGTAATTTCCTGATATCGTGAGACATTCTTCCCAAAGGATGGGGAACTTTGTTATGCCGTTTTCATAAAACGAAGATGGTTGCGCCATAAGCCAATTACAGAACGTTTCTGGAAGTACACAGATCATTTCGGGAATGCGGGCTGCGTGGTTAATCTCTTCGACCGAGGAGTAAATTTGCAAGCAGGCTTAGAGGAAGAAGCAGTAGCTATTGTTACAAGGGATCCAACTCTCAGTGTACGTCGAATCGCTAGACATTTAGGAGTGCCACGAACAATAGTTTGGCGAATTTTAAAACGAGAAGGCTTATATCCATTTCACTATCGCAGGGGACACGGTTTGCTTGAGGCAGACCACTATGCTCATCTAGTTTATTCTACCTGGATATTAAGATATTAAGTCACGGCCTCATTTTAATTTCTGCAACAGTCCTCTGGACAGATGAATCTACGTTCACGAGAAGTGGTGTTACAAATCTGAGAAACCTGCGCAGGTGGTCATCAGAAAATCCCAAAGCTATACGCTCATCTAAATTTCAACATGAATTTTCTATTAACGTTTAGGCGGCCCTAATCGATGACTTGTTGATTGGTCCTGTCGTTCTTCCTGGGTTAAATCGGACAATTACCTTCAATTTCTTATTGACGATCTGCCAGGTCTATTAGAGGATATCCCACTGAATGTTCGACGAGACATGTGGTTTCACATGGATGGGGCACCACCACATATTTCGGAATTGGTGTCCGAAATTGGGTTAACGTCAATTATCCAAGATGGATTGGTCGAGGTGGTCCTGTTGCATGGCCACTCAGATCACCCGATCTTAATTCCCTTGACTTTTATTTATGGGGGTACATGAAAAATTTAGTCTACGCGCAAGTTTCGAACACAAAAGAAGAGTTGTTGGATCGTATTCACCTGGCTGCCGAGCAAATCCGACAAAACAAGTATGAAATTCGGATAAGTACTTCTTCTCTTTGGTTACGGGCACAAGCCTGCATTCAACAAGGAGATGGACATTTCGAAAATATTATTAATTGAACTTTTTTTTAAAAAAAACAGTTTTTATTGACTTTAGGATTACATTTTTTTTCATGATCTGACAATCACATTCATGGATCTGTAACTTTGAAACAAATAAAAATGGATACACAAGTTTTGAGTTTTCGTTACTTGAAATGAAGTTTACTTTACACTTCTAAAATTTGAGCATAATGATACGGGACACTTGTATATAACAGAAGAGCGACCCGCCTATTTTAATTTAAATGCCAGTAACTTCATATCAGAAATTCTAAATTTAAAGCAATTTCAACCATAAATAATTTTCAAATCAAGTTCCTTCTAAAATATGTACTAACAAATGCTTTTTTGATATCCAGAAACAGAAATATATGCGCGCCCCCTCTTTATATTTTAGCTAATACTTTTTTTGAAAATTTCTTGTAGTTTTTTTTATTTGTCTTTCTTCTACGTTCTCCATCTACTATTATTCCTTCATAAATTTTTCCTAAAATTTTTCGGTCCAATACTTCAGTTCCAGA
The DNA here is from genome assembly GCA_935421215.2 of Melolontha melolontha. NCBI lineage: Eukaryota > Metazoa > Arthropoda > Insecta > Coleoptera > Scarabaeidae > Melolontha > Melolontha melolontha. The sequence continues at coordinate 5,006,863 of OW285239.1, read as the reverse complement.
AGCTTGTTTGCTTCCCCTTGGTTCAGTGCCCAGGTTTCGCAAGTAATGGGTGATCCAATTCTTTTTTTCTTTATTAATCGAATCGAATGTAAGGAATTATTCATTAATTATGGAAAATTATGTCAGCCTCTGGACCTTCTGCAGTAGTTGATCCGTTCAAGGTGATTTTCGATTACTCTTTTGTAAACTTCAGGGATCTCTCGACTATAACTTGGCGGATGTTAGATTTTAGGTGCTCCAACGTTGAAAGTTTGTTGGCGTGGAGACGACTCTTCAGAAAACCTCAACAAAGGTTCAATGGCGTTAAATTACATGATCCTGGCGCCCAGTTGACGTCATCGTAATTATGGAAAAGTTAACATTATTAAAATAAGCTATGAAAATGCCATTTAAAAAATATGTATTTTTTTTTATATCGCGTTGAATCTGCACGCCACTGTATTTTTAGTGGCATGTAAAAAAAATTTTGTCACAATCACACGACTTTTATTTGAAACATTTTTTGTATATGCAATAATAGCGATGATAAAGAGGGTGGGTAATTTATAATGTACAGTGTACTCTCTCTTAAGGGGACAGCCATGGGACTGAAAAATTTGTCCGCTTATGAGAAGTGTCCGCTTATGAGAAAAGTACAAAAAGAGTAAATAATAATTTGTAATATATTTATCTTTTTAACAATTTTATTTCCAAAACAAGAACATATAAATATTAGATAAAGTAAACAGAATTTTCATTAACATTTTTGCGAGAAGTAAAAAAAAATTAAATTTGTTATGCAAGGTATTCAAATAGATTTAAAAAAGTCAGAAATTTTAGCTTGGCGCGTTTTTCCTTTAATTTCATTATCTTGGAGATGTATTTGAAGATCAGTAAGCAATTGAACACCTTTAAGGTCGCTGTGATACAAAGAAAAAGCCTTTAGTTTTCTTATAGCTAAATAAGCCTCTTTATAGGAAGTTAACATGTCTTTAATTTGACTTTCTAGCTCATCTTCAGACGAGTTGGCGAGCGTTTCTTGGGAAGCAATTAACATTTCAGTATTAATGTTTTCCACATCTTCATCATTAATGAAGACTTCATTATCTAAATTAATATAGTCTTCTACATCAATTTGGATTTGGCTCTGAACTTGATTAATAATATTGGAGAACTGAGCAAGTGCTGATAGCGGAAGCTCATCTTCTGCGGTCCAACCGCTATCGTCATTTAGGATATCTGTTTTCTCAAAACCAGCTTTCCTGAAACAATGTTTTATTGTCTGGGGACCCACTTGCTCCCACGCTTTGTGTATGAAATAAACGACATCTAAATTTATTGATTTTGATAAATCCAAAGCAGAATTTGCGTCTTCCATCTGCAGCAAAATATTTTTTAAAAATAATGATTTGTACAAAAACTTAAAGTTTTTTATAACGCCTTGATCCAGGGGCTGACAAAATGCTGTTGTGTTTGCTGGAAGAAAAATAACTTGTAACATTTTTCAATTTAAGATAGCGAGAATGAGAGGCCGCATTGTCTAAAAATAGCAGGACGTTCCGTTCTTGAAGTTGCATTTTTCTATCGAACTGCGCTAGAAAATCAGTCATCAAATCAGACGTCATCCAAGCCTTTTTGTTTGATCGCCACGTAACTGGTAAATTGTTCAAATTAATATTGCGAAACGCCCGAGGTTTTGCAGCTTTCCCAATAACAAAAAGGGGTTCCTTTTCTCCAGCCATATTGATGCAGTGTAAAATCGTTAGCCTATCCTTAGCCATTTTTCCACCAGTGCATTTTTCACCTTTTAATGCAAATGTTTTATCGGGTAATACCCGAAAAAACAATCCAGTCTCGTCTGCATTGTAAATATCTCGTGAATCATATCCTTGAATCAAAGATGGCACTTTGTCAGTAAAACTTTTGACATCATCTTGGTTTACACTAGCGGCTTCTCCAGAAATGGCACGGAAGGTTATGTTATGCCGTTTTTTGAACCTTTCCAGCCAGCCAGATGATGCACTAAAATCTGCGTAATTCAATTTATCTGCAATTTCATTAGCCTTGCTCCTGATAAGTGTGCCCGAGAGAAGAATACATTTATTTCTAGCCTTCACAAATCATTCGTAGCACAATTTATCAATGTTAACGCCTTTGACGTTCAGCATACTCCTTTTTCTATCCGGATTGACATCAGTGTCCCACAATCTTAAAATTTGGTCTCTGTTTTTGATGATACAAGCAGCTTGAGTTTTACTGATCTTACATTTCTTTGCTAACTCGCGTACACTAAGTTTCTCATTTTTTTGAATTTCAATGACATTAACTTTGTCTTTAATAGTCAACACTGCTTTAGGCATAGCGATTCAAGTATGTATACAATAAGAATCTATAAATGTACTATGTATTTACGTACTACATTCAAAACAACAAGCTGTGCGTATTTAGGGAATTCCCCTTTGTACATACACGTATTATTCAATAAGCAACATCTGTACGAATGTACGAATATGAAGAAGAGTAAACGGAAAAATAGTGTTACGGTGTTGTAAGCTGTCCGGTTATGGGGAACTAAAATCACTTTGGTGTGGGAAACAAGTGTCCGCGTTCGGTTATGGGAGGGTTGTCCGCTCAAGAGAGAAAAATTTTAAAAATCCCTAAGTAATCTTTTGGTACTGCAAAAAGTGTCCGTTTATGGGAGGTGTCCGCTTAAGAGAGGTGTCCGTAAGGAGAGCGTACACTGTATAATCCTGCAGTAGCTATACGTGATGTATTAATTCATTTGTTTAAATATCACAGTACAGTGAAGGTCGTGCATATACTGTAGATACATTTAAATAAATAAGAGAAATATTTCGTAACGCAATATGTTTATCATTATCATTAATATTAGAATAATTAAATTATTATCTACAGCAGGCAATGTTCAATTAAATTGCGTAAGTATTCATGAAGTTCCCGATATTCATGCAAGCATGTACGCAGATATGCATATTTAAATAGTTTATAAAAGTTAAGTTTCCGAAGCATAGCATAAATATTACTTTAAAATAAAGAATAAAGTATGATTTAATGTAATACTAACACCTTTTAGGATTAAACGAACATCAAATAAATTTCGTATTTTGTAGGTTATCGATTTGATAGTTAAAATATAAGGGCGGGATGATAATTAGGTAGTCGAGGAGTGGCGGCTCGGGGTGGTTCACATAGGGAGTGCATAATTTCAAAATTAAAAAGTGTAATACAAAAACGTTTACCCAATCCTTATAAATTTCACCGACGTACTGTTCCAGACAGGTACTGTTCATTGTAGAGTTTGTTTTGAGGGAATAGTAAATATTACACTACACAGTTTAATTACATCTGACGATAAACGAAGTCCATTTTACGTGTCTTTGACTTGCAGAACAGTTCTATCACTTTTTCATTAAAGTTTGGGAAATCATTTATACATTCTTCTTCACAAGATAACATAGTAAGGGCATTTAATCTCTCTTCTTTTATTGTATTTCTCTGGAAAGTTTTTATTCTCTTCAACCGTGAAAACTGGCGTTCCGCTTCGGACGTTGTCATTGGGATTGTAATGACAATTTTTAAAAGCGTAACAACTTCATTAAAGGTGTCGCTTAATCCATCCAGCAGAAGACCTAGCAGACCTACAGCACCGACTTCTATATTTTGCCTAAATTCTTCTCTAATATATAGAACGCTTAATTCAGTTCGTAGTCTGCTTTCATTGAGGCATGGATAAAATTTTACTGCTTCTTTAAGGCAATCTTCCGGAATTCTAAATTATTCTTGATTTTTAATGCATCTGTATTGACATTTTGTAATTGATTAAACAATATGTTCACATGTGGCATAATTTTATGAAAGAAAGTTAACCAATAGCTAAAATTTTCCTCCTCTAAAATTCGCAAATTGGCACTAGCTTGATGAATTGTAGTTTGTAAACTAGCTTCTCCCTCGATTTGTTCTAGAGCTTCAATTATTTCTTCTCGGTGCTCATATATTGTATTCACTGTCCTAGAATTGAAGTTCCATCTTATTTTTGAAGAACGAGGTAAGCTTTTTCCCTGAAGGAATTCTTCCAATCTTGCAGCTCGTTGTGGTGAAGTGGAGAAATGTACATAATCCCGTCAGATTGGCAAAAAAAATTCTGCAATTACTACTGCTCGATGTAGCATGTGACATAATTAGATTTGTCTGATGTGCATAACAATGTACAAAATTAGCCCTTGGACATGTCTTTGCACGCCGTTAATAGCGCCACTCATGACTGCTGCCCCATGATGGCTCTGTGCAATCAGTTTTTCTGGGTCATCAACAAGCAAACTAATTTCGTTAAGGATGGAGGCAGATAAAGAATTAGCATCATGTCCACTAGGCAGAAGAAATTTCCAAAATCTTTCGACCGGTCTCGCGTTCACAATATATCTTAAAACAACCACCAACTGAAACTGATTGGACACATCTGTGGTTTCATCAGCTATCACAGATATGAAGTCGGTTGCTTTAATTTCACTGGCAACTTGTTCATGATACACGTTCAACATTGCATCAAGCAGCTCATTCTGAATCGTTTTTGATAATCCCTTAAAAACCGGTGCTGCTTCGATGTGATCTCTGAGCGATTTATCAAATTCTGCCGTAAAATGTATCAATTCCCGAAAAATGCCCTTGTTATTCGACGTTTGCTGTTCATCATGACCCGGAAGTGCCAGTTCAAACGCGCCACAAAATCTAATGCAATTTCCTTGTTTATACCTAGTTCTACAAACATCATCCGATTGGTTAGTCGTCGATCGAAGCCCACTAGTTCTTCCAAAGTGTTGATCCATGTGCACAGTGACTGATACTCCTTGTCCTACGTCGTCTTTCACAGATGCACGACCGGCTATAAATCGCGCTAAACACTCGTAAACACGTCCTGTAATAGATGCTGTCGTAAATTTTACATTCAATTTAGTTAAAATTTCCGACGGTTTTTCTCCTAGGTTCACTAAGAATTTGATAACAACTCTTTGCTCCATTTGAATATCGCAAATTTTGCCGACGTACAATCACTACACAGTCAACGAAACTATCTACAACATATAAAATACATCTTATGACGTTACACCGTTGCAGAGATGGGCACAAACTGTGGAATTTTAGTACTTAGTCATAACGGAGTCGTCAGCCTTTTCCAATGGCGTTCGTCGCAAGAATTCTCGTTATTTAATTACCACACTTCGTTATTGGAGCTTTTAGTAGCAAATTAATTTTATAAAAGGGTAGATAGAAAGTGGCATTAGAATTGTGGCAAGAAATTTAACTGTTATAATAGCGTAGGACAATCAATAGAACAAATCAGGCAATAGGTTTGTTCTAGCAGCAGTGAGAAACTATTAGGTATTGTATAGCGCATGCGTAATACTAATATTGTGTTCTGGCAAGTGAAATTACTAATTTCTTGCTAATAGCAAGCTGTTCTAGCAGGCGAAAATTGTAGTTACGGAATGATTGTGGATCATCCAAACAATTCCTGGATTTTAATAAAATTTGAAATTTGGGACGTGCGTATAACTCTGTAACAGGTGAGGTGTATTTCAGGTCAATTCGAGTGTATTGACGTAAACGATATCACTTTCTTTTTAACGGGAATAGTGGTTTAAATTAATTAAGAATTTTTAAAAAAAATATGGTAATATTTATAACATATATAATTGGTTATGGTGTCAGAATACCTAATAATCGGGAATGGAAACTATATACTTTTGCTATTTAGTATCACATATTTGGGGCAGATGTCGCGCAGAATGTTCCGCTTGTTCTAGCATACGCAATTGCAAACTAATTTCAAATTAATAATTTGCTTGCACATGCGCACTACAAAAGTACATCAAACTATCAGGGATTCTGTGCTAGAACAAACCTTATATAAAGAAGCTACGCTGATAGCTTCTTTAGAAATGATAAATAAGCCAGTGACAATAATATAGCTACTTAAAATGGAACAAGCTGTATATTCAAAAAAATTACTCACAATTAATAATCGTATCCTAAATACGTATTTCGACAACTAAGTTGTCATCATCAGTAGGTAAAACCTCAAATCAAAGTGTCGCATATGGGGCACAATAAAACTAACACATATAAACGCGCAACATTCCAGCGTCCACGTAGACATACACTGACTTTAAAATAAAAATCCACAGACTAAAAATTACGACAAACTTACCACTCTTAAGAAAACGGCACCTCTCTTAAGAGAGGTAAGTTTGTCGTAATTTTTAGTCTGTGGATTTTTATTTTAAAGTCAGTGTATACGTTGACGCCGTGTAAAGTTGTTGCGCGTTTATATGTGTTAGCTTTACTGTGCTCCATATGCTACATTTTGATTAGTGGTTTTACATACTGATGATGACAACTTAGATGTTGAAATACGTATTTAGGATACGATTATTAATTGTGGTAAGTGGTTTTATACCTTTTTTGAGTTTTTACTTAACCACAGTCTCCAAAGAAAGACTTTTCAAGCCATATATTAATAATATTTTCATTAAACAAGGCAAATGCATATATCTGGTTGGAAACCTATATAAATTACCGTAACTGTATGTACATACTTAAGAAAAAGTTATGCAAACGCACATTCTTTTAAAATAACAAGTACAACACTGAGGACAAGATTAATTGCGAATGCAAATTTACTTGTTTTATTCCTAATTAATTTAATAAATTGCAATAATTATTAATTTTGCTATAATTGGCCATTTAAACAGCTCGAAAGGTAACGGTCTCGTTTCTTAGTTTCTACTCGTGTATTTATGCATTAGACGGTAAAGTTTGGGAATGTTTTGCAGGCTACTTTCATTTGTTACACAACACATAGTTGCTTTAACGTTAGGAGATTGTACACAAAATTATTGTAAAAATTTTAGCACATATTGAGTAAAATTGACGCTATTATTAAGTAATTCGTTGAAATCTAGTAAACAAGGAATGTGCAAAAATATTCATTACATCGACACAAATATATATATATATATATATATATATATATATATATATATATATATATATATATATGAAAAAAACCACATCCGTCCAGAAACGTGCATATATCGATATTTCACTGTCGTTACAGATCATCAGTACACGATATTCTAACATGGACATGATTTTATTTTTATACTTTCGTGTATATATATACGAATTATATTGAATTTAATTGGAGTGAGAAATAGCAATTATTCAAATCTCCTCTCACATGTAATTGTCGCAAAATTTGTGCAATTAATTCTACAATCTGACAAGATTACTCCTGTCGAAGAATGTAGACGCAAACACGTCGCGACGTTAGCCATCCACCTGTGCGGATAATGAAAATTGTATGAAAAAAAACCACATCCGTTAGCACGTTTCTGGACAGATGTGGTTTTTTTCATACAATTTTCATTATCCGCACAGGTGGATGGCTAACGTCGCGACGTGTTTGCGTCTACATTCTTCGACAGGAGTAATCTTGTCAGATTGTAGAATCAATTGCACAAATTTAGCGACAATTACATGTGAGAGGAGATTTGAATAATTGCTTTTTCTCACTCCAATTAAATTCAATATATATACATATATATATATATATATATATATATATATATATATATATATATATTACCATCATATATTGTACATATTTAAACATATATCTTGTGTTATATAAATATCTAAGCGCACTGTTTATCTTACTGGCAGTCCCGATTTCAACCTGGGGCTAGGCTGTCCGAGTAGGTTTTCGTGGTTTTCCTTCTCGTTCTACGCGAATGCCGACAGCTTTACATCTTAAGTTGCTCCACGGACGCAAGTGTAATAATAACTCATGACTTCCCAATCCCTTTGTAATTAACATTAAGCTTGTTGGGAATGTTTGGTCAGGAATTATTATTATTTGAATTTAATGTATATTGTATTTATCTCACCATGACTTATATATAACATGACACTTATATAACTTTAACATTAATATACCGTCATTTATAATTCTTTGATAAAGGTAATATTTACGGAAACATGTAAGAGATTATTTTGAATATATACATATTAAAATAAAACAGACCTTAAATCGCTGAACATCTAAATCTACTATAATATACAAAGGTTAAGAAATATTTATCCATATATATACATATATATATAATTATATCAGGAGTCTTTGCCGTTAGAACATGTATGGAAGGGAAATTATTTTTGGAGAATCCAGCAAAATTAAACTCTATTATTTAAGTCAGTTCTTTATTTTTTCTTCCAATATTTCTCATCAAGATTGTATGCTTCCTCCTATTTTTTCTATGGAGAAATTACCCGCCTCACTATTCATAACGTTTACAATATTTCAAAGTAAGCTGACTAATAACAATTAGCGTACACATAGTTTATTTTTAAATTACAGTTTAAAATCCAGGACAAACACATTTAAAAGAGAGGAACACGTGTAGTTGTGACGAACAAAAGTAATCCTCGCACAACCACATGCCATCTGTCACAAAGTTATACATAAAATGTATATTAGTCAGATTACTTTGAAATATTGTAAACGTTATGAATAGTGAGACGGGTAATTTCTCCATAGAAAAAATAGTTCACATTTTGACCCCCTGAGGAAGCATACAATCTTGATGCGAAATATTGGAAGAAAAAATAAAGAACTGACTTAAATAATAGAGTTTAATTTTGCTGGATTCCCCAAAAACAATTCCCTTCCATATATATTAGAAGGAATCTCTTATTTTCTTCGCCGTAAGTTAAAACGTAAAAGTGCTTCTTTTGGAGTAGCGGCGAGGAAATTAAAACAATATTTGATCTATTGTGACGTTTCGATCCTATGTATGGAACCATTTTCAAATTGAAATTTCTATTGGTTTATACTAGTAAAAGGACAATGTTTCTGTTGATCGATCTACTTACATTAAATATTATTCTATTCAGAAAATTGCACTGTGTTTTTAAACTTAGACGGTTTACATAGAGTTGCACTGTATATTGAATTATTTTATTTTAAATTACGTATTAAAATTAGGTAAGAATATTAATAAATCAAATCGGCTATTGTAATAGTGCACGTTGTCGAATTGCATTCTGAACTAAATGTATCTAGCAATTGTTTTCTTTAAAGTTTTTGACCATCCTTCTCGCAACTTACTTATTTTTATATTTTTGTTTATACGATAATATTTAAATATATTGTTGAAAGATTATTTATATCAGTTCTGTCATTTATGGAATTTGTGCTTTCCTAGATGTCAATGCTTTCTAATATATTTATGACTCTGTTATTTTTCTAGGATATAATGATAGAGACCTTTTTGAAATTAAATATGTTTAGTTTATTTGATGTGTTTTTTTGGGTTGTACTACTATTGCTTGAAAATTCACGTCCATTTAATCGTTCTTATAAGTCGAGAATCTTTTGTTTGTGATTGAATTTCTGTCCTAAACTCCGGGCTTGTCTGTTAAATAGCTCTATTAATTAATACGTTGCTGCGTTCTTTTTGTGTGACATTAATTGGCATGAATCGGAATTCAAAAAGCGTTCAGATCCAATTGGTTTGTGGTATAATTTTGTTAAAATTTTATTTTTGTGCCTATTAAGGTCAGATCTAAGAAGTTAATTTTTAAATTAGTTACTTTTTCTATAGTTAACTGTAGTTTTGGATTCAACGAATTAAATTTCTTAAGGATGTATTCTGTTTTAGCTGAAGAGATGTAACAATCTTTTACGTATCTTTCAAAAAAGTAGATTTAAAATTTAATTTTAAAATTATGTTCTGTTCTAGTTAAACAGTAACTCTTGTATTTACGCAAAAAGAATTTTTAAACACCCCAATAATAGACATAATTATAAAATGGTCAAAATAGCCACAACACCCAAACATTCCTACATTACATAGTAAGTTATGCCCTTACAATTTAATTGAATGACGAAACAATATTGTCAGAACAATATAATAAAACAATGAAACTTATTAAGTGCTTTTTATAATTTGTATTAAGTATATCTAAATACAATGTTTCACCAAGAACTGACTACAATATCCATTAACAAGATTATAATAAATGCATTAGAATTACCGAAATTAGTGGAAAAGATGTTGAAAAATAAAAACTATAAAATTTTCAAAACTTTGCTTTTATTACCTTAAGTCGGGAACATATGGCACTTACCTTATATATACCTATTTTAATCGATTTAGTTTTTTATAAATCATTTCCATAGTGTTTCCATTTTGATTATTATATACCTACTCAAAGAAAAAACAGTCTCAACAATATAATTTCAAACATGTGTATTTAATATTTAAAGCCTTTAATAATACAAAGATGCGTTTTGATTTGTCAATTTTAAAGAACTTAAAACATCTTTCTAATAGCGCACATTAATGTAGAGTCTAAGTATATGTTATTGCATTAGCTGGACGTGTTATATCTGTTTATATGCATATAACCATACATATATAGGTTTATCTTCTGTGGTGCTCGGTATGGATGTGTATATTATACATACCATAAGTCAAAAGTAATATAGATTAGTTCAAGATATTCCAGGAACACAGATTAGTGTACACATTTCTTCTAAGAAATATTACCCAACACATTCCAAACGTTATGTAAACGAAGAAATGTGAGAAGTTCCATAAATTCTTTAAATATTATATAAGCGTTCACAATAATTTATACAAATATTGTATTAGGGTATTTGTAATGAATAAACTAACATAAATTAAAAATATTAAAAAATGAAAATCTGCACCAAATGTGCAAACAACATTGGAACAGCAAATTACATAATACATGTAAAATGCAATACCAGTTCTTAAAAAGAATATTTTATTTTATTCATATACCGTATGTGTTAAATTTCATTAGGCATAGAGAATCAACGTATGAGTACATACAATGTATACATACATGAGAAAGCCAGTCCAATGCCAGCGAAGACCGCGACGACTGACGATTGTCTCCGATACTGATTGACTGGAAATTTTGCATTCAGTCTAGCTGCGGCCGTTACAGTTTGAAAGCGTACAATAAAATTAATGTATAATGGCTCTTTGTACACCCACTGAAAAGCTTCAGTTAGTAAAATGGTTTTATGCTGGCAAGTCTGCAATGGAGTGCATGAATTTATTTGCGCTTTTGCAGACCGTTCTGTACCTTGCAGACAAACAATTTATAATATTATAAATCAATTTTAAATTTGTTTCTGTCTCAATAACTGTACGAAATGCAAACCAAGAGAGGTATCACCACAAAAAATTGAGGAAAGAGAACGGCAGGATGTATTAATTTGTAGTATTGTGGAAATTGATAGCACGAGATCTACTAGAAGTGCTGCCGAGGAATTGGGTACAAGTAACACAACTATTTCACGTATTTGGAAACGTAATGGTTTAAAATGTTTCAATTATTCGAAAACTCAAGAAATATTTCCCGAGGACAATTTCCGGAGAATGGAGTTTTATCAAGACGTTATGGAAAAGATTCATCGAGATGAAAATTTCGTTAAAAATATTCTCTTCACCGATGAATCAACTTTTCCATTACACGGAAAGCACAATCCCTCTGTTCTTCGATATTGGGCTTCGGAAAATCAACACCGGCATTTTGCAAATCGCACTCAGTATCCTCAAAAGCTAAACGTTTGAGCAGGTATTTTAGGTGACCATTCTATAGGCCCCTTTTTTATTGATGGTATATTAAATGCCGACAAGTACCTCGAATTACTGAAAAATCAAATACTTCCCGCCATTCAAAACATTGGAATAAATCAGGAAATCGTTTGGTTTCAACATGATGGCTGTCCAGCACATAATGCAGTGAGGGTAAAGAAATTTCTAGGAAATACTTTTCCTGACCGTCTTATTACTGGAACAGGAAACATTAAATGGCCCTCGCGATCTCCTGATCTATCTCCAAATGATTTCTTTTTGTGGGATATCTAAAAAATATTGTTTATACTCATGAAGCTGGTAGAGCAGAAAATCTAGTTGCCTTGAGAGAAAAAATAACTGAGGCTGCGAATTCATTAACTGCCGACATGTTAGCAAATGTAAAAGCTAATTTCTACGACCGCCTAGGACAATGTCTTGCTGTGCAAGGGGGAATTTTTGAACCTCTTGCATAATTTATTATAATTTTTAGAATCCTTTTTTATTTATTTTATTAGGATTATTCTTTAATTTTATTAGAATTACGGTTTTGTTTATGCGACACACCGCAGCTTAAAAATTTCCTGCATCTACTGAAAGAAATAAGAAAAGCAAATCCCTTGCAATTCGTAAATGTTATTTTAGAACGCATTACAAGTACCTATGTCGATGGTCAAATGATACTGCTAATTTGTAGTTGCGAAACAATCGGAGACAATCGTTGCCGGCTGTCGCGGTCTTCGCCGGCATTGGATCGGCTTTTCCATATACATATACATCATATGTACTCATACGTATTCCCTATGCCTAATGGTATTTGACACATACGGTATGTAATTAAAATCTAAACAATTTTATATCTTTTATGTACGTACAAGGGTAGCTATTTATGTATCCTAAACTGACCACTAATTTTGCTGAATGCCATCTGCCATATGCATCGTAGAGTTTGACATTTTCGACAGAATACGTACTGAGAACTTTTTTTGTTGTTTACAGTGACTTCTTCATCTCAGTCACAAAATGGAATTAACTCCTGAAAATTTTCGATCCATGAATTACTACGATAATTTACTACAACTTTCAACAACAACAATGCATCAATCAAGTCACCTCGACTTTCGATGATGAAGGACTATCTAAAATCACTGTCGTATTACTGGTTTAGTAAATTCAGTCGTGGCCATCAAACAAAAAACATTTCCGTTGACAACGCCGTAGTTCGATATGCTAACTCACAAAGAATGTAGACAACTCCACGTCACGCCGTTTGATTGCAACTCCATCCGTTACGCGCCGGATTTAAATTTCGAAAACTTTTGGTTGCCACCTCGTAGATAGATGTTTGTTGCTGTTATACTCGCTTAATGGTATAGATATTTTGTGAATAAACATTTCGTTTTCACTTTACATTTACGAGATTTGCCACTAACCGTTGCAAACAAGTTTCGATAAGAAGTGTCAATATTTACATTGGGTGATAATATATTTACTTTACGTGAATTTAAATGGAGATTAATACTGACGTATGTATAGAAATAGTCAAATTATAGTCAAAAGCTACATTTAACAATAAGGCAGATTTATTTATATCCTTTTTATTTACCATGTTAATATTTATGTTTTATGTTAATAGTACATATTTATAACATAATGTATAGAATCCACGGTTGGCTCTTGGTGAAACATAATGAATAAATTTACTAAAGAAAACACTCGGTATATTTGTTTCACAAAATATATTTATTAAATCTCTAACACGTGTTTCGACTTTACAGTCATTGTCAAAGAGTTTGTAAACTGAACTAAAAATACACTTCTACACTACCACTATTCATGAGTTTTTAAAGACTTTATTACGGCATCAATAGTAGGGGTATTGAAAAAATCCAGCTGTGTATTTGTGAAATGTCTATTAAGATTTATGGCTTTTTTAATTTCTAATATTTCGAGAAAGTCAAGTCTTTTTCCTTTATTACCAGTATGTAAAAGTTTAAAGTTATTGGTATTGAACAAATGTGTATTTTCGATGCAATGTTCCGCGAATCCCGTATTAATATTACCATAAAGAATAGAACTTCTATGCTCTTTAATACGTTCTTTTATTGAGCGTCCTGATTGGCCAATGTATATCGCATCACAATCACTGCAACTTAATTCGTACACACCTGACTTATCACACAATTCTGTTTTTTCTTTATTATTTACTAAAATATTTCCTATATTGACTTTATTCACTTGGATGACATTTAACCCTAATTTATTCAGTTTATTAGAAACTTTATTGCTAACCCCAGGTATATAGTTGAGTATGTGAAACGTTTTATTAGTTTTTGTATATGTGTGCCCGTAGTAAAAATTCTTCGTAAGGATAGTACGTTGTTTTTTGTTAATCATTTTATCTATAAATTCTGTTTTATCTCCGTTGTTTCTAGCTATTGTTTTTATGGTGGTTACTTCTTTTTCATAATTCTCATTATTTAAAGGGAAATTAATCAGTCTATGTATAAAACTATGAAACGCTGCCATTTTTATATTCCATGATTCATTGGAATTTGCCGGGATTACTGTATCCGTTGTAGTGGGTTTTCTAAAAATATCAAACTCAAATCGTTTATCCATTCTTGTTAATTTTAAGTCTAAAAAATTTAGCGTTCCGTCTAACTCTTTTTCTATAGTGAATTGTATTTTATTGTTAAGACAATTTAAATACTTGAGAAATTGGTCTAGTTGTATGTTATCTGTGCCTGACCACAGGCATAAAATATTGTCTACATATCTGCCCCAAAAGGAAATGTATTTTAATAGTGGACTGCGGTTGAAATTGTTTATGTGTTTAAATTCAAAATCTGCCAAATATAATTCAGCGAGCAAAGGGCTTAGCGGTAATAGTCTTTAAAACTCATAAATAGTGGTAGAAGTGTATTTTTAGTTCAGTTTACAAACTCTTTGATAATGACTGTAAAGTCGAAACACGTGTTAGAGATTTAATAAATATATTTTGTGAAACAAATATACCGAGTGTTTTCTTTAGAAAATTTATACATATTTATAACGTCTGATACGTAAAAATGTTTTAACTATTATCGGGATAAAATAAAAATTTTAATGAATTTTACTACTTTTTACTTTACACTTTATTCATGTACGATACATTTTCTTTGTGCCTATATTTGGCTTTGCTGTTGGGCGCTTAATAAACTATTATTATTATTATTATTATTACACAGTAACGATCGTTTCGCTCCAACCTGAGCTTCGTCAGACATATAACTAACTTGTGGATATATTTTTACACAAATGTACCGTTAACAAACACATGTTTTATTTTGAATAGTCGAAGGAATGGGTACTTTTTATTACTTAAATGTCTATGAACAAAAACTTTCAAAATCGAAAATTATATTTCAAAAAATCCTATTTTCCAAAAAATTTTGGTATAGATACGTGGACGATATATTACTAGGTTTCACAGGAACAAAGAGACAATTAAATTATTATTTGTTTTTTTAATACATTGCATCACAATATTAAGTTTACAAAGGAACAGGAAACAAATAATAGTATTAACTTTCTCGATTTAGCGATTACTAGAATTCATAACAAATGTAACTTTGCAATTTACCAATACAGATATTACTATTCATAACACTTCTTGCCATCTGATACAACACAAATTAGCTTCTTATCACAGTCTTACACATAGATTAGATTAATCAATACTCCGTTGGACCAAACAGAAATCGAAAAAGAGTTAAATTTAACTAAACAAATAGCAATCAACAATGGACATAAAAATAACATAATATAAATGCTATAATTGGCCATCGTCTAGTGGATCTGTTATAAGCATATTCTGTTACAATCTTGTCCATTGCATTCACAGCATCTTTATTGCGATTATAGTCTAATATTATGGTTTGTTACATTGGTTATTTTTACCTGAAATTTTGTTGTTGTTATATTTGGTGGAAAGAAGTACTATGGCACAGTTCTTCTTAGGCACGTAAGATTTCATGGTTACATTCTCAGTAAACAAAAATATGGGAATGTTTACAAAGTGATACAAATATGCATAAACATATATGTATCTGTACACATGGACATACACGACGTATTTAACCAGCGTTCACATCAACCAAAGACACAAGCGTTTCTGTCTTACGACGTCATCAGTTTATGAAGTAAGTTTTATGAAATAACGTTTAGGTTCGCCGTTGGTCAAGTAGTAAATTTTCTCCTTTCAGGTGGCACCATATAATCTAGTAACCTCTCATGTACAAAAGAGACTACGCCGATAAAAGCGGTTTCTTCGCAAATATTAAAATCTTTACATGAAAAGAAAGAAATTCGTAATTGCTGTAGTCCATTTTTTCTATTATTTCATTCGTAATTTTATTCTATTATTTCTTTCTATACTGTCATTTAGAATCTTTGTTACATTAAATCTCGAAGTTAGAAGTATGCAAAGCATTGCCCAAGAAAAATACTTTTGATCTATGCCCAAAAACTCAGTTACCTCATCAATATACGTACTGTGAATTTTTAGCGGAATTCTGGACATATACTGGATGTAATTTTTAACTTGAAACTTTCCAATATCTCGAAAAATAGGCAGTTCACGAAAAAAATGTCTAGATTTAAAGTTTAAGAATTAAATTAAAGAAATACATTAGCTCTAGAAATCGTCCCTCTTTCCCTCTATTTGGGTGAGGCGAGGGTAACTTTGAAATCTTAAATAGCAACCCGTATATTTTATTACAAATTCGAATTCTACTAGAAAAGATACGTAGAATTTGTCTGAAACATTTTTTCAATTCATAATAGATGATACTGTAATCGATGAAATTCATTTTTTTTCAATTTCTCTCACTGAAAACCTATGCATACGATTCTGCAATTCATTTTCAATAAAAGAATACCACGAAAAATGACATATAAAGAAAATATTATTATCATAGCCCAAGAACGGGCATCCCTCTTCACATACTTGGTCAATGCGATTTCCTTCGCGGAGTGTTTCCAAAAAAAAAAAATTGTAATTTTCTTTTAATATCATTCCTTATGAAACTTACTGCAAGTGAGAATTAATGAATATTAAATCTCATTCTTACATGTAAATGTCGACTTATGTGATGCGTTCATAACTACAAACTAAGTTTGTACCAGTATGCAGAACACACCCTTTCGCGACAACGAACTTCCTGGTAATTAGGTTAATTAAGAATTGCTGAAAAAAACAAGTCAATCAACGGGAAACGTACAGACGCGCGTTTCGTTCTGGTTAGAACTTTTCAATGCACGGCATTCCTCTAAGACGGACATTGCTTTTCATTTCTATACTTTCTGTATATATAGTTAACATTTGGAACTTACTGCAAGTGAGAATTAATGAATATTAAATCTCATTCTTACATGTAAATGTCGACTTATGTGATGCGTTCATAACTACAATCCGACAAACTAAGTTTGTACCAGTATGCAGAACACACCCTTTCGCGACAACGAACTTCCTGGTAATTAGGTTAATTAAGAATTGCTGAAATTGCTGCTTTGTAGTTATGAACGCATCACATAAGTCGACATTTACATGTAAGAATGAGATTTAATATTCATTAATTCTCACTTGCAGTAAGTTCCAAATGTTAACTATATATACAGAAAGTATAGAAATGAAAAGCAATGTCCGTCTTCGAGGAATGCCGTGCATTGAAAAGTTCCAACTAGAACGAAACGCGCGTCTGTACGTTTCCCGTTGATTGACTTGTTTTTTTCAGCAATTCTTAATTAATCATTCCTTATGTTGAAAATAATTTGTATGTTTTGTATGTACAATGTATGTATTTAACGTTTGTGTTATTTCTCACATTCGTATTTTTTCTAATTTTAAAAACACAAAATAAACGTACAAAAGAAAGAAAGAAATTTAAGAAACAACTTATTTTACTCAGTTCAAAGAATATTTCGAAAAGTGAAAGACCTGTTTCTGTTACGCCGTTAATCCTACCTATTATAGAATGGAGTTTTTAACTGTACAAGAGAAAATTGAGATGGTTCTGGTATACGGAGGAGCTGGCAAAAGTCTTTATAATACTGTCAGTGTCTCTATGCTCAGTTATTTCCGGATAAGATTCGGGTATGTGCTTCATTTTGATGTATTCAACCGAAAAAAAGGACCCGTTGGGCAACACCGGAGAAAATAATGAAGTCTCTCTATTAGCTGCAGTGGCTGTTAATCCTCATGTTAGCACAAGAAAAATTGCTCGCGATTCTGGATTGTTCCACACCAGAGCTTGGAAACTTTTAAAACGTCATAAATATCATCCATATAATGTATCTTTACATTAATATCTTCATGGCGTTGATTTCAAATATCAGGTAACTTTTTGTCAATAGGCATGTGAACAATTACAACAAAACCCCATTTTTTCGTTACGCATTGTTCTCCGACGAGGCGCCTTTCACATACGACGAAACGGTTAATCGACGCAATATACATTACTGAAGTGTTGAAAATCTGCACTAGCTTTATAACATTTTAAATAAAAAACTCTTTACAAAAACCATATCGCAAGTACACCCAATATTAAATAATAATAACACCCAAAAATTTAAAATGATCACGTTTATAGGCTCTTCAAGGACAAAAATTTGTAAATATTTAAGAAAATTAGACATTAATATAGCGTATAGAACTAACAACGATTTATCAAAATTTGTAAAAGACAACAAGGATTTAACAAATAACAATAAAAAGTCAGGACTCTATGAGTTAACTTGCGGTAGTTGCCCCATGACGTATATCGGACAGACAGGCAGATCGTTTGAAATACGCATCAAAGAACATTTTTCTTCATTTAGAAATAATAAAAGTGACTCTTCATATAAACCACAATTTTAACCAAAAATTTAAAATACTACACGTAGAAAATAAGGGCAAAAAAAGCTTAATTTATTAAAGTCACTTGAAATTAATAAATTAAAGAAAACTGATAAGATCCTCAATGATCAATTAGAAATTAATAATTCACCCTTACATAATTTATTTATTTAATATTCAGACATGCATATATTTTATTTTTCCATAGTTCTGCTCCACCTCTCTTTAACATAATGTAGACCCTCAGTTTTATCACTTCAAGAACAGTATTGTATAAACCGTATTTCAATATTTTTGTGAAAGGTTTTGTTCATAGACATTTAAGTAATAAAAAGTACCCATTCCTTCAACTATTCAAAATAAAGCATGTGTTTGTTACGGTACATTTCTGTAAATATATATCTGTATAATAGTTAGTTATATGTCTGACGAAGCTCAGGTTGGAGCGAAACGATCATTACTGTGTAAAGTAAAAAGTAGTGAAATTCATTAAAATTTGTTTTATTTTATCCCGATAATAGTTATAATGGAATTTCATCAAGTAAAGGCTGAAACAATCCAAAAAATGTTTTAACAAAATATTTTGAAACATGCATAATCTCTCTATATATAACAATTCAGCCTGCGCATGTTTACACTCGCAAAACTCGAAAAGTAGTCGATCGATTGACTTGAAATTTTGACATTAGTCAAATGATTTTTTTACTTTATTACAAGTTGACGTTTGCTAATCATATACTCTATTTACGCTAACATATTGTTAAAAAGGAAAATAGCTTTGATTTTTGAATGATTTGTCTTATATGAAAACTTAAAATAATATATATAGGTTAGACGTAAATGTTAGGAAGATTTAAAAAAAATATATGAAAAGAAATATTTCATGAACTGTAGTTACGTTCTTACTACAACTGATCCTGACCTGTTATCAGGGGAAAACGACAAGCCTATTCATTTAAAGTACATGAAAACAATACAATTTATAGTACTAACATGAAAAAATCAATGCACAGATAGATAATAAAAATTACCTACCAAAATTATAATAAAACTGAGTTAACAATTATAAAATTATAATATAATTTATAAATGCAGAGTCGACAAAAAAATGACACATTGAGTAATAAATATAACATCTCCAATATTAAACAAGCGAAAGAAAATTAAACAAGACATCAGGGGAAAACGACAAGCCTATTCATTTAAAGTACATGAAAACAATACAATTTATAGTACTTACATGAAAAAATCAATGCACAGATAGATAATAAAAATTACCTACCAAAATTATAATAAAACTGAGTTAACAATTATAAAATTATAATATAATTTATAAATGCAGAGTCGACAAAAAAATGACACATTGAGTAATAAATATAACATCTCCAATATTAAACAAGCGAAAGAAAATTAAACAAGACGTGAGAAACGTTGAATAGAACAATCAACTTTAGATAAACATGCTTGATCCCATTGTTAGTTTGAAGAATAAAATCAATGAATAAAAATGTATTTTTTGTATATATGTATAATGTTATCATTAAAACATATACTTCCTACTTTATACAAACTATTACAATTGTAAAACGAAGAGGTACAGTTTGTACATAAATAAAATAAATAAAAGATATTTCAGAAACAAAAAAATAGTATTTACGAATACTTTATTTTACTAAAAAAGGGTTCGGCCACCATAATTTCTTATAACTTTCTTACATTTTTCCATATTTCCTACCAAGTTGTCTACAAAACTTTTTTTATTTTTACCACGGCTATTACAAAAGTGAGCTTACGATTTAACTAAAATACTTGCGGCGCAATAGATGTAACTACTTTTATACATACATGTTGTAATTTGTAAACAGTGTTATTAACGGCGAGTCAGTTGCGCCACGTTGACAAACCAGAATTGGACAAATTCGTATAATATGTACATTAAAACATTACATATACCGGATGTATTTTTTTCTACATTGAAACTTTTAAATATCTCGAAAAATAAACAGTTCACGAAAAAATGTTCAGATTTTAAATTTAAATAATTCAATGGAGGAAATACATTAGGGCTAGAATTAGTCCCTCTCTTTCCTTCCGCGTAGGTGGGGCGAGGATAACATTGAAATTTTAAATAGGAACCCGTATATTTTATTACAGATTCGTATTATACTGGAAAAAGTACGTAGGATTTGCCTGAAACATTTTTTTAATTCATGATAGATGGCGCTGTAATCGATGATATTCAATTTTTTTCAATTTCTGGCACTGACAACCTATGCATACGATTCTGCAATACGTTTGCAATAAAAAATAAGTTTTCTTTGTAAATAATCAAAATTAGTTTTAGAAAAACTTTATTTTACAAATTTCGAATAACTTGAAAAATGTCACCTGTATAAACGTAAATTGCTGGTGAATAAATTACTTTTAGCATAACCCAACAACAACGACGTGTACGTAGTACCACTTTGAGGTGCTTGATTAACCTGAATCTCCTTGCCTCTCACGTATCCGAGTGCTTCATTTATCTAAGTCCCTTCACCTCTCACTTATCATAGTACTAAATTTCCCCTCGCCTCATCATCTTTCAATTAAAGTAAGTGCTGATGGCCTTCGACTTCAATATTTTCGCCACAAGCATTTCTGATTTTCTCATCATATTTTCACGTGTCGTTGGTACTTGATTGTATACTTTTCATTTGAGATAGCACCATAAAAAGAAATCTGGCGAAGTAAGATAAGTTTTATAAATTATGTCGGTCTCCGAAATATGTTATCCTTAAATGATTACAAATGCAGAAACATTGTAAAAATAAAAATTAAACTATTTATTAAATAATAATAATAATTAATCATCTTCATCCACGACTGTATAATAATACGAGTATATACATTATTAGCTTGATTCCTCAATTATAATAATGCACATTATTCACAATAGCAGTGAATAATCATTATTCATGAGATAAAATTGAAAAAGCAATATTACAATATCCATTACAATTGTTTCTACACACAGTGTCTTCCTCGGATGGAGTTGTATTGCAAACTAAAGCTAAAGAATCTTGACAAATTTATACGAAAATAAATTATTATAATAAAAAAAAGTAACTATATTCAGAAGGATACGCACTTTATATTTAAGATGTAAACTTTATTACACAAAATGACCAAAGTTTACCGAGTACAAACATAAAAACTGGAAAACTAACATAAATAAAAGAATCAGTTGTAAAATAGGCGTAATAAAGGAGAATTCCCGAAATCTATATGATTGTTGAGTAAAAGGTCTGCATTTTTATATTTCAAAATTTCCATAATTTTAAGTATACCGCAAAAATTAAATTGATTAATACAACGATTACAATTTTTTACCTATTTTGTTAGCAAGCCACGACTATCTAAAAGTCAAATTATTACTCAAATTGAAACGTCAAATTTTAATTACAAAATAATTTATAAAATATTTTACTAAAAAAAAAACAAATTCAGAAAACAAAAATGAAATGTCTTTATCTCCATCAGAAGTGAAAGAAGCTACTGAAAATTGCATCACTGAATTTATTACCAAAAAAATCAAGAAAATTGTATAAAATGGCGTATAAATCATACGAAACTACGAGAGTTATTAAAGCGAAAAAGTGAAGGTTTCAACCTAAAAAAGCGGAGAAAACATTAATAATTTTCTTACTAAAGCATCAGACTACAAATACCTTGCAATAAAAGCAAGATATTGATTAAATTTTTTCTGCATATATTACAATTAAGTATATATTTTTTTAAGATTGCACTAATAATGGGAACAATAGGTGCTTGTCGGACTAATGAGATGTATTGCATGAAAATTAGTGATTTACAAGACATTGGATCCATTTTTTTAGTAAATGTGCCCAAAACAAAAATATGCAATTTACTGAACCAGCTCTACCCATCCAGCGACCATTAAAATTACGATCAAGTACTTCACGTGCTAGCCCCGAATAGAGTGCAGGACAACCATCTTTTTGAAACCACATGTTCTGTCGCACTTCTAAGCTAACGTCTTCAAATAGTGCTGGCAGTTCATTTTCCAAAAGGTCTTAGTGTATTTCACTATTCAAGTGGCCTTCAATAATGTTGGAACCGATGACTTTGTTCCCAATTATTCCAGACCACACGTTGATAGTCCAAGGGACCTGATGTTCAACTTGACCAAGACAGTGCGGATTATCAACACTCCAGTAATATGTTTTGCGTTGATTAACCGTTCCGTGGTTTGTGAAGGACGTCTTGTTAGAGGACAACACGTAACGAAAGAAGGGAATTTTTAAAGATTTACAATTTTATAACCGTTCAACTTGTGAATGTCAAATTTTGACAACTTTTTCACAAAAGATCATATAGTTGTTACCATAGCAGCAACCATATTCAATTTTGTCTATTAGAAACTTCAATGGCTAACTATACATCAATACTCCCTCGTATAATGAAATATTCATTGCATATGTATATGTTTACATTTGACTTGGTATTCCGTTCTGTGTAATGGACTACATCAGGGGATTTTTCGAAATAAACGTGCTCTAAATGTCAGAATAGAATCAATTATGTAAATGTCTGATCGTCTTTTTAATACAGCGTGACATAGTTTAGATATATGTTAAGAGTATTTAATATATGCACAGCTTATTTATTTAAATTACATGGGAAAACTAAACGCTGGTTTGTCTTTTGAGATTAGCATAACGAAAGATCACAGGCAGCGTCATTGCTTGAACAGTTATACACACGGAAAGTTATTTTAACGTTACTCTAGCGGGTCACTTAATAAATTCTTGGCGTTTTTGTGATTTATCTTAGTAATTTTCCAGGCGACCAATAGAACCTGTCAAGGGTACTATTACGAAAGTGTACCCAGTACCCAATGAACATTCTACGTAACGATTACGGTTTTTTATATTTTGCGTGGCTTGTAAATTACACTCGGCTGAGATTTTTAAAATTTTATGCAGAAATCGTGAAATACTGTGAAAGATATATTCATACTTCTTACTGTAAATATATGTTTTGCCACTATTTCATTCCACGACTAATGGGATATTTCAAATATGTAGGCTCATGGTAATTTATAAATTAAGTTCGATACGAACACTGGAATAATAGTAAATGCATGTACGATGGTTATTTTTTCAAGCTCCAATGAACTAATAAAAAAAATTGGTGTCCCAATAGATAAAACATTTTTCAAAAGTATTTTTAATAATATAAAATATTATTAAAAATGGGGTGTGAAGAACACAATACAAGTTATATATTTGTGAATGTATCTCCTCTCCAGAGACGCAGATACGTATTTCACCTTTCTAGAGGATCGTCGATACGCCCCTGCTGGAGAAGAGATACATTCAACCAAACATAACTACCTTGCTATCAACCAGAAATTATTAAGACAGAGCGTGAAAGAATATTCAGCGCTGTCGACATAATAACTGCCGAACTAAGCAACGTGTTTCTATAGACGGTAACAACCATATCTATAAAAACTGTATTATCGTGTCTTCACTACTTGTCGGGCGAACCGAATGCGTATATAACAAAATAATTTGAAAGATACATGAGGGGGTAAAAACCACACCAATTTGTATAATACAAAAGTATTTTTAATAATATAAAATATTATTAAAAATGGGGTGTCAAGAACACAATACAAGTTATATATTTTGAATGTATCTCCTCTCCAGAGACGCAGATACGTATTTCACCTTTCTACAGGATCGTCGGTATATATATGGTTGTTACCGTCTATAGAAACACGTTGCTTAGTTCGGCAGTTATTATGTAGACAGCGCTGAATATTCTTTCACGCTCTGTCTTAATAATTTCTGGTTGATAGCAAAGTACTTATGTTTGGTTGAATGTATCTCTTCTCCAGCAGGGGCGTACCGACGATCCTGTAGAAAGGTGAAATACGTATCTGCGTCTCTGGAGAGGAGATACATTCACAAATATATAACTTGTATTGTGTTCTTCACACCCCATTTTTAATAATATTTTATATTATTAAAAATACTTTTGTATTATACAAATTGGTGTGGTTTTTACGCACTCATGTATGTTTCAAATTATTTTGTTAAAACATTTTTATGAAAAAAAAACATTCTTTATTCAAGTTTTAGCTTGATTGAAGATACACAAATAACACTAGACTTTTTAAATAAATTTCATAGTAATGCGTAAAATAGTTGTTTTCTGCAAATTTTTTAGCAACATTTTTCCTTAGTTGTGCTAATATCTAGTTGCATTGAACTTAATGCATTTCACATCGTGTAAGACATGTGCTAGGTGAACTACTGTCATACAGTATTTAATTGTCAAAATGCTTCCACAAAAAGGAATTTTTTTTTTAATTTTTTTTTGGATTTATGAAAAAGATTATTCTTTATTAAAGTTTTTGCTTAATACACAAATAAGTACAATAAGTTACTATTAGTCATTTTTTAAGCATAATCCTTTTAATTCCATGTAATGTTTAAATTATGTTAATAATATAATTGTCTGTAGATATTAAGTAGAAATGCTACAAGTTCTTCTAAAAAGAAGTTATTTAACATATTCAAATAAGTACGTTGGTTGACAGTAGTTGCAAAAAAATACGGGGCAATAATTCTGTCGTATAGTACCGCGGCTGGATGTAAATTGGGCACTAACCTACCTGAAATTTTAATCTCGTTGGTAATTCGGGCACTAGCTAAAAATGTACTCGCAGAGGGTCTAGTAAAGTGGGCACCGTATAAAGCAAACAAAAACAATAATATAGAAATAGTGTATTTCAAGTTGAAGTACAGCAAAAAGATAGAAAATAAAAAATATGTACTCATATGAAAACAATAATAAAAGCAAATACTTAATTATATAAAAACTATAATAAAAAAATAGTGTATTTGAAGTCATACTGATGAATAAAATGATATACACTTCACAAAGTGTAATCGTGATATTGTTCCATTATTTAGTTGTTCACACAGTTCATTTAGAGTTCTTAATTTTTGTTTTGCGCGTGTGTCTTTAACTCTTGCTGGTGTGTGTACACTTTGAATTTTAACATAAGTGTCTATTTGAAATTCCTTAAGCTTTTCGATAAAAATATAAATAGATGGATGTGTTGAATAAAATGACTCATTTAGTTTGGAATGAAATGCTTCGCATGCGTTTGTGGTGTTAGTGATCGATGGAGTTGCAGTAGCCCACATATGTGGAGGAAAAGGAGCATCGTCTTCTATGTATGTCTCCAATAAATAATCGGCGTATTCGTCAGCCTGTGCAAACAAGATAGAAAATGCTAAATACACAAACTAAATGTTTCCTTATATATAGAATATATTATAGCATAATACAATACAGGCCCGCCAACAATAGATGTACAAATACAAATACATTTGAAATAATCTATTTGGTCATTAGGAAATTCCTTAATTTATTAACGTCTAATTTCTTACTTTAAGCTTTAAAGCGATCATTACCCTAACGGTACTGGTGCCTAGATTATCTGTAGGATTAAGCAATCCTTTTTGCAGGGCAGGTAAATCCATATACTTGGTGCCCAGTTTACATCCGCCCAGTACCGCACACCACATATTTACTTTTTTATAATATGTATTGTCAATTACGGTTAATAATAAAATTTGGATATGTCACTCCAATACCGAGAATTTTGAGACGACGCATGTCCATTTGTACTAAATATACACTCATCAGAGAATACAATGTTTTTATGAAAATTTTAATCACTTGCAATTCCGTAGCCTACCCATAGACAAAACTCTAGTGTTATTTATGTATTTTCAGTCAAGCAAAAACTTTAATAAAGAATGTTTTTTTTCATAAATCTACAATAAAAATGTTTTTCGTATTGGGACACCTATCTGGCAACATACCGTATAGTGCTTTCAGAAATATAAGAAATTAACTTTTAATGTGTTTACTCCCTGTGGCGATAATTTGTAGGGCCCTAATTTGTAGTCAATCCGATGGATTCGTATACTGCAAATAGGTGAACCGTATCCATTCAATAACAATGAGAGAATTATCGACACAGGGGCTGCAAAAACTGTTGTAAACACATTAAAAGTTAGAAATGCTGAAATTCCAAACTTTTCTTCCATTGTACTGGCGACTGATAAAGCAACGTTTACACGTAACGGCATATATAACTGTTTTAATACTCATATCTGGGCTGTAGAAAATCCACATGCTGTTCGTCGTAATTATTTTCAGCACAGATTTTCGATAAGCGTTTGGGCCGGACTGGTGAACGCACAATTAATTGGCTCCTCAGTGTTGCCAAATCGATTAAATGGATATGATTATTTCTTGTTTTTGCTAAATCAGTTGATGGAACTATTGGAAGAAGTTCCTTTGAATGTACGTCGACGAATGTGGTTTCTTCAAGAGGGCGCATCGCTGCATTTTAATCGTTTAGTTCACCAATATTTAGATAATGTGTTTGAAAATAAATGGATTGGTTGAAGTGGACCTGTTCCATGGTCTTCTCGGTCACCCGACCTTAACCCTCTTAATTTCTACCATATGAGCAAAAATTATTTAGATAAGGGATGGCCATGGTTGGGAGGATCACTGTTTATGATAGGTTCAGCTTGTTGTTGCCAATTAAATGTCAGTTTTGATTTGAGGTACTTGTACTTATATTGGTTGTGTTTGCGTAAAAAAAAAACTGACATTTAAATCATGTCGAATAAACTTCAAATCGAAACTGACATTTAATTCATGTCTAATAAAAATTCAAATCGAAACTGACATCCAACCAACATGTAGAACTCCCCTGAACCATAGCCATCCTTTATCTAATCATTTTTTGCTCATATAGTATTTATTGGGTGTTATGAAGATCATGGTACACACCAACAAAATAATGGATTTACATGATCTTCGTAACCTCGTTGAGGCAGTTGCTGCGACAATTCGACGGCAAGACCAAGGCCTAGTAAATTATGCCAATTCATGGATACGTCGAGCGAGACTTTGCGTTCAATAACACGGCAATAACTTAATCACCACTTAAAAATTAAAAAAAAATAAAAACTACAAAAATTTTTTAAAACATTTATGTCTCTCTTATTATGCAACTTTTGTTAAGATATTTTTACGTTAATGACCTTGTTATAACATGTTTAATCACTCCTTGAAAATAAAGTCAAAAGACCGAAAACACTTAACATTTTAAACGTCTTCCGTGAAGTTACAAACTGAGTAAAATCGGTTAAATATTGGCAAAATCAGATGTGTTTCCACAGTAATTTTCGCAAACTGAGTGCGTTGCTGAGTAAAAAATGAGCTTATATGCAGAAAACAAGCGTTCTACATCTACTGATGTTATATTTGCATAATTAAAATAATCTTTAAAACAACTTAACGGTTCTGTTGACGCGCCTTCATAAGTTTGCCTTAATGTGGCAAAATCTGAACCTCTCGAAGTTATTAAAAAAGTAGTAAAAAACAGATACGTAATTCTACCATGTGCGATATAAATCAGACAACAGATTTACATTTAATTAATAAAATATAACCTGTATTCAGAATAAGTCATTTTACATTATTAAATAGTAAGTACAAACACGACGAACTGACTGAACGGGGTTTTCTATGAGTTCTATGTTATCTTCTGTTCTTTTATTCTCAAAGACCTACATCGAGATTAATCAATATCAGATTCTGTTTTTGAAATTTTGAATGCATTTTGCATCGTGGTACTGGTGAATTCGAAAACATTCCTCTAAACTGCGTACAAATTTCTTCGTAATCAGCAATAGGCAGTTGTCAAGAAGCACGTTCTTCCAAAGTTTATTTATAACGATTTATTAACGTTGAGTACACCGTCGAATCCAATAACACTATAAGAATGATTATTAGTGACCGGACACGAGAGGCCGTTGACTCATCGCCCACGGGCGTACTCTTGAAAATTTGTATTTTTAAAGAGTTTTTAATTTTATTTATATAATTGAAAAACAAACGGGTGGCGGTCTATAAAATAGGAAATATTTTTATAACATTTTTATTTCTTCATTTTATAGTTCAAGTTGAGTAAAGGAGTATTAATATTAACTAGCAATACTTTTTCAAGGTTCTCTTCTGTAAAATTTGTTCTCTTTGAATGAAATGCATCCTTGTAGATAGGAAACGTCCTTTCTACATCGCAACTGGTTATAGGTGCATAGTGGAAATATTCTTTTATTTTAGCATATTTAGCAGTTAGATTTTGAGGCATTGTCCCCATACACAATTGCCCCAATGTTATTAAAACTGGATTTACATTAAAAACTGCGTCTAATTTTTGCCGAAGGCCATATCCGAGGATACTTTTATTATATTTTTCAAATTATTAATAGCCACATCTAATGTGGTTAATCCATAATTGAATTTGAGATTTTGATTTTAAAAATAAGTGATTAGTTTTGGCAAATTTCCAAAGTATTCCTAAAGAAAGTACAACTGATTACTTAAATTTGGAATTTGTATTATTAGTTCCTTGTACTCAGAAATACCTCGAACATCGTCATTTAAACATGTAACGAAATTTTGTAAACTATCGACATTCTCTGCATAAAAACTAGTAGCTTCCAACCATGTTCCCCATCTAGTTGTTATTGAAGAGCGAGGCAGTGACAACGATGGACACTTTTCCCTGTAAAGAAAATATTTTTAAAATCGGATACAAGTCTATCAACTTCCGGAAAGGTGTCTGTGATTTATTCATAGGCTCTGTGGAGAGCATGTGCTACACAAGTAATATGCAACATATTAAGATATGTTTCGTTTAATAGTCAGCCTGTTTTTAACATATATACAGAACTATCACTAACAAATTAAAGTATTTTTTCTTTGTACCTGTCGTCCGAATGAAGCATTTGGTGCATATTCTCGTAAATGATGTTAGCTACTGTTTCCGCATCAACTGTATTTATAACTTTTGTTGCTATTACTTATGCATTATATGGAATAGTTGGATGTAGTACACCAGCTACAGGATTTACCGCACAGCGTCTTAATATATCGACAGCTTCGTCGGCACTTATAGGTACTGATTTGACAGATGGTTTCTAATGCGTTCTACTGCTTTCGTGTAGCACTTAGAAACATAATATTTGCGTAAGATGGATTCATCATAAACATTTCGACCAGTATATTTTTGCAGAAATGTTTTGAAGGTGGGATTGTTAAATTTATTTAAAGGAATATTTGCCGCCATTAAAGTTTCACAGTGTTCTTCGTTAAGATTCTCAGATTCCAACTGATCTAATTTCTGTGTGTTTGCGATGCTAAGTTACGTTTTACGTGCGATTTATTCGAATTTTTTAACGATTATTTACAGACTTTGCAATAAATTTCGGAATCACTTACAACGGACATACAATCAGTATGACTCTTAATCCAACTCGCCATTGTTTCACGATGCCATTCTCAACGTTGTTCCATATCATATCTGAAAAAGTAACTTAAACAATGTTCTAGATCTAAATAAATCTAATAAAAATGTATGCGTAAGTTATTGAAATTTAACGAAATTCACCGGACACTTACGTCAAAATAATTGGGAGAAGTAGATTCGATGAAACGATATTAAACAGGATCTATTACAAAGATTACGACGTATCTAATTAACGGTTAAAACAATGAAAAAAAAAAAGAAACTAACTCATTGTACTTTATTTATTTTACGAAATATAAACTAATAAATAAAATATCTTCTATCTAAAATAGCTTCTATCTACGATCATGAAGAAAGGAATTTCACTGTAATATTGAAGTAATTGCGTACCACAATTCAACAACAAAAAACAGATGTGCGCTTAACCGAATGAATAGTGCTATTCAATAACTGCGTGTTGTACTTTGCGATGTTATAGACTATTCATATGGTCCATCGTAATTTCGGCCTGATTCGTCCGGTCTCTACTCATGACGTAAAAAAGTTTAAATATGCTGTACATAGCTTTACATATTTCCGTACACAGCTTACATATTTTATTTATTTGATGCGTCCGGTCTCTAATGATTACACAATGAAACGATGCCGTGCCGCTATTGATTTAATGGCGACCTTTGGCGAAATACACGAATAGTGAAAAGTGTTTACAACGTTCCGCGCCTGGTATAAATGTAGCTGTTCTGTTTGTCATATCGTTCTGGTATAAAGAACCCCATATAGCCTGCAAAGTTCGCAGGTGACATTAAATAACGATGGAATTAAATAAAATAAGACAGGAGTAATACCTCATATCTGTATAGAATTGAAACCGAAGAAAATTGGAATGGATACACAGAGTGAAAAGATCAGGTTTTGACCAAACACTCCCCAGAAAAAATAGCAATGAAATAGTATGAAGCAGTGAAGCTTTAGACTACGTAGAAAAGATACTTCGCCGACAATATTTTTAAAAAAATAATTTTGCAAATGTAATATCCTCAAATTACGGGTGCAACATGTGTTATATTATTTATAAAACGTTTCATCTAACAGACTACCAACTATTATTACTTTTAACGAGCTTGTTAATAGCTGTACATAAAGAATATACTAACCAGTAACCACTATGAATAAGTTATCTTAGCACCAATTTATACACAGAAACGCATGCATTTATATGAGTTATTGTTTGACTTTCGGTTTATTGAAGCGATTATGTTTTGTTTACATATATAATCTATGCAGATGTGAAGGTACGGCGAATTTTCTATTTATATCTCCGTATTTGTTTAAAAAAAAATACCTAAATACACGTAGATGTATTTATCTTATATAACACATTATACTTGGTGAATAACGGAATTAAAATTTAAAGGAAAGCAAGTATGTACTATTTTATTTCTAAATATACAGGCTTGTCAGTTAAGCGCGCGTCGGTCTATAGCTTCTAAACCAATGAAGTTTGGAATTTCGTTCATATGTCAATCTATTGTGTTTTTAAGACTCTATTTTAGGAAAATATTTTTTAGTGTACAAGCTGCCCCATATAAGTGTGACGATATTAAAGTATTTTTTTTAATGAGACATCCTGTATTTTTTTGACACATTTCAGTTTATCTTAGCACACTTTATAAATTCCTAAAAATTTATTTCGTAAGTTCGGTATTTTAGGAGAAATAAATTAAAAATCATAAAAATAAATTTACTTAAAAAGAAAATAAAAACGTTAGAGAATTTTTTAAACACGATTAAATTAAGTATTCAAACACTCTACCATTTTGTTGTTAACACAGATGTTTGTTAAAGTATTTACATTTTCTAACGTTAAAGGAGTAACTGTATTAAAGGCTTCTGTTATTCTTTTCCGCATGTTTTCTGGTGTAGTTTGGGGTATTCGGTAGACCAGATCTTTAACTTATCCTCATAGGAAATAATTAAGTATAGTCAAATCTGGAACAGGTCCTTGTCTTTCAATCCAGCGGCGTGGAAGCTTTTCATTCAAAGTATGTCAAACTCCAATACATACTAAAATGAGCAGGTGCTCTGTCTAACTGGAACCAGCTTCTTCTTAATAGCCCTAATGGTATATTTTCTAGAAGATCATCAAGATCGTCTAAAAACGTTTACACTCCACCTGTGTTGCCGGTCATTTGCCCTCGTAAAATTTGGATTCACATTGGCATAGTAATGTAGATTATGCCTGTTCACATGACCATTGTGAAAAGTCGTCTCATCGATAAACAATACAGTATTAAGAAACCGTACATCTTCTCGAATTCGAGCTAAACCCCAATTACAAAAATTTATCCTATTGTCAAAATCTTGCCCTTGAAGTGCTTGATTCAGTTGTACATGATATGGATGAAACTTATACCATTTCAAAATGTTTTTAACACAAGTTTGACCTATATGCAGCAAAGAGATCAGAGAATCAGCCGTTTCGCAGGGCTGCCAACCCTTTCCCGGCATCTTCTTTCTTTTTCCGTGCAGCTCTTCGACGGCCCGACCTCCAAATACGTGAAACACAGCCTGCACGGGGTCGCTCGTCACCAACCTTTACGGCTGCTTCGTTCAACAACGGTTACAGTTGTGCCGTCTTAACGTCTTCCGTCATCTAACACCGTGAGATTGAGGCATCCCTGGGTATTAGTATGACAAGCATACATAAGACATTGTATGAACATTTGGCCGTGAAAAAGATTTGTTCGCGTAGGACCCCGCATAACTTGACAATCGCTTAAAAAGGGCTCCTTTCTGTTGATGCAAAGACATCTTTGAGAAATACAATTGTGGTGCATCGAAAGCCGTGTATTACATCTACGCCAAAAGCAAATAGCAGTCAATAAGGTGGTGTTCCAAATTGAGTCAAATTCTACCAAACTTTTTCGCGCAAGAAGCATTCAGCAGCAAATGTTTTTCGGCCATATGACTACTGCATCAACAGAAGATCGTAGAACGGTTAATTCTGATTATGATAAACGTTTGTTTGGAAGAAGTCTTTGGAGGAGTACACATATCTGCACGAACAACTTAATATTTGACCGGTCGGAACATCGAATTGATGAGTAGTTTGGCACTCAATGATTTCTTTTTGTTCCCGTACGTGAAGAACAAACTACGTGGTGAGCAGTGATTTAGACGCCAAAAGAAGCAGTTCATGCGTTGAATATACTGGGATTGGAGATAATTCAATCGAAATGAAAAATGTGCTGACCGTTTCCAATTATAAACATTTGTTTTTGATTGTTATTTCAGATACATAATTAACAACTCTTGTAATACTTATTTTGAAGTCTTTGGTTTTATATTAAGCTAGCGACTCTGTTTTGGAATAATGTGCTTCAATATGGAGATACAGCAGGCATGTTATTAAGATTAGGACATATAATAGTATAAGTTTATTTCAAATTATAAGAATATAACTTTGAACGGCTCTAATGTTTTTATTGCACCACCTTCTGTGATGATAATTATTATACCTGGTCTCCTTATTGAACGGGTACGGTTTACCTATTTGCAACGTATGAATTTAGGGGCCGTATTGACTATAAATTAGGCCCCCATAATATAATAATAAAACGCTGTTAATTTCAAGTATATCATAAAAAATATCTGTACATATGGGTTTATATATAAAGAAAAAATTGCAAATCGTGTGGCAACATGTGTAGTGGATACATATAGATATATAAAGCGAATTTATTTGTAATACACAATAAAATTTTTATGTGTCACCGCTTTTCATAAATCATCTGTGATTGAGTCGTCTTGCAAATCGGTGTCTGTGTCTGAATCGTATTGCAAATTTATAATCAAAAGTGCTACTATTTTGTACATGCGCATATATTCGTCCTCTTTTGCTATTCCGTGTTTAACAGCATTTTTCCAATTTACAGCAGTTATATGTTCCATAGCATTTTTTTGTATGTGTGTTACACTGCTTTCACTAAATTTCGGTGTTTGATTTGTTCGCCTTATGGTATTTTTCAGTTGGGTCCGTATCAATTCAATGTGATTGAAAATACAATGGTATGGTGGTAAACGCAAAATTGTATGTCCTGCTTCTTTGGCTCTGTTATCCACATAATAATCCTTTAAATATTCTTTTGTCTTCATCACCTCTATTAATTGTTTTTTTGTATAATGATCCTCAAAATATAAATTATTTGCTTCTAAAAATGTTTTAATATCTTTCTTATTATTACATTTTGTAGGAACTTTGGTTTGCTGTCGAGAATGATACGGAGCGTTGTCCATCACTATCACACTATCTTTTGGTAAATTTTGCAGCAAAGTGTCACAAAACCATTCTTCAAATAAAGATGAGGTCATATCTTCATGGTAATCTAAACTTGACGATTTAACTTTTTAGCAAATAATAGCGGCTGTCTGATCTATCCTTTTTCTGACTCAGCATGAAGAATGATTATTCTCTTCCTTCTCGAAACCGGCGCGTCCAACTGACACATACTTGAACTATCCACCCAACCTTTGCAAAATATGTCATGGGTGTCATACCACGTCTCGTCTAAATAACATATGAATCGTCCTTCCTCTCTATACCTTCTAATTGCCGTTAAGTATTCATATCGAAGTTTCTGTAACCTCGGGCTTTCCATAATTGTGCGACGTTTGTCTATAGTGCCAAACTTAAAACCAGCTTTCTTTAGCGTCCGCTACAAGGTTGCTTTAGGACACTGAATATTTATAGGCTCATCACTGATTCTTTTATGTAATCAGTCAAGTGTAGATACAACATTTCCTCTGTAGAAGGAGTATACTTGCTACCTAATAGTATCAATTTCATACTCTTCAATTTTTCTCGGTGCTCCTTTGTCACTTCTTTGCTTTCGAGGCCCTGCGTTATTCTTAATTATTTTATATATTGTTCCAAAAGGCACCTTGGTTAATTGCGACGTTCGTTGAATGTTCTGGGTTTGTAGTTCGTTATTTTCGTCCATCAGGGTATGATAGACATTGAAAATTATCTGTTTTGCATCTTCTGATATATGCTTTCTCTGTCGTGCTCCAACAGTATTATCACTATCCACATCATAATCACTAACACTTTCAGCAAAAGGTCGCCACATGTTCGTTAAGTAAAGAGAGAAAAATCAAATATGTATACAGCAGTAAAGATTAACAATAAATGATAAATAGACTCAATATTAGATGTAATATATACCAACTCTCCTAACTATATTTACTTAAATTTTGTTTAATAAATATAAGCACTTATTTCATCTAAATTGTAATTTAATGACTATTTAACTATATATAATAACTAAATATTCAAATTAACAACTGTTGGTACTTATAGGATTATTAAATTTTATTTCATTTAAATTGCAGTAATTACAATTTACTTAAATTTTGTCATTACGGACCTCAGCGGTTTGTTTGCGTAAAAGATAATCGTATTGAGCGGCCAGGTAGTTATTGCCGCAGGTGGTGAAATAAAAGCATTAGAGCCGTTCAAAGTTATATTCTTATAATTTGAAATAAACTATAATTGTAAACACATCTATTGTAAGCGTGTCCTTGTTAATAAAATTAGGGCGTATAATAGAAACATCAACAATGAACTGTATCTAGCAGCAGGTTAATAAAAAGTACAAATATTTCTTGACCCAAACCGAAGAATCGTAAAATTTATTTGTTCTTAAGGAGCAGAAGTCATACAGTAAATTAACCATTTTAATTAAAACGTTTATTGTTTCCTCGCAAAACAAATGAATAACAGTACGCACGCACTGAAACAATATGTTAAGCAATTAGTAAAAGAAAACTAATGAGTACATAAAGTAACGTAATGCCTGCTAGAAGAAAGAAACTCTCCATTTTTATTTAAAAGTGACCCGTTTGTGAGAAGCTGTTTACTACACTATTTTATGCTGAAATGCATAATTAAAATGTGAGAAAGCCTTGTACAAATTGCAGTGCACGCAAGTCAGTATACATTTTAAAATCACGTTTCTCTAACAAAGTGTGTTTACTACTTGCTGGCAGGCAAAACAATAAATGAAACGACCGTACGGCACTCTAATTTTACGCATTCCTTCTTACAGAGAATTGTAACGAGTTGCTTTTAATAGAAATAGTAACTACGAATTATGTATGTAGATAGCGCTTCAACTAAATTTGCATTGAGGATGTCTGGTGATTTTTTAATTCGTCGGCTTTGAGAATTCTTTTAATTAGTTAGTATAGTCTTTATCATTATGAAGACAAGCAGAGGTACTGGATTTTGTAAACAAATTATCACAGGTGCAGTGGCTAATGTCTATAATGGAAAGCACTGTATACAGTAGAGTCGCGGTCAGATGAACTAATTTAGTGCTGTTCATTTTATCGAAAACGTTCACTTTACTGAGGTTGTCTCTAAAACTACAACAAAATATAAATTACATGTATTATGTAGGTTTATATTGTTTATTCTATGATTATTACATAAATGCGTATTCTACTTATGACTAGAGCAGACCAATTTCGGTGCGCGCCATGAGCGCCGGTATGGGAGTGTAATTAGTAATATATTAGAATATGCAATAGAATAGGGACGCAACATGAGCTTGTAACCGATATAAGTATAGAAGTAGAGACATTTATTCTATCAAAAATAATTAAATATACATTTGGTTTTCTGCTATTAAAGTAATATGCATAAACACACGAAAAATAAGAATAGTACATATTATAGCAGCGTTGTATGTACTATTACAAATAACCGGGTTTGGTTAGGTATAATAATAATGAAATTATTCTAAGATAAATAATAAAATAATATTTTAGTTATTTTGTAATACAATAATTTGTGGTGTTGGTGAAGTGTCATCAAAGGTTCAGGACATGCGTGATGGTGGTTAATTAAAATAAATATACAACAACTTAATACATAAAATAAAACACAGCGGCGTCCCTAAATTGGTATATTTATATTTACATAATAAGGATTTGAAATTCGTATATTTAAATAAAAGAAGTTGATGTATGTAAAAGTCATGAAATTAGTAATATATACACAAGGGGCGATAAATTAGTAATCGAGAAATTAATATAAAATATCTGAAATGGAAAGGTGAAACAGTAATAAAACAAAGTACTATATGTACACGAGGAGCGGCAATTAAGTAACTAAAATTAACACACAAAAATACTCTGAAACGAACGTTAAATGGAGTAGTAAATTAAGGGTTAATTAATTACGATGAATATAAAAGAATCTCTGTATAGAACAATACAGTTACCTTGAGTTTGCGGCCACGTGGTCTGAAGATATACTCGGACAAGTATATGTAGAGCGGTGTTGGCCGGTGGGATAAGAAATTAATTAGTTTAAATTAATATGAATTCGCTTAAAAGAATAATATATATAGAACAATACAGAATTACCTTAGAAGCGGAAGAGATGCCGGGGCACGTGGCCATGCCACCGGTACTTGAGCAGTACGGCGGTGGTGTTGCACTTTCGAACGTTCGAACGAGGAGACCGCACTGTTCGTTGTTCGTATCGAAAAAAAAGTAAAGTTTTGAAAAGGGCTGTTTATGACCTAAGTAGAGGGAGGGATCGATATCTGGAATTATAGTTAATTAAAAGCACGACCTGAAGACGTCGTCTGTCGATGTCATAATTATTCTTAAAATAACCCTTGTGACATAAGCGTCCTAACGATATCAAACACGACATATAAAAGAAGATGTATGTAATATTAATTAAAAGAATTTAAAATGGAATGTTCTAGAGGAAATTCGACATTAACGTTAGGGTTCTGAGAGTCAGGTAGATGACGAAGGGTAGACAAGGCCTCGGTCGGTTCAGAATGTAACAATAGAAAAACTTTCTCTTTGGACACGAATATATACGGTTTGTACAAATGAAAAAATATGTCTTAGTTAAATATAATTAAAAATGATATATTTAAAGACGAAAGAATATGTGTATTTAAATAAATGAATTAAAACTTCTATATGCTAAGCGTAACAGTAACTATAAATAAAATGGAAAATGTATGAAATCAGTGATTGTGTGCACGACAGAGGATTTAAAAAAACACTTACCGTTTTAAGCGTCTTCCAAGGATTGACAAACTGGAGAAACTCGATTGTATATTTTCAACATCAGGTGCGTTTCTAAAGTTATTTCTGAAAAACATGTCCGCCGTGAGGAAAAAGATATGTTTATATTCGGAAAACGAGTGTTCTACATCTAGTGATGTTATATTCGCATAATCAAAATACTTTTTTAAGCAACTTAACGCATCTGTAGACGTGCCCTCATAAATACGTGTTAAGGTGTCAAAATCTGAATTTCTGTCTAAAACACTTTCAAATTTAATTAGAACACTTTCACTTTTTACGTCTTCTACAGCACACAGTTGTGCGTGAACATCCTTAACGATTTGCAGTGATTCTTCTAAGGACAGCGACGAATTTTCTAATTTTGTTATTGCTTCTCCTAGTCCCAAGTAATTCTCACGAATACTTTGTAAATCCATTTTAATCTGGGCATCTTGAATTTTTTTCTGACTTATATTGTTGGCTGCACTTTCTTTCGGATTGAATTATACAACCACGTCCTTAATTTTTTCAAAATGTTCATGATAGTGAAACCCCGCCCTTAACAATGTACTCCAACGTGTCAGAATCGGCTGTGGTGGCTCAGAGGTATGGGGACACAATTCGTGAAATTTCCGAATACGTTTTGGAGATTTCAGGAATACTGCCTTTGTACTCGACATTAAAGCATCTACTTCTGGATAACATCTACGAACCTGTTCTGCCACAAGGTGTAGAGCATGGCGTTTACAAGTAATATGTAACAAGTTAGGACAATATTTTCTAAGAGACCGACCAGAACACATGGTTGCGGCGCTATCGGTCATAAACATTAATACTTGGTTTTTCGAAAGTTTAAATTTTTCCAAAGTATCTAATAGCACCTCTGAAATTTTTTCGGCATTACATTGTTCTAGTCGTCTAGATGCTAATAAAATTGAAGACGTTGGTTGATGTGGTTCCATATTACGCGCCATCACATTAACTACAGATTGTTTTTTGCAGTCAGTTGTTTCGTCCACACATAACCACAGTTTTTTATTTTTCAGTTCGGCTTTGATTTTATTTTCAACCCCTTTACGCACCGATGGTAAATTCCTTCGAAACGTTGTCGTGCTCGGTAATGTTTGTTTCGCGTATTGATTCCAAAATAAAATAAATGAATCATTACTTAACAAGGTAAACGGCAGTGTACACAATCATAGTTACACATAGTTCATGTATAAACTGTTGTCGATTAATTTTGTTATTATTGTTATTATTCGAACTGCTTACGTGTTCTTTACAATGTGTTTTTGACCAACACATTAGATATGTATTGCACACTAAACATTTAATTTTTGAGCCATCGTATATTAAGTCCAGGAAATCCATAATAAACTTATTCACTTCGTCTGATAACGGTCGTTTTCTCGATTTATGTGTCGACGACATTTTATTACGTATACTTACACTTTCGTGCAGTCTAAGCAAGTACCAAACAAATACTGAATGCTTTTTATTAGTTCTGATGCAATACCATCATCCACACATCGGCGCACATGGCGCGCACGGATATTGGTTTGCTCTACTTCTTACAGAGAATTGTAACGAGGTGCTTTTAACAGAAATAGTAACTACGAAATACTTAGGAATTCTGTATGTAGATAGCGCTTCAACTAAATTTGCATTGAGGATGTCTGGTGATTTTTTAATTCGTCGGCTTTGAGAATTCTTTTAATTAGTTAGTGTAGTCTTTATCATTATGAAGACAGGCAGAGGTATTGGATTTTGTAAACAAATTATCATAGGTGCAATGGCTAATGTCTATAATGGAAAGCACTGTATACAGTAGAATCGCGGTAAGATGAACTAATTTAGTGTTGTTCATTTTATCGAATAGCTTCACTTTACTGAGGTTATCTGTAAAACTACAACAAAATATAAGTTACATATATTATGTAGGTTTATATTGTTTATTCTATGATTATTACATAATATGTATGTACATATATACATATTCTACTTATGACTATTAAACTTTATTAAAGAAAGATGTTAATTTTGCTTGTTTTGATTGACGTTCCATACTTTATTCAATGGCTGCTTGTTTTAACTTTTAAAGCACTAGAATATTGTTAATATTGTATTTCTTTCTGTCTAGATCAGACAAGCATCAAATGCTTTATTGACTTCCGTATGTGTTGGAATACTATTTCTTGAAGTACATTTTCCTCGTCACCACTAATTCGGTCAAAATCTTTGTCTTGTAAAACTGCTTTGCAAGCCAAAACTTCTACAGCAGTGAAATTTACCTGAAATATGGTTTAGACACTTTTTACTTTGATGCCAACAGGAAACAAGCTGACTTCCATCTGGAGTAACCATATTCAATATACATCTTGAACAATACTGTCTATTTCACGTAGGTGATATCTTTCTCTTACGGTACTTAATGGAATATCATCTTCCTTATCTTTAGCCGGCTCAGCAAATTCCAAAACAGGTTTCCAACATTTGACAATGGTTTCCTTTGAAATTCCTTCCCAAGCGTTTAATAAATTTAATATAGGCATCTTTTAAAATCAAACTTTTTATGAGGCACTTGACATCATCTGAGTCATTTCTTATGATAATTGATAGAAGAGAACTTCTATAATGTAACTTAGTAAGTTTGATTACATTTTAATCCATTGGTTTATCATATATTATAATGATCACGACAGGACACAATTACCACATTACGCAATCGCACGTAGTCTAGCGAAAATTGCGCCGATCACGTTGAAATTTATCACATATACTCCGTGGGTCTAGGACGTTTCGTCGCCGCCGATTCGGGGCCGCCGATTCGGAGTCGCCGTTTCGTGGCCGGGACGTTTGGGAGCCGAGCCGGTTCGGAGCCGAGCCGTTTCGGGGCCAAGCCGTTTCGGGGCCGAGCCGTTTTGGGGCCGAGCCCTTTCGGGGCCGAGACGATTCGCAGCCGGGCGGTTCGGAGCGGGGCAAAGTGAATATTTTTGATACTTTTAAAATCGTATGAAAGTAAACACTGTTTATCGGCTTATAATCTTAATCATGTCAGGAATACCTTTAATACTAGAAGTTCCCAGATTATCCATTCATTTTTGTGTAAACAGATTATTATAACGACATCCTGCTTTATAGCATCATAAAAGTATCTGTTTAATGGTTATTGGTAATCAGTAGGTAATTTTGTAAATGACATTATATTCAAAGTCCACATCTTCGCATGTTCGTGTCCGTTATTGAGTGGTGTCCGTTAAGCGAGTCTCTGTGCCAAGAAAAGTTATTCTTGCTATTTGCTAAAACAATAAAAATTTACCCCCAAAATTCTTCTTAATTCCCGAAATTAAAGCCATTTCTTCTAGCTAACATGTTGATTAAGATTATAAGCCGATAAACAGTGCTTACTTTCATACGATCTTAAAAATTTAAAAAATATTCACTTTGCCCCGCTCCAAACCGCTCGGCTGCGAATCGTCTCGGCCGCGAAACGGCTCGGCTCCGAAACGGTTCGGCGCCGAAACGGCTCGGCTCCGAAACGGCTCGGCTCCGAAACGGCTCGGCTCCCAAACGTCCCGACCACGAAACGGCGGCTCCGAATCGGCGGCCCCGAAACGGCGGCGACGAAACGTCCCATCCCCATACTCCGTTGATATATACCTCCCACCATTTATCAGCGTGTGCCGGTGTTATTTTGGGTTCTCGTGCTACAGCATCTAGATCGCGCTTCGTATATCGTATATTTGATTTCTATAATTCGATAGTTTCAGAGAAAGATTTACGTAAAAATATTTAAGCCATTAAACTTAAACAACTCAAATAAAGGTTAATTAAAATGCAATTATCAATACAATTATGAGCGATATTAGTATACATCAAATCATGATTTGCAAAATCTGAGCTCTGAAGTTCAATTATTTGTATCAATGAATCATTCGAACTTATTATCAGATTGATAAGTGATTCACCGTTTATTCGTATTTGAAATATTGCAATTAATCTTACTAATTGCTTAAATGTATTAATTCCAGATATACAAGGATTATATTTTCATATAGAAACAGCTATGTCATAATACGACATATTCTTGCCATTTCAAGATAATTTAAACTTACTGTCTCGTCATAAAACGAAATTTACATTTATATATGTTAGATATAGGTAAATCTAGGGTAAGGAATTATAACATTTCCAATTTTATAAATATCTATAAATTTAAACAGCTTTATAAACATAATTTTATTATCCTATTTAAATTATAAAACTATCTTTAGGTTCTACGAACATTTTACATTTACAATTTTATTAATTCATAATTTAGACCACTCGTTTTACTACCATCAGTGATCAGAGTGTTTAATCCCACCATCTTTTGTAAACCCTCACGTTTCCTAAATATATATAATAAAATCATGCGGAACTACATACTTGGATTTAAGACACCAACTAATACTTAATTAGTAACGATATTTTTTATTTATTTATTAGTATTGATACTCGTAGGTACCATTTCTACGAATTAATCACAAAAAAAATTCCCCGTTATGATGTGAAACAATACAATGTGTAACTAATACGCAGATTTTAATTATGTAATAGTTTGCAGGGGTAGTGGAATATTTTTTTATCTACTTGTAACACAGTATCAGCTCAACAACAGTACAGAACAGCATTTGTGGAACATCAAGACACACATTCTTTTCATAACATTAATAATCAAAGATGATCATACTCGTATTAACAACAGGAGACATACCGTATCACATAATAGCAAGGAATTTAAGTTTTAAGTTTACATTAAGTGTTAAATTTGTCAGACTGCCGTAGTAAATTAGGTTTAAATGTCTTTTATTAAATAAATACAATATTCAGAAAACACACCCAAGTTTCAATATAACTCCCACCAACCAAAATAAACAACCAGCTTATAAGGAAGTTACGCCCCGTGAACGGTGGGTCAGACACAAATCTTATACATTTACGTATAATTAGATTAATTTTGTATTAGCTCCGTTTACGAATAATTTTATAATTTCAAAATTTAATTATAACAATAACAATAAATACGAAGGAATATGGAAATGGGAAAATTTCCAGGCACATCAATGGTCTGAGGCAACAAGAAATAGTTTAAATCGAAAGAGAATACGGGGCCGTATTTTTCGACATGGCTACAACCTTCGATTCTGTATGGCATGACGGTTTTTGCCCCAAGATGACCGTCATGGGGATCAATTCATCTTTAACCAAATTAATTCAATCATATTTCCATGACTGGTCATCCTTGGTTAGAATGAACGGGAGCATGTCGACGGTCAGACCGATTCAGACTGGCGTTCCGCAAACCTCTCCTCTTGGTCAGAAGGTCATTATTTGCGTTTTTATCATTCCTGTTACACGTGTTTCCTTATAAAGTTTTTTGAATTTGTTATTTGTCCTTCTCATCTACCCAAACTCATTTTTCCTTCCGCCAAATATCTTTCTAAGTACCTTCCTAGCCCACACCTGGAGTTTTGTTTATTTTATTTTATTTAATGTCCATATTTCGCACGCATATGTGACTATAGGTCTTATTATTGTTGTAAAACTTTGTCTTTGGTTTTCCAGATATATTTTTATTGTTGAACAATCCATTAAGCGCTATTGATCGATTTCCAGCTATTTTTGTTGCTGGTATTTCTGTGCCCTAGTTTTCCGAAAAATACCATCCCCATTCATGTGAATCTATATACGTCTTCAAACTTGTATTCAGACCCTCTTTTCATTCGTTACTGAAATACTTTTCTTTCTAAATTAATTATCTGTCCACTCCACGTACTTTTCTTCGTTTATGAATTAGCTACATTTACTATACGTTTCCATCTGGCCTTTTCACTGCATTATTTAAATCTTCTTCTATTTCTCAGTATAACTGCAAGATTATAAAAATTGTTAAAAATTTGTGCCTTTTTTTATATCCAAGTCCACTTCTATTTGTGTTTTTGTGTTCTGAAACAACCAAACACAATATTGAACTGAAAAAAACAAATTCAGAGCAAAAATCCAAAGACGCTAAACCTTGAGAATATGATAGATACAATACGACTTCCCAGCTTAATCCTATCAATTTACTCTGAATCATCGCTAAGGTAGGTTGTGATCTAGTGTTACCATTGTAAAACAATTCGTTTTATATCAACTAAAAGCGGACATTTTTCTTTAATTGCTGCGTCTGAATTTGTAATTTATTTCTTAAAATTTAACAAAATTCATGGCATTTCCAGATCGTAAAAGTTCAGAATCACGTTTATCTCACAAAATTCACAGTATTCTGTTCTTTTGATCCAAACTTAATTTTGCAAAAATTGAAACTGATTGTCCAAGTTAAACCAGCATTCTATTTCCTAAGGATTATTGTAATAAATCTATCTTTCGCATTCCATAATTAAATAACACAGGCCTGCATAAAATTTGTGATGACGTGATTTTTGTTTGTTAAGCTCAGTTTTTATATAGCAATAACTAATTAAAATACAGTTGGTCTCTACCACCCACAGATTTTTTTTGCACAAAAGAAAAAGAAAAAAATAAAAACAAAATCTTATAATAGGCGTTTTAATACATTTTAAAATGAATGTACTACTTCAATTTCTAGGTATTAACCCAAAAATGATTTTCTGTTGTGGTTTTAAAGAAATTTGTTAAATAGGCTCTCATTACGAATTT
This sequence comes from Melolontha melolontha, assembly GCA_935421215.2. Classification (NCBI taxonomy): domain Eukaryota; kingdom Metazoa; phylum Arthropoda; class Insecta; order Coleoptera; family Scarabaeidae; genus Melolontha; species Melolontha melolontha. Next base: position 4,962,087 of record OW285239.1, on the reverse strand, counting down.
GTGAAAAATGCATATTATGCTTATTTCAAAATCAAATTAGGAGATCAAGATAAAGATTGGGCACCGCACGTTGTTTGTAAGGTATGTGAAGAAGGTTTAAGACATTGGACCAAAGAGAATAGAAAAAGCCTTCCTTTTGGAATACCGATGGTTTGGAGAGAACCGCAAAATCATCATGAAGATTGCTACTTTTGTCTTTGTGATATTAAGGGGCATAATATAAAAACTTTGAAACATATTTTGTGCCCAAACAATATTAAATCAGCTATCAGACTAGTTCCTCACAGTGATCATGTACCTATACCTATACCCCCCAAAGTACTACAAGAAGATATTGAAACCTCTTCAACTTCCGGCTCCGTGCAGATGGATAGTGATTTTGAACCATCAACCTCAGGTCAAAGCCAACCTCAGCTATTTTCACAAGCCGAACTGAATGATTTAGTAAGAGATTTGGGACTTTCAAAAGATCTTTCTGAAGTACTGGGGTCTAGGTTGAAACAAAAAAATTTGCTTGCCCCAGAAACTACCTTCAGATCTACCTTTAGCTGAATATGACAGAAAACCAACCAAACGAAGCTTTTCTGAAAAACTAAAACGTTTTTTTAAGAAACATAAAGAATAAATAACTATTTCTAATAGTTTCTTTGTGTATATTTTTGTATTTTTTTTAATATAATATAAAACTAGCTTATAAATGAAATAAATCGTGTTTTTTCTATATTTTTTGATTTTACTGGTTTGAATAATAACCTTACGTGATACAAAAAAAATAAAAGCAGATTTGAAATCAGCGCTACCCAATTACTAGAAAACAGTTAAAATTTTTAAATCAACATTCAAAGAGTTGAAAAATGCAGGCCTGTGTAATCCAAAAACGAATCATTGTCATTCATTGTTTCTCTTTTAAAATCGTTATATCAATGGGCATTTATCTGGTTTCTAGGCACAGCACAGACTGAAGGCTGTATTGTGAATTTTGTCTATATTGTAAAAGCAGATAATTTTAAACTCACTTCGAGATTTGTTTAGAGGCATTTTTATGATCAATACTTAGACTATTTTCTATGAATCAAACTGCAGTAAAACTCATTAACAAACCCAATATTTATTCTTCATAACGCTAAGTTTCCAAGCTTTCATATCAAAATTTAAAAAACCGACGATAACATTTGTATTGAAATATATCGATATATGAAGTAAGGACACTTTCTATTATATGTAACAAAATATCTACCTCCAATTTACAATGACATTCAGAATTCCTGTGCACTGAATGTAGTAAATATATATGACAAACGTGCAGAGCAAGAGTGACTACTAATTTTAATGAGACTACTATTTGTATTTGAACTTTAAATTGTGCCCAAAGGTTTATGTGACCTTCAAGTATACTTATAGTGAATATACAGGTACATCTTAAATTTATTTTACAGTGGATTTTATGAAATATGTTCTTAGCTGTACAAATCCACATACCTATATTTACTTAACTATTTCCTTCACCATAGACTTAATACATTTATTACAAATTTTATGTCAATATTAAAATTTTCATAAAATTAGTATCTTTACACAAAAACAATCCGTCTAATCTTCTGTTCATTGATCAAAATACTTCAATTAATCGTAATCGTATAAGCAAAACTGACAGAATTTCGTGATGTAACCCAAGGTATTACAAAACAAATCATGTCAACAACTTATTATGTATTACACTATACACAAAATTAGTAAAGAAACCAGTGGAACAAGTTCACTAAGTGAGTTGGTTATGATCAGTATTCTTTGGAGGATACCGCACATTAGCCTAACTCAAAAACTTTTTGAATTGAAGTAGCCTTTATATGGAAATTCATAATTAATGAAATAAAAATACTTAATTTCCACGTTATTGAGGTAAAATCCCATTACAATTGTTTCGACACACAGTGTCTTCCTCGGATGGAATTGTATTGCAAACTAAATCTAGGATGTTGACAAATTTAAACTTAAATGAATTAACTAACAAATCGGAGACTGTAGCTTATAAGTGAATAATAAAATTAAAAAACCCTTACCACAATAGAATTTAATGATTCTAAATACGTATTTCTACAACCACGTTGTCATCTTCAGTAGAAAAAACAGTGTAATACTTGAACGCACAAAAACACTCACAGAAGGGTTGTTCTGAACGTCTTCTAGTTTAACCGAACAATCCTTCTGTGAGTGTTTTTGTGCGTTCAAGTGTTACACTGTTTTTTCTACTGAAGATGACAACGTGGTTTTAGAAATACGTATTTAGAATCATTAAATTCTATTGTGGTAAGGGTTTTTTAATTTTATTATTTAAATGAATTATTATAATGAAAAAATATTTATACTCAGAAGGATGGTTAAATAATAGGCACTTTATATTCAAGATGTAAACTTTATTACACAAAGGGACCAAAGTTTATCGAGTACAAACATAAAAAATGGAAAACCAAAATAAATAAAGATTCAGTTGTAAAATAAGTATAATAAAGAAGAATTGCCGTGAATCCATATGATTATTAAGTAAAAGACTTGTAAATTTATATTTCAAAATTTCCATGGTTTCCAGTAAATTTAATGTTTGCGATTTATTTTCTGCGTGTTCAATTTTAAAGTTATAATTAAAATTATGGGCTTTTTTCTCTCAGATGTATTGCATTAATATACTTCGCTTATATTCCTTGATTCTTTTAGAAAAATTGAATGTAGTTCATGCCCTAAATTTTATATAGACCAGACAGGTACATCTTTTTCTAAAAGAATCAAAGAACATGAACGAAGTTAAATTAATAATAAGAATGACTCACATTATGCTATACATAGGGATGGCAAAAAGAAAACAAAATGCGTTACATCGAATCATCGATGCATCGAAAGCTAAACATCGATGTTTCCATATATCGAAAAAAAACATCGTTGTTTTTTGTATTTAGGATTAGAGCTTAGAACGGAAGAAAAAAATAAATATTGAAAACACAGAATTTTATTACTAACTTTGATAAAAACACTATATAATAAAATTATTACATATTCATATTGTGGAATCTAAAATACTTTAAGACTTAAAAAGTACAATTGTAAAATTCTCCAAATATACCAGTCACTTACTAGTTTATATGCACCTTGGATTGAACTAAGATATCACAAGTGTTTATATGATCGGAGGTTCTACCTTAGCTCAATCTAACGGCTGCCCCGTAATTATCAGGAAGACTGTTTAAAAAAAAGTAATTTTAGCAAGAATTTACCCGACAGACGATCTCTAGACTATGATACTGTAGCTCCGGCTTTGGAAAACAATCTTTCAGAAGGTACAGATCTACATACAATAGAGAGATATTTTCTAGCTACGCTGCAGAGGTTTGGGTACTTTGGGACTTTATCTCCTCCCATACTTCTACCGGGTTATTTTTAAGAGAAGATGGAGGTGCCGATGCGTGCATAGTAAATAATCTTTACTTGAATTAGCTCGTTTAAACTTCCCGTACTGAGTAAGAGTTCTGTGTAAATTCCAGATATCAATATCTCTAGATATTGATGATGTAGCAGTGTCAGATTCTGAAGACGAACATTCGGAGCCGGTAACAGTTAATTGTTCTAAAACTAGGTAAAATTTTTGAAGAAACTATAGAATTATTGAAATGAACATTTTTGAAAAGTGGATCCAAGAAAGTACCCATTGCTAGCAAACTGTTTTGTTCTCGTGTACCAAAACGTTTGTCTATTTCTGTTATTAATGCTTTCATTAAAGAAATTTCCAATGAAAATTTTACTTCAGCCAATGAAAAATTTTTAATTGTGCAGTTTATGAGTGATATAGCAATACTGATCGTCACATATTGCTCATCAGATGTCTCTACCGTTAATTTTTCTGTTTTATATTGTTATATTGTATATTTATTCTATAATTTTTAATAAATATTAAGTTTAATTTACTACCTTATTTTTGGAGTAGTTTTTGTTTCTTCTTTTTAGTCTATTTCTTTCTGTTCTTAGTATTTCTCTTTATTTTCATTAACTATGGAGAATCTCATAGGGCAACCAAGGTAGGATGGATTAGAGGCCATACAGATGGGTTGCATATTCGTAATGATACCGAGATATATTGCAATGCCTGTTCATTAAGTTTAAGGCGTCCACAAAAGTGTAATGTGCAGAGACATGTTTCTTGGAAAACTCATCAAGATAACATATGACCATCTGCACCTGACACTTTTAACGAAGAACTGTGTGAAGCTTTCATGGCAACCAATAGCCCATTCAAAAAGCTTAACAATCCAGTCCTCAAGAGGTTTCTTACAAAATATACTGATCGTCATATACCAGATGAATCTACTTTACGTAAATACCACTTACCAAAATGTTATTTGAGAACCATTGAAAAAATACGAACCAACCTATCTGGTCATTATCTTTCGGTAAGTGCAGACGAAACAACGGATGTAATGGGACGATATGTGTTAAATGTAGTTGTTGGTATTCTTCATCCAACAACTTCATACCAACCACACTTAATTGCAACTAAAATATTGCCAGTCGTAAATAGTGAAACAGTTGCAGAAGTAATTGATCAATGTATTCATAATATTCTGTCACGGGAAAACAAGTATAAACGCAAGATGCTATTATTTTTGACTGATGCGGCAGCATATATGTTAAAAATAGGGAAGTTATTAAAGCGATCTTATCCCAATATGCTACACGTTACCTGTGCAGCAAATGCACTACACAGAGTATGTGAATAATGTTGATAAGTTAGTTTCATCATTTAAAAAGATATTTCTCAAAGCTGAAACAAAATGTTGATGCCATATTTAGCTGAAATCCAGATTTGAATATATTATATCAATTCTGCCTAGCCGATTGAAAAATGTTTATTAATTGTCAGTTTAATCATAACCTTAAATAATTACTATGACTACTGACTTATAGACATAGTGTGACCAAAACTAAATCCGCAAAATGGTCCATGCCTTAATGATTTACAAAAGCACCCATTTCAAGTGCTTTAAAAGGTTTCAGTTAGCAACGCTAATTGCAAAAAAAAAGTTTTAGTTTTATACAATAAATAACACAGAAAGAAATGGTTCTAATTTAAATCCTTAAGTAACTACAGAATAGGAAATCAATGCTGAGAATTTAAAAGCATAATAAAATACATAATTAGTTCTTCCATTCAAATAGGACGCCACGAAAAGGGGAAATCTTCATTTCTCATCAAAATTATGCATTCTATTTATTAATACATTCCAATTAATAGTGTTAAATGTATGAGTAAAATCAGTGAATACAACAAAAATATTTGTAAAACATAAATTACATTGACAAACAATTATTTCTGTAAAGAAAACCGTTCAAAATGTATGTCCGATTATTCTTTTTCTAGATGAAATTGCTATATAGGAAAAAATTGTAAAATTAGATATAATTAACCCGATAATTCAATCTACAAAATTGGAAATTAAAGGAAATACATTACATTATTATTGTAATTGGGTCATACTATTTCATTTTCTTCGGAATGTACAAATATCTTGCCCACCTAATACAATAAATACACAGTGAGAGTAGATAATGATGTGAAAATTAAAGGATTTTATTTTGAAATTAATCATTCTATTTTAATTACTGTATTTCCAATAGTTGTTATTATCTGCAAATTATAATTATTAAATAGAGAAAGTTACAATTTTTACAGGGAAGTTAAGAGAAGTTAATTGCATTTGTTCTTTTATTTAATTCGCACTTGTAAACCGCGAAAGAGATAGTAAACACGCAACATATTGCTATGGATTTTTCCCTAAATCATATTTAAAATTTATTTAAAAATGAATGTACATTATTTGTGGATATCTGTGTATATCCGATATGTATTTCTTTGTGCTAGGAGCAAAAACTTGTATTTTTGAAGGTCGGGTTTCTATGAAAGCGATTGCGGGTGATGTTAAGGGGCAGACTAAGTTTTACCTAGACACAAGAACTTATAATTCTTTGAAGAAATATAGATTTATATATTTAATTAAATTCGGGTTGAGTTTATTGAATTAATTAGTTGTTGATATTTTAATTCAATTCCCGTATATTATTCGAGAGCTGTTATTCTCGTAATTTGTTGGTTTTTAAGATTTAATAACGTGTCTTGTGAGTCTCCTTAAAAACTGTAAGTTTTTTTGATATTTTTATGAATTCATATAATTTTGATTAATATTATAAGATATTTATATTGTATTCTATATTGTTATTAAGAGATTTATTATTAGATAGAAAAATAATAAAGAGTATTATTAACATTTCTAAGTAAAAAAATATCATTGTAAAATTTTATTCGTTTGGAAATCAAGGGCATTTTTTGTATGCGTTTGATGTGATCGCGTATGTGGTAGATTTTGATCGTGTTTTCAAGTTTATACAGTTTGGTTCTCTGGGGAGAAATTAAAAATAAACTCTATTATTTTTGAAAAATAAGTTTGTTCGGAAGTCATAGAGGAAGTTTTAATTCACTTAGCTGTAATATTCAGTGAATTGCTTTACCTCAGGAATTGTTGAATGATGCAATATTAATCTTTATACTTTATAAAGATAATTTTTTTTTTCTTTTTTGAGTTTTTTATTTTATTCTGTCTTTGATTTTGTGCTACGACCTTTATTGTTGTTTAATTAAAAATAAGTAACTTTTATAATAAAAAAATTGTGATAACGATTCACTGGCGCTCAATTCATGTTTAACAGTTCCACGTATTTCCTTTTGGAACCCTGAGAAGTAAGAAGTCCCATCATTGTTGGATATTAACTGGCTGAGCATCCTAGTTGGGTAGATTAGTTGTGGATGGTGGTGCAGTAAATATATAAACCACAATTCATAGCAATATGTACGTATGATAGATTTCTAAATAGTTATTATCAATAAGGTAACAAAAATTATCTGCTATATATACAAGGTGTGTATAAATTTACGTACTAATTATACGCGACGACGTCCTTGGTTAAATTTGGAGTTAAAAGTCTTAATACTAAAACGGTGTATGATGCTTTCTGTGTTTTCAGAAAGAATTTGAAAGAAACATACATTTGGCAACATTTATAAATCTTACATTTTAAATCCTGCACATGAAGCAAAAAATAAACAAAATTAGTTCTTGAAATTACATATTTATTCTGAAAATATTACAAAGTTTTAAAATTTTGTGATAGTATTGACTTATTTTTGTACATTTCTTTGACAAAAATCAATGTCATTATTACCTACATAATTGTTCTAATTCAAATGCAGCAGTTTGTAGACATACCTGCAATCTATGTGGTATCGGTCGTATTATTCGCTCAATTCTTTCTGGTGTGATTTCTAATACTGCGGTGTCAATTTGAGCTATAATTTCGTCAGCGTTTTGAGGAACTGTAGAATAAACTTTTATTTTAATGAAACCCCAAACAACAAATCTAATAGATTGAGATTAGAACAATTTATTTCGTGTTAAAACACATATTTTGTGAAATATGTATGGTCAGACATGTCGAACCTTTTTATAGGGTCGAACAGCCTTTCTCGGAATATTTAGTGTAACTGAGTTTGTTATTTGTAGTTTGTTGTTTGTAAATATTTCATATAAAAGCCGAAAAACTCCAATAATTTATCAATTGTTATATATATATATATATATATATATATATATATGTTTTCTTTCAGGTTTCCGCGGGTAGTAGTATGTGTTGTAACTGGATTCCGGGTTTTCTTCCGCGTTTCCATTGTTTGGTCTTTGTAAAAGACCGGTGCTGGTTTCTGGACGACGTTTCGGCAAAATCACATTTGCCATCTTCAGGTCTGCGATAACTGTCTGCTTCTGCTTCTGGTTACTCGTAAACTCAGTTTACGAGTAACCAGAAGCAGACAGTTATCGCAGACCTGAAGATGGCAAATGTGATTTTGCCGAAACGTCGTCCAGAAACCAGCACCGGTCTTTACAAAGACCAAACAATGGAAACGCGGAAGAAAACCCGGAATCCAGTTACAACATATATATATATATATATACAAATATATACATATATATATATACAAATATATACATATATATATATATATATATATATATATTAAAAATAATAGACTTTTTATTGGTTTAGCGACCTTTTATTGAATTTTGATGTTTTATTCTACTACGACGTTTCGACTTTTATTATTATTCAGTCTTTTTCAAGTAACGTTTCTTTTGTTGGGTTTCAAAAACACGCATTCGTGTTTTTGAAACCCAATAAAAGAAACGTTACTTGAAAAAGACTGAATAATAATAAAAGTCGAAACGTCGTAGTAGAATAAAACATCAAGATTCAATAAAAGGTCGCTAAACCAATAAAAAGTCTATTATTTTTAATATTAAGACACGGCCAATAAAATAAATAAGAAAAATAAATTTCTTATAAACACTAAATATATATATATATATATATATATATATATATATATATATTGTTATGATACAAGACGTACCCTTAGAGCAGCAACTGAAATGGGAAAAATAGGTTACTCAACATCACAAATATTTATGTAAACAAGGTTATGAAACGGAATTAGCAAGTTTTAGTAGTGTCGAAATGTATACGAATTTATATACGATAATATTACAATTTTAAATTAGTATATTTCTTTTTCTTTCATTAATTTCATTTATTATATTTTTAATTCAATATTCAAATCTTAGCGCGAAAGTACCAATATTCAAATTCATATACATCTATACATTATATCGACGCTAGTAAGACACGCCCACTAATCGACATCTTCCGAAATGTAAATATTTATCGTGCGCAATTTACGCAAAGTAATATTAAGATTGACATAAAAATTAGGTTAGAATTTTTTAAATAATTTTTAAATCTAGATAATATATTATATACAGTTAAAATATGCCTTAGAAATTAGTTTTAAAGGAAAAACTTCGAGACTATTTAGAGATTTAATAAATAGGCTTTGATTATAAAACAGTCGCTATCGGCATGATCTTATGCAAAATTCACAAACGTATAAGACGTACTTTTCGAGTTTCAATTAGAAATTATTAAATTTTATCAATTTTAAAATATTCAAACAGTGCAAAAGTGAAATTAGATAACCTGAGAAAGTCTGGTAGTTAAGTACAAGCGAGATTTTGTCTAATAACCGAATTTCTGCGAATAAACGCCTAATAAAGCGTTCAGCGATCGATTTCGTTATCAAGTACACAAAATTACCCAAAATATCTATCTAAGAAGAACTACAGGTCATTCTTTACTTGGAGGAGTGTTAGATCCATTAAATACCACAAGTCCAACAGCAATACCAGGTCATAGAGAGACTCTGGCAAACTTATTTCGAGTCCGAAGAAACTTGCGAGAGCGTCATCAAAACTTCCCGCACAGGCCGCCAACATCGGAGAGCGTTCGGGGTAACTACACCAGTAATAATCGACAACATAGCCGCTTAGAACCTGCAAGCAGAACCACAGGTTAACTTTATCTACGGTACTAATAAATATCGTCTTTAATTTATTTCTTTTAAAATTCAATCACATAAATAAATAAAGATTCTCGAATTTTTCACCTTTTACCACATATCATTTCAAAAATATAACTTTCTTAAATAATATACTTATTTTACTCTGTACACATAATTAAAAGGTACTTACCTACGTATTAGAGATTGTTTATATAATTTTAGTACACATTTATTATTAAATAACAACACACATAACCTTGTCGATTTATCACCTTGTTATTATAGATATATAGTTCACATTCCAATTAAACTTGTATATTTGTACTGGATGTTACAGTTTTCTTCTTTGAATACGATAAATATATTTTGTTTATATTGATATAGGTCTTTTATTGATATAGATACAGTTGTAGAAGTTATTTCTTTTGATTATCGTTTATTTAAATTACTAATAAAGAAGCAACTACTTTTAGTCACGACGAGCCTGAGATATAACATTTATTTAAACATTTATACACAGATTCCATGCACCCTGAGTCTAGTTGGCCAGCAAAAACAGAGATTGCGTACATTGAGAAGGGTATTACATTTAATACGGCGCCCAATTATTATTTTAAAAATTTATTTAACTTATCACTTCTCGCTCAACATTTATTACTATTTTCTTTTTATAATTATCGGCATCTATGCCCTTTTATCAATATATATATATATATATATATATATATATATATATAATATTTTCGTGACCTTGATATGATATGGTAAACTCAATCAGTCGGCGATTAAAGGTCTTGTTTATTACTTCAAAGTATATATATTTAAAATAACCCTACATGTTTCGGCAATTATGCCTTTATCAAGGATACAAAAAATATAATTTATATTCTGTCATTTATATTTTTATATCCTTGACAAAGGCATCATTGCCGAAACATGTAGGGTTGTTTTAAATATATATACTTTGAAGTAATAAACCAGACCTTTAATCGCCGACTTATTAAGTTTACCATATATATATATATATATATATATATATGTGTGTGTGTGTGTGTGTCTGTTTAGATAATTTCTTAGCCGTTTATTAAATATAACAATATGAAATATTTACAAATATCAAATTAGAATGTATGTAATTGCAGAGTAAGTGGGGATGCAAACATTGCTGTCTACAAATTACAAAGCAAATCATACGAAATTTTTTATTTGAAAAATATGGTCTACGTTGGGTCTATTGTGGTTTAGTGGTAAAAACGACAGCCCGGAAAGCTGTAGACTTGGGTTCGAGTCCCAACGTAGACCATATTTTTCAAATAAAAAATTTCGTTTGATTTGCTTTGTAATTTGTAGACAGCAATGTTTGCATCCCCACTTACTCTGCAATTACATACATTCTAATTTGATATTTGTAAATATTTCATATAAAAAGCCGAAAAACTCCAATATTTATCAATTGTTATATATATATATATATATATATATTTAGTGTTTATAAGAATTTTATTTTTCTTATTTATTTTATTGGCCGTGTCTTAATATTAAAAATAATAGACTTTTTATTGGTTTAGCGACCTTTTATTGAATTATGATGTTTTATTCTACGACGTTTCGACTTTTATTATTTTCAGTCTTTTTCAAGTATCTAGAAACAAGAATTAATACAATGAGAATATGAGAATTGTGTTTGCTTTTGTGAGATTGAATTAACAATTAAATTAACAATTAAAATTAAAATTAGATTAAAGACTGAATTACCAATTAGATTAACAATTAGAGTTAAAATTTAAAATTAGATTAATAATGAGTAAGGACAATTAAAGTGATTACATCTCTATAAATGAATAGAAAAATTTGAATTAAACTACAATACAGTAAGGTAAATAGAAACAAGAATTACTACACTGAAAACGTGAGAGTTGTGTTTGCTTTTGTGAGACTGAATTAACAATTACATTGACAATTAGAATTAAAATTAGATTAAAGACTGAATTACCGATTAAATTAACAATTAAAGTTAAAATTTAAAATTAGGTTAATAATGAGTAAGGATAAATTACAGTGGTTAAATCTGTATAAATGAATGAGATGTTAAACTTTTGATGTTAATTGTTCATGTAATGTAGTTTAACATCAAAAGTTTAACATCTCATTCATTTATACAGATTTAACCACTGTAATTTATCCTTACTCATTATTAACCTAATTTTAAATTTTAACTTTAATTGTTAATTTAATCGGTAATTCAGTCTTTAATCTAATTTTAATTCTAATTGTCAATGTAATTGTTAATTCAGTCTCACAAAAGCAAACACAACTCTCACGTTTTCAGTGTAGTAATTCTTGTTTCTATTTACCTTACTGTATTGTAGTTTAATTCAAATTTTTCTATTCATTTATAGAGATGTAATCACTTTAATTGTCCTTACTCATTATTAATCTAATTTTAAATTTTAACTCTAATTGTTAATCTAATTGGTAATTCAGTCTTTAATCTAATTTTAATTTTAATTGTTAATTTAATTGTTAATTCAATCTCACAAAAGCAAACACAATTCTCATATTCTCATTGTATTAATTCTTGTTTCTAGATACTTGAAAAAGACTGAAAATAATAAAAGTCGAAACGTCGTAGAATAAAACATCATAATTCAATAAAAGGTCGCTAAACCAATAAAAAGTCTATTATTTTTAATATATATATATATATATATATATATATATATATATGTGATATTATTACTCAATAAAATGTAGAAATATAGTGACTTAATTTTGCATTGATATTTCTAGACGAAGCACAAAAAAAAAAACTGTCTAAAACTCAAAATTCTGGATCTTTGTTTGTAGATAATAAATCATGCCTTTAAAATCGGCTACCATACTCAGCCATTTTTTAAAATGTATTCTTTTTAACACTCTAATATAACGTACTTTTTTAGAACAGTACACACTGCATTTGTTTGTATGCAGGTATACGTATCATATTATACAATGATAGTCCGTTGCCCGTTAGCATATTAAGACTTGTAGATATAGTACATTAGGCATATCTGGGTTAAAAACGCCTTGTTTTTAGAAAAATCTGGTTTTCGCAAATTACCTTGCTTAGAAAACAATAATGTGGGCAAAACAAAAAAAAACTAACTGTTTATTTTGGTCATTTATTTAAAAATGTAAATATTCAACGGGAGAAACACATTTCGTAAACAAATCAACCTCAACTGGCATTGAAAAAGTGATTTATACTATTCTAAATACACGCTATTTACGCAATTTAATTTTATCGTCCGCAACATACACCTTGAGCATTATTTTCCATCACCACGACCACATGTTCGAATTACTATTGCATTAGCGATTCAAAACTGCACATACTTCCAGAGATAACGTATTTATAGTTGGTTGTCTATTCACTTCTCTTTGCAGAGAAATAAGTGAAATTATGTGTTCATAAGACGGAGGCAATGTTCGATACTTGCCAAACAACAAATACAAGTCCTAAGTGCTCCGAGGTTGCTGAGAAAATTGTGCAAATATTTGGATGGAGGCATACGTATAATGTGGAAAAATTACAGAGGAATGTTCCTGCTAGAGAGACGACGCGCATTTCTATCACAAGGCCTACTACTGAATATATCAAAGCAAATATTTTACAGGTAGGTTTGTTGGTATTTGACTTAAAGAGTATCTGTTTTTTTGCATATATGTATATAATGATTATGTATATGTATGTATATGAGTTGCTTTTTTTCCTTGCATAAATAGTAATGTGACTTACCCGGTGAGTTTACGGTTATTTTGATTGGTCGTAAAAAGTAATCTTGTTCATGTGTTTTATTAACCTTATAGGGTAACACCCGTCAAAAAGTTATTTAAAGCATTCAATTTATGAGCAAATTAAGTTAAATTAATGTCCTTTTTGCATTAAAAAATCATAAATTAATGAGTATTCGAAGTACAGAATTTATATTCGACTTCATAACTAAGAAAAAGGCTATGACGTTTATAGTATGCATATTTCGGTAGTATTTAGACGAAAATATAGAAATAAAAGCTATATTGTCCTAAAATACCTTGTCACTATATATATATATATATATATATATGTATATATATATATATATATATATATATATATATATATATGGTAAATTCAATCAGTTGGCGATTAAAGGTCTGTTTTACTTCAAAGTAATATATTTAAAAAAACCCTACATGTTTCGGCAATGATGCCTTTATCAAGGATAGGTATAAAATATATATGACAGAATACAAAAAAAATTTATTTTTTGTATTCTTCTTTACTTTTCCGAGTAGTACTTCGACGGCCCGACCCCCGCCCCAACGAGGCAAGGCGCAGACCAGCGAAGCGCACCCTGCACGGGGTTGCTCATCGCCAACCGAGGGAACACTCTTAGTGGCTACCTCAGTCGACGACGGTCACACTTTGTGCCATCTTAACGATTTCCGCAAAAGCGGGGGCAATGCACACACGTCGAACGTGTGTGTGCTGTTAACAGCAGCCTAGCCAGGTTGCCGCCCAGGACCGGTCCTAGTGGTGTGTGCATTGCGCGGCGCCGTGATTTGCGCCGCGTAGCTTGGTTCCTCACTCCTCCTGGCAAGGCGGAATGGCACCCGACTGCCTATTGGGCAGACCCCCCTAGAGTTTGGTAGCGCATATGCTAGGCTACAACCCAGTAGAGGACCACATCAGCACAAAACAGAAAACAGGGAAAAGCAGGGGAAAGCAAGACATGAGTTATTATTACGTATGCGCCCGTGGAGCGACTTAAGATGCAAAATTAAGTTATAGTATATACTGCTTAAATTTCTGTTGTTAATTGAATTTTTTTATAATAACTTAATTTTGTAACGATCTACAATTTACCATCATAATATATTTTTTTGTTATATACCTTATGTTATTTAAATATCAATTACATTTAAATATCATATACTTTTGCTTATCATGCTGACTGTTCCGTATTTTGATTCCTGTCTAGTTGTCCGAGCAGGTTTTCGTGGTTTTCCTTCTCGTTTTGAGCGAATGCCGACAACTTTACATCTTAAGTCGCTCCACGGGCGCATTCGTATGATTTGCTTTGTAATTTGTAGACAGCAATGTTTACATCCCCGCTTACTCTGCAATTACATACATTCTAATTTGATATTTGTAAATATTTCACATAAAAGCCGAAAAACTCCAATAATTTATCAATTGTTATATTTATAAACGGCTAAGAAATTATCTAAACACTTATATATATATATATATATATATATATATATATATATATGTATATACACATATATATATATATATATATGATTGTTTCGGCCTTTACTTGATGAAATTCCATTATAACTATTAAGATAAAATAAAACAAATTTTATGAATTTCACTTTTTAATTATCACTGTAACGAGTCGTTTCGCACCAACCTGGGCTTCGTCAGACATATAACTAACTTATTTGTTAGTTATATGTCTGACGAAGCCCAGGTTGGTGCGAAACGACTCGTTACAGTGATAATTAAAAAGTGAAATTCATAAAATTTGTTTTATTTTATCTTAATAGATATATATATATATATATATATATATATATATATATATGTATATATATATATATATATATATAATTGATGTTTGTTCTTGATTATATAACGTAGCGCTGATGAAGATTAAAAATTAGCCGAAAGCTTGGGATAATTAAAAAAAGGTTTACTTTTATTTCCGCCCTTTGACTACGATTCCCACTAACGATTTACTACTACATATATATATAGACTAGTAAGTATTATCGACCGTACTATATTAGTAACAAATTTAATTAAACGGGTTAGCGGACTGCCAAAATAAAAAAACTCATTTATTTCACTCTATATTTCGTAACCATTGGTTGCTTCATCAGGAGTTCAATCACAGAGTTAAAATTTAGCAAAGACGTCACTAAACATATTAAAATCAAGTCTCTACATTAAAACATTAAACTAATAGATGTTTAAAACAAAAGTATTTTTAATAATATAAAATATTATTAAAAATGGGGTGTGAAGAACACAATACAAGTTATATATTTGTGAATGTATCTCCTCTCCAGAGACGCAGATACGTATTTCACCTTTCCACAGGATCGTCGGTACGCCCCCGCTGGAGAAGAGATACATTCAACCAAACATAACTACCTTGCTATCAACCAGAAATTATTAAGACAGAGCGTGAAAGAATATTCAGCGCTGTCTACATAATAACTGCCGAACTAAGCAACGTGTTTCTATAGACGGTAACAACCATATCTATAAAAAACTGTATTATCGTGTCTTCACTACTTGTCGGGCGAACCGAATGCGTATATAACAAAATAATTTGAAACATACATGAGTGGGTAAAAACCACACCAATTTGTATAATACAAAAGTATTTTTAATAATATTTTATATTATTAAAAATACTTTTGTATTATACAAATTGGTGTGGGTTTTACCCACTCATGTATGTTTCAAATTATTTTGTAATAGATGTTTGTTTCACATCAACCTTTTAAAAACAATTATACATCAATAATTGAATAGATGAGGCTGTTACTTGGTGAAGATCCATAACGGGTGTTCATTTGAAGAGTCAATCTAGTAGCATGTGATTTACTGAGAACATTTTGAAATATGTCGTAAATTAAAATTTACTACTTAGCCTACGAAGTCGTATATTTTGACAGTTTCATTCGTTCAAATAAATAACAAATAATAGGTATTTATTGAAAACTATAACAAATGTTGAAAATGTTGTCCTTCAAGATCAATGCACTTTAAAATCCTCCGTTCAAAATTTCTGATGATATTCTGCAACATTACTGGATTGTTATTAATTTCCATGCATTTCTGTTCGATTCTCTGCAGCATATCATTCAAATTCAATATAGATGTTCGAAATATGTTATTTTTTAGATAAGGCCACAAAAAGAAGTCGCAAGGTGTTAAATCGCATTAACGTGCAGGCCAGGCAATTTCAGTATTTCAACTAATTATACGCTCATCAAAAAATTCTCTTAAATAATCCAAGGATTCTGCAGTACAGTGACAAGGTGCTCCGTCTTGTTGGAAATATGCATTTTGAAGTTCATCATCATGGAACTGATTGACAAATGGTTGTAAAATTTCCTTACGGTACCTTTGAGCAGTTAACGTTGCCTGAAAAAATATTGGTCCAATGATTCGCCTTTGGCTTATCGCTGCCCAAACACCTATTTTCTCTGAATGTAGCGATTCTTCATTAATTACATGTGGATTTTCACTACTCCAAATTCTTGTATTTTGTGAATTTAGGTATCCCGTTTTATAAAACCATGCTTCATCAGTAAAGATGACTCTTTGCGAAAGTTCTCCATTATTGTTCATATTTAAAAACCAATTACAAAACTGTAGTCTACGTGGGTAATCAATTTCTAACAATTCTTGTACTGCTGTGACACGGTATGGATAAAGTTGCATATCTTTTTTTAATAACTTGTGAGTTGCACCAACAGAAAGGTTTATTTGTTGACTCAAATGTCGAACAGATGTTTATGTTTCCATTATTTCTTCAACAAGATTGACAACTTGAGGTATACGTTTCTTAACTGCTCCGCTGCCTGATTTTCTTAAGAGACTACCAGTTTCAGAAAAAAAGTTTTATAAAGTTCTATCCAAAGTATTCTTAAATTGTATATAATCTATTACAAAATGTGGAAACTCAACTTGAAATTCTACCATGCAATCTTGAACTGAATAAACCCATAAACCATCAATTTTATTACCACTTCGAAAATAAGCCTGGACTAAAAAAATTTTATGTTCTAAAGTGAAAGCCATTTTAAAACTGAGAAGCAATTTTTTTAAACCAGAATCGACGCACGATTATTTTATGCACTAACTGATATTTGTGATTGACATTATCAAATGTCATTTGGATTTACGTTTACGAAACAACAAACACATGCTAATATATGTGTGGTTACTTATAATAAAACATTGTTGAATATAATTTAAATAAGACTTACACACTATTAAGTGGAAGAGGTGAGGTTAAGCATCTAGGTATGTTATTTGATTCTGCATTAACATTCGCGAACCACATTGTAACCACTTGCAAGTCTGCTTTTAAATCACTGTAGTTGCAAAGAAATATAAATAAATAATTAAATCTTTTAGAGTCACTTTGCAATGTCTTTGCAATCTGTCTGTCTATGAAAGCCGAAACAACACAATAGATATTGTTTTGAACGACCAGTTGGATCTTATATATACACCTCTTTTCCAATGTTGTAAATAATAGTTAAGTATATAGTAGTAATTTTAAATAACATCATAAACCACCCCCATATATTTTTGTGTCAATTTATAAGATCTATGTAGGCCTGTAACTTTTGCAGTTTGATACTGACATTGTATGTCGAAACCGCGGTCACTATTACATGTGAATAAAGTGGTATAACAAAGTTATTGTTTTATTTTATTTTATTATTTTCAAAAAGAAATATAGTTTGCATTAATTCAGTATTTTTTTTTCATTGCTTAGTGCATATAAGTCAGATATTATACAAAAAATTATAATTCCACTTTCAATCAAAGTTAGACGTTAAAGATAAAGGGGTAATTTTTTTAAGATACTGTAACTGTATCACTCATTAGATTACCCAGATTCATACGTCAAAATACCATAGATATTACACACCTAGTTATCTAGTTATCTATCACTGACCAGAAACTACTGCAATGGCATATTTGTCAGGCGAAATATTCGAAAAGGAAAAATAACAAACAAAGGCATGAAATCTTTAATTTGTGGTCTGAGTCATAGACCGTGGAAGGGTTAAATGTAACGCTCACATGCAGTTGAGCGAAACGAATATATTTATCTTTTTCCTTTATCTAGTCTAAGGTCCGACTGCACTTTACCTCCATGTAAATCATTAATGAGAATTCCATTGTTCGCTGTGATGTATGCAAGAAAACTGCGGGGTGATAATTACATAGACCTCTAATTCCAGATATAATATTTACTTAGTTGTGAAAAGAACTGTGAGAAAATGCACTACTTAAACGCAAGAGATGTTGATAAATTACAACCTAGGAATCCAGTACATTTTATAAAGTAGAAAGCGAAAATAATCTAAAAAGTTTACCAATTTATTTCTATTAAAATATGTTCTTCATTTTGTTTCTTTGAATACACGGTGAGATTCCTAAGTAGGAATATACCTTAACTAAACTGATTTTCGTTTCGGAGTTAATATATTTACCGAGATTTGATAAATAAAATAATTTTATTAAATTAATTTATTTTTTTGAAGAGTTATTATGTCAGATCAAAAAAGTGCACCAGAGTTATCTAAACATTGTGCTAAAAAGGCACGACGATATATCTAGCTTGAAACAAAAATGAAGATAATGCGAAGAAACACACCCTAATCTTTGAATTTACCTCCAGCGAATTAAATACTCTGGCAACAGTCTACATCAGTACAAAATGTAAAACATATGAGTTACGACAGATGTAATGTCATTATGGATAGATGATGCAAATCAAGAAAACATTCCATTAACTCAAACTGTTATAATTGAAAAAGGAATCGATTTTTAATAATCTTAAGAATATAGAAGGAGGTGGAGAAGCATTTTTAGTTAACAAGGTTTGGCTTATATGATTTAAGCTCAGGAGTAACTGTCGTAGTGTAAAATTATGTGGTAAAGCGGCAACTGCAGATGTTTTAGCGATAGCTGCCTTTTCTAAGAAGTTTCATCGGTATGTTAAGCAAGTCAACTATCTCGTGACCTCTTCTTTAATGTCGATAAAACCGGGCTGTATTAGAAAAAGTTACCAGCATGATCTGTTATTTATCGTGAAAATCCTTCGGCTCCAAGATTTAAAACTGCGAAAAATAGATTAACTCCTTCGTTGGGAGCAAATGTTTCAGGAACATTGAAACTTAAACCGATGTTAATGTATTCTTCACAGACACTACATGCTTTAAAACATTTTTTCATCTTTCATTCAAATTAACTCCTCACCAAAACATCTTCAACGTATCCATGACAGAAATTTAATTCCGGAAAGAAATCTCTATGGAGAAGAATGATGCAAAATGATTTCCGATTTGAAAAAATACAGAGGCGACGTGTTATAATGGAGTTGCCCAGGATACAAAAATTAAGCCACGAATAATTAATCAACAAGAAAAATTCCGAGATTAGGAACGGTTTAATTATTACAGAGACGAAATTTAGTATGTCACTCGACAGAAAATATTGGATTGATAATTTACAGGCATGTTTATTATATGTCTCTCCTTCCAAAGGAAAAAGAATTATTATTTTACACGTTGATTCTGAAAGAGATTGGGACGGCGAAATGTTACTTTCGGCAAAAAAACATAAAAAATTGTAATCTTGCCTATCACGAGGACATGACACCACCATTATTTGAAAAGTGGTTTCAGAAAAATCTGTTACGAGTATTACCCGAAAAAAGTATCATTGTCATCGACAATGCTTCATAGCATTCACGACAGAAAAAATGTGTAAAGAAGAAAATTATAAATAATTATGTTCTTAATAATACTGTATAACCGAATTTTTCATTTAAGCTAAAATTTTTTAGTTATGACACACACTAAACTAGCATACCACTAGAGCAGTTCGAAAATTAAAAGAAAGAAACGTCCATAATTCGTTTATTTATAAAGCTAACTATGTCTAGTGGTACACAATTTGAAACGTCGAAAAAAGGCCTTTTTTATAAGGTCATGGCCGACTATCGTTTACATTAGAAAAAACACAAGTTTGTGTCATAACTCAAAAATTATAGTTTAAATGAAAAATTCGGTTACACAGTATTATTAAGTACATAATTACTTATAACTTTCTTCTTTACACATTTTTGCTAAAGTTAATAATAATAGAGATACAGGCGCCGGACAAAATAGCAAAAAAAATATTTTTGCGATATATCTAGTTAGCTCATTAAACTGAGCTCGTAAAACTGTAATTCTTTCCCTATTTAATCGTCTCTCTATCTCCGCTAGTTTCCGAGATCCCCATGCTAAACATTAGAAAAAAACTCGCCTGTATATACCAAGTGTCCTTGAAATAAATGAATAACGTATAAAAAATGGATGTAATTATATAGAATATAAATCCAAAGTATTATTCCAAAATTCTCTCTCATAAGCGAGAAAAAAAATAACAAAAATTAAAAAAAAAATGTTTATCCACTGTGTGATTATAAAAAATATCAGAGACGATATCTTAAAGTTGACCGACAACAACAAAAAGAATAGTTTTGTTATTGTCTATCGCATCCAGCTGTATATAAACATACGCTATAGCGTATGTGTGGGTGAGGTATTTTTTATTTATACACATTCTGAATATATTTAATTCATAGGCGTCACGTAATACTATTTTCAAGGCGTTTTTAATTTCGGGGTTTGCATCGTAATTGACTCACAATAATTTGGATTTATATTCTACATAATTACATCTTTCCATTTATCATATATTGTCTCTTTGTTTCAAGGGCACCCTGTATATATATATATATATATATATATAAGATCGCACGAATATTACAAAATTCACCCCTGCGCATCTACGCCTCAGAGTACGTGAATCTCATTTACATTACCGTTAGCTGTTCACATTCTTACACCAGGGGATGCTAGAAAGGTACATACTTTCTATTTAGTCAAATTAAAATAAGTTGAAATGAACTATATTTGAAAATGATAGGAATTTCAAAACCAATTAAATGGAAGTTCTTTTTCACCGTCACAATGTGATTTGTGACTTGGAAACGTCGTACAGAAGTAAAAGAGATAATACCGCTGTTCTCGCGAGCAAGAATCGTCGATGCTAGTATAAAACGATAAACAAGGATCAGAGATATCTCCGTACGCTGACATGTCCATAAATGTTCCGTGCATATCCTGTTAGTCTATGATTTATTACGTTCCTGCTCTTATCGTTGTCTATTTCAACGATTCCTGCCGCATATCTATCAGTGTAAGCGGACATACCGGGAGTATCGCTGGTTGTGTAGCGTTCAAATTTTTTCACATTACTGCTTCGAATTAAAGTGTTCGTATTACAGAGCTGCATCGTCAATATTTCTTCAATTATTATACTTAATACTGTGTTATTTTACATTAGATTAAGTAGATAAAAGATTTATATAACTCAAGAAGAATAAAATACGAGGGCTAACCGTAAAGTATGGTTCCGTTTGGTTATTAAAAAAGACACCAATACATGAGAAGATTTTTGTTAAATACAACTCGAATACCTTCCTCTATTTTTCTACATAGTTGGCATTAAGATTGAGACATTTGTCATAGCGATGAACCAGCTTTTTAGTGCCCTCTTCATAGAACTCTGCCGCCGATGAATTAGGCCATGTTGTAACACTGTCCTGCAGCTCGTCATCAGTCATAAAGTCTACAAGTAGGACGCCTTTCCTGTCTCACAAGACAATGGCCATGGTTTGACGACAACTTGTAAGCGAGTTAGAGCGACCCTACTGCATTAATTGTCTTTTCGTCTCAACATTGACATAGGCCACCCATGTTTCATTACCTGTTACGATATGCTTGAGGATATCTTCACATTCCACATCGTAACGTCTCAGAAAAGTTAGTGCCGATTCCATTCTCTTTGTTTGATTGTCGGTTTCGGTAAGAAGTTTTGGCATCCATTATGAACAAAATTTGTGGTAAACTAAATGTAACAACCTCGTATTAAACTGTACGTGAAATTTGAGGGAAAGAAGCACTCAGTTCTGTGATTTTGAATAGCCGATTTTATTCTTCGACGTTACCCAAAAGTCAGTTTGTCAAACCAGTTGGTTCTTCATCATAGATATTAGTTTAAGATACGGCACCTTCTTCTAACAATACTGTCACTCATGACATTTTCACCATAGACAGAACCAAGTTCGATGAATCTCAGTAGCCTTTATGTTCTTTGCACACAGAAATAGGATAACAGCACACAATTCACAGTAGGCGGGATTTTCAATTACAGTAGCCATTTTAAGCGACCAAAATAGCACGAAAGAACGTCCGAACGATTCTCTCATTAGCACTACCAGACTCACATTGAACCAGACTACACCACAGCGCTGCGCTATCGCCGATATTCCCACTCCTCTGTTCACTAGACGGAAACGGAACCTACTTTACGAATCGCTCTCGTAATAAGAATTTGCCACCCCTATTTCAAAAAGAGAAAGAATTAACGCAAAATTGATGTCAGAGCAATAAGAAAAATATCGATAAACATTATGATGTCATTTTAAAAGATAAAGAAATGAAAGGCGATTGGGACAAAAAGAATCATCTCCAGTGGTGTATTTGTTAGGAAAACTGATCATTAAATCGACTAATTCATCCTCGGTGGTCAACGAAAAGGAAAAGGGTATGGAACGGTAGTCCGATCCATCACAAATAAACCCCGACAAGGAGGTTAGCACAGTAGAAAACGCATCCGCGAAGGCATCTACAATAGTACTGGGATCCGAAAAAGCATTACCATTACTATCATGAAGTGAATTTAGTACCCTACTGCAGCTCTGTGTATTGCGAAGAAAACTCCAGAGATTAGAAGGGGTTGTTTTATTGAATGCTCCATTGCAGAAAGGTAAGATGTATAATTATCCTGAAGTTTCACCTTTGCTATAGTACGAAGACGTTTGAATTCATGGTAGGAGTCAATATTTCTAGTTTTGATCCACTTTTTGTGATAGTAGTTGCTTATTTTTGAGAATAGAAATTATTTCAGATGTAAACCAAGGCGGGTAAGAGGATCCAGATTGGACCATACGAGGCACATATAGATTCAATACAGCGTATAATGTATTGTAAAAAGCATCGAGGGCTAATTTAACGTCAGAATAATGTGTCAGAAAAGTCCAATCAATATTAATTAAATTACTGTATAAAGAAATGTAATTTGCTCTATGGAAATTATATCTGAAATTATTGGCCGAAGGAAAAAGTTTTTCAGAAGATGTATGTAAAGGATAGAATAAAATTTCAAGTCTAGGGTGATATAAATCTTCTCTAACGATAGGGGATTCGGACCGCTGTACTTCGAAGTTAGTGATAATATTAGAGAAGAACAGGTCCAACATCTTACCTTCACTATTAAGAATATTGTTGTATTGCTTTACATTAAGAATGTCTAGGAAACTTTGAAATATATTAATTTTATTGGAACACTGATGAGGAGGCGAATACAGATTTGGAAGATTGAAATCGCCAATAAGAATGAAGGGATTACCAACCAGAAGAGTCTCAACTGCCGGGGTAAAAGTCTCCAGCTCTTCTGAAGAGATGTTAGGAGGAATGTAGACAAATGTAGACAAGTATAGGTATAGTAGAACCACTAATATTGCATTTACAGATCAATATATCCACAAGAGATACCAGTGCACTAATATGGCTCGTACTTACAATGTCATATGAAATGTCGTGAAATGTGCGTTATAGCAGCCAAGACTCCTCCTCCCCTGGAACGATTGACTTAGTTTTAATGTTCCAAGCTTTAAACTTGTCAGTTCTATTGTGCTATTACACTGCTAATAGAACCGATATTTTTTTCAAATATAGTATAGTATAGGTATTTTCAAGTCTCTTGTTCATATGAATTTATGAAATCATATTCAACTACAGCTGTATTAAATAATACTGAATTCTACATAACACCACGCCCTCTAGTGATCTTGAATGGATTGATACATAAGCTTTTCCGAAACATTCTCTTAAAATTACGATAATTAATTTTGTATCATTATAAATTTACATCCATATAAATAACGAAACTTTTGAAACTTCTATAAAATTTCAAAACCACTTTTTAAATCCCTCTGTATATGAGAACCAAAAAGGACCGCTATAAAAATATTTTCACGGTTAAAAATAATCTTGTAGTCTAAAGAAAGACAGTTATGCAAAAGAAATCAGAATTCTCTACTACTATTTACGGAATATTAAGAATACTAGCTTTTCATGGAGAACAAACGTGTTTGTATTTAAGTGGAAAAAGTTGCAAAAATCCGAGGACACACGAAGCAGTTGTGAAAGGCACGATAAATTTTGCTGCTTCTATTGCATTCTATCTACAAACGAGAAAGGTGTAAATAAACATTAAATCATGATTAGCCATTAAGTTTCATTCCATAGGAATATAAAGTTTGCACAACCTAATTATGGCCCCTCACGTTGGGCGCCAAATATTTCTCAAACATTTCTTAAATACGTGAAATCACGTATTGATTCAAAATGGACATATGCCGAAATAAGAAAATAACTTCTTTTTTACATCGATAATTTGATAAAGAAAAATATAAATTACACTGCCGTTTTCAATTATTATCATAATTACTTATTATTATATTCGATTGCATGTGTGCGTGTGTGTGTATAAATATGTATATATTCATTTTTCAAATACTTGTTTAATCTTTCGTTCTAAATTTACCTTTTTTTCTTTACTGCTTTGTACTTTAATTTCGTTATATTTCGTTAATTTCTGATGTTTAATTAATATTATTTATGTTGAAGATATATTAGGAATCTGCTATACCCAATTTTAAAAATACAAAATTAAAAATACATAGAATTAAAACAAGATTGATGTCAAATCAATAATAAAATATCAATAAGCATTATGATATCATTTTAAAACATAAAAGAATGAAAATCAAATGGAAAAAAACGGCAGAAAATCTAAATTAAAGAATGAAAATGAATCATGGTGGTCAAGATTTATACAAACTATTTTTATAACATTATATAGTCAAAATAAAAGTTTTAAAAGTTCTTCACAAAAATATGGTTAAATTAAGCAAAGTCGACAACCAGTCAAGTCAAGAAGAAAGTTGTAAATAAACATTAAATCATGATTATACCTTATATTACATTGCATAGGAATACAAAGGTTGCAAAACCTAATTATGGCCCCTTGTGTTGGGCGCCAAGCATTTCTTTAATGTGAGGAATGTGTCGAGATAAGAAACTAACGAATTGCTTTTTACATTGATAAATTGATGAAGTAAAATATAAATTACACTGCTCTTTTAAATTATTATTATAATTAGTTATTATTATAATATTTAATTGGGTGTTTGTGTATATATAGTTATATATGTACTTCTTTTCTAAATACGCATTTAATCAATCGTTCTAAATTTCCCTAATTTAGCTTTTTTTACTGCTTTGTATAGCAAACGCCAATTAAGTTGGCGCGAGGAGGGGTAAATTCGCGCAGGATTGGAAGTAGTGGGGAGATTTGTATTTGGTTTTACATCAAATGTCAGATAATTCTAACCTCTGAGCGTGTATCACTTTATGATCCCTAGCAAAAACATTATGTTCCGTCAAACGTCAATGACAAATGTATTCTGACAATTACTTGAGTAGTGGGGGTGGACGTTTTTAAAAACGGCTTCTGCACACTCCTCGCGCCAACTTAATTGGCGCTTGCTACGTTAGAGGATAGTGAAAATTTAAACAGCCTCACGGCCTATTCGAAAATAACACCAATTTTTTTAATAATCAGACATTGATAAGCAAGTCTCAGCTTCCGTCAAATCGCCCTCGTATAAAGATTCTAAAAGAATAATAGAACATTTACCACGAATAATAGCAAACGTTTGGTGAAAGTAGAATCCTAATTCTCACATCCTTCTTGCAATTTACAACGCATAATTGTGTGAAAACATACTTTATTTAAACCATACGTTCGATTTTATTTTATTTTTAATATACGTATTTAAATATAAATCTCTATTTATATAAAAATTCAGCCTGAGTATGTTTGCGCTCGCAAAACTCGAAAAGTGGTCGGCAGATTGATTTGAAATTTTGACACATTGTATTCGGATCTATGAGTGTTTTTATAGTAAAAGAGCGACAAAAGTCTTCACGCACCGGCAAAATAAGTAGACATAAGTAGCGCCAAAAATTTCTCAAATACTTCTTGAGAAATTTGGTAATACTTTTTTATTACAAGTTGACGTTCGCTAATCATATACTCTATTTACGCTAACATATTGTTATGAAACCTTAATGATAAAAAGGAAAATAATTTTTATTTAATCTTGAATGAATCGTCTTATATGAAAGCTTAAAATAATGTGTATAGGTTAGATGTAAATGAGGAAGATGTTACTTTTTTAAAAATTATGATAGACAAATGTAAAATTTGAAAGGCGAAAATATTAATGCTATTGATATTTCAAAAAGAATTAAACGAGTAGCTGGGTTTTTGAAAGAAAATAAATGGAGAAATTGTTATTAATTTTGTAGAGATGCCTCGCCCATGTTCGAACATAGGCCGCCGTTCTTGACACACAATCACAGAACGTCAAAAGAGATCAAACTGCAATGATCAAAACGTTTGGGCGAAAATAAACATTAGTTCAGACAAGTCCACTCAATGTTCGACAGTAGAATATTTTTAGTAGTTTATATACAAGTATCTTTGAAATTTTTTGTAAAATTTAATGCGTTTTTCGAAAAACTATTTAAGAAAATATCTCAAAATCCTGACGTGATGAAGCAAATTTTAAATAAGATTCAGAATTACCGTTACAAAAGACATAAACTGCACGTATTGGTGTATAAGAAAACCAAACTGTATTGACCAGTGTTATTAAGCTTGTCAACTCTGTTGTACTGTTAACATCTGAAGACACTTGCGTCGTTACCAATTTTAAGACAAAAATGGAGAACACAGCATGAAATGAGAGAGATAGACATATTTTAGCCAGGCCACGCGCATCCTAGATGCCTTCAATTTTTAACCGAGCTAGCTCGATTAACATCTGATGGCACTTGTGTCGATAACAATGTTAAGACCAAAAAGGAAAACGCAACATGAAACGAGAGATGTAGACATATTTAAGCCACGCCTCGCGTATCCTGGGTGCCTTGATGGCACTTGCGTCGATTACAATTTTAACACAAAAAAAGGAGGACGCAGCATGAATCGAGAGAAATAGACATATTTTAGCCACGCCTCGCGCATCCCGAGCGCTTCAAAGTGCCGCTGTTGAAATTTTTTTTTTATAATTTAAAAGCCCCAAAGGGCGTTGAGCATTGAAACTAGACAAAGTCGATCTAACAATTTTTTTCTAATATCTAGCATATCTGTCCAGCGACACACTTCACGTTACCCTGATCACTTTGTTCACGCGGCCTTAGTACACTTAGAACTACTTCTAGGCACTACACTAGTTCGAACGGTTTTAGTCTCTTAAGCCGCCGAACAAATCTGTTGTTGTCGAGTAGCGTAATCACTTCGACATTTTCGTGGCTTTCCAACCTCTTCTGGTGTTTGCCTGCAAACCTCTTGATTTCGTCTTCAATCTTGGGCATCTTCCAGTCGAGATGGATGTCTTCATTTCGGATGTACCACGGTGCAATGACGATGCTTCGATTTTTTGGTGCATCCCCAGAGTTAGATGCCATAAGTCCATACAGGCTTTAGTATTTGCTTGTAAAGAAGCAGTTTGTTGGGAACTGACAACTCGGAATAACGTCCGAGAAGCCAATACATTTGTCTGAATTTGAGGTTCAGTTGCTCACGTTTCTTCTTCACGTGTGTTTTTCAACGTAGCTCGACATTCAAAGTCATGCCCAGATACTCTGCTTTGTTTGCATGCGGGATTGTTTGCTGGTTGACTAACACTGGAATGTAGTCATATTTTCTTATTGTGAAATTGACTTGTGTCGACTTCACCTTGTTTACTTGATGCGCCATTTATTTGTCCAATTGGTGACATTGTTGACAGCTGTTCGTAGTTTATTTGTGGCTGACTGAATGTCTTTGTCAGTAGCGAGCAGAGCGGTGTCATCGGTAAGTGTTGCCGTAACTACTCCCTCTATCTGTGGGATGTCGTTGGTGTACAACAGGTAAAGTACAGGTCCAAGTACGTTGCCCTGTGGTACTCCAGCAGAGATGTTCTTAATTTTTGAATGTTCTTCGCCATGTTTGACTCCGAAGTGGCTGTCAGAGATATATAATCGAAGAATTTGACTCATTTCTCGTGGCAAATATTGTTCTAGCTTGTATCCCAGGCCCTGGTGCCACACTCTGCCGAATGCTTGGGCCACATCAAGGAATATCATTGCGCAGATTTTTTTTCTCTTCCAGTAATTTTTCAATTACATCAGTGATGCGATGTACTTGATCGATGGTTGAATGCTTATTACGGAAATCAAACTGATGAGATCGAATAAGCTGCTTTTCCTCAATAATTGGTTTGAGTCTCTGCAAAAGGAGCTTTTCAAACAGTTTAGATTTGATCGGCAACAAGGAAATGGGGCGGTATGATGTTCTGTTTTAAGGTGGTTTGCCAGGTTTGGGGATCATTATGACCTCAGCAATCTTCCACTGCCTTGGCACGTATTGGAGTTTTAGTGCTACATTGAATAGACGCTTTAGTTTGATTATGCCCTTACGGCGCAACTCCTCGTCTTCCAAATTATTTTTGATGGTGTTGACAATCTCAGCAGGTGTTATTGGCTTAATTATCGCGCCATCTTTATTGGTGACCTGTGATATTTCTACCATATCAGTCGTCGGATTAGGCTGAAAAGTATTTGCCAAGTAGCTTTCTCTTCGTCTCATCTCGCCCAATTGCCATAGACCTTACGGATGGGAAGATAATGGTTCTTAGACCTATTCAAGGATTTAGTTGCCTTCCACAAGGAATAGTTGGTGCTTTCGTCAACTATTAATTCCCTGAGGTAGTACTCAAAACTCTCATTCTTGATAGCTTTGATTTCGTTTTTGAGCTGTTCGCATAGATTGTTTAGTACTCGCTTGTATCCTGGGGAGCGAGTTTGTCTCAGCGTACCAGATCTCGGACTTCTTTGATATAGTTCATATTGCTGCAGATCAACCACCAGTTCTGTTGCAAATGTGCAATCATGTATCCTAATTCTTTCTAGAGCAAATAGTCTTATATCTTTTTAATTTTTGTTTTTATTTAATTAGTTTAGTGATTTTTTTAAAAATTTTGTTACATACATTCGTCTGCTCAGTTTGTACAAATAATTAATTTTCTTGTTTACTTTTTGTGAAGCTGTACTGTATAATTATTAATTTTGAGTTTTTCCTATTATTAATTTTTACCCTATAATTGGATTTTATTGATCTGTTTGGGTGAATAAATATTATCATTATTATTATTTACACAATATTAAGTGAAATTTAATTAATTTTTTACCTATGTCCGTTCTTCAAAATCTCTCTCCATTTTTTTTCATAAATAATTATTAAAAATACTTAAGCTAAAATATAGTTTTTCAAAGTAAAGGTAGGTGTCTACATTTTTAGATATCCCGACTTCTTTTTCTGACTAACACCTCGCGGCAAGTCACCAACTTCACTATTAACAAAATCAAAAGTATACCTTCCGGTCAAAAAAACAAGTTAATTGTGAAAGTCAAACGATGAGAACACAAGAATAATCTATTAAATTAAAAACTTTCTTCAAGGTCTTTCACTTGTCCGAGCAAGACTTGTAAGACGCGGTTATAATGCCGCCTCTCCACACTCAAATTATGCGCAAAAACATCGCCGGAAGAAAACGAACGATTCGAAAGAGACGCGCTAAACGCTCAATTTCTTTCGATAATTACGAGTGTACAGTTAGCAATTAATACGGACAGGTGGATCTAATTTATTGAGCAAATCGTTTTCGAATTTATTTTGTTCATTTGGAATGTACAAATTACCCAAAGGAAATTATTGATGTTGATTAATAGTTGGAATCAAGGTTAGATACATTCCTCGTGTGCATCGTTCCTTTTTAAAATATGTATTCAGTTTATTAGAACTACAACACCTGCAGTTCATAGTCTTATTTATGGCTACCGACCTTTTTTTTATATAAAACGAACGCATAGTACTTTTGAACGTAATGTAAGCATATACAGGCATAGGCATAAATATACTTGTGTTTAGTAATTTTATACTAATACTTAAGGGCAACAAATCCTGGATGTTTTTAAGAAGAAAATTTCATATTAACGTAGGTCAAGAACCTCTTAATTTGTGTAATGCTAGATGTTGAAAATTAGGGAAAAAATTGGTTCTTCCATGTTTCAGACCATTTATTTAATGAAATATAGGAGGTGCTACAAAAATTTCCGGAATTTGAATGGAGCGCGCAAAGGAACGGTAGTACAGGTCTACAGCGCTAGATGGTGTGAGCTACGTCTATACCATATCATATTGTTACGCTTAGCAGGTGAAATATTTTTATGTAATTTTAAATAATATTTCTTCTTTGAATATCTCGATATTAACTTAAGACATTTCTTCTGTACATTTTCGTGTCCAAGAGAAAGTATTTCTTTTGTTATAACCTTAACCGCCGACGACCCTTATTACCTGGACCGTCAACCGATAACCGTAATGTAGAATTTAGAATATCGCATTTCTTTCTAGAACATTCCATTTTAAATTCTTTTAATTAATATTATTTACATCTTCTATTATATGTCGTGTTTGATATCGTTAGGAAGCTTATGTCACAAGGGTTATTTTAATAATAATTATGACATCGACAGACCAAGTCTTCAGGTCGCGCTTTTAATTAATTATAATTCAAGATATCGACCCCCTCTTCGATAGATCATAAACCGACCGTTCTAGACTTCTCTATCGACACGAAAACTAATAGTCCGTCTTCTCTTTCGAACCTTTCGTGAGAAAACAACTCCTCGTGCTGTTCCAGTACACAATGGAACTCACCACGCCGTCCAGGCTCTTCCGCTTCTAAGGTAATTCTGTATTGTTCTATATATGTTATTCTTTTAAGCGAATTCATATTAAGTTAAACTAATTAATTTCTTATCCCACCGGCCAACACCGCTCTACATATACTTGTCCGAGTATATCTTCAGACCACGTGGCCGCCAACTCAAGGTAACTGTATTGTTCTATACAGAGATTATTTTATATTCATCGTAATTAATTAACCCTTAATTTACTACTCCATTTAACGTTCGTTTCAGAGTATTTTTTGTGTTAATTTTAATCTACTTATTCACCGCTCCACGTGTATATAGTACTTTCTTTTATTACTGTTTCACCTTTCTATTTTAGATATTTTATATTAATTTCTCGATTACTAATTTATCGCCCCTTGTGTATATATTACTAATTTAATGACTTTTACATACATCAACTTCTTTTATTTAAATATACGAATTTCAAATCCTTATTATGTAAATATAAATATACCAATTTAAGGACGCCGCTGTGTTTTATTTATTAGTTTTGTGTATTTATTTTAATTAACCAATACCACGCACGTCCTGGACCATTGATGACACTTCACCAACACCACAAATTATTGTATTACAAAATAACTAAAATATTATTTTATTATTTATCTTAGAATAATTTCATTATTATTATACCTAGCCAACCCCCTTATTTGTAATAATATGAGAATGCTAAAATTAGACCCTTACGCTGGCGCACTCTGATGTAGATATGGTAGTACTAAATTCGTAAACAATCGCGATGGCGGCATTTTTAAAAATACTATAATTTTTTCTTTGTTCGAAATATGCTTTAAATACGTGTTTCGATCTTATTTGATCTCATCAGTGCAATATATCTATAAATATAGAAATCACAGACACGTATTTGCGTGCTTATAAATAAAAATTATAATTATGTTAAAAAATAAATTTAAAGTCTATGCAAGAAAAATAAATATTTAAAATTCAACAAATAGGATATATAAAAAAATGCAATATTCTTGCAATAAAACAAAATAAACTATACCGGGTGGTCCATTTATCGTGCCCCCCCCCCAAATTTGGAAGCAGTCAGTTTTATGAAAAAAAGTTTCAAGTAAAAGTTTTACTACAATAAGTGTCCTATCTGATGGTTAAGCAGTCGTACACAAAGGAGAACGTATGAAGGTCATACGTCATAAGGTCATATTACAAAATAATCAATAACAGATTTACATAATAGATAAGTCATATTTGAAATAGCGGTTCTAGGTAATTAGAAAGTAATTACCTACGTATAAGTTTGTTCTTTATAATTGGATATTAATAGGTCGTATGTATTAGTTGCTTGTTGTAATAATGGGTTATTTGTTGCCCCTTAATCCGGGAATACCATCGAAAAAGCCAATTAACTTTCTATTTGTAATCCCTTGCAGCTGCATAAATATGGGTATAAGTTTGTTCTTTATAATTGGATATTAATAAGTCGTATGAATTAGTTGCTTGTTGTAATAATGGGTTATTTGTTGTATACATTTTTAAAGTCGAATTTATCCGGTAATATTATCGATAGCGTCTATAGACATAATCCAATGTGCTCGTCGGCGGTGATTAATCCCTGAGTGCCAGCGCTTTCTCTAAAACCGACAGAACTAGAGCCGTTTTGCACCGAATTTTACATTTCGGGAGGCCCCTGGCGGACACCAAAGAAGCCTTCAGAAAAATCTCATAAGATGACGTGTATGTATACCTTACATTTCTTGAGAAACAGATTGCGGGGTTTCACTACCCTACTAACAGCTAGAGCCGTTTTGTTGTCACCCTCCCACCCCCACACACACACCCTTTTCCCCGGATCACGACGTATCCTAAGGAGGTTCTCATGTAAATAGGAAAGTTGGAATTTCGTGCGGGTCGTGGTCGTCGTCACGAGACTGAGAAAGAAAATAGATGGGAATAAAAAGTTAATTTAGATCCTTGTATTAAATCTTACGGAATTTTCGTCCAGAACTCTCTTTCCAGTGCAATCAAATGCAATCAGCAAATATTTATGAACCCAACTATCCAAGTAGATTCAGCCAATATTCCGTCCGCCATCTAGAGGTTACTCCGACCAACTCAGAATATCCTATAACTAACACCATGAATATTGTATATAATCATCGTCAACTCCTTTGTCAATTACCTGGAGCTGCTGCTGATAATGTAAAAAAAAAATTTAGAAGCAGTTCTAAATAGCAATCCAGGTTATCGAACTGTACACCGAATTGACTTGTTTGATGGTAAAGAAGTAGATTTTTCCGAACCGGAGATAAATGCTCCGTTACCAAAAAACTTTTTTTTATGTACTTTAAATATGTCCCTATTTCATCGGTAGATGTTGAACAGTCTTTTGCAATGTACAAACGGATTTCACGTGGTAGACAATTACTAACACATGAGCATATGGAACAATTATTGGTGAATTACTATCATTTGAACTCTAGATATAAATGGTAAGCAGTTAATATGTGTGATATGTTTTATAAGCCCTGCAATATTCCTTCTGGAGAAGATGTATTTACTCTTACTTGGTTAAGTATTTGTTTCTCTGTAGGTATTTTGATTCACTGAAAAATGTTAAATCAGAATTCAGGATGTACTCGCTCCATCCCTAGCACTGATGTGATGTACCTCTAACTGCCCTATTAATCGCATCAAAATAGTCATGCAGAATTTGAGGAACACTTTTTCCAAAAGTATTATACATTGCTGATAATGCCTTCCCTTTTAAACGGCGATCTTCTAATGACAATTCTTTAACAAATTAAATCTTTCGTGGCCTTCATCATCTTGAATCTACGGACGACCACGTTTAAACTCTGCTGATAACTTTCCTGCTGATGAAGAAGAAACTTCTTCTAAACCGTTCAACCGATATATTTAATTATCGTTAGATATTAATTTCTTTCCATTTTAACAAATACACAAACGTTGTTTAGTCTAAACTCGGATGGAAATCTATTGAATGTACATTAACGAATGAAAATTAGCAGATCGTATAGTTACAGTTTGTAAAAGTTAACTTTATTTGATACTTCGACCGTCATCTACATATTAAGTCGAGAACATCTCGGACGGAGCTCAACATTATTCAAGCTCAAATATAATTATTACTTTCATTTAAATTGTTATACTACATATTTATTTATTTCCTTACATTAAATGCAGTCATTTCCCCAATTAAAAATCGAATTTATTATTAAGTGGGACAGGAAATCCTTGTTTTCCATTAATCATTGTTTCTCTTTTAAATAAACGTTTTATTTCATTAAAGATAATGAATTGTGAATCTGTCGCCAATATTGCGGTTACCTCGAATCCTATTTAATAAAATACGACTGCTCCAGTTTCCAAGGTATAATCTGCGTTCTGATAAGGAGATAGTTATCAACGTAAAGACGTTTTTCTGTTCGCCGATAGTTAATATTTACAATGTTAACTGTTGTTGAAAATACACCTTTCATGCAATTACAATTATTATAATAAATTGGAAATGAAATACATATATTGGTTAAGAAGTACTGGACAATCTCGTCTGTTCATATACAAATAAAGTTAATTAAATTAACGGTAATTACATTCACGATAAGAATGTATTACAACAACTACTAGTCACTTTGTATATCACTACGACTATTGTCAATATTTAATTTGAATTCGTCACTGTTTTGCAGTTTTTTTTTAAATGATTATAAAGAATCTGACTGATAGAGCAGTAAAACTATCAATACTAGTCGATACAGAAAAGATAACATCAAGAAAATTAAAACGATCTTAACAGACAATAACTATCCACCTTATAGAACAAACACTTAAAAAAATAATCCACCAAATATACACCACTACAGGCACCAACAACAATTTAAACAATGAAACAATATATATCACGATCCATATGTTCCACAATTATCAGAAAAAATAAAATATACTTTAAAAAAATATGATATAGCTGCAACATATAGCTGAAATCGATTGAAAGTTCGGTGTGTGCGAAACCCAGTCATATTTGTTCAAATGAAAGTGCCTTTGGCCAAAACAAAGTCCGTTATTTCCAAATGAAAGTACCTTTGTTCAAAACAAAGTCCTGTTTGTCCAAATAAAAGTACCTTTGTTCAAAACAAAGGCCGCTATTTCTAAATGAAAGTTCGCATTGTCAGATCAAGCAAATAAGTCACATATGTACATATATAGATAATTAATTTATTAGAACAAAGACAAATACATTGAAATTTCTTTTACTAATCATCAATAACTTCATATCTTAAGCATCTTGGTATGTATGTCTGCATGTGATTGAAAAGATTCAAACAGTTTTCGTTGGATATTTCGGTTACAGCGTTTTCAATAGCTATATGCAAGTGTCCCGTATTGTTATGTTCAAATTTTAGGAGTGTAAAGTAGACTTCATTTCAAATAACAAAAACGCAAAACTTGTATATCCATTTTTATTTATTTCAAAGTTACAGATCTATGAATGTGATTGTCAGATCATGAAAGAAAATGTAATCCTAAAGTCAATTAAAACTGATTTTATTTAAAAAAGTTCAATTAATAATATTTTCGAAATGTCCACCTCCTCGTTGATTGCAGGCTTGTGCCTGTAAGCCAACAGAAGAAGTACTTATCCGAATTTCATACTTGTTTTGTCGGATTTGCTCGGCAGCCAGGTGAATACGATCCAGCAACTTGTTCGAAATTTGCGCGTAGACTAAATTTTTCATGTACCCCCATAAATAAAAGTCAAGGGCATTAAGATCGGGTGATCTGGGTGGCCATGCAACAGGACCACCTCGACCAATCCATCTTGGATAATTGACGTTAACCCAATTTCGAACAGCAATTTCGAAATGCGGTGGTGCCCCATCAGCCCCCATCCATGTGAAACCACATGTTTTGTCGGTCATTCAGTGGCACATCCTCTAAAAGATCTGGCTGTTCGTCAATAAGAAATTGAAGGTAATTATCCGCATTTAACCTCCCAGGAAGAACAACAGGATCAATCAACAAGTCATCGATTAGGGCCGCCCAAACGTTAATAGAAAATTCATGTTGAAATTTAGATGGACGTCTAGCTTTGGGATTTTCTCATGACCACCTGTGCAGGTTTCTCAGATTTGTAACACCACTTCTCGTGAACGTAGATTCATCTGTCCAAACGACTGTTCCGCAGAAATTAAAATGAAGCCGTGACTGTCTTAATATCCAGGTAGAATAAACTAGACGAGCATAGTGGTCTGCCTCAAGCAAAGCGTGTCCCTTGCGATAGTGATATGGATATAGGCCCTCACGTTTTAAAATTCGCCAAACTGTCGTTCGTGGCACTCCTAGTTGTCTAGCGATTCGACGTACACTGAGAGTTGGATCCCTTGTAACAATAGCTACTGCTTCTTCCTCTATGTCTGCTGGAAAATTTACTCCTCGGTCTAAAAGATAATCACGCAGTCCGCATTCCCGAAATTGTCTGTGTACTTCCAGAAACATTCTGTAATGAGGAATGCGCCTATCGGGAAACCGATGTCGGTATTCAATAACTGCTTGACGTGCACTGCCGTTACAGTAACCATACACAAAACGCATGTCCGCATACTCTTGAGAAGAAAATCGGTAAGGCATTTTGAATAAAGAAAACTTGTCCACTCGCTAATAAGTTGTTGTATAAACTGAAACGTAATGTAATCGTTTATTAAAAAATGCAACGTTAACAGTCATCTGAACATTTGTTTATTGTATGATATTCATGGTTCAGCACTTACGAAATAAGTAAGAACCTTCTTTATCATAAATCAATATCCAGTACTCTTTTTTGTAGATCTCCAAGAAATACTGTATCCACTACGAAACGTGTTTATTTATGTTAGGATAACATTTTATTATGTGACGTTAACAATCACAGGCCTGTTATTGAATCGTATAACTTTTTTTTAAATAAAATCAGTTTGTATTGACTTTAGGATTACATTTTTTTCATGATCTGACAATCACATTCATAGATCTGTAACTTTGAAACAAATAAAAATGGATATACAAGTTTTGCGTTTTTGTTACTTGAAATGAAGTCTACTTTACACTTCTAAAATTTGAACATAACGATACGGGACACTTGTCTATTTTAAATGGAATAGCCCGTATATTATTAAATTTTAAATTAACCTTTTTTCTTATTCCAAAAATTGACACTTGTATATATACCTATATTCTTATAACTTTTATCAAATTTTATAACACATCCGTTGCTGGTGTTGAGTGTTATTAGTATTACAGTCAATAAATTCAGATTTACTACTTGTCAATCCACAGATTTTGTCTTCAATAAATAAAGCTAATATTATATCTTTGCGTTCATATTTTTTTCTATTTATCACCTGTAATGGCGGATATTCTATTTATGCAAAATTATGTTCGAAAATGCCCAAGCATACCAGCTATATATACTATTTAGAATTAATGCAAACACATCACTTCAACGTTATCTGATGGTTATTGAAGAACAATTACAAAACAACCGACGTAAATTTCAGTTAATGTCGAAATTATACTGTTCGGAAGAAACATGCTCCAATGATACATCGCGAGTATCACATAAGACAAAACGATGAACATTTTACAAAATGATAAATTGTAAATTTAAATAGGAATAGGAAATACAAAGTTTACGGATACAGAGCCTTTATGTGTGTTGGCATGTTATAAATTGCTTTATAACATGCAAAAATAAAACTGGTGAACGGGATAGTAATTATGGAACTCTCTTCTCTTTTGATTACATCGTTGACGCTTCCTGTATTTCGCATTTCAATCCGTTCTTAAATTTTATGAATTATTTTATTGAAATTAGAAATAGTAACTGAAAATCCGGATTTATTTTTTAATTGTGACTTTGATACTTTATCTTTTCATTCCATAATAATCTTTATTGTACTATTTAATATCCATTCGAATAATATATGTACTGATATACAGTTTCTAGGAAATAAGGATGTATGATTCACTATAATAATAGTATAATACAGATTATAGTTTATTTAATGTTGCTCTAATAATTTCGCATATTCTAAAATAATATTTTTTCTATTTTGCGTTCGAAATGAACTCATTCTCATTATGAAACCAAAAACAGTATCGAAATGAGCTCTATTTCGATACACTTTTTCTTCATTTTTCAATGTTGGCGTTGTTCGAATACAGAAATAAATATCATTGCTGTCATATGATTTTAAGAATTTATGTACATTTGACAGATATGATATATGTTCATATTTTACACAAACAACGTATGTTGTATACAATTGATAACAACATATATATGTTTCTCTGTCACTCATGTTTATATTTTGAAATGAAATATCAAGTAATGTTAACGAAAATTAATAAATAATATGTAATATAATATACTTCGCGGATAGCAAGATTTAAATTTGAAAATGTCAAGTATCAATGTGACCAACTGCATGCTTTATATAAAAATTAAACTCTGAACTTTCAAATTAAATAATTCCAATTTAAGCAATTTATTAATGTAAAAAACGCAAAATAGAAAAAATAGTATAAAAAACTCGTTTCATAAGGCCTTTTGCCGCACTCGCTCTTTAGAAAACTCGCCGCAACCGGCTCGTTTTCTAAACTGATCTCGTGCGGCAAAATGGTGCCTTATGAAACTCGTTTTTTAATATACTATTGTGGCATCTTTTTTTTTAATTCCGAAACTGCTTCAACTTTTTTGGTATGCTTTCCCTTCATTCGATTATGTTTGTCTTAACTCTAGCATAATTTTTCTTCTTCGTTGTTCCGTTCTCTTAGGGCCGATATTATAAACAGCGAATAAATCTCTGAATAATAACTTGACGAATAAATTTATTCAAGGAATAAATTTAAATCTGGTATTATAAAAAATGCATGCGTAAAATAAGTATTTGTAAAATAACTCGGAATAGCTATGTATTTTACAATTTAGCGTTTCAATAAACGATGGAGCCACTTAATAAAATGAAGAAATACATAAAATTACTAATTCTTTACTATTTTTCTTTTTGTTTATATTTGTAGTATACAAACTGATAAATCTGGCATTATCAAAATTCAAGTTATCAAACACACAAAATATAAACTTTTAAAAATATGGTTGTGTTTATTTGAACACAGTGGAGTAAGCAGGCTGCTCGCATTTAATCAATGAATAACATTTAATACCGCGATTTTCTAGGTGTAACTTAATTGGTAGATTTACTTGCTTAGTTTTCTGATTCGCTATTTATAATATCCAATCTATAGAGTAAATGAAATTTACTTACTTACTTACTAAATAAAATCTGCAGGTTTTATCGTTTATAATAACGGCCATTAAGGGAATATTTCTTACGTGGTTGGTTCTGTCAAAAAAGAATAAATAAAATTATCAATGTCTGCATAGAAAACATATACACGAGAAATACAGATGACAGTCATTTAAAATTTACGACAATGAAAGAGTAGAGTGCAACAAAACGATTGAACTATATTAATGCTAATTTATTCACCTCGTTAATACAAATATATAGTCAGACAAAATCTTCATTGCCAGAAATAATATATAAACAAGGTTTTTATAATTGTTTGGTTGACATTAAAAAAAAATATTAATTTTAAATATTGTATTCACATGGTGGACACTATACAATATATCATTAGAAAATTTGTGGAAGTATTAATTTTTAATTATATCAGACATATAAACAGAATTTTATTAGGCAAGGATAAGCGAAATATAAATAAAACAAACAATCGAATATTTCATAATTACAAATAAATTTAATGTTAGAATTTAAAAAAGAATATATTTTCTAAGAACATGCTATGTAATATTTACATTGTACTATAATACAGAGATAAAATAAAAGTACCATGTATATAAGATTAATGAGTATATATTTGTCTGTACATTTAAATGAGTGATTATACATAGTCAAAGTAAATTATTTTCAATATATGCATTTCGTGCAGCTTGTCCTACTGGTAACACATTATTAATAGCAGCAGCATCTGCAAAGAAGTAAAGCATTAGTTACATTCATTGTTACTGCATACAGTGACTATTTTTTCTTTACCTACAATGGACTTACCATTATTAACATAATTTTTTCTGTATTCAATTTCGTGACCTTGTATTGATATTCCAGCATTTATTGCAATATTTTGAAGTACACAACATGTATTGTTACGTGTAGAAAATCACTGCGTTCTCCTAGTATATTTTTAATCCATTTACTTCAATTTTAAGCTCTTCAAGTCAACTTGGTCCGCTTATTTTTCAACATGTACGTTTTATTCTATTTTATTTCATTATATTGTTAATTATCGTACAGCTTAGGCTTATCCAAACCTGGATATTTTCATTTAATTTTCTTTCGTTCAAATTATTTGGGATGTCTATGTACATATTCAACCGGCTCCCATTTTGAAAATTTTTCCGCTTAGTCATACACGCGTGATTCGCTTTATCTCGTAATTTGTAACTCCGTTACCCACTCTTATGTTGTGGTAATTTTTGTTTTGAATTTTAAGACCGTCTAGACGCATTTTCCTTTTTGATTAGTCTTGTTTTTCTGATTTAATTTGCCATTTATTAATTCTTTCGTTGGAAGCGCCCTCTTTCCGTCATTTTGGTTTCTTCCATTTACAG
The DNA here is from genome assembly GCA_935421215.2 of Melolontha melolontha. NCBI lineage: Eukaryota > Metazoa > Arthropoda > Insecta > Coleoptera > Scarabaeidae > Melolontha > Melolontha melolontha. The sequence goes on along the minus strand of OW285239.1, from coordinate 4,921,105 downwards.
AGATCTGTATGTTGGAGGTAATCGTTTGTAATGTAATTACCGGCTTCTGCTAATTAATTAATTGACGAACTGTGATCTGTTAGACTCTTATAACGATCTTCAATCGTGTATGAGGTTTTGAGAAATTATTTTCCTTCGTTTTTGTTTCCGAACATTTTGGGTGACGTACGTCCGCCATTGGTTGTAACACGATGTACTTTTCCGGCATTTCACTTGTTCTTAAGTCATCAATGCGCTAGCTTGTATTTTTTCTGTGCAAAGAAGCATTTCTGCGGATTGTTTGATAATTAGTGCTAAGATTCCGAGTGATTAGCAACTAATATCTTAACTGATAAAATTTTATCGAGAATTTTTCCACGTGGTTATCTACGGCCATTTTGGACCGAGAATTTTTGGTTGGAGAACAGACTCTTCCGAATGTACTTCTGGAAGAATTGACTAGAGGGAAAGACTTCAGGAGGACTAGGCTCCCTTATTTTTTTTACAAGCTAAGTGTAGCAATAATTTTGTGATTTCAGAAGGGTTTTGTTGCCAAGATTTTCTCTTATAATTATAATCTTCGTTAGTGTGTTACTTTAATTCATTTAAAATCTTTTGAGAACTCCAGAGAGGGGCTTCACCCTTCCCTGAATTATTCTGGTGTTTAACCTAACTCTTTTAGTAGTCAGATAATGGGCTTCACCCACCAACTTTGATCGAAAGGTAATAGAACGTTAATATTCATTTTATTTATATTTAATAAAAGGTTGACTGATTTTTCTAGCAACCGTAGCAATTATCAATATTATTCACGAAGCTCAGTACCTTCAGTAGAACTTCTGTCTAATAATTGGGGTTACGTCAAGACCTAATTTAAGATTAATTTATCTGTAAACGTTTATGTAAGGAACCACTGTGTGAATTCATTCTTGTGTTCTAATTTATTTCTGATATGTTAAATTGACGTATAAGTATTTAGTTGTTCATTTAATAGTCACCTTTGTATACAGGGTGGTGCTAACTTAACAGGTGTACCTGTGCTTTTGTTATTTAACGTACACCTTAGGCTTATTTGAAGCGTTTTCTCTGTTAATTTATCTGTAGATAATTAATTATTTTGTAGATATACCCGGTGGCTATTTAATTTATGGGGTATAAACTTATTGTTATAAGCCACTTTGTTTTCTCTTGTCATATTATACACTTTATACAGAGAGGCTTAACCTCGTCTGTTGAACGTATTGAATATTTTATTACCTTTCTCTCTATTTGATTTGCTTAATCAATTTTTCTATTTTTCTATATTCTGTATTTCACGGATTCAATTTAGACTTGTTTCAAAATTAAGCTACTTTAATTAGATCTAAAATTGTTGGTATTATTTGTTTATGAACCTGCTCTGATACATGATGATTTCTTTCCCTACTGGTGTTGGGGAGAGCACAGATTCACGTTTTGGGCAGCAGCAGGGGGGTATTCGCTGAACATCGAGCGTCAGCCTTGTTGCAAGCGTGCCTGCTACTATTTGGATCGCGTAGGTAGCAGTATGAATAATTTTTGCTGCTTGCTGCTCTAGTTGGATGGTGTAACAAAACTCTATGTCTAGAAAAACACCTAAATCTGCTCTATAGCACACCATTTATTCTCTCTATAACGTTTCTGGTTTTGTTTAAGTGTTTATTGAAATTTGCTTCGATTGTGCCTTCTTGTCATTAGAAAACGTTGTGAAAAGCCACGGCTCAAGAGGATAACCACTATCCCCTGTTTGGAATTGAAAATAAATACACAGTTCAGTATATGTGCATATATAGAACTGTTTACCTATTAAATGTCTTAAGGTATCCCCATGTTCGTATTGCTACGCGCGACTTCAGAGTTGCATTTTGTACTTTCCCGACTTACGAGGCTTACAGATTTTGTTACGCTGCTTATAAAAATATTCTTAAAAACCTGTTTATACATTACAATCTCATTATTTATATCAAATTTTGTGTTTTATGTTTCTTTAATCTGTTTATGGTTTTTTACGAAGAGGTTAGAATTATCTTACATTGCTGCCTATGCTATCTTGCAATTTGATGTAAAACTAAATACAAATCTCCCCACTACCTCTAATCCTGCGCGAACTTACCCCTTCTCCCGCCAACTTAATTGGCGTTTGCTATACTAGTATATAATATAGTTGAAACCTAAATAATATATTTATTTTTTTTTTAAATTTAATTGAATCGGCCGATACTTGCTGGAAATCCATTATATGTAAATGGGATTTAAGTAAAACACTTATACTAATTTCCAGTATATATTACACTTTATTATATATTAATAAATGGATGACATGTTTCGCTACGATGTAGCTTCTTCGGATCTTATATTACTACTGAACACGCTCTTCACAAATGTATGACTTTTTCTAAACTATTTCAATGGGTTGCACTTGTCTACATTAGAATCGTCTCTTACCGATATATCGTCTAAAATTACTGTTATTTTAATATTTAATGAAACCAGTTTAAAAGTGGGGAATTATTAAGGTCTAATTGGTCATTTAACAATATATCTGCATATTTAAGTTTATTTATTTCTAAGGATTCCAGTAAATTTAACTTTAATCCTTTTTGTTGTGACTGTAAAATTTCGAAATCTTTATTGAAACTATGATTATTTTCCAACAAATGAATTGCATAATTGGAATCTGTCTTTTTGTTAATAAAACTTTTAAAATGTTCCTGTATTCTTTTCTCAAAGCTCCTACCAGTTTGGCCTATGTATGTTTTAGGGCACTCTTTACATATTAGTTTGTATACACCGGATTTATTACTTTTGCTTGTCTTGGATTAATTATTTTTTATGAATTTCCCTAAAGAATTATTAGTTTTATAAGCTACCTTTATATCTGTTTTTCGTAAAATTTTTCCTATTTTTTCACTTATCGGTCCTATGTATGTTAATAATTTATTTAAAAAAGGTATATAACCCCTTACCACAATTATTAGTCGTATCCTAAATACGTATTTCGACAACTAAGTTGTCATCATCAGTAGGTAAAAACTACTAATTAAAAGTCGCACATGGGGCACAGTTAAACAAAAGAAACGCTTCCGCACAACTATTATACACTGCAACCCTGTATAGACTGGGTCTATACCTAACCTAAATTTAGTCTATACAGGGTTGCAGTGTATAATAGTTGTGCGGAAGCGTTTCTTTTGTTTAACTGTGCCCCATGTGCGACTTTTAATTAGTAGTTTTTACCTACTGATGATGACAACTTAGTTGTCGAAATACGTATTTAGGATACGACTAATAATTGTGGTAAGGGGTTATATACCTTTTTAAAATTTTTATTTAACCACAGTCTCCATTGAAAGAATTTTTTAATAATTTATAATTGCTTGGTTTATCTTTTATTATTGGGTACACATTTTCTATTGCTTTCCTATATTTCTTTTTTCTTAAAATTGTATCTACTATATTTGGGTTATATCCATTATTTTGCGCTATTTGTTTAATGATATTTAATTCTTTAAAGAAGTTTTCATTATTTAAAGGTACTGATATTAATCTGTGTATCATACAATGGAATGATGCTAGTTTTTGACTTACCGGGTGACAGGAACTATTGTGAATGATAACATCTGTGTGTGAGGGTTTGTGATATATTGAAAAGACATGTTTATTATTTTGTCTAGAAATTGTAAGGTCCAAGAAGTTTATACTTTGATCTGATTCTTTTTCTAAGGTGAAATTAATGTTTTGGTGTAGATTATTTACGTGTTCAAAAAATTGGTTTAATTGTCTATCTGTGCCTCTGAAACAAGCTAATACGTCATCTACATATCTGTGCCAGTATATAAAATATTTAAAATTGGGATGTTCTTTAATTTGACTTTCTAAATTATCCATAAAAATCTCTGATAATAGCGGACTCAATGGGTTGCCCATTATTAGGCCATCATTACATGAATATATCTTACTGTCAAATTCAAAATAGTTTTGATCTAAACAGATAGTTTTAAGAGAACTTATGATATCTAATTTTTTAACTATATTAACATTTTGAATTGTTAACAAATTCTCCACCAAATTAATGGTGTCTTTTATCGGGGTACTAGGGAATAAATTAGTAATGTCGAATGATATTAGCTTGGCATTGTCTGGAAGTTTAATATCTTTTATTTTGTTAACTAGCTCTAATGAATTTTTAATTGTAAATTTCGCTGAAAGTTTAGTATTTTCTCTAATATGTTCGAAGATTTTTTTGGATAATTTATATGAAGGAGCTGTGACAAACGACACGACTGGTCTGATAGGATTATCTTTTTTATGAAGTTTGATTAATGAATATAATTTTGGAGCTTGTGGATTCATATTGATAAGTTTACCTTCCTCCTTATCATTAAATAAACTTTTACAATTCTGTATGCACTTCTTAACTGAAGATTGAAATTTCACTGTGGGATCTGATTTTAACAATTTATATTTTGATGGGTCTAAAAATTGCATAGTTTTATTAATATAATCGTTTTTGCTTAATGCTATAACTGTATTTCCTTTATCTGCTTTTGTGAAAATAATATTATTGCTGTTTGATTTGTTTGTTATTGATTTTAATGTAAACAGTTCATGATTTGGACTCGAATTTACGGAAGATTCAGCGTTTAAAAAATTTGATACTACATATTTTTTATCTGTGTTATGCAATGTATTTTTTAATGCAATTTCTGTATCTATTGCTATATTGTCTAATTCTGAGGCTGATTGTTTCGTCATACATTTGTGAAGAGCGTGTTCAGTAGTAATATAAGATCCGAAGAAGCTACATCGTAGCGAAACATGTCATCCATTTATTAATATATAATAAAGTGTAATATATACTGGAAATTAGTATAAGTGTTTTACTTAAATCCCATTTACATAAATAATATATGTACATATTGCTATGAATAGTGGTTTTGATTTCATTAACACCACTATTCACAACCAATCTGTCCAGCTTAGATATTCAGTCGGTTTATCTTCTAGATGAGACTGCTTTTCCCTCAGGGTTCCAATCGGAAAAGTGAAAAACACAATTGTATTAGTAAAATATTTGAACGCCACTCAAAATTTATTTGAGAAAAATAGTAAAAATGTCTTTGAGCTACTTCAGAGCACAAAAGAAAAAGGTCAAAATTAAAATACACAATAAACTTTAAATGAAACTTTAATACAAAAATTTAAAAAAATTAAAAAAAATCTTTATAAAGTATAAAGATTCATATTGCCTCATTAAACAATATTATTAAGGTAAAAATATCGTATGGAATTGACCGCAGCATACGATAGAAACTTCCTTTATGACAGCCGATCAAAATTAAAACTAATAAATTACAAAGATGCTTTTTAATTTCTCCCACAAGAAACAAAAATAAACAAACTGATATGACAGTCCGAAACAAACTCTAACGCATGTGCAACCACATGAAAAAAAATATGCCCTTGATATCCCAAGCGAACTAAAATATTAAAGTTACAGAAATTTTTTATATTAGAAATTTTAAAAATCTTCTTTGTCATTTATATCAAATAACTAAAATTAAAATATATATATCAAAATTAACACAATGGAAAGATACAAAATTCAATTCATTCAAAATAATAATAATAATAATAAGGTATCTTTTAATATAATTTACTTACGTAAAAAAATATATTCATATATTTTCTCGAGACACATGAGTTAGAAAGCGTACAAAATTAACAAAAACGAGAACAACAACCTCGTATAAATCGGTAATGAATTCAAACACCAACCACTAATTAATCAAAAATCACGAAGTTACTAAAACAAAGATAAAGATTTATCTTATTATAAACACGTCTTTCTATACCCAGAGTACACTTGTCTCTGACTCCAGCAAAGCACACAGGCTCCGTATAAAAGATACAGTTATAATAATCGTACACAGCAAAGCAAACGGCTTGCTCCAACTGCACAAGTCAAATAAAAATATTTAAGTTCAAAATAAAAATACATTCATAAATAATAAAGCTTTTCAAAATATTTGCGGGGAAAAGTTCATAGCAATATGTTAATTTCATTAAAAGTTTTTTTATCCATAAAATGTGATATTGTAGTACCACTACAAGATTTTAAATAAATCCCCTATAATAATGTCCAAGTGTATATAATCGTCTTTTTTAACATTCACGGCAGATTCATTACGCGTGACAAATTCAGTATTTTTACTATCAACTAAACACCGGCATTTCCAAGGACTTATTCAACAGACTGTAAAGTAGATTCTATACACACCGCCAACTTTATTTCGTGAATATAAAAACATTTACATTTTCCATAGTGGTTATATAAAAACTTAATAAAATGTATATTTCAGTTTATTATTAATTAAATATCAATAAAATAAATAAATAGCGAAATTAAATTTTTTTTTCTTTGCAGAGCCAAGATTCGTGGGTATCTGTGCACAATCTGCAATCCCAAGGTGGTGGCATTTTGGATCCCGATGATCGACTGAGCGATGTAGCTGATGATCGGGAACAAATATTGGCTAGTTTCGAAGATGGTGACGGAACTCATCATCACGGAGGTGGAGATGGTGCCAGTGGAAGTTCGGTTGGTACAGGAAGTCCAGATATTTTTCATGTAAGCAAGTTTGTTATTTATAATTTTACTGTAAATATATACAAAATGAAAGTTATACCGCCTAATTCTGAGCAAACGCAACGGCCTGAATGTACGAATATTTCTCCCGCTTCGAATACAATTCCCCTGAATGCTGTAGGCGTGTCAACATCAATGTCATATATCATACATACTTGCATATTATGGAGCCGCGTAAGAAAAAATATCTGATTACCAAATTACTATTAAAGGACTATAAATTGTTTAGTCCTGTGTTATGGTAATGAGTAAATTGCAATACGTTATTCTACAAAGCGTAATGAAATTATTAATAAGCGGTTAAGAAAATTGCAAATAAGGCATCAAGAGATTTAATAAATTAAATTTTAATAATAAAGGTCACAAAAACTGTTCCTATGTAGTAAACTAAATAAGCTTCAGAAATAAATAAAAACTAAATTAAATTCTAGTATGTAATGTTAAGAAAAATTTACTCTTACAGATAATAAAATAAATTGTTCATAATGAGAAATTAATTATATAATAACGGAAATTCATCCGTTTAAACTCATCACCGTAAAATAATTGATGATGTTTGGAATATTTATAATTACGAAAACCATTTAATTTTAGTATGCGGTTAACGGAAGAGCAGCATATGCCTAAATCATTGGAAATATCGCTAACTGTCAAATTTGAATTTAGTTCTATTGCAGCGCATACTAAAATGAACGTATCATTAGGAACTCTGCGATTTGGGAATAATGGTTTTAAATTTTGTACAGAACCAGTAATGTCTATTTTCTTTTCTTATTTTCTTATTTTCACTATTCAAACGCTTAAGAGACTCCGTATAGGGTGACAGTGGTGACACTAATTTGTGACATTAGTTGTTAAATGGTTGCGCGACAGACTGGTTTGTGATTGGCTAAACGCGTTCAGGGGAATTGTATTCGAAGCGGGAGAAATATTCATACGTTCGGATCGTTGCATTTGCTCAGAATCAGGCGGTATAATATTTTTTAACGAAATATTCTTATATTATAAATTAGTGTCCTAAGATGTACGAAGTGTAGCAATTAAATAACGAAAGCTTTTCCCTGTAGTCTTTCTTAACATCGCTACAGCTCGGTTCATATATGAGTTGGCTGGCTTTATCTTATAGACCACCGGCTCATATATGAGCCGAGAACATGGCTTTACATAAACTGATTTTATTTTATATGGTCTATTGATAGAAGCTTTAAACTTCGTAGAGGTCTATACGAATATATGACACATATGTGAGTCAAATGGTCTCTGGATATCGTTTGAGATTATGTCGTTTTCATACATTCAACCAGTATCATTTCTTCTCTAATAAATCTTTATATAAATGTGTAAATAAATATTATTCTGATATGTATTCGTCAAGAAAAGGCGTTTGACTGAGGCTGAGCTACAAAAAGAAGCAAGAAAAGTTTTTGAAGCTGATGAAAATGTTTTGAACTCTGATGAAGATGACGATTCTTTTGAAGAACCATATCAAGATTCTGGAAGTAACTGGCAATTGTCTTCTCCCGAAAATTCATGTTCAGTGGCTAATGACAGTGAAAATAATACCGATGACGAAAATAGTAATGATAATGTGGACCAAGATGAAGAAAACAATACCGATGATGAAGATGAACTGATGATATAGAGCGAGATCCAGAAATATTCGATTTCAATGAACAAGAAGGTATGAAAGTAGATATACCTAAAGATGCATCACCTCTTCAAATATTTTTTCTGCTATTTGATATTGCATTAACTGATAAACTTGTTCCTTGGACAAACACTAGAGCACAGCTTTTATATATATAAATTATATATATATATATATATATATATATATATATATATATATATATATATTTAAATTGCAAAATACAACACGAGATGAAATGATGAGATTTTTATCTCTTTATATTGCCACGGGAAGTATAAAATTGCCTAGTATGAAGCACTATTGATCAAGAAATATATAATCATCCACTTTTTCATAAAACTATTAAGATAAAATAAAACAAATTTTATGAATTTCACTTTTTAATTATCACTGTAACGAGTCGTTTCGCACCAACCTGGGCTTCGTCAGACATATAACTAACTTATTTACAAAATATTTTTTATATTAAACACAAGTAAACAGTAACAAGCAAAAACACATGTTTTATTTTAAAAAATAGTCAGAGGGATGGGTGCTTTTTATTACGAGATGTCTATACAAAACTTTCGCTACGGTTTATAAAAAAATGTACTGTTCTTAAGTAATAAAACTAAAGGTTTACATTATATTACAGGGATAAAGAATTCTATGGAAAAATACAAAAATACTATACACTATGTAACTGTCTGCAAATCAAATAAATAGATTAAGTAATGGTGAATTATTTGTTTCTAATTGATCATTTAAGATCTTGTCAGTTTTCTTTATTTTATTGATTTCCAGTGACTCTAATAAATTAAGTTTTTTGCCCTTATTTTCTATATGTAATATTTTAAATTCTTTGTTAAAAATGTGGTTCGTTGAATTGATATGAGACGCATATGAAGAGTCACTTTTATTATTTCTAAATGAAGAGAAATTCTTTGACGCGTACTTCAAACGATCTGCCTGTCTGTCCGATATAAGTCATAGGGCAACTACCGCAGGTTAACTCATAGACCCCTGACTTTTTATTGTTGTTTGTTAAATCCTTATTGTTTTTTAACTTCAATTCAACGAACCACATTTTTAACAAAGAATTTAAAATATTACATATAGAAAATAAGGGCAAAAAACTTAATTTATTAGAGTCACTGGAAATCAATAAAATAAAAAAAACTGACAAAATCTTAAATGATCAATTAGAAACAAATAATTCACCCTTACTTAATCTATTTATTTGATTTGCAGACAGTTACATAATGTATAGTATTTTTGTATTTTTCCATAGAATTCTTTATCCCTGTAATATAATGTAAACCTTTAGTTTTATTACTTAAGAACAGTACATTTTTTTATAAACCGTAGCGAAAGTTTTGTATAGACATCCCGTAATAAAAAGCACCCATCCCTCTGACTATTTTTTAAAATAAAACATGTGTTTTTGCTTGTTACTGTTTACTTGTGTTTAATATAAAAAATATTTTGTAAATAAATTAGTTATATGTCTGACGAAGCCCAGGTTGGTGCGAAACGACTCGTTACAGTGATAATTAAAAAGTGAAATTCATAAAATTTGTTTTATTTTATCTTAATAGTTATAATGGAATTTCATCAAGTAAAGGCCGAAACAATCATATATTTTCATAAAACGTTGGGACGTAATCGGTTTGAATTGTTTTTGCGTTGCTTATGTTTTTACGACGATAATTACGACATTAGTAGCCGTTTACATAAAATAATCAACGTTGTAAACCATACGATCAACGACATAGAAAGCGTTTATTATCCTGGACGAAATCTATCGTTAGATGAAGCTTTATTGCTGTCTTTATTGCCGTCTGTATTTTCGACAGTATATTCCTAACAAAGCTGCTAAATATGGGATCAAGCTGTTTGAATTATGTACGCCGGATGGATTTTTACTAAATATTCTTATATATTCTGGTAAGGGTACCACTCAAAACGACGCACTGGGGCACGGATATGTTGTGGTAGAGAAACTTATGGAGCATTATGAAGGAAAGGGGTATACAATTTTTTTGGATAATTTTTACACAAGCGTAGGTATTGCAGAAAAAATGTTAGAGAAAAAAACCCATATTGTTGGCACACTCCGAAAAAATAAGAAAGGAAATCCCAAAGATGTTATAAATAAAAAGCTAAAGAAAGGCGAGTTTGTATGGAAAAGAAAAGGTAGTGTTATTGTTGGTAAATGGCATGACAAACGTGACGTCTTTGTCATTTCGATGTCGCGTAAATTTGAGATGCAAGAAACGCGGAACCGAAAGGGCACAGAATCTGTGAAACCAAATATCGTTCTTGACTACAACAAATATATGTCTGAGATTGATCAAATGGATCAAATGACTTCATATTACACCACACCGAGGAAAACCATTAGATTGTACCTAAAATATTTTTTTTTGCTTATGGAATAGTAACTGGCTATATCAGAAAAGTACAGGAAAGGAAAATGCATATCTCAACTTCAGGTACCAAATAATACAACCACTTATTGACTCCACGGATGCTGACAAGAAAAGAGACGAAAAAAATGCAGCCCAAAACCCAAAAATCCCACATTTTCCAGAAAGAAATCGAAAAAAGGATCAAATGCCGCATTTGTTCGAAAAATAAGAAAAGAAAGCAAACTTTCTTTGTGTGCAATGTGTGCGTGGATAATAAACGAAAACCAGTTGGACATTTAGACATACGCACAAACTATGAAATTTTAGTACTCAATCATAACAAATTGAATAGTTGTTTGGGTTATTTCCATCGTTTGTAGGATTTGAATAATCCGACGTTTCAACAGTCAATCTACTGTCTTCAGGGTAACCCTGAGAAAGGCCAGCTCTTGCCAAATTTATGTCCGACATATATGTCTTTTTTTTATTGCGAAACGTACTCGTGTGAGATTCGAACCAGATCTGAAATTCGAAACTTTGAACTAAATCAAACACACTAACCACTACGCAATTTGGGGAAAGTCGTCAGCGTTTGCACATGGCATTCTTCACAAAAATACTCGTTATTTAAGTGCCTCACCTCGTATACATTGAACCGTAATATACATATTTAGAAACAAGAACTAAAACAATTGCTATTCATATTATTTCCTATAACAAGGAAACAGTGAAAGCTTTATTTGAGGAAGTCCAAACAAAACCTACTCGCGTTAAAAAGTATATTTACATCAAAATGAATATAAATCTAATGACTTCTGTAAATGCAGTTCTTTGACATACATTGGACGGATTGATCGATGCTTTTACCAACTATTACGGATGTGAACATTGTGTTAATTAATTCTACATACTTAGAAAATCTATAAATGGTAATAGCAACAAAACGGCATTACGAAATTTATTCTGCTTGAGAGTAAAATATACTGTTTATCTTTTTAATTAGGACAGAAACATTAATTACATTTCAATTATATTGTAACATATAAAATGCATTATAGGAAAGATATGTAAACAAATATGTATGAATTTGTAATAAATAATGCAAATAGAAGAATTTTTGTTATAGTACAGTTAGTTCCACGAATTCACAAAAATAAATATAAAACGTGTAATGTTAAAGAATTTTGAAAATTGTATAAAAGATTTTGAAGCATGTTGTGATTTTCTTGACAATTTATTATATCTCGACCGAGCAAAATTTAAGGACGATCGTGAATTTGTGAAATGGAAGCATTTTGTAGGGAAACCAAAAAAAAATATTTCTATAACCAGATTAATATTTACAAATGAAACAGATATACATTACAAATATCTGTATCTGCACACACGGACATACATAGATAGATGCATAGATTAATGTTATTGAAACAATGTAATTCTACAGATTTTCTTTACTAAGCAAGTAATTTAACTAATTCCATAGATTTGAGTATTATGAATAGTGAATAAGTATACAAAGGAAGCAAATCTACCAAGTAATTTAACAATATAATCATAATCCTATATATTTTCCTTGTTACTCATTACATTCGGTGCACACTAGATCGCTCTCGCGGTTAGATAACCCTGTTAATTGGATGTTAGTTCGCTCGGATGACCGTACACTAATTCGCCCTATGAATTATATTATGAGGATTGAAGTACTTCTAGGATTATAAATGCAAAATTAAGTCACTACATTTCTACATTTTATTCAGTAATAATATCACATATACATTTTTATATATTTACTACGATATACAGGGTGATTCCAAATATGTGCAACAAATTGTATGGGGTGATTCCGAGGGTTATTATGATCTTAAAAGTTCATATTGATGTATGTCTTAAACGGTTTAGTTTTAAAGTTACGGAATGTTTAATAATACAACAAAATCTAATACATAAAACAAAGTCGGGTTAGTTACACCATTTATAACTCAAGAACGGCTGGACCCATTTTAATGATCACTGATTTGTATTCGTATCCGCCCCGAATAGCAGAATAACTATTAAAATTTCGGAAAAATTCACCGAAAGAAAATTATACAGAAAATTAATTTTTAAATAAATTAAGTTAGGAACTCCGCCATTTTCCGCAATTGACAGCTTACGTCACGCACGCTTATAGCTTATTTGTAATAACACAGGCCTGCATTTTTCAACTCTTTGAATGTTGATTTAAAAATTTTAACTGTTTTCTATACTCTATTTTTAAAGTAGAGAGACGAATTTCTGAACAGACCACTTTGACAGTGAAATCTCATTGGTTGAAAGCAATTTGGCCTTGCTTTCAACCAATGAGATTTCACTGTCAAAGTGGTCTGTTCAGAAATTCGTCTCTCTACTTTAAAAATAGAGTATAGTAATTGGGTAGCGCTGATTTCAAATCTGCTTTTATTTTTTTGTATCACGTAAGGTTATTTTTCAAACCAGTAAAATCAAAAAATATAGAAAAAACACGATTTATTTCATTTATAACCTAGTTTTATATTATATTAAAAAAAATACAAAAATATACACATATAAACTATTAGAAATAGTTATTTATTCTTTATGCTTCTTAAAAAAAGTTTTCGTTTTTCAGAAAAGCTTCGTTTGGTTGTTTTTCTGTCATATTCAGCTAAAGGAAGATCTGAAGGTAGTTTCTGGGGCAAGCAAATTTTTTTGTTTCAACCTAGACCCCAGTACTTCAGAAAGATCTTTTGTAAGTCCCAAATCTCTTACTAAATCATTCAGTTCGGCTTGTGAAAATAGCTGAGGTTGGTTTTGACCTGAGGTTGATGGTTCAAAATCACTATCCATCTGTACGGAGCCGTAAGTTGAAGAGGTTTCAATATCTTCTTGTAGTACTTTCACTGTGAGGAACTGGTCTGATAGCTGATTTAATATTGTTTGGGTACAAAATATGTTTCAAAGTTTTTCTATTATGCCCCTTAATATCACAAAGACAAAAGTAGCAATCTTCATGATGATTTTGCGGTTCTCTCCAAACCATCGGTATTCCAAAAGGAAGGCTTTTTCTATTCCCTTTGGTCCAATGTCTTAAACCTTCTTCAAATACCTTACAAACAACGTGCGGTGCCCAATCTTTATCTTGATCTCCTAATTTGATTTTGAAATAAGCATAATATGCATTTTTCACAAATTCACCAATTGGTTGGTCTCTTAAACTTTTTCAAGACTAAATATCCACAAATACGGTATGCGCCAAAATAAACAACACTGAAATTACTGAAGTATATTATTTATTACTTATACATTATTATGTCTATAGAATACATGTTCAAAATGTGCGCCATGGCGTTGTAGGCACTGCTCATAACGGTTACGCAGATTGTCAAACATATTCGAGAACACAGGTTGCTGCATATTCCTGAAAAAGGAGACGATCTTCTCACGTAAATGATTAACAGTTCTCGGTGGGTCTGTACCGCTGAAGACTTGCTCCTTTAACATACCCCATACGTAGGCATCCGGTGGTGTAAGATCGGGGGAATGTGATGGGTAGTTGAAATTAGAATTGCGGGAAATGATGCGTCCTTCAAAAGTTTCCTGCAGCAATGCTATCGATTGTCGAGCAGTGTGACTGGTCGCCCCGTTCTGTTGAAACCACTGCTCTTCCATCCGAAGGTCCCTGGCACGACAAAACCCTCTGAGATCTTGGACAAATGGCGTTACCACAATGTTTCCATAACGTTCCTGGGTAACAGTAAGAGGTATGCCATCATCATCCTCAATGAAATACGGACCAATCACACCGTGTGCTGACACTGCACACCATATCATCACACGGGCATTATGTAGCGGTTTTTGGATAATTACATCTGGCTTACCGAAACCAAGGAAGCGAGTTGTTTGTTTATTGATGTAACCCTCCAAGTGAATATGACTTTCGTCTGAGAACCACACATTATTCAAGAAATCTGGATCCTCGTACAACATAGCCAAAAATTGTCCACAATACGCAACCTCGGCATTCATATCTTGGTTTGACAATCGTTGTCCAACTTGAATTCGGAACGGAAATCCACCTACATCTTTGAACAAACGCCGAATCGACGTACTGCTGATATTCAACTTAAATGCCGTTCGCAGAAGACTTCGGTTCGGTGATTGCAAAACCTGATTGAGGACACGTCCATGGTTCCCATTCGTTCTCACAGTTACTGGCCTACCAGACCTTCCCTTCCGTTGGCACAACACACTGCCAGAACGACGAAATTTCTCAACAATAGAAAGCATAACTTTGTTGGTAGGTGCCTCTTTATGAAATTGATCGCGATATGTTTCCGTCACTAACTTCAAACTCGGTCCACCTTGTTTGCCTTTTCCGTACGATCGAAAATAATGCTCGACGATAAACACTTTTTTCTCAGTCGTGAGACCCATTCTCAACTATAACATCACATAACAACGTTCTTTGCACTACTAAAAACACATAACGCTGCTAGTATCATACGTCAAAAAGCAGACATGCGCATAATAATGGCACGCATTTCAGTGTTGTTTATTTTGGCGCATACTGTATAACAGAAATCATCTGGTTTGTTTTTGCAACACCGGCTAGACATATTTTTAAGCAATGTTTATTTATCAAATACCACGCACAACACTAAAGACAAATTAATTTTATTTGTTTACTGATCGACACTCAGAGCTATAATGAAGTAAATGACATTAAAATATACATTTTGTTTGGAGTGATAAACTTGAAATCCTTCTTCGCAGTACTAATAAAGTGAAAGCATAATAAATAGGATTTAGCAGGTAAAAATTCCCGGAAATCTTGTCCAGAATTAATACATGTAATAAAATATTTACATCAGGTAATGAAAGCCTATCTAACAAATTTCTTTAAAACCACAACAGAAAATCATTTTTGGGTTAATACCTAGAATTTAAAATTAAATTCATTTTAAAATGTATTAAAACGCCTATTATAAGATTTTTTTAATTTTTTTTCATTTTCTTTTGTGCAAAAAAAAATCTGTGGGTGGTAGAGACCAACTATATTTTAATTAGTTATTGCTATATAAAAACTGAGCTTAACAAACAAAAATCACGTCATCACAAATTTTATGCAGACCTGTGTAATTGATGTCCATTGC
Organism: Melolontha melolontha; assembly: GCA_935421215.2. Classification (NCBI taxonomy): domain Eukaryota; kingdom Metazoa; phylum Arthropoda; class Insecta; order Coleoptera; family Scarabaeidae; genus Melolontha; species Melolontha melolontha. Next base: position 4,905,268 of record OW285239.1, on the reverse strand, counting down.
AAATCAGTGACATAAAAGTGTAATTTTTTTTTGTTTCATGTTGTCTGTGATTTGTTTTAAAAAAAGCATGTAAAGGTTACCGGTCGATTTGTTTGTTTTGTGCGAGTGTTATTAATAAATCTTATTGTGCGAGTATTCACAACAGAAGGAGGTGTATGATACATTAATGAAGGCAATTGATGATGGAAATGGTGGCTTATTTTTCCTGGATGCCCCCGGTGGAACTGGGAAGAAATTCCTTATGTCATTGATTTTGGCCAGTGTTCGTACGAGATCCGACATTGCGGTAGCAGTTGCTTCTTCTGTAATAGCGGCCACATTGTTAGAAGGATGCTGTACGGCTCATTCAGCGTTCAAATTGACGTTAAAACTTCAAACTATTGAACAACCGACCTGTAACATTGCAAAACACTCCGCAATGGCCAAAGTTTTAGTAGCATCTAAAATCATCATCTGGGACAAATGCACAATAGCGCACAAACACGCATTAGAAGCACTTGACCGAACATTGAAAGATCTGCGAAAGGACTAGAGATGTTTAGGAGGCGCAATGATTTTACTGTCTGGCGATTTCCGTCATTCCAAAATCGACTGCTACCAATGAAATAAGCGCTTACCTCAAATCATCGAATCTGTGGCGCTATGTGAAGAAACTTCAGCTGGCAGCAAACATGAGAGTTGCATTGCTGAACGATCCATCTGCTGAAGATTTCTCCAAGCAATTGCTGGCTATCGGTAATAGCCGTGTTCCTGTCGACGAATCGTGCGGATTGATTTCATTTCTTCTGAATTTTTGCAATTTCGTCTCATCGAAAGACGAGCTCATCAACAAAATATTCCCGAACATCATTGCTAACCACAAATAACAGCAAATTATTGAGTGAGCGAGCAATTTTGGCGGCTAAGAACAAAAATGTGGATAACTTAAACTTAGTAATTCAGAATCAAATCGTTGCTACTCCGCATTCGTTCAAATCTATTGACTGTGTAACAAACGAAGATGAAGCCACCAACTATCCAATTGAATTTTTAAACTCCTTGGATGTGCCTGGCTTACCACCGCACAATTTACAACTGAAAGTTGGCTCGGTGGTCATCACGCCTCGAAATCTAAACCTACCAAAACTATGCAATAGAACGCGTTTGGTGATGAGAAAACTGATGATTAATGTGATTCACGAGACGATACTCAAAGGAAAATTCAAAGGTGAGGAAGTTCTCATTCCGAAGATTCCGATGATCCTAACCGATATGCCCTTTGAGTTTAAACGAATTCAATTTCCGATTCGTCTTTCATTCGCCATAACGATTAACAAACCACAAGGCCAATCCTTGAGTGATTGTGGTCTGAATCTAGAAAATGCATGTTTTTCTCATGGTCAATTGTACGTGGCGTGTTTACGTATCGGCAAACCATTCGCTTTATTTGTTCTTGCGCCTGATAACGAAAAATGTCGTAATCACAAGATCCTTCGCGGAAGAGAATCAACCCGAGTGCAACCCATGCGGCAAAATACATAGCTTTAATAAAGCATATGCCTTGCTGACACTCCATTTAAATACTTTTATTGAATTTTTATTTTCTTTATATATATTATCCTGATAAAGGTAAAAGAAAGGTCACACTTGGTTATTTGTTTCACTGAAATTTTATTTACAAAATACGCTTGGACAAATTTGTTTCGAACTTCACAGTTCATTCTCAACTGAACAAGAAACGTTTTCTTAAAATAAGAATAGATTATTTAAGTAAAGTGGGAGTAACATTTTGAATAATATACCGGAATTATGTATTATGGGGGTTTTCCTAGTAATTAACGAGAAACGGCCTTAATAACAGGGGAGATTACGAACTCTATTTGTTCATTTACTATATTTAATGATTTGTTTATCGCTTTAGATATTTCCATTATTTCTAAAAGGTCTAATCGTTTACTTTTATTTGCAGAATGTAAAATTTCAAAATTATTTAATGATACCATGTGCTGTTCCTTTATACAATGCTCGGAAATACCTGAACATTTCTTGGAATACAAGATTGCTTTCCTATGTTCTTCTATTCGTGTGCGAAAGCATCTTCCAGTTTGACCTATGTAGAAAGCATCACAGTCTAAACAATTTAATTTATAAACGCCACATTTATCTGCTTTTTGGATTATATCCTTATTATTTGTCCAAAGTTTACCTAGATTTAATTTATTTACTATTATAGTTTTTATGCCTAGATTAACTAATCTATTATTAATTTTATTCGTGGTCTTTCCTATGTAATTTATTAAGCGATAATTACTTGGTTCTAATTGGGGGGCTGCATAAAAGAATTTATTAGTCTGTTTATGTTTTTTCTTTGTAATTAGTCTATTAATGATATCTGGACTGTATCCGTTGTTCAGGGCTAAACATTTCAAGACTGCAACTTCTTTATCAAAATTTGGTTTTGATAGTATTAAGTTGTCCTCTTTCAACAGTTTCATACATAGATTAATATCCGTTCCCCTTTCAAAACCAAATTTTGATAAAGAAGTTGCAGTCTTGAAATGTTTAGCCCTGAACAACGGATACAGTCCAGATATCATTAATAGACTAATTACAAAGAAAAAACATAAACAGACTAATAAATTCTTTTATGCAGCCCCCCAATTAGAACCAAGTAATTATCGCTTAATAAATTACATAGGAAAGACCACGAATAAAATTAATAATAGATTAGTTAATCTAGGCATAAAAACTATAATAGTAAATAAATTAAATCTAGGTAAACTTTGGACAAATAATAAGGATATAATCCAAAAAGCAGATAAATGTGGCGTTTATAAATTAAATTGTTTAGACTGTGATGCTTTCTACATAGGTCAAACTGGAAGATGCTTTCGCACACGAATAGAAGAACATAGGAAAGCAATCTTGTATTCCAAGAAATGTTCAGGTATTTCCGAGCATTGTATAAAGGAACAGCACATGGTATCATTAAATAATTTTGAAATTTTACATTCTGCAAATAAAAGTAAACGATTAGACCTTTTAGAAATAATGGAAATATCTAAAGCGATAAACAAATCATTAAATATAGTAAATGAACAAACAGAGTTCGTAATCTCCCCTGTTATTAAGGCCGTTTCTCGTTAATTACTAGGAAAACCCCCATAATACATAATTCCGGTATATTATTCAAAATGTTACTCCCACTTTACTTAAATAATCTATTCTTATTTTAAGAAAACGTTTCTTGATCAGTTGAGAATGAACTGTGAAGTTCGAAACAAATTTGTCCAAGCGTATTTTGTAAATATAATTTCAGTGAAACAAATAACCAAGTGTGACCTTTCTTTTACCTTTATCATTTAATATATTTCACCAAGTGCCTAGCGAGACCTCAATCAATTATATTATATATTATCCTGATAAACAATAGAACTTCATAATTTTTTTGTATTTTTGTATTTTGTATTACGTTAATAAAATCCTAAATTAAGTTTAGCTAAAAGTTAACACGACATTTATTGACAGTTAGGCGATACAAAGTTCGACGGGTCAGCTAGTTACCTTATAAAAAGTATTGGAAATAACCGCCTTCAACTACAATGCAAACTTCTATCCCCCGTTGTATTAATTGGTGGGTGCGTTCAAGATTACCGGGGGTGTTTCGAGTTGTCTCAAATGCTGCAACAATACGATTTCTCAGTTTATCAACATTTTCAATGGGAATCGTATAAACCATATTTACTGTTTAGAACTAACATTGGCTTTCCTTTTTCGCTCAACATATCGCACAAAGATATTCGGAACTTTCTCGAATATTACACTAAACTGACCAGTATTCATAACTGTAATTGTACTTGGCTCACCCCTAATTACTAGACATCCCCTAAATTACATCGGAGCGACCTTACCTACGATCCTTTTTACATTAGGGATTAGGAAATGACCGCCGGAGGGAACAGGTATGCACATTTAGTCTCCGGGATTCAAGTCTTTTCATTTCTTCAAAAAAGTATACTTAGCGTAAACGATCGAAATTAATTAAAATTTTGCCAGTTACGTTTTAAAGGATTACCGGTTTGAACAACAAATGATATATTTTTAGTGCTGCCCTCTGTTGCCAGGCTCACTAATTACTAGTACTATTAGTCTGAGCATATAAATACAATTCCTCGAATCCTCCTCTAATCAATATATATTTTTTACAGGATGGAGACCTAAAATATTGTCCCGGTTATCCCAGAACTGATATCGAAGTAACAGGAGAGCAACTAGCTTCGGGTTGCCCGGGATCTTTACAGGTGAGAAGAGGGAGCGAACCGGCATTAAACCAACTTCCAATCGGCCCGCCCCCACCCAACGATCACAACAAACGCTGGAGTGCGGCACCTATAATTCTGGAGCCGCCAAACGTCAGTTATCGGGCCAATGAGTGGTCCGAGGATTCGCGTGAAGAGGACGACGAACCCGGCTTCAAAAGGATAACAAGAGATGGAAGTAATAGGCTGTCGATGCAGTTTTTAGGTGATGGAATTGGGTGAGTTCTACTTTAGTCCTTATTAGTCCAAAAAAATTCCAGAAAATTCATTGTTTTTATTGGGAATTCTGAAAGATGTGTTTAGGTGTGATGTTTGTTAACATTTTCAGAGTATGTTAAAACACTATTGGGTATCCTAATACACATCTGTTTGTGAAAAACAAATAAGGTTTTATGATTATACTCTCTTATTGGCAGTATTTATAAATTCTAGTTGTGTATTTGTGACTTTAAGGTTTGTTTTAGCTTTCTTCACTCTTAATATTTCTTGTACATCTAGTTATTGCTTTTATTTATATTATCTTACCCTAATTCCAATTGAAGTTAACATGTTTCACGGGAAGTGATTACAACAACAGTTAATAGAATATATCTTAGTATTAGTTACTCAATCTTCCTTATAGACAGTGAAAAATCGTGTATTATAATACATTATTCTAATTTACAATTAGAATTACCTAGATTTTAATTATATGTAGCTACAGATGGGCCGAAGCTGCTGAAAGAGCAAATGCCAGATCGCACACATCACTACCAAGAGAAAATAGAAGAAAAGAACCTTTGGGTCAAGCAAACTCAACTAGTCCTGTATACGGTTTAGATAGTAGGTAAGTGAGGAGTATATGTTGAATAATGTAATATTTAATGCATTATTTTTTTAATTCTATTTGATATACACGAAGTAGTAAAACACACTAACTCCATTAACGAGTAACTTGAGATCGTTCAAATATAAAAAGGGCACTGTGACATGATCCCTAACCTAAATGAGTTTTGCTTCTAAGGCCTGGAATTTCTTCTGTTTGTATTCGCTTATTGTTGTTCATTCTGTAATGTTTTTTTTATACTAGTATTAAGTTCATTTTTATTTGTTTTTTTTTAACTTTATATGAAAGTGTAGTCTTGATAATATTGGGGTGAACCAAAAAGGATAGTCGGATTTTGAAGGTTAATAAAAAATTATATATTGCACATATTGAAAAAGAAAACAATTTATTATATGAAAGTTCAATAAAAACAGTTTTTTGCCATTATATTCGAAGTACAGTAGCTTGTAAGTGGTGGCCGTGCTGATCTATGCAATGCTGAAGACGATTTCTTTCTGAAGTCATTTCTCTCGGAGAAATATCGGCGATTTCATTTTAAATGTTAACCCTAAGCGCTAAATTTCTAACAATTCTTGTACTGCTGTGACACGGTATGGATAAAGTTGCATACCTTTTTTTAATAACTTGTGAGTTGTACCAACAGAAAGGTTTATTTGTTGACTCAAATGTCGAACAGATGTTTGTGGTTCATTTTCCATTACTTCTTCAACACGATTGACAACTTGAGGTGTACGTTTCTTAACTGCTCCGCTGCCTGATTTTCTTAAGAGACTACCAGTTTCAGAAAAAAGTTTTAAAGTTCTATCCAAAGTATTCTTAAATTGTATATAATCTATTACAAAATGTGGAAACTCAACTTGAAATTCTACTTCGAAAATAAACCTGGACTAAAAAAATTTTATGTTCTAAAGTGAACGCCATTTTAAAACTGAGAAGCAATTTATGTAAACCAGAATCGACGCACGATTATTTTATGCACTAACTGATATTTGTGATTGACATTATCAAATGTCATTTGGATTTACGTTTACGGAACAACAAACACATATAATATATTTGCGTCTTATTCTATCAAAATTTCAAAGTAACCTAGATTGACTTTTCAAATGAACACTTGTTATATGACTTATAGGCAAGTGCATTATCCTAATGGAAAAGCACTTTCTACTTTGCTAAATGCCGTTTCTCTTTGATTTTGTCGCTTAGTTGTTGCAACAAATTGGCATAATTCTCCCCATTTAGTGTTTTCGCCTTTTCTTGTTGTTAACCAAGATAATTCCATGAGAATCCAAAAAAGAAAGAGTTGCTAAACCTATCCTGCTGACAAAACCATTTTTGCTTTCTTTGGTGGCGGAGAACCATTTTTTATCCATTGTTTGGTTTGTTTCTGGTTTCCGGAGTTTAATGAAACGGTGTACAAAGTTTCCAATTCTTCAATTAAAATCCTGTGCGCACTGTCATTTGAGATACAATGTCTGCTATCTCGCGCAATTTACTTAACGGTCATCCAAGACGATACGGTTGACTTTTTCAATCATATCCGGAACAGTAACAGTTTTTAGACGTCCACTACGGTGTTCATCATTTGTGCTCATACGACCACGCTTAAATTCGGCAATCTAGTTTTTAACCGTTGAAAACGAAAGATTACATTCTAATAGTGTTGAATCTGTTTTGAATGATTTCGATTGGTGTTAAGCCTTTCAAATGAAAGTACTTTATCACTGTTCTCAACTCAAATTAATTTCCATTACTACAAAATCATACGACACGTTCACTTTGCCGTACTTTCAAAAATATACTAATTGACAGATCGCTCTTTACTGTCATATTTAACCTATTAAAGAATGATTCTACAGAATGATAAAGAAGATTCCTGCGAATTCACGCCATCTCTGTGTTAGGTTACGTAGTTTCCGAACAATCCTCGTAACACCATAATAAATCGCACGATGCCAAATCTAGTGACCGCTCGCAATCCTACATGTGCCACGACAGGGAGGCTAAACGGCCTGGAAGAATTCTTCGCAGAATCTTCAACGTTTAAGCGGTCACCCCGTCCTGCTGAAACCAAGCATTTCTTATCTCAAGATTATCCATTCGTTGCTGCTAAAAAATTCAATGAAAAAAGTTACAATGCTGAAGACGGTATCTGAAAGGTACCATTGCTACTTGGGACATATCCAGAGGAATTGCGACGATTTTATTTTGAATGTTAACCTTAAATGCCTCAAGAGTTTGAGGTTGATTCAGGCAAACTTTTGATAGCCCCATAAAGAATACACCAAATCTGGTGACCGTGCTGGCCGCTCAACATCTAAGCTACCTGGAAACATCCTTCGCAGAATCTTCAAGGTTCTTCGGGCAGTGTAAGCTTCGCCTCGTCCGTTGAAACCAAGCACTCCTTAAGCCAACATTATACAATTGTTGTCGCAAAAATTTTCAAGCATGTGTCAATCAAATTTGGAATTCGCGATAACTGTAACTCCTTCCTTGAAAAAAGAAGAGCCCAAAATGCCGAAACTAGCAACCGCACCCCACACTGTTAGAATTTCAATATGCAGTGATCTTTTATGAAGTTCATGTGGTTTCTGTACAAACCAATATCCATAATTTTCCAAAGAAATTTTAGTACATCAATACGTTAATCACGCATTATGCATTTGTTACGAATGAAACAGATATGCATTACACACAACTGTATCTGTACACATGGACATACACCTTGTATTTTCTAACATTTACAACATTGGCAGAAGTAAATGTTTGAAAATATAAGGTCTGTTTCATTTATAATCTAAAATTTTTTTATTAACATAACCACTCAGATGAAGATGAGCCTCATCACTATTTAAGAGAACTACACCATCCAATACAGTTTAAAGAATTAGTTCACACAACATGCCACGGTTTGCCCAATCGCATTCCTTGAACTGTTACAGAACAACCATTTTGTATGGATGCAATCGCATTTCCTGTATAATTCGCTTTGTTGACCCTCTTGACAATCCCATGGCAGCAGTACGTTTGTGCGCAGAACGCCTAGAAAATTACAAAGCAGACTGTCTACAGCTGTCTGTTTTCAGCTGTTCTGATGCACCGAGGTCATCCCAGAGATTTTTTTGGTTGCACCGACGCTGCAGCTCTAAAATCCACAACTCACAGCTGAATGGTTATTCAATTGGGCACATTCTGATTACGAGAACTGTTAAACCTCAAACGAAACGCTCGTTGTGTCGCGATTGACGAACTCTTGTTAGAAAAAGAAATGCACAGCGAACGCACGAAGCTCATTCGACCTAAGCATGTTAGCTATTGAAACAGGTTCACCAATACTTTCGAATGCGTCACCCCTGTAACCTCTCTTTACGTCTAACGGCAGTTCTGGATAATCCGACTATCCTTTTAGGATCACCCTGTATTAACAATAGCTTGCAGAACTATGAATTTCAGAAAAGTTAATGCTTCTTTCTGCATATGTTCCTGCAAAAATTCGTTTATCAAATGCTGACAAACCACATTTATTTTTATATTTTTTTCTCAACATTATCACCTTTTAAGTTGCTGTATTCACTCTAGCGATTTTACAAATTTTTTAAGCAAAATAAGCTTTTGTTCTAACGGTCACCTGCACTTTCCACCTAGCTCAGAAATCTTAGGAGGCCAAATCTGGAAAATACTGCAGGTGAGACAGTAATTACTAACGAAATTGGAACGGGTTTACCATGACGATACCGGATTAGTAATCTGGTGGTTATCGTAATGGAATACTGGGTTTTCTTCGTCAAATGGGATCATTTTCTTTTTAATTTAGCATCGAATCCGACCAATAAATCATCTTTCCCTTCTCCAATTGTTTATTTTTAATTTAGCATCGAATCCGACCAATAAATCATCTTTCCCTTCTCCAATTTTTAATGAAGATTATCCCTTGCAAATACCAAAATAAAGGTGGCCATTATTTTTCCGAACGATGGAATCGTCCTGGCCTTTGGTAGACGTTCGCCAGGAGAAACCTAGTCTGTGTCGCCAGAAGAAACTTACTCTGCTGATTGAACTCAATTTCTGCCGTGTAGTAATGGCGCCATATCTCATTAACATTTAAACATGGCCAAATATTGCTTCGAAATTGTGCCATGATTTTGTTTTTGCCCCATTTTTCCGATAGCCTTTCATGCTCATACATTTTGAAGGATATCTGTACATGTTCAATAAATATATTCACCTGGGGATCTACTAATGCGATCTTATGAATAAAACTCACCAATATAACGAATGTGTTCTCAGTGAAGAACTGATAATATTCACAATTCACGCCTGCCATTCTTCCTCTTTTAAATAAGGCAGTCTTGTGTTTTCTGTTAATTATTGTTAGTTATTACTTTGCCTCTTGTGATGTTAAAGTTTAGCTATCCTAACAATGTTTTTGAGTTCTACCCAGTGGGCTGGGGAATTAATTCGTTGTGTTTTAGCCTATTTAGCCAGTCGTTCATCTGGTATTCGTTAAATGTTGTCTCTTCAAAATATCCTTCGTGCTTTAGTCTATCTTATCACATCCTGTATTACTATTTCTTCTCTCATTCGTTTACTTATTATCCGGTCTCTGAGTGTAACAACTTTAATTGATCTAAAAATTTTAGTTCTCAACATTCTTAGTATCTGTAGTTTCTGCTCTTGTTTCGTCAGCGTTATGTACCCTCATGCATTTCTTATAGATTGCGTGAAAGCGCGACCGACTTCTCTCTTATCACGAGAACGATTTTCGAGGTAAGGATAGCGTTTTTAGACGAAGTGTGCAAATATCTTCGAAAATATCATATCCCCCTGATTTTCAAGCAATTCTACATCATATTGACGTATCGATCGCTTTTACTTACATTAGTGGACCAGATGATGTCCCTCAGTATCTCTTGTGTTCGGATTTCTTGTTTGACATATCTTTTGCGTGATGTGACTTCTCCCAGGTAGTTGAATCTTGATACCAATTGCATTTTGTTGTTATTTATTCTTAGTTAATACCTGATGGATTCTTCCAAGATAACCATTCTAATATAACTTATTTTAAATTCGTATAAGAAACACGATTCCTCCTAATTGTATGAATACTGATCATATAAAATCTTTGATTATAGTTATGTATGTCTTCATATTTCGCAGATAATTTATTGATTTATTATTATCATGTTTTTGTCCTGTAATTGGATATGTTAATCTATTGGATAAATAAATAAATATTATTATTATTACATAATTGTAGTTTTAATTAAATACTATTATTCCAGAAATGAACTTATAGTAATAAGAAACGAACCCGGTCCGCTAGGAATCCATGTGGTACCCGATTACGATACATCTGGCAAAGATAAAGGACTCTTGGTTCAAGGAATTGAACCTGGCGGTCGTATTGACAGAGATGGTAGACTAGCAATCTTCGATCGTATTATAGAAATAAACGGGCAAAATTTACTCAACATGCCATTTCAAAGGTACAACTTTTACAAATTTTTTGTATCTCCTTCCAAACAAAAAAGACAAATTAAATGCAACTTCTACTGCCAAAATAGCAAAAAAGTCTTTATATATGGAACAAACTAGATCAAAATATAAATAGTTTATTGGCATCGCTTTTATTTTCAAAATTGAAAAAAAAATGAAAGCTTGCTTATGTTTTATTATTTTGGGGAAATCCAGCTATAGATTTTCCCAAAATATTTTTCATTCGAGTTTAGAGTTAGAATCCGAAAGAAAGCTAGATCGATTTAATTAAGTCACGAAATATTCGTTGCTATTTCTGCATTAACATAGAATAACAAAATATACAGTAGTAAATACATCTTACGAAGTTTTTCATTAAATAATTGTTTTTAGTTTTTGTAAATTACTTCAATTGCGCCTTATAAAATAAAGTAGCGACATGTTCGTTACTTCTTTCCTTAATATGTAGGAAAATATATATGTATTTCAATATTATGATACCGAATTCATATTACAACTAAACTTAAATTAACTTAAACCAAACTACTTCAAGACCCAGTTGTGCGGTTACCATTTTAAGAATTCTGAGATTTTAAGAAGACCGCAAGTTCGGAGAAAAGGCATTGTACAATGGTTATAATATATACAGTGTGTGAATAATGAAAAGCTGTTCCCATAAGAATTTATTACTTATCAAATATAATAGTAGTTTACACAACGAGTCAATAATGACGGTTATTATTCCCGAGAGCTGAATTTACGAATCGAACCGTGAAGCGGTGAGGAAGTAACTCTGCTCGAGGGAATTATAGTCATTATTGCGAGTTAGTATACACTATTTTTTCGACGACTAACTGGAAATTACTAAAAGAAAAACAAACATTATACTACAATATCGATATGGTGCTTGACGTTTTGACAGTTCAAAAAAACGCTGAATTTTATCGTATCGACGACACGTTTGACAATTAGAATATCCGGGCTTGTTTTTCGTTACTGTGGTAACGCTGGTAAGACTGTGCAGGGAATAAGGCAAGATCTAGGCTGTATACTGGATGTGAAGTAAGCTCCAGCTGAAGTTCGTCCATAGTGTCGAATATTTTTGGACCTCTTTGAGGACGAACATCATCTGGGAAAACGCAAACAGAATATCGTCTTCTTTACCGCTTGTTCCTGATCATATATTTATTTCATATATTTTTATTTAATACAAATTTTGTCAAAAATATCAAATAATATTTGGAATTAACTGTACGATGTTCTGTAATAAATTCAACCAGAGGAACCGATTAAGGATCATAGAAAAATATTGCTATAGCTTTTGCAGATGATGACATAGTTGCTTCCTTTTTTGGGCTGAAGCATTACACTAGAGTATACTGGCTCAGGTTGCTACGGTGTTTCGACAATTCTCGGAAAAAAAGTTTCGGTCGACGTGGATTGCCCCACCTACCCGAACCTGCCAACGTTTAGCGGCCCACCCGACTACTACGGACTCCGTTCAGGGGGTGGGAAAACCCACACCAATCTTAATTTAAATGGTATATTAAATACAATCAATTAACACACACAGAATTGATTCAACAAAGGAAAAGCGATCATTAAAAAAAGTAATATTAATACCACGTGGCCCAAAAGTCGCGCAACGTCAAAATGAAATACACATGCGCCATTCTCCCCCTAATGCAAGGTTGACGGCTGGTCTGTCGGCAGTACAGCGGTTGTCTGTGTGTAAAGCACTGAAACTGAAACTGAAGTATGAACATATTTTTATTTTTCTATATAGTCACCAAGAATATCTAAGCATTTGTTAAGTCGTGGCACTAGCTTTTGGATCCTCTCACCATAGAATTCTGCCGCCTGAGCATTTAACCAGTTAGTAACAGTTTCTTTCAACACGTCATCATTTTCAAATCGCTTTCCACCAAGATATTCTTTGAGTTTAGGAAAAACATGAAAGTCTGATGGTGCCAGGTCAGGGCTGTAGGGGGGATGGTCCAGTAATTTCCATCGAAATTTGTCCAGTTGCGTCTTTGTCGTTGCTGCAGTGTGAGGCCGAGCGTTATCGTGAAGCAGCACGACGCCGCTAGACAGAAGTCCCCGGCGGCGATTTTGAATAGCGCGCCTAAGCTTAGTTAGTGTATCGCAATATCTCTCAGCATTTATGGTCATTCCTCTTGACAGAAAGTCAATCAGAAGAACGCCTTTCCGATCCCAAAAGACCGTGGCCATGATTTTCCGTGTCGAAGGTTTTTGTTTGAATTTTCGTGGATTCGTTGGTGAATTTGAGTGATGCCATTCACTGAATTGACGTTTAGTCTCTGGAGTGTAGTACGCTACCCACGTTTCATCACCGGTAACAATATGATTGAAGAACTCATCACCACTCTTATCGTAGCGCTCCAAAAATGACAAAGAATATGCCAAACGCTTCTTTTTGTGTTCTTCTGTCAACATTTTTGGCACCCATCTCGCACAAATTTTTTTGTAATGAAGTTTGTCGGAAACAATGTGATAAACAACCGATCTTGAAACTTGTGGAAATTTCCCATGAAGCTCGTCAATCGTAAAGCGCCGGTTTTGGCGAATTTCCTCATCAACTTTTTTTTCCAAGTCTTCATCAATGACAGTTGGTCGGCCAGATCGTTCTTCATCATGAACATTTGTTCTTCCTTCATTGAAAAGCCTACACCATTTACGCACATTACTGTCATTCATTACACCTTCACCACAAACTTCAACAAGCTGCCGGTGAATTTCGGCGGGACGAACTTGTTTTGCGTTTAAAAACCGAATAACCGAGCGCACTTCACAATCAGTGGGATTATTGATTGACATGGCGACAAACAAAGCAGTGTTACGATAGAACCAACAGTGGCAGAGACATGAAATCAACTGACTGCGTAGTTGGGGACCGGGCAAGAGTGGCTGACCTAGAGCGGGCGTCACGTGACAGCCTCCGCGGTTGCTATGCGCAAACGGTTCTTACTTTAAAAATGAGCCTCGTACTTACAGGTACATGAACTCAAACATATGAACCTACAGATAGGTTCAAAATAATAGAACAAAATTGTAAAGAAAAACTCTAATTTGCGACAAATAATTAAGTCTCTGCGAACACGTAACAAGGTCTTATCGGTAGTAAGAATTGAATGTAAACAATTCGCTTTCCTTTATCTCATATCGATATAGCAATGAAGAAGTAATTTACAAACGATTCTTCGGTTCTTCAATCAATAACCATAGTATCTACCTGACCCATATTTTAACATGTTTTTTTTCCAATAACTGCGAGACACCCACATAAGTTTGTAAAGAAGCAGTAGATGCCTTCAAAACGACAATTTTGACAGTCCCAACTTGAAAACTAGAATAACTGCTTTAACAATTAGTTTGAATGAATACAGAAGTGTTTTTTGTGGAAAATATTTAGAAACGGAATAATGAACTTTGAGTCGTTGGTGTTGACAGATAACTAAGCTTTGAATAATCTCCTCAAATGCGAAATTAACAAGAAGTTTGACAACACTTATGCGTTCTACGCCTCATGGAGAACGGTTATAAAGCAATTAGCGCTGCTTGATGAACTGCTTCTTAATTTCTTTAAGTTTTACTAGTTTTAAGTTTCTTAATTCACTATAAAAATCTGATTAATTTTAGGGTTCAAGAGCTATTCAAACTCTCGCTTACTTCTCCCGAACTAAGGCTGAGAGTTATAAGGAATAGTAGCATGGAAAATTTTCGAAAACCTCCACCACCAGTCTATCCAAAATTCCCCGAAGATAAAGAGAATGTCTCGATGGTCGAATGTGAACAGAAACGTAAGTTAACATTGAGAACACCCCTGGATTTTAAATTTTCACTTATAACGCTTCGTGTAGAAAGTACAAATACGAAAGTAGCAACCGTATCGCCAACCAAAAAACTTCCTGGCGGACCACGAAATTTAAAATCCTTACTACAGGCCAACACAAGAAAGATCGGCCGCAAAATAGAAATAGACCTGACTAAAGGGCCGCACGGATTGGGCTTCAGCATCACAACAAGAGACAATCCCGCCGGCGGTAATTGTCCGATCTACATAAAAAATATTATTCCAAAGGTAATGAAGCAATTCGAATAAATGTGATGATGGTTCAAAAAAGAAATACACAATTTACAGGGTGCCGCAGTAGAAGATGGTAGATTGAGAATAGGTGATCGATTACTGGAGGTGAATGGTGTTGAGATGACGGGTAAAAGTCAAGCGGAAGCCGTAGCTGTTCTAAGAAATGCTCCTGCTGGTAGTAGAGTAAAAATTGTTGTTTCTCGACAAGAAGATGTTAGTGATATGAATTTACCACGAATGATTGTAAGTTACAATTTATGCACATTTCTAAGCTTGCTTTGTTTTTTTTGTGTATTTATAGCTAGAAGCAACTTTTTATTTTTGAAAAGCATGTAAATATAATGTATGATATAGAATATGCGCTCATCTAAACTTATATAGGGTTTTCTTAAATTTCAAATTCTCTTCACACATGTAGTTTTATATTATTATTTTATGTAATCGCGAATTTTCAAAGGAATATAAGTAATATATTGTAAAATATATACAACAAATATATTGTAACGTATAGTTCCATTACACACATGTTTTTACATAAAAAAATATTAAAATATAGGCCAGAATTGAGAATACGGGTACTGGAAGTGGCTGGATAAAAATCAATAGAACTTTTACAGGACGCAAAGGGAACTTATTTGAGTGTGAATTTATAGTGGGAAAGGAAATTGGAAGAAAAATAATATTAAAAAAAATAAACTAACCTAGCATTTCGTCCATTTTCAATACACGAACAAACGGTCAAATTAGGGCTAAAAGTATCTTTCGAATGCCCTAATCTATTAAATAAATATCACTCTTAAGTATTTTTGCTATATTAACATTCAATATGTTTAAATAACATTGTTAAAAAATAATTAAAAAATGTCTATTTTAATACGACATTTTCATTTTCAAATTGACATAAGTTTAACAGCAACAGTTTCAAGCTACCAACTTAAACGTTTACATTAAAATGTTACTGGCGCGATGTCTATCTATATCAATTTATTTTTTCCAATTGTCAAATTTAAAATGGCGTTTGTTATGGACGATATAACTTTGGGCTAAATTTAAGGATCTTACAATGATCCGGAAATTGATAAGCATCGATCACTGTCCCCCCCTCTGTTTGGGCGTTTTGGAAGCAGGTTACTGTTCATGGCGTCGCTTTGGTTCACTCGTGGCCTCTGGCCCTAGGTTTTTTTTACAATTGACGTAGAGAAAAAATTAATTGATGTAGATAGTCAGTAAACGTTTAAGTTGGTAGCTTGAAATTGGTGCTGTAAATGTTATGTCAATTTGAACAAGAAAATGCCGTAGAAAAATAGCAATTTTTCACATCTTTTTAACAATATTATTTAAACAAATTGAAGGTTAATATAGCAAAAATACTTAAGAGTGATGTTTATTTAATAGATTAGGACATTTAGAAGACACTTTTAGCCGAAAATTGCCCTTTTTTCGTTAATTGAAAAATGGACAAAATACGAGGTTAGTAAATTGTTTTTATTTTTTTAAATATTATTTTCAATCAAATATCCCTTCCCACTATAAATTCACACTCAAATAAGTTCCCTTTTGCGTCCTGTAAAAGTCCTATTGATTTTTATCCATCCACTACTAGAACCCGTATTTCAAAAAAACTCCAAAATATACACTACCGCTCAAAAGTATTAGAGCACCATCATAAAATCATAGTATTAGCAGAAATAAAAAATACAAACAAAAAAGCAGCGCATAATCAGGGCATTTTGACTATTAGCTTAGCCAATATTTTTGGTGCTATTTGTGTCCATGCCTCATGCAGCTTGCTCCACATATCAGCGACAGATATTTATCAGCACCAATATCTGCCGCAACTAGAAACCAGTCCACGAAACATTCTTCCAACATTGTTCGAGAATATTTAAAGCAACTGGAAGAAGATGGAAGAATAAAAGTTATGTGATGGCCTCTCCAAAGCCCCGATTTAAATCTAATCGAACTACTGTGGGAAGAAATCGATTGTAAGCGGAAATACCTTTCAATCGATTTCTTAAGGTATTTCCGCAGCTTCCAATCGATTTCCTCCCACAGTAGCTCGATTGGATATTAATCGGGGCTTTGAGGAAGCCATCACATAACTTTTATTCTTCCATCTTCTTCCAGTTGCTTTAAACATTCTTGAACAATCTTGGAAGAATATTTCGGATAATTACCTTGTCGTCGAAATACAAAATTTTGTCTAAAAATTCAGGTTCCACAAGGTATTGCGTTGACTTCCAAAATATGCTTATATTGCTCCTTTTCTAAAATTCCGTCGATTTTAACAATATCACCAACGAGTGCACCACCAAAACATCCCCACATTATTATCGAAACATCGCCTTGTTTAACAGTAGACGCAGTGGCGGCTCTTTAATGAGAGCAAGTGAGCAATTGCACCCCTTGGAATTATGAAACAAAACAAACCAAGCGGCGATTAACTGAAAGTATTTATTTATTATGTATATTTTGTATTCATAGTTATTGACGAGGAACGTGGCTCGCTAACAACGTACATACCCCGAGCGTTGTCACAGATATACTGAGCAAAGCGAGCAAAGCCCTACCGTTGCTCTGTTAAGGCATTAACATTACATTGATGGTGGGGAGAACTGTATTTTGCCGTTCTTCAATGTCGTATAATACATAACGTTGGAGCAACTAAACCCGACTGCTCTCGGGCGTTATTGCGATGAACTCCGTGTCTTTTTTAGAAAACAACGCGTTTTCGCGTTTAACGTATAATGAAAAAATCGCAGTAAAGAATCTTGATTTGTGGGTGTGAAATTAAAAATACTTTGTTTTGTTTTCCGTGTCTTTTGTTTGGTGGTGAACCGTCTTGGTCAAAGAACGGAATAAGAGACTTAATTCATCTTAGTGCTAAAATTAGTAAACATGAAAATTCCGAAGGGCATTTGAAAAATATATTTAGTCTAAGAATAATAAAAGGAAAAAATAACATTCAGAATGTTTTAGATTCATCATATAGAAAAGCAATTCAACAACACAATGAAAAGGTAACAAAAAATGTTAAATTTAATAATAAATTGCATTAGATTTTGTGGCGCGTTTGAACTGGCACTTCGGGGTCATGATGAACAGCAAACGTCGAATAACATGGGCATTTTTCGGGAATTGATAAATTTTACGGCAGAATCGGATAAATCGCTCAGAGATCACATCGAAGCAGCACCGGTTTTTAAGGGATTATTAAAAACGATACAGAATGAGCTGCTTGATGCAATGTTGAACGTGTATCATGAACAAGTTGCCAGTGAAATTAAAGCAACCGACTTGATATCTGTGATAGCTGGTGAAACCACAGATGTGTCCAATCAGTTTCAGTTGGTGGTTGTTTTAAGATATATTGTGAATGCGAGACCGGTCGAAAGATTTTGGAAATTTCTTCTGCCTAGTGGACATGATGCTAATTCTTTATCTGCCTCCATCCTTAACGAAATTAGTTTGCTTGTTGATGACCCAGAAAAACTGATTGCACAGGGCTATTATGGGGCAGCAGTCATCAGTGGTGCTATTAACGGCGTGCAAAGACATGTCCAAGACCAGTATCCAAGGGCTAATTTTGTACATTGTTATGCACATCAGACAAATCTAATTATGTCACATGCTACATCGAGCAGTAGTAATTGCAGAATTCTTTTTGCCAATCTGACGGGATTATGTACATTTTTCTCCACTTCACCACAACGAGCTGCAAGATTGGAAGAATTCCTTCAGAGAAAAAGCTTACCTCGTTCTTCAAAAATAAGATGGAACTTCAATTCTAGGACAGTGAATACAATATATGAGCACCGAGAAGAAATAATTGAAGCTCTAGAACAAATCGAGGGAGAAGCTAGTTTACAAACTACCATTCATCAAGCTAGTGCCAATTTGCGAATTTTAGAGGAGGAAAATTTTATCTATTGGTTAACTTTCTTTCATAAAATTATACCACATGTGGACATATTGTTTAATCAATTACAAAATGTCAATACAGATGCATTAAAAATCAAGAATAATTTAGATAATTTTGAACATGCTATTGGAAAAATTCGAACCGAAATCGCTGACACAGATAATCAGTTGGTTAAACAAAATGACCCAGAACTGACTCCTCGACCATCAAAGCGGCGAAGAGTAACTGATGGTAGCCAAAGAAGGAGGGAAACTATTGAAGTGTGCGATGTTATTTTGCTAGAAATAAAAACTAGATTTCGGTATACAGGGCACTTAATATTAGCAAACTTAATTTCTTTTAAACAGTTCTCCTCTTTTCAAAAAAAAAATTTCCGGAAGATTGCCTTAAAGAAGCAGTAAAATTTTATCCATGCCTCAATGAAAGCAGACTACGAACTGAATTAAGCGTTCTGTATTCTAGAGAAAAGTTTAGGCAAAATATAGAAGTCGGTGCTGTAGGTCTGCTAGGTCTTCTGCTGGATGGATTAAGCGACACCTTTAATGAAGTTGTTACGCTTTTAAAAATTGTCATTACAATCCCAATGACAACGTCCGAAGCGGAACGCCAGTTTTCACGGTTGAAGAGAATAAAAGCTTTCCAGAGAAATACAATGAAAGAAGAGAGATTAAATGCCCTTACTATGTTATCTTGTGAAAAATAATGTATAAATGATTTCCCAAACTTTAATGAAAAAGTGATAGAACTGTTCTGCAAGTCAAAGAGACGTAAAATGGACTTCGTTTATCGTCAGATGTAATTAAACTGTGTAGTGTAATATTTACTATTCCCTCAAAACAAACTCTACAATGAACAGTACCTGTCTGGAACAGTACGTCGGTGAAATTTATAAGGATTGGGTAAGCGTTCTTGTATTACACTTTTTAATTTTGAAATTATGCACTCCCTATGTGAACCACCCCGAGCCGCCACTGTCGAAATACAAAATTTTGTCTAAAAATTCTGGTTCCACAAGGTATTGCGTTGACTACCAAAATATGCTTATATTGCTCCTTTTTTAAAATTCCGACGATTTTAACAATATCACCAACGAGTGTACCACCAAAACATCCCCACATTATTATCGAAACATCGCCTTGTTTAACGGTAGACGTAATAAATTCTTCTGCTGTACGTTCACCTACAGATCTTCTCACGAAGACACGTCTTCGTGAACCGAAAATCTCAAGTTTACACTCATCAATCCACAGCACTTTATTCCAGTCTTCTACTGTCTAGTGTTGATACTCACAAGCCCAATTCAATCGCTTTCGTTTGTTTCGTAAAGGTACCCGTGGTTTCTTCATCGCTGTTCGTCTATGAAGATGTTTGCTTTAAATTCAGTGTATACGTGGACATCTTGTAAAGTGGTACGCAATTCTTTGTGTTAGCTTCACTGTGCCCCATGTCCAACACTGTGATTAGTTATTTTACCTACTCATGCTGACAACTTTGTTGTCGAAATACGTATTTAGGATACTATTATTAATTCTTACTTAACCACAGTCTCCAAAGAAAAACTTTTCTATATACTTCAGTTTACTTCCTGGACATTCGATATTTTGACGTAATAAATTGCTCTGTTCACGTGTACTATACTATAGCCAACTTAGTATTTATGATTTATATAATAATAAAACGCGTGTGTTTGATTTTGTACTTAATGAAATTAAATTAAATCATGTAGGTCGGAAACTTATATACTTCAGTTTTTTAAACCTTTTACTAAATTCTAATTTTGATAGCCTATTAATGCTATAATATCCATAGCATCCGTGCCTGTCCACCCAATATATATTTCTGCCAAAGATCTCTTATTTAATTACCATACAAACATACGCAAACATACCTTACGAGCGAGGATCCTTTAGTCACCTGTAGTAGTCGGTAATATGCGTAAATAAAGGGGTGCGACGGACGTCGCGCTTATGGCTAGCGCTAGCTGCTAAACACATGTGGACAATGCGATTGGTGTTAGTTCCATATTGACGAGTGGAACGCATCTAATAGTCTCGTGATATCGTAATTCTATTTATTGTTTGCAGTTAATCTGATATTATCCTTTGTTAAGAGTTGCTCCTTTCTCTTTTCGGCATATTTATTATTATTTCCGTTGATACTGATTTTATATCTAGCTATGTAAACTCTTTCACTTCAAGAAAAGCGATTTGTTATTCAATGTCATGATCTTGGCCAATCAATCAGACAAATTACACGTTCATTTCAAGCAGAATTTGAATAATGTTGAAAAATATGGTTGCTTATATCCGCGATAATATAAACAGAAAAGAAGTTCACAAGATAAAGAACGAGATATTCTCATTTCTGCTGGAGTGGAATCACAACCGCAAGTGTTTAGCACAAAGATTGCTAAGTAATTTACCATCTCAGAAAATACCGTGTTCGTAGAGTTTTAAAACCGAATAAATACCGTTCTTACAAGTTAAGAAAATCAAATGAAATATTTCCGTACGACAAATACGAAAGTTTTTGAGTTTTGTGAAGCAGTTTTAAAACGTTGCAACAAGGACAAAAATTTTGTTAAAAATATATTACTTACTAACGAATCCAGTTTCCATCTACATAGTCATAATAATTCTGCTATTGTGCGGTATCGCTTGAAAATAAACATATGATTTATGAGTGACGTACGAACGCAATATCCGCAAAAAACAGGACTTTTAGTGGACAATATCATTAGTCCATTTATCAATGAAGGAAATTTAAATTTCCAAAGATATTTACTTCATTTTCAGAAACAGAAATAAGAAAAACACCCTAACCACAATATGTAACAATAAATACTATATACGTATTTCGGCAACTAAGTTGCCATCTTCAGTAGAATAACCTTAAAAACTGAAAAAAATGTTAAACGTAGCGTTTTTGGCTAAGGTAAACCTTAGAAGATATGCTCTTCACCAAATCGCCATTAGCCTTAGCAAAAAACGCTACGTATAACACTTTTTAAGTTTTTAAAGTTATTCTACTGAAGATGGCAACTTAGTTGCCGAAAGACGTATATAGTATTTATTGTTATATATTGTGGTAAGTGTGTTTTTCTTATTTCTGTTTAAGATTACAAGCCACAGTCTCCACCAATTTTGGTTCATTTTCAGAGTGTGCAAAGCGTACCAGATATTTCCATAAATTTGGTTTCAGCAGGATGGATGCCCTGCTCACAATGCTGCAATCGTGCGACAATACTTAACCAGTTTGATACCATATTGATATAACTGGTTGAAGCGCTATTCGCTGGCCTGCTAGCCTGATTTAGCCCAAAACGATTTTTTCTTGTGGAGTTACGTAAAATCGTCCATTTGTGGCTTTGAGAACAACAGAGCTCGTACTACCCCTGATTTAACTGGGAACATTACCCATTGCAAGCGAAAGATAGTACCTCAGATATTGTCTAATGTTCACATAAATTTTGGCGACAAATTAGGTTATTGCGGTTTTCAGTTAAGTGTCCGTTTTAAGCACCTGTTCTAATAAAATTATTCGAAATTATTTTCTTTAACAGAATTTTTTATTTAATTCTCTTTGGTTTCATGAGAAGAATTATTTAGATTTTAGAAATGTTTTTATTTTATATTCTGCTATAAATATAATTTAGTAATTTTATTTCTATACAACTACGTTATTTTTAATTTTATACAGGGACAATTTACATTACGTTATATTATTACAGTATTTAATTTTTCTTTATGCTAAGAGAATGCCAATAAGCATTGGCAATGCGTCTAACGCTTGTTTGTTATGTGTTCTGTGTAGCGTACGAAATATCGGGCTACGCCTAGAAGCGCTGATTTCATGTAACATCAGCTAACTATAGTATGCTCGTCTCATACGGTATACAAATTCAAATATAGCATTAGTTAAACATACAAAATAATAAAAAGCTACAAGCTACAAGCTAAAAAGAAAAAAAAATGGAAAAAAAACCGTATAGTATTTATATCAAGTAACACCCTGTATATATAGTGTGGTAGAATAATAATTAGTAGCTTATACGAGCTTGTTAATCGTAGTTTATTATGAATAGACATATTTTATAGAATATAGATTATACTGCTTTCTTATATTATTTGTTGTACTTTCCGAATGTATACATTGATATTATCATACAGGGTGTTGATGAAATCGTTGAAAAAGAAGAGGAGGTAAATGAGGTAACAAGGGATGAAAACACACCGCCTACAATTCCTCCCTTGCCTCAAAGTCATTTGCAGTCTCGAACGCCGGATAAAAATAATTCCGTAGCAAAAATCATATCACAATTCCAAGAAGCTGCCAACATTAGTAATGTAATTGTTATTTTTAGTATTATTCATGCACTTCTCTCGATTATCTACTAACTCTTAATCATTTTTTAAAACTAATACTATTAGATCAAAACAGAAAAAGTTCAACAAGCATGGTCTTTAACTTTCTTGTTCGTTTCCGTTTATTTCTTGAAAACTTTTCGTATAAAATGTAATTGTGCTTTTAGCCTCCAGAAAAAGTTGATGACAATTCCCAATTTCCTTGGAAACATAAAGAAATTTTAACGTTTAATATTCCCGTACATGATTCTGAAAAAGCTGGATTGGGGATTAGTGTGAAAGGCAAAACGAGTAGTTCTCAAGATCTAGGTATATTTATTAAAAGTGTTATACATGGCGGTGCTGCTTCTCGCGACAAAAGACTTAAAACCAATGACCAATTACTTAATGTGAATGGGATATCTTTATTGCAACAATCTAATAGTGACGCAATGGAAACTTTACGGAAAGCTATGTGTCACACGGAAGGACCAATACCCGGTAATATTACTTTAACAATTGCGAGAAGAGCTCCATCACCGGGACCAAATAGAAGCTTCAACCATAGAACATCAGATTCCATACACATTTCTATGGGTAAATCATAAGATATTATTAGTATTTTATGTGGGTTCGTCGCCCTTTTTAATTTATGAATGTTCATTTTTTTGGGTTGAGCAGTGGTTAAAATTTATTTCTCGAGATGTCACTAATCATGTTTTGCATTTCAGTCTCTTTAACAACCAGCTAAAATTGACATTTTTTCAATTTTCAAAGCGTGGAAATGCCTTAATAAGGCTAGCAACACACGAACGTAAGACTAGTAAGATAGATCTTACTAGTAAGAAGCAAAAAAGAAGGGAAAAAATATACTTACCTTCCTAAAATTCTAGAGAAAAGACACAATGCAGAAAACAAAATAAAACTCATCGATTCATCAAATAAATAATAAGAATTAACGTAAAAAGATATACCACAGCTAAATCCAAAAGAATTAGTGTTTTGATTTCATTCTTTTCAATAAACAGAACAACTTTTCTTGGCCGAACTATATTTTTTCATTCTCTAACTGCATACTTATAAATAATATAATTAATATTTTTTACGATTTTTAGTAACTTTTCTGAAAAATAATATTAATTTCCAGGTTCTGATTTATGCCCAGCCAATGAATCGGATCCATCCATGATTGATAATTCTGGTGCAAGTACAGGTTCCACAAACACGGTGATATTCAATCCCAATAAATCTACACCCGGGCCCAAAAACACAACTCAACCAACTAGCCCAATGAATACGTGGAACCCCGTTTTGGATAGGTTAATGGGGAACAAAAATCAACAATTGCGAAACGAGAGTTATTATAGGGTAACCAAAACAAATTAACCATTTATTACTTTTGTCGTCTTCCGTTACTTATCTTTAGAATTTATTTATTAAGGGACATTTTTTTTTAATAAATAAAACCCAAAAATTTGCACTGATTTTCAAGAACTTTTATTGGTAATTGTAGCATCAGTTGTGACATTTATACAACGAAAAATAATTACTGCTTCGCAGCTGTTCAATCTTTTGTTAAAATTTTCTATTACATTTCGACATAATCGAGGCTCTATTTTACCAATGATACGAATAACTGAATCCTTTAGTTCAGGAATCGATTGTGGTTTGTTCTTATAGACCTGGTTTTTACATAACCCCAAAGAAAATAGTCCAACGGTGTTAGATGATATGATCTTGGTGACCAATTAACATCACCTTTTCTTAAAATAATTCTTCCAGGAAGTTTTTGTCTTAATAAAGCAATTATTTCATTAGCAAAATGAGGTGTTACACCATCCTGTTGAAACGATCTATCCTCTAGATCAGAGATGCACAGACTTATAGGGAACAGGGGCCACTCGGGAAAATTATAAGCCAAGGACGGGCCACCACAAAGAATACTTATTAACACAAATATTTTTATTTTTAAATAGTATGAATTACTGTAAATGATAAAAATAAAAGAACATTCAAATATGTTTGCTGTAATTATGTAATCGTAATGTAATCTAATCATTAAAATGTAATATTTCATGTTTTATTATTTTGATGCATGACATTGCATTGACCTAACAATTTTGTTTATGTTTGGCTCCACATTACTTGTCGCCACACGTAAAATTGCTTCCAGATTTTCATTTGCCAGACGGTTTCGATTTTTTGTTTTGTTAAGTTTCATCACTGAAAACGTTTGCTCACAAATATACGTCGATCCAAATAAGCTTGCGCATTTCAATGCATTTATTCGCAACTCTTTATAAGCGGTTTTATCAACGCAACGGTAAAATTTGAGTAAATTACCTTCATTAAACTTGTTTCGTAAATTATCATCATTTTGCATGTCTATCAATTCCAGCTGTATTGATTCCGGTACATTTTCGGGTGAAATGTTGAAAGGATTGCTGAAAATGTCTAATAGAGGTTTAACTTTTTTGAAGTCTAGAAAACGATCATGAAAAGCTTGTATTAAAATATCAATTTTTTCAACATAAGCGAAATTGACATCAGTTTTATTGAATTTCTCCATAATATTTTTATAGTTCGGAAAATGGCTGTAATTGGCTGAATTTATTTGTGTCCTGAAAAGACTCAATTTGCATTGAAAGGACGAAACATGAGAGTATAACTGCGTAATCAATTGATCTTTGCCTTGGAGTCGCGTATTTAAGACATTCAAGTGATTTGTGATGTCTACAAGAAACGCTAAGTCACACGGCCAATCAGAGTTGTCGAGTTCGTAGACGTCTTTTTCTTTTTCGCCAGAAATAGTTTGATTTCTTCAATCAAGTTAACTAACCGCTCTAGTGACAACCCACGACTTAGCCCCACCTTACTTCAGTGTAAAACAGGAGATCACCATATGCGCATATTCGCATATTCGCCTCGAGAAATTGTGTGAATTGTCGGTGATTGAGACCTCGTTATTTTATAAAGTTTACAGTAGGTATTACAACTTTCATCACATTTTCAAATCCCAATAATTTTGAACAGAGGGTCTCTTGATGTATAATGCAATGAAACTGCCTTAATTCCTTGGAATCTATGTTTTTAATTTGTAAATACTCTTTTAACATAGTTATTATCGCAGATTTACTTCCAACCATTGAAGGTGCTCCGTCAGTCGTAATTCCAGATAATTTCGTTAAATCCAAATCCATTATAGAACATTTTTCCAGAAGAACTTTGAGCATGTCACTCCCATTGGTTTGACTTGTCAAAGAACTCATACCAATCAGTTCTTCACTCACTTCAAAATTTTGCGTTACACCTTGTAAAAATATTAAGAGTTGAGCAGTGGAACTTATATCTGTAGATTCGTCGAGTGCTATAGAAAAATACTCAAAACTTTTCGATTTCGTAGCTAATTGCTCTTCTATATTAGCTGCTAATGTGGCAAGTCTTCTTTGAACAGTCATCCGATTTAGTTGAATTTTCTCAAACCTCTTTGCATCTTTCGGACACATTTTTTTTACGGCGATATCTAAACACTGCTTAACAAACTCACCATCTTTAAAAGGCCGACAAGTTTTCGCTATTATTCGAGATATTTCAAAGCTAACTTCAGTAGCTGTTTCAGCATCTTGAATTGGTTTTGTAAACATAGCTTGCTGGCCTATTAGTTCCCTTTGTAAAGTGGAAAATTTTTGCGTTCGATTTTCGCCAGTTAATTTAGTAAAAGTATGATGCTAGTTTTCATAATGCCTTTTCACATTATATTCCTTCGGAATAGAAACACTACTCTTGCATATTAAACAGACACTTTTGTTATGCGATGAAATAAAATAGTATTTTCGGTCCAAATATCATGAAACTGTCGATTTTCATCTTCAACCTTACGACTACGTTTTCTACTGGGGCGTGGTTTATCCATATCAAAATTGATATTATATTGTTACGTAGGTAGATGCCAAGTTCGAACGACGACATATTTATTCTTCCCAGATTACAATTCATACAATATAACGTTCGCTTGTCCGTAGTTAAAACTTAACTGCCCCAATAGCGGGCGATGCGTTGTATTTATACGAGTTACCTAACATCGAGAACCTACCACATTGTTCGGGGATAATACCGACGTGTTTCGCGAATCTTCGAGTAATCTAGTAGGTTCGACAGATTTCTAGTCTCGTAACAATATGCTTGGAACGACGAGGAGCATACCTGTCCTACGTAGTAAACCTGAACAAGAAAGTAGTAGGTACTTAAAGATACATATCTTACTAACAATTACAAAAGTTAGAATAAAATAAAAAGTTAAGAAATATTGATTTCAATGGATTTTTACCTACTTTTGTAGTTTTTCGAACTATTTTTAAAATTCGTTGGCGGGCCGCATAAATATTGACAGTGGACCGCGGTATGTGCATCGATTCTCTAGATCAATATCATTTAGTTTAGGCCACAAAAATTCAGTTAACATCTCACGGTATCGAACACCATTCACTGTTATAGCAGCAGCATTTTGAAAGAAATCTGGTCCAATGTGGTGTACCTGGTCACCATAATGCCTGTATACAACAGATAAACATACAAAAACGTACAACGATTCATTCTTTCAGGTACTTTTAGACGCGCTTCACAGTTTACTTTTGTTTGCATTAACAGGATGCAAGTTTCACGAAATGAATATGGAAATTGAAATATTAAGAAGTGCAATTAATCAAAACTTAGTTTTACGTTAGAAGCAAATCATTAAGAAACAAAATACTATTTTTTCTTGTGCCACATTTTAAATACTCAAAGTATGTACTTTTTAGGCCACACACGACACTTGGAATGCTACAATGTTCGTAGATCAGGGATCACCTAACGTAACGAGCACGACTGTAAATCTACCATCAGGTGAACCGATTCTTATCGAAGATGAATATGGCTCTAGGGTGGTGCCACAACAAATATCAAGGTAAATATTAATTTAATTTTTTCAAAATGTGCCATAAAATGATAAATTACATTAGAACAAAAGCCAAAGAGTCAATGGCGTGTAAATGAGTTATTATTACGCCTGCGCCCATGGAGCGATTTAAGATGTTTAGCTGCCGGCATTCGCCTTAAACGAGAAGGAAAACCACGAAAATCTACTCGGGCTGTCCGAGTAACGTAATGAACGAGATGCTACTCAGAAATTCTCGCAATTTGAATGTGGCGCTCGAGGAAGGGTTGGTCTTCTTCTTCTTCTGTTTTGGGTTGGACGCCAGAACATCCAGGCACTTGAGTACACTGCTCTTTGTACTATCCCCAATAGATCTCTCAATTCCACTCTGTTAGTCTTGTGTCCTCGATAAAAGCCACTATCCTCCTCAGGGGAAGTTTGAGTACACTCGAGGGATCCTATAGATCCCTCCCGAAATATTTCTGTCTGAGTTCCTTCAGTTCCTCATACGTGCATATTACATGAAGGCTAGTTTCCTCCTGTTTTACACATCTCCTACACCAGGGCTCGCTAACCAAGCCCATGGTGTACAAATACTTCCTTAAAGGACAATGTCCGGTTATTAACCCGGTAATTATTTTAATTTCTTTTTTGTTACTACAAATTAGGTTGGCTGAAAACTTTCCGTCCAGCTCCCTTAGTAGTGTTTTGGTATGGAGTTGACCTTCCGTTAACCTCTATTTATTTTTATGTTCTTTTTCTAGCCATAACCAGATCTCCCTATTACCGAAATCCTTAGCGATTCAACATACAGGTTCTGGTCCTATGAAGTTTCTATTAGTACCTTCTTTGGTCAGTTCGCCGGCTATCTCATTGCCTTTAATTCCTTCATGTCCTGGCACCCATATCCGCAACACAGTATAGTCTTGTGCCAGTTTATTGAGGACCTGTTTACAATATTTTACATAATGGCTTTAATAGCCGCCTGACTATCAGTCATTTTGTTGATTTTTTTTGTTTGCGTAGCCGGCTTCCCGAATTTCCTCGGCGCAGGCTGCGACTGTAAACAATTCGGCCTGGAAAACTGTCGTATGTTTCCCCAGACATATCGATATCTTCCTTCTAGGGCACATTCCGCATATGGCATGCACCTGCCCCCTGACTAGATTGTGATCCATCAGTGTACCAGGTATCGGCACCACAATCGCTCGAGCGAGTTTTTGCCTGTTCCCTGGTCGGTATAAATATGTTCAGCTTAGCTGTAAACATAATCTCAGGTGCCATACTGTCGGCTCTTCCAGTATAGTTCCTGTGATATCTGTATGGTTCTCTATAACCTTATTAGGACACCATACATCATTTGCCTTCAGCCTCAGGATCGCAGCCATTACCTCCGCCTTTACAAATGGTTCCAGCGGAGGGAGACCCACAATGGCCTCCATGAGGCGGTTCCCGTGCCGTTCATAGCTCCCGTGATTCCCAACAGAGCCTGTCGATGGAGAGTCGTGAGGAGCCGCACCGACGATGTCCGCTCCGTCCTCCTCCACCAACTCCTCCATAGGTAATCGTTGGTCTTACTACTGCTGTGTACAACCAATATACAATATTTGGTTTTAGTCCTCAGGTCTTGCTAACAGCTCTTCTGCATCTCCAGAAGCGCTGCGTCGCCCTATCTGCCACTTTGAATAGGTGTCTGCTCCAATTCAGTTTCGCATCAAGTGTTATGCCTAGATACTTCACTTCATTGGTTAGTTCTAACTTTGTCCAAACAGCCTTACGCTGCCCAGATCATTTAGTTTTCTCATGTTGGTAAAGGCTACCAACTTGTTTTTTTAAGAATTGACAGTTAATCTCTTTCGCATTTCGCATGATGCTCGCCACTGTCCCCGGGAATTTCCCCTGGGACACTATGACAATGTCATCGGCGAACCCCTGCGTCCATATTCCCTGGTCATTTAATGTCCTGAGGAGATTATCCACCACTAGGCTCCCTAGTAGCGGTGACAATACGCCTCCTTGAAGACACCCTCTTGTTGTCCTCATGGAGATTGTTTTGTTTTTCATTTGGGCATAAACTACTCTGCTACGCAGCATGTTATGAACCCAGTTGCATGTGGTGTTTTGTATTTTTCGATCTCTTAAAGATCGAATAATGGAAGACGTCGAGGTGTTATCGAAAGCTCCCTCTATGTCTAAGAAGACTGCAAGTGCAATTTCCTTGTAGTGTAGGGATGGTAGTACAGCTCTATAGCGCTAAATAATGTGAGCTACATCTATACTAACTTGTCTGTCAAAAGGTGGTGACAACAGTTTTTCTGTTTGAGTTTTGTTTGCGTTATTCTGCGACATTACAATGTCTGATGTGAAAGAGCAATATCCCCTGTAACTGGCGTCAAGCCGTTGGGGGATGCTAAGGCATGAATTATTATTATTTTATTATTAAGAAATAACTAAATCTCAGAGATGCATGTTTCTTGCATTTTATTTTGAACGCTTTCTCGTTTAGAATGAAAATAACACTAAATCCTGTGAACAGCAGCACTAGCGGAAGTACTACCATAGAAAATCGCAGCGAACACGAACCGGATGGTAAAGCAAGTTTATCTGGAAGTAACTGCGATAAAAGCACGGAATCTTCCCAGATAACCGGCAACGATGCTACTTATGCAAGCCAATTATCTTTAGAGAATCCGGCAGGATTTTCTAGAGACGCATTCGGTCGACAAAGTATGTCCGAAAAGAGACATGCAACACTTGATGCAAAAAGTACGGATACTTATCAAAGATCGAAGAAACTTAGAGAAGAACGAGATAAAAATAAAAATGTCGAAGGTAAGATAGTGATTTATTTAACTTATTTTATTTATTTGTAACTAAATGATGTTAACCAAGGATTTTATTTTACCGAAATAGACACATCAGATACATAACTCAACAAAAAGTCTTTCATTGAAGATTGTGTCTAAGTAAAAACTTAAAGAAAGGTACAAAACCCTTTACTACATTAATATTCGTATCCTACTTACGCATTTCAATAACCAAGTTGTTATCTTCAGTACGAAGACAGCAGAGACTGGAGAATTATTTTCTAATTATTTCTCACTCTGGAGTGGTATTCGAAAGATTATTTTTTAATGTTAAAATAAAAAATACAGCATAAAAATACAACTTTTTAATATTATTTCTGTACATTTACAAAATTAATTAGTGTTAAAAGTTTGTATGTGAAATACACAATTATTGTAAATGTTTTGTCCGTGAGTGGTGGATTTTGCAACATTCTTCTGTTCTGTTGTGTTAAAAATTATAACTTCTCCCTTGTCTCTTAGGTTATTAATAAAACTTGAATGATGTTCATTATTCAACTGCAGGTACGGTTTCAATGAACTAGATGAGCTGTGGCCCGTAATTTTTATTATTTCCTGCTCGTTAACACCTGCTTTCGCTAGATGAGACACTGCACTTGACCTTGAAGATTGGTTCGTAATTTTTATTTTTTTAGTGTCCAGCCCAATCATGTCCGCCGATTCTTTCATGCACTTCGACATTATGTTCACCCCCAACGGCATATTTTTGTACCATCCTGAAGAAGACGGTTTATCCCAAGCAATTTTACTGTTAAAAAAGTCTGTCAGTTTTTATATGTTCGTTCCTCTTGCTTAGCAATTTCTTGAGCAATCGGATAGGACACGCATCAGGCTTTTCAGTATTTGGTATTAACCATTTACTATCAGTCAGCTTTTGTGCCCCACCTTGCGCTGTTTTAGAGAAAACCGGATTATACTCTACTCTTCCAGTGGCCAAACCAGCATTGTCTGTTTCTTCTTGAAAATAATGCACTAAACATTGACAACCTTCTCCCCCACGCCATGCTAGCTCATGTGAAGCAATGTGATAAAAGCATTTTTCCAAACCGAAGGGTGTCTCCTAGTCGTAGCGTTTTATTATTTCCATGATTTGTTCATTAGTTAGAATTGCAGAACTTTGCTTCCTTTTTTCTGGCACCTGTTGTAATACCTTACGTTTTATATTTCTGGCTTCTCTCGCAGATTTAAATTCGATATCTTTAAAGGGGTCTAATTTTCTACTAAATTCGTTGTAGTACAACTGTTGCATTAATTTGGCCGTTTTATTCCACATTGTTTTAATAACGGCTTCTTTGTAATCTTCTCCATTGCACCTTTTCATATTAAATCCCCAGTCTTTCAAAATGTTTGCCAGTTTTGTGACTGGTGTATTTCCTTCTAGTTTGAAACCCCGTTTGTCGCAAAATGATTGGAATTGTTTCCATATTGAATTATTACTAACCATAGTATTTTTGCACGAATTTTCTTTAATCTGTGCGTTTATATCTTCCACTGATGATGAACTAAATCGCTTATGGTTCATTGCTTCCAATTTGCAATAATACTGGTGACAGGTGTCAAAACTATAAAATACGTTGTCAACATACAGAAACAAAATACTAGAAAATATTCTCGGGAGAATAATGTATAGCAAACGCCAATTAAGTTGGCGCGAGGAGGGGTAAGTTCGCGCAGGATTAGAAGTAGTGGGGAGATTTGTATTTGGTTTTACATCAAATGTCAGATAATTCTAACCTCTGAGCGTGTATCACTTTATGATCCCCTAGCAAAGACATTATGTTCCGTCAAACGTCAATGACAAATGTAATGTGACAATTACTTGAGTAGTGGGGGTGGACGTTTTTAAAAACGGCTTGTGCGCACCCCCTCCTCGCGCCAACTTAATTGGCGCTTGCTATACTAAGATTATTCTCACTATAATAATATTGTGATTGCACAGAATTAAACACGTGTCCGCAAATACTGCTAAACGATTGGTTAATAAAATTATTAAAAAATAATCGAAGTAATTTTTTTCAAAGTCAGCAAAATTTGCAGTGAAGGTGGCGAAATTATTATTAGACAAGAATTGCTTTTCACTGTGCCAAATTTTTAAGTTTCTGATCCAAAGGTCAGATAGGGCCAAATCAATAGAATAGCGCGAATTGAAAAATTACCCGACCCCCACTTCCTATTATTTTGGTATATTGTAAATCTTAGTTGCCTTTATTTCATCTCCTCATTCAAACGATGCAGTATAAAAATTTTGTTGATTTTTCCTTCCCAAAATAGTTCATCAGAATATTTTCACCACAGTGCACTGGTTTGATTTTCATTTCCACTGGGGTGTGTAGCAGTAGATCTATGTTTCGTTTACCGTTATGAGACAATGTAAAAAGTCCTGAAGGTTAAGAGTAAACCTCGCCAAACACTACATTGAAATGCCCTTTTGCATATGATTTTTTCATATCCAGGATTCTATGTACTCAATTAGTTAAAATTGCAAGAGTTTGAACAATTTCATGCACTTTCGTTCAGCCTTTTCCCACAACATGTTGATACTTCACTGTGAGTCACGTTCAAAGTCATTGATCAAGAAATATAACATTTAGGAATGGTGCAGAATTTCCACAGTTCACTTATTTAAATAAAAATGTTCTATCACTGTTCACAATTCGTGTCTATCCATTTTTATGACAACTGCAGCGATGCTCGTACTAAACTTGTGTAGAAAGTGTACCGGTCAGTTTTCTAAGGGCGTCGTTTCTAAATAAATTGTGGTGTCGTCTCTTAGAAATTCACCAATCACATTAAGCCACCCTCGGGTACTATGGCACTTGTATTTGGAAATTTTTAAGGTTATGTATATAAATGCTTGTTTATACATAATATTCTTAAGATTAACGTCATAGACGCGAAACTTAAAAATATGTGTGATTTAATAGTTTGCGATATATACGAGAGGACCTTTTTGCCATCCTGGATCAGGTATTGAAACAAAAGACTAGAGCATCGAAAAAATTTATTTTTCAATATAGTTTCCTTGCTTTTAAATACAGATATTACACCGTTTTAATAACATCTTTAATTCATCGTAAAAATGCTTCTATACAGTTGCTATAATTTCGTCATCGTCCCTAAACTTTCCGGAAACAAAGTGAGTGGAAAATCTAGACTATGAGGATGAGTTTTTATTGACTTTGGAATTACATTTTTTTTCGTGATCTGACAATCACATTCATAGATCTGTAACTTTGAAACAAATAAAATGGATATATGTACAAGTTTTGGGTTTTTGTTACTTGAAATGAAGTCTACTTTACACTCCTAAAATTTGAACATAACGATACGGGACAGCTTGTATACGGAAGCTAATTGAATCTATGTCAAACCGAATGCGAGCGGTAATGAGAGCCAGAGGTGACAATACCGAATATTAGAATCTGCTATCCTATAATTTTTTCGCCTTTTTCGATTAGTGTAAATTTAAAACTTTTTAATCAGAATGAATTATGCAGTATAAACGCTTTTTTGTGGTTTATGCGATAGTTTTTTAGTGGAATGTATAATAACTGTAATCTAAGAAGGCTGTAAATATTTTTAAACAAATTTTTACAAAATTGTAAATGATTTAGAACCATTCTGAGGTGTCTGAGGTAAAAAATTTCTTCTACTATAACTAAGTTAAAGCCGATTAATATTAGTTCTAAAAATAATTAAAACGAATAATGTGTAAGTTATCATTGATATTTAAGATTATTTGTGTACTGGAGGTGTTCATAGAAGTAACTGTAAGAAGAATTTTTATTATGCATTAGCAGAAAAAATAATATAATTCTATAATAAAGTGGTCTCTAGAATGTATTAACTTGTAATTAGGAATTGTTATTAATCAGAGTGAAACAATGCAAGTAGGATGAATCAATGCAGTTTATTTGGTTATTCGAAATAAATATAAACACTACCTTCCCAAAAAACGAGCTCGTTATTCTATTCTTATTCCGGAATTTTATTAAAAATATAATGTACTTACGCATAATATACATTATATTTCTATTAGAAAAGCCGCCATCCCACTGTTTCAGCCAAACTCTGATCATTATATAACACAAAAGATAGACTGGAAAGATCATCTTGAAATTCATAATGAAAATAACTTCTTCAGTTATCACTAGACTCGGCAAAGAGGGGCAAGTTTAAGCTTAATAAAGTTGGTACTCTTTTTAAACAATAACAGCCATCTATACGTCGGGTCGGGTACTTCTGGCTTATGTTAGCATAGCCATTTAATATAGAAATTATTAATAGTTAATGTTTATTCCTACATATGCAAAATCGAATTTGATGAACAGCATATGAATCCGAAGCGTTTTGTAATTTTTAGAAGTATGTAATTCATTCTTGTAACGTCAAAATGACATTTGTCACTTTTTAATATCCAAAATGGCAAGAAAACTGACTCCGGCAGACAAAGTACAAATTTTGTTAAATTTGGAAAGTTGCGCCATTAAACAAGTCGCAGAAGAATTTAATTTTAACAAATCTACAGTACTACAGGTTAAAAAAGATGGGAAAATGAAGGCAGTATATGTCGCAAACGAGGAAAAGAATATCAACTGATTTAGAAGATCACAATTTGTTTCATAGATCTCGTATAAGATTTACTAATAGGGAACAATTATGGAAATCTATTGAAAATACCTGGGAAAACATTTATTCTGTACCTAGAAGGTTAAGGACCGTAATTGATGCGAATGGCGGATCAATTAAGTATTAGTTTATTGCGTTTTCTAAATTGCATTAAAAAATTACTTGACATTTGACTTGTCTTTCAAAAAAAGTTTAATAAACACTAAGCAATATTAGAAAATTTTTACAATTTTGACAAGTTAGGTTATACTAGATTTATGTGAGCTTAACTCTATACATATTGCTATGAATAGTGGTTTGTTGATTTATATGCCACCGTCCACAACTAATCTTCCCAACTAGGTTACTCAGCCGGGTGATTTCCAAATATGGGACTTCTATCTTCTCGGGTGCCAATTCGGAAAGTCGTGTTATTAAAACTAAAAATAAGTCTGGCGCCAGTGAATAATTCACAACATTTATATTGACTTATTATATATTTTACTTATTTTCAATTAATTAATTAGTAGTAATGGTATATGAAATGAAACAAGCACAAGATAAAATTTAAATGAATATTTAATACAAAAAAAAAATCAAAAAAGAAAAAAAATCTATCTTTATAAAGTATAAAGATTGTGTATTTTACAATAATACAACGAGGTAAAAATATCCACTGTATATTTTACCGCTAAGTGGATTAAAAAAACTTCCTCTTAATACTCCGATTAAACTTATCTAAAAATAATAAAGTTTATTTTTAATTTCTCCCCAGAGAGCCACACTGTATAAAATATATTGATACACGATCAAAATTACACATGCGCAAAACTAACATGTGGTAAAAAAAACCCTTTTAATCCTCTCGAACAAACTCTAATTACTATTTATAATTATTAATATAGAAATGTTAAGAATAAACTGTATTATTTATTTCTAATAATTCAAACTCTTAATTACTTATTTTAATACAATAGAAATACAATTTTAAAGCTTTTTGTACTAAGACGTCTTATGAATATAATTTTACTTACATAAAAAAAATATGCTGGAGACTAACTAGAAGAAGGTGCTTTTTTAAATCAAAAACAATAACGAGAAATTATCTCTACAATACTACTACATCAATCTAAACACTTTTCAAACAATTTACAGGTAATTAAATATATTTAATTATATTTTATTCAAAGACACCTTCTAGTACGGGATATTAAACTGGTCTCCTCGATATTTTACTCAAGGCCTCTCAAGAACATCTTGGCCTCGAAATAAAACTAGTTTTTATCTAAGCACATTTAAAACACATTTAAAATAACATTTTCAAAAATATACAACTTATCCCACAATAATTGTACATTCATATTTAATTAATTGTAAATATTATTTTAGGAAAAATCCATAGGAATATGTATTAAAAAGTGATGAGAAGTACCCGACCCGGTGCATAAATGGCTGTTGTTGTTTGAAAAGAATGACTATTGTAGGAAGTACTAACCTTATAAAGCTTAAACTTGCCCCTCTTTGCCGAGTCTAGTTATCACATCTAAAAATATATGTGTCTATTGTTAAAACTAATTCTCACATTTCCATTATACATCACATACTCATTTCATTGAATTTGTTTCCCCAATAGCTAACTTGGTACGAGTCGGATCCGTTGAATCAGTTATAAGTGTGAACAGATCTAGTGAACACCCTGAATGTAAGCATGTCACAACTTTGTAAATAATCTCTGTCACAAAGAAAAGCCGCTAATTGCATGCTTCATAGTTGCTTTATTTATTTCTCTAAAATATACTAATGTACTTGAAAATATTACAAATATTTAATTTAGATGCCGACAAGCTGGGTCAATTAGGACCTTCATTGGGGATGAAGAAGTCGTCAAGTTTAGAATCGTTACAAACTATGGTCCAAGAGGTAATATTGCATGTACTCTCCAGATGAATTAAGAAACATTTTGCACTTACAATAAATATGTTTAATAATGATAAATAAGAATAAATTATTTCGTGATAAATAGGTATGTAAACTGTCGGCCAAAAAAACTGATCCACTCTTTTTTTGCTTTATAAAACGATCTTCAATATGTCAAAATAATAATTATTATAGCTGTCATAATATGTCATGTAAAATCATACTATTACTACGATGGTTTACTTAAATGAAGTATAGCAAACGCCAATTAAGTTGGCGCGAGGAGGGGCAAGTTCGCGCAGGATTAAAAGTAGTGGGGAGATTTGTATTTGGTTTTACATCAAATGTCAGATAATCCTAACCTCTGAGCGTGTATCACTTTATGATCCCCTAGCAAAGACATTATGTTCCGTCAAACGTCAATGACAATGACAAATGTATTCTGACAATTACTTGAGTAGTTGGGGTGGACGTTTTCAAAAACTGCTTCTGCGCACCCCCTCCTCGCGCCAACTTAATTGGCGATTGCTATAAACAGTTACAAATAAACATAGATGAAATTGTTGGTATTTTGAATCCTACGTTATATGCAAAACCAATTTGAGAATAAATTTAGATATCCCAATTTATTATTAAGCAGTGTATAAAATAATGAAATTACTTATTAAGACTTTAAAATAATTCTAGATTCAAATGCAAGAAGAAGGTGACCCTGCCTATAGCTACAGAGGACCATCGGGCGCTTTAAAAGTTATTAGAGGTAAAGGTTGCGAAGAAAGTTTCAGAGCAGCAGTTGTCGATCCAAATCATCGAAGTGAAATAAGTAAGTTTAATTTTTCCATCTAACCTCACATATTAACATAAATTCACCCTCAATTTGAAGCTTAAGTGTTACACCGTAAGTGATAAATACACTTTCATAATGGGTAGTATTTAATATCAAACAATATGGAGTTAGAATTTCACAAACTTTTTTTAATGATCAATGTATCATATATATTTTGTAGTCTAAACATGCGAAATTTAAAGAAAGTCCAAGACTGAAAAATATAAAATAACTCCAATATGAAAACTTTATCAATTTTAGTTGTTTATTTCTTTCTTAACTCTTAGCTGCCAAAAAGCATTGGTTACTAGATCCGCCAGTAGATGAAAGAGAAATTGATGGCTTTACTAACGTCCGCGGTGGACCAAGGCAATCCTCTTTAAACGCCGCCATAGATGGGAAGCATAAGTCTTCAAAGAAAAAGCCAGGAATTTTTAAAGGAATCGGATCTATGTTCAGGTAATAATTTCTGCAATTTTTTTAATATTCCAACTTATTGCAACTAACGCTAAGAAATAAGTAATTAAACTTCTAGTTTCAAAAATTCTTTTATTGTAAATACCACTACAATATTGTTTCGTCATACAATGGCTTCATCAGGTGGATGAAAGTATTTCAGTATTTCATCCACCTGATGAAGCCATTGTATGGCGAAACAATATTGTAGTGGTATTTACAATAAAAGAATTTTTGAAACTAGAAGTTTAATTACTTATTTCTTAGCGTTATAATTAAGTTTCAACAAGTATCTCCTTCGTCAATTAACTATTATTGCAACTACTTATATTGATTCATTATTGTATCAGATTCGGTAAACATAGGAAAATGGAGCCTGAAGTGCAACAGCATTATCAGCAAACAATAGAGTTCGATTCTGAGCCAGCTCAACATAAAACACAAGAAACCGGTGATATACAGCACACACCCAAACAGACTGAAAACCAAAATCAAAATGTTCCGAATGAAAGGGTCCGGGACTATGACCATAGAGAGCCTTTGTATCAAAGGCACGGATTTGTACATCATCATGCTGAACAAGTTCAGGTACTATAAATGTTCATAAATTAAAGAAGTGGCTTTAATCTAAAATTCGTGCATGATTCTAAAGAGATAGTTGAAGAACACCTATGTCAGTATCACAATAGAAGTATTTCTAACCTCTAGTCATCCTGTTGAAACTAATCTTACACATCACGCGCCTTATTTATTGCAATGTTGCCTTAAAGTAATCGTCCATCTGTATTGCATTCATTTCCTCTGCATATCAATAAGTTTTCTTATAAACCG
The DNA here is from genome assembly GCA_935421215.2 of Melolontha melolontha. NCBI lineage: Eukaryota > Metazoa > Arthropoda > Insecta > Coleoptera > Scarabaeidae > Melolontha > Melolontha melolontha. Next base: position 4,865,876 of record OW285239.1, on the reverse strand, counting down.
AATTACACTTATTGTCAGGATGATCCCTGCGTCATTAATATAACATTGTATGATTTAAATCAGTACTTCGACGTCATATTAACTACTTACTGTAAATTGCAAAATTAATATGGAAACTACCTATAACTTCGTTTCCGGGCCAAATAAGTTTGTTGACAGTCGGTCGAATTTATAGGTTATGTGAATATATATAATCGAATTACATCTTAGTTATATTATTTTAAAATTACTATAAATTAAACAAAGCTGTGTAAACAGCAAATCAAATTAAACTCTAACACCACATGAAACATAAAATGAACGGTGATTTTGGCTGTAACTGTTTAGGTAAACATGCAGAATCCAGCTCTCATTTAACTGACATAATTGACTCATTTACGCATTCGCATAACCAATCATATATCGACAATTTACAAGTAGCATTGTCAAATCGAATATTTATAATAAAAGGCTTTTTTTCGCGACGTAACATCTATGACCCTGTTATAAAAGGTTTAGAAACTTAGTATTTTCGCGAGAGTTTTCATTAGAGGTAATGTAGGATAATATGGAAGTGACGCCATTGTAATACGTCATCATTGCGTCACCTGTTATAACCTTCGTAACAGTGGCGGCTCGTGCTAAAAATTTTAAGGTGTTCTGCAAGTTTTACAAAAAAATTTACCTTGCACGGGCAGTAAGAGGTTGTCTCCCATCGATCTTATCGTGCTTTCTTCGCCTTCCGCACTGAAGTAATGGATTTCTGGAACGATTGTCAATTGTCACACAAAAAAATAAGAGTGACTAAGCACTACTTTACTAACAAATTATTTCTTATAAATTAAATCTATTCTACGTTCTTTTCGATTTGCAAATTTTGTTATCACTTTGTCATTAAAATTGTCTATTTCGGAGATAAACTTTTTTTCGATAGATAGCATGGAAAGAGATGTTAAACGATCTTCGGTCATTGAATTTCTGAGAAACGTCTTAATTCGATTTAGTGTTGAAAAGCATCGTTCGGCCTCTGATGTTGTCATGGGAGTTGTTATTACAATTTCTAATAATTTTCTAGTCTCCTTCAACGTATCTCCCAGATTGTTTTTTATTAAAAATTTTAGAAGAGGTAGTGCGCCTTTTAAAGATCAGTTCTTGAGTAAATAACAGACAATTCAGTTCGTAATCTTTCTTTATCAAGGGTGGGATAATAGGAGCATGCGGAAGTGAGTTTGTCCTCAGGAAATTTACTGCAATACTCTCCAAAGCATTCCGAAAAAAAAAGTGATGCCACTACTAGATGCTCTTTAAAATGAAATCGATCTTTTGCACAATTTAGAATAACATCACACACCTCTAAAGCCGAAATTCGATGATTAAATCTGCTGTTATTTGGACGTTTGCGTTTTTCTGGTGGTGGCTCATCGCTTATTAAATCTGATGCTTCACTTATGATGTTGTCAATATTATTTCGAACTTGGCCTATACTGCGTTCAAAATTTTCGATAGCGTCTTTTACTAGAGTGGGTTCAATTTTTCTTTGCTGCAATTGATTAAACAGGATATCTACATGGGGCATTACATGATGGAAAAAAGTCAGCCAAAAATTGAAGATCGGATCATTTAATGTACGGCGAATAGAGGCGGCTGCACTACAGACTGTGTTGTTGGAGAATTGTTCTTCTATTTCTTCCATACACTCAATGAGAGAGGCCCTATTTTCGTACACAACATTAATGGTCCTGATATTAAAATTCCAACGGGTTGTAGCGCCGTGGGGGATCCTTCTGTTTACAATCTTGTTTAACACTTCTACTCGTTGGGGTGAATTATTAAAAAAGCCGGGAATGTCTTGTAGATTTCCAAAAAATACACGTACTTGCGCATTTGCAGAAGCAGCTTTAGATATAATTAAATTTAATTGATGGGCATAGCAATGTACATAGTGCGCAAAAGGGTACTTTTTTTTAATCAATGCTTGAACGCCTGCGTGTTGTCCGCTCATCACCGCTGCTCCATCGTAACTCTGTGCAATCAGTTTGTTAGGTGAATTTTGAATTAAAGCATCTATGACACTTAAAATTGTTTTGCTAAGTGTTTCTGCATCACATTTTTCAGGAATGACGTAGTTCCAAAAACGTTCAATTGGCTCACCATCACGAACATATCTAAAAATAACTACCACTTGAGTTTTTGCAGCAACATTCGTTGTTTCGTCCGCCATGATCGCCAAAAACGGAGAATTATTAATTTCCTCAATTATTTGTTCTTGGCAGACTTCAAGTATGCACTGTAGCAGATCATTCTGTATTTCTTTGGAAGTGCCTTTAAATACCGAACAATTTTTTAGGTGCTCACTTAGAGTTGCATCTAATTCAGCCGAAAAATTAATAAGTCCACGAAATATCCCCGGATTCTCGGAAGTATCGCTCTCATCATGTCCCCGAAGAGCCAATTCAAAAGCTCCACAAAATTTTATACAATTAATAATTTTTGATAAAATATAACGATTCTTTGACACATTTTCATTATGTCTCTGTATATTTACCCAATAAGCAGAATCTAGTTGAGCCATAATATTAGTTGACCCTAGTAACGCAAATTCCATACAATTATGAAGATGGCTTTTAGGATTCTCATGTCTTTTTATTTTCAAAATCAAGTGCTCTAGATCCGTGACCCCTATTTCCGTCCAAGCTTTATCGCCACCAAAAAGTAAACAAGGAAAACAATATAAAGCATTTTTTTTGTTGCATCCACAAATCCATTCGTTTTTTGAATAAATATCGCTACTAAATTTACGTGTATAATTTTTCCCTCTACTTACACGTTTTTTCAATAGTGATATCTACTAATGGCCTACCACTTGCTTTTAATTTTATCTTTTCTTCGAATGAATATTTAAAGAATCTCTTCACATTAATTAAATTAAAGACCACCTCCATAATACACAGAGTTTATATAAATTGTCAACAATACACAAAAACAAACAAGCACGCGCACAATATTATTGTTTTTACGTTACACTCGCCGCACAGTAAACAACACGCGAAAAGAAAATATTAAATACCTATACTGATTCATATGACCTCTGCGCTGGAATGAATGCAGCGAATATTGCCTGGTAAAATCATGCATTGGTTTTAGACAGTCACGGGGGTAGCGGGGTGCGCGCGGGTGTTGGAAAGAGCGCTCAGAGCACGTTCGTGTGGACCAGATAAGGAACAAGTGAGCGATCGCGCGAATTAGCGAATTAGGTTGGTTATTCCACTGGTCGCCTATTGTATATTTGATAATATAGTGTATACGATATAACCGGCGTTAGTGTGTCGAAAGCGAATATCTCGGCTTCTACTGATCGGATTTTGATGATTGAGGTGTCAAATTGTAGGGTTTGATGTCCTCTACAGGTGATGTAGAAAAATATGCAAATTTTTTGATATATAGGGGGAGAATTTTCACAACAATATGTTACGCTTTTATAAACATCAGAAATGTCGGAAAAATTATGTAAAAGAAAACTAGTTATAACTAATACAGGTTCGCCCGCCCAATTTTTTGGGAGCTCTGCAGCACTGCAGCGCTTATGCGCCAGCCGCCACTGCTTCGTAACCTTTTTTAAAAAGGCGGTTATATTGACCTGTTACACATTTCATGATTTTAGGTTATATTTTTGTTTCTGTGGAAATGTGGATTTTTTTTCATTCTGAAAAGTTGAAAAATATTTGCTCACTGTAGGACGTAATCCACAAATGATGGTTAATTTCATGCGAATATTTTGGGATCTTAGCGAATGTAATAGGCCATGTCGCCCAATTTTTAATCTTCCTTGATTAACGTACTGCATTGTCTTTATGAGGAATAAGGCATTATCAGCAAAATCATTTAAAAGAAAACACATTAAATTCTTTTCCATTCTGCATATGTATGTGTAGGTGTTTTGCTAACAAAAATTGAAATTTCTTGTGATTAGCTTGTCTGAGATTAGATTATGTTTACTTTTACCATAATCAAACAAATTTATAACATAACAACACCGTTTTCCCGATTTCTGTCATTCTTTAAATAATATTGTGGTGGGGTTTAAAGTTACAAAGGAAACCCGAAATTAAAAAAAGATAACTTAACCCATTAAGGCCCAAGAGTAAAAATAACTAAAATCTTGAAAAGAAAACGATTAGTTTTATTAAATATCCACAAAGATAGAGACACATAAACAAAAAAACTGAAAAACTTTAAACCTAAGGCTACAATAAAATGTTGCGTATACGCAACGTTGGGCGTACACACTAGGGTTTGTGAAAACTTTCAAAGCAAGGTGGGATGTAAATGACAGTTACATTTTTTGCACATATAGATCGTGGTACTTTTACATTGTCTGCATCTACGTCTAGCTTTATTTTCTTGCTCTACAATAATATATTGATATTTATCAAACTGGACTTCGGGTAAAAGAGCAAATTTCGATGGTCGTCCAAGATTAGGTTTACTTGTTCCAGTTGCTGTCTCAGAATTCTCATCTTCTACAAAAGCGTCTTCACTTTTTATTAGAGCAACAGCCAGATACGAACGGAAGTTAAATTGAGACATTTTCTCATTATTAGCCCTATTGTACACTTTCCACTTTCACTATCACGCTATCAACCACATTGATGAAAAGTGACCACCACCACTTTTTGCCTCTAACACGAATTCTATAGTTGGCGATGCCATTATCATGTAGGTCTGCACCACCCATATTTTGATTGTAGTCGTTTATAACGTTAGGCTGTTGCACAGAAATATTGCGTTTTTCTTTTCTGCTGTACCTTTTCACAGATACAAGAGGTTTTATAGTACCATTGTTGGTCGCAACAGTGACAACAGAATTGTCGTTCCATCTTACAAGCGTAATTTGGTTTGAAGAATCAAAAGAATAATCATATGATCCGCGATCTTTCTTTTTCACAATTTTGCAAGACTCTAAGGTATTATTAGATGTTCTGTTTTCTCTCACTGCGCCGGTAGCAAAAAATCCCTTTTCACCCAATGAACACAAAAGGTTATGCGATGTAAAGAAATTGTCGAAATAAATACGGCGACAAGACGGATTTTTTACGACGGACAACAAATCCATTACTACTTGTTCCCCTAAACTTAGTTCTCTTTTTTCTGTGCTTGCTCCACCATAAGGAATAAATTTGTAAAGGTAGCCAACGGAACTGCACAAACACCATAATTTAAACCCAAATCGTATGAATTTACCTTTTATGAACATTTTGGCCGAATGCCGATCATAGTATGCCACCATTTCCTCGTCAATGGATAGATTCTTAGAAAATATACCAAACTGCATGTTTTTTTCGTTGATTCCGTCAAAAAAAGGTCGCACTTTTGAAAATCGGTCCTGCTTGTCCAGCTGATCATTGTCCGAAAGATGCAGATTTTGCTTTACGGACATAAACCTATTGCGGCTCATACATATTCTAATTAGAGGAATCCCTTTGTCTTCATCTTTCGACCAGTATAGTTTAGTGCTTGGTAGGGTATGATACCCGGTAAAAATCAGTATTCCAAAAAATCTTTTCATCGTACTCGTAGGTGTGTCTATCTCAAATGAATGTCTATTATTGTCGTAGGCGTACCTACTTTTTAGAAAAATTTACGATATCATTCCAAACATCATCTGAAAAATATAACGAAAATATATCATAAAGGCACTTTCCTTCTAAATCAGCAAAAATGTCTTCTGCATTATTTATGACATTAGTATCGGGAGTTGATTTATAAGCAGGATGCATTTTCTTCCATTTTAAATTTGGTTTCTTTTGTTTGCCTGTTTTATTTTTTCTGGAAGTGGATGCTGTCGATACGGCTTCATCTTTATCTTTAATATTTTCTACTTGTTTCGAATGAATTTCGAATATTCCCGGTATGTCTGTCAAATTGTCGTCCTCTGCCAAAATATCGTCGTCAATGTCTTCTTCGTCTGTGACTTCATCAACTGGTGGTGGAATATAAACCGCTTGAACTTCGTCAATGTCGTCTAAATAAAAATCGTCTAGTTCTACCAACAACTCTACAGTAGTTAACGGTCGGATCATCTCCCAATCTTTACTCATATTTATAAATCTGAATAACAACGATAATAACTAGATTATATACATATTAGAGTATAAAGTCTTACTATTCACGGATAAAAAGGTTAATTTTATCAAACGTTGGAAATTTCAATAAAAATCACAGTATTTTATTTAATTTGCAGAAATTAAAAAATCGTAAATATTTACATATTAACCTACAGCTAGTTTTTTACAATTAAATGCATATTAGACTCTTATTCTTTCATAGACGAAAATTCGTTCCAATTCAAATGACAAAACTCTTAGAAAATCAGCTTTAAAGATAATGTTGCGCGTACGCAACGTTGGGAATACTAGACTTGTTGTCTGCGAGTTCCGACAAGATTAGACGTGCTAGCGTCAAATAACGTGCTTTGATAAGATTTGTTTCAGTTGCATATTAACAGTTAACGAAGTGAGTTGTTCGCAAATATGATTTTAACGCTTTTATAAAAGTAATAAGAATTTAGTTTCAATACTGTTCCAACGTATGTACCCACGAAGAGCTGGGAAATGGTTCAATTTATAAAACAATATACATTCAAAGCGGTTTTATTTAAATATTTATAGGAAAAAAAAAAATTTCTAAAATGTTGCGTTTACGCAACGTTGGGTAATAATGGGTTAATAACAGCAAGGTTATTAGTTTATAACAACTGTTACCAGATGTTACGTCGCGAAAAAAAGCCTAAAGATTGGAGATATTGTGTGATTTGTAGGTTAATCAAACAACATATAGAATTAAATTAATTTATTCTTTAAACACAACTCCGTAACCCCGTTTTCATTAACATGCAATAACCATGCCTATCAACAAAAATAACTAAGAAAACATCGACTTATATTTAGGCTTATGTATAAATATGAACGTGAATTTTAAAGTATTTGTTAGGGCAACGTTGAGGCTAATTTGGTATGTTTGTAGCAGAAAATTCAAATGGGAGCTGGGTTCTGCAGGTATACCACTGTTTATATTAATCATACTCGACTCATGTTATAAACATTTGTTTGTCCAATTTTTTGAAATACACTCGTGTATGATTTCAGGTAATACCTGAAGGTTCCGCAGTACCATCAAGCAGGTATAGTAGTAGTAGTCAATCAGTTGATCATAATCAAAATCGAGGTGACAGAATAAAATCGCACAATCAAAGGCACTTAAACAGGCACACCTATTATCCTCCTGAAGACAGAGAAGGCCACTACGAACAGGTATTTCGAAGAGTACGTCCAGTTTTTAAATAATATATATTTTAGTAATTATAATTGCGAATGATAATCTAGATAAGACTGAAGAGAAATAGCAAAATTTGTCAAAATTTTAACAAATGTGATTAATTTGAATGTTTTAATAAATTTTCTTATTTAATACATCTTATTATTTTAATCAGTTATGTGAAATAACGAATTTGGTCTTAGAAATGCAATATCTTGGGTGGTGTAGAAATCATTATTTTAAAAATAAACTTAAAACGTTATGCTTTTAAAACAAAGTCAAAAATTTAAAATGTACTAAGACGAGACAAAAATTTATATACGTTTATGATAACAGATAAAACCAAAACTTTTATTCGAATTACGCTCACAATAATTTCTTCTGTAGATTGACAATTCCTTTTGTCAAAACGTATAGTAATAAATATATAATTAAATTTATTTTTAAGTAAAGGTTTCAAACTCAAGAAACTAATTTTAATTGTTTGGTTGGAAGGAATTAATTGATGCCTTCAACTGTATTTTGTTTCTATTAACTTCATGTTGAACTAATTAGCACCAGTAAATCACAATACGATATCTAGGTAGCATGAAATGCATCACATATTACATATGTACTTTCTTATTATAAATTTTAATACGCATCAACTTTTGTTAATGAATATGGTATACAAACATAAAAATGTATTTAATAATTAGTTTTATTAATTTTTATAATTTGAAACTTTCATTACTTACTTTATGTTATCCACCTAGCTACCAAAGAAACGAGTTAGATAACAAAAGAAATATATAATTGTCAACGTAAGAACCATTAAAGTTAGAAACGCATTTGTCTACGCAACGTCTTACCTTAAGTTGTGTGATGTCAACATTAAACACATTTGTACCACGCGATGCTATACGATGTACGATACTTCTGTTATAATAATTAACTATTTTCACAACAATAGCAGTAGTATATTAGATACCGAGGCGAAAAGTGGTTCATTACCGTCGAGAGATTAGAATCTTTCTGCCGAGGTTTGTATACTATTTTACGCACGATCCGTTAGTAATTAATTAGTATATAAACTACTAAATCACTTAATTTCAAAAATATAATAGTATTAAATTTCATAGCAGTTTGACAAATGTTTTGATAGGTACTGTTGCTAGGTAACGTAACAATTAATATTAAAAAAAAAAAATTTCCCTATCTCGGTATGTTTTCTAACCGGTTTGAAGATTAGAAATGTTTAGTTTAGTAAACGGTCGTGGGTAAACAATTTAACAACATTCTAGCACTTACTATCGGTCTAGTTTCGGTTAAACTGCGAAACCTTCTGCAAATTTGTTTAACACGCCACCACACGTCACACGTTTCTGTAAAAAATTTGATCGGCGTTGTGGGGAGTGGAGAATAAAGGCGTGGCGTTGAATAAATGTACTCAAACAAGCGTGTATTGCATATAAACGAATAGGATGCAACGCGATCAGATATTTAGCGCGTGTTAAGACGTTGTGTGGGACAAATGTGTTTCTAGCTTTACACTATTATTCCAACATTTCTATAATAATGGTATGCCTTCGAAATTTTTTTTTTTGATAATTCCACAAAATACGACTGTTTTCCACGTCGTCATTCGATAAAAATCGACGCCACCTCACTATTTTTTTTTATGTTTCGGAAAGAGATAACAGTCACAGGGGGGGCGAGGTCAAAACTGTAGGGTGGATGTTGGAATTCCTCAAAGCCGCATGCTGTAACAATTCGCGCCTTATGCACTGTACAATTGTGCAAAAGCAGAGTTTTCTGAGCAAAATTGTGGGGTCCTTTTTCGGGTATAGCCGTGTTCAAGTTTTAAAATTGTGTCTCTGTAAACATTTCCCGTTATTTAAGTAACTATTGGCATATACTCAATTAAGAAAAAACTGGCCATCACTTTTTCCGTTTTTGCCTTCTTGGGCGGCGAAGAGCCTTTACGAACCCATTGCATGGACTCTTACTTCGTGGGAGGGTCCCAGTAGTGTACCCAAGTTTTATACCCAGTTACAATTCTATTTAAGAAGTCTTCATTTTGAGATAAAACAATTCTCTTCGCAAATTTCTCGTCTACACAATTTTTGTTCGGGGTCTGAGCAACCTGGGAATCTATGGTACCGACACTTTGCTCATTTCCAAATCTTAGTGTATAATTTTAAAAACATTCATTTTTGATATTTCTATTCTCTAGCAATAACTGAAACTTTTACTCAGCGGCCAGTCAATACCTAATCTTCAATATTGTTGATGATTTGTTCAAGTTCGTGCTTACAGAGGTCTTCCATACTTTGGGTCATCATGAATGGATTCTTTGTCCCATTTAAAATGCTTACACCAAAATTTGACTTGGAAATCAGACGGGCTATTATCTCTTTAAATGAATGTTAAAGCAATAAATATTAAACGATTCGAATCAAACTTGAAGAAGACACTACAAAATGTCACAGAAACTTGACGTAAGAAAATCGTCACGATAACATATTGTTTTCATAGCTTAGCAGATAACATAAAAATCTCACCTCGTTCTATTTGTATATATAATATATACAGAGAGATAAAAAAAGGTTGACCGCTTCATCGATATATCAACTTTAGCATGAGTTTGCCACAAGTTAATTATTGTAGTATGAATTATTTGGTTTGTAACTTCGCTAAAGTGACTGTCAATCCAATATTCTGTAATTTGCATTATTTGAATTTGTCGCTCATATAAGCTTTTTGTCGTTTCTCTTTCACTTGGTTTACTGCGTTTATTTGAATATTAGAAATATCTTCCTCAAAGCAATAAAAGTCACATTTCAATGTTACTGTAAGTTAATTCTTTTCGTGGTTATTCGACTATCATTATCATTTTTTGCTTAACTTTTGGGTTAGGTCCATTAAATTTCTTCCTTTTTGGGTATTCAAAGAATAAAGTGATTTATAAATATGCAATGTAATATCGATCATTATATTAAATTATTTCTAATAAAGACATTTTCAATTGTTGAATGTATTTCTTGAAGTTGTTAAAACATGAATTAATTAAATTTAATACTCTCAGTTCATACGTAAAATCATAGATGTCGCACGGACGAAATACAATTCAGAATGCATATATGCGGCAATTACACCATGATTATGAAGCGGCACGGTCAACCTTTTTTGATCTCTCTGTATATATAATATATTTATTCAGGTTAAATTATTTCATAAACCACTTTGTTTAGTAATTTCCGTATATCCATTATATACAGGATGTTACAAAAAGTAGGTCAATCAGTTGACCATATACTCTTTGGGATTAAATAATGGGACTTTCCTTATGTCACTTTCATTTAGAACGCGTTTTTCTCAATATACACGGTGTCGATGTTAACTTTTTGAAAATAGCCCAATCGTGTTAAAAATCAAAGTCGGGGGAAATCTACCACGTATGATCTTAATCTGGCATCAGAATTTACCAAAAGCCCTCGCAGGCGTCTCGGAGCGGTGGTGACTTTCTCGATATTCAGGGAGGGGGGGCGAAAAATCTTAGCTCCAGATCTAGTATATACGGTATCTTGAAATTTTGAATATGGACTTACAGAGGACATATCTACTAGGAAGAAAATTGAGAACATCCTATCTGCAAAGGTATCGGAACTATGGCTGCTCAAACTTGACCTATATTCCTGCGAATTACTGTTAAAACATGAGTAATTATAAAATTTTAAAATTACTCTAAAACAAGATCATACAATATCTATCATTATTAAGTGTTTAATCCAATAACAATTTAAAATTTTGTCTTGAATGTCGAATTTTGCTCGCGCATTTCATGATGAATATTTCATACTACTTAGAAATTAACTCCAAAGCACAGAATCACCGTTAACCTTCTCAATATACCCCAGATTTTTAAATAAAGAAGTATGTATTTTGTTGCTGTATAGAGGAACGAACAAACAAGTAATAAGTATGGTGAATATGGTAGGCCAGGGAGTCGATCTGGAATAACGGATTCAGTACCATTTACACATTACGTCAACTATAACGAACTGCAAAATCACATTAGGTAAGTAACAGAATTCTGATTTTACTCACTATGGGATATCAACTTTGATTAAGATTACTTCTAATCAAGAAAAAAATACTGCTGAAAATACAAAAATATAATCCCAATAACACACGTTTTTTTTGATATTCTATGTCTCTTCCTAATAGGTATTCAAGTAAATAATCAAATATTTAATCCTTTTGATTATGATTATTCTCGCAAGAGACGTCACAGTTAAGATATCTAAATTGAAATCACAATTGTATTGAAATGTTAGGACAAATGACTTGATGAGTATATCAAATACTTTTAGAAGTTGAATGTACGGTGACCTATTTATTAAAGAACCACTTCATCATTAATTTCTTATATTTAAGGACCAGTATTTATTATAAACAATAGAAGTCTGCAGATTTTATTTAGTAAGCAAGTAAATTTAATTCTATAGATTGGGTATTATGAATAGCGAATAAGGAAACTAAGCAAGTAAATCTACCAATTAATTTACACCCTAGAAAATCCTGGTATTAAATGTTAATCATTGATTTACTCTACTATGCTACAAATAAACATAACCTTACTTTTAAAAGTTTATATTTTTTATATTTTGCCTTCGAAATGAACTCATTATGAAACCCAAAACAGTATCGAAATGAGCTTCATTTCGATACGCTTTTTTTCATTTTTCAATGTTGGCGTTGTTCGAATACAGAAATAAATATCATTGCTGTCATTTGATTTTAAGAATTTAAGTAGATTTGACAGATATGATATATGTTCGTACTCTACACAAACAACGTATATTGTATACAATTGACAGCAAGATATATTAGTTTCTAAGTCACTCATGTTTATATTTTTAAATAAAATATCAAGTAATGTTAACGAAAATTAATAAATAATATATAATATAATATACTTGGCGGATAGCAAGATTTAAATTTGACAATGTCAAGTATCAATGTGACCAACTACATGCTTTATATAAAAATTAAACTCTGAACTTCCAAATTAAATAATTTCAATTTATTAATGTAAAAAATACAAAATAGAAAAAATAGTATAAAAAACTCGTTTCATAAGGTCTTTTGCCGCACTCGCTCTTTAAAAAACTCGCCGCTATCGCGGCTCGTTTTCTGAACTGATCTCGTGCGGCAAAATGGTGCCTTATGAAACTTGTTTTTTAATATACTATTGTGTGTTCCATAACTTGAATTATGATGTCAGATTTATCGGTTTCATTTGTCTTCAGTATCATCAGTTTCAGGGTTATCTAAATATGATTTGAATTATCAGATGATGAAAATCAACCGTATGAATGCCGTCAACGTCTACGACATTACCTTCTGCCAAGATTGTTTCGCGAAAGGACCGATTAATTCGAAATGTATTCAAATGATAAATTTAAAGCAAGATTTCGTTTAACAAAACAGAAATTCCAATATGTTTTAAATATTATTGAAAATAATTTAAAACCTTGTACAAATAGGTATAATTTCTGGAACGTTCCCCTTTTTTTTATCTTCAGACATTTTATAAATACAATAAAATATAATATATGCAATAGCCAAATTAATCTAATATCACAAGCAAGTGCCAAACAAGGATGGAAACTTAAACTGTCTTAAACACAACGAATACAAACAAAAATAAATCATAAAGAATTAGGTTCTTTGTATTTTTTCATTTTATTCAGTGGTTCCATCGTTTATCGAAACGCTAAACTACAAAATACATAGTTATTGAGAGTTATCTACAAATACTTATTTTACTTGCATTCATTTTTTATAATGCCGCTCATATAATGCCGTTCAACAAAATTATTCGTCAAGTTGTATTCAGAGATTTATTCGCTGTTTATAATACCGGCCCTTAGTCAGATAACAAAAGATAACGGGTGTTCAGAAACATTCGAAGTCAAGTGGGCTCTAAACAAAAAATCGTATATCTTTACTTAAGTACATTTGCATGTATGATAACCTATAAAATTGTATTAAGTAAATGTATCAATCTATATCAGACATGACTTCATATTCTCAAGGACTACTTTTACTTCGAATGTTTCTGACCACCCGTTATTTTATTTGCTACCATAATGTATAAGATGTTCTTATGTATGCAACTCAACATACACGTAAAATCAAAAAAATTAAAATGGAATATTTTCTTTATAAATATATTTTGGATACTTTAGAACTTATGCTATGTGGCAAATGATGGCAGCACCATTAAATAAAATTTAAATTACATATTTATATTTATTTGTGAATAATATTGTCAATATACCTATAGTAAAAATAAATGGGAGGTTACTAACGCTAAATTAAAATGTGATTGCATCAAATAAGACATATATACATTTTATGAGTTGTCTGTGTTAGTTCGGTAAGGTTATGTTGATGTTGCGTATACGCATGTTTACATGTATTTAATAAGAGATTAAATTTATTATTATGATTTTCGTGGAAGCTAAATTAATTGGTAGATTTACTTCCTTCCTTAGTTATTCAGCATTTGTAATACCTAAATCTATGGAATAGATTAAATCTGGAGGATATATTTTACAAAACAGGGCTATCCTATCAAATTACTCATATTTACAAAATGATTATAAAAAGGTAAGTAACAATACCGATAATAAAATGGGAGTTTTACCAGCATTTTCAATACCTTACAAAAGTATGTAGATTAGACTTTAATAATGTAAAAGATTCAATAAGTGAATAAAATCATTGTAGGTTCAATCTATCCTGAAATTGAGTGCTATTTCCTAACTTACCGATGGCAGTGTCAATATAAAATACAATAACCACAATCTACTAAACTTAAGTTTAGACAATAACAAATAGACCAGTTTAAATGAACTTTTTTGGATTTAAATAAAAATGTAGTATCCTTTAAACTTTATAGAGGCAAAATTATGCCGTATGTGTAATAAATTCGATTATATTATAGCAAGCGCCAATTAAGTTGGCGCGAGGAGGGGGTGCGCAGAAGCCGTTTTTAAAAAGTCCGCCCCCACTACTCAAGTAATTGTCAGAATACATTTGTCATTGACGTTTTTGACGGAACATAATGTCTTTGCTAGGGGATCAAAAAGTGATACACGCTCAGAGGTTAGAATTATCTGACATTTGATGTAAAACCAAATACACATATCCCCACTCACTACTTTTAATCCTGCGCGAACTTACCCCTCCTCGCGCCAACTTAATTGGCGTTTGCTATACGTTTAAAATGAAAATTATAAACTATATTTCATTGCTGTGAAATAAATTTGTTTTAACAATAGAATTAAGATTTGAAAATCGATATAAAATTAAATTTAGATACCCCACACCTTTCACAAGCAATTGAATACTATTACTTAATTCTATAAATTCAATTTAAAAATTAAAACAAATAAATGAATATTATTTCTGTTTCTTTTTTAAGGTTTGCTATACTTTTAACGATTAAATGTTCTGAAAAATCTCAGACTTATTAATATCTATTTCAACTTCATAACAGTATAAAACTTCGATTATTCTTAAAAAATCGAGATAAAAACGGTAGTGTATATCGTGCAATTTGAATTACAAAAGTTAAGGTATGGTAGACGATCAAGTACTTTAATAACTTTGTCAAAACTATTTCTATTGAGTTCAGCGTTATTGTGGATTTCGGTACCGAAATGCGTCTACAGTGTATTTATTTAAGTAGCCTGGAATTTAAAGTTATTAAAGGGCTTAGTGAGAAACTTCCAAGAATGTACCTATTGATAATCGAGGTTTTATTTAAATGTACACGTCTTACGTTTCTTATCTTACAATTTTGCAATTCTTCTGTGTCGTTTATGTGTATTAATGTCGAAATATTCTGTTCCCGCAGCCGCAAAGAGCAGCTGTCTGACAGTCAGATAGTGCAGATGCGTCTGCAGGTTCAACAACAGAGATTAAAGGTGGAGGAAGAAAGGTATGCACCCTTCTTTCAGTTCCGTACACTCTGTAGTCTTGGCGTTAATTTCTATCTTCTTTGCATGCCCTAACATCTTCTAACAGAATGGATAATCGCAAAATTTTAGCGTTTATTATGATGGGATATACTAACAAAAAAAATGTAATTAATACCGGTTTCAGAATATTGCAATAATATATTGCTTTAAAATTGAAACATCTTAAGTGTATTAAAAAAAACCGTGTTGGGAAATTTGGCTTTTATTATACTATAAAGTTAATTATTAAGAAATTAATCATGCTTTTAAAATAAAAAAAGAAATAATTTGAGCGTATTTTTTGCTTATGTTAGTTATAATGTCCTGGGGAATTTCATTTTAAGCAATTTTCTTTATTAGCCATGAATAAATTATATAAAAATACACCCTCCACCCCCAAAATAGTCGAAATTCCATAAAACAACAACAATTGAGATATCTTGATAAAAATAATTTTATTTATCCTAAATATTCTTTCTTTAAATATAGTTAATACAGGTAATAAAGCAACAAAATCAGTCAAAATATTATTTATTGCGTTTATTCGTGAGATATAACGGGTGTTCAGAAACAATCGAAGTCAAAGTAGTCCTTGAAAATATGAAGTCATGTCTGATATAGATTGATACATTTACTTAATACAATTTTATAGGTTATCATACACGCAAATGTCAGTTTATGTCCAAATATATTACTTTAATATGCCATATTAATTAATATGAACTAGTCAAATAATGATTTTAGAAGGTAACAGTAATTAATTTGCAAATTTCAAATTAAGTATTTTGATATTTTAGAGAATTCTTGCTGAACAATAGCACCTCTCCATGCGATAACTGGAAAAAATTACATAATCCAATTAATATGCTATTCATTCTTGTGTAATAAAGTTCGTCTAATCTGTAGTAACATGTAAAAAGACAATGCAGAATTAAAGTGAAATAACTTTACAAGTAAAGGTTTTATTCATCTTATAGTGACAATAGTATCTAGTTATCGTACTAGTTTAATATATTAACATTCAATAAATTATTGTAAGAAATGGCTTAAAATAAATTTGAAACAAATAAATTGTTTATAGAGTCCTTAGATTACAACCTTATAATAAATATCATAAATTGTAGTTGTATAAATTACCAACAATAATGACCATAATTATAAAAGATGTTGAAAATGTCCACCACCTTCTTCCAAGCATTTTACGCACCTCCTCCGAATGCTACTAAATACATTTTGCAGTATGGGACTATTTCTAATTTCACTAATTTTATTTATAATTCTGTCTTGGAGATCTATATAATCTTGCACTGGTACTTGATAAATTGAATTTTTTAAAAAAGGCCATAAATAGTAATCACACGGTGTAAGATCACAAGATCTTGGAGGAAATTCATGATCGCTGTTCAAACTAATTAAACGATTTCCAAACACTTCTTGTAACATATTCATTGTTTCCCCCGCTGTGTGTGAGCTCTAGCACCCACCATCTTGTTGAAAGTATCCCAAAGCTAGTTCATCATCGCAAAGTTGATTAAAGAAAGGCAATAGTATTTCCTGTCAATATCTTTCTGCAGTCAAGGTACCATTAAAAAAAATTGGACCAATAATCCTTCTTCTACTTATAGCGCACCAAACACCAACTTTCTGAGGATGTAAAGGAGCTTCAACATAAAAATTATTGGGCTTTGTATCACTCCACATTCTCATGTTTTGCCAGTTAACATATCCACTAACATGAAACCATGCTTCGTCTGAAAAGAAAGTTTTGTCTAGGATATCATCATTAAAATTATTTGTAAACCATTCGCAAAATACTACTCGTCACGGATAATCAATATTGAGGATTTCTTGCAAACAAGTTATACGATATGGGAAGAACTGTAAATCTTCTTTTAAAACTTTATGGCAAGAACCAACTGACAACCCGGTTTGTTGAGCAAGAGTTCTTACTGAAGTTTTAGGGGCATCAGTCATTATTTCTCTAACATTCCCAATCACTTCTTCTGTCCGGACTTTTGGTCGCCCACCACCCTCTTGGCGTCCCA